>JAJTUV010000325.1:0-1389580 GCA_021653895.1 Mastomys natalensis | reverse complement strand
AACACTCTGTGGATGCTGTCATGACGCTCACTCAATTACAGCATCTAGCCATCCAAGAAATCACTGCTGAGCTCTGATGGGTTGTGGGCCTTGTATTCTTTCTGGGGACCACCAGAAGGAGGGGCCCTGGACAATCATGAGGGGACAGGGATAACAATTCATCGCTCCTATCATGCTCTCCTAAATACACTCCAGCTGCTCCTGTGAATGAGCCCTGCTGGGACTTGTGGAACATCAGGCAGAGCTGGAATGTTCCCAGCAAGGAAGGAAAGCTATCATCTCAAAGACTCTGCGAGCCCGATGTGTGGGCACATGCAAACAAAGATACATTTCAGTTGTCAGAGAGCCCGATTTGAAAGAAATCAGTCATCACCCAAAGGCTTTGCCATCTGGATCAGAGGAGGAGACTAACAGGCTTGCTGTACACTTCTCCCCTCAGCTGGGTCTCCTCCCCTGAGGAGGCCTCCTGATCTCATCCTTCTGTGTCCGACACCCATCTTCTGTCTTCACCTCAAATGGCCTTTCTGAGTCCCTCTGTCCTTGGCATCTACAAGGTCCTGTACATCTCAGAAAGCCCCTGTAGCTGGGCTGAAGGAACAGGCTTCTGGGAGTGCCTCAAAGTGAGCACACTGATGAAGCTTTCCTTGAGAGGACCCTGAATGTGGCCCGTCTTCCCACCCTCCACCCCCAATGCCTATGTTCCAAGGTTGGACCTCAACGTGGTAGTTTTAAAGGTAGGGTCTAAGGGAAAGGTAATCTGGCCAGGGGTTCAGCCTCCAGGAGGTTTTCAGGAGATCCTGCTTGCTTCAAGACTGGCTTCCATTGCGTGATCTTGGATGTTTTCTCATAGCTATGATGTCATATACCATGAGTATGATTAGACAAAGCTAAGCCAGAGCTGTGCCCCTGAAAGTCTAGAAACTACAAAGTATCTTTTACTTATGAAATGCACAGCCTCAATATTTCATTAGAGCTATTGAAGACATTTCTGAGACATGTGATGCTTCTGAAACATTGTTGGATTCCCAGGCAGCCATGGGCCTCTGAGCCCCAGGCCTACCTTGTCCATGGGGTTGAAGGTGATGCTTAGCCACCACTGCCAGTAGCCACCAGACCAAGCTCAGCTTGTAGAGGAACCAACAGGATGCTCTCAGCCCTTCTTGACTCAGAAAATTCATTTGGAGTGGTCTGGGGCCTGGATTCCAACAGGGACCAATTGTATATCCTGCATGGTTCAGGAGACAGACAACAGTCCGGAGGACCTTGAAGATGCTAAATGCCAAGAGAAAAGGCTGCAGTGTGGACAAGTACTCACCACAGCCCTTGGACAAAGAGAAGGCAGTAAAGGAAGAAGGGACACCTGAATAAACCTCGTGTGAAGCAGAAGTCAGGTGAGCGGTCTCCAGATAAGTCAGAAGAGGAAGGAGCCTATAAGGTGCAAGCTGCAAGTGACCAGAGAAGTGGGACATGGGGAAGGCCAGCAGGGAAAGGTCCTGACATCATTGCTGGCATCCGATTAACACCATGTCCAGTTTTTACCAGAACCCAGTGACAGTCAATCTTAATATCTCTGGATAAGCCTATGGCATCAGCTTCACCTCCTCATCTCTGCTATGGACAACAGCAATTCCCACATCATAGACTCAGGAATGACTAACAGTTTTCACCCTGTGCACAGTCTTGCCCTCCCAGACTACATTCTGGTAAATGCACGGGTAATGTGTTCAAGACCAATGACTGACATTATGTTGGCCCTGAAAGAATTACAACTGCTCTTCCTCATTAGTTTAATGTCACCACTGCTGTTATATGGTTACTCTAGCTCCTTTCCAAGGTGGAGCTTCTCCTACCTGCTAGGTAGCAATTTCCTCTGGGCAATATATTCCATCTTGGAGGAAAGCCTGTTCAAAGCACAGGATATTCTAAAAGGAGGTGAAGTCTTCCATCTTGCAGGGAAGTTTCTTAAACTCAGGAAGTAAACAACATAAAAACTTCAGGAAGTCCCTGAAATTAATCAGCTAGGCTATCCTCTCCCTCTCCAAGCATGTCTAAGCAGTAATGACTAATGCAAAGAAAGCTCTCTCAGACTAGACCAGTTGGAATACTCTCCAACCTATGAAGCAGCCTGCGAGTCATGCAGTGATCTCTAGTGTTTCTACCAACTGGGCTTTGGCGATGCAGCTGTCTTTGAGTCACTTCTGCTCCTATAAGTAACTCCAGTCATAATCCTGTAAACTACCCCAATAAAACTCATTGGCCCGTCAAGTTTGACTTCGGTAGTATCTTATTTTGATCTGTGTGTTGGCTCCCTGTCTGAGGTGAATGTTTGTTCATGTCTCACCAATAATAGTGTCACACTCTATGACCAATCTGTATTTCCTGAGGATTCAGAGCTTAACCTCATGTATAAGACAGATCAAACCATCTAGCTTCTCTAATATATACCCCAGTGCAAAGGTATTGTCTCATGTTACTACTGAGTGATAAACAGAAAGTACATTTGTTTCTCTTGTAATTGGTAAACTAAAGGCATCCCCCAGGGAAAGACATAAACACAGAGGTTAGAGCTATTTCTTTAAGAAAATGGACTCTATAAATTAACATGGAAATTAAATGGACTAGAAAGACCTTCCTAGGCTCTCCTGGGCTTTAAGGAAATAGTCTGTCCATCTGAAGCTAACCAGAGTTATAAATAAAATATTACCAAATGGAATCCGGCACAGAGTTTCAAGAACAAGAACCAGTGTTGGCGTCAGAAGGTTCCCATCAGGAACCTTATTGATGTAATTATTCACGTAATACGTGGAGAGATAAAGACAATAGCTGTCTTGTTGATGCTGGAGAAGATTCCATTTATGGCCCAAGGGAATTAGCAGAGAGCATGGAGACAGCAACTGTAAGAGAATCTATGAAAGCCCAAGCAAATGCGTGAAAGAAAGGAAGTGATGGTCAGGGCTGGAGATACGGGTGAAGGGACAGAGAAAATGGGTGACAAGCTTATATCAAATATCAGACACATTCATAGCCTGCATCTAGAGACCAGTGTAAGGGGGAATGCGTAAGTATTAAGGACGTTGGTGAGCTGTCTGTTTCTCAGTGAATTACATACATAGTCAGGAGCTCTGACTCTGAGTCAGACCAATGAGTTTGCACCTGGGCTGTTGATCATTAGCAAGGTAATGTCAGGCAAGATGACGAACCTTTCTGTTGTCACATAACCTGGAAAATGAAAATCAGGTTAGCATCTTCCTGTGGGGTGGGAGATGGCTCAGCTGGTAGAGTATGAGTGTGAGTATGAAAACCAGGGCTCACATCCCCAGAGCCCGTGCCAAAGCCAAGTGTGTGTGGCCGTGCATATCTTCAACACTATGCAAGGCAGATCACTCGGGTCTCTTGCACTCATGGGCCATCCAGTCTAGCCAAATGGTGAGGGTTGGGGTCTAGTGCACAACTCTATCTCAAAAGAAAGGTAGGCAGCGATGGAAGGAAACACCTAACATAACATCTGACTCATACATGCAGGTACTTATGTGTTTGCACACATGTGCATACACACACAAAATAATTGTATCTTCATAGAGTATCTATAAGGATTCAATTAATATTTATAAAGTGTTTAGAACAGTGCCTGGCATGTGTTTGTCAAAATATAAATGGTATCATCAATATTTAATACTGTAATGTATAGAAAACAACACACACACACACACCACACACACACACACTCTTTTTCCAACTGGGTATGCCAAGAAAAATGCACACTAAGAACTGAGAAGCCAGACAGCTAGAGGAAGGTGGGACTAATTGCTGCTGATGCCAATGAGCCAATCATCAGAAGGAAGGCTCCCCAGAGTGTCAGGAAGAAATCCTGGAATTCCACTGTAATGAAGAGAGAATATCGCAGAATGGGAGGAGAAAGTGGGGAGGAAGGGTAGGGAGGACATAGTGGGGAGGAGAGGGAGGAGAAGAGAGTGGGGAGAGAGAGTGGGGAGGAGTGGGAGGAGTGGGGAGGACAGAGCTGACTTCCAGGAGTGAGGAGAGAGATGGAGCCATTGTTTGTTTCTATGTGCTTGGTATGACTCTAGAACTATGAAAATGTGTTAGTTCAATATTTTGGTAGCTTAGAAATTAGAGTGTAAGATGTTAACATTGGGAAAAAAAAAAAAGCACGTTTACAGCATTCGGGATTCTCAATATGAGCTCTTGCAAAGGCAGTAAGTCTATAGCACCCAAAGGAAATTTCAATTTAAGGGTATTTGGGGAGATAGATTGATCATTAAAGTGTTTGCCTTGCAATGGGTACCTGCGTTTGATTTCCAGAACCTACCTTTAAAAGCAAACAAACAAACAAAAGACATGGTAGAATATGGGTGTGTCCCAGTGGTGGGGACACAGAGACAGTCAAGTCCCTGTGGATCTCTGGCCAGTCAGCCTAGCCCCCTTGGTGACCTTCTGGCCAATGAGAAAAGAAAAGGTGTCTCAAAGCTATCTTCCCTGTGAATTCGTGCACATGTGCACACGCACACACACAGACACAAACATACACACCACAAACACACACACAAACTAAATAAAATCCAACCTAAGAAAGAACAAAAAAGAAAAGCATTGTTTTTAAATTCCTATTTGGTCTTCTTCATGGGGACTCCAGCCACCAAAGCAGAGGAAGACAAGCTCAATTTTACATGGGGAAATGAAGATGAAAGCCGAGGTGCATGCCCTGTAGTGCCCATGGTGATGTGAAGAAGAGGCTATAGCACCATCCTTGAGAGACTCCTTCAGAACCATGCTATGGTCTGTAGTACCACTACAATGTCACAGCTCAGAGTCCTGACCTTGTTAGTGTACCGAGAACACACCTGGCTCAGAGGGAGACACACAAGAGCCAAGCTCAAGATAGATAAATGGCCCAGACGCCAGCAGAGCCTCATAGTGAAAAAACAGGTTTTATTTAAAGGCAGCTTTGGATTAATTCCCCTCACTTAGTGGCTGTGTAGCTTTGGGAAATGGTGTTGGCCTCTCTGGGTCTCTTTTACCCATCTGTAAGAATTAAGTGACAAAGTTACTTCGGTCAGATGAAATGCCAAGATACTTCAAAATACGTAGGTGGGTTTAAAAGTTCGTTCTTGCCTATGTCTCGCAAAGACCTTGTTAAAGTAACAGTTACTTTTTTTCTTAAGTGTGATATGTGAAAACAAAGCAAACAGAAAAGATGAAGGCGACTGAGGTGTCAATGTTTCTGTGTCTAGAAAAACTGTTAAAGGAAAGTAACAGACAGGCAGCTGGCACTGGGAAGTGTATCCACAGCCCTGTAAACATGTAGAACAAAAGGACTAAGGTTGTGACTGAAGGCTGCGGCTTGAATGAGAATTGCTCCCCGTGGCTTGCACATGTGATGAACACATCTGCAGACCCGGCCTGTTGGGGCAGATTTGGGATCTTGAGGAGGTGGGGCCTTCTGGGAGGAAGTGCATTATCAGTGGAGGCAGGATTTGAGGGTTTATAACCTCTCTCACTTCCTTCACTCTGTTTCCCGTGTGTGACTGGGATGTGATTTTTCACCTTCTTGTTTGCACACGCTGTAGATTCCCTGTCAATATGGGCTCCAGCCCTCTGGTACTGAAAGCCAAAGAAACTCCTTGGTAAGTCGCTTCTGGCCGTGGAGCTTTATCACAGCACAAGAGCAGTAGCTGATACACTGAGGTTCCCTATTGAAATGGGGACCTGAGACCCAAGAAGACCAGTGCTGGCCCATGGAACAAGATGAATGGACAGAAGCTGGATTAGACCCCACCTGTGCATGTGAATGCAACGCTTTGCTGACTGGCACCTCAACTTCTCTGATTTGCTAGTGTGAGTTTCCAGAGCACAAGCCAAAGTCAGACTTTTGGTTTTGCTGAATCTAAGATACTAGGAACCTGGAAGAAGAAATGAGTTTCTGAGGTATAAAGGAAGTGAGAGGAACCAAGTAGGAGAACTGAGAGGCTCTGCAAGCAGTCTTAGAAGGAGATGCTTCCCCAAAAGCATCCTTGCAGACAGAGTGACCCGACCCACGGGTCTGATTATTCGTGGAGTATCAAGGTGGACAGTCACCTGAAAAGGGAGACACTGCCGAGAGAGAACGGAGGCCAAGCAACAGGAAGTTTTGTCAAGACCTCACTTTAATGGGGGAGCAGTTTACAGATATAGTCTGGGCAAGAAGGAAAGGGAAACAGGGTGGGGGTCATTGCTTAGGGTTATCCCACTATTGAATGTTTATTGCCCTAGACCATCTCACTGTTGTAACCAGCTCCCAGGAAATGCCAGACGTTCCTAGAACCAGAGACCCGAGAAAGTCCTCTCTTAACCTTGCACTGACTACTCCCTGAACAGCAGTAATTCCCTGAGGCTCTCCCAGAACAGCAGGTAGCTTCCTGGTCTTGGCTCTTGACAGAACAGGAAATTCTTCCTTGGTTGAAGGTCAGGTTCTCTCAAAGGAGGCAGTTTCTCATAAAGGCAATTCACAACTTTCGTTAGCTGGGATGGTGGTCCAGGGTCCCCAACAACAGAGATGCCAGGCATGGGTACTCGGAGGCAGAGCTTGGGTTTGGTGGCTGCTGGTGGCTCAGAAGGGCTTTGTCCTGGGTAACAATGTTGCTGAAGTTCAGCAGATTGATCTCACATGCTGTACAGGCCCTATGTTAAATATGCAGCACTCCTGATACTGATCAGGGTCTTAGACCGTGCAGGGGATCTGGTTCCATGGCAACTTTGATAAGTGATAGCTGTTACACCCCATCACACACGCACTACAGGGGGTGATATGAACAAGGGCTTCACAGAACATACTTTTAACTTAAAGCTGATAGAAAGTAGTTCTATTTCTAAAGACAGAATTTCCGGCCCTTGAGCTGCATGCTTCACTGTCAGCCTGGCCCTTGCTCTGGAATGGAGCTGTAAATGGCATCCTTGCTGCTGTGTGTGCTGGGTATTTTTTCAAGGGTGGGGAGAGTAGCAATTTGATACTCTTATCATCTGATCCCGACACCAGCTCCATGAGTTAGTTCCCTGTGTTATGTAACAGGCTGCTGCTCGCCTACAAATGAACTGGAGGATGCCTGCATATGGAGTCCAAAAGCACAAGGGGCGCTGTAGGGAGACAATCAACCATCAGGTATCAGGCTGCCTACACATAAAGGCCTCTCCCTGAGGGCGGGGTTCCTGCAAGCCAGTGCTCCTTTGCTGTGGTGATCAATGAGTGCCCTGCCCAATGTAGAGCTCTGAGCTTAAATTAGGACACGGACTTGGAAAGTAGCCTCTCCATTGTGAAGGCCTAGAGCAGTGGTTCTCACCTGCGGTTAAGCCTTTGGGGCAAAACCCTTCATGGGGGTCACCTAAGACCATCGTAAATACCAGATATTTCCAATGACAATTCATAACAGTGGTAAAGTTACAGCTATGAAGTAGCAACAAAAGCCATTTCATGGTTGGGGGCCAACACAACATAAAGAATGAAAGGGTAGTAGCATTAGGAAGACTGAGAACCACTGGCTTAGAGCATTGTCGTAGATGCTTAGTGTCACCTCTCGTCATCCTGAGGGAGGACTGAGATGCAGTGGGGTAGGGTCCTCAAAGTCACAGTGAAGTTTCTTCAGCACTAGCTAACTTCACAAACACATTTTGTTGTGTTGTTGTTGTTGTTGTTGTTGTTGTTGTTTCTTTCTAGCTCCCCAAACATCATAGGCTCAATAAAGTCACAATGTGTCTGAACTTCCCTCTACAATTGCATGTTTACCTTTGCCATCAGATGGGCTCTTTCCTGTTTTAATATTTAGTGGTCATCCCTGCCACAGTACTGCCCAATGTCTGATGGTTCACAGTGGCAGAGTGGCTGGGAGCAGCCTGTCTCCTCCAGCAAGAGTAAGTCTGCAAAGTAGACCTAGTTCACGTCCTCTGCCCTTGCATAAACTTGATCTAACTCCTCTGCGCATTTGTCTTCTGGTCGAAACAGCATGCCACCATTTTCCATTCTAGAGTATTTCCAATCCCACACAGTGATCAGGTTATCAAGTTTGACCTTCATGAGGAAGATATAAAGAATATTCTGTGGAGAGTTGTGAAGAATCCACAGGAACCTCTTCACAGTCTCCAACTTGGCTTTTTCTCCAAAGTTGCTTTTTTAAAATAACCAAATGGCCAGCACATAAACCACACTTCCAATGAAGTCCCGTATAAAACTCTTGGACTTCCCTTCTGGTGAGACAGGGCTGCCAGACTTCCTCCTGGCAATCACTGGCATGGACCACATTGTTCCAACCTTGGGGCAAGAGCTCAGTTGTTAACAAACAGCACAGGTTCCAGGATGCAGATATATGAATTCTCGGATAATGGCAGCTCCCCGCAGCTTCTTATTGAGAAGGCCAACAGCCTCTGCCTATCCTGCCTGAGTAGGGCAGCCGCTGCTTACCCTTCTCCCAGCCTGCCCAGGTGACACACAGCTAGCAGACTCCTCAAGACAACTCAAAGCATCTTTATGCCCATGGCCTTTCAACCCTTCTCTCTTGTCTCTAGGTTATGAACAAGGGCTTTCTAGACACCTGTGCCCAGCCAATGCCAGCGTTCTTTCCATTCTGGAACAAACAGTGGAAACTTACACTTACTTGCCCACTGATACTTTACTATGGGAAGAAAATCCTGACAGCCTACAGGAAACATAGGAACTTCTCTTTGTGATGACAGACCATTATACAAGAGTTGTACATTGGGTCCAGTTTGTTCTGTGAGATTGGTCTAGGGCTTTACCTGTTTTCATCACCAAGGGGAGCTGAGCCCAGTTTCCCCCTTCCACTTCCATAGCACTGCCTTCCTTCCTCTGTGAGGAGACACCACAGGAAGAGGATGCACTGCTTCCCCATAGGCTTAGGCAGGCCAGACCCAAGGCAGAGACCACAGAGTTATAGAGCTGACTCAGGGGACACTGCCAGCTGTGGCCATGGCCTTTTCAGATCAGAGCACTTCTCTGTCTAAAAACATTTTGTTCTTGAATCTAAGTGGAACTTTTTCTTAGGAAAAAATTGAGAGTTTCTCATTGGCCACAACTGAATGACTGACAGGACTACCCCACCAAAGAATATTGGGTCCATTATTGGGTGTGTCTTCCTTAGGATCCTGGAGAGAGGGTCTGAAGCTGCTTCTCTGTCTCTTCTCATGTCTGCTAATTCTCAGCTTACACTGGTGGTGCCTCAGGAAAACCTAAAGAAGTTTAGGAGGCTCTACCTAAAAGACATATGAGAGCGTTCAGTGTTCATGAAAAAAAACACTGAAATGGCCTTGACTCCTCCAAAATCATAGCATTCTCTAGACACACTGCTTCATTTGGTGACAGCCGTGCTGGTCACACGGAGATCCTCCTGGATGTGTCTAGGCTCCTTAATCCATAGGGGCTCGCTGGAAATGCACGTGATTTTCAAAGGCCCAAGTTGACAGGGCTATAGCTAGGCCAAGAACTAAAGTACAGACTTGACAAATTAAAGCCTTTTAAATTAAACAAACAACAACAAAGGCCTTTAATGGGAATGGTGTAATAAGCATGGCGGCCCAATTGAACCAACCACTCTTTGAAAATTCCTTTACACAAATAAAAAAAAAAAATGGACTGTAGCTAAATTATCAAGAGACCCTTTGCATAGTCAGATGAACTCCAAACAGCAGGGAAGAAGAATCCCACAATGCTGTGTCAGGAAGGCACCAGCTCAATCTAAATTTGTAGGTGGGGAAATCTCCCAATGGAGATACCACTACCCTGTGTACAATGAATGTTACTTCTGCATCATCCAGCTGTTGCTAGGTAACCCATACCCTCTGAGAGACTCCTCGTCTGGTCCAGGGGGCACAGCTCTGACAATCCTCAGCATGACACAATGGTAGTGAAGCTGTGGGAAGGGAGAGCTTCCTACGCTCTTAGATGGGAGCAGAAACATTGGGTGCCTTGGGGTCCACCTCCAGCTTCTCGCAGACCACAAAAACCTGACCACAAGCCAGAGGCCTTGTGCAACAGATAAGTGAGGGAGGAGACAGGCTAACATGTCTCGAGTTTTCCCCACCCAGTCCCTTCTGTCTTCAAGATGAGCTCTGTCTAGAAAGCCCCTAGGCTCTTGTGAAGGGAGATTTTGACTGGCTAGCCCATCAATATAACAGAAATGCAGACAGGAGTCTGAAGCCCAGCAAGCACTGAGCTGACATATCACCCCAAGTGACACCCTAGTATGAAGTGAGCCCTTTGCGTTCAGTCTGTTTCAGCACTCAGGTCTATCTCAGGGTGACGTCTGCTAGCTGAATGTACTGCTCTTTAAGGGTAATGTTTAAAACCTGATTTTCAGGATAGTAGGAAAGACAGACGACTCATCATTAAGATGCTCAATCTACTGACTATTGGGTTTGTTTTCCTCAGGACTCTGGAGAGGGTCTGGGAAATGCCCATCCATTCGTTCCTCTTGTCTAACTCTCGCTGAGCCACGCTGACACTGGTGGCAGCCTCAGGATGACTCAGTAAGACCCTTTACATGTAGAGCACAGTGCCCAACAAATCACAAGTCATTCTGCAAACACGTTTGTTCCCTCAAAGGTCTCTGATGCCCCCATGGATACAGTACGGGTAGTCTCAGCCTGAAAGTACTTAGAATATCAGAAACACCTCCAACTCGGCTCACCCATCTCTTCGGTGAATTAACTGTACCCTTTTCATGAACGGGTGTTTTCTGAGTGTTCTTTGGTTCTTGTCTGGGTTGACAAGGAAATGAGCTGAAGTGTGTTATCATCCAATAAAGAAAGTACATATAGGAACATATGTTGGCTCTATAAACCAAGAGTCTCTATGGTAACCATTAAATGATTATTTCCGATATTTTCTCACGTGCCCTGTGGGGAAGCTGAAGATAAGAGACTGGAGGTCAGACCCGAGGCAAAGCAAACACTCGCTCCACTCCCTCCACTTCTCTTTGCCAATGCCACTAAATTATTGATGAACTAGAAAGTTTAGCTTTTAGCCACAGATTGCCTTCTAAAGGGGGGATGCGAATGCTAGCTTTAAAATGCTGACCAATACAAGGACAAGTAAAGACCGCTTTCTGTGTTCTTTGACACTGCACCCAGGACCACAAACTCTAAGATATGAAGCTTCTCTGCTAAATCCCAGTGATAGGACAGTAAACTAACTTCTCTACTCTCTGTAACTCCTGCCCTCATATTAACATCTACAGCATGGGCCTAGAGTTATTACCAAGGTCCTGGAAACTCCAGTCCCTAACCTTGGCAATAAAGGGACCTTCCAAGACCGTGGAGCATGGCCGAGGAAACCAAGCCAGGAGTTCCACAAAGGCAGACACACCATCCATCTGTCACTCTCAAGTCCCCAGCAATGAGTGACACTGAGCAGAGTCACACTAGGTATTCACAGTCCCTCCTCTGACCACTGCCATTGGTCCTCCACCCCGACACCTATGGATGCCTCCAGGGAAATGGACATATACACAAAGGCTGGGCCAGACGCATCTGCACACACAGACTCCAACTGCATAGTGTATACAGATGTCCTTCACCTGCATGCCAGGGTTGGGGCTGGAATTACTTTTCCCAACCCCCTGGTTTGACACTCCACTCTGTTGTGTGTTCCAAGTCGTCCATTTCCCAGATGTGCTTGAGGGGCTCTATGGTTTTCTAAGTCAGTCTCCTCTTAAATGTGGGGAGGCTGAGGCCTGAGTGGGAAGGAAGAACTGCTTCTGGGAATTACAACTAGTTGAATCTGGTCTTTGTTATCCAAACTAAGTGCCCCAAGTTCCTTCTGAAGATGACCTCTTAGCTGACATGTCTGACCCCTGTGGAAAATGAAGCATACTGTCAACTGTCATGTCCTTAAAGTGTCCCCTTTCTAGCCTTGATGTTCTTGTCAAATGAAAGGGATCAGGAGAAACAGCTGACCAGGCTGAGACTGGGACATTTGGACGTGATTAGCTTCTCCCAGGCACTCTGGGAAGTGAACAGACAGAACTGGATGTAGAGGGAAGCTGCCTGTGTGTGTGCCCTCAGCCAGCTTGCCCTTCAACTGCTGGTCACGGAGAGCCTCCACTGATGCATAGTGTAAGTGGTCAGACTCACAAACCTCTCTCCCTGTGCTAAGTAGCACAGTAGAAAGTAAGTATAAAAGACATGCTTGTGAGTCCCGCAGTCTCTGAACTTCTGGAAGTTTCCTGTCCAGCCCAGCCAGTGTTACAGGGTCACCAGATACCCTCACTCTCTCTACTCCCGATCTGTCCCCAGTAAGGTTCAAAAAAACTCTGTATCTCATGATGTCTCTGCACACAATACCACACCCAGCCTGGCCAGGATCTGACATGAATGAGCTCAAAAGACAAACCTTGAGCCAACCCATCCCCAGAGACTGCAGACCTGGCCAATAGTACAGCTGGAGAGATGCCAAGCCAGAGCCACTCAAGGTTCCCAGAGGCCTCCAGGTTGCTGTGGGGACTCCTGACCCACAGAAACGCTAAGATAACAACTCTCTGTTGGGACAAGCAGGCATGCATGGAGTGATTGAGTCATTAGCACAGTTACCTCTAGCCTCCCACATGGGTGGGGCACCTCTTGTTTCCCTAATTATCCCCAGGCTGCCTCTTCTGCTGAACACTAGTGGTCAAGCTCCCTTCCAAGCATCTCTTGCCAGGTTCCCTTGGCTTCCAAGTCCTAAGCTAATGGTTTTTAGGCTAACTTATTTTACTTTCAGTTAGCTAAAATGCAAGGCTTAATGAAAAGCCACATCTCTGCCAAGATGGTGCTCCTGTCTGAGATGAGTTGCCTCTACGTCACTTCCAGGACCACGGCCCCACTCCGACCCCACCCACCATCTTGCCGCATTGTGCTTGATCTGATTTTGAGCTGTGAGATGAGAGTTTCCCACTGCACGGAGACCAGGCATGTTGAGGTTAAGGCATGTCAAGGTGGTGGTGGAGACAAAAGACACGATGTCTGAAAGTCTGCTGTGATCTTCGCCCTGTGCGTGTGCTTTGTCTGTACAAATTATCCAGGACAGTTGTCAGAGGGACAGAATCACACAACTGTGAATGTGGACAGTCCCCCTGGGGTGCTCGGCGGCCATGGGATTCTACTGGAAGGACCTGATCTAATGCAAGTGGACTTGAAGGCCTTTGGGAATTCAGAGATTTAATACGCTGCTGTGGCACGTTGGCTAGTTCCCGTATCAGGTCACTCGGGCAGATTGGCACTGTGTTCTTTCTTGTTACTTTCTTTGTTCCTCTTGTCCCATCTCTGGCTCACACTCTGGCATCTGGGTGTTACACCACTCAAGTCACATCGGAAAAGTCAGGAACAAGCGTTATTACTTGTGGCAGGTCTATCACCGTGGAGCCTGAGGTGCTATCCTCTCTTATTTGTGGCATGCTTACGAGGTCTTTAAATTGCCTTGGGACAGTACCACTTTTGACCTTGGAGGAACAGACAAGAAAATTAAATCAAGGTGTCCAGCTCTTTCACAAATAGCTCACAGCAAACAGCTTAGGCTGTAGGATGTTCGCTTTGGTTCCCTTTCATTCCCAAGCTCTGAATGCTTCTCAGTGAGTAGCTGATCGATGTATGCATGTCGAGTTGGTGAGGACATTGGCGGTGAGCCGATGCCACAGGCCCACTCATCCTTAAACTGCCAAACCTAAGCCTCCTCTCATAATTAGAGCACACTGAGAGAATGAGTCGGCTCCAGGGTGAGGCCTCTCAGCTTGACAGACCCACGGCTACCAGGATGGAAGTGCATCCATAAAAGAAATGAGCGCATGTAAATTCAGACAAGGCCAGAGACCGTCACAGGGCAAACAAAGGCAAATCTTACTTAGAAACAAACAAACAAAGATGTGGGATTAGCTTGAGATGCTAGACAGAGGAAGTCCATTCCAAATGACATCTTCCACAACCTCCTCCCCTCACTCATACCACTCACTAAATGGATTTCTGAAGCAGTCAGCCAGAAACATAGTCTGTGCTTCAAAAAAGAAAACTCAGCTGAGGTCACTCAAATCTGAGGCGCAGCGTTAGCACACTGGTTGAAGTAGGGAAACCGAATAAAACCATTTGAGATCAAAACTCAAGAGCACGAAGGGAGAGAAGAGAAAGAAGCCGGCAATGGGGACACCCTGCATTGTCTCGAGTGTCAACAAGCTCTATAACATGTTTTGTACCTCAGTCTCAGCACCTGGAAAATGGAGCAGCAACTAGACTCTTCCTCACAGGGCTGAATGGACCCTACACAGGAGCGGTGTGTGGCACATGGAAACACTAAGTAAATTAGCTACTGTTAATAATACCTTATTGCCCCATTCCGACTCCCCAGGTAGGCGGACACGATGGACAATTTCAAAGCCACTGCATTGCTAGAGGAGTGTGTTATCTGGGTATCAAGATGGGTGCCACTCAATAGGAAGAGTCCTGGGACCCCATTTGTTAGACAGGCAGGTTTTAATCAGGCCAGGGTGCTGTGAGCCCATTGTTAGTAGCTGTTCCTATCGTGTGTCCTTCCCACTCTGACTTTCTTTCCCTTTTAATAAATCAGGATTTTTTTCCAGTCGGCCATTATGATGGAGGAGCGTTTCTGCTTTGCGTCTCCATCAGACTTCGCTCTGACCTGTTTAAACAATTCTAACAGTCTACTATCTTTCTTGGTGACAAACGTTTTGCCCTCCAAAGCTTTGGAGATGTGTAGGATTACCTAAAGGATTTGTCTTGGGCATGTCATGGTTTCTGCAGTCCGTTAGAGTATCCTCTTCTCTGCGTAAGATGAAATCAGTTGGCCTTGAGAGTTAGTATTGTTTGTTGACACTGGAAAGGGATGAGGAGCACACCCAGTGACACTTCTAAGGGGACTCGAAAATTTAGTCATGAATACAGAGAGAGAGAGGGAGAGAGAGGAGAGAGAGAGAGAGAGAGAGAGAGAGAGAGAGAGAGAATTAGCAAAAGCAACTGAGGAGCATTAGAAAATGTGGCTTTATCGGTTTCTTATAGTGATGCTGTTCATTACATTCAAACCGTCCTCATAAATAAATAAATGACACTACTTAGTTGTATCCAAGGAACACTTCAAATCAGAGCAGATGCCCATATTGATTTTAGGTAGCAAGTTCCCCTTCTTTGAAATGATGTCTTACGCCAGGCATTGTGATACACTCTTATAATCCCAACATTTAGGAGGATGTGCTAACAGGATCACAAGTTCAGGGACAGCCTAATCACATAGGAAAGTCTATTTAAAATAAAGAAGAAAGAAAAGGGAGAAGGAGATAGAAGAAAGGAAAAGAAAAGAGGGAAGAGATGGTTTGGAGCAAGGGGGCTAGGGAGAGGATAAGCACCACAGTGCTTGCTGTCTAAACCTGAGACTCAACCCTCAGAAACCTAGCTAGCCAGCCTTACCTAATCGGCCAGTAGTCAAGTCTCAGCAACAAAGTGGAAAGCTCCTGAGGAATATATCCAGGCGTGTGATATATAGTGTGTATGTTATGTATAGTATATGATATGTATATGTATAGTAATAGTAATATATACACACATACACACACAACACACACACACACACACACACACACACACACACACACACAGAGTAAATGTCAATGAAGCCATCCAATGTAGTAAGCATCCTAGAACATCTTTCTATGAGCTGCATTTCAGGTTTCCACAGAAGCCCTCAGCTGCATGTTACACAGAGACGACAGCTCTGCACTACCAGCGTCAGAATTAAAGCAAATGACAGGGTGGGGACCGAGTCATAACTCAACTCAAAGGGCAGAAGCCACTCCAGGTACCTGAGCAAGGAGGATTTAGTGAACAGATTAGAGATACATAGCTCTTGGGAGAGCAAAAGAGACTCATGGTGTGACTCACAGTAAGAGAACGTTGGGTCACCACTGCCCAGTTGGGCCCCCTTGGCCTTTGTTGCTGTGGAGCCTGCCCTGTTGCAGGCACATCTGCTGGAGTCATGGCTCCCGAGGCCATTTGAAGTGCATCGCTCTCTGCCTGACCTTAAGTGCCACCATTTTCCCATCAGAAGACCTGAATCAGAGCCTGTGGTGAGGGGTGTGTGTGAGCACAGCTTATGGACTTCAGTGTTGGTGGTACAGAGGGCTGCTCCACCCACAGCGTATCACTGACTTCCCATAGGCTGGACAGTGCTCCACCCACAGCGTATCACTGACTTCCCATAGGCTGGACAGTGCTCCACCCACAGCATTCACTGACTTCCCATAGGCTGGACAGTGCTCCACCCACAACTATCACTGACTCCCATAGGCTGGACAGTGCTCCACCCACAAGTATCACTGACTTCCCATAGGCTGGACAGTGCTCCACCCACAGCTATCACTGACTTCCCATAGGCTGGACAGTGCTCCACCCACAGTGTCACTGACTTCCCATAGGCTGGACAGTGCTCCACCCACAGCGTATCACTGACGTCCCATAGGCTGGACAGTGCTCCACCCACAAGTATCACTGACGTCCCATAGGCTGGATAGTGCTCCACCCACGCATGTCACTGACTCCCATAGGCTGGACAGTGCTCCACTCACACATATCACTGACTTCCCATAGGCTGGACAGTGCTCCACCCACAACGTATCACTGACTTCCCATAGGCTGGACAGTGCTCCACCCACAGCCTATCACTGACTTCCCATACACTGGACAGAATTCAGGGGTTGTGAACCTGGATGAGGAAACATAAGCCATTGCTGTTTTCATTAAGACCTTGATAGATTTAAGCATGTATTTCATTTCAAGAGTTTGCTCTGAGATTATGTCTCCCAGTGACATCAGAAGCTTTACCTGTATAGTCTCACCAACGTGACTGTCCAAGGTGAGCGGAACACTGTGGTGATTTGAATGTTTGGCCCTGGAGTGGCACTATGGGTGGGTTGTGAGTGTGTGGCCTTGGTTGGGGAAGTATGTCACTGTGGGATGGGATTTAAGACCCTTGTCTAGCTGCCTGGAAGTCAGTCTTCCTGTTTGCCTTCGGGACAAGATGGAGAACTGTCAGCACCTGACTGCCTGGATGCTACCATGCTTCCCTCCTTGATGATAATGGACTGAACCTCTGAACCTGTAAGCCAGCCCCAATTAAATGTTGTCTTTATAAGAGTTGCCTTGGTCATGGTGTCTGTTCACAGCAGTAAAACCCTATAAGACTGACATCAACTAACACATCAAAGAGGGAGGGGGAAAGCCCATGAGGCCTCAATCCTACACAAAGAACTACAGGCAACTGAGTAAAGGTGGGAGCAGGAGCAGCGGACCTCCCTAGGGAAGAGCACACCAATTGGTTGTCCAGTGCCAAGTAACATTATATGGATTCTACAGGTTATATTAAGAATACACACACACACACACACACACACACACACTCACACACAAATACCTATATGTATGCAGGAACAATTAATGAAAAAAGAGGCCATAAATTTGAAGGAGAATGGGGAGGGGTGTAATGTGATGAAATTATAACCTTAAAATAAACAAAAAGGAGAGAATACATATTTCTTCTACAGTATAGACAACTGTCCACAGGCAAATTACGTGGTGCCATGGCATGTTACAAGGATAAGTCTACATACAGACGTGAGGGAAGATGTATATATCTGACTATGATAAAAACTTATAATGCATGTTCTCTTAGTGAATATTATTGGCCCCCATTGAGCCTTGTATCTTTTATTTGATCTTATGAAACATGACTCTGAAAAGGAGTCCTCCAGCCTCACTGGATGCTGAAAGGTCTGTGTCCAGGAACAGAAATTGCCCCTGTTGTAGACCTAATAGAAAAGGAATTTGGAACCTCCTTGTCAGTCTAGGGCAGTGGTTCTCGACCTGTGGGTCCGTGACCCTTTGGGGGTCGAATGACCCTTTCCCAGGTTTGGCATACCAGATATCCTGTGTATCTTTACATTACATCCCACCTTTACTCAGTTGCCTGTAGTTCTTTGTGTAGGATTGAGGCCTTCATAGGCTTTTCCCCATCCACTTTGATGTGTTAGTTGATGTCAGTCTTAGCAAAATTACAGTTATAAGTAACAAGGATTGGCTATATAGTCAATTTTGAAGGAGGAGCCATGAGGTACTTAAAAGAAGGTATATTATTTTGTGTTTAGGTGAAATATTCTGTAGATGTCTATTAGGTCCTTTTGATTCATAATGTCTGTTAGCTTCATTATTTCTCTGTTTCGTTTTAATAATTTCATGGTCGGGGGTAACCACCCATGAGGAATTAAAAGGTCACAGTGTTAGGAAGGTTGAGAACCACTGTCTGGACAGTGAGCAGGAAGAATTAGCATAGGTTTTTGAGTTTGCTGGACACCACCAAGCTCTGACAAGCTCTTTGTGTGGTTTAGGTATCAGGGTGACTGTGGCTTCATAGAATGAGTTTGGCAATATTCAAATAGTTTGAGGAGTATTGGTATTAGCTCTTCTTTGAAGAATTCTGCATTAAAACTATTTGGCCCTGGGCTCTTTTATGTATTTATTTATTTATTTGGTTGGTAGACTTTTAATGACTGTTTATATTTCCTTAGGAGTTATAGGGCTGTTTATATAGTTCGCTGATCTTGATTTAACTCTGGTAATTGGTATCTTTCTAGAAAATGATCCATTTATAAAGATTTTCTGATTTTGTGGAGTACAGGCTTTTAAAGTAAGACCTGATGATTCTTTGAATTTCCTCAGTGTCTGTTGTAATGTCTCCCTTTTCACTTCTGATTTTGTATATTTGCTTAGTACCTCTCTGTCTTTGGTTAGTTTGGCTAAGAGTTTTGTTTATCTTATTGATTTTTTTCAAAGAACCAGCTCTTGGTTTCATTGATTCTTTGTATTGTTTTCTTTGTTTCTAACTGATTTATTTCAGCCTTGGGTTATTTATTATTATTATTATTATTATTTCCTGCTTTCTACTCCTCTTCAATGTGCTTGCTTCTTTTCTAGAGCTTTCAGGTGTACTTTTAAATTGCTGGTATGAGAGCTTTCTAATTTCTTTATGAAGGCATGCTATGAACTTTCCTCTTAACCCCGCTTTCATTGTTTCCCAGTAAGTTTGGTTAATTGTGCTTTCATTTTAACTGAGTTCTAGAAAGTCTTGAATTTCTTTCTTAATTTGTCCCCTGACATAGAGATCATTGAGTAGAAAGTTCAGTTTTCACAGTTGTGTAGACTTTCTAATGTCTCTGTTGTGCTGAAGTCCAGTTTATTCCATCTGAAAAGATACAAGGCATTATTTCAATTTTCTGGTATCTGCTGAGTCTTGCTTTGTGACTGCTATATAGTCCATTTTGGAGCAGGAACCATAAGGTGCTTAAAAGAAGGTATATTCTTTTGTTTTAGGTGAAATATCTGTAGATGTCTATTAGGTCCTTTGATTCATAATGTCTGTTAGCTTCATTATTTCTCTGTTTAGTTTTCATCTGGATGACCTGTCAATTGGTGAAAGTGAAGTGTTGAAGTCTCTGACTATTAATCTGTGGGGCTTGATATACAATGTAAGCTTTAGCAATGTTTCTTTACAAATGTGAGTGCCTTGTGTTTGGGGCATAAGTGTTCAGAATTACAATATCATCTTGGTAGATTTTTTTTTTCTTTTGATGAGTGTCCTCCCCTGTCTCTTTTGATTACTTTTGGTTGAAAGTTTATTTTATTAGGTATTAGAAAGGCTACTCCAGCTTGCTTCTTGAGTTTGTTTGCTTGGAAAACTTTTTCCAGCCCTTTACTCTGAGGTAATGCCTATCTTTGTTGCTGGAGTGTGTTTCTTGTAGGCAGCAGAAGGCCCTTTTGCTATTGTGTCTTGTCCTTTTGTTGATCTTGCTATTATGGTTTAATGAGGTCTGTGATCCTTTTATTGTATTTATTTTTGTTTTTAGCGGAGATTTTGTAGTCAGTCTGGCTTTGAATATCTGATAGAATTAATGACCAGGGACTTGTGACTACCTGTTACTTTGATGTTGGTGGTGTTAGTGGTATGTGTACTTGTGTGTGCTTCCCTTGTTCATGGAAAAGCCATCCTATGTATCTCTAGCTCATGGAGGAGAGAACTTCCAGGATATGTGCTCAATGTGCACAGGCCTTAAGGGAGACCACCAGCCTGGTCTGACTGGGAGGCCCTCTTGGACATGGGCCTCTGTGAAGTGCCCCTTTCAGGAAGAAGACCCCCTTCACATGCCTTAAGCAGTCTCCCCAGAGGCTTTGGCCAGTGGTGGGATCGGACCCATGGAGTTACACAGTCTCCCCCAAGCCTGTCAGTGCTAAAGGAAGAACAGCGGATTAGGATCAGAGGTTCAGTCCCGAGCAGCAGGTGCTTCTGTGTCTGGGATGCTGGGCTTCTGGGAACACTGGGTTTCCAGTGCTGGATACAGGACAGTAATGAGTAAAGTATGGGCTTGTCACCATCCTTCAGGCCAATACAAGTGCAACCCTCTGCTGGGCCCCATTGCTAAGGACACAGAAAACGGCAGGAATTGGCCAAATAACCCTGGGGCCTGGCACAGCTGTCTGAGCATGCAGTCAAGGAAGCTATTTAAAGGAAGTTTAAAGCTATTAAAATGCAGTGCTATGATTGGTAATATGGGTCGGCGTTGTGAGAGCTCGCTCTCCTTGCAGAAGACCTAAGTTTCCGACACCCACACAAGGTGGTTCACAACTGCCTGTCACTCCAGTTAGTTCCAGGGGATCCCAAGTCTCTGGCCTCTCTGACATCAGTATTGATGTGTACATATATCCCTTAATAACAGCATAGTTAAAAATAAAGAATAAATCTTATTTTTAAACCCACAATTCTAACCTCTTCTCACTCATATTATTCACTCTCCATCCAAGGCTCTGAGACTGTCCTCAGCTTCCCTTCCTCAGGTAGCTACTGACAGGGCCATCTTTCCTCCTCTCAACCCTGAGTCTGCAACCTTGAGTCTGCAACCTGGACTCTGCTGGACTCGAACCTGCTGCTGGGCTTCCCTGGAAAGCTGGAAGACCCAACAACTTCATAGCCCAGCTCTCCCTCGGCGTGCAGGGAGGGATCTTGGGAAAGCACATGCTCCCTTCCTGTGACTGCTCTTCCTGCAGAAATTCTCACATCATTTCATTGTATACCAGCATTGTTCCAAGTCACCATGCTAGCGAGGATGATGCGTGCACAGGAGGCACGGGGTGTGCAGAGGTTTGGGCTTTGCTCCAAACCCAGGCAGGCGCTCGGTGGCTGGAACCAATGTGGGCTCTGCACTGTGGATTTCAGGTTTCTAGGCTGTTCCAGACCCAGAGGAGCTCTAGCTGCGGAAAAGAGGCTAAAGGCATGCCCTGTCAGCCCCGCCACGAGCAAATGATTCCAAAAACTAAATGAAGTGTGGGCCGGGGTGGGGGGGGAGCCAAGCTTGCACGCTCTATTTTCCAGACCACTCAAGAAAAACAGCTTAGAGAGAGAAGAGGCAGGAAGATCTGTGTGATGTCAGACCAGAGATCAAGAGTAATTATGTCACGAGAGGAACTGAAGTCCTCACCAAGCAAACGTTAGTAATATATTGGTTGAGGCCTAGGTCTTCTGCAGGACAGCCATATCTGTATCTCTACAGCACTTCCAGGGTCCTCTGTGGGACATAACTCTCTGAGAATAAGGCTGGTACAGCGTCAGCCTTTCTGGTCTGACCCACTGGCTGACTGTGAGAGACTGAACAAGGTATGTATCTTCGCTGTGTGCCTCAGTTTCCACTTCCAAAAGCTAAAATGAGACAACATGCATTAGTTGCTCAGAACAGTGCCTGGTTAATTATGACATTTTTGCTAAGCAGTCTTATCATTTGGATAATTCCAAGTACTAACCTCACAAAAGTTCCAAAAGGCTTAAGATACCTCTATTTTATCACCAGGGAAACAGACTTGGAAAAAGTAATTCATTCAGACTACCCTCTTCCTGGCTCTTTGCAGGATCATAATCTTGACTAGATCCTATTACCTAATGAATAGCATAAGCCCCTAGGAGTGCCCAGTAATGTCACTTGTGCTGAAACAATGATCCTTTCTTGCCACCTCACTGATTACTCTCAATGTTTCCTCCCTAGTCAAGTATTCCAGACCCCTGTGTGCAGGTGACCAAGAAAACATCACACCCCTAAGGTTGGTTCCCCAGCCAGACATCCTCCACAGGGAAGGACACCACACTGACTCCGGGAGCAGCTCAGTGGAAGGGCTTAGCAACAAGATTCTCCAATCAAGCCCACAGTGGAGTGTGGGGATCAAGTATGGGAGGCAGAAAGAGTGGAGTGGTTGTGATCATGTGAACTGAAGCTGATGTAGCTGTGATGTAGTTACTTCAGGGGCGGAAGCATGTCGATGTAACCTGAGCAATGTACATACACACCAATTCAGATACTCTCCATGATAGCCCTCATTGGTCAGTAAGAACCCATCCCACCTGCTGGGCAGTGGTGGCGCTACGCCTTTAATCCCAGTACTTGGGAGGCAGAGGCAGGCAGATTTCTGAGTTTGAGGCCAGCTTGGTCTACAGAATGAGTTCTAGGACAGCCAGGGCTACACAGAGAAACCCTGTCTCAAAAAACAAACAAACAAACAAACAAAGAACCCATTCCAAAATTTGAAACTCAGAAGGGAGAAGTCACTTGGGAAAGTGTCCACAGCTAGGGGCCGAGCAGTAGGGCAGGAGGCTTGGGTCTATTGCTTGTAAGTCTGTAGGTCCTTCCCCCCAGGCTTCATGATACCTAGGTGAAGAAGCCTATACAGGAGCCGTGCACACCATCTTGTTTGATGCTACAGCTCCAACCTGTGTTGTTTGTCCTCCCCACCTCCAACCCATCCCATCTCTCACTGCTCTCCTTCAAATTGCCCAAAAATCCTCCAGAGGACGTCTGACATGGCAGATAGCATTTCAGAGGTCATTTTTATATGTGCCAAGGTCAGAGCCTATAATAATCCTCCTTGGGGCAACATTTGTCTGCTTTGGCAGCTCAGCAGTTGGGTAGCTACGATCCTACTGTCCTGGAATATACCTCTCTCAAGTGATTTGTCACTGTGACACAAATATACTCAGCGGGCCATGTGTCCCTTGCTGTGGGCCCTGGGCCTGGAGAGAAGTCTTTGGTCTGCTCATACCCTCTGCTCTCATGCACAGTCTTTGGTTTCCATTGTGGATTCCTCCACTCTTCCTGAAGCAGTGCTACACAGAGAGAAGACTCAGCCTAAGGCCTTTCTTAGGGATGCTGAGGCAAGGCCTAGCAGGAGCCTCTGTGACAACTGGTCCCAACACACGGTATTGGTCCAGCTCAGCTGTATAGTCTATCTCATAATAGCTGGCGTGTAGATCTGTTCCTGGGAAATAGAAATTCACCAGGGCCTGGGGACGGTGTTCAAAATAGCCTCTCAACTGAGGAAATCACAGGAGCGGACTTAGTTACCTCCTCCCTCCTGGGGACGAAAACCCTTTGTTCTTTTTTTTCCCCAGAATGTCCCAAGGTTTAATAGGGTGTGGCTAAGGGACAGGAGCTGATTCCTGCTGACCCACAATCAGATTCTATGGTGTCAGACAAGATGCCTGTCCTTACTATACCTTGATGACTTTTTTTTAATCTAAGGAATTGAGAAAAATAGCAACACCTATCTCCCAAGGTTGTTACAACAGTGAAGTCACAGAAGGCTGGGGCAGACACAACAGTTAGCAGCTAGTAAGTAGCCGTTGGCTGAGAATGGATGGAGTACCAGTTATCCCTTCATAGCTGATAACTCACTCACGTCTGTGATTGTAACACTCACTGCTACCATCTTTGGGGTGTTCTCAAAACCTCCACAGTGGTATATTCCTCTTTTCTGCATACTAATCTTCCCTCACCTCTCCATCCTCCCCAGCATGGTGCATCCCATGTAGCTAACACATCCTGAGGAGATTATTCACATGCCAGCATGGCTTCTGTAGAAGGCCCTACCTTGCTTCCCTTTTATATCCAACATCACTTTCTCCAAAAGCCATCCCTGCTACCCCAGCCAGAGTCAGGTGACCTTTCAGAAGTTTCTAGAGTTCCCTGCCTTTTCAGTTTTGCCCAATCAGGGACCACGTCACACTAAACTGGGATGGTTTGTGCAAAATAAAATAATAAAATAAAATAAAATAAAATATAAATAAAATAAGCATTTCTGTGTACAAATACACTATACTCAAGAAAAACCACCTTCCCTTGAACTTAGCTTCACATCGGTGGGAAGGCAGAGAACAGGAAAGGCAACTAACTATTCCTCAGCTGTTACCACTCACTGGTTCTAGCATGCTGAGCTGTGGCCCACCTGCTCTGGTCCTCTGTTAATCAATGTACAGAGGTCTCAAGCTGTCCCAGAATCTGCCTGTCCAAATCCAATATGGCGCAGCTGCGTCTGAGCCAGCCTCCTTGTGCACAAGAGTCACCTGCTGCCCTCCACACAATGCTGAGCACCAAGGCGGTGTCACGAACATCTCCAGAAAGTGAAGTGCGTAGGATGCTCTGCTCCAGGGTGTCCCAGACTCAAATGGCTAGCCCCTCCTCCCTGGTGCCCATTCTCTTAAGAGTTACAGGACCCTTCTTATTTCTGTGGTATTCCTTCCAACTCCTCCCTGTTAGCCCAGGAACTATCTTTACATTTATGGAGCAGGGGGTAGAGGTTGGGGGAGCATCTGTGATTAATTTTATACTCTCTAGATCCAGGTTGTTTCAAAGAAAGGGCTCTTGGAATTCAAAGTTCCTAAGCTCTTAAAATCCAATATCTTTCTTTCAAATTTGTTGTCTTGTGTTTTCAAACACATTCTGAAACTCAAAATCCAAGACATACATTCTCCTGCCTCACACTCCAGCAACCCTTCCCTAAGGCAAAGCATGTGGGGGGTGGGGGGTCCTGGGGTGGTGGTAATTTGCCCAGGGAATGTGCCATAGGTTTTGGTGTTGTTATTGTTGTTGTTTAGAAAAAGTAAGCAAGAAGTCAGAGAAGCTAAATCCACAGGAGGAGCACCCTTCTGCTCAGACTATCTTGTCTGGGTCTCTGCAGTCTGCTCTCTGGGAAACCAATTATCTCATTTGTTTCACTAATGTTTCGGTGCACTCAGCAGAGGCTGGTGAAATAAATATACAAAGCTTGATTGATTCCTGCTCACAGCATTTGGAATTTTAAAGAATCAACAATATAATTGAATAGAAAGGGGAATACCGCTGAACGGCAGCAGCAGGGCAAGCCAAGCTCCCTGGACACTTCTAACTGATAAACACGAGAAAAGGATGTCTCCAAAGAAGTCACTGTGCATCAGACACTGCTGAGTGCCTTGCCCGGGCTACCCTGCTCACTTCTTGTCTTTAGGAAGAAGTGCAATCTTCCAGGGACCAGCATTCTTCTCTTTTTTCCCACTATGAGATAGGAAGACTGTCTCCCTAGCGTGACTACCGTGTGCAAAGGCTCACCAGTTCAGGGTAGGGTCAGGCCAGGACCGGAAGTCACAGAAACTTAAGAGTCCTGCCTGGCCTCTGAGGCACTGGCCTCATTAGATCTGCAACAGGAAGACCTGGTCTCATTTCCTTTCTGTATGATCCACTCTCACACTGAGGTAAGTCCCTGGAGGTCAGTGTCGGGAAACTGCTTATAATTTCAGGGAGACACTTAGAAGCCTCATATTGCGTTTGCCCTGAGGCCCGTAATTCGGCTTTCAATCAAAACAGTAGAAGTACACGGCATGAAAATTTTATAGCAAAATTCTGACAATTTGTGTGCCAGGAGGTAACCTCCTTTGTCTGCTCAGTATTTACTTCCAGGATTCACTGTTTCGGTACTGCCAACTAGCTCAAGGCCTTGCGCATGCTCGGTTCTCCTCTGCCTCTGAGAGCTCCCCTACCTCCCCACCCCCACCCCACTCCCCATCCCAACCCCGGCCACGGTGATTTACTTTAGAGGGGAAATGCAGCAATGTAACCACAGGAGCTTTGCTCCCAGGTCCTGGCTGGAGCTGGGAGATCTCCAGGCTTGTGGAAATGCAGTCACTTATCACTCATGCCAAAGCTGCTGCTGTCTGGTCTTGCCTACATAGAGCCTGGGGAAAGGCAATTTGGTGCTGGAAACATCTGCGGGACTTTTAAAGACCAGGCCAGGGCTCTCTCTTTTTCCTTGCTAAGTCATAGAGTGACCTGAGGATAACAGTATTGAACAATCCCATGTGTCATGCATGTTGCTATGAGGACCAAGCCGGTTGCTACCTGTAAAAGAATTTTCTACACTGTGAAATAGCATGTCCTTGTGAAAAGAAAGAGGGCAAGCTGACTCCCAGGCTGGTGGCTCTTGTCCCTCTTGTAGCAAGGATGAGACTGGTATTTATGTGTCCTCCATGTACCTGCACAACCCTGGGTGGTAACTAGGCTGCTTTTCGTCCTCAATCAACCTCAGGATGGGAGTCACTACTGTTACCATC
Source organism: Mastomys natalensis (assembly GCA_021653895.1). Lineage (NCBI taxonomy): Eukaryota > Metazoa > Chordata > Mammalia > Rodentia > Muridae > Mastomys > Mastomys natalensis. Next base: position 1,363,101 of record JAJTUV010000325.1, on the reverse strand, counting down.
AAGGTGTGTAACACAGTTCCTTGTCTCTGTCAGTTAAAGGCAGAAAAATCTTGACCATGACAGGTAGCAATGGAGAAATTCTCAAACATAGTAGACAGAATCATCTGGTGAAAGAGGGCTTTACTAAAGATGAGGAAAACACACACACACACACACACACACACTCGGGTTAAGGGGAACACAAGGACACAGAGAAAGACCCCCAGCAAAGCCTCTCTGTCTATCAGAAGGAGGGAGGAACTTTGAGTAGGGTTCCTTCCCTGATTTAGGGTTGGTCAGTTTTGATAAGGACAGGACCAGTAAACATCACACAACCTTCGTGGTTTTTATCCTGTGCTTGCTCCTGGGCACTTGGGAAATTCTTTCCTTCCATCTCTGTGCTCTTTTTCATCCCCTGTCTATGACAGAGGCCAGCCCTGCCATGTCCTGTAGCAGGAGTGGAAACCATGCCACACTAGCTATTTTTTCATTCACCATCTTAACTCTGCTCCCCTTCCAGCCGAGCAGGAGGTTCTGAGCAAGGGAGAGCTTCCTGGGACTAAGGACAGCTTAGCTACCTCTTATCCGAGGCTGATTATTATGCTTTAGAATGTTCCTCCTGCCTCTCGGAACTCATTGCCCTGCTAAATTGCTTTCTTTTAGGCAATCTTTGCTCAGCTTTTCATTCATTTCATTCATCATTCTCATTATCCATTCAGCAGATACACAGAGACCCTACCAGGCAGAGTTAGGATAAATGTATTCTAGAGACTTGAGCCAGACAACAAGTAGAATTGTTTAGTGGTTTTAAGAAAGTAGAGATTCACAATTCGGCACTCACTGGTTGAGTATTGAAAATCGAATTTATCTAGATTCTCTCTCTGAATGTTGTATTAGGAACGTGTAGTTCCTTGCTGAATTATAATTAATTTATTTCAGATGTCCTATGGTGTGTACAGCCGAATATTTACTTATACTTAATATAAGTACCTAAGTTAGCTACCTTGCCAGTGGGGGAGTTCTGGAATCAGAAGCAGAGGCAGCCCGTCACACCTGCCAGCATTAACATAGATGCTGAGGTCTTTGTGCTTAGAAGGGGGTTCTCTGCCCACAGAGCCATCTCTCTAGCCCAAGCCTTGACTCTTGATAACACCTTGCTTTTATACACTGCAGTGCATATTGCTCCAGAACTCTCTGGCTTTGCTCCTGACTCTGTGGGTGTCCTGCTGTGAATCAGTGCTGCCGCAGCTGAAGTCACTAGAGATGACTAAACCAGCTACCTGTCTGGAGCTAGTTACTAGCATGGAGCTGGCGCCTGTTCTCCATGTAGTCTCCCTGAGTACGAGCATCTACACTTTTTCACATACTGACTAGATTTTGAGAACAAACTCAAAAGGCCTCTAAAAGGCCTAAGCTGGAAGGTTCCAGAACAGACTTCCATTGTTTCCTCCTGGTCAAGGCAAGTCACAGGGTGAGCTTGAACCATCCCTGAGACAGTAAAGCCCACCTCTAGATCCTATGGATAGACAGGACAGAAAAGGCACAAAGGTGGGGAAAAGTAAACACAAGAAGGAGTAATTCATGTGGGTGCTACTTTAAATGATCCACTCCAACCAAAAGCTACAAGGGGATGGTATTATGTTATTCAGAGGAGCACAGAGGGACTCTTCTAAAGCCTCCTGAGAAGCAAGCTGGAGCCAAATGTGATCTCAGAACTCAAGGGACCAACTGAGCAGGGGACCTTCTGGAGTCTGAAGATGCAGGGCTGGCTGGAGTGGGGATGGCCATTAGAGACCAGGGCATATTGGGCAGCCAGATAAACCTGTGTCTAAATTCCGGTTTTAATACCTGTCTTACCCTCTAAAAAGCCTCCCCTTCTAAAGAACAAAATGGGTGGAATATCACCAGAGACCTCACAGGGGCTTTTGTGCAAGACAAAGTGTTAACGGCAGGTGCTTGGCTTAGTACTTGTTAAAGAATGAGCTCCCAATAAATGCTGGTTCATTTCACCCCAGCAGTGTCTCTTCCTTCTGATGAAAACACTCCCTCTGTACTAATGAGCCCGGCATTGGGGAGGCTGGACTCTCCCTGGTCTAGAAACCACAACATGAGTCACCATACTAAACAACCTGTGTGGTTCTGGGCGAGACAAACACATCTATCTGATGAGGAGAAGTTCTTCCAGCTGGAGCAGGGTCTGAAGCCTCCCGTCACACTCAATATCAACCCTCAAGTTGCTAAGTACAGGGAGTCCAGGAGAGCTCAGGGAACAGGCAGAGAGACTACATGGCAAGGCACCTCTGAAGGGCATGGGACAGGGCTATTTACCATTAAGCAGAGGGACCAACTACCTATATAATCTTGTCAGAAGAAGAAAGTGCAAGGCCCTTCTTGTGCAGGTAACTTCTACAGCCAGCCTAGGTATGCTGAGTTAACATGTCTGAACCAGCGGCAGTCGTCTGATGCCCAACGATGGTCCAAGCCAAGGAAGAATCTCAGTAGCAGGTGAGACACGGTGGCCATCACAGGAACATGTGAGGCACAGTGGCAGTGGTCAGTGGCAGTGTTGAAGGCTCTGTCATAGAAAATATGCTAAGATGGAGACAAAAAGTGCCAGAGTCCAGGGAGGGCACTCGCTGGGCTGAGTGAGCAGGAAGCAGGAGGGCTGCTTGGGAGGTGCTCACATTTGTGCTGAATAAAAGAGCTGCAGCCTCTGAGGGTCAAACAAGCACCATGGTTGCCATCTGTATGGCTCATGGGTACAGTCACCAGAGGGCTCCAGACTTGGGTGGGAGGATCCAGAGAAGCTGGATGAACTGTGATGCTGATTAGGAGGGGTGCTAGAGGTTGACATTCAGACAGAAAGATCGGAGGTGGAGGGTGTGAGTTCACACTGGGCTCCATGTTGAGTGTGTGAGGGCATCTGCGCTGGGCTGGGCTGGGCGTCGGAGGACTCTGTCACAACTCCATGAGTGACCATGGAAGAAGTCTCATAGACCTACAGAATGAAGTGTGCTTCCCGTGCTTAGCGTTCAAAGTCCTTCCCAGTTTATCTCTAGCTTGCTTTTCTATCATCTCTGAAAAACTGAAGTTGTGGAGAACAGGGGTGGGGGTAGGGATGGGATGAGCAGGAGATAGCCCATGAGATACCTAGAAGGAGCAAGGAAGTTAATGCAGTGGCTGGGGAGATGGTTCAGTAGTTAAGAGCACTGGATGCTATTCCAGAGGACCAAGGTCTGGTTCCCAGCACCCACATGGCAGCTCACAACCTTCCTAACTCCAGTTCTAGGGATACAGTGTGCTCTTTGTCCTTCATAGACATGCATGCAGTCAAAACACTAATACACATAAAATGAAAAAAAAAAAACCAACATTAAAAAGAAAGAAAGAAAGAAAAAGAGAAAGAAAGAAAGAAGAAAGAAAGAAAGAAAGAAAGAAAAGAAAGCCAATGCATACATTACACAGCCGAGCAGGACTTGAACCATAGCATATACCTGGTAACTGTAATGATGACTTCCCCTGCCAAGTGCAGCTGGGCAATTGAGCAATGTTCTCCATCACCCCACCTGCGCTCCCAGGAGGTAATGTTTACCCTAGGGGATTCCGTTTGCTCAAACTCTGAAGCCCCTGTAGGGCCTAGCAGTGCCTGTGAGGCTTTGTGGGGATTAACTGAGATTATGATTAGCATGTGCTCTGCTCAGTATTCAGCTAGGTTTTTGTGCTCAATAACTGTTTGGTGTCATGGTGCCGCTATTATCCCTGGTGTTAATGATGTCTGAACTTCAACCCTTCCTGAGGAAAAGTCCCTTCCCACAGTCTTTTCCTAAAGCCTGCTAACCATGAAGTGTGCCATCCTTCCAAGTTCTCTCCGTCTGTGCGCATTCTCTGGCTTCCTGTCAGGTAGTTTACCATCTTTCCAGGCTCCAAACCCCTCTTCGATTCCACATTCTCCACAGATCCCTCCCTGCCTTCCTCGTTTGCATCTCCGAGCACTGATAGTCAGCATAACTCACTTGACAATTAATCAAGACAAGCCTGTCACAGCTCCCTTGCTGTAGTGAGACCGACTGTGTGAAATTATCCGTATGCCTTCCTTTCTGCTTGCGAGCTTGCAACTCTCAGCTCTTGGCGCTGAGGTACCACAGCACCAACCCAGCACCCACACCTAGAGAGATGCACACCAGATATGGTAGAGACCAGAGGGAAGGCACCTTTGGATAGTCCTGGGAGAATAATGAAGACACATGCAAGGAACACAACACACACATGCATGCACACATGCACAAACTCAGTGCGTGTGTACACACACACACACACTCACACCCACCGTCCTTAGGGGTGAATCTGAGCAAGTGACTCCTCCCTTAGAGCCATTCATTTTCCAAGTTGTTCCAGAACAAAACAAAGCCTCCTGTTGAGCTCTAGAGATTAGACTCTGCATCCCTGGAGATGCTCATTGTCTTGCTAATCTAGGACAGGGTCTTCTTCAAGACTTGTTTGGACTTTGAAAAAATAAACTCTTATCCTACACTGTGAGACCTTCTGTCTCATCTGGGATCCTAGGAATCAAACATTTACTGACCCTTGCTAAAATACAGAGAGGACAGGGACCAAGATAAGTAAGTTCTGGAACACCACCCAAAGAGGCTCAGGTTTTCAAGCAAGACACCTCAAAACAACACAAAGCCAGGCTCCCACCCAGGGGCACAGAGGAGGCAGATGGCCCCATAGGCCCTGCTTCTTTAACTCCTAAATCCTTCCTCACTTCTAAGACTCCACTAGTCCCAGATCTCCCCGAATCTCTTCTGGATTCTTCAGTCACAGGACTCAGCCCTATCCACTTCCATACCACTCACAGAGCATTGAGTGTGATGCTGCCAAAAGTAGCACCAAGTTTTGCTTCTAATTTCGTAAGATGCTGAAGTGATTGTGCACAGGGAAGTATCACCAGAACGTCCATTTCAAATATGTATGTTCAACACATGAGCCATATAGATTACATCATGCAAATAGATGGTATAAATAAAAGTGTAAGATTATCCGAATTAACACGGAGAATATTGAATTTGTCTTTTTGTTGAATAATGTGCTTGCTGCTCTGTTTTCCCAGATCCAATCCCCCAGCCTCATCCCTAGCTCTGCAGTATTCAGGAGAACCACTTACTACTTGCTCAAAGCTGGAGACCTGGAGGGGGGGTCAGTCATAAGAGCAGGAAGCTGACCCGGGCCCTCACCAGCTGTAGCACTCAGGAGAACAGGTCCCTGTACCATACCTGAGCAGCACAGTGAAGCTGACCCTGGTGACAGGGGCTTGGGCAAGCTATCCTAAAGGATAAGCATGTAAGAGCTGGCCTCTTACTTGTCTGCCATGTGTTGACATGTCGTGTGTGCGTGCGCACACACGCACCCCATCACTTACAGCAGTCAAGAGAGCTGGCCCCAAGGTCATCAGAGCTGGTGAGCTGGCCCTGCCCCTCACCTGCTGTAGCATTCAAGAGAGCAAACCCTGTGCCTCTCCTGAGCAGCATAGTAGAGCTGGCACTGGATGTGGGGGTTGCAAGTGAACCATCTCTGAGGGCAAGCATATGGGAGAGCTGGCCCTGACTCTTGCCTGCTAGATGGTAGTGTGAACTAGGGAGAGATACCCTCCACCCCTCTTTCATCCCTCACCATCTATGGCAGGCAGGAGAGCAGGCCCCAGGGTGATAAGAGTAGGAGAACTGGCCATGTCCCTCACCTGCTGCAACATTCAGGAGAGCTGACCCTGCATCTTTCCTGAGCAGCAGGATAGAGCTGGCCCTGGTAAGCCAGCCTCAAGGGAATAAGAGCTGAAGAGCCAGTAGGCTGACCAGCTCATATACCTCTCAGGCCCAGATCCAGGGGCTTCCAATTGGTCCACCCCAACATCTACCCCATTGATGAACTGCTGGAGTGCATGAAGGGGCTGGTCCTACAGATCCAAAAATGCAGGATCTCCATGACACAGGGCAACGACAAGACACCTGAGAGGAGTCCCAGTGAGTTTCAGTACTGATAGAGTAGCAGAAGCCAAAGGCCTCACACAAGACCAGAGTCATTGCGATAAACGCTTGCAATTAAAGAGGTGTGGACAAAGGACTGTGCTGTGGGACACACTGTGACACACTACATTTTTCACAACAAGATTTTTTCTTCCTCTGTTGAGGGAGGAGGTTGCAAAGGTAGAGGGAAGGGGAAATTAGTGGGATGGGATGCATGATGTGACATTCACAAAAAAACAATAATAAGCTTTTTTTAAAAAAAGAAAAATCAAAAGAAAGAATAATATATATATTTTAAAGGCAGACTAACAGAATGGATGCAGAAGCAGAATCCATCTTTTTGCTGCATCCAAGAAACACACCTCAACATCAAGAACAGACATCACCTCAGGGTAAAGGGTTAAAAAAAAGACATTCCAAGCATACGGACCTAAAATCAAGCTCTTGTAGCCATTATAATATCTAGTAAAATAGACTTTAAACAAAAACCAATCAAAAGAGATATGGAAGAACACTATATATTCATGAAAGAAAAAGTCCACCAAGTGACATTTCAGTTTTAACATCTATGCTCCAAACGCAGGACACTCACATTTGTAAAAGGAACACTGCTACAGCTTAAATTATGTATTAACCCTTACACACTGACAGTTTGAGACTCCAACACCCCACTCTCACCAGTGGGCAGGACAATGAGACAAAAGTAAACAGGAGCTAAAGACTCGAGCTAACAAATGCCATAAACAAAATGGATGTAACAGATATTTATACAACATTTTTCCCAAACATAAAAAGAATAAGAATACACCTCTGCTCTGCTCCAACTGACCACATACTCAAAGTGAGTCACAACAGATATGAGAACACTGAAGTCACTCCCTGCATCTTATCAGACCACTATGGATTAAAGCTTGGATATCAACAACAACAACAGAAATGACAGAGAGCTTACAAACTCATGGAAACTGAAAAACTCCCTACTGAATGAAAAATGGATCACAACAAAAATAAATAAAGAAATTAAATACTTTCTAGAATTCAATGAAAATGAATATGCAGCATATTCAGACTTATGGGACACAGTGAAAGCAGTTCTAAGACGCAAGTTCATAGCACTAAGTGCCTATATAACAAACTGGAGAGATCTCATGCTAGCAACTTAACAGCACACCTGAAAGCTCTAGAACAAAGGAAGAATAACAGCAAAGAGGAGTAGACAGCCAGAAGTAATCAAACTCAGGGCTGAAATCAACAAGATAAAAACAAAGAGAACAAAACAAAAACCTAACCAGTGGAACCAGTTGGTTCTTTGAGAAAATCAACAAGATAAACAAATCAAGTCAAAACTAAAAGGCAGAGATCCAAATTAACAAAATCAGAAAACAAAGGGGGGACATAGGAGCAGACACCAAGGAAATCCAGAGAATCCTAAGAACATACTTTAAAGTCCTGTACTCCACCAAATTGGAAAGTCAAAAAGAAATGGATAATTTTCTTGGTAGGTACCACTTACCAAAAGCAGATAAGCAATTTAAACAGACCTACAACGCCTAATGAAATAGAGGTAGTCATTATCCTAACCAAAAGAAGCCCAGGGCCAGATGGTTTTAGTGCAGAATCCCTGTTACCCAAACCATGTAAAGACTCAAGAAAGAAAGAGAATTACAGACCAATTTCCCCTATGAACATAAATGCAAAAATAGCCAACAAAATACTCATAAACTGAATCCAAGAACACATCAAAATGGTCATCCACCATAATCTAACAGGGATGCAGGGATGGTTCAATGTAAAAAAAAGTCAATGAATGAAATCCATCATGTAAACAAAGTGAAAGAAAAAAACATATGATCATCTCATTACATACAGAAAAGCCTTTGACAAACTCCAACACCACTTCATGATAAAAGTCCAGGAGATATTAGGAATACAAGGGACATACCTAAACATAATAAAGGCAGGCCTATAGCCAACATCAAATTAGATAGAGAGAAACTCAAAATAATTCCACTAAAATCAGGGACAAGATTGTCTATTCTCTCCATATCTATTCAATATAGTACTCAGAGTCTTAGCTAGAGTAATAAGACAACTGAAGGAGACCAAGGGGATACATGTTGGAAAGGAAGAAGATATTTGCAGAAGATATGATAGCATACACTGGTAACCCTAAAACTTCCACCAGGGAACTCCTAGAGCTGATAAACACTTTTGACAAAGTAACTGGATACAAAATTAACTCACAAAAATCAGTGGCCCTCCCATCTACAAATGACAGAAGAACTGAGAAAGAAGTCAAGGGAACAACACCCTTCACAAGAGCCTCAAAAAATATAAAATATCTTAGAGTAAGTCTAACCAAACAAGTAAAAGACTTGTATGATTAAAAAACAAACAAACAAAAACAAAAAACAAAAAAAAACTAACAACAACAACAAAAAACCCTTCCAGTCTTTGAGGAAGAAATTAAAGAAGATCTCAGAAGATGGAGAGATCTTCCAAGCTCATGCATCGTAGGATTAACACAGTCAAAATGGCCATCCTACCAACAGCAATCTACAGATTAAATGCAATCCCCTTTAAGATTCAGACACAATTCTTTACAGTGAAAGGACAATTGTCAACTTCATATGGAAAACCAAAAAATTGAGGATAGTGAAAACAATCCTGAACAATGCAAGAATTGCTGGATGTCTCACCATTGCTGATTTCAAGTTGTACTACAGAGCTATAGCAATAATAATAATAATGGTAATAATGATGATGATGATAATAAACCATGATACTGGCATAAAAACAGACACACTGCTCAATGGAATCAAGTTGAATCCCCAGACATAACTCTACCTAAAAACACCTGAGTTTTATAAAGAAGCCAGAAAAACACACTGGAGAAAAGACGGCATCTTCAATAAATGGTGCTGGTCAGAGTGGATAGCTGCATGTAGAAGAATGCAAATAGATCCATATCTATCACCCTGCACAAAACTCAAGTCCAAGTGGATCGAAGACCTCAACATAAAACCAAATACTCTGAACCAGATAGAGAGAAAGTGGAGAATAGCCTTGAACACTTTGGCACAGGAGAAGACTTCCTGAACAAAGAACCAATAACACAGGCACTAAGATCAACAATTAATAAATGTGACCTCGAGAAACTGAAAAGCTTCTATAAGGCAAAGAACACCATCATTCAAACAAAATGGCAGCCTATAGAATGGTAAATAATTTTCACCAAATCCACATCCAATAGAGACTAATATCCAAAATATATAAAAACTCAAGAAACTAGATATCAAAAGACCAATAGTCCAATTCAAAATGGAGTACAAATCTAAACAGAATTTTCAATAAAGGAAACTCAAATGTCTGAGAAACATTTAAAATATTCAAAATCATTAGCCGTTAGAGAAATGTAAATAGAAATTACTTTGAGATTCCATCTTACGCTTGACAGAATGGCTAAGATCAATAACACAAGTGACAACTGACGCTGGTGAGGATAGGGGGTAAGGAAAATACTCCTTTGTTGCTGGTAAAATTAAAACTTGTACAGCCACTACTGAAATCAATGTGGCCTTTCCTCAAGAAGACGGCAATCAATCTACCTTGAGATCCGGCTATGCCATTAGGCATATGCCCAAAAGATGCTTCATCCTACCAGAAGGACACGTGTTCAATGTCCACTGCTGGTCTACTCATAATAGCCAGAAACGCCAGAAACTGGAAACACCCTAGATGTCTGTCAACAGAAGAATGGATAAAGAAAATGTGGTACATTTACATAATGGAGTATTGCTCAGCTGTTAAAAAAATGACACCATAAAATTGACAGGCATAAGGAACAAAACTAGAAAACGTCATCCTGAGTGAGGTAACTCAGATCCAGAAAGGTAAATATGGCGTGTAGTCATTAAATAAATAAATGATAACCAACCTACAATCCGTAGACTCAGAGAGGTTAGGTTTGGAGAAAGGGACTGGGGAAGGGAAGGCACATAGATTCCCTGGCAAGGGAAAATAGACTTTATGGGTGGATTGGGGGCAGGTGGGGACTGGAACAGGAGGATCAGGTGGGGAGGGGGAGGGGAGATAGGATTGAGGAATGGAATGTGAGAAAAGATCTAGAATTGAGGGGCACTTGAGGGATGATATGGAAATCTAGTGCAGTGGAACATTCTAAACTATATGAAAGTAATCCTAATGAGGTCTCCTAATAATGGGAGAAATGGAGTCCCAACTGGCCATTTCTTGTCACCAAATGAGGCTCCAGTACCACAACTTGATTGCATTCAATCGAGTTGTTGGCCAGGGGGTCCCATGGAAATCCCCAAACAACCCAGACTGTTACTAAGACAATGGGTTACTCCCTGCAAAGGGAGAGCAGGGCCCCATTGCTGAGGACAGCACCCACACTGAACTGGGAGATGTGAAGCTGGTGCCCGTGTGTCTTCACCCCCACATTTGAAGTCTCTTTGGTGCGGGGAGGTACTATGCAGACAACCAAAAGAGAAATGTAAACATCAACCTAGCCACAGAACCTTAACCTACAGTTTGTCCTGCCTGCAAAATATGCTATAGCAGCCAACCTAGCACAGAACTTGTGGGAGTAGCCAACCAACATCTGATAGGACTTACGGCCCTCTCCAGGAAAATGAAACCCATACCCAACTAAGACCAAGAACCACAGATCAGATAGCACAGAGATCTAGGATAAAACCACACACTAGTAATCTAAAAAGTATCAAGAAAATGACTCCTAATGAGATTCTGCTATACACATAGACCAGTGCCTTATTCAGTCACCATCAGAGAGGCTTCCTCTTGCAGCAGACAGGAACAGACACAGAGACCCACAGCCAGACTGTATCTAGAGATATAGAACACACGCTCTAAATGGGATGTCTGCATTCATCTCCTCCCCTCAGAGCTCGAGGAACACCTCAGAAGAGGAGTTGGAAAAGCCAGAGTGGATAGAGGACACTAGGAGATCAGAGCATCGAAATCAACTGAGCAAGGCTCATACGAGCAAAGAGATTGAAACAGTGAGCGCCAGGTCCTCTGTGCAGGACACACACAGACAGACATACATACAGACAGACAGACACAGACACACACAGACAAACACACAGACACACACATACACAGACAGATAGACAGAACACACACACAGACACACACACAAATACATACATACATATATATATATATATATGTATACATTTCAGCTTAGTATTATTTTATGGGACTCCTGAGTGGATCTCTAATTCCTCTGCCTGCCCTTGGGGCTTTTTTCCTTCAGTTAGTTGGCCTTGCTCAACCTCCATATGATGATTTTCATTTTATCTTATAATATTTTATTTCATCATGTTTTGGTTATCATCTCTTAGAAACCTGTTTTCTAATGAGAAAGAAAGGGGGTGGGTATGAAGGGAGGGCACATGGGGAGACGAACTAGGAGGAGCAGGTAAACAGAGTGCTTACTGTTCTTGCTGAGGGTAGGGTTCACTTCCCAGCACCCCCATTCGAGGACTCACAACAAGCCTCAACTCCACAGCTCTAGGGGACCACGGTCTTCTCTGGCCCCTGCTGCTCCCCACACAGACACACAGATGCATACACATAAATTGAAATAATAAAAACAAAACTTTAATGAGCTCAAAGGCAACACAAAGTTTGAGAAGGACCATTTCCTACTACATCAGGTAATTCAACCATAATGCCCTGCAGCACTTCCAACAAAAGTATTTAATGCTTTCAGTGTGTTTAGTCAGCTTCCTGACACTGTCACCAATACTGGAAACAAACAACTTAAAAGAGGGAAGATTTATTTGGGATCAGAGTTTCAGATTTCTGTCCAAGATAGTCTGTCTCTGTGGCTTTGGGGCTGTTGGTGAGGCAGGACATTGTAGCCTGATGGTTTAATGGAGAAAAGCCCTCTACCCAGAAGCCAATAGAGACAGAGGAGAAGGGATCGGAGTCCTGGTATCTGCTTCAAAGGCATGTGTGTCCCCAGTGACCACCCATACCCTGACAGTTTTCCCATCTCCCGCTGGTGCCATCGGCCCATGACTAAGTCTTGAATATGTTAGTCCTTTGAGAGACACTTTAGATCAAAGCCATGGGGAGTGATACTAATTATCAATTGAGGTGACACTCTGTGTTTTAATATTTGAGAAATTGGATTCAATTTCAGAAGCAGCAGGGGACAGCTGCTGTGGGCTCTGGGCTCCTGAGAGAAGAGATGAGGGAAGAAGCTCCTCCATTTTTCCTCTAGTTTGAGACCTACTCAGTGCAGGGGGTATGCACAGGAGGCATTTGGGAAGTGTTTGCAGCCTTTTCTACCAACTGCCAGAGGTGCTGTCCCTCAGCGCTGTTCCCTAATCCATCCTGGCACTGATAAAAATCAGTAATCCCACGGGGTCACTTCTGTCTCGCCTCTCCACACTGAGGTAACTCTTCTTAATCAAGCCAGTGGCACAGGTCTCCTCCTGGGGAGCCTATGGTGTCTTCTCAGGCTTGTGGAGATTGATTTGGAGATTCTTAGGGCTTGGGAAAACCAATAAACTTTCATTGTGAAAGCCAGGAGCTAGAGTCAGAGCCAGCCAGAGTCAGAGCCAGCCAGAGTCAGAGCCAGCTAGAGTCAGAGCCTGCTAGAGTCAGAGTCACAGTCAGCTAGAGTCACAGTCAGTCTAGAGTCACAGTCAGCTAGAGTCACAGTCAGCTAGAGTCACAGTCAGCTAGAGTCACAGTCACCAGAGTCACAGCCAGCTAGAATAGCTTTATACCAAAAGCTGTTTCAACAACCCTTGAAACGCTGCAAGGCATTCCCAACAGAAGCATATGCGGAATTGGACAAAGTTTTATTCCTGATGTTTCCTTCAACTAGCGACATAAACTACTTTGGAATGGACTTTCACTTTCTTCCTTTGTTGATGTATCATTTAACTTGCAACATAAGTTACTTTGGGAAAGTACCAGGAACTGCATCTTAGCCATCCTGCAGGATAAACAGGACAGTGCGGGTAAGGGCACTCGGTGAGTACTTTGCATTTGAGAGAAATGTTTGGTATCCATTAGTGAAGTGTAACCATTTGCTCTTGTGTTTTTAAGTAAAGGATCTATTCACATACTCACATTCTAGAGAGACACAAAAAGAATATTAATAGTTATGTGAGAAAAAAATCTCACAGCCTCAGGGACCCCGAGCAGGGTGTCCATTCGCCTGGCACTGGTCAAGGGAATCACCATGTCTCCTAGGAATTCCCCTGGCATTCTTTCAGAGAAAATTCTCAAGGCTTAAAGGTAGCTATCCTGTATTCCTCCATCCCTCCCTCCTATCTTACCTCTCTTCTTCCTTCCTTCCTTCCTTGCTTCCTTCCTTCCTTCCTCCCTTCTATAAGAGATCATGGCTAGAATCCAAAGATATCAAGATATGAAAAGTTTGGACTCAAAAATAGGGTCGGAGCTTAGTTTAATAGCAGTTTATACAAACGTGGGCAAGTAACTCAATCTCTATTAACTTCATTTTTCCTTCTGTGAAACTACCATCTACCTTGGGAATGGTTACCAGACTTTGCACAGAGGCCTGTGCTGTATGAGAGAAGGCCTGGGTCATTTGGGGCTTGTACCATTTCTGTTGAAAAGATGATCATGTCTCCAGTGTATTGATTGCCTTGGCACTTCTGTCAAAGCTCACCACTACACACACGCACACACACACACACACACACACAGGTCTATCTCTTGTTTATATGTTCTGTCCCAGTTTTCTGGCCTGTTTGTCTTGGTGGTGATTTCACATGTTAATTATAGCAGTTTTGTGATGACTCTTAAAGTCGTAAGGAATATGTCATTGGGTTTTCTACAAGGATAGACTCTCTGTGGATAAAGATAATTGTTTTTACTTTCCAGTATAGACACTCCTCGTTTCTTTGTCTTACCTCTTTGCACAGGCTAGATTCTATGTCTGACTGGTGGCATTGTACCACTCCCACTGTGAAACCCTTTCACCCTGTCACCTTCACAATAACTGTCTGCTTTCTGCAGACACCTCCCTGTCAGGAAGCTCTGCTACATTTCCGCTCTAAGGAAAGTTTAGTTTGTAATCAGCAATATGTTTGAGATTTCAAATATATTATTTTTCTTATACTTTGAGTCGATATGTTTTTCAGTTTTCAGTCTTACTTTATGATTTATCCACTAGTTTTAAGTTTTAGTTTTTTAATTGTGTTTGCATGTATTAGGGGCACACACACAAGAGAGGGAGAGAACCTGAGGAGGGTAAAAAAGTGTGTTGGATTCTCTGGAGTTGGAGTCACAGAGAGTTGTGAGCCATCTGCCATGGGAGATAGGGACTGAATTTAGATCCTCTGTGAGAGCAGCAAGCACTGTCAATCACCAAGAATCCCTCCAGTCTGCACATAGATTTCTGACAGTAAATCATCTTCAAAGAGATGAAGATCTTGCTCACAACATATAGCTTTCCTTCTAAATACTGTGACTATAATTTGATTAAATTTTGTATAAACTACATGCATATTCATGAGGTACATTAGCATGTAGTTTTTCTTTCCTGTATTGACCTTGTATGATTTCCTCTGGTTTTGCTCTTGATTTAACACTAACTTCATACAACTTGTAAGAAAGTGTGGTCCTCTTCCTAGGCTTCCGGAATTTATGTAAAATTGATTTCATGTTTTTCAGACATTTGCTAGACTTTACCAGGAAGTCACTGAGCATGGACTTCATAGAGAAAGTTTGTACTAAAATCTCAAGTGTCTGGCTGGGTGGGGCTGTGCATAGGCAATACCAGCGCACGAGGCCGTGGTGACCAGAAGCCAACCTGAGCTACACAGTGAAATCTCAGGTCAATAAAAAAGCAGCATTTAAAATCATAACTCACACGCCGGATTCAATTCATCTCGCTGCTGCTTTACTTTGGTGTTGTTTGCTTTCTATCTGCCCATTTCTTCTTCCTTCCCCTCTTGCGCGCCTTGTCCTGTTTTCGTGGGCTCATCCCCTCCCTTCCTTGCACTAGTAGCTGCATAACTGCTATTTCAGCGGTTGCTCGGGCCGCAGCACCACTAGTTTGTACTTACTTTCAATGGCCACGGATGCACTTCCTGCAGAACATGGGACAATGGCTCACACCTGTTTCTCACCTCTCATCAGTCACTTCTATATTTGCACAAAAACAAGAACCTCCATATATGTTCAACTTTCAGCTACATTTGGGGGGTTTCTATGTGGTTTCAGATACTGGGACAGGGGACTGAGGTGCATATTTTACATATCAAAGCAGACCTGGCCTCCAGGTTCTCCCTGAATCCCTCAGTCCCTACCTGGCATCCATTCCCCCCAACTCTGAAACTTTCCAGCCCAGAGACTAGGCTGCCCTTCCCCAAGAGGCTCTTACGTATAGAATTCAGACATTTTGGTCTCAAACTCTTTCCCCCTCCCTCTCTCTCCTTCTTGTCTTTTCTTTCTGTGTGCAGGTGGGACCTTTCTCTCTTTCTTCCCACCCCCTTCTCTCTCCTCATGGCAACTCCCCTGGCCTTGGTCCTTGGGCCAGTGAACTTGCTGGAGAGCAGCATCCCAATAAACCCGCCTTTAATATATTCTAATACGGCTAGAATTGGTTCATTTCACCTGCAGAGAAATAACCTATCAGATTGCATTTTAAAGACATGCAAATCTGTCCCTGGTAATTTGTTTCACTCTCTCTTCCTGTGTGTGGATAGGACTTAGAGCAGAATTGCTATCTTTCCATCTGAGGGGTTTCCTTGACATTCCTCACCATGTAAATCAGCTGGTGATAAATTCTCATAGCTTCCATATGACTGGAAATGTCCTTATTTTGCTGTCACTTTAGGAGACTACTTTTAGCAGGTGCAGCAGACCAGGCTGGCACTAATTTTATTACTCTAAATCAACTCTGGTCAATCACATTTATGTCATCATATTTGAGGTCTTATTCTCCCCTGTTTTAAAGTTTTCCTTTTGTTACTGGCTTTGAGAACCTGTATTATCATGTTTTCTGCTATTGTTGAATCTCTGGGTTTTGTGCTTGCAATTTGTTCCTTGGATTTCTGACCATCGAATGCTTCTGACTAAGAACACTTCATCTGGAGTTTCACATGGAGGACTGGTCTGCACAGCATCAAATGCCAAACTGGGGATTTTCCTATATTACTCATCTATGACCAGAGGCAGACAGAACTAAGCAGACAGACCCATGGACAGTGTCAGACCTTAGGCAGGCTTCTACTAACAGGAGATACTTCAGGATGGCTTTTATGTGTTCTATGAAAAAGAAAAGAAACAGACTAGAAGAAACATAGTGGCGTCCGGAAATGGGAGGCTCCAGAAAGAGAACAGGAAGTGGATTTATCCAAACACCCTAAACTGCATGCAAAACTTCAGTTACGAATGGTACAGTGCATTAAAAGAAACTTAACTGAGAAGGAAGAAGGAAGACAGAGGGAAGATGAAAAGGTGGGACATGGAAGATGAGGAGGAGGAGAAAGAAGAGGGGAGGAGGAGGAGGAGGAGGAGGAGGAGGAGGAGGTGGTGGTGGTGGCGGTCATGGGTCACGTGCTCAGGTTAGGCTGCTTGCTACCCATAGCTGCTCTGCAGGAGTGGCTTCAGAAAGTCTCTACTCTCGCTCTTGGTCTCTTCTACAAGTCTACATTCAGTTCTTCAGATAACTATAAATAATTCCTCAGCTGTGTCCAGAGACCCGCCCGGCGAAAACATTTCTAAAGACGCCCTCATCGTGGCCACACAGAGTGGGCGTGACAGACACATCTGAAGAGAGAAGAAGAGCTTTAGAATTATGAGATTTTCTTTCTCTTCCCTGACTAGGAGAAAAAAGGTACATACAATGAAAGGAGTTTAATGAAGAACCCACTTGGTTGGCATCAGCTTGGGTGGCTCCCTGAATCTGGAATTGTGGGGGTTTGAGGCAGGGGGCACACGAAATGGCTGCTTCCAGCCAGGCAGCTAAGCCTCTTCCTGCTACGCACTGAGAACAATGTTGCAAAAACATCCTCACAGAGTGGAACTGCTATGGGGTTCAAGCAGATGTGGGAACAGATTTAGGTTCTAGGGGCTGGGAAGTGGGGTTTTTAAATCCACACGGGAATCCAGGGTCACAAAGAGTGTAGCCACGGAGTGACGGGGTATCTGGGAAGTAACCTTGACAGGAACATCGGACGGAGGAGCTGCAGTCGCAGGAGAGCTGGGAAGCTCTCTGATCAGGGCATCCAGATATAATTATGCCAGCACGTACCTGTCATTTCTCCAGTTGACAGGCATATGGTTATTCCTGATCTCTGGCAATACAGACATTTCTGCTATAAAAATCTTAAACAAGTCTCTGGGAGCACAGAAATAAGCATTTCTTTAAGTTATATATCTAGGCGTGGACTTACTGGGTCATAAGAGAACATGAATTGTTCATAAAATGTGAAATTCTAATTATGTGTGAACTTGAGTTGCTCATGTATGTCAAACACATACTTATTTAGATCTATTAACTAATTTTCTATGTGTATATGAGTACCTCATTTAATTTCTGATAGCTTAAAAATAAATCCTGATATCTGCTACTCCGATCCCTGTACCATATATTCCCCTGGGGAATGCTGGCTATCGAGAGTTTTGCTGTTCCTCACAAATTTTAGAATTAGCTTCACTCTCCAAATCAGACAAAGCCTATTCCTCCTCCCCACCCCAAAAGATGCAAAAGTTGGGGGGGGCTGTATAATTTTTTAAAAATATTTTTAATATTTTAACTATGCATCTTCTCTCTCTCTCTCTCTCTCTCTCTCTTTCTCTCTCTCCTCTTCTGTGTTGTGTGTGTGTGTGTGTGTGTGTGTGTTGTGTGTGTATGCATATAAGTACAGGTGTCTGCAGGCCAGAAAGAGTTGTCCCCATTACAGGGGGAGCTGGAGTTACAGGGTACTGTAAACTGCCCAGTGTGGATGCTGGGAGCCAAAGTTGATCTTCAGCAAGAGTAGTCTGCAGTCTTAACCACCAAGCCTCTCTCTAGCCCCACAGCAGTTTGGTTTTATTTATTTACTTTTTTTAAGTTTAGTAAAGACAGATACGGGAAGAACATGCTAATGGAAAGACTGTGTGACAGGCTTAATAAATCATCTAAAGCGAATTGCATCTTTAAGAGTAAAATGAAGACTCGATGAAAGAAATTTTCAGCAGAAAAACATAACCACTCCGAGTATAAACGCCACCACAGGCACCTCTGAAATGCTTCAAGAAAGGAGAAGGGAGAAGAGAAATTGATCAAGAAATCACCATGGGTATCTCAACACATGCCTCTCGAGTCCATAGCTCAAGTGAACAAGAAATGTATGACAATAAAAAAAAATCAACAACAAAATAAGCAGTATTGATCTGACAGACATCCTTCGGAGAGAGCAAACACGGTCTTCTCCTGTACATATGGCTAATTTGCAAAAACTGACAATGTTCTGGGCCACAAAAGAAGCTCGTGCCAAGAGATCAATACCACAACACTGAATTCTGCAACCAGAAGGCAATAAAATTAGAAATCAATAGCAAAACGGCAGCTTTCAGATGCCTGTAGAAACAGCACTTGCAGGATTTTTCACATCTTGCGGAGCTCTTGAAGGGAGACCCAGCAGACAGCCTCTCCACTGAGTAAGAAAAAGGCTGTGGACGGAGGTAGACCTCAGGGGAACCGAGCCGCAGTGCTCACTGCCTGTGACCTCAAATGCAGCCTTTGAGTGACATCTAGAAACGAGGTTGTGATGTTAAGTGAGATAATACACCACACCAAGCATAAAAGCAGGGCTCTGGATACATCCATTGCTTGTGTTTAGGATTTCAATTTGGCCTTTTAATTTGCTTTTGTTGATTATCATATAGGACTGCAACATAGTCTCTATTTGACACATTGTCCCAGCACAGGGGCTTCCAAATCTGAATTTCTGACTTGAGTTCAAAGACACCATGGTCATAAAAGTCTCCCATTTGGTTCTCTGGGTGCTGCTGAGGAGAGGGGGGAAGGAGTGGGACGGGGAAGCACAGTGGTGCTAGTGTGGGAAGGTCCTCACCAATTTCACTACTTAAAATGCCCAAAGACATTGTTAAAACTTGACCAGTTCTTACCAACGAGATGGACTAATGCTTTTCGTTGTTGTTTTGGCTGGGTTTTGGTTTTGGTTTGTCCTCTCTCTCTCTCTCTCTCTCTCTCTCTCTCTCTCTCTCTCTCTCTCTCTCTTTCTCTCTCTCATCCTATATTGTCTTCCTTTAACATGTTGGACTGTGGATACCTGAAAATGATGATCACCGAACAGTGGTTCTCAACCTGTGAGTCGTGACATTCTGCAAATCAGACACATTGTGATTCATAACAGTAGCAAAATTACAGTTATGAAGCAGCAAGGAAATAATTTTACAGTCAGGGGTCACCGCAACATGAGGGACTTTATTAGATGGTTGCAGCATTAGAAAGATTGAGTACCGTTGATCTAGAACAAAGTGGCTTGGTTAGAAATCCAGCAGTTCATAACATAGTCACACTGTGACCCCAAAGAAATAAATCCATGTTCCAGGGAAATATTGACCTGACTGTGGGCTGTTACCGGTCTTGCCTCTGTCCTGAAGCCCTCCAAATCACCCAGCTCCCTTCACCCGTCATATGATCGGGGAAGAACAGAGAAAGCAGGACCTTGTTATGAAGGTCATGAAGAGGTGGGAGAGTTGATCACAAGTTGCAGATGCAGAGAACAGAGAGGGTCTGGGAGTGGGTCCCCAGATGTCCTGCTGGGTTCTTCCAGGCACCCCTACCAATAATGCAAGTGAGATGGGGAAAGGCCAGAGGAGATGCCACACTGGAGGAACTGTTAAAAACCCAATGCCCAAGGACTGCATGGAACTAACTGAGCTTTGCCGTTATGAAGGTGTCTTGCAGTATTTGGTAATCTGGGAGGAAGCTTGTGGTAGTGTGATTAATGTTCAACTCCAGGAGTGGACACGGTATCTCGTTCTCCAGACCATTGATGCCACCCCCGTGTGCTACATCCAGCATCGCAGGCTGAGGCCCGACAGTGGAGGCTATGAACATCCAGCCTAAACACTAAAACTCTCTGTGGTTCACACTTGCCTCTAGAGCCACAAACTCACAGGCAAGAGGGAGATATAGACAATTTTTGTTTTCATGCCAAGACCCTAGGGTAGGATCTGGCCTTAAAGGATGTGCAAAGAATGTTTGTCAGTGGGGTGAATGAGGGTATGAAAATATCAGTACACGGAGAAGTTAGAAGGGATTGTATTTTGGTGAGCAGTAGAACCCACGGTTGAGAGACCGCTGTGAAGGAAGAGTCTCCGCACTACGTTAGGCACACCCACTGTGAATGCGACCACTGTCTGTAGCCTTTTGCTTAACAGCATTATTGAAGTATAATTAATTTAGAGTAAACTGCAATTATTCAAGGAAGCAGTGCATTGAGTTTTGATGATACCTATTATCCCTTCATCATCAATGACAATGGGGATATATTTATCACACCACAGTGCTCTCCTTATGCATCTCCATACAGGTTATGTAGTGCAGAGATATTGGGGGTCTCTCAGAAGTGCTCTTGTGATGAACCCGCACGGGTACCAAGTACTAAGAACTGCAGGACTAGTGAGGGGAAAGACCTTGGGTGCACACAAACAGCGACCCCAACTGGAGCCCCGAAGCAATGCTCTTTAGAACTGCCCTGCAGTTCCCCAGACAGGGCCCCAGCCTTTGCACTCCCACAGGACCAGTCATTTGGATGTTAATGTGTGGACCTCATCATTGCCAGAGTCTGTTAGCCAAGGTTGTTTCCAAGGCTAGACTTACCTGTGAGCCCCAGTAGGTAAACGGTGACTCCAGGATAAGCAGCCATCTCAAGGATAAGCCTGGAGGGACACTGCAGCATCTAGAGTCCAAGAACCGTGCTGGTTAAGATTCATCGACTGACACAGCCTAGAGCTAGCTAAGAATCGCTCAATAAGACTTGCTGTGGTCATGCCTTGATCGATGTTTAATGTGGGAGGGCTCAGTCCACTGTCGTGGCACCATCCCTAAACAGCTAGGCTTGCTCTGTGTTGGATATTAGCCCAAAAGCTCGAAATACCCAAGATACAACTCACAGACCACATGACGCTCATGAAGAAAGAAGACCAAAGTGTGGGCTGCTTCAGTCCTTCTCAGAAGGAGTAACAAAATACTCATGGGAGCTGATATGGAGACAAAGTGTGGGACAGAAACTGAAGGAGCGGCTGTCTGAAGACTTCCACCTGGTATCCATCCTATGTGCAGTCACCAAAGGTAGACGCCAATGTGGATGTCAGGAAGTGCATGCTGACAGGAGCCTGACATAGTGTCTCCTTAGAGGTCTGCCAGAGCCTGACATACACAGAGGCAGATGCTCACAGCTAACCATTGAACTGGTCATGGGGTTCCCAATGGAGGAGTTAAAGAGAAGACTGAGGAGCTGAAAGGGTTTGCAACCCTATAGGGAAAGCAACGATACCAACCAACCAGAGCTCCCAGGGTCTAAACCACCAGCCTGGGAGCACATAGGGAGGGACCCATGGCTCCAGCTGTATATGTAGGGGAGGATGGCCTTGTTGGGCATAGGTGGGAGAGGAGGTCCTTGGCCCTGTGAAGGCTGGACACCCAGTGTGGGGGAATTCGAGGGTGGGGAGGTGGATGGGTGGGGGCATATTCTCATAGAAGCACAAGGAGGGGGGATGTGATAGGGGGTTCATGGGTAGGGGGAAATGGGGTAAGGGGATAACATCTGAAATGTAAATAAAATTTCCAAACAAACAAACAAAAAAACCAGAAGGTAGCTGGCAATGTGAGCCAGAGAAGCCAGCCAATAAGCAAGCTGTAAGAAGCTTTCCTGGTCTGTTTCAGTTCCTGCGAGACTGCTCTTAATGGCGGACTGTGGCCCAGAAGTGTAAACCAAATAAACCCTTTTCCCCCGTGTTGATTTTTTTATTGCAGGGACTGAAAGCAGGCTAGAACAGGTACCCAGTGACAGTCAGACCAGGTCACTGTAGTCACAAAATAGAGAAATGAGTTTCTCTTGCTAAAGAAGAGTCCAGTCCAACCTAAGCAAAGTTTCTGCCAGTGTTTCTTGAACGGTGGTTTACATTCACTGCCTCATTAACACAAACCCCTAACTGCCTCAGTCTACAGTGGAGCAACTGAAGCCCAGAGAGACTGAGAGACCACCAGATCACATCAACCCTGAGCTCAGACACGGTTCCTCAATATTCCAGGCAGCCTGGTTCTGTTGTGAATTTCCAACGACTGACTGTCCTGAGCTCGTATCTCCATTGACATTTTTTGCATTATTTTTGATATCAAAGATATTTTCTTTTGAAAGGTATTAATTCTGCATGCTAAGTTCAAAATCTAAAAATTGGCAGTGTGAGATGTGCTGACCTTGAAAATCACTCGATGCCTGTATAGAAATTCCCAGAGTGATGTGATATTCTGTCATCAGAGCAGCAAAGGCATCGCTACAGCTCGTAATCTGCGATGGAATGCAGATATTATCCTACAATTAGTCTGATTCAAAGAAGTTAGAACTAAGAAAAAGAAAAAATAATGCATATACTCCCCAAGAAGGAGAACTCGAAGGCCGAGGCATAGCCCCATTCCTTGCTCAGTAGGAAATGGTCTTTTACTGAGTTATACCAGGAAGAGAGACCATAGATACAGCATCCCCACTGTGGTAGTTTGACTATGTTGGCCTAGGGAGTGCACTATTTGCTGTGTGGCCTTGTTGGAGTAGGTGTGTCACTGTGGGTGTGGGCTTTAAGATTCTCATCCTAGCTGCCTGGAAGCCAGTTTTCTCCTAGCAGTCTTCAGATGAAGATGTAGAACTCTCAGCTCCTCCTGCACCATGCCTGCCTGGATGCTGCCATGTTCCCACCTTGATGATAATGGACTGAACCTCTGAACCTGTAAGCCAGCCCCAATTAAATGTTGCTCTTACAAGTGTTGCCTAGGTCACGGTGTCTATTCACAGCAGTAAGACCTAACAAAGATACCCACCAAACTCACTTCCTGTGAGTGATACAAGACTGCTGGGTTTGCCAGCAATAACCTTTTTAAGAGTTCAGAAATCAAGATATGCCAGTAAATTTCCTTCAAAGTAAATGGCTCTAGCATGTGTCAAACTGATAAACCAACCAGTCAACCAACAACCAAACAAACAGCTAACCAGGAAAACTGAGTTTTACAATTTCCCCAGGCATGGGGAGTTACCCCCTTTGAAATGTAAACACCAAAGAACACAGGGCTTGTCCCTTAGTTATCCCTGGAAAGATATGGCACTTAAATTTCAATATGCACCTTGGCTCAAGAAATTCAGAAACTTTGTTTTTTTCTGGGTAAAGCCAATTAGCAAACACAGGTGCCCTAACCTGCACCTCTGTCTTGCCTCTTAGCTTTCCAGCCCTGTGCGTCAGCACAGTGAGGGTCAGAACTCAGTTTGATGGGCCTTTCTAACTTATTGTGATAACCTTGACTAAAGTCTTTCTCACCAACACTTTGTCCAGCACAGCTTTGACAGTCGTGAGTCCAGTATGCAGGTGTTTACCTGGTGTGCCCCGGGAGAAAACATTCGCTGTGCAAAGAAAGATATTAGCATCAAGTAACAGAAAATTAGGAGTGCAAATATTTAGAGGTCTAAACAGAGAAAGACAGAACAAAGATGTAGGCGCAGGTTTTTGGGTTAACCAGATTCCAGTTTAAGGTCAGCTCTCTCAGCTACTGTTCACATGACCCAGGGACTATTAAGAAACTTTAGTTTCCTCTGTGACATGCCTAAATGAGGGAGGTAGTAAAAGTGCTGACTATGTTGAGAATTAACTTGTGCCAGAGACGTAGATGAATCGAGTTTAACTAGTGTTACCTGAAATTGGTAGAACCTAACCCGGGGTTACCACAATACCAGGAAACAGAGGTTTCTCCTAGGCATTTTTAGTTTCATTAATAGAAGATTTAAGAAAGAACTCAGAAGAAAGATAAAGGACCATTTTATTAGGGTTTAAAAGAAAAACTCAGGGCGACCAAATGGTAGAACTCAACAGCTGCCCAGAGGAGGGAGATGGAGAAGAGGAAGGGAGAAGATCGTGCCATTTGTGGGCGGCTGCACATCAGAGAAGGTTGGAGACGGTGCAGGCAAAAGCCCAAAGCATCAGAGAAGGCAGGGCTCTGGCTAGCGGCCAAAACTAAGAGGCAGAAGAGAAAGAAAAGGAAACCAACAGTTAGAAAGGTGGTGGAGTTAACAGCCCCAGGGCAGCTCTGTAGCAATATAGTGGGTGGGCCTTCTGAGAATGAAACGTATATTATCTCATTAGAAGGATAGTTATTCCTCTCCGGAATCTGCCTTCTGGAGGGGTGGATCCTTAGCCCACAGCCAGGTGATTGACAGGCCCAGTGGATTGATTCTGGAGGGAGGAGTTAATGATAATTAGTTTCCGTTCTTCTGACTAGAAGGAAACAGCATTTTTAAAAAAAATGGGCCTCAGAGGCTACCATAGCTGTTCTCACTCTGGACTGCCTCCTCTTCTGTGCCATGGCCGCTTGCATGTAGCAAGCGGTCTCTCTTCCTCCCCTCCATCTCCCTCCTTGGCTCAGCTGCCAAGATCCACAGCTTTCCTGCCCCTTTGTTTCTCTTTCAAACCCTGATAAAATTATCGTGGAGCTTCCTTCTCTAATTTTAAAATCTTTTGTTAAAGAGACCATTTCTTGTTAACAAAACAAGATTCTCCAGAAAGAGAACCCCAATTTTCCTGATAACATATGGTACTCAACACAGAGCTTGCCAAATTTTATAGTGACGGAGGATGCCAGAGAGATGGCTAGGTGGCAAAAGTGCTTGCCACACAGCCTGAGGGCCTGACTTGAATCCACACAATCCATGTGGTGTAAGGCAACAACCAACTCCCAAAGGTTATCCTCTGGCCTCCACATTCATCCTGTGCCATGTGCCCACCCACACTGTCTCACACACATAAAATAATAATATTTTGAAGTCAGAGGATTGAAATGTTACAGAGGCGTCCTCTAACCACACCAGAATTTAACTGAGTAATCTGTATGTCAAAGAAGCAAGTATAAGAAACACAGGACTTTTACTGAATGATAATGAGACCACAGCAACCTCATGGGCAAGCACCAAGATAAATTTATAACTTTGTCAACATACATAATAAAAATAAGAAAAGGCCCAAATCAATAGCCTAAAACTACAATATAAACCTGAGGTTAACAGTGGCAGGAAATGAATACGTATATGACTGGCTAAGATGTGTCTATAATAACTGGTGTACAGACTAAGATATGGACCATTGGAGTTATCCATTGAAAAACTATGTTTTCCTTTGGCCCAAACTGAAGTCAAAGAAGACAGAAAAGTCAACAATCAAAAATTCCTTGAAAAAAAAAATTAATGAAACTGGTAAATAATCACCATAACTGGCCAAGGAGAATAAAGGCACAACTATAGCATAAATAAAATCCACAATACCACCTGTGTTACAGGATAAGAGACTATCATAGAACACAAGCCAATAAGTCTGATCACGTAGATGACAATTTTTCTCATAAAACACAATTTACCAAAACTGACCCAAGACTGAGATGCGAAGTCCTTTAGCGTAGACAGCATCTGGTTTCGCTGTGCTCACCCTAGAGCCGTGATTCCCGACCTTCCTGACGCCGGGACCCTTTAATACAGTCCCTCATGTTTTGGTGATCCCAATCATAAAATTTTTATTGCTGCTTCCTAACCATAATTTTGCTACTGCTGTTATGAATTGTAATAAAAATATGTGCATTTTCTGCGGGTCTTAGGTAACCCCTATGAAAGGGTCATTGGACCCCAAAGAGGTCCCAACTCCCAGGTTGAAAACCACTGTCTAGAGGCAGGAGGCTGGCTACTAAGAAACCCTGCTCTAGGGCTACAGGCTATTTGACTAAGGTGTGGGCACCAGAGCCATGTACTACACAAGGACGGATTGCCCCTACCCTCCTTATCTCCGGGGTGATTCTTGGAGACCACCTGACTAACCTGTTCCCTGGCCACTTTTCATCCAATGGTCCCAGCATGCACTGCTCTTCCTTGCTTGAATCAGGTGCTGCACTGAATCGAGATGCTAATCGTCTGGTTGCATCAGGTCAGTTCCTGATGACAAAGAACTTCACTCTCTTCTCAGCATCATTATGAATTCCTGAGTTCAGTTTTTACTGTGCACATTATGATCAATTACAATCATTCTTTTTGATGTGTTATTCGTCCCAAACCGGCCTTTGTAATTTTCTTTGTAATGAGCGTACTAGTCTCTGTGAAGTTGCCTGGTACTGGAGGTCAGGGTTTAAGTTTCCTGCTCTGGGTCAGGCAGTGGTCACTTTTCTATGGAATTGCTTGGTGCTGATGGGAATGAGGAATCCACACCCAGTGCTGGGGTGCTCCTTGCTGTTAAAGGGGAGATCTTATAAGTCCTTCCAGAAGGTAGAGCCTGACAATGCCCTTGGTCCTTGGGTCTATGCATATGTGTTGGTCTATGCTGATAATTGTGACTAAAATCTGATTCTGTACAGTACACTTTGTCCATTAAAAAAAATACTCTGCTTCCGCAAAATGTCAATGTATTTATTTATATATTCATTTTATCTTATTAAACACAGAAAATAGTTTCTAAAGTGTACTAGCAAGTGATGCCACTACCAAGAAGAAACCTAGAACCGGGAATACAGATCATTGGTTGATCCATCCTCAGCTACATAGGAGGACAGGCTAGCCTAAGCTACATGAGACTTTCCAAACAAACAAACAAACAGAGCTAAACAGATCTGCAAAGCAAACGGCAGGTTTTGTGCTTGTTGTCCTGTTTTGATCTGGTGCAGAGATGTACCAATCAAGGCCGTGGCTGAGCAAGTGCCCTCCACTGAGCCACTCCCAATCCCTAAGGTTCTTTCCCACTTTATAATGTGTTCTGTCTACAGTGTGGTCAAAAGTCAGAACCCTGTTCAGAAGTTACTCTTCGCTGTTTGACTAATTTGCAGCTTAACATGGAGCTGGGGTTGTTTGTTTGTTTGTTGTTTGTTTAGGGTTTTGTTTTGGTTTGTTTTTTGCTTTCTTTTGGAATTATAATTCAAACTTAGTACATGCCTTTTCATCTTACTATGATTTGAACATTTTAACTATCCACAGTGGGGCTGGAGTGATGATTCGTGGTTAAGAATACTGGCCATTCCTCTAGAGGACCCAGATTTGATTCTTAGCGCCTACACAGTAGCTCAAATCCATCTGTAACTCGCCCCAAGGACTCTAGCCTCATAGGTGATACACAGGCACACGTGCAACCAAAACACCCACAGACATAAAATGTACACATGCATTAAAAATTTAAATAAACTATTTCATTCAAAATTAAAACTATATAGACAGTTTACGAAGATAGATCTTATACATTATCCCTACACCTTCCTTAGACACACTGTAAACAGGTCCGTGAATTTCTGGTTTTAATTTCTTGTTACATTATATAAGAATAAATACCTTTCTTGTCTGTCTTCAGTAGCCTGTTGTACAAACTCCACTGAAATTTGCTCTATTTCATGAGTATCTGCTGGAATCATGCAGTTTCCTCGTTCTTGTCCTTTGACTGTGCTGCAAACTCTCACATGCAATGCTGTGTCCACTAAACCAGCCTCTCTCTGAGTGGAAGGACCACAGCATAGTGCGCCACACAGTATTAGACGTCACAAATTACTCCTTAATGAGCAACTGTGCACACGTGCTGTCTCCTATCTGTGGAGGCATGCCTTCAGGAAATTTTTAAGTGGATTTTTCTGGGTCAAAGGGTAAATGTGAGATCTTGTCAGATCCCTCTAGAAGAACAATGTTACTTTGCATTCCTACTAGAATTATATGAAAATATTTGAATTTCCACAGCCTCATCAAACATTTTTTGATCAATCTAGGAGGCGGGAAACTGAAGGCTGAAGACAGATGCTCTGACGTTTTTGAGGACTAGGGAACTGTCCAGGTAGTTCCTGTCTCTACAATTTGTTTAAGTTTTGAAGCTATGCTTTTGTGCTTCCTAAATACTCAGGTAAGATTTAATTTGTTCTCGGATTTCTGACAGGGTTGAAGACTAATTAGTCTCATAATCAAACTCAAGTTGTTTAGAAATGAGAGAGACGGTGTAGAGTTAAAAGGATGGTTTTCAGATGGTGATACAGGCGAAAATCAGAACGTGATTCAGGTATAGACTCCTAAGCTCTTTAAGTTAGGATACGTGGTAAAGTACTTTATCTAAATTGACAAATACCATGGACTGGATGTTATGTGTATATCATATTTCATGATTTACATAATTGTTATGGTTGTGCCCAGTCTATATCTGAGGGAGTGGGGCCCTTTTTACTGGACAAAAGGGGGAAATGTTGTGGTTGCCCTGATGGGTTTTCTGATGTTAATGAGGGGCTGCCCTCCTATAGCTGTGCCTCACATACTTGGGTGATATCATGTGAATCTTTTGCCCTTTTTTACTGGTCAAATAAAGGCTAGAGCCTCTGATTGGTTAGGGGTCGTAAAAGGTGGGATGGGAGGTCTGGAAGAGTGGAAGAGAGGAAGAGAGGAAAGAAGAGGAGGAAGAGAAGGTGGAGCAGAACCACGTGGCCAGGAGAAATTTCTAGTAGCAAGGGTATCGTAGCTGAGGAATAGGTTGGTGTGGTGATAGAGCTGCCCAATCTAGGCTTCTAGTTTATAAATATAATAACTGGAGAGTGTGTGTTTTTATTCAGGTTTATTGGGGGTGAAAATTACTGCAATAGGAAACAGTCTCTCCACAAAGTTCTAATCCACACTTCTTGTAGCTATGTTTACCTACCTCCTCCTGTTTCAGGAGTGTCAACGTCATGGTTTTCTTCTTCACCTGTTTCACAGTCCACAGTTTTCTCCCAACTATTGGGATTAGTTGTTTATTGGAGAATTATCTCTCCTCTCATCTTCCTGCTCATCAATGTCCTTTGTCTATGCATGGGCTGTTTTGCTATATAAAGAAAAAAACATTATTTTTGTGCAATGGATGTTGTCAGGCTCTTCTCTTGTTATTTCTGGATTCGGGGTTCAGTTTGAAAATTCACCCCATCTAAGTGAAATAATTCATGTCTTCTTTTGCAATGGGTTGCTTGCATGGGTGGTTTGTTACATTTATTTTATGTATTTTTACATTTAATCTCCAGCCAACACAGAAACTGTTCTGGTTACTGGTATGAGATGTGAAACTATTTTGTTCTAGATGAATATCAATTATCCTAATATCATCTATGTTTATGTATGTATTTCCCCAAGCAGAGGGAATTGGAACATGAATTTATTACCTGAATGACAGATGAGCTGAGAAACAAAACAAGATCACTCAAAAATGTCAATAGCAAGATGCTACCCCCATCCCAAGACTAAACTATCAAATCCAAAAGAAAACTCCCTAAGGGTTTAATTAGGTCACCAGGTAAATGCTAAAATTCTAAGGAAAGAGGGTGTCCATTTGGTGAAAAGTTCTAGAAATGCCCCTTTCTACTCATTGATCTCCTCTCCATGATTCCCATGGGTCAAACCCAGATAGAAACTAAACTTTCTAGGAGCCTGGGAGATGGATCCTACAGCTGTTAACACCTTTGCAAACAGAAGAAACCAGAGAGGAAAGCAGCAAGTCAGGGATGGTTTAGGACCAAGGACCAGTGTAAACTTGACCAACATATAAAATGTATCTTCATTCAACAAGTCCTAAAAGGTATCATGAAACTTGTTAATATCCTAGGAACCAAATCTCTACATGTTAATTAAGAGGTAGATACTTGTTTAGAGACAGTATTCTTATGGGTTCAAATCATCTTTCCTGGAAATAATTTGAGTCAACAAGATTTTTATATGTATGTCTTGAGTGAACGACAGTGATTAAAAACATAGGAATAGAACTAGAAAGTATTATCAAGCTGAAAAGATTAAATAAAAAGACAAATTTATTTTTAAAAAGTACATTGACTACAACAGAATTAATTAAAAATAAAGAGCCTGAACAATAAATACAGGGATTTAAAAGCTTAGAGAAAGTTCAAACTCTTCCCTCCCTCCCACCTTCCCTCCTTCTCTCTGCCTTTTGTCCTTCCTCCCTCTCTTCTCCCCTCTATCCCTCTCTTCCCTTTCTCTGTTCCTCATTCTCTTTCCTTCTCTCCTTCTGACATAATTCTTTAAGATAGAGCCTCTGTATGTAGCCCAGGCTGGCCTAAAATGTTTGATCTTACATTAGCCTCCTGGGAGCTGGGACTATAGGCAAGAAACACACACCCAGCAGAAAAATTCCCTTTTATCCTTTATCTTTCTCTATATGCTTGGTTTTATGTAATGCTTTTTATAAATAAGAGCACTTAATAAAATAAAACTAGCACACAATTTTGAACCATAAGAAATCCATTCATGAATATTAATATATCTTAATCTAGCAAAGTTCAGTGATAATCTCAATTTTGAAGACTTTTTTAGCTGATATAAAAAAATATAAAATAGTTTGATTTTTGTGTGAGGAATGATTTGCCCTCAAGCAGTCCGACAAGACAAGATCCTTTCCTTGTAAGGAACATTTACAACACTTCTTATCACACTGGAGATCATTCAGGAAGAGATTGTCCAGTAGGAGGAGCCCTAGCTGGAGGGGCACAGTGGGAGGAGCTCAAGTGGGAGGAGCACCCAGTGGGAGGACCCCAGTGGGAGGAGCTCTAGTAGGAGGACCCCCCCCAAGGCCCCGTCTTTCTCCCCCTTTTCTCCTTGTAATGTCACCTTCTGTGCTAGCCAGTCTATTATTTAGATAAGGAGAGGCAAAAAGGGGAGAGAGTGGGACAGGGATCTCACTCAAACACAAGCATCTGATCCACAGGGAACGAAATGAAGAAAACATTCTTCTGGGGGTACATAGTGGATCCTCACTGCTCTGCTTCTTTCATACCCAAGCCTAACCGTTTTATCTTAGCACCTTTAGACAATTGGTTCCTGTGACTGCTGCCGACTGATCCAGAGCTAAGGAGGGATCAACAAGCAACAGAGCTGCTTAAACAAATGCCATTGGATACAATTCCTTTTGAAACAAAGTGAGCAAACGGCAGGCTAGAAACCTTACCGCATCAGTGGTCATCGGTTAAGGGTGTCCATTAGCGTCCTTCTTTGAAAAGTTATTTTTTCTTTAAATGAAGAAATTTCCTTTTCCTTGTCATGATTTACAACTGTTAGGCTCATTTTATTTACCCTGGCTTCTGAAAAAGAGCACTACCCATAGGCATTGGTGAGGTCTCAGAGACACACATGTAACTAAACCAGTGTTCTATTAGTGCTCTATCCTTACTGGCTTCTGTCCTTTTAGCTACTTGAAGTTGTTGCATATATCTCTATGTAGCCTTTTTTGCAACCCAGGAAGATCTGGAAGATTAGACGAACAATCTAACGGACAATGTTTTGTATGCATTCTTATGAGAGGACAAAGGGAGATTAGGCAGAGGTATCACAAGCCTGATCCAAACCTTGTCCTCTAGCAGGGCATTCTGGAGTATATCACTGTCTAACAGTGACAAACGCCTGTCACCAGACCCAGGCCATCCTATCCAAGGATTGACCACAAGGTGAGGGGAGGGTGGACACCACTGAAGTAGC
Organism: Mastomys natalensis; assembly: GCA_021653895.1. Classification (NCBI taxonomy): domain Eukaryota; kingdom Metazoa; phylum Chordata; class Mammalia; order Rodentia; family Muridae; genus Mastomys; species Mastomys natalensis. Next base: position 1,331,345 of record JAJTUV010000325.1, on the reverse strand, counting down.
TGAAAGGTGTACACATTGCCGATGTCTACCGGTCTACCGGGCAATGTTTGGGTTGGGCTAGATGTATGACTCATGTGGCTCACTCGAATTTGGATTGCTGTAGAGTCACTCGCTCTGGACTGCAGTCACCTTTCACGCTTCCTGAACATGAGCTGGAGCAGAATTCCCAGAGGTAGGATTTGCTGCCACCATGACACATGGGGGATTACCAGTCTTTGTTCCTTTCTCTGGCTTGGAGACTAAAGACACAGCAATGTGTCTTTTGTTTTAACCAGCAGCCTTCTGAGCAAGAGCATCTCACTGTGGCTTCTGACATGCCCACCACCTCTTGCTCACCTGGCCAATTGAGGTATTATAATATCATCAATGTATAAGCCACTGCAGCATTCTGCAGTATGCTCAGATAACCCACATATGATTATACTTTCTTAAGACAGAGGCGGGAAGGGAGCATGGCCCTTTGGCAAGACCATATCCATCTATTGCAATTGATTTCACCTAAAATGTGGATTATATCTGAGTCTCTTTTATAATTTAGGATACAAAGACACTTTTCAAAATAATGACAATGTATCTCATGCCTGTTCACCTATCCAAAGATATCACACCTAACATAATGACTGTGCTCAGACCTACTAACTTGTAGCCATCGCTAGTTACCACTCTAAGTCCATTGGCTTCAATCATGGCAGGCCGGCCAGTTAAATGAAGGGATGTTAGGAGCCATCACCTCTCTGTGCATGAAACGCTTAGACCATAGATGAAGGTAGGATTCACTCGCTCACTGATCTCCAACAGGCTTCTCTTCAATGCTATGAAAGTTTTTAATTTTACCATCATGGTGCAGGGCATGTGAGAACCACTTGGTTATCTTTGCTGTGACTAGGACTCGACTTGGAGGGCCAAATGCCAAGAACTTCAGACTTAACTCACAGGCAATGGCCCTCAGGAACATTCCCAGGCTCTGTGGACTTCCTGTATGCTTCTTTCTGCCAGAATTATGCTTACTACCCAGGCACTGTTTGTCTCTATTCTATTAAGAGGACCACGACAAGACTTTGGACCTCTGAATATTAATTTCAAGCCCCTTTGGCTGCCTCTCCAATTTTTCTGGTCATTACTGGAATTGTACAAACCGTATTTGGGATATTGAAGCATGGGTCCCGGCCTCTATTGCTTCATGGCTCCATCCCACACATAGTCTTCAGTGAGCCAAGTTCTGTAACATGTAACTATGCCCCTGATGCACGGCTTTGCCGAGAAACCTCACTGCAGAAAGGCCATGTAATCCCCGTGCAACTCCAAGCCACAGCGCATGCTTATGCCTTCAGGGATCTTGTTTATTAAAAGAAAAGTTAATGAGGGCTGGAGAGATAGTTCAGTAGTTAAAAGCATCTACTTTTTTTCCAAGAATATTCAAGTTTGGTTTCCTTCGCCCATGCAAGGTGGCTCAAGACTACCTGTTTTCCAGCTCTGGGGATCCACAGCCCTCTTCTGGCCCCCATAGTACATTCATATGCACATCACACACACATACACACACACACACACACACACACACACACACACACAGAATGAATGAATGAATGGAATGATGAATAATTAAATAAAATTTACTGACTGGTATACTAAGAATATTTACTAAAATAAAAAGCCACAATTCAGCATCACAAATGCACATTGCTAGTGGGAAAAAAAAAAGACATACCAATTTTAGGATCTCTATGCTTCTGAGGCTTTCTTATTCACATCTTCCACCTTCTACAATGGAAATTCTGCCATTTCGACTTTGTACAACGTAGACCATTGCTCCTTCATGTTCTCAGGGTCATTCTAACAGTCCGTTCACAGGATCCTATCACTGCCAAACTGTTAGATACTAGAATTCAACAGAAAAAGAAAACAAAGTTAATCAACTCTTAGCTATCCAATCTTTCCTTTAGGCCCCTTTGATCTAGAATCTTGAGACTTCAGTCCTTTATATATACCCTTAGCTCTTTCTGGTACATATTAGCTAGTTCTTGTAGCTCCTTTGGGGAGTTTGTTTTTCCAGCCTTTGACTCAAAGCTTCCTCTGCATTGTGAATCTATTGATATTAATACCAACTTAGACACTAAGTACAACTTAACCTTAATACAGGCAGAGTGGGAAGAAGGATGCTGGTGAGTCCTTGGACACCAGGAATTTTACACGGACGAGGCCTATGTAACATCCAAATCTGCTGGTGAGAGATACTAGGTTCCAGCTCCTTTTCCTTTCCATTCTAAGGATCAGACCCATACATCCAGCACGCCAGATGAGTGTTACACCACCGAGCCACATCCACAACCCGGTGATACCTCTTAGTAAAGATGGGTAGGTCATTTCCTCAAGTCCGAGAAGGTTAGGAGGTGCCTTTGAAGCTAAAGATATCTCGTGATCTACATACCCTCATCCCACCAGAGTCCCGGATGCTAACCTTGGCAGGTCTGCCTTGGCTGAGCCTTTAGTCATCTGTGAAATTCCATTATTCCGAATACAGTTTTTGTGACTCACAGATTGGCTTCCCCTAAACTGTAAAGGCACTTCTGTATATGTGACAAGCGTCCTTTGCCTTTTACACCCCGACTTCAGTGTTTTATTAAGCAGCCTCATCATTATCTTTCCATCAGACATTATTAGTATTTAACAACAACTATCTAATACCATTCTTGTCAGCCATTGCTTCTCCTATATGTCAGTCCATGATACATCTCACCACTGTAGACTCTGCTACCTCCTCATTTCTGCAAGTGAAATATGTAACCCCTGGAGCATCACGTTGTTCCATAAGCCACCTGTATGCCATTTATGACTAGAGGTGGGGGTCCATATTACCAACTGTATGGTAGTGATCCAGTCAAAAACCCCTTTCTCTATATTCCTAATGTATTCCTCGTACCAATTAAAACAAGGTCGATTTTCTAGGAGTCAATGTCGATAAAGATTCTCAAGTGAGAATATTCACTAGAGATCAGCGTCTATGGAGAGAATGGGCAGCAGGCAGACAAACTGTGATAGTTTGTCCAACATAGCCATAAGCCCTAGACGGAGAAGGGCTGACTAGAGTGTCCCCAGAGCAGCTTGCTTTCTCCCTCTTTGTTGATCCATGAACTTAATCTGCCTTCGGAAGGATGTGAGCTGGGTAGGAGGGCTCTTTCCAGTTACGGCAAATGCACGATTACTAGATGCCATCCTTAAATGATCCTTTGCTAAAGGGAGATCCCCATGACTACCAGAGATATCTCTAATCTCTTTCAAGGTAGAACATAAATAAATATTTCACATTATTTGGAAGAAGAAGAAAAAGGACAATCAAGAGAGAAAAGAAAAAAAATACCAGAGGGTGAAGTAAGTCATTAACATGAGGAAAGCACATTGTATGAATTTATGAAGTTTTCACAGAAACCCATTATTTGATATGCTGATTTTTAGAAAGTATTTCATATTAGTTTTTTTTTTTTTTAAAAAAAAAAACCTTAATAATTCATGGGCTGATTTTTTTTTTTTTTACCTTATACAATTCTACTGCAAACTTTGAAATCTCAATATGCATGCTAAATTAGATGAGCCACAATTTTTCATAAAAGATAAATATAAATAAGTTAATTTAGCACCACCCTATGATCATTAAGACACTGCTATTTCCAGTTACTTTCTAATTATATGTGAGTCAAGGCACAATATTTCATGATCTGAGAAGACTCTAGACAACAGAATTTTTGCTACAGGTACTCACTCTAAGGAGTTTTCTTAGTATATTATAACACAGGAGGAAGAGCCACATCACTCTAATGTCCAGTCAAGTAGCACTAACTGTTTAAGAATAGTCAAGAAGACTTTCATGATTGTGGCTACAGTTTCTAAAAGAGATCACGAAATGTTGCCTTCAAGGATGATTTGTGAGCCATCTGTGAGGTTCTCGGGGGCAAGAGGGTAATTCTCTAGGAAAAGGCGGCAGGGGCTGGTACTTGTCTGTTTTTAATAAGCTGATGAGGCTATGTGGGATACAGTCAGTTGAAGATGCTCACTGCTCCATGATGCAATAGCAGAAGCCCATCTCCATGCCAGCCACTGTTCTAAGCTCTGAGTGTGACCTACTCTGTTCAGTGTCACCATGACTCTATAAACAAGTAGCTGTGTCATTATCATCTTCTAGGTGGTGAGACTGGAGGATGCACTCAGGAAACCAAAGATACAGACACAAGATGTCTGATGAGAGGTCCTGTGCTCTAGATGCCACTGTGAACCGGCATGCTGAGCTGGCAGAAAGAACTTATGCAGGACCCAAGACACACTCCAGTGCGAGAGTTGATAGCAGGCTCAATCTTAAGTGTGGATAGCAAAGACCCATTACTTCACTGTTCTGCTTACTAAAACTTGTGCTTTCACAGGGGTGTGACATTTTCCAGGTGGTAAGTAGCTGCTCATTGAACAAACCTTCTTTATGTATGCATAGCCTCTGGAGACAGCTCTGACAAGAAGGACTCTGAAGACTGGGCTACTGGTCATCTGGATGGATGACCTTTCTTCAGTTAATTAATATTTCTATGATTTCTGTAAAATAATCAGTCCATTCCTCCCTCTTCTCTCCACCCTTCCTCTTCTACTTCCTTTCATAGATGGATATATTGTGTTGTGTGGTGTTGTGTGTGTGTGTGTGGTGTGTATTTCATCTAATGTGTTTTTCAATGAGATTATTATGGATAGAAACAAGGACAGTTTATCTCAGAATTTCATGAAAATATTACCATTGGCTATTTATTAAAAAACAACCATCTCTATCACTAGCAGCTAGAGTCATAACTCAGTATCTTGAGAAACTGTTTTATAATTAAGAAAGTCTTGTTCTATATTGATTCACTAATTATGATGATGAGGACGTAATCACAGGATATTTTCGGTAACGGTGAAGTGTCTCACTTGTGGCTGTGTAAGATGTTTCTGCTAGTTTCCTATATATTCTTTTATGCTCCGGTGATACTAAAGAGTTCATAAAATTAGCATTTTATTCAAGTGAGCAAGCCTATTTGTTTGAATCTAATGAAAAATTAAAATCCTATATCCTTTAGAACCATAAATAATTTAAAGAGAAAAAAAATCTTAATTTTAAGAAAAATTTCTTTTCGGGAAAGTATTTTATTTGACAAAACATGATTTTAATATTGGAAAACTTGTGCAGAGGCTTATGGAATAAAATTAATTTTGTCATCAATCTTCTTAGAAGGTTTTAACTAGAGGAATTCCCTAACTTCTTTTGAACAAAAGAGGGAGAGAAAATATTTAAATGTATGTACTACTGCAGGAAATGCCATCCCCCTTGGGAGCTTTGCATATTTCAGTTAATTGTCACCATAACAATTGATAAAGGGCACCATGAATTCCACTACTGCCCACCATTTGCATATGAAGGAGCTGAGATTCAGAAAAGTTAACTATTTATTATTTTCAAGGTCACATAGTTAATAAGTAAATTAACATCCAAGGGTCTTTCTCCACACATCTCCAAAGAAAACGCTACTAGCATATTGATGAGTTGGTGCCACCTGATTTGCATATAGAAGTGTGCAAAATCCATTAGAAGCCAACTTTTTAATCTCATGTGTTACACTTGCGCATGGAGACGGTTTTTAAGGGTTGTCAGTTACTATTGATTCTTGAGTTGGTTTCAGAGAATAAGTGCTCTGATTCAGTAGCCCAAGTAGATCCTGCAACCATCATGCTTTTCTTATATAGGCAGTGTTTCAGCCAAGGATACGTCTCTCTCATGATGTCATCAAGATACCTTAGTGTTTAAGACTGATACACCATACCATAACATACCGATTGGGGGAAAATGGGGGCTGTTGGAGACATGAATTTGTACACAGGGAATTTCCTTTCAAAATGAAAAGTTAATATAAAGTTAATCATTCTGAAGTCTCTTCTACCAAAGTCAGATGATCCTAGGCAATCCTAACAGATCATAAAACAAAGGTCAAGTTAGAAAAAGAGAAAGTGGGTGTGGCTTTAGAATCACAAAAGGAGCTTATTACTGTCACTCTATCTTCTGGTTAGGTCCCCCCCCACACACACTGTTTGTCCCTCCCCGCAAACACCTACAAACCAACAAGTAGGAAATCAGCCCATTTCCCAGTTTTCACTTGTTTAAATTGATGACACTCTTCGTATTGCTTTATATAATTGAAGGGTGTGTGTTTGCATATGTGTGTGTGAGAGAGTGTGTGTCTATGTGAGTGTGTGTATGAGTGTATGCGAATGTGTTTGTTTCTCTCTCTCTCTCTCTCTCTCTCTGTGGTGTGTGTGTTTGTTGTGTTGTGTGTTGTGGTGTTATGCACTATTCTAGGAGGAGGGACAAGAAGAAATCCTGAGGGGCTCTGGTAGAAAAGCAGAGTTGTTCTCTCCCTTTCAAAGCTACGTCTGGAAGAGGGGTGGGGATTATACTAGCCCATCATCACGCTGCATGCCAGTCTCACACACGGATGCTTCTCCTTCACATTCTCTGGGAAATTTCCCCCAGATTAGGAAAAGGACAGGAAGGCAAGTCGGCCACAGAAGGCGAGTTTTCACCATTACCCACAAAGGAAAGCAGAGTGCACCTCCATACAATCGCAACTCCGCTCTCTGGAGCAGATCTCGACTTCAGCACCACGGAGAGCGGCACCTCCTCCTCGGCCACCCATGGGGAGCCAGATCCCAGCGAGTCCGCGCAAGATTCGGGTCATCTAGAGGAGGGACAAGCCTGCGTATTCTACTCTCGATGTAAGTGGCTTTGATGGTTGGTTTTTATTGATTTTCCCAGTAGAGACTGCTTTATCCCCGAAATATGGAATTGAACTTTTATTTATTAGCCCTTTTGCAGGTACTGCTTAGATTTGGGGATTCAAGTCTGGAGCTGAAATCTTATCTACTGAGTTGGTAGGATATTTTCTCCCTTTTGTTGAATGTCTAAGTTTACAAGCCGTGTAGACATAGGAAACTCAGCCTGGTATCCTGTGCATCTCATGCTGGAGTAGTACAGTTTTATTCCTAGAAGAGAGCATGTGTGCTATCTCGGCTTCTGCACTGCTGAGAGCTTCTCTGGTTTGATTTTAATATAAATATGGAGTTAGGAAGAGAACCATAGCGACATTATGAGAGATTGCACCATTAAAGAACTACAGGTGGCGATAAAAGGCTATTTTTCAGCTTTCTTTCTTTCTTACTTTCTTTCTTTTTTTTTTTTTCCTTGTTGAAAATAAGGTCCTGGGTGTATGTTTCCTTTAGCCATTCATTTCAAAATAACAAATATGCTTTTAATCAAAGAGATATAAACCTTGGCAGGGCTTTGGACATAAGCTTTGACACTAGAGATGACAGAGTCTCTCACTTGTAAATTCACTTATGTAAGGCTGAGTGGATACAACCAGGATGCTGTGACATTAAATGTCACTTAATGGATTCAGGGTAGGTTTGCAAAAGGCAATAATGATTGACCCCATCTGATCTCACTCAGTAAAATTTTGCCTCAGAATGCCACCTGCTGGTGGGTCCCCTTCCTAAAGCACTGGGCACACATCAAATTTATGAATGAATGAATTCACATAAAATCCAGAATATCCATTATGGATGGCATACAAATCGACCTCCTGGGATTGACTGGACAGCGCTCCCCAAGCTTCTGTGTCACAAGCGGAATTTCATATTGATTTCCCCAAATGCTTGCTCTTCAGCTTTAAAGTATGTAGACTAGCCAACTCCTTTAGGCAATAATTAACCCAGAAAAAAACCCAGACCTGTGTGGTGCCTCACTGTGGCTAATTGTGGAATTCGTGTGGATGAGAACCACCAGGAGCTGTTGCTCAGGACAAGCAATCATCTTTCTGGTAAGCACTCAGCAGGTCACGGGATCCCTTTCAGTTCATTCCTGGCTCTCATCACAGAGGTAGAGGAACCCCACAGGACTGTGCACAGTTATTTTATCCCAAGACTAATTTTAACATAACTATTTGAGCTGGCAGTTTAAGCTCTATCTGGAACTATATATAAAATATGAGATTACGACACCTGGTTTCATATCTTCTGTGGTCTAAATAAGCAAATGATGATTTTCAAAATCAGAAACAAAGACAGCAGGCAAAGTGTTAGTTAATTTGGATTGCTAAACCATACAACAATTTGTAAACACTAAAAATAACTTCTTCCCTAGATGATGTTTGTTTGTGTGTGTGTGTGTGTTGTGGTGTGTGTGAAATGAATTACTGATAGACGCATTTGGCATGGAGGAATAATAAATGATAATTTCCAAGATGAAATGGAACCACACCCCACTTTAGCAGAACTGCCTGAAGAGTATATCTTACTACAAGCAACATGGACAGCTCAGAGTAGTTTGCTTGATTCTCGTAGACCTTACACACACACAGTGGAGTAGCTAACTAAGTATCCGTTTCCTTTTACTGGGTGTACAAACATATGCTCACTAACTTGGGTCGAAACCCAAATACTTTAGATCCACAATTCAAGCAATAACTTTAGTGATGTTCGATGATGCAGGAGGTTTATTTGCATTGTTTCACCCACCTTCAACATGCTGGGAAGATAAAACACAGAAATAAGTGGGATACCTTTGGGAATCCACCAAAAATTCAGGAGTATGATGAAAAAAATGGAAATGTTTCAGTTTTCTGTTCTAGTTCTTCAGGGACGTAACAGATTGACAATCTGAAAGCTGCTTCTTCGACCAAAGCCTTGTGTCGCTTACAGAAGAGCTATTCTCTTAGAGCTGATTTTACTTCAAAACTGATACCTTAGTTCTGAAGTTGTCAATCAGAAACAAGAAATATTAGCTACAGGGCTGTCTGGGTCCTCTCTTTGTAAGAAAGTAAATACTCCTAACCATCAATACTAGAGTTTTATCATTTAAAAAAATGACCAATCCAGATCAAGTATTTGAGAATTGATCTATTTGACTATGTACCGCAACCTGAACATCAAGAGCACTGGATGCCGGGTATAGATGCGGTATAAACAAGTAATCTCCTTGCTCACAAGGATCCTGCACTCTAGTGGGAATATTTGTGGACTAAGTCAACATAGAAACAGGCAGGAGTAAGATGGATGTCAACAGCATACCAGCAGATGCAAGACTTAATCAGCAGAACAATGTCTACCAGAGGGTGCCCTGACCATGCCTTAGTATCTTGGGAAATGTGACTAATGTACTGGAGTCCCATTTCTTTGTCTGCTAAATGGGAATGGAAATAGCACCTACATAATGTCGTATTTTCTTTAACTTAAAATGTCAATGCTCAGTCTGAAGGCTGACACATGGTTAATGTGTGATACGTATTAATTGATAAATTGAATAGTAATTTGGAAAGATAGTTAGGCTTATCATATGGTAATTTACAACAGTAATTTATGTAAAGCACTTAACATGGTAATTGGAACATAGTAAATGCCTGTGTGTCGACCATCTCTGTCATCACAGTCACTTGAAACAATACCGGAGTCTATCAGTGTAGAACACAATCTGAACCGACAGAAACAAGGATGTTTTAAGTGTCCCTGAGCTTCAGGTTTGGTCATCATTGTCTCTAAATTGTCTGGGTCACTTGGTAGAAATGCTACTTAATCTTCAGTGGATAGTGACAAAGTCACTGAGGTGTTGGGGAAGACTACAGACCACTTGGCTCTTTCCTCACTTTGTGGACTAAAACTCAGAATCTGTTCCTGAGGGAGATGAAACACAACCGGACTGGGCTTTCATGGGCGCCTGATCTGAATTCTGGATTGTTTGGTTCTATGTCCAGCTGGGGAATGTTACAGGCTGAATTGATTTCAGGCTTGGATGATCTCCACAGAGACCTTGGATGCATGTTGCAATTTTAGAAGAAGGGTGGGGGGAAGACAACATATCTCTCAAAAGAGATTCTTTAAGTGACCTTTTCTTCACTGGTAATTAAGCAAAACCCTAACTCCAAACTCACCATACGTGCAGCCGGACCTAGGGGGCAAGATTGCTGCTTTCATGACTTACTCACATCTGGCTTCAGACCGGCTGACGCGCTGGTAAGAGAAGCTTGGTAAAAATAGCTTCCGAAGGAACCGAGAGGGAGTTTTCCAGTCCCTCCCCTCTCAGATGGTTTTGTCTCCACTGAAGTGTTTCTCAGAGACACCAGTGTCAATGTATGCATTCTGGAGGATGAAACCACTGTGTCTTAGATGAGACGGATGGTGAGTTCGATCACTCATCTCAATAACGTGGAGATAAAAGGCATCTGTGTTCAAAGTTCATTGTGAAGGAAAATATTGAAGTAAAGATAACCAAATGCCAGTTGCACTTAGGGCTGATCCTTCTCCTCCCTGGCCCTGCAGCTGGGGTGGGGTCCAGCAGGGTAACACACTGAGTTCCCAGGTGTAAGCCCGACCACCAGCTACCATAGGGTGATTAAATGGCAAAGACATGCAGTAAAATATACACATTGGTGTGCATAGTGTTAAAAAGGGCATCATTAGAAGGATGCAGGGATGGGAGTTGTTGGATCTGACAAGAATCCCACAGTGAGGCTTAAGGTCTACTTGAGCGTTTGAATCTTCTCCAGGTCTGCTGTGTAGCCCTCCTGGGAAGTAACCCCACTGAATGACACACCCCATTTTACAGACTGCCAGCCACACACGAGCTGAAACCTTATGCGATTTCATTTTAATTCCAAGTTCGGCTAGAACGGGAGGAGAGCTGGTCACTTTTGAGCATCCAAATGTATTTTAGAGCTGAGAGTTTAAAGGCTCTGAGGACTGGCGTGTTCACCTCATCTTCCATCTGCCTTCAAGGTCATTGAGAAAAATGTACAGCCAGTGAGAACAGTTCCCCTCTGAGAAGTCACAGCCATGAAGTCCCACACATGTGCACATGCATACTCCGCCCCCACACTGCATAATTATTACAGAAACATCACATGACACCATTCCTCCCTGCCCTAAGACTTAGACTTTTCCATTTGTTCACTTAAAAGATGAACATGCTAATGTGTGACTTTTTTTTTCCTTTTCTTTGGGTAATATGGAAAATTAACAAATGATGTGAGTGTTGTTTCATTTTGCAGGCTTTGATGTCTACGATATTCATGTGGAGTTTGAATTTAGATTGGGTATTTCTGTGTTCTCGGCAAAGCGTTCTCTGCTCTGACTTGGTTCAGTGGTTATTCTATTTCCTTTGAATTTACTCCCCAAGGCTTCTTGCTATGTAATAGCTTGGTACCCTTGACCTTGTAGTCTGAACCACTGTCCCTCTTAGACAGCCTTGTGATGGAAAGGGGAGAGAATGGAGCCTGCTTCTCTGAAGGCAGCTGCTGCTTACTACCTGGTACACAGCTCCCATGCTTTTGAGGGAAGCTGCTCTTCCCAGGGTTGAGTTGTGATGACTAAGTCCAGAGAGAGGCTCCTGAGAGGGATGGCAATATATCTTAGAATGGGCTGAGTAATTCTATGAGGAAAATGAGTCTTCTGTGGTTTCAACATCTACAATTTCTGGTCTTTGTGTGCCCAGATGATAGGCCTGGAAAGTAGGTTTGTGCAAGCTCTGAAATGAGGGTGGGGGAAGAGACCAGTGAGAGGTTGGCTTCCACCCCCCTTCGGAAGTGCCTACTAATGAATCTGCACTGTTTGGGTCTCCCTTGATTGTGGAACCATTGCCATGGGATCCCCCATCTAGGATCTTCCTTGTGCAGGAGGAAGCACAAGCCTCCCTCTGTGAAATGACAACCCTCTGGGGAGAAAGGGCTCAGAGACTGTAAACTTGAACCTGACACTTGCTCTCCCCTGCAATATTCTATGGAGGCGCACTTTAGAATAGGCAGGGGTTTGGATTCTCTTCCTACATTGGCAGGGTTCACTGTCAGGATTTATCACCTGGAGCTGGCTTGGAGGGGATTCCCATGACTCCTGCTTTTAGATGTTTTTGCAGATGAAGGAGCTGCTCCACTTTGCCAAAGGAGGCTTTCCCAAGGGAAGTGTGACTCAGCTCCAGGCAGGATTTAAAGTAACCAGCTCTGACCTCCAGTGATCTATGGCAGAGGCTGGCCCTCAAGGAGCTGGATCAGGTCAAAGGTTAACTGAGCATGAAAACATGAGTTCAGAATTCCAAAAAGTCTACACAATCGCAAAACACCAGGTTTGACATGAAAGCTCTTATGTGGATTATTGGTGCAGCTGATTTCTACAGTCGGTTTGAGTGAGGTACCAGGCATTCTGCAGGCCACAGACATGATCGGGAACAGTAAGGTGGTCCCCTAGGACAATGGGAAAGACTTAGAATGAGCTTCTCAGCTCTTACTGTGAAGCAGATGCTCTCTGGGTTAAGGCTATGCCACCCTGAATCAGAGAGCGTGGGCGAGAGACGACAAGAAAAGGAAATTCAGGTAGGAACAAATGAGGGTAGCAGAAAAATCTAAGATGTCCAAGTTGGTGGTGGCCTGGGGTACATCTGGTCTAGCCCCTCTCTTTCACAGCTGTAATCCGGGACCAAGAAACTAGGTACCCACAAGGCCCCCAAGGCTCGCTGGAAAGGTCTAATATGAGCTCAAGTTACATTATGGCTGCCTCTTTGTTGTTTGACATCTTAAGTTCTGGTCAAGGGTCAGTGAGATGGCTCAGCTGTTAAGACTCTTATCAACAAGCCTGACAACTTGAGGGTTTAGTGTGTGGGACTCACGTGGTGGGAGAGGAAAAACCAAACCCTGCAGGTTACCCTCTGACCTCTACCTGTGCTCTCTTGTGCACATACGAATGCAAATAAATAGATTAAAAAGTAAAGAAAAAAATAAGGACAAACAACAACAAACCCTTGGCAAACTCTTAGGTGACTTGGCAAAGCAACTGCCAGTTCCATGTGGCTTTCAAGGACTGATGACCAAGTGCTCTTCTATCGGCACAGGTGAAGGTAAGAGACCTTTTCCGTTGGTTTGACAGAGGAACTGCACAAGCAGGTGAGCACAGGGCTCTTAGCACTGCCCCTGGGACACGACAGAGTCTCAGGAAATGCTAACTGCTGCTGTTAGCAGATCAGTATTAACTTCTACTCTGTGCCACAAGGGAACGAGTAACACGGTAGAAGTGAGCACAGCATGGAAGTAAGCTGGGCTATTTCTTCTACTGAGAAGACCCGATCCAGGCTTAACTGGATCCAATCACAGGGAGATGAGGCCGAGTCCCCAGGAGGTCAATCCCTAGCCTCCCTAAGAGGCATTTCTCCAGTCCTGTTCCTGGACACATCTTGACTTGAGTAGGTGCCTGATTTGCCTGAGGCCCAGGGGACGTGACCCACATAGAGAATGTCACCAACTGTAGGAACAGTCCTGGGTGGCCATGCTTGCAGCCTAGTGCAGCTGGACCCGAGTTTCAGAACTCAGTAGAGGGTGAGACGTGGGAACCGAAGGTTCCACTATACCGTCCATGGAGACTGGGAAAACAATGGTCAGGAAGGGAGAGATGAAACCGACATTGAATAGCTCTAGGCTCACCCTGTCCCTTGAACCTACACTGTGGCACGCATGCACGTGCACACGCGCGCCGCACACACACACACACACACACACACACACACACACGCACGCAAAACATATAAACAAATAAAAAAGCAAAAAACAAAAACCTGTGCTTCATTGTAGGGCTAAGAAAGTAAGAATACAGAGAGGTTTGGGAGACCTGCTCAGTCTTACACAGAAGGGAGTAAAAAGTGTCCACCCTTGCCTGTTTTCCCTCAGCCCCACCCCATACCCTCCACTGTCACAGGGCACTTCAGGCTGCTTTTCGACTCTCCCCCACCCCTCCAACCTCAGGGACAGCAGACAGTAAGTCATCATTCTACCGATTGAAAAAAAAACAGTAACAGCAAAACAAACAAAAACAGTACTTCAGGCGGTCGAGCTAGCCTTGACAATGTTCTAGCAGGATCCCAGTCGCAAAATTCTTATATATCAGATTTTCTTTGTCCTTCTGAACAGTTCTCAGGCCCCAGAAAAGTAACCAGGCATCTTTGCCATTGTCCTTCAGGTTGGGGAGCAGCACCTTCAAAAACATGCAGCGCCGGCACACCACCTTGAGGGAGAAGGGACGCCGCCAGGCCATCCGGGGTCCCGCCTACATGTTCAACGAGAAGGGCACCAGCCTGACCCCTGAGGAAGAGCGCTTCCTGGACTCGGCTGAGTATGGCAACATACCAGTGGTCAGGAAAATGCTGGAGGAGTCCAAGACTCTCAATTTCAACTGCGTGGACTACATGGGGCAGAACGCGCTGCAGTTGGCCGTGGGCAACGAGCACCTGGAGGTCACGGAACTGCTGCTGAAGAAGGAGAACTTGGCGCGGGTGGGCGACGCACTGTTGCTGGCCATCAGCAAGGGCTACGTGCGCATCGTGGAGGCCATCCTCAGCCATCCGGCCTTCGCACAGGGCCAGCGCCTGACGCTCAGCCCGCTGGAGCAGGAGCTGCGGGATGATGACTTTTATGCCTACGACGAGGATGGCACGCGCTTCTCCCACGACATCACACCCATCATCCTGGCGGCCCACTGCCAGGAGTATGAGATCGTACACATCCTTCTTCTCAAGGGCGCGCGCATTGAGCGGCCCCATGACTACTTCTGCAAGTGCAATGAGTGCACCGAGAAGCAGCGCAAGGACTCCTTCAGTCACTCGCGCTCGCGGATGAATGCCTACAAAGGACTGGCCAGTGCCGCCTACCTGTCCCTGTCCAGTGAAGACCCTGTCCTCACTGCGCTGGAGCTAAGCAATGAATTAGCCAGACTGGCCAACATTGAGACTGAATTTAAGGTAACCCTCCACTCTCCATCCTGCGGGGCAGGTGACTCAGGGTCCCCTTCCTCCTGTACCTAAGAGCGAAATGGGTTGTGCGCCTACCGAAGGCAGAGTGAAAGATTTTGGGTTCTTGTCTTTGGGGTTCACCGTAGGGGAAGAGTGGATAGGGTTATCTTGTCGGGTGTAAGCCTGGGGAAAGTAGCCTAAAACAGGGATGTTTTAAACTACATAAGGTTAGCGAAAGAAGAAGCAGGAAGAGAGAGAGGAGCTATCAGACGCAGCTCTGGCCACCCTAGAAACTCTGAAAGTTCCAATCCCCAGCGATCTGAGGTTACTTCCGGCCTGGGACTTAGATTAGTGCTATTGCATCATTGTGTGACTCTGATTGCCACATTCACATTCTGGATTGCTGGTCGTGCAGTCAGCTTCAGAATGACCATGAAGAGAAGTTTGGCTTTTTAAAAAATGATTTGTGATAGGATCTTGCTATGTATACCAAGCTTGACTCAAACTTCTAATTCTCCTGCCTCAGTTTCTCTAGGACTAGGGGTCCCATACCAGGCTGGGCCAGTCTTTCTTAGACCCAGTGGCCTGTTGCTATTGTTGTCAGTTGGCTGTGGCAGAGGCTCACAAAAGAGCAAATCAAACCCTTCTTAAATAAGGTTTGACTTTGCCGCTCCATTGAGCAAGGCTCAGGGTTATCCCAGAATCCAACCACCTTGAGAACACCTCGACCTACCAGGCCAGCTCCAAAGGTTGGAGACCCGCCCCAAGGGCTATTCCTGGAGACTACTTTTGCTTTCTCTGTCAACTGACATTTGCTGTGAAAGAGAAGACTGGGCCCAGGTGTAAGAATGAATCTCTCTTGACAGGATGTTTATTAAGAAGAGCAAACATTGATTAGGTACTTGCTGCGTGCCAATTACTCACCTGGCTTACCTGTGAGATCTTATTTAACCTCAACACCCTGTGTCAAGGGTGCAACACCCCCATTTTGCATGACAGCACAGAGTCGAAAGCACACGGCTAAGGAAGCAGCTGGACCCCGGAGTCCATGATTAATCCCTCCAGCTACCCAGTACCTGAGGCTTAGTCATGTGCTCAGCTTCCCAGTTTGACTTGCCTTTATAAAAATGGTGAAGGGGGTGTGGCCGGGGGTGCGGTCAGGGGAGTAGAAACCACAACTAGACTCAGGCATTTCTCTCTCATCTTGACCCTTGCTAAGAAACTGCTGTGTGCTGGATGCCATGGAAACATGAGATGGTGTCTCACACAGAGCTGGCGATGAGATGCTACCGACAAGTGTATAACTCATTGTCCAGACAAGGTGTCCGTGTAAGACGTGTCCCTGCACGGGGTACAGGGTACAATTAGGTGGCTAACAGTGATTGCTGCCTCACAGCAAGGAGGCCTTTGGCCAAGCTGTTCAAGCAGGATTCAAAGGAGGAGCTCAGATAAGGTTGGCCCTAGATGAGAAAAGTGGAGACCAACAAGAGCCCAAGGTAGGGAGGGGATCAAGAAGCAGCTCTGTGTGACTCCAACATGGCTTCCTGGGATGTGGGGGTGAGGGGGTGGGGAGCAGAGCCCAGAGGACCCTGCTCACCTGTCTGAGCACTTTGAGCGGTGTCCTGTAGGAAATGAAGGGTCGCTAAAAAATTTGTGGTTAAGGGACTACAGTGATGACGGAGATGTGGGAATTTATTTGACAGGAAAGTAAGATGAATTTGAGGATGCAAGCTGGGTCTAGATACAGAGGTAATTTGGTTATGTAATCTGAGACCAAAGATGCCTGTCTCTTGGGAGAAACTTGCCCTACAAGCCAGAGGTAGTTGAGCTCGGCTAACAGGAGGGTACAAGGCCACAGGCTCTGAGAAAGGAGACATGTAATTATAATTATTTTATTCCGCCTGCTCCAACTCAGCCCTGCCCACTGAACCCGAGCTACTCCCAAGATCCCTGTATTGTTCCTGGCCTCATTTAGGCGGAGGTGCAGAACAGCCCACAGGAGCTCCCAGGAAACAGCTGTTGCTTCTTTGCTTGTCTGTCTAGTCACCTTGTCTCCTGAGGCCAAGGACGTCCCAGCCAACGTCAGTGGAGCTTTGCTCATTGCCCAATGTTCAGGTAGACTCTGTACGGCCTGTGTGGCAGGAATGGCTAAGCCAGTTCATTCAGACAGTAATTCTGGCCGAAGCAGGGGGAAAGCAGGAGAGAGAGAGAGAGAGAGAGAGAGAGAGAGAGAGAGAGAGAGAGAGAGAGAGAATGTTATTGGATCAGGTTATCTGGATGATTTTGTGGTTCTCCGTGATTGCGTGGTTCTCTGCTTTTCTCCCGCCTGAAAGTGAGCCAGCCTAAATAAAACGATGCTAGACTGACATTTGGAAAACCCTTTGAGGCATTGGTTTCCATTAGTAAAATCTGAAGGTCTGCCCTACTTCAGTATACACGATCTCTAAATCTGGAAGGCTTTTGAAAGCATCTTTGGAAAGCAAATATAATATTTGAATTCAAAAGTAAACTATGAAAATTGTGGACAATTAAGAAGGCTACACATGTGGTGAGAAATATTTTCTACAAAGCATTGATTTGCTCAGAGTGTAAAACTAGATTGAGGGAGTTTGCTGGTGATTAACATCTTCCTAGGGAGCGGAGACATTTTCAGAATGTGGATTAAAATGTATAAACCACTATAAACCAACCCATCTGATCCCTTAGAAATGACTACTCATTCAAGGGTCTCCACACCTGCATCCAGTGTTGTGAATCTCTGAGAGCAGCTTCGCAGGAAGTCAGATTGCAACAAGAGGCTAAAGAACACATGGACATGTTCTGCAAAGCACTGGATGAGGCTGTTCTGTTTTCAAGGGACTACATGTTGCCATTTAGGTAGCCACATTATGAGCATGAGCAGATGCTGTCAATTACATAGAGATACCAAAGGATCTCTGAAAATACATCACATGTCATCCCCCTTTGTGTCCTTTCAAACATTCTAGGGTGACTATTCCTGGCAGGAAACAGTATATATAATAGGCATGAATCCAGTTGACTGGGCTGTTGTTTTTGGAGTCATCATAATTTATTAGCACAATCAAGTATAGCCATTAATAAGAAGCATAACCAACGTTAAGGTCTCAGGTAAATTGTAGCTGAAGTCAGATGCAAGTCATTATTTTGGTGAGGAAATTATAAAGCCACTCAAGGGTTGTCTTAGGTCTAACTGTCTTGGGTCTAGGAAAGTATTAAAATTTGATATGCTCTCTAGAGCCTTCCTGGTGCTTCAGATGGAACCCAGTAAATCAGTGGGCGTTCTGGAAATACTTGATGAAGAGAACAAAGACATTCCTCAAAGGAAAATCATTGCAGCTACTGAAGCGAGCATCCCTTGGTGTGTGGCGTAACCTCTTCATACATGTGCATTTACTGAATGGAGGCATTTGATGTGCATCATTTGGGAAATTGAGAAAATTCTAAGATAACCAGCTTGGTGGTTATTCTAGTTTACTTTCTGTTCCTGAGATGAACACTATGACCAAAAGCAATCTGAGGATAAAAAGGCTTGCGTCGAAAGGGCTTGCGTCCCCTGACTGGTCACAGTCTATCTCTGAGGGGAAGCCAAGTCAGGAACTCCAGGCAGGAACCTGGGTCAGTAACAGAAGCAAAGAAAGACTATAGGGGAATATTGCTTCTGGTTTGCTCTGCCTGGCTTGCTCAGCTGCCTTTCTTATACAGCCCAAAATGGATGGTGCCACTCACAGTGGGCTGGACCTTCCCACACCAATCATTAATCTAATAAATGCCCTCCAGACATGCCAAGCTGAAGTACACAATTCTTCGGCTGAGGTTTCCATTTTCCCAGCTTTTCCCATTTTTCTCCCGTTGATAAAAACTAACTAGCCAGTGCAGTGGAGGAATGAAGTCCATACACTAAATAACGGGGGACTGATTATATGTTACCTTGTGTTGTGTGTGGAAGACAAAATGTGTGTGTGTGTCTGTGTGTGTGTGTTTTCCTGGCCTTACTTAATGTGGGGCTTGGAGACAGTGTTGCCTGATGGGGTGAAGAGCAGTTTGGGACACCGCAGTCTGTCATGCTCCTTCACATTATGCTACCATTTAGAAGCATCTGTGTGCCTCTGTCAGGGAAGGAAGAAGCCTGTCCGTGTATCTGTTGCTTAACATTTGACTATTCTGAAGATGGGCAAAGGTGGCCCTGAGGAGGCTTTTCCTGTTGGCTCAGTGCCAGCTCGGAAGCGTCCTGTGTGTCGAGGCCTGGAGCTCGGGAGGGGAGAGTAGGAGGCAAGAAGATAAAACTGTAACTTCATCTTTGTCTAGAGTGTTAACGACCTTTCTGTGCATCAGTGGGTCCTTAACCACACGTATTATGAAAATGCAGATGATGAATTATGTATCGATGTTTTGTGCTGTCGGTTTGAGACTCATTTAAAAACAACTCTCTGGGCCTAAAATACCTCAAATTAAAAATGCAAATAATGATAAATCGGACCGATTTGCCACCTGCCATGATGCAGGGCAAGTCCATTGTGGAAGGTAAAGAGGCTGAGATGATAGTCTGGAATCTGTTGGAAAACTTCCGGGAGGGACCAAGGAGGAGGAGGAGGGGAGGAGGAGGAGGGGAGGAGGAGGAGGTGGGAGGAGAGAGTGAGAAAGGAGATGGTGGAGGAGGAGGAGGAGGAGAGGGGAGGAGAGGAGGGAGGAGGAGAAGGTGGGAAGGGAAGGTGGAGGAGGAGAAGTGGAGGAGGAGGAGGAGGAGGAGAAGGAGGAGAAAGGTGGAGGAGGAGGAGAAGAAGGAAGAGGAGGGTGGAGGCGTCTTTGTTTCCTGAGTCTGAGAACCCAGAGGAGATCTGACTTGTGGCCAACTGGAGCCAAGGAGCCAGGAAGTGAGTAAAGGCCCAGCCTGAGCCAGAGGCACTGAGAAAGCTGAGTAAGCCTCCAGTGTTTGAATCAATTTCTCAGATGCATTGGCTTTCTAAATCAATATAAACCAACACCCTAGGAAAACAGAATTTCCTTGAGGCTGGCTGGTAGTATAAACAGATGTCTACTTAATATGCAGGAAAGTGCAAACTGCTCTGCTTTCCACTGGGAAAACATATTTTGAAGCTATGGAGTTTACAGGTGTTAAAAGGAGGGTGATTTTTGCGGGTGGGGTATGCGTGGAAGAGAATCTGGCAAAAAAAAGTTCTCAAAATACTTGCTTTAATGTCGTCCCAATACCCCTGGGGATCCGATGCTAGCCCTATGCAAGAACATCTGAGTATGCACAGCCTGAGCAGATTACAGTTAGATCTTGGGTGGGTCCATCAGTGTGCTGATGAGTGCACCCCACCCTAAACACAGGCAGATGTCCTGTGTGCTACAAGTATAGACCCAGCATAGGCTGGGATGGTGCAGTCTGAATATGCTTATTTGTTGCCAGTTCTCTCTTGTGGAATACTCGTAGGTCCCTGTCCTTGAAAGCAAGATCTGGGGACTGGCCTGTTGTGGGAAATAAGAAAAAGATAACTCTGCCTTAGGTCACGGTCTTCCTCCATTTTACATTCTGAGCGTCCGGAAAAACAGTACAACAGAGCATGCGCTGATGAAGTGACGTCACAGGAAGTCAGCCAATCAGCATGTCTTTAATGACAACTGTTCACTCACTGGATCACAAATGGCACCTAAAATTAGAAGCTGCTGTTCTTCTAGGTTTGTGCTGTCAGAGCATCAGCGTACAGGAGAGAGTGTAGGTGGGTGATTTAAGGAGGACTAAGGAAGTCACCACACTCAGGAGATGCAGGAAGGGAACTGCCATGCTTCACTTCGTCGGTGCAGAGTAAGAACCTGAAGTCAGAATGACTAAGTCTCATCTTACTAACCATGCAATTATCAACATTCCCCAAAAGTTCCTTTTCTTATTTGAAAAGTTGAGGGCGGGCAGGAAGGACTAGACCCTTGCAACTTGTCCAGTGGATGCTTACGTCCCCAACTAAACAGTTCCTCTTGCTCTGAGATGTCTACCTCATGATCATCAGTCTGCAAGAACGTTCTACCCCGCACCCCATGTAATCTCCAGAAAATCCTGACACCCATCAGTTGCTCAACAGATGTGCCCTCAAGAAAACAAGCTTAGGGAATGCATTCCTGATAAGTTCTCAGGGTCAAGGTGGGTCGGATGAGATGGAGTATATAAGAACATAAAGCCATGTTCAGGGAGCCTCACATACAACGGGCACCGCTGACAGAGACTCCCTTCTGGTTTCTTACGGGATCAACACACAGCTTTCCCCTCCTGTGAACACAGCTTACATTTCAGCACCTCCTCTTTTTAGAGGGCCTCCTGGATTCTAGCTATGCTTCCCATGCCCTTAGCAGATCTTCACAAAATGAGAGAAAAAAAATCGAGGCTGTACATGTGAGCTCCATGATTAGAAATGAGACAAGGGGATATTTTCAATTGGAAAAATACAGACCATTGAAATCGGATAATCTAAGAGTGCTGATAAAATATTACTGTGAAAAGAAATTACATGGGCTGGAAAGAGACAGAGAAGAGGAGGGAGGCAGAAGAGGGCAGGCAGCACCCTGACCACACAGGTCACTGCCTGAAAACAATCTCCATGAAGAGTCTTCATTACACACACACACACACACACACACACACAAACCACATACCACACCACCAACACACACACCACATACCACACACACCACATACCCACACACCACATACCACACACACCACAGCACACCACACTACACCACACACACACCCCACATGAAAAATCGTTTCCCACAGAAGTTTGTCAGTCTGAAATAGAGATCTAAAGAAAATGGCGATGGTTGTTCAAGGAAATTAGCCAGTGAGAAGTATCACAAATTAAATCAAACAGATGCACACTTTTCTCTGAGAAGAAAAGGTCACAAGGCTGTGCAAATTGGACATATTGATCATCTTGGCTGCACAGATTATTAGCATGGAGATGCATGTTTTCTTAGCAGTAGATTCATGTTTATATGGAATATAAAAGTGTACTGCTGGGTGGGGAAGAGGCAGGAGCCATCCTCACAGATGACCTGTAGCCACTGAACTCTTTGAAACCTCAGCCTCTGATGCCGGAGTCTGGTGCACAGGCTGTAGGCTGGGGGCAGAGATTAAGCCGTGGTATTGTCTGGTGGCAGCCATGGGCATTCTTCCAAGAGTCGTGGAAATAAGCACAGCATCACAAACCCTAAAGTGAAGCGTTGTTAGGGTTGACTTGTTGGGGCAGCTGACTCTGTTGGGAGATGGTGCGTGCTTGAAGAATTTCTATCAGAAGGTAGTGCTTAGATGAAACCCAGGGGTGTGAAAGAGAGGGAAAGGGTTCCCAGCTCAGAAAAGGCACAAGAGCTTGTCTACCACAGAGAGCAGTGAAAGAGGCTCAGTCCAAGATTGTAGGCACCTTGGGATAGATTTGGTGTAAGAGTAAAGGGAGACAAAGCAGTTCAGAGATGCTGATGAGAACCTCAGTCGCAGTCTTACCACTGGGGCCTGTGGTCCAAAGTCAGATCTCATTGTCAGATGGAGAGCGAACCACTGGACACCTTCAGTGGATGAGTGACCACATCTAGAGTTCGGAAGGATCCAATCTTGATGTAGAAACAGATATGAGAGGACAGACTGGGAGGTGTTAGGAGACTGCTGTTGACAAACACGCTCCTCCCTGGCAGGGGGGGGAGGTACATGAGTGAAGTGTGACCAGCACACCTCAGTGAGCAGGTGAGTCGTCCTGAATGAAGAGACACAGACAGAGAACATCACTACCCCCTGGACATCTTTCTTGTCACAAACTTCCCAGGGCCATGATTCTGCCTCTGAGATCTCTCACTGCTAGAGGAGGCAAGGGAGGAGAGGTGGAGGAGAGACAGCTCTTGGCTTTTCCTCCAGGACAGAAACCGGACAGCAGGGGAAAGGCCGCAGTGGAGGGAGAGGAACTGTGTTCTCCAGCTCACGCACTCTGCAATGCACTAGGAGCACCGGCCTATCAGAAGAGCAGGTTCCCAAGTGTCAGCGCCAGCATGGGAAGGGGTCCACTAGATTTTATTCTACATCTTTCAAACTCTCAGGACACTTTGTCCCTCCGTTTGGGTTCCTGAGTAAGTTTCTTGTTAAAGAAAGGTCTGAACCTCATCTCTGATTTGTGTTGAACTGCAGCTTGCCTTAGCATAAGAAAAGGATCAAGCAGGCAGCCCTTCCTTTGTCTTCTGCAGGGTGTTGAGAATTTCAAGCAATGGAGACTGAGTAGGAGAAGGCCTTTCAGGATACCCAACACCCTCCTTGGACATCCAGTTGAGCCTGAGTCTTCCACTGTTGCTCTATCCTAGTCCCCAAACATTACGGTTAACAGACAATTTTATTATACCTGCGTATTAAGGCTATCAGTCCAAGAGCACAGCCTGAAGCTTGCTCTCCCTGAAGCCCAAGGAACATCCCTCCTGTCACATGTTTCTGGTAGCTTCTACCAGCTCTTGGATTGTCTGAGCATTGCTCCAATCCCTGCTTCTTGTCGTGGAGAGTTCCCTGTGTGTTTCGATATTCAATGGTTTTGAGCTGAGGGGTCACCCTTCTGTAGTAGGGCTGCATTATAATTAATTCTACCTTCAACCATCCTGTTACAAAATTAGGCCACATTCTCATGATCCAGGAAGGACTTGGATTAGGGAGTGCACAGTCAAACTCAATGTGTGAGAGGGAAAGTCTGGGTTGAATGAACTAGAGGAGGCCAAGACCTAGAATCCAGGCAGAGCTTCATAGAAGCAGAAGAGGTAGGTCTTCAGCATTCCTGGGAAGCCAAGGTCAGTTCTAAACTAGGATGCCATCTGAAGGAAACAAAGGGTTGCTTTCCTATGCTTTCTGTAGACCAAGGCCAAAATCATAACAATTCTATAAAACCATGAGTGTGTTATGTGCATGTGCATGTATTGTGTGTGTTTGTACATATGCATATGTCTGGGTATCTGAGCACATGTGTCTTATGTATATACATGTATGTCTGCTATATTATATATGTATGGGTATGAATATATGCATATATGTGTGTGTAGCGTGCATGTGTATGTACATGTGTGTACGTGTATGTGTGTGGGTATGTGTATGTGGTATGTGTGTGTGTATGGTGTGTTATATGGGGTGGTATGTGTGTATAGTGTACATGTGTATATGTGTGTGGTGTGTATGTGGTGTGACATGTGTGTGATATGAATGTTGTGTAGTATGTGTGTGTGTGTACATGTTCATGTGTGTATGCATGTGTGTGTGGTATTGCATTGGTGTGTATGATGTGTGTGGTGTGTGTGGTATACATGTGTGTGTGCATGTGTGGTGTGCATGTGTGTTTAAGTGTATGGTGTGTGTGGTTTATATATGTGTATGCATGTGTGTAGTGTGTGTATGTGGTATACATGTGTGTATGCATGTGTGTGTGGTATGCATGTGTCTATGAGTGTGTGGTGTGTGTGGTGTGTATGTGTGTGTGTGTGTGGTATACATGTGCGTGTGCATAGTGGTGTGTGTGTGCATGTGTGTGTGCATGTGTGTGTGCATGTGGCATTTAGGAGAGGAAGAATGGAAAAGGTGGGAGGGGCAGCTCACAGAAGCAGTAAAAATAAACTTGGCCCAAAGGCATTAACCCTCCCAAGTATGAGAAATCACTTTCTAGTTTGAACTTAGATATAATGAAAACAAAACACTATTCATTATAGAATTATTTTTAAATATTAAAAGGTAGCTGGAACAAAGTCAAAGTTAATCTTACCATATAATGTTGCATATTTTGATATTTTTCTTTCTAGACTTCCTCCTCACCCCAAGTGCAAAAATCTGAATGATTCCAATGACCCTCTAACGAAGTCGTGCCGATGTACTTGTTGCTCCTCTTCCTGTATTTCCATCCCTTTTCTCTCCTCTTCCCCAAGAAGCCCGACTCCAGGGTGTTCTCAGAGTCAGGGCATCTATTGTCTCAGCATTTGTGAACCGTATCTCTATGTTCCCAAAGTTCTGGGGGTAGAAATCATCAAAAATATTGTAATCTCTGCCATTATGGAGTTTATGAAGACCACAGAAAAACATAGTGACTCATGTGTTTGTAAATTATATGCAGGAGATTATGAAACACAGCTGTGGCTTTCTTCCTCCCTCCCTCGACACTGCACGATCCGTGTGAGAGCACAGTCGGAGAGATCAGTGTTTCTGGATGAACGTCACTCACGTCTTCTGTCTAGTGTCTAGGACAGTGTCTGCTGCTGAAGTCTGTGCTCTGTCCATCTCCATGCTTCAGTAAACAGCTCCTTGCCTGTCTCAGCCCCTGAAAATATCCTCTCCCAGCCTGACAGCTATCTCAGCAGGGATGAGAAATGGTGTGCGCCATTTTGGTTCACCACAAGGATCATGAATGACATCCCCATAAGAGAAAAAAAAAGGCCATATTAACAAAAGCAAACCATGGCAAATTTCGTTTTTAATGTTTCGTGGACAAGAGAGCCTTCAGAAATAAGTTTGTATTCTTTCTTCTCCGTAGAACAGTCAGATCAGAGCATTTCCGTGTGGGGGATGGAACACGTACTATTTGCTTAGGAACCTTGTCCTTGGCATTTGTCTGAAGCAAACCTGGGAAAAAATGCAGTGAGCAGGCTTTGATTTGCTGTTCAGAATTTGCACATGTAAATGCCCTCCCTGGGGCTTGATGATCAGATGGGCAATCCTTTCCACCTCCTCCTTCATGTCTTCTCAGGGACACTCTCTCTCTGTCCCAGTCCCCAGAGTCCCACGAGAGGCTTAGTTTGGGAGGCCATTGCACAGTCATTGATGATTGACTAGTGCTTATCAACTAAGGACCTAACATGGGTACAGGGAACCGTCTGTTTTCATGTTTAGATTCTGTGGCCTGGAGCGGAAATGACGACCTATCAGTATCAGGCTGAGGAGGCGGCCCACCAAGGTTTACCCAGAATCCTTTGGTTTCTCTGTCCACCACGACTCTTCTGGCTCTGAGGCAGGGGACTTCAGTCAGAAATTTCCTTTCTAACCAGCTCTCAACATAAACAGGCAGGAAACAGTGAAAGAAACCTTCCTGATTGTGACTACTTCAGGGTAACACAGTCTGAGACCTTAAACTCTGTCTGAGCTTTTGTAAACCCTTGGCTTTGAAATAGCTTGAAGGTGTAGTGCTGCTTGTAAGGGTATCTTTCCCCTCCCCCTAACTCCTAATGTCCTACGCACTCTCTCCTCTCTTTCATAATTTCATAGACCCAGCAGTCATGTATAAGTCTTCAGTCCAACCGAGCTGCCTTTTATACAGATAGTGAGTGCTTCTGCTGCTGTGTTTCCTAGGACCATATCCCCCTTAGGTTGAGGAACTTCCTCCATCCCTTCACAATTTCACTCCTAGGAATTTGGGTTCTAACCAATTACCAAGTTGGGAGATCCAGTGGTGGTGGTGCTGGTGATGGTGGTGATGATGTGATGGTGTGGTTTGTGTGGTGGGATGTGGTGGTGGTGATGATGGTGGTGGTGGTTGATGACGTGATGTGGTGGTGATGATGGTGGGTGATGAGTGGGGTGATGATGGTGTGGTGATGATGGTGGTGGTGATGGTGGTGATGATGTGATGGTGGTGGTGATGGTGGTGGAGTGGTGGGTGATGGTGGTGATGAATGGTGATGGTGGTGGTGATGATGGTGGTGATGGTGATAATGGTGTGATGGAGCTAGTTTTCTATGCATACGTTTGTCTTGTTCAATTGTGATAGGAATGAATTAACAATGTGCAATGCTGCCCGTTTCTCTGAGTGTCATAACCTTGGCATTCATCCCTTCCTGTTAGGCCGTCACTCAATAGACATCATTTCTAGAAAGCTTCGTGATCACCTCCAATAAAATCAAGTCTGCGACAGTCCAATAGAGACTGAGGCAGCTCAAGTGTCAGAGAGAAGGGCACCTGAGAAAGTATCAGTACAAGGTGGTGGGGGGAGAAGTATGCATCTGTGCACCTAACTAACTCCCGTAGGAAGATTCCAGAGACAAGTTTTAAACAGTATATTTTCTTTAGGTTTGTTTTCAGTATTCAATTCTGTATTGTTGTGATTTTTGGATTTTGGACTACATCCAGCTAAGAAGCCATGTTCTGTGTAGTCCATGTCTCGAGGTCGGTCAATGCCAATCAAGCAATCAGAACTGTAGTTGACTGAAAAGCGAAGCTCTGTCACTCAGATGAATGAGCCAGACATCTTTTGACACTGATGAACTAAACACCTTTCTTTCCTTTTTCTCCTTTTCACTGACAAACTGTGTGATTAGTGCCCAAGGTACATGCCATGCACTCAAACACAGTACAGAGACAAGGTACCCTAAAATAAGTGCTCCTTGAAATCCTAGCAGAGGCTCCTTGCAAAGCCAGGCAAAGGGAGGGAGTGTATTTTCCTTTACTGAGTACAGTATTGATGCAGTGCCTGTCTGCACTCTCCTCCCCACTGCAGATGCAGTGCCTCCATCTGCACTCTCCTCCCACTGCGGATGCAGTGCCTCCATCTGCACTCTCCTCCCCACTGCAGATGCAGTGCCTCCATCTGCACTCTCCTCCCCATGCGATGCAGTGCCTCCATCTTACTCACCTCCCCACTGCAGATGCAGTGCTTCCATCTGCACTCTCCTCCCCACTGCAGATGCAGTGCCTCCATCTGCACTCTCCTCCCCATGCAGATGCAGTGCCTCCATCTGACTCTCCTCCCCACTGCAGATGCAGTGCCTCATCTACACTTTCTTCACCACTGCTACTGGCCAAGAGGTTAGGAGGAGGGAAACAAGCTCCGGTCATAATAGAGGCAGTGACAGAAGATGCAAAAACTGATAAAAGCTGACAGCATTTATATTCCCCTAAAAGGACAATGATCTAAGAATCATAGAGGTCCAAACAGAGAAGGGCTGGGCAAATGCTGGGCGTGTAACCATGTACCACATCACCCCATCTTCCACCCTCTTATCAGCACATTATGAAATTAACAATAGTCAGCTGCTTCCCAGCTCCTGAGAAAGACTGCTATTTACTAATAACAAAGGGTTTGAAGAGCCTCCCTGTTGCCCACTCTCTTCCTCTCTTTCTTCCTTCCTCCTTCCTCCTTTTCTCCACCTCCCTCTCCCTTCTACTCAAAGCACTTGCTTGAACTCGGGCTCATCAGCGTATGGCGGCCACCAGCCTTCTTCATGATGGGGTTTGCTGCTTGCCTGTTAAGATGGCCCTACAGCTTCCCTGGCATACCAGTAGCAATGTGAGTTTGGGCCTTTTTCCTATCACACTTAAGACTGCTAGAATAAGTCTTTCTGGGAATAGTGTCTCTTGTCAGGTGATTATTGTGTTTTAAATTTATTCTCCAAAGAGTCCACTCAACACTTTGGCATGGCACATTAGAAACTTGATGTTTTATGGGCTTAAAACAGACACTTTAACATAAACATGGAAAGAGCTCCAGAAAATGTGCAAGAATAGAAAAAAATTCAAATTAGGCTGACAAACATCAGGAGCCAGAACTGATTCCTTTAAATAGTATCTCCCTATGCAGACAAATTTGCAAATCAGACTTGAAGCAGTGTTGGGGCTGCTCTTCCCTCGAATATGCTGAACAAGCTCGCCAAGTGTTCACGATGGCAGCTGTGCTCTCAACATTACTCCAGGGAATTAAACGACATGGTCAAACTCTCCAAAGCTATGTCACATGTCACAAGCGATATTGTGTCATAAAAGAGTCTTCAGGACGTCGCAAGGGTAAGGTGTAGACAGGGGAGACAGCTCTAGGAGAGGAGCATCACGTGACCCTGGCTGAGTCCTATCACTGCTCAGCATCTCAGTCTCCTCACTCTGAACGCCGGGCTCTTGGACCACATAGTCCCTCAATAGTACCCAAGGCTTCAAGTCTCTCTGCTACTGATTTCTGTAGAACACTACCATAAACAGCACCACACACACACACACTTTAGAACTTTTAGAAAGTTACTCTGTCTATGCTCAGGATAATTAATTGCCTTCAACAGACAGCTCTATTTTAAGGCTTATACCAAATGTTCTCTTCTCTCTCTCTCTCTCTCTCTCTCTCTCTCTCCTCCCTCTCTCTCTCTCTCTGTCTCTATGTCTCTTCTCCTTCTCAGCTCTCAGCTCTCTCCTCCCCCATCGTACTCCCTCTCTCTCAGTCTCTCTCATGTGAATGAATATTTTGCCTGTACTAAAACCTGGGCATCAAGTCACACACTATGCCATGGAATCACAGACAGCCGTGGTCTGCCATATGGGTGCTGGAACTCAAACTTGGTTCCTCTGCAAACACAACCAGTTCTTTTGACCTTTGAACAATCCCTCCAGCCCCCCAAGAAAATTCTTAAGCCAGATTGATATGTTAAATCAATGCATGCATTTTACAGCTCCTGTAGGGTGTCAATCCTGAGCTGGAATACACAGAGGAATGAGTTTGATTTGTTAAGTGTTTAACAGAATGCAGACTACTAGTACAGTTACTTAAATGCAAAGAAGAAAATGCTGCAGGAGCCCAGGGCACCAAACACTGGGTTTCTCCGAGGGAGGATGCAGGACAAACATCTGGGACGTCTCTTCTGGGCACTTGTAAGAAGGATGGGTTCTTAGAAGTGACAAGGAGGGGAGTGGGTCACAGTCACAGCGAGCAGACAGGCAGGGGTACAGCATGGCCCTTCTTCAGGGGAATCACAAACCCTGCTTTGCCTCACTTGATTTTCACTCTTTGTTTTGTCATCGGAGGGCCCTGAGCTTTTGAATCCCTGCTTTGCCATCTCACTATTAGTCCTTCTTAATCAATAGCGTCCCCGGCAATCACAAGCAATTTTCAAATGTGCTCCTATACATATACAGCACCTAATGGCTCTTCACAAGCATTCCTTATTCTGAATCTGTAATCAGGCGAGTCACAACATAACACTCTCTAAGGCAGTTACCTGATGATGCCAAGTTCAAATTAGTGCCTGCCTGAACCATTTTCACAAGATCCAGTTGGTATATGGTGCCTAGGCCATATTTGCTCTGACCTTGGATTTTCTTTCAATTTATCTTTAAGAAAAAAGTAATCCTCAAAATTGTCAAATTCAAAACACAACCAGCTGCGGCCGGCTAGAAAAGCAGCAGAGTGGTCCCCATCTCCATGGGACATTATGTTCACTACAGGTATCCCAAGGCCAAACAGACAGGATCTAAAAACTGTAACACACCCCAAAATTTGTCTAGTTATACTGCTGATGTATTCTTAATATAAAAATACATTTGTGTGCAAGAAAAATCATTTGTAATCGGATCAGATGTCAACATGGTTAGGAAATCTCTTCCCTGTCTGATGTCCCCAGCAAGTCACGCTGGGCTCTCATTTTTTGTACTTTGATTCTTAGAACATAAATGTTTCCCCAGTTGTTTTCCTGTATCCTTACCACCATGACCTGGTGCTCCTTCTGCTTCCATGACACATGGGAGAGAATAAGACCTCTCTGTGATCCAATTCCTGTTTGCTTCTCCACATTAACCTTCTGTCTCTCTGCCTCACCTAGCATGACCCGATGTAGATTCCTGTACCATGTTTGTATGCCTCTCTGTTTCCTCTATGCCCTCAGTCTGGCTTCCTCCATCCATCTCTAAAACCTTCTATTTCATCGGGGTGGCTTCCTCAACCAATCTTCAATAATGATGGACCAAATCACCCCATCCATCTTTATCTCTCAGCTATTGTCACATCCAACTGTGTAACAGCCACCTCCAAACTCTGTCCTCAGCAAATGAACATTTATCCCATGTTTACAAGTCAGGGTGGGTGGATGGCAGTGGGTGGCGGTGTTGAGGGACCAAGGCAGCTCTACACTGCCACCCTCAACAGCCTGAGAAGTTTGCTTGGATTTGGGGAGACCTTGACTCAGCCTACACCAGGATTTGTTGCTTTAACTCTAAAGAATTTCAGGATTAGCCAGTTCAGTAAGGCAGGGTTGGCAGCTTTATCAAAGATAGTTCAGGACATGCTTTAAGCGTGACCACTAAGGGGAAGAAAGCCCCCTCAGAAAGAAAACCACACCCTAGCAAAGGTGTTCACTTCACAAGAGCACAGACAAAAATCAAGACTACCCAAGTTTGGGTACAGGCTCCTGGGGAAAGATTAAGCAATTAATTGTCTTAGCATTAGCCATATAAACACTTTTGGGACTCCTGGAATATATCCCCAAAGGTTGCTGAAAATCCTCCACCCACCTTTTGACAGAAGAAATGGCTGAAGTGGCTCAGAAATGCCTTGGGTAGAATTATAATTCAGCAAAGTCACCTATGAGAGGTAAAGTATATGCCCTCTCCTAAAAATGGGTCTCTGATGAGATACAGAGACAAGAGCAGGTTTGTAGCCAAGACAGAGGAAAAGTCCCAGTTGTTGATTGTACTGAGATTCTGCTCTGCTGAGGCAAACACCTCAGTTGAACTCCAGAGTGGGGAGGGCTTCCTTCTCTCTTCTCATGTCAACTAGATTTCCTGACCTTTCTGTTCTGCCTCTGGACCTAGGGAACATTCTTCTCTTGGTAGCAATCAGACTACTCAGGGGGACAACAGAGAATGACTGATGTCCCTAGGCTTAGGTTGGAACTCCAAGGCTACCACTCCCACCCCCCATGTTGTCTCCACTAACCACAGTGGGAAAGAAGGTAGGGGTTTTCTCATGAGACTGGAGGGAAGCAGGTTGCTGAGCGACACCCAGCCCAGCCTGGCAGGATGAAGGGGTGAGGCAGGATGAAGGGTGAGACAGGATGAGGGGGTGTGCTTCAGCTTCATTTTGCCTTTTCCCTGTTTCCTATACTTCATGCTCAATCCATCAGCAAACTCCCAGCTCCATCCTGCAACGACTTCCACAGTTCAATATCCTTTAACCCCTTGGCTGCTGGTCCTGGCCACCTTCACCTCTCCTCTAGGATATAGAAACATCGTCCTGATTGGCTCCGTTGCTTCTGCTCTTGCTCCTTGCAGTTCACTCCATCCTAGCAGCCAGACTGATCTTTTCAGAGCATGAATCAGATGGCGTCCGCTCTGCTCTGAGGTCTTCCAATGACTTCCCATCCCCCTGGAGGAAAAGGAGGACAGTTCTCAGAAGCGACGTTTGGACATCCACCATCTGTTCTCCGCTGCTCCCCTGGCCTCAGCTCTCCCGTTCTCTCCCTTGCTCACTTTGCCCCCCCAGTCATTGCCCTCCAGCTCCTCCTCACCAACCCTGACACACTCTCCTTTGGCTTTGCAGCTCTTCTTTCTCTGGAGACCCTGTCTGGAACACATCAAAATTTGCATAGCTGCATCCCTCCCTTCCCTCCCCTCTCCATTCAAAGTCACCTCCTCAGGGAGCTCCTGCTTTACCAACTGAAGCAGTGACCTCTCCAGACAGCTCCCCCCCACTCCCCACCCCACCCCGACCCCAGCCAGTGAAATGCAAAGTCCATGAGAGTAGCAGCCACTTGCCTTGCTTGCAGCTGCCTCTGGCAGTACTTGGTGGCCCTTGGCTCAGGACCATTTAACACTCACTACATATAAACTAATCTACCAGTGAAACAATGTCTCTGTGGGCAAAGAGAAGAACCCCATTGTCACTTTTGTAGCTCCAGGGCAAGGTAGTTCAGTGAGCACACACTGGGCTGGGTCAAACCTCATTCCAAGGTTCCTGGAAGTCACTTACTCCGCCTTTGGGTTAGTAAATTCTTACCCGGTTTTTGAATCTTACCTATAGTGTTTTGTTTGAAAGGAATATTTTCCCAGGAGTTAGTGACAGGCTGACTGTAGAAGAATTGAGCTCTACTTTCACGAGCAGGAGAGCATCTCTTCTGAGCCAGCATAGAGCTTCCATTGGCAGCTCCCTTTGAACCACCAACCTCCAGGGGGAGGCACGCCTGCCCACTCTCCGGGTCCCGCTAGTGCTTGGTTCACCTTGGATGACTAGATGAGTGACTGAGATGATCCGCCATGCGTGGATGCGGCTTGGCTATGCCAATGGGTGGACGCTTTGGCAGGAACCAGGAGGGACAACTTTGAGTTTAGCAGCGTCTGGAGCTGTCTCATCTGCTTCAGCTACAACAGGACAAAGAGACCCAAAAATGTGTTTGCTGAAAGCCACCCAGCCGTGACTGTGCGACCCCTCGGGACTGAGCTGACACAGGCGGTGTTGCCACATCCTCCCAGGCTGTTTCTCTGTGTGCCTGAGGAACGGGCTGCAAGACCCTCTAAGTCACTACAAGGGGACTCTGGGAACCTTCTGTTTATCATACCTTCCACCATGCAGACAAGGCTATGAGTGGGGAGGAGACTTGTGACAGAGAAAATGTGAGCCATGAGATGAGAAAAGGTGTGGGGAACAGACAGAGTGGGCAGAATAACATGTAACATTCTGCCACCCAGCTCTCAAGACGGGGTGCAGGGCTTTGGAGCATATACTATGGCAGTTTTGTGGAACTTAGGACCTTGGGGGAAACAAAAATATTCCATTCTTTTAGGAAATGTGTGTCAACTTCTGCCCGACACATAGGTTAATGAGCATCCCACTAAACCAAGTATGACAAAAATCACCCATCGGCTCATCCACCTCACCCCCATCCCGCTCACCCCCTCATCCACCGTCACCCCCCATCCCCCTCACCATCCCCTCACCCCCATCCGCCTCACCCCCCATCCGCCCCCCACCCACCCATCCGCTCACCCCCCATCCTGCCTCACCCCCTCATCCCGCTCACCCCCCATCCGCCTCACCCCCCATCCTGCCTCACCCCCCATCCCCTCACCCCCTCATCCTGCCTCACCCCCCATCCCGCCCCACCCCTTCAACCCGCCTCACCCCCTCATCCCGCCTCACCCCTTCATCCCACCATCACCCCCTCATCCCCGCCTCACCCCCCCACCCCGCCCCACCCCCTCATACCTGCCTCACCCCCTCATCCTGCCTCACCCCCTCATCTCCACCTCCCATGGGTGTGTTAACACAAGGCCATGCCTAGAGTCTCAGCACCGCTGCCTCAAACACCAGGCCCTCGAGGACCCTGAACACTGTTGCTTCTTCCTGCCTGACAGGGAGGGGATGGGGGTTTAGAGCATGCGCTGGGGCATTAGTGGTGCTATAAATGAGTTCCTACCTGCACTGGGATATGGATACCCGAGTTTGAATCGTGGCTGTCAGCAAGTCTCTGGACTTCAGACCCCCATCCAGGAAACAGAGATGTTAACAGTACCTACACCCTAGGTTTCCCATGAGAATTCAATGAGCTAAGGCAGCCCAAGACTTGGCACACGGGAAGCATTCAATAAGTGATAACCAATTGTAAGGACACTTGGAATAATTATACCTCTTAATATTGCATCTCTCTTAGTCTATTTTATACTTTATAATAGAATGTTACAGATTGGATGAACTACAAAGAAAAGTTAACTAAGGCTGGACAGCCCAGTGTTCAGGTGTGCGCATCTGGTGGACAGCCTTTCCTGCTTTGTCCCATGGTGGGAGGTGGAAGTACCAGATAGTTCAAAAGATAATAGATTTCTACGTGGGTTTTTAGCTCATGTCATGATGTATCCACATTCCCAACAAGACCTTGGTCCAATCCAAGGGCAGAGCCTGCTGACAGAGTTACTTCTTATTAGGCTTAAACATGCGCGCACTGGCAGTTAGGTCGCCGAGACGGGAGCTTTGGTAACACAATCAAACCGTGGCAATTCAAACCAAGCATGCTCGGGCCAAGCCTCCATGGAGGCGGGCTGGCAGAAGAGAGGACCCTTTGTGAAGACTATCCATCTTTCTACTTCAACTTACAATCCTTAGTCACAGCTTGGAGCAATCATTCTGCCATAGGGTGCAGACATATGGTGACTAGAGGGGACTGGGTGTGCACAGCGGTGTGTGTGTGCATATGTGTACATGCGTGTGCATGCAGTAAAGAGCTGCCAAGACAGAGAAGAGGTCCCGGATGGGTGGAGGGGTGTGTTCTGCAGGGATTGGGCATGATGCATTCAGGTTTGGAATCACTGCAGCAGAGGGGCAGGGAGCTAGGGCAAGGCCTGCTGAGAACTCTGCAACACAGGCCAAGGAGCGTCCTTGCTCTGGGTAAGGGTTTGTGAAGTGTGTGGGCTCCTGTACAGACACATGAGCAAGCTTGCTGTACTGAGTACCACACACAGTCTGTGCACATGGTCAGGCCTGGTCAGAGTCACCAACGTCTAGGCCAGCCTGCATGGGGATGGCCCTCTCCAACAGGGCCTTTGCAAGCTCCGCTCTCTAGAAAGTTCACCCTGCTGTACCTCGCACCTGCCTCAACCCTCTTAGCTTCTACTCATCCACAGGCCTCAGTTCATACTCTGCTCTCCCTTGAAAGCCCGATGGCTAGTGTCAGTGGGATGTCCAGCTCTGTCCCAGGATACTTCCAGTGACCTTGTGGTCTTCGTTTGGTAGCCAGTAACTTGCATGCAAGGGCTTTGTTTTATTTAGATATGTATTTCCAGTGCCTGGCACATCATGGCTGCTTAAATCTGCTTGCGGCATTAGTGGGTATGATACTTGGCTTTCCCAAAGAGTACTGGAACTGTTTTCTCGAAATGCAGCTCTGTTCCTAGGCAAGCCTCTTAAGCCAACAGAGGACCTGTTAAGAAAACCATCAAGCTCAGTGGTCTGTTACTTCTGGAATTTCACAGAGGTGTTACTAGGTGAAGAGTCCCTCTCAACGTCAGTAGTTGCCAACCAAGTAAATCAAAATTCAGATGGGAAACTAAAGCATCCGCAGAGGCCTGTCAGCACTGCCTGGGACAGAAGCTGTGCCCACGCCCAGGGGCCTCCTCAGAGCTGTGAGCCATCAGAACTCTGCCCCATTCCCATGCTCCAAGCTTCTGACCTCTGTATCCTGCACCCAAGGGCTTCACTGAGTGAAGCTACGGGAGTTGGTCCCACACAGGTATTTGTCAGCTGTATTCAGAGAGGCACTGGAAGAGCTAAACTGGGATAGACAAGAATCCTTGTTGAGGTGCCCTGTAAACTGGAGCTCCAGATCGCTACAATGTTGGCAGTTCTCGTCACTTGCTGTAGTAAGCGATTTACTCAGAATCTCTACTTCAGTCTGCTCAAACAAAGAAACCAATTCTTATTATAATGATGAGAGCCAGGCTCAGGTTCTCACCCAGCATTCAATATCCATCAGCTAATTCCAGTTATAATTAATAAGAACTGAGCCACGTATGTTCAATCTTAGCATACCCTCACCCATCAAGTGAGTGAGGAGTATGCAGGAGGAAAGGCACTGGGGTGGTGTCCTGGGGTAGCTATGGGGTCCTGTGTGTGTGTTCCACACCCAGTACCACGCTGTCTGCTTCTCCTGCCTCAGCTCACCAAATCCTCACAGCATCATTAATGAGGCTTCTCTGTCACCACCAGAGGAAACGGTCTCCCTATCCACTCAGAACCTGTACTTCAGCTCCAGACTCCCCCAAGCACGCCAATCCACCCATACTCCCTGTTCTCCATCTCCTTACTGTCCCATTCATTCACTGGAACACATCCTCAGTAAAGGCCCTCCCCCGACCCTTCAGCTGTCCCTGAGAGATGCAATATCCGCCATCCTTTTTCTGAAGAGATGTCCCCAAGGACACAGTTGCCTGGACAGCTCTTGCCCTGACAGTGTCCACAGCACTGAACCTGGGGTTGAATCTGTCATCCCCTTGCTGTTCCTTGTCACACCTAGGCCTTTCTCTGCCTCTCATCCCAAGAATATTCATACCTGACTAACACGTCAACAGATGGCCCTACCCTTTACTGCTGTCCCCGTTGACACTGTGACAGTGAAATGCACTGTGGAGCTACCCAGTCACTCCCCCATGGTTTCAGCTACTGCTGTTTCCAGTCTTGGCATTTCAGTATGAACACATCCCTTGTAGCCTGACTGGATTCTGCCTATTCTTTGGTGGTCTAATTCTCATCCTCTCCTGGTCGCCATGGACACTCATCTGTCACCATCAGCAAACACAGACTCTTAATAATCAGAGCATTGTGCACTACACACTGTGACCTCCAGTGTTTCCGTCTCCCTTAAATCCCAACTCTGCCAATACTGTCTTCCTCTGGAACCCCAGACTGACTAAGGCAGACACCTTTCCACTCTTCCTGCCCCTCCTGTGTTCCTCTGGAACACCGGACTCACTGATGTTATCTGTCCACTTTCCCCCTCCCCCTGAAGTCTCCTTCCCCTTGTACAAGCCTGGGCTCCTGAACCATTAAAACCACACCCCTACATAGTCCTCAACTCCTTTGCCCCTCTGGATTTCTCTTTGGAAAAAAACAAGTTTCTGACTACTCTTTGCAGACACAAAAAAGGGGGACATATTTGCGTATCATTGGATCACTTATATTTTTACCATAACCCAGATAGCTTGTTTGTGTTTGCTTTTGTTTTTGTGTAGTTGTTTGTTTGGAAGGGCTGATAGATTTGGCTGTTCTCTAACTCCCTATGCAGCGGGCAGCCTTAACCTCTGCTGCCTCCTACCTGCGCAGGCACTACTGACCCATTCATTCTGATATTCTCCCCAAACTGTATCTGACCTCTTCAAATCTGAACCGCACCCCTTATTAGCTCTCGGCTAATCACTTCCATTTATACTTAAAGCAAAACAATGGGATGAAAATGTCTACAGCTACATACCAAATGTGTTCCTCCTGGCTGCATCACCTATAGACTGACATTTCTTCTTGTTACTAGATATAGGCAAACGTAATTCTATTTATCAATCTATCTATCTATCATCTATCTATCTATCTATTGATAGATGTATTTCTCTGTGTGTACATCTCTATTAAATTTATTTTCTGCATATAGACTATGTTCAACACTCTTGTATATGATATTAGATCTACTAAATCAATATAATGACCTACTGCTATTATAGGCAACAATCAGCATAATTAAATTTCAATCAACATATAGACTATTAATCCATCAAAGGGGAAAAAGGAAGAAAGAAGGAAGGAAGGAAGGAAGGAAGGAAGGAAGGAAGGAAGGAGGGAAGTTACTTTGCTGTTGCTGTGACAGAACACGTTAATGAAACAACTTAAAGAAGAAGGTGCATTGTGGCTTACAGTTCCAGAGGGACACAATGGGTGACAGCTGAGAAGACCCAGCAGCAGGCAGGGAAGGCATGCTGGTGGCAGCAGGAAGCGGCTGTACATGCTGAGTCAGCATTCAGGAAGCAGACCATGAACTGGCCTCAGTCACTGTAAAGCCTCAAGGCTGACTCCTCCAGTGAGCTCTGTCTCCTAAAGGTTCCACATCCCCCGAACAGTGTCACCAGCTGGGGACCAAATATTCAAACTAAGGAGCCTATGGGGGACATTTAACATTCAGACCACAACGAGGAGGAATGAAGGCAGAGATGGAGAAAAGAAGAAAAGAAGCATTCCCTTCACCCCGTGTATCCTTTCCTCTTCTCTCATTCATAATACAACTCTAGAGACCCAGGTGCCCCTGGCTGCAGTATCTCTCTTTCTTCTCAACACTCTGTGGCCGGATCCTCATGGTCTCCCAGAGTTGTTCCATCAGGAGGCTCCTGACCCCAAGTCACTGACTTCAGTAAGGAAACCTCAATCTTTGTTTACGGACAGTAATCTTCAAGGGAGAACTGTGACCGACAAACACATCGTGTTTAAGGCACTTTCCTTGTTACTGTTACAACAACCATCTCTTAACGAAATCAGGCACGTGGAAAACAAAAGTTCCCTCCGGGCATACAGCATGTTCATCCCGGCTAACTATCTCCCTCTGCGCCAGTGGAAGACTTCAATAAATATTCCCTCCCATAACCAGGTCCCTGAAGAGAAGAATGTGGGAGTAGATTTGAAGTCCGCACTCCTTTGAAATTTAATTTCTAGGATCTCCATTGAGGAATAAGTGTTAATTACCGTGAATTGTGTGGGTGTCTCCATAGCACCGACCTGAGAAAGTCCCTTCACTTTTGTCCCATCTGGATAACGAGCATATCTCTCTCTCCTGATTTTTATCTGTCAGTCATTTTGACAAAACTGACAAGTTTGAATTCTTCACCCAAACCAGGAAAACCAATGACTTACTAAAACCGATGCTGGTAAACGACAGGCTCAACACCAAAAGTTTAGGACCAACGCCGGCTCCTGGGTGGGTTCAGTTTGCTGTCTGTTTTGGGACCAGAAATTCATCAAGTAGAATCAACCCAATATCACTTTTTGTAAAATCCCAAGATAGTTTCTTAGGAGTACGTTTGCTATCAAGTTTATGTAAAAACAAAAAGAACTTTTAAAAAGCCCAAAGCAATAAATGTATGACAATGCTGAGGGATTCGGAATGCCAATCCTTGGCATTTAATGTGAGGCTACAGAATGAAGACAGAGAATCCACGAAAGCACAGGTCATATAAAATGGTATGCTTATTCCAGAAGTAAATTATCAAAGCTACACGCATTAACAATACGCTCGGCCACCCCTCCTTGGTATTTACTGTAACAAGTGAGACCGTGAATTCACCCAAAGACTTGCACATTGACATTTATAGCCGCTTGTTCTTATTTGCCAGAGGCTAGAAACACCCAACAGCTTCAGCAAGTGAGTTCACAAACTGTGGTACCACCAAGAGTGGCTCCAAAGAAGACAGAAGTGAACTTTAATGCACAGCGTGGCAACCCCGATGAACTGAAGAGATCACACTCAGCTGCTGATTCAGGGATGAGCGTGTCCTCTGAGACTGTGGTCGGAGCGGCCACAGTGGAGCCCACGCCTGAGAGCACTGCTAAATAGAACAATCCGCCACACCAGAAGACAGCAGAGACAATGGATGTGGACAATGCTGTTCAGAGTTCTGCTGTTAAACAGGACAGGAAACTGGGCTGTAATGGGAGTCAGGAGACATTTATTTTTAAGACAAAGAAATAACAACACGTGTGTACGCGAGCCAGTGGGAGCCAGTGGAGAGCTGGAGGTGCAGGGGAGGGAGGGAGAGCATCGGAGTGTCCTTGAGCAGCTGTCTGGTGTGACTGGAGGAAGTGGCTTAGGGAGGGGCAGGGGTGACTGGTCCCAGACTTCCTGAGTGCAGAGGCAGCAGAGGCAGTTCATGTGGTGCTGTGAGTGTGGATAGCTTCTTTTCTGACAACAAACAAGGTCCTCTGTGACCTGAGGAGAGAAGGCTGCCACACAGCAGCAGCGGCAAGCACTCAGTCAGCCCCTGGGGCTCTCTGAGTTTCAAGGCTTCTGTCTGGAAATGGTGACAGTCCTTCCTTTACAGGGTTCTTGGGGACTAAGACGATGCCTCACTGGCACTGCGAACCAGCATCCAAGAACATGACTTTTAGATGATTTGGGCCAGGGAAGCTTCCTGTACACTCCTCTTGACATTTGCTGCTCTTGGCTGGGACTCTGAGGGTGGCTCCCCAGCTTCCTTTACCCCCATGGTGTTTAGAAAAAGTCGCTACACTGCTCACTGCTACCTTCACTGTTTGGTATGCAGTGGCTCCTTGAGAATGAGTGGATGGTGAGTGGGTGAGTCCTAGGATGAAGAAAGACAGGATGCAGCGTTCATGTCAGCCCAGTCTTTGATGCCCAAACCTCCCACACTTGCCATGGACCCAGCACTCCAATCTGCCCAAGCTTTGTGATAGCCATGTCTCCACAGAGTGCTGAAACTTTCTTCTTCTACCTAAATTCTGAATAAAAATGGAGCATCGGCTATTCTTGCCTGAAAATATTTGCTTGATCCCTTTCTTTTCCCCAGCAAGTAGGCACTCGCTGACCTCTGTGTGTAATGCAAAGTGGCATTCTGAGGTGGCATTCTGAGGTGGCATTAGTGCATCCAGGACGGATCTGGAAATCATTAACTGAGGGAAATGCCTGAGCATCCCGGCCAGGCTCCTGCCTCTGTGCTGAGGAATCCAGGC
Organism: Mastomys natalensis; assembly: GCA_021653895.1. Lineage (NCBI taxonomy): Eukaryota > Metazoa > Chordata > Mammalia > Rodentia > Muridae > Mastomys > Mastomys natalensis. The sequence continues at coordinate 1,290,557 of JAJTUV010000325.1, read as the reverse complement.
TTCAGGGAGGTGAAGCCGTCCTATCTGCCAGCTGTGGGCTGTGAGCCTGTGGGTTGACCACAGTGATTAACACTGAGAGTGACATTTGGTATGTGTGTGATTTCAACTAAGAGATCCGAAAGGAAGCTCTGAGGGGAAATATTTGGGGGAACATGGTGTGCAGCTGATACAGGATGCTCTTCTTTTTTTTCCTTGAACTATCTGTTAGGAAGACTTAGACAAGTTGGAGTGTCACTAAGAAAGGAAGTAAGCCCCTCGAAGACATTCTGAAAGAAATCCTTGAGGGGAGGACCCAGGAGCGATTCATTAAGAAAGGAGAAATACCAGCAAGAGCGTCAGGACCCAGAGCAGTTTAGTCAACAGGCGGCAGCGCGGGAGTCACGATTTGCTAAATAAATGTGTGTATGGATTTTTTAAAAAGCATAATATTAGATGTGAATTACAGTACATTTTAAAATTTATAAGCCAGTTTTCCCGGACATGAAAAGGCACACCTGTGTACATTGTTTTCCAGCTCAGCCTATCAGCCATAGCTTTCCAGCAAAGCGTTGTGAAGTAGTCCCCAGCGCTGACTGGAGTGACATTTTCTACAGTATTAGGATCTACTCAGCCTTGGGCACAAGGACCTGATACTTTGAAAGAGCCTGGAGAGAGCAGGGCAGACTCCCAGATCACCAGATTCCTGGGCCCGATCCCTGGGAATCCTGGCTCAGTGAGTAGGGTGGAGTTTGGGATCCATTCAGCACAGACCCGAGGTGACCGTGAGCCACTCACTGAGCAAATGCTAGCTTAGAGAAGGTAGGCACAGGTGACAGTGACAGCCTTCCATTCTGGGCCAGCACATGCCTCTGGCTCCAAGGCCCTGCCCAGGTTCACTGTGCTGACCGAGCAAGCCAACCCGCGGGGCTCAGTGTGACGCACCCTGATTTCTCTTTATTCTGTTAGAATGATTACAGGAAGTTATCTATGCAATGCAAGGATTTTGTGGTGGGTGTGCTGGACCTGTGCCGAGACACAGAAGAGGTGGAAGCAATTTTAAATGGCGATGTGAACTTGCAAGTCTGGTCCGACCACCACCGTCCAAGTCTGAGCCGAATCAAACTCGCCATTAAATACGAAGTCAAGAAGGTAAGCTCTCTGCCTTTCCTGCCTTCTTGCCTGGCTTTGCAGGGCTGCTGGCCCAGCTGCGTGCTCATGTGCATTCATGTGCCCACAAAGTAACCGTGACACCCAGATTCTGCCGAGACGGGAACCGTCAATTTTGCAGAGCTGCTCAGGTTTCACTTCCCCTTTCCACCTGGGCTCCCAATCCCCAACAGAGGAACCACAATCAGCCCATGAGCAGGCCTTGAGCCCAGAGAGCAGAAATCACATCTCCAAAGGGCTGTCAGAACACACTCCCAGCAGGGCTCCCATGGGCTAGCAAGTGGGCCCATGACTTGCTGGAAAGCGTGTAATTGATCGCTCCGTAGCATCCACTAAGCTTTCTCTGCACCAAGGAGCTGGTTGTATGGAAAGCAGCTTGGAGAGAGGGCCAGGCAAGACCCGAGGACCTCAGAGGCTTAGCTTAGGGATGGTTCATTCCAAAGTTTCATTCGTTCTTAATAGAAAGCTCAAGTAGATGCCCAAAGGCAGGCTCAACCTCTTGACAGTACACACCAAGGTCCTTCAGGGAGCACTGCCTCTCCAGCATCTCTCACACACAACCCAGTCACACTTACACTGCAAGACCCAGTCTCCAAACAATCATTTTTAACCACATGGTATTAAAATGCCCCAGTCTGGGCTCTGAACATTTCTCTTCCCTTGACTATCCAAACAGGGGCAGGCATGGGGTGTAAATCAGCCGTCAGCAAGTGGCATATGCCCATGAGACTCATCTAGGAAGGGCTTCCACAGTTCCTATGGCTTTCTGTGCTCCTACTTCAATAATCATCATAAATCTGAGGAAAATGGATTTCCCCAAGACTGAGTCCCCAAAACCAGAGAGGTTTTGCCTGCCGGGTGCTGGGTGAAGTCAAGCTTCAGTTCAAATCTCTGTTGTTGAGCTTGTGGAAATGCATTGTTTAACCTAGCCCCAGATCTTATCAGAGGGTTTGCTTTGCTTTGTTTTTAACCAAAGCCCAGGGGTCTCATTCTGGAACTGCTGAGACTTTCCACTCTCCAGTTCAAACAAGCCCTGCTGCGGGCCCTGTGTGACCTCAGTAAAGATGAACTTGAGGTGCCTCCAAGCTTCCAAGCACCCGTCTTCACCAGCCAGAGTGGCTTCCTGCCCCTCACAGGGCACGATAATGAGATCTGAAACATCCAGGAAATAGGAGATGCTGGGGCGTCTGCAGTTTAGAGTCACAGAATCTGACTATTACAAGCAATCACAACAGTGCCAACCCTGTAGACATTGTCCATGTTCCTCTAAAATGTAACTTCGAATCCTCTAACAAAACTGCCATTGAGGGTAGAGTCACTCAGTGAGTGGGTGTCTGGCCATTTCCTCATAGCCACGTCCCTCCATTGCCGGCTACAGACAAATGATCAGATAATGAATGAAGTAGAAAACCCAAGCTCTCTGTGGTCACGATGGCCGAGGTCAGAATAAAAGGGTTTCGTGAGAGAAATGATTTGCCCTGGTGGAATTTTCTAATTAAGGGAGTCATAAAGGTCTCAGGAAATATCTACTGTGAATGTCAAGCGTTGGCTGCCTCCACAGGTGGAAGATGAGAAGTGACTTGTGTGGGATGCTAACCTTGGCTCATGTCAAAGCCCTGCAATGTGGAAATTCTCTCTGACCATGCATGCCATCATGCAAAGGCAGACAGCCCTGTAGCTTTTCCTGACATCTGTTCTATTGTGAATTACTAATGAAAATGTCTAATATTAGGAAGGCTTATGAATCATAGAATGTACTTGCAGTCTGACCTCAGGAATCTTAGCGTGTCCTCACAAACACACGCCTGCCTGGACATCTGACTTGCAAGTGACAACTACCATGGCCCACGTACAAATATGCTGTCTTTTTATCTGAGATTCATTAATCAATTGATAGATAGATGATACATAGATAAGATAAATCGATAATAGATATAGTTGATATATACATATGCACATAAGAGATGAGAGATACATACTCATGTACATAAGCTAGATGATAGATACATATATAAATATATAAGATAAATACATAGATATATAGATGATAGATGACAGATATATAGATACAAAGTTAACACATAGATAGATCCATAGAGAGATAGATGATAGACACATAGATAGATGGTAGATGATAGAATCTAAAGCCTAAGGTTCTGCCCCCGTGCTATCAGATTAGCCCATTCATGCAGATGTCAAATGAGACTAGTTATTCTTGGCATTTTCGCAAGCATCTAATTAAGTATGATGTATTTGGATACCTTGAGTTCAGCATAATCAGACAGGTGCCTTTGCTCCAAGGCACCATAGAGCCCTTAGCACGTGTCACCGCTGTCATGGAAAATACAGCACACCTTACAGAACCATGGAGCTCTTTACATTGTCCATGTATCAGTCTGAAACACAAGTTCAGTCTCTCTGTCTGTCCCATGGACACCATCTAGTATAAAATTCCTCTGGGAGTGGTCAACTGTCTTCTAAGTTGTGACTATCCTCCATGACTTCTTTGTCTACTTGCACGTGAGTGGCGTGTGCTGCCCTGGGCCTGCTCACAGGCAGGAATGCTGCCTCTCATCTCAACACTTGCATCTTTCTAGGACTTATCCTAACATCCAGCCCACTGTCGACCTCCATTAGATGAAGACACAGGGGCCCTTGGTAAAGAGGCCAATCCTGGGCTGGTGTCAGGACACAGACTTCAGCCTGAATCATAGACTATGTAGCCTTGTGGTCTAAGTCAAGTCACTAGCATGACTTCATACTCCATCTGCAAAAGTGGATGAATGAGCTTTTTCTTTATAAAAAGTTTTGCAAATTTCCAGATGACAAGAGAGGCCATATTCTGGAGACTATGCTGTCCTCTGTATGTCAAAGGCAAGGCGCCATGGCTGTCTCTGTGGTGACTACCTGCTAAGACACCCAATGTCCTACTATCCTCTAAGACATTCTCCAGGTTGCCGCATGTAATCTCCTCCAAGAACGTTAAAAGTAGCCCCATGGTAAGGACACCATTTAGTATAAAATTCCTCTGGGTGTGGTCAACTATCTTAGAAGTTGTGACTATCCTCCATGACTTCTGCTTTAAGAAGGTAACTCAAGCCAGGCGTTGGTGGCGTACATCTTTAATCCCAGAATTTGAGAAGCAGAGGCAGGTGGATCTCTATGAGTCTGAAGACACCCTGGTCTACTGAGTGAGTTCCAGGACAACCAGAGCTACAAAATAAGACCCTGACTCACAAACAAAAAGTGAGTAACTCAGACTCAGTAATGCAGCTGAAGGCAACCCTTGAGTGAAATGTTGGAGATGTGGCTGGGAGTAAGCCTAGTGAGGTCAACTGCGGGTCTAACCATGGACTCATGGACTCACTTGAACAAACACTTAGACTCTGTGTCTCTTGCTACTAAAGGTAGGATAATAAGGCAAACTTCACAGGCTCTGATAAGATTCAAGTGGGATAAAATGTTTGTACCTTGAATATGGCCAGCCCTCATCAACTGTGGAGAGAAGGCAATTTGCTCATTACAGCGGCTTACAGGCAAGGCAAGGGAAAAGTGCTAAGGGCTCACTTGGGACCCTACCTGCTACCCGCCTGAGAGAGCAAGTTCACCTCCTGAGAATGCAGAGGTAAGACTCTATCCCCAGCCGCCTCTCACCAAAGCTCTAAAGTGACAGTGCCTGTACCCTATAGCTACTCAAAACCACCCCCAGCTTTGGCTTGTAGCTGCTCAAAATGCTTCATCATCTTCTTGGGCCGTAAGCCAGCTGAATGAGGCAGCTTGCTGTCTCTCTCCGTCTCCTATATCCTTCTCAAAGGCCTAAAAAGTCTCATCCACAATCTACCGGTTCTGAATAAACCTGGGGCATTTCTAGGCTTACCCTCTGGAAAGGTCTAACGACCTTTGATCTCAATTTCAGCTCGGCTGAGCCAGTGCTTCATCCATAAAGAAACCCAGTACATGGCATGTGGTGACTGCCTGGTGACTTGCTGACATATGCAACTTGTCAAAGGGGGAATGCATCTCATTCCTCTTCTTCCTCCTCACTACTTCATTATCTTTGGAGTTGAGGGTGATGTCCACCTTCCCTTTTGACTGTCTCTTCATCATCCTTTCTCCCATCTACCTGAGGGAGGACCAGATAACTCTCCTAGATACAGCAAGAGAACTCTGTAGAGACTGGTCCTGTAGTAGCCAAAGGAAGTCGGGCAAGGGGACCCAGACTGTCCTGTTTTGCATCACAGAAGTTTTAACTGTACCCATGGGATGGGTACAGCTTCTTGGACATAATCAAGCAAAGGCCTCCTACATGGGGAGAAATACACAGAGAGAAGGCTGTGGCAGATAAGGAGTGGAGAGAGAAATTATTACTTTTGCTAAACCTATTACTTCTATCGAAGAAGTGCACGTCTCTTTCCTGGCAGCACAGAGTATCTACAATGATGGTGATTACTTCCGTAAGTCTTCGGTCACCAGCTCTGAGCTCTACAGTCACAGCTTGGCCTGTTACAGAACCAGTGAGAGCAGGTCACATTCTTGCTCCCAACAACTTGGGGAACCGGATGGAGGGGATGTCCGTGACTCTAGAAGCAGCAGCCTCTCATGCACAGTCCGCAGCAGTTTCAACACCTGTTCAAAAGCATACATGAAGAGTGTGTTCTCGGACTCAAGCATTCTCTTAACTGCCAGTGTCAATAATATCAAAAAGCAGTAACACTGTTCTGCTAAACAGAGGTACAAAGGAAGGATTCTCCTCCCTAAACTGAGACACAGAACATGGAAAGGAAAGGTCAGACAAAAGCAAGACATCCAGCAGGGCAGACACCAAATCCTGATGCTCCATGTTGGGTACCTGGGACTCACAATGGAATCATCTAGGCTCCAAGGGCTTGAGGCGTCTGCCCTTCAATCCTACTACAGGAGCCTGGGCTATGACTATGCCATTATACTATACCACACCACCCCACCCTACCCCACCCACACCCCACCAAACCACACACCACACTCTACCCCACCCCACCACACACACCACACACCACAACACACCATCCCACCCCACCCCACCCCACCACACCACACCACACCACACACCACATATCACCCCACCCCACACCCTACCCCACCCCACACTATACGACTACAGGCCACTACTCTAGCTGGAGCCAGCCCCACTCTGTACATGCAGCATTCCTTGGCAGATGTTCTGAGATCCTGGCATCTCTAAGATCCAGAGTCAAGATTGGTTCTATTGCAAACTGGGCTTCAGTTTCACAGTTTCCTGCAGATGCCTGGCTCATCAGCCTTCGGGAGCCACTGCACTAGCCTCCGTGACCCACTATTCTTGCATCTTTTATGCCTGTAAAACCAGATACCACATGCATGACGTTGCCACATTCTGCTGTCAGCTCAGGAAGTTAACTGGCTCCCTTGGACCACAGCTGCACCGGCCTTTGTGTGGAGACTCTGTTCTTGTTTCTCAGTAGGAAGCTCTTCAATGGCATTCTCTCCTCTCAGATGGACTAGGACCTCTTTCAAATGCAGCCCCAGTCTTATCCTCAGGACACCTTGCCTATTGTCCCTCCCAGCAGGAGGTTTCTCTTACTGATTCTAATACCTTCAAAAATCAAGCCATTGTCTTATCTGAACTTTCTCCTTTCTCTTCCAGTTCACACATGTGTCAGATCCTCCATTTCCTGCTCTTGCTCTCTCACCATGGACTTGAGTAGGCTTGGTGAAAGGCAGCAGACCCAGTCTAGCTACAACCGATTCATGGCTTGGCATTTCTCCTGCCAAACTATACACCCTGCAATTCTGAATTGCCCCACTTGAGCTATCAGATCACAGGCAGAAGACAGACAAGTTCTTTGCCAGAATAAAAATAAATGTTTTCATCCCTGTTCCTGACAGAGCGCCGCCATATTACCCTCTGAAAGCTCCTGAGCCAGGCCTCCTCTGACCATCAGTTCTCAGCTCCCACAAGAAGGTCCACAGAGCTCTGCTTATAGGTTTTTAGGGCTTTCCCAACTAAGTTACACACACACCCCAATTCATCCCGATAAACTGGCTCATGCGCCTACAGACCACATGAGCATCTTCAATCCCACAAGAGCCCTACTCTGAGTTTTCCCTGTTAGTTAGTCTCCTTATCCTGGAACAAGATACCAAACAAAAGCAGCTTAAAAAAGGGTTTGTCTTAGCTCATGGTTTGAGTGCTCAGCCCATTACAGGAAGTCAAAGAAGCAGTCTGTGAGGCAGATGGTCACTCGGTATGCACAGTCAGGAAGCAGAGGGATGAACACTGGTGGCATAGTTTGAGACCCCGGTCAGCGGAATGGTTACAGCACACAGTTAGGATGGGCGCCCCCACCTCAATTAGCCCAACCTAGCAACTCCCTGTCAGACGTTCCCAGAGGCTTGTTTCCCAGATGATGCTATACTTTCAGTTCGACAATCCACAGTAACGGTCACACACAGTAACGGTCACGCACACCAGCCCAGCTGCTGTAACTCTGTTTCCTGGGACTGCCACCATTCTTTTATAAGCAGGAGGACAGGAACGTGTAAAATGTGCTCACAGGACTCAACACAGTGGAAGGCTCTGAGCCAGGAGCACTTTGGGGAGAACAGCTCAGTGGGAGAGCATTTGGCTATGAGGAAAACTGTCATAGGTGTGGGAGTGGGGACACACTGTCCACATGCATTATCCCACCTAAACGTGGGCCCAGTGAACACCTTGTGCTTGTTTTACAGACATGGTGCAAACAGATCTGCTTTTCTACTAAGAGAGCTGCTAGGAGGGACTAGAGCTAGCTGGGCAGCAGCACTGCATTTAGCTAGGAGCATGGCTGCATGTCTCTTGATTACCACGTATATGGATAGAGACATACCACTTCACTTACTAGCTGGGGGCTTCTTGTGTACATTACAGGGCGTTCTAACCTTCTAGAGCCTCACCAAAAAAGGAAAGGAAAAGCAACCTGAGGCCCAGCAGCAGTCAGAACCAGCTGGCATTGTCTCCCTTGTGTATCCTTCACAGACAGGACACTGGGGAGAGGGCCAGTGACCTCTGTTGGGTCCTGCTTCATTTCCTCTGTCTGCATGACGCACAGGCAAGGCCAGCGAACAAAGGGGACCTGGGGATATCAGGCCTTTCCAGAGGACATCTGAGGGGCCAGTCAGACGTGCACAGGCTCAAGTAGACATTCCCCCACAGAGCTTCCCTGCAGCACACTGTACTAGCAGACACTCAGAGGTAAGCCTAGAGCAGGCTGGCTGGCTGCTCAGGCATCAGGCACTACCCCAGGCTGTGCTGCATGAAGCCTCTCGCTGCCAGACCATGCTGGTACCAAAGCATCCATCACCAACCCCTTCGGGATGCCACTCCTCACTTCCGGGGCTCTAGCTTGGCACAAAAAATAACCAGCATCTATTAATCACCTGGCTTAGAAATGCCATCTTTTTACTCAAGAAAATGTGATGTTTCCCAAGCAGAAAATATTAATGAAAGAGAGAATAATCAGAATAAATGTGTATGAATCATGATCCTTTTCTGCCTGGAAGACTTCCTATGAAAAGCAATAGGAAAGTACCTGGCAGAAGCCTGCCTCTCTATGTTGAAGTCTCAGGGCCCTGGCTTACGAGATACATGACTTTAAATGTGTAATTTCATCTTGGGACCTCAATTTTCCTGTCCATATATGAGAACATATAACCTATGAATAGTATTCAATGTTTATTAGCACACATAATCTAATTTAAAATGGTATATACATAATAGATTAGCCAGTGGAAGCTGCTTGACATGCTGATATTAAGCGCAGAACCACCCCCAGGCTACATAAGTGCCCCTTGGTTCAGTCCCGCTGTTTGTAATATTTTGGGCAGATCATTTTTTGCTGTGACAACTGTCCAGAATGGCAGCCCTGACCTCCACCCAGTGTCACCGCCCCCCCCTCAACTGTGCACGCAAAAGTGCATCTGACTGCTTCCAATATCCTTCTGAGAACAATGAGAACAAAGCCCTCCTTGCTGAAAAATGCAGGGCTAGTTTTCAGACTCTAAGCTACACAAAGCTCTGGATTCTAAGCCTCCAGGATAGGAACTGTAGTTATCCCAATGACTTCATATATCTCTTCCCTGACAGAGCCACCTGGGAGCTTTGTGACAAGGGCAGATCCCTACCCAGTTTCAGGTTCAGCTAGCCTCAAGGGATGCACATCAGGATTTTCTAACGCTCTCAAGAGATTCTCAATTTTGGAGCAAGAACTCACAGGAGGTGGGGCCTCTCTGGAAATAGTACACATCCTACATGGAATCTGCTAAGCAGAAGAATAAAGTGTGCACCGGGAAGCCAGAGGCCTCGGTGCTCCTCCAATGTCGGTAATTACCAACTACCTACAATAAAAACACATCTAGTGGAATCTAGATACCATTCAAGGCTGGCCCTAGAGTACAGACTCAACATCTCCAATCTCTCTACTACCAACTGTGTCCCTTTGGGTCACAGATAAAGCATCTTGCTCTCCAGGGAAACCCTGCTACTGGCTCTGGCTCCCCAGTCTCCTAGATGAAGCAAAGAGGTGACTCCCAGTGCATCCTGCAGTCAGAGAGAAGCAGTGGGACCGTGCCTAGAATTTCAAGTCATGGAAGAAATCACTGAATGCTATAGCTGGTCTCTGGGATGCTCCCATCTCAATGGCCTGAGTTATCAGTGCATCCCCGAACTCTGCCCTGCCCAGCTTGTAAAACAGAAAACGGGGTGAGGGGGACACAGTCACTAAAACTCCTGTTGACCTGTCTTACTGGCAGGCTGTTAAACTTTTTTACCTGTTTGCTCTACACAAACAGACGTGTGCAGGGAGAATTCTTGGAAACACTTCCTCTTTGGTTACCAAACTTCCTATGTCACAGAACTTTAGTGTGTACAGCTCTACCCATTGGGTGCTGTGTTTGTTGAGGTAGGCAGAGCTGGATCAGGTTATTTTTCGATTTGAAAGTCAGCAAGTAGAAAAGAATCTGATGGCATTTACAGCAAGAACAAAAAGTCTTCATCATCCCTGAGAGCAGATGCAAACCAGGGGCAACTAACCACAACATGCAAAAAACAAAAAACTATTTTCTAATTGTCATTTTTACCCCATAAATCAAAGTGATCTTAGAAGTCTCCCCTGAAAACTTCTAGCTGGCTCTAATAACTAAGCTAAATACCAAATGTTCACTTCAATCATATTATTTTGGTTACATAGGCTCATAGATTTAGACTTTTAATGAGGAATTGATCTATTGAAAATTCCTTCCAGTATGTCCCACAATACATCATTCTTGGGGAGGAGGTCTGTGAGTATAATTATAGATGAAAAAGTTTGTTTAATATGAATGCTCCAGTTAAGATAGTTGGGGCCACAGTGATATCATGCCTGGATGGTACTAGCATCTAAGTGGTCTTCCTGCATCTTCTCTCTTCCTTACACACACACACACACACACACACACACACACACACACATACACACACACACAGAGAGAGAGAGGAGAGAGAGAGAGAGAGAGAGAGAGAGAGAGAGAGAGAGAGAGATTTTCTTAAGTAATCACATCAGGTCATGTCCAAGCTTAAATCTTCAGTCACGGGATAAGCACACCTGACTCGATCTCTGTCCTTAGGAATTCAGTTTGTGATCACCTCCGAGGAGCTGAGTCTGGGGCTGGGCTCATGTGTTCACAGTTGGTCAATAGGGTGATGTCAGGAGAAACCTGTAGATGTAAGCTGGAGTAGAGAAAGAGCTAGCATTGGTTTCTAAGAGCTGGGAAGCAGGAGGCAACAGGAGAGGAGGGTAGGAAGAAACATGGCTGTGGGGTGGGGCTGGAGGACAGGTCTGCTCTGTGACAGGGAGGGCTGCTCAGTGGTCTCTGGATGCAGTAGTTTTCATCTCACTTATTTCATTTATTACATGACACGATAAAAAATGAGAAAGACAATTAAAAGATAATAGCATACGATCCTATATCTCAGCTGTCAGCTGTTTTAATTTGTTTTCAGTCTCCTGATTCCTTTTCTGTGCAGACATAGATTAACATACACTTAGCTTTAGAGTAAATGATTTTGTGATTTGATTCATTACTAGAATGGAATGGAAATGTTTTTCTGTATGTCCTAAAATTACTCTTTCTGTGTTAGCAGACAGCCAGCGAGCCACCTATACATTTACTCTATTGAAGAATGTTCACACTTACAACAGACTTAATCTCACTGGGTGGCTAATGACATGTCCCATTAGTGTGACAAGGGGCTGGAGAGATGGCTCTGCAGTTACGAGCACTCATTGTTCTTGCAGATGACCCAAGACCCAAGTTTGCTTCCCAGCACCCATGCTGGATGGCTCTGTAACTCCAGCTCTAACTGTAAACTTGTCACAGCCTCGAGTCCTAAGGAGAAAGCCTCAGTTGAAGGAGTTCCCAGGTCAGGCTGGCCTGCGGGCATGGGGCATTATCTTCAGGGTTTATTGGCATGGGAGGGCCCAGCTTGCTATAGGAGGTACCATGCCCTAAGCAGCTGGCCCTGGACTTCGTAAGACAGCTAAGCCTGAGTCCAGGAGCGAGCCAGCAAGTACCATCCCTCCGTGGTTTCAGCTTCAAGCTCCTGCTCAAGTTCCTCACCAGTTTTCCTCAGAGATGGGCCATGAGCTGAAAGTGGAAGATGAAATAAGCCATTTCGTCCCTAATTTGCTCTTGGCCATGGTGTTTGTCACAGCAACAGAAAATAAACTAGATGGTTTGAGACGAGATGAGAGTGTGGGAATCTGCAGACAACACTGTGTCCAGGGAAGGAATGTGTGTGGCTGTAATTTGGGAGGTAGAAAATGAGTTTGGAAGTCAGGGGACAAAGTCAGTCCAGAAACTTCAGGAGGAGCCTCGCCTCCCAGTCATAGGAGAAATTGCTCAAATTCTCGTATCACTCTGACAAAAGCGGGATTCAGTTAAGGGAAGGGGCAGGAACCATTTTACAAGAATGGAGGTCTTGCTGGTAAGACTGGGCAACACTGAAGGAGGCCTATGCCTATGGTTCCTCACAAATGAGGCAAGACCAGGACAGAAGACAGAAGAAAGGAGCAGAACTTGAGAGAGAGGCTCAGAAGAAAGGGACATACAGGAGTTTTCTGACAGACAGCAGGGGACACCCTCCCTTCATACACAAGCTGCGCCCTTTCTATTTCCTAACAAAGAAGGGAGTATGTCACCTAATGTCATACCACTGGGGAGGAAGCTGTGCAGACCCAAACTCACACACATCTGGTTCCGAAGCCTCTATTCCGAACTCTGTCCTTAGCCACCATATGTCACTGCCAAACCCTGCTGGCACCAGGGAGCTAGGAAAGCCTTCCAGCCTAGGGGACTGCCAGAGGAGTCACTGTGGTGTGAGAGCCTGGGGACCCTTACTCTGTATCCCAGAGGTGTGCAGGGAAACCTCGCCTCTCATCAGATCCTGCCCTCGCCCTCCTCATCCCGCCCTGCCCCCAGCACCCCCACCTCTGTCACCTTCAATTAAAGTAGCATCATGCATGGTTATCTTTTATCTCTTAAAAAAAGTGTTTGTTTGTTTATGTGTAAGAGTGCTTTGTCTCATTATGTGTGTACCACACATGTGCCTGGTGCCTTCAGAGGCCAGCAGAGGGAACCAGATGCCATGGGACTAGAGTTACAGCCTACAGTGAGCTGCCATGTGGTGCTGGGAATCGAACCCAAACCTGGTTTCTCTGCAAGAACAGTAAGAGCTCTAACTTCTGAGCCGTCCCTCCAGCCCCACACATGGAAGGTTTCCTAAGGACCTTCATTCCATGGGCAAAAGGGAAGTGGTACAGTGTTGGCAGATTTAGAAGCTGCTTTTGGTGCCACCAAGCTGAAATCTAGCAAAATTAGGATCCTTTAGAGATGCTTTACAAAGACAGATTTCAACAACTGGGCATATTAGCATCTGTTACGGCTCCTAAGCTGTTAATAAACCACCGCCCGGAAAAGGCTGGCAGTCCACTGCAGAGACAGAGAATGCATAAAGGCTCATAGAGTCCCTCCTAGTTGTAATATATCATATTTCCATATAGTGCAGTTATCCCTGAACCTCCTTACATAACTATTAGGAGATTTCTTCCCAAAATAATTGAATACTTCCCCCCATCCCCAAGAAATGCATGTTTCTGAAGAAAAAAAAAAGTCTCTCTTTAACACAATGTAGAGAAATTCACAACATGACATAATCACCAGAACCATGGTGTGACCCTGGAGTGACAACTCCGAGTCACCGTGAGTGACTCTTTCTATGGTGCTTTTCTCACCTCCAGGGCAGGGACAGCAATGCTTCACTCAGAAATTTCTAGTTTGTAGTAAGTTTCAGACAAAAGTGGCACATGGTACCTTGCAAATATTATCTTTCATGAACTGTCCAGAGCCACATCCATGCTCACTAGGAACCAGACTGTAAATTATCTGTGTGACAGGCAAGGCTCCAAGCTGTTAAATCTTAACTAGATTCTGCTAATACATACCATATTGTACTAACAGAAAAGGAGGGTTCTTTCTAACCTAAACCTGTTGTCAGAATTATTTTATTATGCCATACAGTTTGATGTAGTACCTGGATATGTTTATATATAAGGTATATAGAATGGCTGGGGAAGCAGGCTAAGAAACTTCCCAATTCAGGGGCTATTGGTATAGGTCCCATGGTGGCAGGTATGTCTGGTCTCACATCCTGGTTGTATGACCTCAGTTTCTTCTTTTGAAAACAGAGAGCTAAAATTATATTTATGGCATAAAGGTCTTTCAAGTATTAAGGTAATCAATACACCACAGTCACTCGGGCATCTTTTATACTCTGCTTTCCCTTAACGAGGTAGATCTGGCTCAGTGTGCCTAACCTGCTTTGCCAAGAAATCCTAACTCAACCTGGGTTAGGCATCCTCTTTTGGGCCCAAGGATTCACCTGTATACCCATGGGAGAAATCTGGCCAGTGCCCTTCTCCTGTGGATTACCTTAGCCACTACAAACGCTTACCACCACCACCATTTGGACTAGCCATGGCTCCCTGTAATCATTCAACATATTTTCTAGATTGTCCATGGCATTCTCGGATAGCATGTACTAGGGATGGGTACACAGCAGACAGGAATTCCTTCTCTCCAATCTATTCCAGTGAAGAAAACCCTCTGGGTCAAATGGCTTTGAGACTCTAAAATTTCACAAAGAACACCCTTAGGCCCTGACTCCAGAAGAAAGTTCAAATGAAACCTGGTGTACATCATCCATGGGAGACTCCCAAACCCTTCTCCTCTCTCCTGGTCTCAGGAAGCATCCTTCAAATAAGAGCACTATACCTCCAAGCCCCTTAGGGGGGCTGTATCTTCCCAAACACACTGTGACCTGTGAGCTGCCTCCTGTTCCACAGTAACAGATCCATCCTGGCCATGTAGGGAGACCAAAAGCAAATGTCATCTATCTCTTCCAGGATGAGTCTTCTGCTAACAGAACAAAGCAGGCTCTTTCAGACACCAATCACATACCGCACATGCAGGACCCATGGAGAAGAAGTTCAGGGCACAGCCATCAGCAGCGTGATCACAGTGCCGTCTGACAGAAGGAGACCAGGAGGAAACAAGCAAGACTTTAAGAGAATAATTGCAGGAGCCAAATTTCAGACAGTTAGAGGGCAGAGAAGAGAAAGAACACAAGAGTTCCTGAGACAAGGAGGGCAGAGCAGGAAGGATGGGATACAGAAAGAGCCTGAAGGCAGAGAGGAAGTGAGGAGTGGGGAAGGGTCTCTTGCCCAAGACGCCTAGAGGTTGACAGTGTGGAATTCTGGGTATGGAAACTGAAGACGGGCGCTCCCGTTATTTGTTAAGCTTTAAGATTTACCTGCTTAGGACACCAACCATACTGTCTGATCACTGTTATGCAGGAAGTCAAGGATGGCTCAGTTGGGAAGCTCTTGTGTTGGGGTCATTTGCCCAGCCATATTCACTGGTGGCTGAACTGAGCTAGTGACCTTCCATGGCAGCTACCTTCCAAGAAGGAGTCCTTCCCAAGACTGAAGCAGATGCTAAGATTTCTAGGACCCCACCTTGGGAGCTTCACACCACCACACAAAATGCAGCCACATCCTATTAGTCAAAATAGGTCACTGAGAGTGGTCCACCTCTTAATGGACAGCTGTCAGGATAGCACTCCAGAGTAATCAGAAAGGAGATATTGATACTAGCATTTTCAGTGAAATTCCATCCCTCTCAGGAGGAAAGGAAACTTAGGAGTCCCGACTTGTGGAGTGTGCCCAGAGAACAGTAGAATGAAGCAGAAACTCCTTCATGAGGCCAACTGCCCTATTCCTGAGCACCACCCTGAAAATTCATGTGTGTGTTAAGCATTTAACAGATATTTGCTGAGAAACTACGGTATCTGCTATGTGTCTATAGATAGAATTTAACAAAGAACCTCACTCTTAAAGATGTAGTATTTTAGCATGGCCATAGATAAAGGCATAACCAATTTTAGTAGTAGCTAAGTGACAAAAGACAAAGTGAAGGATTGAGGCTGAAGAGAGCTCAACAGCAAGAACAGAAGACCCAGATTCCACTCCCAGCACCTGTGCTCACAACCATCCATAATTCCAGCTCCATGCCATCTGATGCCCTTGTTCCAGAGCACCAGGCCAAAATGTGATGCATATGAACTCACACACATAAACAATAATAGATGGGTGGATGGGTAGATAGGCATAAATAAAGTGGAGAAAGACATCATGGAGGGTCTGAGTAGAGGAAAGGTAAGACCCCATTTTGGATAGAGCATTGAGGAAGGCTGTGGGCATGTCAGATTTAGGGAAGAGGTCAGTAGAGCCAGATGGCAGGACATAGATGGAGAAAGTGGCAGAGTGCAATGTAGGTAAGTACCAGGTTACTAACAGTCTCATAGAGAGGGAGCAGATAGGAAGTTATTTCTAATCATGGAAAGCACTCATTGGTCTAGCCCCTTGGCCAGAGGCTCAGTTCTTAAGACAGGCGCTTCCTTGCCAGACAAATAGTCCTCCTGCCTGCCTTGGAGTGGTGGAAAGGCTGGAGATGACAAAAATCTCCCATCAGCCAACACATCTCCCCTACTGGATATAAGACCATAGGGACAATATCTGCTATAGGATTGATACTGTATGACTAGAGGCCTCCCAAGCCACGTCTGGAAAGAAACCTAAAATAATTTTGCATAGCTCCAGATGGCTTTGAAAATTTAATTAAAGCCACAACTAGCCCAGGAACCTTCCCCATCATAATTATGTTATTGATCATTAACATTTAAAGAGGCTGCAAACAGGACACTGGACACTGTAATAAATTATCATTGTCCACTGGGCAGGCTCAATGAATCAGATGCTTCTGGAGCCTTTTGAGACTGTCTGGTGCTGTCATTTGGAGGATGCTGCTCTACTTTTTAATGCACGGTGTACAGCAGGGGTGGCAGTGGGGACAAGTCTGCACACAGAAAAACTTCCTTTCTGGATATCTGGTCTACCCCTGGAAAAAACAAGTCTACTGCAGCTTCTCCTAGCATCCAAGGCAATGAACTTTCAGACTCATGTTCAGTCTCCATCTTATCATGGCTCATAAGTACCTCCGGGGTGCCAATCTCCTGGGCAACGTGACATGTCAAGCTCTTAGGCTTCAGTAATACTAACAGCAGCTGGAACAGCACCTTATTAAGCGGTCACTCCATGGCCCTCGTCATGCCAGGTGCTCTGAGTATAATCATCTGATGTGCTCAAAGCTGCTTCCACTTGTCAGGTGAAATCGACATACCTCAGAAGTGACAAGACTCATCAGGATCACACCCAGAGGCAAGACTCAAGCTAAAATGTGCTTGATTCTGGGGCCCAAGTGCTTGGCTGCTCTTTTTCATCCACATACCCTTTTCAGTCCTTTGGTAGACTGAGTACACAGGTATCTCAGCTGAGAACAAAATGACCTCTTCTGCAAGCCTTTCCTTGTATGCCTCCACATCCAAGCTTGGATGAAATACCCCTTCTATGGGACTCCATGACACCAATCACTGGCAAAGCACTGACTCAGTGCCCTGGATGTGTCCTTGTCTAGACTCAGAGACCCTAAGAGTCAAGATGCTGTAGCCATGCATGGATGGAAGGACAAGGTGGTTTAAACCAATCTGAATGCAGTTAGACCCAGTTTCCTTTTCTGAAGAACATGCCCATGGTGAGATAGAGGGAAACTGTATTCACCGTAGATTGGTAAAAAACAGCACAATTCCAAGCATGACCACAATTGACCCACATCAAGGTCACTCCCTGAGTGAAATGGGTGAGCTTACTCTTCAAAAAGCAAACCCAAGTGCCCTTGAGATCTTTGCTTTGGATACAGAATGGTCATGTCCTGATTTGGCATCTAAGCCAGAGGTCATATACATACCAAAATATGCTCTGAATGAAAACGTCCCTAGTGCTTGGGGTGTGAGGAATTTTGGCATTTCTCAAAGAGGAGAAGAGAACAATAAAAATTTTCAACATGGGAGATTTGAGTAGCAGAGTGACCATGGTATACATGACCAAGACAAAATAAACTAACATCGACTAAGTGACACTCATGGATTTGTCCCAGGTTCTTGGTCTAAGCCAGTGGTTCTCCACCTATGGGTCATGACCCTTTGGGGCTCAAATGACCCTTTCACAGGGGTCACGTATCAGATATTCTGCATGTCAGATATTTACATTATGATTCATCACAATAGCAAAATTACAGTTATGAAACAGCAATGAAATAGTTTTGTACTTGGAGGTCACCACCACAGCATGAGCAACCGTATTAAAGGGCCAGAGCACTGGAAAAGTTGAGAAACACTGATAAGCAATAATCCCCTTTAACATACGAGAGGATGAAAGGACAGTGTAACATATGGAATTATGGAACGCGCCTTTAAAATGTCTTACAAACACGCGCTTCATATGCAGAGAGGCTTTTGGAAGAGGAGGGATTCATTGACAGCACATGCTGTTGTTTGTATGGGACCAAAGCCTCAGGAAAGAGGACCTGAACTCCACCTACACTGCATCTACCTTTATTAGTCAGAATGGTGCCATGAAAGACCATGAAAATCTGAGAGGAAAACTCCCAGAAATAACCAAATCTGGCCAAGAACCAACTGAGGAAGACGAACAGTAGTTATAAAGTTAGAAGCCTGGGGCCCTCCTCAGCTTCCCGTCCAACAAGCCACAAGAGCTGCCTGCAGGCAAACAAGAGAACTGACTCTCCAGCTTCCATGAGGAGCTAATTTACAGGGTCTAAGAGGAGAGGAGAGATCAGTAATTCCTGCCCAGAATGATGAGAAGTAGAGTCATGGATACCCAAGCCCTGGGAAAGAGGCGGTGAGGCAGCAGAACCTGTCTCTCTTGTCTCTCTGCCTGGGGCACCACTCTCAGCCACTCTGTTCACAGACTGCCCTTTAGAAAAGACAGACAGGAGGAGAGACAGCCGTTTCTGATTGACAGTAGTGATCTAGAGACAGGAATACAGGAGCGCGGCTGGCTGTCTTTGCTCTACAGTAGAGTCCACATGCCAAGGAGCAGTAGAGTCCAAAAGAATAAAACAGCCAGCATCGCACGATGTTGCCTAGGACTACAGAAAATCAGCTCCTGAAGAGCGGTGGGCAGAGGGCTAGCTGAGTCTGGCAGCAGCCCAGGCCCAAAGGCTGATGTGGGAGCCGCCAGAGCATGGATGGAGGGCCTGGGGTATCAGCAGCTTGCCTGGGGGTTGGAGCAGCATACCTAAGCAAGGAAGAACCAACCAATGGCCTGCACGCAGTCTATAGGGCTAGGTGAAGCAACCTAGAGATGAGAAGTTGGGGAAGTAGCTCAGTGGTGGGGTACCTAGGCAGCATGTGTGAAGGTATAAGTTTGATCCCCAGCACCACCAAAAAAAAAAAGTGAGTAAGTAAGTAAATGAATAAGTAAATAAATAAGAATACACAGGCATCTATCAAACTGTCACTCAGTCTGAAAGGACTTAGGACCATCAAGACTGAGAAGTTAATGATCTCCCCAAAGGCAGGGCCTTGACAATGCGATCCAGTGTGTCTTCTGCCTAGAGGTGTGTGCTAAGTATCAAAAGGCATTCACCATGCAGACAGTGTGTGCTCGTTTGACTGAGCCAAGACCTCGGGCAGCAGGATCACACCCAGATCATTCCTAACTCTTAACCAACATCAGCTCTGTTATTTCAACGTTTACAGCTCAAACTATCAAAACACTGGCAACAGGCTCACATTTGGCAAGTCTGAGAAACCCAAAATTTAAATTTAAAAAAAAAAAAATGGTGGTACTAAATCCCAAGGGCATGCCAAACGGAAAACCATATATAAAAATAAGTGTTGAGAGAACTAAATATGGGCAAAGACGATACGCAGAAGTCAGCATCGTTGTATAAATTCATAGGAGATGAAGGTAATTTTAAAGTATAATTTTAAAGTAATTACATAAGATGAAACACGCTGTTTTAAATTAAAGCTGACCAAATGTGTCACCCCCGACTCACAGAGAGGCTGATCAGCAAATCTGGAAAAACCTACAAATATTAAGAGATAACCCTAAATGATTTTTCATGAACTATTTTTTTCACCCAGTGCAATCAACCTAACATTTCATCTGATGTACGCGGGAGACTTTTTGAAAACAGTGTGTCCACCCATCCCACCTGAACCCCATCAGCATAGGCTGCAATTTCTATGCTGGTCACAGCTACAGTTTATATTTTCTGAAAGCATTTCCCGTCTGTCTCTGACTTTCATTTCACTAAACGCAGGTACAAATCCCATGCAGATTTCCTGTATTGCTATCGATAACTTTGGGCATATATTCCTGTTGATAAAGTGTTTGAATTAGAGTCAAGAATTATGCTTGCAAGGAAAAAAAAACTATTGGTTTTATTGATGCTCAGATTTCGTTCTCTGCTGAAGAACCATCGAACATAATTTCTCTGTTAAGAAATGACAGCTTTGTTTAGTTAAAATTTTAATGCATGACAGAAGTGTTTTATAATTGTGAAGTAAAATGTAACAGCAGATATTAAGAATTGCCCTGTAAATTAAAAACTAGATCAATGTTCTCTAAGCCAGCGAGAGCACCTGTGAGTTAGCCCTGACCGTGGCACTTTCACAGACAAAAGAAGTTTCTTGTTCCATTCACAATCCATAGTGGGATCAAGACTGGCACGTGGGCAGAGCCCAAGCATGTCCCTACCCCTGTGAATCTTTGTAGACGCAGGACAGTACAGTCACAGGAGTGCTGCCAAGTTACTCAACCACCTGGCCAATTACCCAGTCACAACTCAGATCCAGGGAACTGTCTGAAAGCACTGCTCTGCCTAGTAAGCTGTCAAGTGGGACTGGATGGAGCTCTGAGATCCTAATTAGGCCTCACCAAGGCCATGAGGGTTGAGTTGTGTTATCTGAGGCTGTACTTCTGCACGACCCTTCATGAGGCTCAGGCAGAGCAGGGGTCAGGTACTGGAGCTGTTATGAACCCAGTTCCTGATACTCTTCTTTATAAGTGGGAGACAGAGCCCGGGACTTTGCCTTTAGCATGATGATTCGCTCCCTATAAGAGGATGCAGAGTTGAAATAAACTGGCTTTGAGCCTTTCCCTTACATATTCCTGATACCTGTCTGCACTGAAGTTGGCTGACCAATGAATGAATTGGTACAGAGAGACAAGAGTTCTACGTCAAGTTCAGTGGCAAGGCCCCGCCCACACAAACACTCCATGTCCAGCAGCAAGCCCCCCCCCCACCCCCCAGGTAGACCCCATTTGGTCTACCTGCTTTGGCTTGTCTGGTAGATTTCAAATCTACCTTTTAGAAATATAGGGTAAAGTTTAAAATATTAAATTTAAAGTCAAATTAGCCTGGATTAAAGACCAGACCTTGTCATAAACAATTACTTACATAACTGGCTGCAAGCTAATAACGACTTCTGTGTCTCGGGCCCCTATACTTATCTGAAGGAACTGTTGGAAGGCTTTATGCCTTGGAGATGGTTTGAGAGTTCCCGTTAGGTTTCATATGCTAGGACCTTGGTCCTCGGTGTGAAAGTGTTAAGAGGAGATGGCCTAGTCCAACTGAATTAGGTCATAAGAGCATCACCCTCAGAAGGGACTAAATTGATTTTGATCAGGAATATTTGGCAAGAGTGAGTATGGCTAAAGAAATGCTGTCTCCTCTTCCCTCTGGCCCTCTGCCCTCTGCCCTCTGCCCTCTGCCCTCTGCCCTCTGCCCTCTGGCCTTCTGTCATAGCACGAGGTCTCTCCATCTCCCACCTGATGCTCCGTGCTGTGATGTAGCCAGAAATACCTCATTAGAGGCAGAACAGACAACGAAGACACTTAATCTTAGACTTACAACCTCTAAATCTGTATGCTAAATAAAATTCATTTCTTTGTAAGTATCCAGCTTCAAGACTTTTGCTACAGTACCTGAAAATAGATTAATACAGGGTTAAACAATATAATGACTATTAAGCATAAGGCCTGACATAGAAAAATGCTCAATGAATACTATTTTTATCACCATTGTAGTTATGATTATATAAATACGTGAATTAATGTTAAAATATCAAATTGATACTATTTGTGGTAGTATGCCACTACATATAGAGAAATTAAGCAGTTCTAAGAGACTGATAATCAAACCCTATGTTAGACTCACATTTTAATTTCCTCTTGCACAACCACACAAAAGCCTGGCTTGGTTTCCATCACTCCTCCACGTCTGTCTTGTAGTCAAGAGATTCGGACAGTGCTCACCAAGCCCTGAGTAACAAAAGACTGTTATATTTAGAAATTGATCTGGATGATTAGTCACCAAGAAAATCATGAGCAGATCCTAGGAGGACACAGAAGAGCACCCCACTCCTCAGTCAGAAGCCCACTGAACACCTATCCCTAAGGTGACACACTCTTGGGGGAAAACAGACAGGAGGATCGTCCAGATTACAAAGGGGAAAGCATAAGTATACACAAGCAAAACTATGCACACCAACAGTTATGAACTGTGATTGCTGTCTTTTAGTTAGTGTTCTATGGCTGTGAAGAGGCACTATGACCAAGGCAACTTACAGAAGAAAGAGTTTATTGAGGTTTACAGTTTCAGAGGGTGAGATCCCATGACCATCATGGCAGGGTGCATGGCAGGCAGGCATGACACTGGAGCAGTAGCTGAGAGCTCTGGCAATGACATGAGCTGCTGAAACCCCAAAGCCTGCCTCTAGTGACACACTTCCTCCAACAAGGGCACACCCCTAATCCTTCCCCCAAAGTTCCACCAACTAGGGACCAAGTATTAAAACATAGTCATCGTTGGAGGATCATTCTCATTCAAACCACCACAGTTGGCAAGTGAGTGGCCCACTGAGTAAGACCCACAGGAGTTCAAGACATCTCTAGGACTGAAGAGCTGAGGTAGACAGGAAAGTGGATCTTGAAGGCTGATTAGGACTAAAGCAGAGAAGAACAGGATGGGACTGCTTGGACAATAGACATAGTTCATGCTTGCGGACAATAGGTACAGAGCTTCCTAAATACTAGGGTTCAGGAAGGTTAGCACCACAACTAACCCAAGAGGCTTCCTAGGTGCGGGTCCACTTTTCTTTTAATATCAGTTCAGGACACAGCTCCCAGTAAAACAGAACAAAATGCTGCTTAGTTATGTGGAATGACCTCTTTGTGACGCTAAAAATGCACCCAAGTGTCTAGTGGTCATTTAGGGCCTTCATGACTACGGTCATGACAACTTAACCTGACTGAGACTCTGTCACATAATCCCACCCTCTAGGCTCACTGCCATGGAGAGTACCACTGACAAATCTCAGCACTCTGCTCATTTCCAAAGGCCAGCCTCAGCCTCCTGCCCTGATAGCTGCACTCAGTAAATAGCTCACTCCCTACTCTGCAGCAAGTGAAATGTCATCTGTTTCTGTCCCTACACCTCTGGGACTGAGGCATAGGCTATTTCATGAATGACAATCTTCATCAGAAAACCATTTCTGAGGAGCAGTAATGAGCCATAAGTACAGTCTTCAGACATGTGCCAACCTATGACACGAGTGCAAATAATGCTAGTTGTCTTTAAAAGCTGGGAATTAAGGAGAAGCAGGAGATAGCCATTAAGTTCTGCTATAGCTGGGAAACAGGGCTAGAGCAAGCCTCCTACCTGAATGGGTGAGATGAACTATGTGTAATAGTAAATGGCCATCCGAGATACCCATCTCCCCTGCTGCCTGGTAGAATGCCAGAATGTTCAGGGGAAGCTGCATGGTAGGACCCTCAGCTCTGGAAATAACCAAGAAGCATGCCAGAGCTAGCTGGGTTGGGAAGTGTAGAAGTGAAGGGGTGGGGGTGGGTTGGGGGGGGGCTGCAGCCTAGTGAAGCACGTGCCGACATGCATAGGAATGGAACCTCCCAACTATGAACAAACTAACAAACAAAAATGTCTCACAGGTATACAGATAATCAGGAGATGAAAAGGTTTAAAAGTTAGTACTATAAAAAACAATGTGGGGTGCAGGGGGAGCTTATAGACATATGAAATTAAGAGCCTCAGGTTATAACCAGAAATCTTGAACTGAGTTCATCTCCCCAACTGCTTCAATTTTCTTAGGCCATCTCTCCAAATGGCACTATGAATTGCCCTCCCGGCAAGCTCATCAACTCAGATCGATGGCCTTTGTGGATTAAGGAGGTTGCTCTTACTGTGGTTTTCCAATTTGATGTGCGTCTACAGTAAAAAATAAATTCTGTGGGGACATAGATTCAGACATTTGCCTCCTTATCACATCTGGGAAGCAAGCAACCCTGCAGCCTTGCGAATACTTGTGCCCATTCCAGATGTGACACATGGCCAGGAGGACGTACATCGGCCCTTGCATCAAAGAGGACGCAGGTCTGCAGAGTGAACACAGAGGGCTTTGGCTTTGCCATCATTTGTTACGTTACTACTAGTAGCCCCTGGTCTTGCTGTCCTCTCCCTTTCCTTCTTTCCCTCCTGTCATTCATTGCTTTCCTTGTCAGCTAGCATGATTCTCTACTATCCCTTCCCTCCATCCCTAACAATGCCTGTGATATAAAGAATTAACACCTCTTCCTCTGCTCCTCAGAGTAAGAAGGGCAGAAATTGCTTCTCGCTCCCCATGAAGACAGATTCCATGTTCTTGAGTAAAAGTGACACCTAGGGAGATACCCAAAGGAGACTCTCTGGATGGAAAAGTAACATGACTGAAATCCACAGCTCAGTCAGAGGCCAAGCTTATCAGGATGGATGGGACAGTGGCTTAGGGAAGATGCAGGAAGCTTCTTTGGGAGAGGCAGAATGAGAACATGGCCATGATTAGCTACATATGCCAGCATTGAGGGTAAATGTCAGGGCTGCCTCAACATTCTTGTGTTTCAATGTTGTCATCTTTAAAATGAGCATCATTGTTCCAAAGTCAGATGGGAAGGAATAAGTGAAAAACACATCTGTAAAATGCACATTACAGGGCTGATTCGCTGCGAGTTCTCAGTCAATGTGTGCTTCTTAGCTTTTTACTGTTTTATGATAAGGAACTAAGATCAGGAGAGGTTAACGTCCATGTCAACCAGAAGAAGAAAATTCAAAGTGTGTAGTGGAATGAAACTAGCTCAAGCTTGGAGTCAGATGGTGGCTGGAACCTGAATGCTCTCCCAGGCCTGGGAACTACTCGGGATGGCCCAGCCTTAGTTTCCCCAAGTGAAACATGGAGAGGAAACAGAAACACTAGAGCATGAGTGCATACATGATAACTCCAGTTTAGAGGGTTACTGGGATGACTGTGTACAACAATGTAACTATGCCTCCAGTTTAGAGGGTTACTGAGCAGACTTTGTACAACAATGTAACTATGCCTCCAGTTTAGAGGGTTACTGGGAAGACTGTGTGCAACAATGTAACTGTGCCTCCGGTTTGGAGGGTTACTAGGAAAACTGTGTGTAAGAATGTAACAAGCACACTGTATACAGTGGAACCTCAAGAAACAGGAGTAGGAAGAGTTTGTGCTGTTTAGACTTCATGTTGCCTGACACCCATACTGACAGGCTCTGGGCAAGAACTCACTTTTGGGCTCCCCATGCCATGCCAAACTCACTCAGCAAGCATCCTCCCTGGCATAAACTGAAAGTGAAGAGGTAAAAGAACTTTCTAAAAAGCCCTTGGGAGGACCACAGCGATGCTGCCATGGGCTCAGGAGCATCCTTAAAGCCTTGCCCACCTTCAACACCAGCTGAGCAATGGGTCCTGCTGAGCACTGGAAGCATCTTCATCTCTCTCAGATGACAAAGCCGAGAGCTGCTCAGGATGCACATCTAGGAAAGATAATAGACCTTGAATCAGGGTGGTCCTCCCCGGAGTCTGCACAGTCAACCACAGTACTGGTGCAGACAGCATTCTGCAAGGGTGCATGTGGATGGAAGCAAGGCAACTAGATTCTGATGAGATTCCAGAGCATGTGAAGTACAAGGTACTAACTAGGTTTGAGAAACAGGGAGGGAGGGAGGAAGAGAGAGAGAGAGAGAGAGAGAGAGAGAGAGAGAGAGAGAGAGAGAAGAAGAAGAAGAAGAAGAAGAAGAAGAAGAAGAAGAAGAAGCAGCATTAGGAGTACCCACGATGATCCATGGTCTGAAATAACTCACCCATCATAGCATCACCGGCAGCCTGCTCAGGAACTGGTGGATACCCCACCCCCACCCCACAGTCACCAACCACTGAACCATTCTCTACTTCCTAGCCATAGAGCTGATGTCTGGTGATCGGTGATCCTGTTTCAAGACCAGGACCCCTCTCTTTGTCCCCAGTGTTGAGTACAACGCCCAGTGAAAGGAGTCTCTGGAGGAAGGTTCGTTGACTGAATTAACAGGCAAACAAGCCAACAAGCAGAAGCAGTGACGCATGGACCTTTCCATCTCTCTTTCACTTCCATGACTTAAGAGTGTGACCAAGAAACTTCTTTCCATTCTGGAAGGGAAGAGCATTGCTGCCACTGAGCCCAGCACTGTACACAGTCCAATAGGAGGCAGCACTGCAGAACGATTCTAAGTCACATTGGCTGGCTGCTACCATGTCTGTGTTCTCTGTTTCCAGAACAAATTTTTGTGATCGAATGATGCTGATGAGGAAGAGGAGAATCTCTCCAAGTCACATCAGACATGATGACAGTGGGAACTTTGGTGGATAGCTGTATAAAAGTAGTCGCCCCATACTCACTGAGTTCATAAAATTCTTCTCTAGCTGAGTCACTTTTCAGCTCGGTACAACATGCATAGGCACATCTCCTTACTGTGTGGGTGAACCCTAGCATCTGAGAGAAATATCCATCCATAAGGGGTGTGGAGGTCACACAGCCCCTCGATAACCACTTCTCTTCCCTGCCACACATGGGACTTTTTTGTTTGTTTGTTGTTTTTTGTTTTTTCGAGAAAGGGTTTCTCTGTGTAGCCGTGGCTGTCCTGGAACTCACTCTGTAGACCAGGCTGGCCTCGAACTCAGAAATCTGCCTGCCTCTGCCTCTGCCTCTGCCTCTGCCTCTGCCTCTGCCTCTGCCTCTGCCTCTGCCTCTGCCTCTGCTCTGCCTCTGCCTCTGCCTCTGCCTCTGCCTCTGCCTCTGCCTCTGCCTCTGCCTCTGCCTCTGCCTCTGCCTCCCAAGTGCTGGGATTAAAGGCATGCACCACCACTGCCCAGTCATATGGGACTTTTAATTGGGAAGGAGTAGGATGTGGAGAAAGGGGGAGAGGGAGACTGCTTACACAGAGTTTCAAGACCTCCAGCAGTAAATGGGTATGTGTCAGATGAACAGACTCCATGCGGCTCCTGCCTGCCCAGGGAACAGCTCCCTGGTGTTCCAGGATAAGTTCCACTTTCAGTGGAGAGTACTGGAATGATAGAGAGGGGTGCCTAACATACCCCTTAGGTTACATGGACTATAAATATTAACACCTCAAGAAAATGTCAGAAAGAAGGACAGGAGGACCAAGAAGAAGCAAAGAAAATGAGGTGGAGGAGGGGAAAGAGCCACCAGCTTGTTTTGATTAATTGTATTTTCATGTAACACTAGGTCCTGTTTCCAGAACTTCCTAAGTCCCCACTCATGACTAGCTTGAGAGAATGCTTTAGAGAACTTTAGAGAACACAGTTAAGCATGGAAAGAACCAAGACCAACCCTCTGGCATCGGGCAAGGCCTAGAGCCCAGTCAGCCTGGCCATAGGTCCTCTGTTACCTGCCCATCACCAGGAAAGCCTTGTGGTTTGTTAAGCCTGCCCCTTATCAGGCCCATGGAAGTTACTATCCCAGGAAACACCACACACACACACACACACACACACACACACACACACACACACACTCACACACACATATTTAATAGATAGTTAAGGGATCTGGCAGCTCTACAATGATTATTCTTAAACACTGGACATTTCTTTGTGGGTGAATATAAACAGGGAAATATTGAGGGGAAGGAGTTTCCTTTGAGGTATGAAAGAAAAGTAGCCCGCAGACTGAAACCAGAGCAGGTTTCAAGCTTTAGCCAATACACCAGGGGTCCTTGTGGGCTAGTCTCAGCACCACAGAAGCACCTGAGGGATTATGTTAAATGAGATTTTTAGCAGAAACTAACTTTGGATATAAAGTTTACATTAATCATGGAGGCAGTGGAGGTGGACTGACAGGAATTGGCTTGGGATGGACCTGAGAGCTAGAACCATGTGAAACTGGTCTTTTGTGACCTCGGGGTCCTCTTTCCCAAGCTGGTGAATCCCAGTCTCCTGCCTAGTGTAGGGAACTTGACCTCAGTGCCACGCCCTACATCCCGCTGCAGTCTACCTACTCAGCTGCCTCCACCACCCACTTGCTGAAGAGGCCGTGTAGCTGTATTTCCTTTCTTTCACAAAGCGGCATGGCCTCCTGTAAACCCAGCTTAACAGACTCAACTCCAGCTCCTTCCAGACTCCCAGTTCTGCAGAATGGAAATCACATCCTTGGGGAAGTCAAGGCTATCCCATCAGCTCTTCCCCGAAAGGACTTTCCTAAAAGCAAGCCATGCTCTGGGCCAGAATGGCTTGGGGGCAAGAGTGGCTCAGGCAAAGCTTAGGACTTGTATCTTTTGATGATTCCATCCTCTGTGAACTAGATGACAAAGGAAGCCAGCCTGGGACAGCACCAGTTTCCTGAATCATTCCTATTCTAGTTGTGGGTTTTCTTCCTGACCCCTCTCTGACCTTTGAAGCTCCTCCCCAGCCCAAGCTTGGTTGTGTGCCCTTGCATAGATTCTCTCTATTTCCTGAAGGTGGACTTCATTTCTTACTCTTACCCTCTTGGAAAGGGATGATATTTTTCTATGTTTTAGAATAATGGGGAAAAATTCTTTGATACACACTGAACTCCATGTCATTGAGTCGTCTTCCCAGGCCTGCCAGGACTATAGAGAAGTGCCCACAGACAGCAAATAGCAATTTGGCTTCAGCTATTTAGCTGCTGTCAAATTACTGCGAGCAGAGTATAAAGCCCGTCTTCGGATAAATAGCAGATCTGAAGCTAGGCTGCTTCACTGCAGGGAAATAAATATGCCTGTGAAAACCAACAAAGGTTTAGTCAAGGGCAGACAGGGCCCCAGAAGAGCCCCTTCTTTTAGTGGAGGCCACTATCTTCCTCCTGGGTGAGCGAGAGAACGTGGGGATGTATGGACCCCACGTGTTGTCTCTCGGAACCCTTGCTGCAATCACAGGAACCATGGGGTAGGCTCTCCCCACAGGCTAATGCCATGATCATAGTGAAAGCATCCCAGGGCATCCCCAG
Organism: Mastomys natalensis; assembly: GCA_021653895.1. Taxonomy (NCBI): domain Eukaryota; kingdom Metazoa; phylum Chordata; class Mammalia; order Rodentia; family Muridae; genus Mastomys; species Mastomys natalensis. The sequence goes on along the minus strand of JAJTUV010000325.1, from coordinate 1,261,522 downwards.
GGAGAGTCACTGCAGGGGTCGCATGGCTCTCCTCTATGCTTTCAGGGGCTTAAGTCCCTCCTGTTCAGACTGAGGTCATTTCAGCACCCCTCCAAGGTGGAGTCTTGGAGATGACCGTGTTCACCTAGCACACCACTTTGGATCCAGGTTAGGACTAGACTCTGGGAATCCCAGCAATGTCTGTATCTTGTCACTTGTCGCCCTTAGCTGTGAGGAAAGGGCCCGGGGTTATCACAGCACTTGCTGGCTCTTGGGCTCCTCCTTCAATCAAGGAGAGCCTTTTGGAAGGGAAGACCACAATGATCGCTATGAATCTAATAAATACTACAAGGACATCTTGCTGCAGCTAATATTCAGGTAGCAGTATCACAGGGGTTGAAAGAGCATTGTCAGTGTCCTCACAGATAATCTCTTGATATTAAAGTTTCTGAAGACAGAAAACATGCTGTCATCTGCACTGGGAATTTTCAGAATTTCTATTTCTATTGTTCTCATGATGGAATGTCGTGTATTTCTCAGAGTCACTGTATGTGTTCCCTCAGTGCCCAGTGAGGCAAATGGGAGGGAAGTGGGCGCATACTGCTTGGGCCAAGCAGTGGGAGAGCTTGTAAATGATGCCCGGTCTTCTCTAGCTCATGGGAATCCTCAGCAGGGCCAAAGGACAGGTCTGCCAAAAGCAAAAAAATTCTTTCCTTCTGCCACGGAGAAAAATAAACGAGTACATCAAATATTCTCAGGTTTAAATTTTAGCCCCAGGATTTTTAAAATTAGCTTAAATATTGCTTATTATTATAAGTTTCTTCTGACCAGGATGCAGGGTCAGCTAAGCAGATGGCAGGGTGGCAACAACTGTGCACAGAAAACAGATGATTTGACTACCAAGCTCAAGCCAATGGGCGAGCTCATGCAAGATAAAAAGAAAATGTCTATGAAACATCTCTCTGCACGTGTGGGCAGAGTGCAGGAGGGCCCCCACAGGACAATCACCATCACGGTCCCTTCATCGCCTCACCCTCATTTTTCTCCTTTTAACTGGCTTGTTTGCAGAATGAGTTTACACAGTAGAAGAGAGACGGCCATGTAGCAGGAACTTCCTGCTAGGTACACTGCCTCTCGGCAGAGCCCCCAGATACCTGAGAGACAAAAACCGCAGGGGTCCTAGTCCAAAGCTGTACCAACTAGGGATAAAATGCCCACTAGAAGTTCATTTGTGACTTAGCTATTAGAATCGACAGTTCCGAGTGGAGGAGGTCGTGCTGAGAGAGGTGATGGATGTCCTCAAAGGAGGGCCCTGCGTGGAGGCATACTGTTCCAGCGTTCTAGCACAAAAGCACTCAGCAGGCCGAGGCCCAAGGCAGGATCCAGTGAGGAAGCACTGTACAGTTCCTCCAACGTTTCTGGAGCTGCTGTAAGCATTTTCCTTAGCTGCATAGGAAACATAATCCTTAACTTAACCCCCAATCAGTCTGGAAACTGCTGTGCCTGGGAGACTATTGGGGTTAAATAGCTTGTCTATGGGCACCTAGCTCACACATGATGAAAATATAATTCCAACCGAAATTCTTACTCCCAAACCCTATTAGTGACTGTGCAGAGAGACAGGTCTCTCTGATCAGATGACCAACCTGGATTGGAGACTAGCATTTACCCCAAAGCAGAGCATTCCGAAGTCTGAGGCTTCTCCAGACTCTGGTTGAAGTAGCAATTCAGCCACTCGGCATCTCTGGGTCAGAAGTTCCCGCTTACCCCGACTCCAGCCCTCGGGTGCTTGCCACAGCGTCCCAGGCTCCCATGTTCCTCTCGGGTTGTGTACTGTTCAAGTGCTATGACGCCGTTTTCCTGTTTGCATTTTGTTTTGTTTTTGCTTTTGTTTTTACAGTTCGTTGCTCACCCTAACTGTCAGCAGCAATTGCTTACCATGTGGTATGAAAATCTCTCAGGCTTACGGCAACAGTCTATCGCTGTGAAATTCCTGGCTGTCTTTGGAGTCTCCATAGGCCTCCCTTTTCTCGCCATAGCCTATTGGATTGCTCCGTGCAGCAAGGTACAGACCGCTTAAAGCGCATGTCATTGCAGTTATTTCTTCTCCTTTCTTAGCATTTCCTTCAGGTCAGCAGAAGATCTTTTCTGTGTTGTTTAAGTATTACATAGAGCTGGAACTGGGTGAAGCACTTGCCTGGCACAGCCCCAGAACCACAAAGAAAGATGAAAAGAAAAGAAGGGAGGAAGGGAGGGAGAGAGGAGGGATGGAGGTGGGGAGGGAGGGGGGTAAAGTTCTGATAGACCAAACAAGAATAGAAGATCCACAAAAGGGATCTGTTTTTAATTATTCCTTTTTAAAGAGGCAGTGGGTGATGAGATAGGGTATTTTAAATATGTGAGGTACCTCTGAATGGATAAATAGCAGAATAGAGGATAAAGGTACCTTCCCTCTACAGGGTGCTGAGTATGTTCTCCAAGCTCACAGGACACTAATTAGCATCATGGTGTAGAAACAGCCATTGCTCCCCAAGAGCTTTCTTGTTGTTACATCTCCGTGGGATAGCTCATTTTACTCCCGGTTACATTGTAACATTATGCGCTTCAAGAAGCAGTTCAGGAGATAGACAGAACTGGAGGGGAGGGCTTCTCACAACACCCTTACTGCCCTACCTTCCTCTGTTTTCTTGTCCACATTCAATAGACTATGAGTAGAAAAGGGGGAAAGAAGAAACATCCAGAAGGATGGGACTGTTTACCTAAGGAAGATAGCAGAAAGGCAGGAGTGACAAGAGGAATAGACCCTATAGGCACTCTGACACCCGTGATGCTGTGGGTCCCACCTTCCTCATGGCCCAGCCATTAGGACCAGAAAGCACCTGCACTTCAGCAACAGGAAGAGTTGGTGCCCAAAAGACCAAACCATGAAGAAGCCTTGAAACATGCCCCATGGCTTTAAGATTGTCTTAAAGACTCCTAAACTAAGTGTGTCTAGTGACATGTTTAAGATTGTCTTAAAGACTCCTAAACTAAGTGTGTCTAGTGACATGTTTTCAAAGGAATTAAGCTTAGGAGACGCACCACTTACTGGAGACGAACATGCCTCCAGGGAGCTTGGCTCCGCAGACAACTTGATGAGCTACTGCAGTTGCTACAGTGTGGCCACTGAGCTGACACTCCTGTCAAGTCCACAGGTAGGGCACTCAGGCCAGAGAATTCAGGCTGCTGCTCAGCCACCAAAGTGGCCAGGCAAGGAACTCAGCACCTCAGCATAGGTAAGCAGTCCCAGAGAGGGGGCAAGCTCCCCACAAATAGCGAATCCCCAAGACAGAACTATGTGTTTGCTGTATCTGGTCTTAATGTCTATTGAGAGTTCTGCTTCTATGGCAGCCTCATGGACTTCCACATCAAAATTTTCTAGATAATATATATATATGTAAGACTAGATATATATGTAAGTAAGACTAGGTGGTTTGGTTTGGTTTTCTGTCCTTTTGTTGTTGTTGTTGTTGCTGGCTGTAGGTTTCAGGTACATATAATAAGGCTGTGTCTCCAGACTGCAACCAAATAGTCTGCAGTGGAACTGAACAACCCCCATAACGCACACATGCACACACATGCACACACACGCACACACTCGCACACACACACACAAGGGGAACATCTGCCTTTACTCTCTCTGGGCCTCAAAGCACACGTTAGGGAGTTCAGTCATCAGAATATCAACATGATGAAGGAATGACTACCAGCCAGTCACAACCCACATCCCCCACACTCCCCTCTCTCCACTTCCCACCAACACAAAGCTAACTGTGACAGCCTCCAGAGCCCAGGTCCAGCCGACACCAGTACACAGAGCACCTCTGTCTGTCTGCCCAGTACACTTCTGTCTGCCAGGTGTACCATCTGCCTAGGTACCTTGGGAAAGATTCTACTTCTTAAAGTTGCAGTAGGGCTGAGAAGACTTTAAAAATAATATATACATGCTCAACCCTGCCTCCAAAATAGATACGTTTATGGGAAAGGCATTTGGGGATTTCCAGACCCAGCGAGTCCAGAAAGCTAACATAGAGATATAGAGGTCAGACTTACATTAACCTTCTGGAATGTTATAGAAGAAATTATTACAGGATGATTTAACCTTTGACTAGGGCTTCCTTTCCTCTTTTCAAAACTTGATTGACATTTGGTGCTCCAAAACTGTCCAGTGAGACCAAAGTAACAGAGCACTCGAGATACACAAAGCCGACCATAACACCACTTGTCTCTTGGGCACATTTATTAGACTCCCAACTCTCTGAGCAACTGGGGAGCATGGTGAGTAGTGACTGACAGGCCCAAGTCTGTCACATGGGCTGACTCTCAGTGGTACCTCTCTTTACAAGGAAAGAGTCCCTCATTAAAGTGCTTGTCAAGCATGCTTTGAGGCAGCTAAGGGACAGATAAAAGAGTTGAGATATTTTTAGTCTTTCCTTTTACCACTTGGGGGGTGGGGGAAAAACCCTTTTCAAGTTTGGCAGAGATGTTGCTGGGAATTACAGAGAGGTCAAATCTTGCATGTGACAAAGCCAGCCTCTCTAAGGGCTCCCGATATGCAGAATACCATGGCCTCCTAGGATGAGGGCAGTGCAGAGGAATCTAATAGGCCAATCTTCCAGCGAGGTCACAGCCTTGATGGCTATTTCTGTAGTCTCATAAAGAATGCAATGCCATTCCAGGGATTCCATGATCTAATGACATCATCACATGCCCAGATAAGATGTTAGACCGCCATATTTGTTTATAAGTGGACTTGTAAATGACACTGTCAAAACTCATCATCTGGCTCCTGTCCATCAATGTCTAGTGACTGTCAGGAGGCTTGGTTCCCAACCCAATAGCATGTTCCTCCTATCAGCTGCTGTCCTAATTGAGAGACAATTCCCAACACTGAGACTGGCTGGCTGGCCTTCCGAGATGAACGCGTTGTTAACTTCCTCTTGAACTCCTAAGCCTGTCTTTCTGCTATTGTAGTTTAACTTTGGGGGGGGGTCTGAGAAAGAGTTAAATAGAGAGTTAAATAGAGATTGCACAGCCTGGTGTATCAATGGATCAACTCACCAATTTGTCATTTGAGGAGCATTAGCAAGCAGCAGGTGTGTACAGGTGAGGGTGAGTTACAGACATGAGCTTGGGACTGGCTTTCCAGAATCAAGGAAAAATAACAGAGATTTTGTTCCTCATTCCTCACTGCTGTCACCAACACTGACATGGCCAGGAAGGCCAGTGTGAAGCCAGCGAGTTCTTACAAATGGAAGGATTGGGTTCTTAGCATCTTTATCCTCTCAGCAAGGGCTCCTGTGCCGAGGGCCTTTGTAACTGATTAGCCAGTTGATTGGCCAGCTTTTGTGAGTGCTCTGCTAGGTTGTGTGTCTGCTAAAATCTCAGGCAGTGTCTCTCTAGCAGGTAGGACCAAGTAGAAGTCAGCATCATGGCTCTGTCAAGGAGCTGCACTGTCCAGTTAAAATTGTGACAGGAGAAGCTACTTCCTCATCATTAACTTTCAGTCTTCAGTTATTGCCAAAATCAGCCCTAGGAATCAGACAGGGAAACCAAACAATTCTAGAATCCAACCTGATGTCTTTGCAGTGTGCAGTCCACCAATCTTTCCTGCCACATAACTCCTCTTGGAAAAAATATCCACATATTTGTAGGTACCCCCTCCCCATCTCAAACAAGCATCTAGTGAGAAGGGGGTTCAGCAGCTTTGAAGGGTTTCCCAGTCCACACAGTCCAGGCACCAACCAGAAGAGAACTGAGGATCCAAAGGGCTCATCTCCCTGCATTTGTTTTTACCAGAAGCAAGCCTAAGCCACAGGAAATCACAATGCAACTTTCTAGCCAGTGATAGAAGGAGCATATGTGTGTGCTCACCAGGGCTCCTCTTATACTGCTGTTGCTTCTGCCACCAAGTCCCCAGGGGCAGTCCAGCAGCAGGCACCTGCTGAGACGGGACTGGGTCCTGCCAGAGGCTGGTCACTCTGCTGCTGGGCACAGTCTGAGCCCTGCACTGTTAGTCTTCATTTAGGTTTTCGCCATCGTTTTTAATCTGTGTCTCTCCCCACTAGGAAATGAGCAGCCCTTAAGAGAAGGCCCCACACTTGACGGCTGTTTTCTCTCTGTCTCCTCTAGTTCCACACAGCCGGCACTCCAAACAGGCTCATGGCATGTACAGTGATCCCGTGTGGGTCCGTCATGAACCCTTGCATGCATACCTGCCAAGAGTCAGCCAAGGGGCTGGAGAGATGGCGCAGTGGTAAGAGAGCTTGTTGCTATTATAGAGAATTAGGGTTCAGTTCCCAGGATCCACATGGCAGCTCCAGATCCAGGGGACCCAACATCTCTTCTGACCGCTGAGAGTACCAGGCACACATGGGTCACAGACATACGTGGAGGCAGGAACTCACAAAATAAATAAATCTAAAGAAAAATTTTCAAAGAATCCGTCAAGTCTCTCAGGTTTCCTACTAGAGGAATTCCTCTACCATCCGTCCTGTAGATCAAGAACTCCCTACAGAGCAGGTGCTGTTTGCTGGATGTGACGTCAGTGGTCACTCACACTAACCACAGGCAGGTATCTTATCTTTTCACTCCCATTTTATAGAAGAAACAGAGACACTAGTCAATCAACCACCAAAATCTGTGGCATTGTAACCGAGACTGAGTGTCTATCGGTTAAGAGATTTGCCCATGATTACTGAAGTAGCATCTGTACGCCTACACACAGCTCCAGTAGAGCCACATGCCAACTTTTCTAGAAAAGAGAAATCTAGCCTAGCACAGGCCAGACACTGCCTGTTCCCTTTCCCCTTATTGGAAACCCTACCTTGTAAAAACCACCATCACCTAATACTTCTTTAGCCCTGAACGAAGAATGGCCTCACATTGTAATATGAGAAGGCCCTGATTTCAGACTCCAAAAATAACCCACTGTCATAAAAAGGAAGCTACCTGAGCCCTAGGTTAGGCTTCTTCTATTTTGATTTTGTTGCTGCTAATTTGTTTTAAATGTGTCCATGTGTATGTCTATGAGAGTATATGCCACTTGGGTAATGGTACCCACAGGAGCCTGTAGAGGGTGCTGTCTCCCCTGGAGCTGGTTACAGGTTACTTGTAAGTTACCCAATGTGGGTGCTGAGAACCAAGCTCAGGTCCTCTGCAAGAGCTCTGAGCCTCCAAGCCATCTCTCCAGCCCTTGATTTTGCCTTAAGATAGCGTCTATTCCCTGGGCTAGCCTGGAACTCACTAAGGAGCCCAGACTGCTCTCAAATTCCTGATGTTCCTGCCTCATCTTCCCAAGTACCAGAGCAGGCTCATGGCAACCACTGCGCTCTCACTCACAGGCCTCGGTAGTGATGGAGCAGCTTCAGCGAATTTCCAGACTCACAGCCCGTGCAATTGTAGCCAGAGTGGACTGTGGCCCACACCTCCCAATGTCCCAGCAGCAGCTTTAAACCTAAAGCTGTAACCTTGACTTAGCTTTAACAAACCCAGAGCTAAGAGGCCTTATTGTGGTTCTTTTGTCTTTTTTTTTTTTTTTTTTTTTGGCTCATCAATCAGGCTTGTGAAAAGCAGTTCTTCCCTGAGGTAATTTGCTTCAGAAATTATCTTTGTGGGTAAAACAAGAAATCTCACACACATACACTCACACACATAAATACTTACATACACACTCACACATTCATACACACACTCACACACAAACACATTCACACGCGTATAAACATACACACTCTCACATACATAAACACACACTCACATAAATACACACACATAAATACACACGTACTCAAAATTATATAAATACAGTCAAACATTCAAACACACACACATACAAACATAACACTCTCACATACATAAATACACACTCACACATAAACACATTCATACATACACAAAAACATATACACTCTTACATACATAAACACACTCACACACACACAGCAGTGGCAAACCTTTATAATCCACACTTTGAGGCAGAAGATTGCCATGAGGTTAAGGCCAGCCTGTCTCAAAAAAGAGAGAGATGAAGAAGAAAAGAGGCAGGAGGAAAGGAAGAGGAGGGGGAAGGAGGAGGAAGGGGAAGGAATGAGAAGAAGGAAGAAGAGGAAGAGGGGAATGGAGGAGGGGGAAGAAGGAAGAAGAAGGAGAGGGAATAGAAGAGAAGGAAGAGGAGGAAGAGAAGGAGGACGAGGAGGAGGAAGAGAAAGAGTCACTGAAATGACTGGCTCTCATCTGCCAATGACTTACCATAGGGATGCTTTCAAGTTCAGAAGAAGATCCATCTACCCCTAATCTCACCTTCCCGCCCTATTGCCTACATCAAGTGAAAATGGAGATCAGGGTAGCTTCCGAGTCAGTGCAGCACACTGTGCGAGTTACTTCTTGTTGCGTTCTGCAGTAAACACAATAGCTTTTAGGAGCTCATCTTCTGCTAGAAGATGATATGCTCAAAGAGGGACACCCCCCCCAGCCAGCTTAGCAAGAGGCAGTGCCTGGCCCAGGGGGTAGGGGGTAGATGGAAACTACTTCATTCCACACATATCAGTGGGAGACCCACGTGCAGCCCACAGGGAGATGGCTGGTGAGCTTTTAAGAGCTGTGTCTTTCCCAAAGTGTCTCCATCTTTCTTTGATGGACCTTCTGCAAGATACAGATCTGGTAGCCTTGTCTGTTCCTCAGTGCCTCCTCTCCCAGAATGCACTATCTTCCCTTGCTGCTTATGAAAACACAGACAAGGACAAGAGACTATGTTTCAGCTACTTAGGAACAATTCCATGAATACTTAAGGATATCCAAGGTCAGATGGTTGGAAAATAAGTCTCTAAGATGCTGATACCCATTGCTAAAATTTTGAAAACTTCAAACTAGATATCCAATGCCTAACAAACCAAAGCACAACGTGGTGCAATTCAGACACAGCTCGATCCTACTAAATTCATGTGAGATACTCTGTCCTTCCGTTCTGCATTATCAAATTAGCATATGTCCCTACTGTCAAAAATACCACAAAGTCAATAAAGGTAGATATTTATATATAATAACTTACAGCACTAAAGTATATAGAAATGTTATTCGGTAGGTGTTTGTGGGCCTATGGCTGTCAGACAAACATCTCTTTACCCCTCTGGAGTTGTTCCTAGTGGATCTTACAGTAATATACTTGTGCACGCCGATGAGTTTGAACATAGTCATGGACTCCTAATGCCTAGCTCGGTCATGAATGTTTTAAAAAGATAAAAACCAGCTGCATATTAAAATTCCAATAAATGCATCCCATGACATTCAAACAATTATAAATCATGTTATCCTGACAATGAGAACAGGGGTGGTTACTGACTGAAACACATTAGAAGAATATCATCAAAGTATCTGATGTGCAAACATTGTCTGAACACAGCTGTGATCCAGGGGGTCGTGCCTTAGAGAAGTCCCTGTGGTTGACATTCAGTCAGGATGAGTCTCCCAGATGACATTTCCCTTTGGGACTCCTAAGTGAGATAACACGTGAATGTCAGTTAGTCACTGAATCCACCCTGGAGAAGGAGCTGGGCTTCTAAAGAGATTCCCCTCCTTTTCAGTATGCCTGGGGGAAGGGTCAGACTTGCCCAGAGTGATGAAGATGGCCTAGCAAAGACCCTCCCTCCCCCGGGATCTCATCAGCATAATGAACATGGCATGTCATTAGACAGAGAAGATGCCACTAATTCTTGCGCCTGGGAAGGCAGGCAAATGCATCATTCTAGACTCACTGGGAACAACCACACTGACTAACAGGTCATAAGGAGAAACCAATGAACTTTAAAACAGCATCATGAAGCCTGTGTCCTGTGAACATGCTGCTGGACAATTAGAAATGTTTTGGAGACAGGTCTTCCTATGTAGCTCCAACTAGCCTTCAAATGGTGACTCTACTGCTTTACCCTAGACATTTTTCAAGGAAGGAAAAAAAAAAATCCCACATGACTTCAAAGCAAATAATCCCTGAGTTGAAAATAAATCAAAAAGAAAACTGCAAAGATATAAATATTAAGGTATGTCAGACTTTATGGAAGTGCAGGTAATGTAATATCAAAAATCACACAGCTCTAAGTAAATACGAGAAAAATGAAAACAGGCACCTAAACCCAAGCAAATGGGTAGAGGCCCGTGTGCACTTTTAAGATGTAGGTCCTGGCTAGATACCGTTGCGTCAGATTGGAAGGGTGTAAGAGCATATCCATGAGGCTGAGGGTACCAAGGTCAACAGACGGACCCTCATTATGTGTCTGTGTGGCCTATTCCTTTAGCCCCTTCCCCTGAGACTTGTAAATAGAAAAAGAAAAAGAAAAAGAAAACCTTTGAAGTCAGTTGAACAGAGAGTTGGTTAAACAGTTGCTCATATATAAGTACAAGAGAAAATGTCTACTCTATGTTCCTTCTAGTTTCTGTCCAAGATTGGAGAGTCTCTGGCTAAATTGTGATTTTATGAAACAAAGCAATGTGTTGCAGAGAACTTGTACCCACCCGAGCTGTCATTTTAACATGTCCCGTACACACTTTGTCTCCAGCTAGGACAAACCCTGAGGAGCCCTTTCATGAAGTTTGTAGCCCACGCGGTGTCTTTTACCATCTTCTTGGGACTGCTAGTTGTGAATGCCTCCGACCGCTTTGAGGGCGTTAAGACTCTGCCCAATGAGACCTTCACAGACTACCCCAAACAGATCTTCAGAGTGAAAACCACGCAGTTCTCCTGGACGGAGATGCTCATCATGAAGTGGGTCTTAGGTAAGCCAGCTCTCTGTCTTCCCATCTCTCTGACTAAGACGACATCACTGAGTCGTCTAGGCTCCCCTCTGGGTCTGTGCAGACTCCTGACTCATGTGATGCCACACAAATGTCAAGATGCTGTGCAAGAGGTGACACAAACCCCAGTGTGAAAGGAGGAACACCCACGAGGCACTCTTGCGTGCAGGTGTACTGCATACGGCTGGACAGTGGTTTAGCCTGGGAAACATGTTGGTCATTTAGATCCCTACAGGCCTTAGAACAAGCCTATTTGAGAAGGGTAAAATTCTGTAGCTTAAAGGACACTTAAGTTTCATAGCCTAAAGTAGGCTTGTGTTAATCCAAAGTGGACTTTGTATAGTAAGTATTACCTAAAATTTGGGTAGTGCCTCAGTTAAGTTTCTATTGCCACGATAAAGATCTTGACCAAAAGTAACCTAGGGAGGAAGGGTTTATTTGACTTACACTTCCTAGGTCTCAGGCTACTGAGGGAAGTCAGCGCCGGGACTCAGGACAGGAACCTGGAGGGAGAAGCTGAAGCAGAGGCAATGGAGGTGCTGCTTACTGACTTGGTCCTCCTGGCTTACGCAACCCGCTTTGTTTCTATCAGCCAAGGCCCCCTTCCCAGAGGTGGCGCTGTCCACAGTGGGCTGGAACCTTCCATATCAATCATTAGTCAGTGAAATCTCCCACAGACTGCCCACAGTCCAGTCCAGTGAAGAGATTTTCTCAACTGAGGGTCTTGCTTCCCAGATGACTGTAGTTTATGTCAAGTTAAAAAACAAAACAACACCACACACACACACACACACCCCGACGCAGTGAGTAACATGTTGAAGTTAAGTCCTGGTTCTGCCTCCCAGTTCCATGCTTCCAGAAATAAGACTCAGGCTCAAATTATATTTACAAATACTTTGGCCATATAGCTAAGCCCTACTCTGACTAGACCATTACTAGAGGTAAGCCACTTATTTTAACCTACATTTTGTCACGTGGCTGGTTACCTGTACCCAGGCACCCTGTGTCCATGCATCTGTCTCCTCATCTTTTTGGGTTCCTCTCCCTGCCTCATTCTCTCCCAGAATCCTTTCTCCTCCTGATGTCCCACTCTATTTCCTGCCTAAGCCATAGGCCATAGGCTTTTTAATTGACAGGTGAGGCATCCATACAAAACACAAGATGATCTCTCTACAGTAACAAATGTGTTAATGGTTTAAATTAACATGTTAAATGGCTATGAATTCCTATCTGTGCTGATATTTTGTGCTTTCAAGGTTTGGCACAATTTCCTAGGAAATGGCTCCCAATGTCTCTCATTTATTACTGGAAATAGCTAAAATAGCAGGAAAAATGCTATTGATTTCTTTTTTCTAACACTGAAAACTGCAAATCAGCTGACAGGAGAAAAAATGAAAACTTGCCAAAGCTATCATCGGGGATATAATAAATAAGCAAAACCTAATATACTATAAACTTTATACTGCAAAGATCTGGATTTCATGGAAATAATTCTAGTGAAATAAAAGTTTTAAAAGAACTGAAATTTGTGGGGTAAGGAGAATTGCTCAATTAACTAAATTAGTTTAACGGTATTTACCCAGATTTTGCTTTCCTGACAAATATTAATATTTGTATAATTGTTATTATATTTACAAGTATTAAGTTAAAAATGTAATCAAGACCAAAGCGTTTGTGCCATCAAATAGCAAAATCATGAATGGATATGTAAAAAGATTACATAACCAGGCCTGTACTGATAGGCAGCCTAAGAAAGTTACAAGAGATAAAACCACCAGAGAGCATCATGGCTGCCCATCCTGGGAACACCTGGAAAAATGGCCCTACACTAGACCACACAGTAGGCAAGTGGAGATCTTGAGAATGTGCTGACCTGGGGCTGTCAGGACAGCATGCCATGCTTCCCAGGGACATGTGATCAAGTAGCAAGCCTGTGGCCAAGGAATTGTTTAGTCAGGCCATTGACACTAAAGTTGAAAAGAGAAGACACCAAAGCCTGGTATGGATTAGGTCTATGGCCTTTCCTGGTTCAGAACCTCCCGGGCCTCTTGGTTTAACATCACCAAACATGTTAACACTAGGCTCTTTTAAACATTCACATCTGAGTCTGAGTAAAAAGTGTCTACAGTATAAGTCTCTCACTCACCCCACTTTCCTACCTGTACCCCAGACTACAGGGAGTATAAGCTCCCTTTCTTTAAACACAGTTGCTATAAGGTAAGCCTCCGTGCCATGACTGTTTCCTGAGCCCCCTTATGGCTCCTCCTAGGTGTCAGAGCCTTAACTCGATAGGGCAGGTGTGTCTCCGTACAGTGGCTCTCATACTTACACAACGTGATGTTTGCCCACCAGAGTGGAGGCTAGTTTTCAGGACTTAATCATCTGAAGTGTTGGAGACAAGAGCCACTCTCAATGGCCTCTTTCTTGCCTTGTTCAATACAGGAAGAAAAAAAAAAACTTATGTTTTCCTAAAGGGGGGAAACTTGCAAAATGTTTATTACAGATAGTTTTTAAAAATTATAAAACTCAAAAGAAGAACAGAATAAACTCCATGTGTCTGTCTCTCACCTTGAATAATTAGGGATCCAGGGCCAGTCTGGTTCCTCCCTTTTCCTTCACCCGTGTTATTTTGAAACAAGGTCTGGGATCATGAAACTTTCATCTGTTTAAAAAACTCTGTATTATTGCCAGGTGTAGAGTGGCACACACCTTAATCCCAGTACGCTGGAGGCAGAGGCAGGTAGATCTCTGGGAATCCAAGGCAGCCTGGTCTACACAGTGAGTTGCAAGCTAGTCAGGGCTATGTAGAGTAGTGCCACTCAGTAAAGTCTGTTTCTTCTTTTTCTTTTTGATCCCACACCCTCACAGCCTTGTTTGCCATGCCTGTGAATTTTAATCCCAGTAACTTTTTTTCATTTCAAATATACTTTTCACTTCGTGAAATTTATATTCTTTTCGTATTTCTCAATTCTTTTTATACTTTTATATCTCTCATTTCCTTCCTCAGTGTGGCTGCATATCCCTGCAAATCCTTGAATATATTGTCTATATTTGTGGTGCTTTTTAAATTCTGTCACTTTTGTGTAATTTTCCCTGACTAGTCTTTCTCCTAAAAGTTGACATTCATCAACATCGATCCATGAGTACTTCACAAACCGTGTTGTTGAGATCTGAGTTTTGTTACCTGAGCCATTTCTTTTGCTATCACAGAAAAACTAAGGCTGGGTGAACCATAAAGCAAAAGGATTATTTTGGCTCTTGGCTGTGGACGGGGATGCCTGAGATAGGGCAGCTGTGTCTGACAAGGACCTCATGGTGGAATGTGGGGACAAAGCCAAGGGTGTGGTTTCATGATCCCTGAACTTGCTTCAAAATAACACAAGGTGGAGAAAAAGAAAACTGGGCAAGATTGACCATAAATCCTTAATGTGGGAAGACAAAGCCAAGTGTATGAAAGAAGATACCAGAGGCAACTTCACCTCATAACAACCCCATCACCAATCTTCCACAGGACCAAGAAACTACTACTGGTGTAAGGAAAACACTAATCTACATCTATGACCCAATCAGCCCCTGATGGGCCCAACCTCCCAACACTGGCACATTGAGCCTCTGTTCTGGTAGGGACAGGCCAACATCAAACCACAGCATGGCCTTCCTTCTGAAGACTGACCTTACGCAGACTGGGTATTATGCTCTTGCCTATCACCTTGGGTCATTTTTCAAGTTTTCTTAGAGTGCCTCTGAAGAGCTTTACCACAATGATCATTCAGTTGGGGCTGATTTTACCATGACTACTTATTTCTGTGCTGTAAACTTACTTCGGGGGTCTTTACTAGAGGCCTCAGGTGTCAACAATGACTTTCAGTTCTGGGTGGTCACAACTCAAACTTGGGTGAGCTTTCCGCTGTTGTGTGTAGAATTCGATTCCACATGCCCATGACTTAGAACTCAGTCATGAACCCGACTTAAACATCTAGAGTCTTGGTTCCTTTTGCATGCCTGTGCTTTTGAGTTTGCTCTCAGGCTTGCACAGCACCCTTCCCTCAGAAGCCTGTCATAGGACATCTTAGCACCCCTCTCCAGCCAGTGACCCAGATGCTATGCTCTGAACTCCCCCTGGAGTGCTGCAGATGGGGCATGGCTTCCAGAAAGGACACCAGCCTTCCCATTAGCTTAGGGGAGCCATGCTCCAGTGCTGTCTCTTTTGAATGTCTGCAAATGGTTCTTCAACTTATTGAATTTCTGAGAACAGAAATCAAGACACATTCTCTAAAACAGAGGCAGAAACCTTTATCAGAACTAAAGAGACCAGACATGGTAGCACATGCACTTGTAATCTTGGCAGCCAAGGCAGGAAAATCACCAATGTGAAGTCATCTTGGGCTACAGAGGAAGAGCCTGACTTAGGATGAAAGAGAGAGAGAGGGAGAAAGGGACGTAGGGAGACAGACTGAGAGACAGAGGGAGACTCAGTATCTTAGTTAGGGTTTGACTGCTGTGAACAGACACCATGACCAAGGCAACTCTTATAAAGGACAACATTTAATTAGGCTGGCTTACAGGTTCAGAGGTTCAGTCCATTATCATGGGGGTTGGGGGGAGCATGGCAGCATCCAGGCAGGCATGGTGCAGTCAGAGCTGTGAGTTCTACATCTTTATCTAAAGGCTGCTAGTCAAAGACTAGCTTCGAGGAAGCTAGGACACCGGTCTTAAAGTCCAAGCCCACAGTGACACATCTACTCCAACAAGGCCACACCTATTCCAATGAGGCCACACCTCCAAATAGTGCCACTCCCTGGGCTAAGCATATACAAACCATCACACTCAGGGTTAGAGAGTAAAGGAAATATTCCTCTGTGTCTTCCTACATCTAATCGTAATCAACCTTCTTTGAGAGGAGGCGAGTGGATCCCTCTCCTTCAGGTCTTCAGATTCTGCCAGAATAGCTGAGTAGCTAGAGAGCATCTTATCCCCTGCCATGGTAGACTGCACGGTTTTAACCAGAAGGGGTGGGGTACCCTGAGCCTAGAATTGGTAGCAAATTGGACATGTTCCAACAAGTGTTGCTGAGGTCTTCAGAGTCAGAGAGAACAGTGATGATGGCCACATGGGTAGAGGCTTTGTAGGCTGTAACGGAAGTGACGTCACAAGACTTCAGTGTGTCCAAGAGTGCTGTGCTAAGAAGGAATGGATGTGGAACAGGGGCAGAGGCAGGGTGCCAGTCCCAACGTCCCTACAGTAAGTTGGACATCAAATGGTTAGGGAGAACAGGTAGCAGAGGGTCACATTTTGAAGGTAAAGTCAATATTTACAGCTCAAGTACATGTGAGGAAGAGAGAACCATTGAGGACAGTAACTTGCAAAGTGGTCTAAAAGGAAGTCATTCACTAGGATGGAAACACGGGGTGAGGGGAGGTGTTTTGGAGAAGAGAGGTAAAGGAAAACTCCAGTTTAAGATATATATTATAGATTTTTTTCCAAAGGGCAAAGATTTCTACCATCTGGAGAGAACCAGAGTATATCAGACACTTAAGAGAAAAGGTCAAGTAGTAAATGGATGTGTATCTGAACTCTGGAAGAGAAGCAGGGGTGGGGTCAGAAACAAATTTGAGCATGTCAGTATATTTAAGCAAATTATCCTATCACTCTCATAAACAAGGATCCAGCCACAGGGCACAATGTTAACGTTTAGGAACACGAGCATTATCTAGCAAAGAAAACCCAGAGAGTGGCAGGCCAAGAGCTGGAGAGTGCTGAGTCCTGAGGTTTGGCCATCCAGAAGCAAAGCTCCTAAGTAGATGACAGGAATAGGATCTGTGTCCATGTCCTGGACCTAGCCTTTCCGGGTACTGGGCACTCTATTATTCACTGTAACGGGGGCAAGGTCATATGGAGGGCATGAAGTAAATGGTGTGGCTGACACTGATGGAGGTGCACTGAAGGTCTTGGCTGCCATTTTCTATTTTTCAATAGATACACGTTAGGCATCTAAATGTTAGGCATTTATCAAGGATTAGGTACTTTGCCAGGTACGGGAAACAACAGTAAATATGACTAGTGTAATCTTGCCCTAAATACCTGCTGGAGCTCTTTAATGATTGCAAAAGTAATAACCTTGAAAGACCTGAGCACACTGTCTACAAAGGGTTCTCTGCACTCTCGTGCTTTGAGATCCATCATCTAAGCCACTCAAACGTGGAAGAACATGAAGTAGCCTTATCCCTGCTGATGTTCTTGGACTTCTGCTCCCTGTCACGGCTAAGAAAGCCTTTAACTAGTGGCCAACACAGATGCGCAAATCTCCTGTCCAGTGACACACCAAATGCGTAGCTGTAGTGTCTGGGCCAGCTGGTTATAAAAGGACATAAGCCATCACTCTCTCCTTAACAAATGCAGCTCCAGAGGTAAAAGGAACCTTGGGATCTTGAACAAGCCCAGCCTGCTCCTTTCAGGGACAGAGGTCTTACTACTGAGAAGGGTCCTGTTCATATCTCTTGCTTCTGCCCTTCCCCTTCCCATGTCTCAACACAGGAGTGGGAGTAGTTCATTTAACCCATAATCACCTCTTGTCACTGTCTCAAAACTTGTGTAGTTATCCATTCCCTTGCTGTGACAGCTAGTGCCATTACACCGGCCTAGGGTGCCCTCAACTCTCCAATCCTTCTCTGGTTTCTCTCCCTCACCCAGTGTGTTGGTTCCCACTGATCTCCTTGATGGTTTCTGCCCCCGAGCCCCTCCAGTGTTCTCCTGCAGGGATCTGCCCCCATCCTTCCCGGTGTCTTCTTGCAGGGATCTATGTGGTTTTTGCTCGTATTTGTCCATTTTTGTTCAGGTCTTTGTGTGAGAAAGATCCTGGGAACAGACCTCACATGCAGTCTACCACAGCCTTAGACCTCCAACCCCAGACTCTCAGAGGTCTTCTTCAGTTGAGGCCTTTATAAACCAAACTACTTCAAACCCCCGAGTCCTCTTCCTCCTGGCCCCTTCTCTTTCTCCCTAACACTGAGCGCTGACCAGACCATATGTCTGACTGAGTGTTTCTGCAGCCATGCAAATGTGGGGCTGATTCACCCTCTCCACAGGGGCCATCTGATCTTCTCACTGGTTTCATTCAGAGGTCACATGTCACAGCATTGCTCTTGGTTCCCTACCATGCTCCTCACAGTGGGCACAGTATCCCTCCTGCCCAGTATGTTCTGTGGGACACTCAAAGTCAGAAGGACATCCTCTGTCACTCTGAATGTTTTACCAAGCTATCACAAAATACAAGAAAGTTCCTGCAGGGGGAATCAAAGCCACAGGGACTAAGAAGACAGCATCAGAGAGAGAGAGAGACTAGCACCCAAGAGAACACAGCACGGAGGGCACACCTGAGAACTTGCTGGTAAGCTATGCCATCTATGGAGCTGCTGAAGGGGGGCCTTTGCAGAATGAGCACAGCCCAGCTGGAGGACAGTCAAGCTGTTGCCTGGCTTCACATTAAAGCAGAGACCCCAGGGTAGCTGAGGAGCCTGGAGGACAGTCAACTGAAAGCATGCCTCTAGAGTGTCCCTCAGAGAACTCTGAAGTTCCAGAGAGCGTAAGACCAGAAGACTCTCTTACTGCATGGTCCTCCCATCTGGAACCTTCCTGTGGAAGACTTTCTCTCCCTTGTCACAGAAGAACCTGGCATTGATTGCTCCTTTTTCTTTCTTTTTTTAATGTTTTCATTACAGTTGTTATTCATTCTTTCACAGTGGGGGAGACATGTGCACATGTGAAGGTCAGAGGGCAGCTTGCAAGGCTCACTTCTTTCCTCTTGCTGTGTGGGTTCTGGGGACCCAGGCTTGACACTCACGAGCTGAGCCAGTGCTCCAGCCTACTGCTGTTTCCTCCCATGCTTGAAAGCAGCATGGGAATCCCCACTGATGCAAACACCAGGACAGCATCGCATACATGCAAATACCAAAAAGAGGAAGAGCCTGGAAGTGCTGGTCCAGAAACCATCCTGGCTGTCCCTCTCATCAGCTTGCTCTCTCCTGGCTGGCTTTTGGTTCCCACACCAGCTCCCTCACCACAACTCACCAGGACTGTAATCTCCAAGGGAGGGCACGGCTGAGTCTGAGCTCTGGAATCAAACCTCCATGGTTAGTCAAGAGGAAAAACCATAAAATCCTGCTTCCACGATTCCTACCTGGTTCTTAACAAATTCACTCTTTTAATAGAGGCTTTGGTATTTAGCCAGGGTGTCCAAACACATCATCTGTGGTGGTTTGAATATGCTTGGCTCAGGGAGTGGCACTAATAGGAGGTGTGGCCTCGTTGGAGTAGGTGTCATTGTGGCCATGGACTTTAAGACCTTCATCCTAGTTGCCTGGAAGTCAGTCTTTCACTAGCAGCCTTCAGATGAAGATGTAAAACTCTCAGCTCTGCCTGCACCATGCCTGCCTGGATGCTGCCAAGCGCCCAACCTTGATGATAATGGACTGAACTCTGAACTGTAAACCAGCCCCAATTAAATGTCCTTATAAGAGTTGCCTTGGTCATGGTGTCTGTTCACAGCAGTAAAACCCTAACTAAGACAATTATGATTCATAAAGTAGCAAAATTAAGTTATGAAGTAGCAACAAAAATAATTTTATGGCTGAGGTCACCACCACATGAGGAACTGTATTAAAGGGTCACAGCATTAGGAAGGTTGAGAACCACTCCCTAGACTGACCTTTTCTCCCATGGCCAATACCTGGAACACCCTTCCCCTTCGCCTGGCTAATTTCTTGTTCCTTAACCCAGTATCATCTTCCATAAATTCACCTTTCCTGAGTCTACAAATACACAGTGGGCAGGCACTCTGCTTGGTCCCATGGCTGTGATGCTGACCCTTTATCCCTGTCTCCATAATCAGAGTTAGCTGAACGGCCAAGCGCAAATGGATGCCTATGGCCAGCATTATCTTGGTTGTTTTGACCCCAGTTTGGTGCCTGGACCTCAACATCTGATCAATGGATGACTAAGCAACCTGAACTTGTGCCTAATGCAGGGCATGGTAAAGATGGCGCAGTGGACAGCAACATCCTGCATTAGCTCGGACTGCTTGTGCGCCTTTGGACAACCAACTTGCCAACTTTGTACACGTGTTTCGTCTTCAAAGTGGGGATAATTACAGTAGCTCTCAATTAGGATGCTATGAAGAATCAAGTGGTGTCCATAAAATGCTTAGCCCAGGACTGGGTGCCTAAAAGAAACTGGACAACTGCTGGCTGCTGTAGTCAGAAGAGAGGGGATAAAGAGACAGATGAATTACTGGGAAATCATTAATATCATCTTTCTGCCTGGCAAGCAAAAGAACCTTGGAAATGCTAACCCTGAGACAACGTTTGGGTGATGGAGAGCTTCTCAGTGTATTTTCCTTCCTGTGAGTTCACGGGACTCACGGAGCTCATGGTGAGAAAGTAACTTAAGGAAATAGGCTGTGTGGGACTCTGGGTTAGAGTAGAAGGAACCTCTGACTACTTAAGAAATGTACATAGCTCTGTCTCGAACACTCTGAAGGGAAGCCCTTCTGAGAGGCTGGAAGGGAGCCAGTGCCTTTTTCTTTTGCCAAGCCCTCTCCACAGACTGCAGGCACTACTCAGACTTACATCAAGACACTGATGCCCTCTGAGGCTTCCTGGAGTGCCCTAGCCCTCTTTTCTGCCAGTGCTCCTTTCTTAATTATGGGCGACCTTGTTCTCTGAGCTCCAGGCATTTGTGAGTAACAGGAACTTGGCCTGGAGGAATTTCAAGCACCAAGCATCCTTTACCCCCTTGGGACTCTGAGCTCTAAACATTTCTCTGACTGACAGCATGCTGGGGCGGAAGACCTGGGCCTCAGCTCCAATATAATCCCATAGCTCTCCTAGCATCTTGGAAGCAGGAGGCCCAGTTCCCCTCACTGAAGTGCTTCATGTCACACGCTGCTGTTTTCATTAGGCATTCCAGCTGTTCAAACCCTCACCCCTGCTCCTTTTACTTGTGGCCCTGGACTGATTTAAATTAACCTTGGTGATTAATATTTAAATCTAGGAAGACTGACAAGGACATCTGACCATGGAATAATTTTCAGTGTCTAGTGAAGACAATTCCATTTCAGTTTCATAGAGCTTTTAGTGTTTAAAGTTCCTCCAAAACACACTCAAAAAAATCAAGGGACTTAACCAACATCCCACTGCCAGTGAATGGCCAGCCCAGAACCTGAGCCCACTGTCAGCCAAATTAAAACTGATTACCCCCTTCCACTGAGACACCGGTCATTTTAATCTAGGCGAAGAGACAGTAAAAATAAATAAATAACTATGGTTTTTTTTTCTCTAGCCTGTGATAGGTTTTCTAATACAACCTTTAAATAGGCAAATGAAACGTATATATTTCAGTGTTAAGAAACTTATGATGCACTTACTGAAGTCTGATAGGGTATGCAGAGACATATGCTTTGTTTAGAGAAAAACAAGCAAGGGCCGTGAGAAGTCCTTTAAACAGACCTGTAGGGGTTGGGACACTTCTCACTGTGGAAACTTCAATCATCAACAAAGCAACAAACAAAGCTGCGCAGACAGCTGCTCTCAGACTACTTTTCACCTTCCTTCGAAAAATATTTCAATCCCTTTTATTTGAAGGGCTTTTCCACCACCAAATGTTGATCCTAGCAATCCTTGGGCGTGTCCCTGAAAACTGAAGACAATCTGTTCCCCACTGTCATGTGCTCTGAGGTGGCACTGAGACCCAGGCAGCCTCCCTCTGGAGGACAGAGTCACCACCAATGTCCACTGGTGGCAGCATCTTTGACTCTAGGACTTTTTCACAGCTGAATCCTCAAAGAAGCCTGTTTTCTAATATGCACCCTGTCAAAGGGTTTAGTGTACAGTCTGGGGGAAGCAAGAGACACACAAGTCAGGGGCAAGCCCTGGAATGCTGTGTGGACTGCTCTGCTGGACATATAGAGATATAGAAACCACAGGGAGTTCTGACAGTATGCCTTTGGTGTGGCACTCTACCTTGGAGTCATTACGTAACACTGCAGGTGTCAAGACAGATGTGAATCAATACCACATGACCTGTTTAGTTCTAAGGTAAAAGAGCTTGACATTTGAAAGTGACTATGTAACTCAAAGTCTATCAAAGGATGATCCCTTGTGATTGTCACACAGAAGAGTCAGGAATGCCAGGGTACTGGCAATGGGAGGAAGTGACAATGGGAGAGAGGGTGTCAGCTTGGGGTATATGACATTTTGGCACTAGCAGAACATTCCCTAGCTCAGTGTCTCTGCATGGTGGGAATTTCATTTTAAAAATCTTAATTAAAACAGAAGTTTAAATATTGTGAACATCTACAAGGTGACCCCAGTACCAACAGGACAAGTCTAAAAAGTCTAAAACCAAGTATTAGCTAGCATGGTTCTCAGCCTATGAGTCGTGGACTAAAGACCATCAGAAAACACATTATTTATATCAAGATCCATAACAGTTAGGAAATAAAAATAATTTTATAGTTGGGGGGTCACCACATCATGAGGAACTGTTTAAAAGGCTCGCAGCATTAGGAAGGTTAGAGAACCACTGCCTAAGCCATCTTCCAAGGTTGTCTAGGAAGACAGATGGAGGAACCTGTAACATTTCAATTATATACCCCTATCTCTACACTGCTTACTGTGCAACAAAGCATTTATCTCATTAAAATCCAATTCGTTATTTAAAGGAAAAAGCAGAGGAAATCCAATAACCCTATGCTTAAATCCTCTGAATCAACCACAGAAACAGAAGATCTGTAATTTGGGGAAACGGAATTCAGCATCGCATGTGGGAGCTTCCGAAATTCTGCAACCTCAGCTCCCTTCTTTCCTGATTTATAATTACTCCATACTAACGTGTGTGAGTTCTGCAGCCTTATCCCCCACATTCTGCCCCCAAAGTCTGTCCATGGGTGGGAACCCTCTCCTCACTCTCAGAGATGGTTTACCTCATAAGGTCGGGGACAAAGGCATGCCTTCTCCCAGTCACAGAAATTCACCAGTATGTATTTGAAGGTGTTTCCATCTCTCTGTCTCTAGCCATCCCCACAGGCTGATGTTTTTGTTTCTACCTAGTTCCCATGGCATCTGCCAAGGTAACTGAAAGATGGGCCTGGCCTTCTCCCACAGGAATGATCTGGTCCGAATGCAAGGAAATCTGGGAGGAGGGGCCGCGGGAGTACGTGCTCCACTTGTGGAACCTACTGGATTTCGGCATGTTGTCCATCTTCGTGGCCTCCTTCACCGCGAGGTTCATGGCCTTCCTCAAGGCCAGCGAGGCCCAGCTGTACGTGGACCAGTACGTGCAGGATGTCACGCTACACAACGTCTCACTTCCGCCAGAAGTGGCATACTTCACCTACGGTGATTACAGGGATCGCTTAGCCTGGTCCCAGTTAACCTGGATTTGGAACCTGGCAGGTGACTCCATAGGTGTCCCCAACATGCTTACAGAATGTGGAATTAATCCTGACTTAGAGATGGATTTTTAGTGTTGGAAGGATGGGTTCGTTTCGGGAGGTTCTTGGAACATTCCTGTTTTTTTTTTTGTTTTTTTTTTGGTTTTGTTTCTGAAGAACCCGCCCCCTCCCAGACGTGGGAATATATATACTGAATTTTTCCTTCCATACTGAATCTCTATTCTGCACAAGGGTAAGTTCTGCTTTAGTTCAACATTCTTTCTCATGGTGAGACAGGTTCTTAAAAGAGACATCAATACATTGAACATATCGTTTGAAACAGTTTCCTGGAAGCTGGTAACAAACTTAAGGCTGCTGCCACCAAGAAGTCTGAGGTCTACCTAGACCACTACTTAGGTGACAGTGGAATTCTTGACTGCCCTGCAGAAAATAATTTCGAATGAGCCATTATGAGTGAGAGTTGGAGTTCATGAAGAAGAGATTTTGTAAGCAACCCTAATTAAGTTCCTTGGATCAGCCTCCCCAAAAATCAATGAAAATCGAGAGGGGCTGGTTTCGAAGGAGAGCAAGAGAGGGTAACGTGATCATGGTCAAAGCCCATAGCTGTGCATAAAACGTCAGGATGAAACCCATTGTTCTATACAACTAATATGATAATGATTAAACTTTTAAAGAAGAGATTATGGTATAGTTTTGGGTATAGGCACTAAGGGAAAGATATTTAGGAAAAAAATATCAGGCCCCCAAATGTGGGTGTGAGGTTCTCAAATGAGTTGCTTTTCTTTACAGTAGCTGTGTGTGTATGTGTGTCATGTGACACACAATTTTGGTGGCTTCTGAGGTTGTATTTGTTTTGCCAATGATCGTGAAGGAGGTCACAGGCTGGCTCCGGGACCTGTGAGATGGAATGACAGCGGCTGAAGTAAACTATAGGTCACAACGAGTTGCATAATGGAATTAAAATGTGTTTTCCACTATAATTTTAGGGTCTTGTTTGTGAGATTCCCAGAAATGTTCAGGTTTGTATTCTGTAAAGCAGTAAGGCAGTACCCAAAGGCCCCACGAAATCATTGCCGTTGTAGCATTGGTTGTTTAGAAATACATTTGTTTAAAAAGAATGCAGGCAGCCTCCGAGCTAATTTTTTAAAATACTTTACTAATTCTTTGAGAGTTTTAACAACTCTTTTGATTATATTCACCCCAAGCCTCCCCCTCTAACTCCTCTGAGACCCACCCCTACTTCCCCAAACCTCACCCCAAGTTTGTGTCCTTTGCTTTTTTAAGAAATTAACCATTATTATTCCAGTTCGTTGTTGCCTGTATATTATTACAGGGAGTTGGGGCATCCACTGGAACATGGTCGACCTACGGGGGCTCCACCCCCTCACAGAAGCCATCAACAGCCATAGCTCCTGAGGTAGGGGTGGGGGCTCATTCATTGATTTGATTTTGGCCATTCTGACAGGTGTGAGATGGAATCTCCAAGTAGTTCTGATTGGCATTTCCCAGATGACTAAGGGTGTTGTTGGCTGTTTCTTTAGGCTTCCCAGCCATTTGTGTTTCATATTTTGAGAACTCCCCACATAGTTGGGTACCCCATTTTTAACTGGGATATTTGTTTTCTTAATGTCCAGTTCTTTTTAGTTCTTTATAGATTGTAGATATTAACCCTCCATCAGATCTATAGTTGGTAAAGATACTTTCCCATTCTGCAGTTTGCTACTTTGACCAAATGTTGGTGTCCTTTGCCATACAGAAGCTTTTCAGCTTTGGAGGTCCCGTTTATTAATTGTTGATCTTAGAGCCTGCACTAACAGTGTTCTAGAAGTCCAGGAGGTCTTTGATGTACCAATGAGTCAGACTGTTCACCACAGTCTTTCTTCAGAGTCCGGGTACTTGGCTGTATGTTGGCGTACTGCCTGTGTTAATTGTGCTGGAACTCCTGACTCAGATTTTAACTAGACTTCCATGAGGGTTCTTTTATCTTCCTTTGTCCTCTTAAACTTTCCTCTCTCTCTAGTCTACCTCAGTAGGGCTCTTACGATGTTACCAGAGCACAATATTATTTCGTATAAGAGAAAATCCTGACCTTCAATTAAATGAAAATCATAGGCTGTATTTTTTTTATTTTTGTGTACAGATGTTTTACATTACATGTACTAATCATCTGTGCACCCACATGTATGCCTGGTGCTAGCAGAGGTTCTGAGCCAACATGTGAGTGCTGGGAATCGAACCAGGGTCCTCTGGAAGAGCAGCGCTCTTAACCACGGAGCCATCTCTCCAGACCCTACTATTAGCTAATTTTGTCTCCAGGTTTTAAAATTAGAGAGAGCTGAAGTCAAAGTCCAGCTCCACAGGACACTTTCCTTTTTTCTTTTTCTTTTTTTTTTTTTTTTTAACTTTTGTGTCTCCACTTCTCACGTGTAAGATGAGGATTAAAAACTCTTCTGTCAAAAGGTTTGTTTTGGGTTAAATAAAAATGATGCAGATTGAAGATGTTCGCATTACCGATGAGCATAGTAAAAATCTCAATAGGTGGTAACAGTTATTATCAATACTACCTCTTTTTTTTGTTTGTTTGTTTGTTTTAAAGCTCAATCACTGTAGTCCATGTTGTAAAAGAGAATGCTAACAGGGTGAGGTACTGTGGAGGTTGGAGAAGGCTTGGGGGATGGTGGGAAGGATGGGGGAGGAGGGTGGAGGACAGGGGATTCAAGGAGTGGGGGTTGGGGATGGAGGTAGTAGTGGATTGGTGGTGGAGGGGGCTAGGGGATGGGAAGGAGGTGGGGTGGAGATGAGGGTGGTAGAGGAGGGGTGGTAGAGGTGGAGGTAGCGGGGTTGAGGGTAGGGGATGTGGGTAGGTGTGGAGGTGGGTTGGAGGTGGGGGGTTGAGTGCAGGGCATGAGGCAATGGTGAGAAAAGGTAGCTGGTGCTTAGTAAGTATTAATTACTAGCACATAATTTAAAGGGTTTGAATGTCAAATGTCCCTCCTGGTAGATAAAAGCAAATCACCCTTCTAACCACAGAATGAGGGGGTACAGCCATGACTTTAGCGAACTGTCCACATAACACAACTGTGGTAAAAAATAAAGGTCGGGTTACAAGCACTGCTTCCTGGCCCTGCTCCCAGCATTTGTTGGTTAACACATGCAGGTTTTCCTTGAATCGTATATGTTTTCGGGTCTATGCTGCTTTGGTGTCTCGAGGGAAGATGGACGCACTCTGCATAATGCCACAGTATGGCTGCAGCATTGCCCCCGGGTTGACTTCTATTCCTCTGTGGGTTGTACTAAGTCCCAGCTCAGCTCACAGTACATTACTGTCCTTGCCTTTTCCGGTTCACCTTGGGCCCTTGGAAATATCCGGAGCTCTTGCTGTGTCATGTGCTCCAACTATGGGGCCGAGCACCCTCTTGTGGCGAGCCTTGCCGGCAAGCCTTCCAACTATTTCAGGATCAAAAAAGTAGGCTATGGCCAGGGTGGGGAGTTTCAGGTTGTGAAAAGACTTTTTTTCTGGTGGAAACAGCTCCAGGATGAAAGTCCCTTCGTGTGAATCACGCGGTGCCGTTTGTTTTATGCCCACCCAGCGCTAAAGCTGTGACAAAACCCATTCAGGCAGAATCCGTCTGCACCGGAAGTCCAGTTCCTAGAAACTACAGCTACCTAGGAGCAGTTTTTACTGTTACAGCTGAGGTGGAAGGTGGCGATTGTAGGTGCATTTTAAAGGAATTCATTTTAGTGTCTGTTTAATAGAAGAAACCACTTCTGATTTCATGTGGGATGTATGTGTTATTTATCCATAGAGGGCAGCAGGTATTTTAGAAAACATGCATTGTCTTTCATGGACTTCTGAATTCTGACTTCAGTAAGAACTTAGAGTCTGTGTTATTGTATTCCAAATGTAATTTGGAATGCGCTACATTAAACTGGCTGCACAGCTTCCCTTACTAAAGGTTTCTGTCTATTATAATTAATTTAACAGAGCCTAGCTTTGAAAATAAAGAATAAAGTTCCTTCCCCCTCCATCTCCCGTGGGGTGCCAAGAATCGCCATGTAATATGCTCTCTATTTGCACTTACTGGCTCTGAAAAGGGCCCCATACCCCCAAATCCAATCTTTAAAATGGCAACAGTAATGTCTGCTCTACGGGGCTGTTGTGAAAATCACAGCTAATTTAGTGTGAGGGCTAATTTCAGTTTCTCAATGTTTCTCATTTAAGCTTTGTTCAGCAGTTCTCAACAGGGATGCTGCTGGCTTTGTCAGCAGGGCAGTTTTTACCAAGTGGTGCAGTCTGGGGTGATGTAGGATGTTTAGCATCTGAGGAGTGCTCCTTCCCGGCACTGTGAAGCGCACGTCGGAGGGTACTGCCCTCACCTGAGATTCACAGTTGGTCCTGATGCCTAGGAGCTAGGCTGAATGCTGTTCCTTAGACATTAGGCCTGTGGTAGGGCCCAGTGGAGGCTCACTCCACTATAGTGATGCTTACAGCACCTCAGGCCCCAGGACTCACCAGTAAACATCAACATTGTCCTTCCAGTAATGTTGTAGCAAGCCTGTGTGTCTGGTCATCCCTTTGAGACTCTCGCTCAGTCAGCGGAAGAGCTGCCAGCATACACTTTGGGGTGAGGAGAGGGGCAGAGAGCAAGATTATGTTCACAGGCAAACATTTCCATTCCTGGTCCCCAGAAGCTGATTTGTTCTGGCTTGTGACTATCTGAACATGTGGTTAGTTTGTCCAGTCACTTCACAGGCATTTTTCATTGCCTGCTCTGTACAGACCCTACCCAGAGCTCTTTGCATATGTGGCTTAACGGTCAAAGTCCTTTAAGGCTGATGAGATTGTCTGCATGATCACACACAGGGACGCTGTGGCTCAGGAAAGCCAGTTGACTGATTCCAGCCCATGCTTGTCTCCACTGCCTCCTCATACTTCCCCAGTTGGGGCTCAGTTCCCGTGTGTGGGGAGGGAAACATAATGGCTAGCCCTGTAGCATTGTCATAATGGATATGCATGGGAGACCAGGAACCCCACCCAGACTGCTGGAGTTACAGGAAGCTTCTAGAAAGAGATCATTCCTAAACTGAATCTTGAAGGGATGACTGGGAATGAAACAGATATGAAGTCAAGTTCCAGGCAGGTGAGACAGCTCATTCCAAAAGCATGGCATCTTGTGTGCTAAGCTCACCTCAGGGCAGAGTTGACAACAGAGAATGCTACTGGTGCCTAACGGGGCAGAGATATGGCTCGGCAGTACAGAGCACTTGCTGCTCTGCAAAAGGACATTCAACTTCCAGCACCTCTTCAGATGGCTCACTGAGCACCTGTGACTCCAGTTTGAAGGGTTCTGAAGCCCCTTTACCCTTTTTGGGTCCCTGCACACAAGCAGACATAAAATAATAAAATCCAAGTCTTTAAAGATGCCTGACTGGGTGCTCTTCCAGAGCAGACCCCATCCCCCAGCAAGTAACACAGATTCTTTCCTTTCAGCCAGGGACAAGTGGTGGCCTTCAGACCCCCAGATCATCTCGGAAGGGCTGTACGCCATTGCGGTTGTCCTCAGCTTCTCCCGTATCGCCTACATCCTGCCAGCCAACGAGAGCTTCGGGCCCTTGCAGATCTCCCTGGGAAGAACTGTGAAAGATATCTTCAAGTTCATGGTCATTTTTATCATGGTGTTTGTGGCCTTCATGATTGGGATGTTCAACCTGTACTCCTACTACCGAGGTGCGAAGTACAACCCAGCGTTTACAACGTGAGTATCCCAGCATGGTCCCTCCCTAAGGCCATCTCTGGGTATCCTAGGAATCCTTAGGAACCTCTCGAAAGCAGTTCCTTGCAGAACTCAGGTTTCCTTGAGGTTGGTGTGAGTTTTGCTCTCAATGTTTTAAGGCTTAGGTTCTGAAATTAGAAAAACAAAGGACTCAAATCCTCACTCTACCACTATGTAGCTCAGGCTGGCCTGCAACTGATGACGTAGACAAAGTTAGCCTTGAACTCACAGAGATCTACCTGCCTCTGCCTCCTGAGTGCTGACATTAAAAACGTATGACACCGCACCCAGCCAGTTCTTCAGTTCTAAAATGGGGATGGATTCATTGCTTTTCTGTTACTATGATAAAATACCATGACCAAGAACAAATTAAGGCAGAAACAATGAGTTTTATTTGGGTTTACAGTTTCAAGTTGGAGGGGCGTCCATAATGGCAGGAGAAACATGGCTGTGGGCAGATGGATCACTAAACTAAGAGATCACTCTTCAGCCACAAACAGGAAGCAGAGAAAGAGAAAAGCAGAAGTAGGGTGGGGCTCCGGACTATCAAAGCCCACCCCCATTGATATACTTCCTTCAGCAAGCACTACCTCACACAGTGCCACCAATGGGGACCAGTTGAACCTCTGAGGGACATTTTTCATTCAGACCACCACAAGGGACAATAAAATAACAACACCTGCATCATGACATAGTGTGAGGTTTCAGCAGGATGGGGTGACCCAGAAAGTATACAATAAAAGTGGGGTTACCACTGTGATTATTACAGCAATACACTTCACCTATATTATTTAGAAACAGAACCTGACAAACCCCTTATGCCAACATGCTATTAGGTCCAGAGAGCTATAGTCCAGGGGAAGAAAGACGGAGGGAAAGGAAAGAAGGGATGGAGTGAGAGGGCTGAGAGGAAATGAGGGACAGGGAAGGTGAACAGAGGTTGCTACCTGACACACACCCTGGGCACAACAGACTTCTCCGAGAAGACAGGATGGAAACATCCCGTCTCAGAATAGCCTATTGGAAAGACAAAAGAATTGATCAGTCAGACCTCCTCCATCTGCTGTCTCTCCTGAGTCAGAGTCACTAACTCTCCTACAGTCTAGGGCAGCCCTGGGGCTGAGTGCTGGCCACACCTGGCTGAGCACAAAGCAGGTTCTGCAGCTTCATGAGCCTCTGCAGCCAGAGGCAGAGGCCGGGACAAGGGAGGCAGATCATTGCTGTGGGGGCTCCAGCTAGCCAGAGGCAGGATAGCACAATGATACTACACCCCACTTTGCAGCCCAAAAAGAAAGTGGCAGATAGCCTATGTGCAAAAGATCCAAAACTTCCTAGTCTCTGTGAGGAACTACGGGGTCTTCTAGAGGGGCCACCAGGAGCACTGAGCTGAATCTAGTAAACGGATATGGCGGAGCCAAATTTACACTCTGGCAAGCATTACTGGTGGATGGCCATTAGCTACATCCTTGGATGTATCCGAGCTCATGTGTCCACATCGGTGTCAACACAAAAA
Source organism: Mastomys natalensis (assembly GCA_021653895.1). NCBI lineage: Eukaryota > Metazoa > Chordata > Mammalia > Rodentia > Muridae > Mastomys > Mastomys natalensis. The sequence continues at coordinate 1,230,984 of JAJTUV010000325.1, read as the reverse complement.
CCACAGCTCTCATCTTAAAGGGAATAAGAGAGAGATTTCCAGAGCCATTTTTCAGTAACCGTGGCCCAGGAACACAGATTTAGGTCATCCCAAATTCCGTGTTCCAACACAGAAGCAGCTTCATGACATTGTATAGTTTCACAGAACAATCAAAATAAGTTTAAGATACACTGGTATGGGTGCATCAGAGAGGCAGGCAGGGTTGGGAGATGGGGTAAGCTTTTCTACGGGCTCTGACGCTGCCTGAGCCTCTGGCAATGGTTAGTGAGCTGCTGAGTTCATAGATATTAAAAGGTTTATTTTCCTATCGTCATAACATGTTAGTCCTGATACAAAGGTGGGCAAAGAATGTCTGTTCTAGGGGCTAGAACTAGTCCAAGCTGAGTAGCCAGCCTTTGGAGCAGCAACATTCCAGTCTTTACACAGAGCTGAAATCCTAAGTGCCAATCGGTCTCTGCTGACAAAGCTTCTATCCAGAAGTTCCCGTTCACCTCTGTAAAGAGGGAAGGGGACTGCCCACTGTACTCACCCTCCACCACAGCTGAGGATTTCATGCAAACTGTCCTGGCGCAGTGTCTCTGGTCTCAGACATTGTCTAGACCCATCAGGTCGAGAACTTCTCCTCATTAAGCTTTGGCCAGAGCCTTGGCTGACGAGTGCCCACTGCCCAGGACAGCAGCTGGGACCAAGAGGTCTGAGAACCTCCTGAGACGTGTCCACAGGTGGCATCTCAGTTTCCCAGTCACTGCAAGTGACAGATCATCTGGTGATCCCCACGGTAATGAGGCCTCAGCTGGCCCTGCTTCTGGAGAAATCACTCATCAAGGGGAGATACTGTATCTAAGAACAAAGTGGTTCGACCCCACACCACTTACGTCAGAGCTGTGGTAGCGCTGCCTGCTCCGTGGGCAGCCCCTCGTGCTGCTGACTCACAGGTGGGAAGTGTGTACAGAGAGCAGGTGCCAGGCCCAGTGCTGAGGGCTGCAGGCTGGGTGGGGGCAGCAGCACCTCAGGGGTCAGACTAGATTTCCATCTGATTTTAGCTGGGACTCACCCTGCAGCCTCAGGCATGGTCTTTAAATCCCCAGGCCCTGAATTGCTGCAGCTCTGACAGAAGAGGTAGGAGGAAGGCCAGCCTTACAGGACTGTTGTTGGGTTCCACAGAGAAGCAGGGGCCATGCAGAGCATAAAGCCTCCAGTATTGGCAGTGACGGCGATGGGTGTGGCGACTGAGCTGGTACCGTAGGACCCTCTCTGGGCAGTGGCCTGGCTTATGGACTGGCTACAGCACATCAGTCAGACTCCTTTTTATTTCTCCAACACCCATTGAAGAAATGGAATAAAACTGAGTCACCCAAAAGCAGATTTGCTCTGATGTGCAGGTGTGTGTGTGTGTGTGTGTGTGTGTGTGTGCGTGTGTGTGTGTGTGTGTAAAGGGTTGGCAGGACAAGACCTAAAGGCAGCAGGAACCACATTGTCAACAGATGTGGGGAAGATGCCAGCCAAGAAGGAAAGGTTTGTGAGTTTCTAGCCTAACACATCTGCTCCCGTGGGCCAGGCACCGGAGACATCAACCTCCATACCACCTCAGACCTTCTAGTGTGGAGACCAGGAACCATGGGCACAACAAACACAGCAAAGAAAGGTCCTCTCCCTCCGCAGGTCCTGGAGTGTGCTGCGTCGCTATGAGTGGGATTGACTGAATGGGAAAAGTCAATGGAGTGCTGAAGCAGAAGGAGGGGAGAATGGGTCATTGCAAATGTCATCTCTTCCCTTTTGACTGCACATTGAAGGATGTCACCCCCAAGAGATCAGCCGTGGCCTTAAAAATGCCCTGAGAGAATGAAGGAGGCGTGTATGTTTGGGGACCTGGAGTCACATCGAGTGTCACTGTGCTGGAGATGAAGTTACAAAACCCCACTGAAGTACTGTGCCCCAAGCAGGTAGTCCCAGGCCACCTGCCTAGACACATGGGCATGTGTGTGCATACACAGGCACACACATCACACATACTCACACACAATAATACACTCACACACAAAGACACACACTCACACATACACACATAATCATACATACAGACACTCACACACAAGACACACAGTCACACACATGTACACACACACACACACACACACACGGAAGCTGTTTCACTGTAGATTCTGAAGTTGCAGGCTAATACAGGGCTCCTCTCCTCTGCTTCCAGGGTCTTAAAAAGCCACAATAATAAGGAAGGGTATTTGGATTCAGACACACTGCAAGAGTCTTCTTACCCTCACTTTTAACCTGATCGTCAGCGCCTTCCTTGTTCAGGGAAAACTGGTCTCCCAACATCGGCTCCTACAGGGAGCCTCTCCATGGGAGTCCTGCCCAACGTAGGGTGAGGTCCCAGGGTAGCTCACAGAACTAACTGAACTTGATCAGTTCTGTCCTAAGAGAGGAGCATGACACAGATTCTGAGACAACTGGGCAGAAAAGGTATGGACTGCGGCCCCCAGCCCTCAGTTCAGATTCCCCTATATTCTAGTACTTAATCAAAGACCTCTCGCCCTTCCCCCTTCCCATTTCCTCCATCCAGCAGATCTCACAGAGGGGCAGAAGAATGTGAGAGGGTTGCATGAGTCCATCTCCAGGTATGAATGAAGACCCCAAGGTCAGTGGTCCTCAAAACACACCAGGGTCATCCAGAGGCAGGGGCTAAATCTAAGATTTTCTTGACCCCACCTCTAAGCCTCTAATTACAGGAGCTGCAGAGCAGGGCCCAGGGCACTGTGTGAACAACACCTGCCCCTCCCTGGAGACAGGCTTTTGATAGACACAGGGATTGGGGGTGGGTCGTGACTCTCATGCTCATGGACAGTTCTACATCCATGCTTATCTCAGTGGTCCCGGTTAAACTCCAAGGACAGAAAACCAAACCAAATGAGAAGATGTAGAAGCGTGTCTTCATGGGAGGAACTGAAGTTAACTGAGGTCAGAGACCACGAGGGAGAGCAGGGGTGAATGACATCACAATGTGTCAAACACAGGTATGAAGTATCAAAGAATACAGTCTTTTAAGCCACTGGGATTTTGATACAGGATTATCAAAGGTGTTTTGTTGGGTCTAGGGCTGGGGCATGGCTTGTGGGGACCTGTGTTCAATTCCCAGAACTCACCCAAAAGAGCTAAGTAAAGTGATGGGCTTTAAACCCAGAGCCAGAGAACCAGAGAGCCATAGGCTCCCTGGGACCCCCTGACAGCCATCTTAGCCCAATCCATGAGCCCAGGTTGGTGAGAGACCCTGCCTCCAAGACCAATGTCAACAACTCCTGTGAACAAACACCCAAGGTTATACTCTGTCCTCCACACCTGTGTACACGCACACACATGCACCTGCATACACATGAACACGTGCACACACAGACATACACACAGCGTGGATCTCATCCAACATTATCAGTGCACAGATGCAACAGGTACCATCCTGTGCTCTGCATTTCCAGATCGAGGAGCCTGGCACACTGGATACTTGGTGGCATTGGTGGCATGTCACACCACAGGGGCAGGTTTTTCCTGGCGCGGACCATCAGATAGGTGCAGATCCAGCAGGAGTGAGTCAGATCCTATGAATGCTTCCAGTATCTCAACCTTCCACCCCACACCCAAAGGTTCTCTCGATGGTCTAGGTACACTTCTGTGGCAGGGGATTCCTAAGAGGGCAAGGCTGTGCGTGTGTGTGCATAGCTGGAACCTATTGAATGTGACAGATTACACACCTGCTGGCAGCAGGCTCCCTCTAAACCACCCGTTAAAGACTGCAAATGGCCAAAAAGGAAGATTTTCAGACCAGTCTCTTGTTCTTCGAGTCTCCAAGTATCCAAGCCATGGATGAGGAGGGAGGAGACAGCCTGAGGACACGCCTCCTTTAAGAATGGGCGGGTGTGCTCTCACCAGCGATATCTATTTACGTCAAATAATGGAAGTCAATGAAGTTAGGCTTACCTTTTGGAAACTTGTTTTATAGTCAACTTCGCTGAGATTCATGTACCCCATAAAGCAAAGTCATTCCGCGTAGAGATTATGTGAAAACACCAGCATCCTAGCACTCTTGTTACAGGGTTAGAAAAATAAGAGACAAAAGGTTTGGCTCGCTCACGAAATTCTCCGGGGAGAGACTGCAGGGAAGATACATGCCCTTCGTACATGAGGATGTGTGGATTAATGAAGACATCCTGAGCACTGGGGTATTGAGTCATTTTAGGGACATCACAGAAGGTACTGACACAGACAGATAGCCTTGTACACTTGCTCAGGCTGTATGTCACCACCAACAGATTCACCGTTATGTAGCGTATGACAAGACAAATGCACAGATAGGTGGGGCGGGAAGCATGAGTGGCAGACAGCAGAAGCGTCTCACAGAACACATAAAGGGCCACCGCCTCCCCAGGAGGTCAGTTTGGCTCTCTCCACTTAACCCTGATTGGCGATTAAAGGTGGGCTCTGTCCTCATGAAAATAAAATAGAAGTGACCCCAGCCAACCTTTTCTACAGGGCGCTGTGGAATGAGCACTGGAGATATCTGTCTAATCAAAAACAGCGCCTTTGTTAAGTTCTAGCTCCCCAGGAAATACTTTTAATGGAAGGAACTTTAGAAGCGCTGGGCAAAATTAGAAGCTCTTGTTTTCTGTGATAACGATGGGAAATTTCCACACTCTGCCCTGGGAAGATTCATATGTCCCACCTCACCTTGACACACTGCCTCCCTGAGGGTCCACCCTGCAATCCTGAGGGGCTCTGGGGCAGAGGGAGGGGACCCTGCAGACTGCCACATACCCTATACCGCTACCGTGCCTGAGCCTCATGAACCCTGGCTCAGCACTGTCCTTTTAAAGACAATAAGAGACAGGGATAGTGAGAAGTACCATGCCCTAAGCAGCTCCTCAGCCTTTCATTTAACCCACGCCATGGAGACACAGACACCACTAAAGAGAAGGAGGCACTGGACTTGCCCAAGATCATGGAGCCAGTAAACAGACATGAACCTCACTCTCCACGGCTTCATTCCAGCTTCAAGTAGATCCCTACATCCGTGTGCTTTGAGTGGGAAGTTGTCTCTTTGCCTCCTGTGGTGCTAATTCTTAAGACTAACATACTATACAAGACTTGTCAGTAAGAGCCCAAGAGTGCCACACATCTTGGCTGTCAGCTTGCAGCCCATGGCTTTTCCCTGTCTATCAGGTATCTCCTGTCATAACAGATAGTTATGGAACAACCACTGCGTGTCAAGTTTTATTTTGGCCCTTCAGCCCTGGCCTTAATGAGCTATTCCCTTTACTCCTGCCCAGGGACTCTCAAACAAGTACAAGTGGATGAGCAGCAGCTCTGAACTGTGCAACCATTGTAAATGATGTCTGGGCAGCAGCTGGGAGGAAATGTTGGCTGCTGATTGGCAGGGTCAGGGAACACTTCCTAGAAGGGATGGCCCAGTGGAGGGTTCTTAGGAGAAAGCTAGAAGAGCACCCAGCCCATATGGCACATCTTCAAAGAACTGCAAATAGCCAAGAGCCTGTGGGAGACGGAAAAAGATTACACAAGGGAGTCTGGAAGAGACTACGTGAAGAGTCTTCTAAGTCCTGATAGAGGGCGTGAATCTCTGCTGAGCCCTCTCTTAGATGAAGATGTGCTCAGAGGCGCTTCAGAAAGGATGCTGTGACAATCGTGTGGAGGGTGGAGGGATGAGCACAGAGACTTGGGACTAGGCCTGGACCTGCTGCTGAAGACTGGAGGATGAGTAAGAATGTAGAAACAGTCTTCTAGAAAAGTCTACAACTGAAACCACTCCAGAGGAAAGTAAGACAGATGTGCTAGGAGGCTGAGAGGCAGGGGCAGGGCAGGGGCAGGGGGCAGGGGCAGGGCAGGGCAGGGGCAGGGCAGGGCAGGGGCAGGGGCAGGGGCAGGGGCAGGGGCAGGGGCAGGGGCAGGGCAGGGCTGGGGCTGGGGGGGGCTGGGGCTGGGGCTGCAGTAGTGGTGGTGGGGACAGAGGAGGGATGCAAGGATCTAGCCATGTGTGGGTCCTGTGAGGCAGCCAAGGCTGGATTGTGTCGACTAGTAGCCTGTTACAAGAAGCCAGGGAAAGGGCCCCCTGGGACACATAGGTCCTTGGCTGCTGCCATTTTATCTGTGCAGTGAGTGCTGCAGTGCGTGATGAGCCGCATGGGAGAGAATCGCCCTGCTTGGCCTCACAGGCGAGGCGTTTGCCAGGATCCTGGCCAGCATGGGAACATGGTGTGTCTGATCTAGTAGCACCATGGGCTGAGTTTAAAATCACACTTCATTATACTCTCAAGGTCATCATCGTCACCCTTCAACAATACGACCGATACAAGGTGTCTGGATGAATAAGAGAGTTCATCAGATAAGTTCTAAGACCTGACAGGGTATCTATCACACGGTCAGACATGGAGCCTCGCTCAGACCCAGAGAGATGGGGCAACTACACTCACTAAGATGTAAAAAACAAACAGACAAACAAACAAACACCCTTATCTTTGCATGGCTCATTAATACATGAGAGACAGTCTTTTACCTGAGCTATTTTTAAAGGCTAACAACACTTCATAGAGCAAGTATTCTATTGCTGTATGGTGTTTGCTTGGAATGCTCCTCCCCTGTTAATTTGTGACATGAAATGTTAAAGCCTCGTCAGCAGACTAAAAGGTGACAAGGGTTGGGGGGATGTGTTGTTGTTGCTGCTGTTGTTTTTGCCACACTGGAGACTCCCATGCAAGCACCCTCCCACTTAGCTGTATCCCTAGACCAAGTTTTAAGACAAGAGACCCAATAACAGGAAGGAAGTATGCTCTGTCGGTCAATGTCTTACCATCCAAGTACTAACCAGACCTTACACTGCTTGGTATCCAAGGTTGGATTTCGGGTGTTTTGACCACAGGCCCTTGATGACTGTTTTCATGACATAGTATCTCAAGCATCACCTCAGGTCCTCCCCCGACTGGAGGCTCTGCCAGGGAGGACATGTTAACCGTTTTAGTCACCAAATTTCATTCCAGCTGTGGAAGTTGAATTGAAACTCTCGTTCTCAAAGAGACAGACAGTGTGAGAAGAAACCAGGTATTAACAGAGTATCTTTCCAGGTGGGAGGAGCTACATTGCCCAGTGTCTTGAAGACCTTGGCCATATGATGGGCTTTGACAGCCACTGAAGGAGAGAGCCTAGATCTGTTTTTATTTCCAATGTGGTGTAAGGTTCCAGAGACTTCCCCCAGATGCTACAACTTGCTATTAGGGAAACAATGAAAGAAAAAATGCCAAACCTAGCTTGAGTATTGCTTATCAAACAGTTGACGCATAGCAAACTGTCTTGTGCACCTCACCAGCATCATGAGAATTCTATTGCCCTTCATAACAGCCTTCCACCATAGAGACTGTTGCTTTCCTATCTTATGCCTAAGGAGTGGGCGGGGGTAGGGGCGGGGGCTGGGGGAAAGACCTAGGGAGCCTGTAATTTGGCCAAAAACTCAATAGCCAATCTTAGGTTTCCCCCGCTTCAGCACTCTGGTGGCTGTCAACAGCAAGGCCAGCGAACAGGAAGGGACCCATGTAGCACAGATTCATCCACTCACTCATAACCACGCACTGAGTTTGCTGAGTTCCGGCTGTCTGCTAGGCTTATAGATTTCACTCACCTCAAGCCAGACCTCTCTTTTTTGGAGTTCCTAATCCCAGCTCCTCATTTGGGGCCCAAGATAGAACCTGGTTAGGAGGTGATTCAGAGGCAGAGGCGGGAACTCCGGGGTTAGGAGCTTGGCAGAAATATAGACTCCCTTGGATGTTTGACTATCCCCCCTCCGCTCCTCAGGCATGGTGATTGGTTTTGGTCCCTGAGATCTGAGTATTAGAGAAACAGCTTGCCTACACTTGCCTACAGGGTCTGTAACGTGTTTCCTTCACTCCCAAACCTCTTCCAGCACCCTGCTTGGATGTCAAGCAGGTGTTGCTGTCCTTTGGCAGAACTCTAGCAGGGCACAGCTATTGTCTTGTGAGCCTTCAGAGCAGCCCTCTGAGCTCTGATCCTCCTGCTTAATTCTAGCTTGCTAGCTGCACACTGGCTAGGTAACTAAACTGAACTGAACGCTCTGGTGGGGAGGGTTTGTGGCGTTCTGAAGAAGCAGCAATTTTCATAACAATCGACCTAAACTGTCGCCTTGTTGATCAGTTTGTTCTCTGAGGCGAGTGTATGCTGCCTCTTCAGGAAACCTGTTATTAAAGTCTCATTATCCAGGCGAGACAGACCTGGGAGAGGACTGATTACCTTGCCCCAGCTTTCTGCATGACAGATCAGCCCCAACCTTCCCACACACACACACCCCCACCCAGGGAGACAAGGGTGAATCACGTCTATTCAGGATCACTCACAGGCTCTCGCTGCTAAGAAGACTTCTCATGCCAGGGTGGCCTATTGACTAACTTCAGTCCCTTCCCCTGCAAGCCAAGAGCCAAAAAGGGAGGACCAAGAAAAAGGGGAGCACGAGTTGGAGGAACCAGGGGATAATTTGCATGAAATCAAGCATCTGTGGTGATCAGGCAGATAGGAAGGCAAAGGAGGCTTGTTCAGGAAAATCGATAAATACCTAACTGATTACCCTTCATTCACTGGGCAGAGGCCTTTGGAGCTGATGGGGATGCATCTGCTACCAGCCAGCACAGAGCATCCAGCAGCAGCTGGCTCTCGCTGCATTCTCGCTAGCACCTACCAGGTTTCTTTCAGAGTTCGACAAACCAGCAGATGAATCAAAAGGATAGCAGCCATTCAGGATGCCGCTCTTACCGGGTATGCTACAGGAGTTGCTCAGTTAATCTTCCCAGCAACTGAGCAGTTAAGCACCATTATGTCCACTTCACAGTTGAGCAAACCGAGATCCTGGCAAGGTCTGTAACGTGTTTAAATACACACATATCCAGTATGTGTACCGAGGAGATTTGGGCCCCGGCGGGGATCTCTGCTTGCTCTACCTGTCTCTGTGAAGCCTTCTGTGAATGACGCAGCTGAGGACCTGGAAAACGGCACAGTCAGTGGGGTGGGAGAAGACGGGGAGCCAGTAGCTGCAACCTTTGACAATAGGGAACCCCAGATGTGTCCCTACAGCAGCCAGCTGCCAGTGAGGGTCTTTGTGATTAGTTTTGTGGTAGACACCAGTTAAACCAGCCCAGAATCTTTCTTCCTGAAGGGCAACTCCAGACAATGAGGAGAAGGGTAGGCCTTTCTTTCACTCCCTCTGCCCCGGGTCTTGTGGCTCCTGCAAATTCTAGGTAACGATTGGGCTCAAGGGCTCAAACCTACAATGCCAGTGCTCAGGAAGCTGAGGCAGAAGGATGGCCATGAGTTTAAGGCCAGGCTAGGTAGTAGATGGTGATAAAGACACCATTGCAGGCTGGGGGACACCTCCCAGGACATTGGGGTTAGCTCCAGGCCTGAGCCCTTGGCATCAGCGATGGTCTACTGACTTGATTCTAAGCCCGGCTTCCTTTCTAAGAATATATTATGCAGGCTCCCAAGATGTAGGTAATACAGTTTTCTCCCACTGAGGGCAGTGAGACTGAGTTTCTTTAATTATTTTATTCCTGCCACACTCTAGACTAGAAGATAGTAGCCGGGCATCTCAAATTGACTACGAAGCATACATTGGGCGTTGACGTTTCCCCAACACACACACACACACACACACACACACACACACACGTTTTTTTCTTAGAAATGTCTGTTGTTTGCATGCTGATTCACAGAAGTGTTTATGAAGCCAAGCATGTTGTCACAAACCTGTGATCCCAGTACTTGGAGGGTGAAGGCAGAAGGATCAAGTTCAAGGCCACCAGCTTTGGCTAGTATTGAGTTAAAAGTCAGTCTGGATGTGTTGTCTGTATACTTTGAGTTTAAATATGCCCCACCCACAGGCACGTGTGTCCGTGTAGGTGGGTTATGGGACCTTGAGGAAATTGTGCCTAGTTGGAGAAGTGTGTCACTGAAGAAAGGCTCTATCAGTCGTGGTCTCGCCTGGGCTTCATCTGAGCCCCTGTCGGCCTCCTAACCACTGAGGCCTGAGCAAGCAGCCTCACTCTTCTTGCCACTGTGATGTCTCCACAAGGAGATACAACCTTCCTACCTTAAGCTGTTTCTTTTGGAGAATTTGATCAAACTGACGGGAAATGTTCTTAGTGTATCTGCTAATGTTTGTACATTCAAGTACTTTTCCCACGGGTCTATGGCTTACTATGCTTTTGACATTCAGGAGCTAATTTCTGTATGGTTGGATCTCTTGGTGTCTATATTAATAGTTTCCGAAACTTTCCCCAAGCTTAGATCATCTAGTAAATTCTCAGCAACGTTGTATGCTAGTTTTTGTCATAAGTAATTTTTCTAATTTTAACTCTTCAATTCCACTCAGATCTTAGCTATTTCACATTGTGTCAGTCTAGACAAAACATGATACCACTCACAGCTTAGCCTAGGTAATCTTGCATGTCAGATGTCAGTCAATAAAATCTCCTCTGCCAATACAAATAGCAAACATTAGTCTGTTCGTAGCTAGTACACTGAATGTTCCTGTGGAGTGGGCTGGCTCCAGATACAAAGCCCGGAGACTGACTGGAGGTCCCACTACCCTGACTTGATTAGTCAGCTCACCTTTTCTCTGAAAGAGGGTCTGTTGCTTCAGCTCATCCTGCCTCCTAAAAAGAGGAGAAAGAGCCACAGACCTCTTCTCAAGAGCCTGGAAGAGGTTGTTGCAGTCTGGCTAAGACCCCTTCCCAGCCAATCAGGGATGAGTGTTTATCCCTCTAGCAATCTCGAGTCTGGGCCTCTTGTAATCATGCTTTGAGAAATGAGGCTAAGTGGAGGTTCAGAGGTTCATCCTGGCATAGGAGAGTGGTATCGAATGAGCACGCGGTGCTAGCTGTCTGCAACGGGGTCGTGCCACGTTAGAGACCCCACTGCAAACACAGTTTTACCAAAATGTGATCTGCTTAACAGGCCTGCCCTGCCTCCCGATTACAAACACAGAATGCCTAAGGAGGAACTGGAAATAGATGAGGGCTCAGAGGCAGACTCCATAGTAAGAAGCAAGGCATGCTGGACCTGAGCCCATCTTCCCCAGCTGAAACCAGTGGAGTGGGCTGGTCCCTCCTGTGTTCCCTGTGACCTCAGTGGTATCAGCCAGAGACCTGTGGGGTGGTCTAGGGTAAGGAACAGAAAGTGAATTTGGGTGGAACATCTCGGTGTCATGGGTATTAGCTGCTGTTTCCATTGTTCAGGACAAGTGCTTGCCACTTTTTGCTGGATCCTGTGGGGAAGGGCACAGCTGTGCCAGAGATGAAGAGCTGCGGGCTCCTATGAGGTTAGGATCTGGAACTCATCATCCCGTGGCTTGGGACTGTCTATGCCACGGTTCCTTTCCGTAAAGAGATAACAGAATAATTCCTTTGTGATGGGAAATGATACCTCCGTAAATCTTCCACACAGTGAATGCCATGTTTTCACATAAAATGGATTCACATCTTCTATAAGGAAACCGTTTTCCCTTTCTAGAACGGCAGTGGGAGCCAGAGCTCTGCAGTAATGGCTCGTACCCAGTCTTCACTTCAAAAAGTGATGCATGCCTTTAATCCCAGCCCTCTGAAGGCAGAGGCATAGGCAGACAGATCTGTTTGAGTTCAAAGCCAGCCTAATCTACACAGTGAGCTCCAGGCCAGCCAAAGCTACATAGTGAGACCCTGTCTCAAAAACAAGCAAGGGAGCAAACAAAGCCCTGCTAGTGAGTTCCTGATTAAATGTTACAAACTCACAGCTTCAAAGGAAATGAAGGGCAGCAATACCAGCTGGATACCAGCCTCTCAAATGGAGACACCCAGGGAATGAGCCCTACAGCTGCTGTGCACATTGCCCACCACCCCCACACACAGACACCCCCATATTCTCACATGCAGGAGAACTGTAAATTCATGCAAGTCAAGAGTGGATTTTTAGCCCAGGTTGCAAAACTAACATTTTTGTACATTTTCTCAAATAAATCTCAGTGCTTGAGAAACACTGATGGGATGGGTGAGCGCTAGTTAATCCTGGCCATTTGTGGGTGAGTGTTGAAAATCCGAAATGTTAAGGGGCGAGGGGGAAGTCCTGTCTTATCATGGCATTGAAAATTTGGATGCAGACTAGAAAGTTGAACTTCATGTCCCTTCTACACAGGCATCTTCTAAGCCAACCAACCACAATCCAGCTTTTTGACTGGATATTATATAATAAGCCTGATACGAATTCATAGCCAGAAGGTTAGGACCAGGAAGCGTGCTTGGGGACTGAAACCACTGTATTCAGTAATTTCAAAGGGTCAAAGGGCAGTCTGCTAACGGCCAGGCTTCCCCTGGACCACACAGCACACGTGCGGCATCCACTAGATGCGGCACCTGCAGAATTAGAACATGCGTACGTTTTCCTCAGCCTTCTTTCCGACCAACCTCGCTGGCTGAGAGGTCTTTGTTTATTGATTGGTCTCAGGCAGTGAGGATAAACATGAACCTGCTACCAGGTGTCCTGAGGCCCACCAGTGCCAGGTAGCAACGCCAGCTCAGTCTGTTGAACACAAGTCCCTGTCAGGCCGTGTAGCCTAAGAAAAGCTGTTTGAGAGGCCACTGGAGGGACAGTGAACTCTCCTGAGGCTCAACAGCAAACATTTGCCCTGTGTTTAATTTTAGATGTCTGATTAATTACAGTGGGATTTAAAAAAAAAAAAAAATCCCAGCCAGGAGTCCCAGCAAAACTGAATTTAAAACGGAAGAAATCGCCATGTGAGAGTCTTTCCAAGTCTTCTTAGAAATCTGAGTATCTCAGTTATTTCAGGGCGTAGGCGTCAGCCGCGCACTCCAGTCCCATTCTGGGGTGGGAGGGTGTCGGAGAGACTGTTAATGCCTGGTAATGAAAGGGCAGCTTTCATTTTAAAAGTGTGAACTGGTGCTTGAAAGGCCTGTCTGCTTCCTCGTAGAGTTGAAGAAAGCTTTAAAACCTTGTTTTGGTCCATATTTGGCTTGTCTGAGGTCATCTCGGTGGTGCTGAAATATGACCACAAGTTCATCGAGAATATCGGCTACGTGTTGTACGGGGTTTATAATGTCACCATGGTGGTTGTGCTGCTCAACATGCTGATAGCCATGATCAACAACTCCTATCAGGAAATCGAGGTAAGCCAGATCAGAGCCGTCCCTCCTTGGCCAGCCATAGCACTGCAGCGAAGAGGGTGGTGGTGTCAGATGCGCATGCGCCCTCGCTTAAAGCGCATGCGCTCTCACGTGTGAAGCTAAGATGGTGACAAGGCACTCTTCCTGGACCACATTTTCTATCAGTCAGCCACATGGCCCTGCTGCCACCACCACATGAGAAAGCCTAGTGAGAACAGAAGGAACCAGGATGGCACATCATTCAGACACATCACAATGGCTACATGCCCATCCCCCTTGTGCCTGTCCTGTGCTTCTTATTATTTATTATCTTGTGCCGAGCCAATACTACATTGATGATGCAGACGAGTCCCGGTGCCCAAAGAGCTCATAGGCCAATGACAGAGAGAGAGAGAGAGAGAGAGAGAGAGAGAGAGAGAGAGAGAGAGAGAGAGAATGAATGAGGTGGAGAGATGGCTCATGGGTTAAAGTGCACGCTTAGCTGCTTAGCAAGCATGGGGACCAGAATCTGGCTCCCCAGAACCTATGTAAAAAGCTAGGCATGGTACCATATGCCTGTAATCCCAGCTCTGGGAAGCAAAAAACAGCAGGCTCTTGGGAGCTCTCAGGCCCGCCAGCCTAGCCTGCTCAGTGAGCCCCGGAGTCGGTGAGAGAGCCTATCCCCTTCACTACAGTGGAAAGTGGAGGAAGGTCCCCAACATCAAATCATGGCGTCTACATGCACACACATGGGCATGCACCCCAACATCAAATCATGGCGTCTACATGCACACACATGGGCATGCACCCCAACATCAAATCATGGCATCTACATGCACACACATGGGCATGCACCCCAACATCAAATCATGGTATCTACATGCACATACATGGGCATGTACCCCAACATCAAATCATGGCATCTACATGCACACACATGGGCATGTACCCCAATATCAAATCATGGCGTCTACATGCACACACGGGCATGCACACTCTTAGATCCATGCATGCACATCCCCCTACGTACACATAGGCAAAAATAAACAAACAAACAAAACCAGGTAAGGGCTGGTGAGATGGCTTAGCACCAGGGTTCACCCAGAACCCACATAAAAGAGGAAAGGGAAAAACCAACCCCACGAAGTCACCTCTTGACCTCCACATGTGTTCCATAGCACATACATTCCCACGTCACACACACATACAGTAATAAGTAACATTTTAGTGTTAAAAGGCCAGGTAAGGTAATCAACACATTGCCATGTTCTGGGGTCAATGCGAACAGGCACAGATGATGCAAAGCAAAGAAAAAGAGACCGACTGAGACGCTTGGGGCCACTTAAAGATGAGAACCGCTTTGCCAGAAAGATAACAGGAAATCTACAGGCTGGATTGAGACCCAGAGCACTCACCCAGCATGTGCAAGGGCTTGGGTGTGATCCCCAGTAATGGGAAAGGGAGGAGGTGGCAAGGAAGGAGAAAGGAGATGCCTTAAAGAAGTTGGGGTGCAGCTCAGTGGTAGCATTTGCAAAGCCATATCTCAGTTCCACCTTCTCAAGAAATGCCTTCTCAAGGAGGCCATGGGAAAGTTACAGGGGGGCCGGAGCTCAAGAGATGGCTCAGGGTTAAGAGTGTGGATCGCTCTTGCAGAGGACCAGAGTTCAGTTCCCGGCACCCAGGAGACCTTATACCATCTTCCTATAGTACCTTCTTCACTACCCTACCAATCCCACTCTCTGGAGAATGCAGCACACACTGGAAGAATAAGCCAGTGCCATCTTAAACATTTTTATATGTTTTGGTTTCCTATTCAAATAAGCTATTGCCCTCCTGTGCTGCTGGGCCTCATTTTCCCTAAGTGTAAGAAAAAACAAATAGTAGTTAAGAAAACCCCTGGGTCTTTATATTTCCCACTCAGAGATTTTAAACAAACATGTGGCGCTTCAGTCCACTTAGCCCTGGCACGGGAAAGTTGGCTAAGTGGTACCCACTTGGTACAGGGCTAGCTAAGCCCAGCGCTCATAGCTCAGGATAATATCTGAGGTGGGCAGAACACAGTAGCCTAACCCCTCCCCTCTAGGCCCTGAACAACTCCCTGGCCAAGCCAGAGCTTGGGCCTGCCTGTCTCCATGGGTACTCATGAGCGCATTGGCCCTGGCGAGTGAGTATTTATAAGCCTTCTATGAGGACACTTGCTGATTCATTCACTGGACGGTGAGCACTTCCTGTCAGAATCCACAGGCTCACCCACCCACCCCTGACACAGCATCCCTCTCCACCTCCTCCATCTGGGAGAGTCATGGCTCTCTCAGGAGCCACTGTGCATTGCTTCCATGCCTGTCTGGATCCTCGCCCTCCAGCCCTCCACCTAGCCTTTTGTGTCAGCGTTTAAACAATCAAAACAAATTGTTTTAAAACTGAGAAAACCCTTCTACTGGCCTGTCATGGCTCTCTACGGCTGGTGTTCACACCGCTCAGTGGTTCACACCACTCAGTGGTTCACACCGCTGAGCACCTCTCCCACTAATGACTCTCACCCTCTTCTCCATTCCACCTCACCCCCTCAGGCTGGCTGAGAACTACTTAGCTCTAATATCAGCCGTGGAACAGACTTTGAGCCCCCAGTTAGACTAAGCCCAGCACAAGATCTTCTCTCAGCACGCACACCTATCTCTAGGTCAGCCACAAGGTGGGCGGACGAGTGATTGATCCGACCATCGGCCAGACTGTGTGATCCAAAAGATATGCCTCCTCCTGAGCACAGACCAGAAAGCTCAGGGTAGAGTGCTTCCTCTGCGTCAGGAAGCTGACGGTGAGCCCCATCCCAGCCGAGGAGATGGACAATCTTTCTTGCCAGTGTCTGACATGGTTACATGTCTTTTATGGACATATAGTTCCTTTACTTCTTCTAGTCACCTCTGAAGCAGGTAATTAGTTTATATTCCCATTTTATAAATGAGGTAACTGAGGTCCAGAATTGCTAAGTCAGATGACATAGTTTTCACAACTCACAAGGACCATGGCCAGGATTTGAACCCATGCAGGTTCCAGTGTTCCTATGGGTACATCATCCTTTTTCCTCTGGTTTCCTGTCTTCCTGTGTTACCAGGAGTGACCCTGTTCTCACAGAGTGCCTCATCTACAAGACCCCATGTGTCACATTCCAGTGCAGGCAACTCAAATGTAGAACCTTCCCAATGGAAAGCAAAGGGCCGCCTGCTGGCTATGGGCTGATACCCTAGGGCTCCATCCCAGAAGGCTCACAAGGGCACATCTGTGATGAGCTCACAAGTGCTCTGGCTTATAGCCAGTGCCTGGGCAAACAGGCATTCAGTTGCTGTCTGCCTCAGACGTGCAGGAGGCAGTGTTACCCATACTGCATGGGTCTATAAACTCAAGTCCCATGGTTAATAAAACTTTGAAATCAGATGCATATGCTTCTAAACCCCATCCCCAAGCTTCCTCGAATGAATGGAAATATACACAATAAAAAATCAAAGTTTGAAAGAAAAAAACTCCTATCCACCCTTACCCGTTTCCCGGCCTGGGACTGACTGCCCTCCTATCCTACGAGGCTCCAGGGAGCCTGCGCATAGAAGACAACCGAGCTTCAACTGCCAGGGCCACCCAGCGTTCCGGACTTGACAGTGACTCAGAACACCCAAGACTTGCATTTAATCTAAGCCCAGAACCTGTGAAGGGAAAGTGGCTGGAGCGCACCCTGCAGGCTACAGTTGGGTTTTATGTGTTGTGTTCCACAGGCTAGCCTTCCTCGAATTCCCTGCTGTCACTCTGATTACTAAGAGACACACTTGTCCATGGAGCAATGGATAGAAAGCTAGCCCAGACTAAGGCATTTTTTGCTTGTGTAAAATTCACACTGGACCTCAAAAGTCTAGCGTGCAAAGAAAAAAAAAATCTCATTAACTTTTTGTGTGTGATGCTAGGTACTGAACCCGGGTCTCTGTACATTCTGAGCATGTGCCGTAGCACCAAGCTACACCCCAGCCCTAAGTTTTGTAACAATGACTTGTCGACATGGCAACCCGTTAGCTCAATTAAATCAGATACATCGGTGAAGTCCATTTCACCTGTTCTTTTGTTTGCAGCAGGGCATAGAAAATGTCAGCTTTCCTAAGAGGCTCACCTCAGGTTCACAATGCATTGCCGGGTGACACTCCCAAAAGAGACGGCTAACACCAAGCTGTGGTAGCCAGAGGTGTAAAGTGGGGAGCAGAAGGATGAAGCTTCAGTGGAGACAGTTCAGACAAGCTGCAAGTGGGAGCCACTGGCAAAGGCACCAGGGAAGCGCGTGGGGGGCAGGGCGCAGCACTGGCCGACCTTTTCCTCCAGGAAGGCCAAGACAGGTGGAGAGCTTTAAGAGTGTTGTACGCATAAGGCCTTAGAGTACACCAGGGCCCTGCGCCATCGGGTAAGCATGTGCAGCCCGCCTGTCCTGCCCAGCGATCTGCGCTACCGCTGTAGACTCTCTCAGCCCTGCTTTCACTGCGCTCAGATGTCATCGTGACCTCTGACACGTGTGACTGTTCCCTTGTTTCGCAGGAAGATGCGGATGTGGAGTGGAAATTTGCCCGAGCGAAGCTCTGGCTTTCTTACTTTGATGAAGGAAGAACTCTCCCTGCTCCCTTTAACCTGGTGCCGAGTCCCAAATCCTTTTATTATCTCATAATGAGAATCAAGATGTGCCTCATAAAGCTCTGCAAATCTAAGGCCAAACGCTGTGAAAACGACCTGGAGATGGGCATGCTCAACTCCAAATTCAGGGTAGGTAGCATCTGGTCTGTGGGGTGAGAAAAGGTAGGGGAGGCGGGGAGGCTGTGTTTGACTCCTTCCTTCTAGCAAAAAAAAAAAAAAAAAAAAAAAAAAAAAAAAAAAAAACCCCGCCAGCGAGCCTGGAGCTGTAAGGGGTCATTGTCTTGCAGAATCTACCAGGCACCTCAGCAAAGCACCACCCAGCAAAATGTCCCCAGATCCCTTAGGGAGACGCTTTGAGTTCAGCAAACTGCCTGCTGCCTAGGAAGACATGACCCCAGTGGAGAAGAATTCCCTAACACAGTGGCTCTCAACCTTCCCAACGCTATAACCCTTCAATACAGTTCCTCATGTTGCGGTGACCTCCAACCATAAAATTATTTTCCTTGCTACTTCATAGCTGTAACTTTGCTACTGTTATGAATTGTCATGTAAATATCTGAAAGGCAGATGGTCTTAGGTGACCCCTGGGAAAGCGTGGCTTAACACAGGTTGAGAACCACTGTCCTAGGGCATGTGGAGATAGAACAGCTTTTCACATAAAGAACTCAGAGGATGATCTTAGAACGGAGTTCCCTGCCCAGTCTCTCTTGCTTCTGTGGTCTCATTGTTCATTGCACAGCAGAACCTTTGAGGAGTTCTAGAGGAAAGACAAAAAACTCAGGGCTTCCTTGACCGAATGGACCGATAATGGTCTGTTACCATGACAACCCTATAGCAACTCAGTTCCCAAGAGCAACACTCTAGGAAGCCAAGCCATTTCTAAATCTATTTCCAGAAGGTCCCCTACAGACTGGCCCTGTATGTAGATATTCTCAAGTCCTGCATGCATGCATGTGTACGTATGTATTTTTCTTTCTTTGCTCCAGAAGACTCGCTACCAGGCCGGCATGAGGAATTCTGAAAACCTGACCGCAAACAGCACCTTCAGCAAACCCACCAGATACCAGGTAACTACCCTTACCTAAGTGTGGGCAGAGGTAGAACCCACCAAGATGGGCCCAGTCGCACTGCTGTGTGTGAGCAGAGAGTTCAGCTCCCTTCAGAGCGCCTGCTGTATGGCCGGCACTGTGCCATTTACCAAGGAGGCAGAAAGTACCTTAGTGGCACCGCCATGCCACTTAAGGGGACTGACAAATGACAAACCCCTATATAGATAGCATATGGCATCAAACTGATGGAAGTCCCAAGAAAGAAAGAATAAGATAAAACCTGGAGAAAACCAGGAAAGCCTGGCTAGAGGGAGCATCTTCACAGAGAGGAGAGTTGGCCAAGACCTCAGCCAGGAAAAGGAGACAAACATGGAACCTTACAGGTAAAAAAAGATTCATCCACAAAGTTCTCAAGCTGCTGGAGGGGAGAGAGGAAGATAAAGTCGGAAGGAAGGCAGAGCCCTGCCACTCGGGACCGGGACAGGGCTCTCTAAGAAGATTCAGGAGAGGAGGGTAACTGCAGAAGCAGACACAAGAAGACTGTATTCAGCTTCAGTCATCAGGCAAGACACCAGTAAGGAGGACACATGTACAGGTTCAGATGGAAGGACTGGTGGTTACAGTTGGGCTGTGTGAATGGGCAGTGGAGAAAACCAGACACAGACAATACACAGTCTGGAGATACAGCCAGCAGGACCTGAGACTGGGAGGGGGCGTTCAGAGAAAGGAATAGCCCCTCTATGACGCCCAGTGTGTCCTAGGTGGTCAGGTGGATCCCAAGATCATTCCCTGCATACAGTCTGCCCAGATGGATGCTACAGAAGTCTGTAAAGCCCCTATGCCTGCAATCCTGCATCCCTCCTGGAAACCTGGGCTAAATCTTTGTTCCAGTTTGCACGGGCTCCTGAGCAGTGATGAATGGTAACTGTAAGTTAGCTCTTAGAGCATCTTTCCCCTGCCTTCCAGTCCTTACAGGAATGATCTCTCCTGGATGTAATGTGGCGTTGTCCTGGGTATCCCTTTGGACTGACGTGAGAAGATACTATGCCCCTGGGGCTGCCTTCCCATGGGAAACCCTTACAGACCTGGCATCTCCCTGACACAGTTCTCTAGCTGAATCTCCTCATCTGGTTTTCAAAAGCCAGCTGTGCAGTGGAGAGGATTTAATTGTACAATTAAGAAACAGTTCAGCCTTCAAAGCACGCACCATTTTATCAGATGACATGAGCTCAAAATTGGCAGCGGGCAGATCTTGAGTTTAATCGTGCACGGAATGGAGATGCCCAGTTTGATCTGCTCTGAGCTGTTTTACAGTCTAAGTCCTCTGGCCAGCAGAAGGCTCACGCTTCTCAGCTTCTCTGTCACTGAGAAGACAGGAATTGCCTTATAGAAATTCGGTGTTGGGTGGATCCAGCTACAGAGATAAAGGAAGGGTGATTACAGGCGAATGCCCTGCACCCAGATGAATCACAGTCAGCCTAGTAGCCCTCTCCTATCTGCCTACCAGCATCACAGCCTCCATCCATCCTGCCTTAAATCTCCCACAAACCTCTACTGCAAAAACAGGGACTGACTGCTTTTCAGCCTCAGGCTAGGGGTGACCTTGGGAAGCTATGCTTGCAGTCTCTTGTCACTTAGAGAAAAGCTCCAGGCTATTTATTCAAGTATTCATCGAGGAAAGGCACATAGGCACCTGATAAGGGCTGGGGGACAGCAGGGGACTGAGAAGACCCTTCTCTTTGCACCTGGGCACTCTGGACCAGCTGTGCTCTATGTCTGGGCATCCCTCTGAGCCATAATCATCTATTCAAGATCTAAGCGGACCTTGAGCTGACCCCAAAGGATGTGTGGAAATGGGCTCCCCCAAATTCTGGCAAATTCTACAGATAAGAGAACTGTCTGCCTGGCTGAGGTCTCACATCTGGTGGTGACCCACCTGCTTCTGAGGACACTTCTCTGTTTCCCCAGAACACTGCCAGGCATTAGTCTGGCATCCCTCTTCCTGGTGCTTCCCCCAGAATTCCCTCAGCCTCTGCCTAGCTGGGGCTTGGTGGTCTCTTGAATGGGATCTTGTCTGAACTTCCAAGCCCAGGGTGAGGAGCCAGAGTGCTCTTAAACTGCATCCTGTCACCAGCAGCAACAGGCAACGCCAAAGGATGGATCTGGGGGTGACATGAGCCGGTTTTCCTGTCTGTGGGCCCACAGGAAGCCTTCCAGGCTGCACGCTTGTCACAGCAGTTTCCATGTGTGAACTGAAACCTGAAACCCTCAGTCCATCTCCCCAGAGCTCACTGAGTGCTTGTACACTGTGGTAGAAACCCTGGAGAATCCCCGCGCTGCACTGCCCTGTCCCCCTGAGCCTGACCCCTGTATCCAGTCCTTAGGAGTTCCCTGCGGGTAGTAGTCTCTGTTGTTAGCTTTCCAATCCCGCTGCCTTGTGTGGTCGGGAAAGACTGTTCCTGCAGACTGAGGCGCCACCTTGGATTGCTAGATTCCCTCAGCACTAGCCGTTTGCTTTAGTTAGGTTGTTTCTAACCTGGGCTTCCATCCCCAAGAGACCAAACAGTGGGACAAACCGTGATATCATTGACATGATCTAAGTGCACCTCCCCTCAGAGTTGCCTTGTGGCCTGTTCCAAGAGTCTGTTTGTTAGGGGTTCAGACCCCAATACTCACTCTCTGAGGGAAGCATTTCTCTATGACAAAGCATACATCCACATCCTAAAGACACCACAGAACCCAGACACAGTCCACCATCCAAGCAGACCTTAATTTTCCTGACACAGTGGGTTGTTTGGGAGCAAGGGAGTTTATTTTGTTGTTGTTGGGGACAGTGGCTTGGTTGGGTTTCTTGAGACAGGGCCTCATGTAGCCCAAGCTGGCTTTGAACTTGCTATGTAGCTGAGGCTAGCCTTGAACTCCTATCTCCACCCAGCTTGGGGGGAGGGACCATCTTCTGTTTCACCTTCCAGCTGGTCTTTTCTGTGAGACAAACCAGCATGTTACAGACAAGTCACAGGTGCTGCTTTTCCTGTGTCAGGATCTCACAAACATGACCGTCATGTGTGGTTTCCGCCGAGCACCAGTGTATCCATGCTTCCATAAGCTCCTGCTTTCTGTTGGTGGAGGGCCATGTCCCTCTGGCTCTATCTCATTTGCCTTTGTCAGGATACAGTATGTATTCTCTTCCCAGGCTATGTTCTTGGCCACCATGGCAGCACAAAGATCACAGGTCCCAAGAAGGAGGATCTGTGTCCCCTCCTACCTGCACCCAGTGACCCCTGACCCCAGGAGTCTGCACTGGGGAGGTGTGCCCCTTGTACCTGAATGCTAGTCTCTGTGTGATAGCCCTTTCTTACTCGCAGTGCATCTCCTCTGCATTCACTTTGAGTCTTCCTCGGTTGCGTAACAGCACTAAAAATATTCATCTCTGCTGCTAGCCAAAGTCACGGGGTGGGGGGCCAGCGATGGGGAGAGATCATCTCCATGAAGAAGCCAAAGGACTCAGTGGAAGGAAACAAGGAGCTGTCTACAGTTCAGCACTAAGCAGCATCCTCCCTCCCCTCTCTACATTTCCTACATCCATCCCACCCTACCCTACCCTGTCCCCACAGCACACACATAATGAAGCAGAGGAAACTTTTGATGACCATCTTACCCAGAGCCTTCTGGCATGCACGTCAAGGAGAGTATCTTCCAACCATTTTATGCTTTGTGGTACACCATTACCATCTCGTCCTAAAGATCCCTGGCTCTACCCTCTGTACCCCAACACTGGGGAAACCCACTCAGATCAAGCAGTTAGTAGCCAAAGATGGGCCATGTGTGTTCGAGCCCAAAGACTAGGAGGCCAGCAACTCTTTCCCTCTGCAGTAGCACTGTGAGGTTGCCCGTCTGCTGACATGGGCTTCTTCCTGTAAGAGGTACCCAGAGCCAGCCCAGGCCCGCTGACTAACAGATCGAGCTCCTGAGAAATGCTGCTCATTCCCAGACCACCAGGGAATTCACCTCTTCTTGCGGCTTTGGTTTTCATTTCGGCTAAACCTAACCCTTTCCCTCCCCTGCTCCCCATCTATGTGGCCCTTGAGAAGTCCCCCACACTCTGAGCCCACAAGTCTTCATCCGTAAGTAACAATTCATCTGTCCCTGAGTTTCTGGGAGGATTGAGATCATTTCTGTGAATAAGACTAACACAACATGGTGTGTAAGATGGAGCATGCATGTCTGAGTTTCTTCCTCCTCCTCCTTTCCTCCTCCTCTTCCCATCACCACCACCACCACCAAGGAAGAGACAGGTGAACTGATCCCCCCCAATTCAGTCTGGAGCTTGGCAGCCATGTTTTAAAGTGATGAGTATAGCCCTTGGGATGTTTCTGGAGATTTGGATTAATCGTGTGACTCAATCTGGAGCACACAGCAGATACTAACTACTAACTAGGAAGCAGTGTGGTGACTTCTGCACCCACAAGAAGGTGCCTCTCACTCCCTTCATTTCTAGCTTCTGCCTTGCCATCTTCATCATGAACATCCTTCACTCCAGGAGTGGAGAAGCCATCTGCCTATTTCACTGAGACAGGGTCTCGCTGTGTAGCCCAGACCTGGAACTGGCCCAGGAACTCACTAACCTCCTGGCTCAGACTCCTGAGTGTTGGCATTTCAAGCCTACAGGAGTGCACCCAGCAAGGACACTTAATTATTGAGGTTTGCCTTGAATGGTGAATAGCTTTAACTAACTCCCTTGTACTTGGGTCAGCCTAAAACTGCAGTAGACAAATGCTCAGAATTTCTTAGATTAACAGGTGAATGATAACTGTTGTCTCCTGTGAGAACCTGTGAAGGGTGACTTTTCTGTGTGTGTTTGTTGAAGGTACCAAGGGGTGGGTACTCGGTCCTGTAATGTAGATATTCTGCTTCATGGAGTAGAAGAATGTACCAGACACTTCAGATATTGCTGTGATAACACCCACTTCATGGGGATGAAGGGGGGGCCAGCTTGCTAAGATGAGCCATTCCTACCATCCAAACCATACAGCCGTGGGGAAGGGAGCCTGCAGACACTGGTGAAGAGGGGCTAAGCTCACTCAGGCCATGGGTGAAAGAAACTTAGCTCGGTACAGGTAAAGTCTTGGGACCATAGTCTGAAGACATCCTCTCGGCAAGATAGTCCCTGCTGGGGGCATCAACAGGAAAATAGCCTGCAGCCTCGGATGCTTTGAATACAGCACAATTCTGTTTTCCTGTGGTCAGAGAGAACTTGGGACTGAGCTCAGGTCCACTACCAGTTTCTGAACTCTAGAAGATGCTGCCACGTCCTCTTAGTTTTGGTTGCGGTCAGGTGAACCAAGCACGGGACAGGGCAGTACCAGGGAGCAGGGGACTCCAGCCCCTCTCTCCATGCTGCTCACAAGAGTCAGAAATCTCAGTTTTTGGGATATTTTTAACCTCTATGATTTCACAGGAACCCTGGAACAACTAGCTGGCAAAATCCAAAGCTCAGCTCCACCGGGCTTGCTGACACATGGCTCTATTCTTGGTGTCCCTCGCGTGTAGTTCAAACTTTGTTCACCTAAGAGATACTTGCCAGCAAGTTATCTGGAAGCTAAGGACCAAAGAAAGCCCTTGCTCCTCCATAACTGGAGGTGCAGGATCAGGCCCATGGGCATCTGGGGAAGTGGTCTCTCCATCAAGGCTCAGAGGCCCAGCTGAGAATGTGGCTGATGCTGGCAACCCTCCGAGGTATAGACGGCTTCCTCTAGCCTGGCCTGGGCTGCTCTCATGAACAGCAGCCACTCACCGTCACCCCTGAGGGCTACATTTGCCTGGCCGAGCTGATAAGATTTCCCAGAATTCCCTGTCTGGCCAGAGCAACACTGAGCCTAGGGCCTCAAGCAGAACCATGACTCCAAGATGGTGGTTCTTTCCTTTCTCCTCGGCTTGGCTTCCTGTCAGCAGGAAGTGTCCTGTTCTCACCTCCTGGACGGTGGGGAAGCCAAGCAGAGCTCTGCCCAGGTCCCTCTGCTGAGCAGAGCACGCTGGGACCATGCTAACCTGCTAGTGTCCAGTGCTGAGGCCTGGGCTGGGTGAGAGAATCAGACCCTGCTGGCCTCGCTGCCCCTGAGCGCTGCCTCTGAGTGCTGCCCCTGAGCGCTGCCCCTGAGCGCTGCCTCTGAGCACTGCTGTGCTCTCATTTCAGAAGATCATGAAGCGGCTCATAAAGAGATACGTGCTGAAGGCCCAGGTGGACAGAGAGAACGATGAAGTCAACGAAGGTATGGGAGCCCCAAAGCCCTTTCACTCCAAGCTTTGTAGCTCAGGGTCAAGCACGGTTCTCTCAGGTGGAGACCGGTGTAGTTCGGGTTGTGTTCTCTCTGGAGAATGCCTCGCTCTTCAGTGCAAGCAGATGCATTTCCATGAGCTGGGGAGACCAAGGTCTTCACTTTCTCACTTCGGCAGCGGCTGGTCCACCATGTTGTCGCTGCACTTGACCCGCCCCTCAGCGTCTGCACCCCTCTCATCACCCCCTCCCCTGTCATCCCCACCCAGCCCTTCTACCGCCTCCTCCCGTGAGGAAGGCACGTGATTAGATTGGCTCCTGGATGGTCCAGGAGCCCCTCTTTACCCAGACGATTAGCACCCACTTCCATGTGTCACCTTAGTTCCTGTTTGCTGTGTGACATAACTCATCCTGAGGCCAACCACTAACGATGACATTGTGGGTGTCATGGAGGAATGGGACATTGTTAGTCTGTCTCACAGTGATGACATCCTCAGTTGGCTTCCAGCCCTTTGAACTCAGGATAGCCTAGGATCCCACCACTTACACCTTCTTGTGTGGGCACATATATAAAGGGTCAGCCCGTGCCCTGTTTTCAGAATCTGCCACTGGCTCAGACCCAGCTGAGCATCAGATCTCTGTTCCAGGTCTGAGATTGGCAATAGCAGTGTTTCTCTGAGGAGCTCTGAAGTGACCTTCTTCAGTGGCAGCTGGTGACAGTGCAGGGCCTAGCCTAATGCCTCCCCACATCTGTGGCGAGGCCTGTGGCCGACACTTTAGATAACAGCATCTGGTGCTTTCTATGCACACTGGAGTTCCTGTCTACATCTGTCTCACTGAATGAGTTAGTGTTCCATCTAATTTAAGCAAGTATTCTTAAGTAAGAAGCAGATGTGCTATGCCAGGTCATTAGTCATGCAACACCTAGGATAAATATTTGAAAGACTCTTGCCCATAACTGGAGGTGCTCTGTCTCCCCTCACTTGGGCCACAGGGCTACCAAAAGAGCTTGCCCACTGAGTGACCCTTGGCCTCTTATCTTGGGGTACCTAGCATACAGCCTGTAAAACGGCAATGCCCAGGCTAGCTGCTGAGCACACGGAGCCAAGAGGCTGAGCAGTGGCCCTATCGCGCCTTGTGGGCCCCAATTATGAGATCACGGGCTGCCGCATCAGCCAGCCTCAAGCAGTATGTACATGTGATGGACATGAAGGTAACTAATACACAGTTTGGGGGTGGGTACCCAGATGTCATTTTAACTTAATTGAGCCCGAGGCTTAGTGAAGCACCCTAATAAAAACAGGGGGTATAATCGTGTATATAAGATCTCTATTTAAGCACACGGCATAAGAGATGGGAATAATATACCCACAAGCAGTGGACCCCTGCCAGAATTGAGTCTAGTGTCTAACATATGAGAAAAGAACCTTTCTACTCCCCTGTGTGCTTAATAAAGAGATTCTCACAGGCCCAGACCCATCGGGCTTCTAACCATGCGGGTCACTATGGAAACAGAAAATGAAAGTGACTGGTGGTACCCTATTAGGGAGGAGGCAGCTGCAGGCATCAGGGAGGCTCACATTACGGAGGTCAGGCTGCTTCTAAGAACTAAGGGAAGCTGCAGCCCACAGCGGGCCAGCCCTGGGGCTGCATCCGTGTGCAGAGCCCTGTTCTCTGGTGCTTGGGGTTTCTCCCCTCAGCACAAATCCACAGAACCAAGCAGAACATCAGGAAATGGATGTCCCAGCTAATGAGCATCTGGCTTACTCTTGACATCTCTGTGTGCTGGCTCTGAGGCCAGCACTGAGCCTGCAGTGTGTAAAACAGGTGCCTGAAAATTCACAGCCCTGACTTCCTCCTCGCCAAGCTGTGAGGGAGGCTTTCCAGGAATGGGAGGAGGGGCTGTGTGTATGGGAAACAGGCTGGGTGACACTCCTCCCCAGACATCTGTGGACACAAGGATCTTCGAGACTCCCAACACCCTCCCCTAGCTCATCCACCCCAGGGCTGGGCCTGCACCCACAGCACAGAAGCCCCTTCCGGTTACAACATCCCCAGCAAGCCCTCTTCTGTCTTTACAGGTGAACTCAAAGAGATCAAGCAAGACATCTCAAGCCTTCGCTATGAGCTCCTGGAGGAGAAGTCTCAGGCTACAGGAGAGCTGGCAGACCTGATCCAACAACTCAGTGAGAAGTTTGGGAAGAATCTGAACAAAGACCACCTGAGGGTGAACAAGGGCAAGGACATTTAGTGGCCTGAGGGCACTTGTGACTTCTAACAGCATTCCAAAGCCAGACCAGGTATCCCAGTCTCAGCCCTGTTGGGGAGGGGGTTCCGTTCCACTCCCCTGGGATACAGGGGGAGCCACTGGCTCTGTCATGGCCACGTGACTGATATCTATAGCCCAGGAACCGCCTGGAACCAGGATTATGAAACTAGGCTGTTGGGAGAGACAAGCTACTCCAAAGAGGAAAGAAGTGCCATCAGACACACACGAGACCTGTCCAGCCTCCGTGGCCAAAGCAGGAAAAGGCCATCTTGGATGCACATGTGTGCCCTCCCACTCAACTCAGGACAACAGCTGTGTCCTGGGAAGTCAGCCCTCTGCACCAAGTCCTTTCTTATTCCTCCCCAACACACACACACACAGAACCGGGAGGTGACCTGTGACCTACTCTTAAGTGCCAGACGAGAACCCAGATAGCCTAATAGCTAAATAGTTCTATTTGTTTATATAAAAAAAAAAAGTTTAAAAACACTCAATCAAAAATCGTACTGTAGAGAAAAGTTGTCATTGTTTAGAGAACAACAAAATCCAAATAATGTATTTTTACCTTTATTAAGATTATCTTGTATTTACTATTTTTACCTAAAATGAGAAGAAATAAAATTACCTCATAAGAGCCTGGGAGTCTGTGTGGATGTGCTGTTGGGCCATCTCTGACTGGGGAGCCTGCCTTTAAACAGACAGCCTGTCTGGGTCGGGGCTGTCTGGGAGGACAAGACCAAACCACAGCTATGGTCCGGAGAAGTCCCCAGCCTCCACCTCACTGCCCAGTTCCACCTGCTGCTTCCAGCCCTGACCCCAGCCCCTCCAAGATCAGGCAGGAAGTGAAGGAAGCACTGACTAAAGTGGCAGGTTCAGGTTTGATTCCCTCCGGCTCCCCCTGGAGCATCCCTGTCCTGTTGGGTGTAAAGGGGGGAGGGCAGGGGTGACTGGGATGGAGCCTCACACCTGAGGGGACCGAGAGGGAAGAGCTACCACCAGATGGCGCCCAGCCCCAAACAATGTGCCTCATAGCGGGTCAGAGATGGTGTCCTGGGATTGAAGGCGAGTCCACTGGTCACAGGGAAACAGCTGGTGGTGCTGATCAGCTTGTGACTGAAAGTATCTACTACTGTGCTGTGCTCAGGATTTCCCAGTTCTCCGAGTCTTCACAGCGACCCTGGAAGGAGGGTCAGGGTTCCAAATTCAAATACCTGGAAGATATCCTGGAAGAGAAAGAAAAAGCGTCTATGCACATACATACCCCCACACATATGTGTGTGTGCACATATGGATAGATGGTAACCCAGGTGATAGATGAGTTCCACCTTTACAGAGGCATCAAAGCTGCCTTCATAGGAACCATACTCTTCATCTGGATTCTGCTGGGCTTTAACACACAGTATGGCATCATCTCAAGCCATCATCTGGCAGCTGTTTCTAGGCAGACATGTTATTATATGTACCAACAGGCAACACTCTACAGAAGACTTGGTGACTAATATTTTTGGATACAAGTACCCAGTGAGCCATCTTGTTGGGTATCTTTGGCCTACTCTATCTCACGTTAAGACTGCTGAGCACAGGTTAGCCCATACTACAGTTCTGTAGAATAGGTGCAATAGATGCATTTTGTCTTAGAGTAGTTTCAACTCACAGTGCATTTGCAGGTGTTCCCCTGCGAGTCCAGGAGTGTGCATGCATATGTGCAGAGAGATCAGACTTGCATTTCAAGATATCCCGTTGCAAAAGCTGTTTGCTTAACCCTGCTGCAAGAAGGTGGGGTGACATGATAATAGACGTGAGATACTAGACGTGACTGGTGTCTGTGTCTGTCACTAGCAGATGGTGAATCCCTGCGTGTTGCTAATACAGGCTATTTGGCCACATCGGCCCCATTTTGAACAGCAGAGGAAGTCAACCTTTGATGAGCCCCCGGATGCTGAATTAGGCAGCTAGAGAAGATATGGCCATGAATATTACATATCTGGGTCTTCCTAGCCCTACCTGTACCACAAAACCCCAGGGCTTGAACAAGATGCAAACTCTGTGGCCCATGGGCACCTTGGGTACATGAACAAGGCACTTCACAAATATAGACTCCTGTCGTTAGCCTGGGTTCACCGGAGGGATTGTAGGTGTATTTCAAAGAATGTCTGGGGCTGGAGAGTTGGCTCAGTGCTTAAAAGCACTGGCTGCTCTTCCAGAGGTCCTGCATTCAATTCCCAGCACCCACATGGCAGCTCATAACTCCAGTCCAGAGGAACTATCGCCCTCTTCTGGCCTCAAATGGGCACTAAATGCACATGGCATACCAACATACATGCAGGCAAAACACCCAAATACATAAAAATAAATAAAAAGAAAAACTAGAACTGTCAAGTCTACAGGTGCCTTTGAGACTGTGTGCTGGTCCCTAGAGAGAATGCCTTCTCTTTTTCCTGCCGTCCTCCAAGCTCCCAACCCTGCACAAGATGAATGAATGCTTGCAGCAGGGCTTTCCTGTCTCAGGCTAGGACCCAGCAGTCCCCTGTTCCAGCCTGGACTCTGAAGAGAGGAGGTACATGCTTGGAAGGAAGAGCAAATAATCTGACCAGAGAAGACAAATTACCAATGTTTCTGCAAGAGTTCCTCTCAGATCCCCCACTTATCTTCCTCAGACTGCTGATAAACGCTTGTGAGCCACAGCATTCCAATCCCCAACTGCTTCCGCCAGAGGCGCTTGACAGCCCTGTTTTCAAACTGTGTGACACCCTTTTCCTAAAAATCCTAAGCTTCAGATCTGCTCCTCAGAGAGAGAAAGGGAAACAAGCCCCGCTACATAATTAAAACTGGAACGGAGACTGGCACCATTCATTAGGCCTTCAGGGCCATCCAGGAGTGGGTGCCAGATGGGTGAGAGAAGGGAGGGGAAGGAGGCAGGGGAGGAGGTGGGGGGAGAAAGGAGAGGGAGGAGGCAGGGGGGGAGTGAGAGGAGGGAGGGGGCGGGGCAGAGGGGGAAGAAAGGAGAGGGAGGAGGCAGGGGTTTGGCGGGGCAGGTGGAGGCAGGGTATGGTGAGGCAGGGAGGGGATGGGAAGGGGGCGGGGAGGGGGCGGGGGTGTGGTCTCAAGTGGAGAGCCTGCGACTGAAGCATGGCAGAACTCACCAGCCTAGAGCTCAGCGGCAAGTTCCCTTATCTGCCGTGATGTGACCCTCCACGTTGCTACCCTCCCGTACCTTGACCCTCTCAGAATTAGCCAGTGTGGACAAGGAAAGCAGTTCGTGGGGACAGTAGGCAGGACAGTGAAGAAAGAATTGCGTGTAGCCCAAGTGCAGAGGGACAAGAGCCAGTTCCAGAAGCTCTTCTGGTCCAGCAGCTCTGCCCACTTGTCATGCTGTCTGATGTAACTTTAATGTGTGCATCCCGTGTCAATTGCTACTGTCCAAAAGGAAGGACCCAGGAGGGCCAGGACTTCATATTGGACCAGGGCAATGAGTGGGCAGCCAGTGACGCCCTCCAAGGCCTGGATTTCTAAAGCTCCCGTAGACAGTACCAGCGGGCTTGCAGAAAATGCAAGCCACCCGGCTATATTTTTGTCGGCTGTAGCTGAGCTATGTGGTCCCATTTCTCCTAATCTGGAGGTGGCCCTGCTCCCTTCCACAGCACAGCACTACCCCTGCCCGTGGGGAGGCTCCTGATCAAGCCTCTGCAGTAGGCAGAGATCAAGCATGGAGGTCTTCGGTCATTTGTCACTTTCAGATGGCTTATAATAGGACTCAACAAGTCCTGCTGACACTTCCCAGACAAAACCCCCCAATTAGCGCTGGGGCTGCTGCTGACAGGCGAGCATTCACACGCTTAAGAAGGCAGCACTCCTCTGCCTGTAGAAGATTACCTCCTCTCCCAGTGAGGTCTCTGTCAGGTCTGACTCCAGGGGAAGTTCCTCACATGGAGGTGGCAGACCCAGGAAGGCTGTGACATCCTGAAAGCAAGTAGCTTCTTGGATTGTCACTCCTCTGAGGGACACTGATGCTCGTGGCTTGCAGTGAGGTGGGGTTGGCACGCAGAGGCATTGAAGGAGTTCTGATCTACCCATGTGGCTAGGTGCCTTCAGTCTTGTTTACTTGTCTCACTCTTCACCCCTGCAGGGAGAAAGTACTAGAGAGAAGGAAGCACAGGAGAAGGGGAGGGGGAGGGGAAGGGGAGAAGGAGGGAGAGAGAAAGGGGGAGTGGGACGGAGGGGAAGAGAGAGAGAGAGAGAGAGACAGAGAGAGACAGAGAGAGACAGAGAGAGAGCAACTTATTCTGTCCTAGCACTCAGTGGAATGGCTTCCAGCTGGCTCCCCACTCAGCAAGATCCTGAAGCTAACCCACCCTCACCGATGCTAGGAAAGAGCCCCAGAGGCTTGACTATACCATGGGAATACCACTCACCCCTCTGACTGTTGTCCCCCTCTTCCCCTAACAAGCACCTAGGAGATCCTCTTCCTTTGCTTCAGAAAAGGGATGACACTAGAAATATGGAAACTAAAGGTGGGGGTTTCTGAGGGCTTGAGTCTTTCGAGAAGAGCAAGAGCCTGAGGGAGAAGGTGATGGGCTATCTCTGGGCTTGGAGTTGAAGGCCACAGCGGAGCACAGAGAGGCTACAGGTAAGGAGGCCCAGCTGGAAGAAGGATGTTCTGGTGCCTTAGAGATCAAGGCCTTGGCTGGACCAGCTCTGCCCACTGGAAACAGTCAGAAACAGCTTAGCCTTCCCTGTGGGCACCAAGCCTACGCCCTGCACCTGAACGGAATGGGGAGGAAGAGCAAAGGGCTTCTGCTGAGGCATTTGTTTAGTGACTTTACTGGGTTCTTATATCTCCACCTCCCTTCCAACCCTTATTCCACCCTGATCCTTTCCAATCTCTTAATACTAGGTAGGAGAGAAAGGCTAGAGGAAAAGGGGGGTAGGCCTCCTTAGGCTTCTTCCTGCTGATTGGGGGTGCTGAGTTCCTTGGGGCAAGTCCAATCTTCATAGGATGTCTCCAACTTCTTGTCTCTTTGCTCATGAACACTTGACAAACTGCAGCAGCAGCAACCAGGAGCCTCAGGGGGAGCAGCAGCCTCCTTTCTAGGGACTCAAGGGGCTCTCCCATTTATACCCTCTCCAAAGTCCACAGAATTAAACTATTGGCATCTGACAAAAATCACATCCCAGCTAGTGCACAGGCAAATCATAATCACCTGCTGTGAAGCAGCCTCTGATCCCACACTTGGGATTAAAACAAAACATATTCATATAACGTAACTGGGTTTTTTAAAAAGAAACCGAAATTATCAGTACAGGCCTCCTCCAGCTCTTTGGTGTTCTCTTAAGAAGTAAATTTAAACGTGTTGATCTCAGGACCTCCATATGTCTGAATCAGAAAGAAGTGAGGCAAACACAGCCCACTGGTGTGGCGCAGGCCACATTGACAGGCCAAAGGCCCCTGTGTTGTTGGGGCCATTGACATACAGAAGCACCTGCTGGGCCACCAGCTTGTGTCAGTGGCTTCCACCTTCTCATGAAAAGCAGGGAAAAGGTGAAACATGTCATTTTCAAGCCACGTCATTTCCATGCGGAATCAGGCAGACATGTGGCAGGTGCAGAAATCAAGGGGAAAGCAGACCTCGAGAATGCTTCCACAGACAATGAGCTGCTCTCACCTCAGCCCACAGACACCAGTACCTGACCCCAGTGCAGTCAACCAAAGGCACAGCCCCTCCCACTACCCACAGCTGACCAAAGCAGGGCAATTTGTAGTTTTGCCTTGAGTTTCACACATCTCTGTGACCACACAGCCAGCGGTGCTGGACAGGAAACTGTGCATCAAGCTCTCTGGGAATGTGGAGAGGGGCTGTCTGTAAATGAAGTTGAAGAAAGAGGGCTATGGAAGGGAGAAGAGAAGGGACAGAAGAAGGGAGTGCGGAGGGTGCAGTGCAGCGGGTCCCTGGGTGAAGCCGATCTCTGCCACCCTCTTCCTACAATTCTTTCCTAGTGACCCATGACCAAACACATGCCATTTTTGTTCAGCTTGCAGTGAGCTCCCAACAGTTATCTCTTCAGAGTCTGGCTGAACACAGAAGTTAACATCCTAACTCCCCACCCCCCGACCTCCACTTCCCTGGGTTACATATATGTATGGTGCCCTGGGTCCCAAGCTAGAGATGTGAAGACCAGATGCTGTTTACACACACGCTTTCTCTTGGGGGCTCTCGGATTGTGAGCAGACACTCAAGGAGAGTGTATAAGGCACGGGGCCTGGCAGGGCTGCTCTGTGGCCCAGGTATGTGGGGGCCCTTCAGAATTCAGAGACGAGTTGTCCTGCCCTGTGCAGGTCTCTGCCTCTGGCCCCTGTGAAGGGAGCTGAAAATGGAGGCGGCCAAGCAGGAAGGTCGGAAATGTTCCCTGTACGGTGACCACATTCTCACCCTTATTTGAGGGGTCAGTCCTCAGGTATTCTAGAAATAACCAGGAGACACTCTGTGGGTGATCAATTTCTGGCTGGTGATGCTGTTACTATAAATAGGACCTGTGTGGCCTCGCTTTGTAAGTGCAGGCTGGTGGAGTCGATTACTGGAGTTACATAAATGCAAGTGAATATTGGATTCCGGGGACATCTGTGGCTCTCCACGTGCATAGACCGTGGGGAGCAGAATTCCAGCCACCATTCCTCTGACTCACCCTTTTTCATACGCCCAGACCTGAGTGAGCACAGGAAGTGGCTCTTTGGATCACTTTAATAATCACAGAGAACAGAGCCCCAGGGTTTCAGCTCTGTACCAATCAATCACAGAAAGGCACCAGCACAGTGGATCCCTTAACACCTTCCCTATCTGCAGAGCTATAGCTGTCCCCAAGCCTGGGAGCCTTGCTGAAGGTGGACACTCTATCAGAGTGGTACTGGTTCCTCAGGCTCACACGCAGACACGTAGCAATGCCATCTATGAATAGCATGAATATTCTGTGCTTTAGAAAAGGCCATGCATCTCATGGTAGTTCTTCTCCTGGGATGCAGATGAATTTGACGTCCTGAGCTTGTCTGTTTCTGAGCACAGTGCAGAGCCGGGTGACCTAACTTGTACTGAGGCTGCGGAGAGAGGGAAGAAAGGATGGAGCTTCCAGCCACTGAACACGGGTTCTCAGCGATGCTCACAAATGCCAACCACACAGTCTGCCTCCCGCCCAAATGGAGGTGATCCAGGGGACTTGTGCTGAGGTGGGGGGGAGGGATGGGGAGGCGCATTTCCAGGGAAATGGGAGCAGAGCACAGGCATCTGAGAATACCGAGTGAAACATGTTTTTGTTGCTGTGACAGCATGACCAAAACTACTTAAGGAAGTGTTTGTTTTAGCTTCTGGTTCCAGAGGGCTAGAGTCCATGAGGGCAGGGAAGGCGTGGCCTGACAGCAAGGAAGGGAAGCTGGCAGGTCGGTCTAAGGAATAGGACGTGGCGCTAGCTAGGAACCTGCATGACTGAGTCTCCTAAAGCTTCCATTACCTCCCCAAAGCTCCTCCAGGGCTTTCTGATATATATTTCTAATATATGAGCCTATCAGAAACATTTCTCAATCCAGCACAACACTAAGTGTCGTCATTCTGCATGGAGCTACTGTGCCCAGCTATTCACAGGTCAGCTCGACAAAGAGACGGGAAGTAGATCCAAGCCCACAGCGTGTAACTGACACCAGGCTGCTCCACCACAGCAGAGACAAGGACGGGTCATTGGGGGTGAATGTGTGACTGCTGAGCCCCAGCAGAAGCCAGGAGGGAGGAGCAGAGGAGGGAGGCGGGCAGCACAAGTGTTTCCACACAGGTCCATCTCAGTGCAGAGGCCAGCAGGCGGCCCACGGGCAGCCCGAGGATGATCAGAATAGGCGCTGTTTCATCTTCATGACAGTCCTCATTGGAGGTCACAACCAAAACCAGTGAGCAAGAGGCAACACCACACAGAGTCTGAGCGCCCAGGCCAGGGACACAAAGAACACTGGCATGAAACAGAGACGCCTGAGTTTGTGTGACGTCCTACCCGGGAAGTGAGGAATGGGCGTTAGTACTGGGGCAGAAGCTCTACTGTCTTGAACTCCAGCGCCTCCTGTGGCTGCCGCTCTACCTGTTCTACGAAGTGTGGCCGGCGGCTCAAGAAAGAGGAGAGTGGCTGTACTGGCATTTATGGCTCCAACTATTGCATTTATGGCTCCAACACGCCTTTGATTTTTCAAATCCCACAAATCCTTTTGTGCTTGCATCCCTGGCCTAGCCATGTGACCGGCATAGCCAATAAGACACTAGCAAATATAGCCCAAGCAATAGATTGATGAGTTCATGGTCACTGGGCTTGCCTTCCAGAAGACATGTGCCATGTTGTAAATAAGTTCACATGCTTCATTGAGAAGGACCACATAGAAAATTCAGAGGACCGGAGGCTTCTCACACTTCCCAGAGTAGCTGGTCCCCCTAGCAGAAAGCAGCCCCACAAGTGATTCAGCTACAGAGAATAGAAGAACCCCCAGCTGAGCCTTGCTAATCACAGAATCCTGAAAAGTAACATTTTGTTGCCTGGGCCTGGAGAGATGCATCCGTGGTTAACAGTACATACTGTTCTTGCAGAGGGCCCGAGTTCAGTTTCCAGCACCCATATCAGTGGGCTTACAAACACAACTCCACTTCTAGGGAACTCACTGTTCTCTGACCTCCAAGAGTACCTGTACATACGTGGTACACATAAACTCCTACAGGCACAATACATACATGTAATAAATACATCTGTAGGGTTTGTTGATCTAAGCGCTCTTGTTTAAGGTAGATAGTACCCAGTAACAGACAATTAAAACAAAGAGGCTAAAGGATGGTCTAGGAACCTTTTCTCAGCAGTACAGAAGGAACTCAGGGCCTCCTGCTTGCTGGGCAAACCAGATACCACTGGTGTAAAATAAATTATTTTTAATATAAGTATAAGCAGTGGGCTGTATCCTCAATCTCCATGCTGTTTCTCAGATCCTCTGTGGAAATGCAATCTCAATACTAAATCCACAGAGAATGATGGACCTTAGCCGCCTCTGCCAACATTAGCCAACAAGATCACTTCAGCAGGTGCTACTGAAACTGTAGTCAGGGCTTCCAACCACACACACGCACATGCACACACACACGCACACGCACACACAAGCAGCAAGCAGCTTTAGCTATCAGACAGGAGGATGCACACTTTGCTGAACAGGCTGGTACAGGCAACTCACTCCTTCTCCACCAAAGCTCACATGCACTGTGTGAAAGAACTGCGCGGACGGACTCCTGCTCTGTCTCACCAGCATGAGAGGAGCAAGCCTGGAGACGGTAAGAAGAACCCAGGATGTTTACAAGAGCTGAAGCCTTGTTAACAGAGCCCAAGGAAACAAGAATTGCTGTTTGCTATAGTTTACTGCAGTCTCCCCCAGAGGTACTATCGGGGTTGTAGGACCTGGAGCCTAGAGTGAGGTCCTTAGGTGACCGTGGTATGTCCTTGTGGGACCTTAGCTGCTGCCTCTTTCTCTTCTGCCTCCTAACTCAGCCTATACATGGCTTTCTCTACCACATGCTCCTACCATGACCAATTGGCTTGACACACTCCCTGAAATGCAAACTCACGGACTGTGAGCCAAAATAAAGCTTTCTTAAACTCAGAGAGTCATCTCAATTTTGTTCTATGCCAGCTAATGTGAAATCCAAGAGACAAAACACCTTCCTAGATGTCCAGCCCACTGTGGCCGAGGACTTTCCGATCACTTATCTGGAAACAGTAGGCAGGGCAGGATTTGTTGTTGTCCCTGTTTCAGAAAAGGAGCTTTAGTAGGGCAAGTGTCCCTTTGAGTAGGCCCACTTATAAAATAAAAGCTCATTAGATGCCATGGTTATGAGTTTGCCTGAGGGGAGGGTGCTGAGGAAGGGACTGGACCAGCATCCTGGCCGAGTGCTCTCTGCAGACCAGTGTAAGTTTAGGAAGTGAGCACGCAGGAAAGACAGATGAAGCACTGGAAACAGCAGAAAGAAGAGCTAGGCCAGATGGCTCGGCCCATCACCCTTCACCCCAACACCCAGGACATCACTAGTGTCATAGGAAAGGGGCCGTGGTCACAGACATGTGGCTGGAGTACCTGTGTGTGTATTTTCTCTCCCCTTGCCAGGAATGGAAGAAAAGTCATTTCTCTCATAGGACACGGGGAGGCTCCATATAATCAAGCCATGACTCTCTGATTTTAAGAAAGGTTTATTTTGGCTCACGATTCAAGCAGTTCCAAACCAGGATATCAGGGCTGCAAAATTAAGACAGATAACCCACCAAGAGAGAAAAACAAACTTCCAAGGTGTCCTGATACCTACCAGCTAGGAGAGGTGGGGGTCTTCATCACTGCTGTGGAGGTGGCAGGCTGGGTGGGGTGGGGTCCACACTTCTCCCCGCCACAACTAATAGGGAAGAGAGATGGGGTCTGGTTTCTCAGACTGGAGACTTACTGCTCTCTCTCCTCCTCTGTGGGACTGAAGTACAGCCACTTCCCAACTGCATCAAGAGAGCTGTGTCGTTAAAAGCATTCATAATTAGAGCAGGTAACTCACTCTTTAATAACCAGCCTGTTTCTCCCTCCAGCCCACTGAGCCCCTCCCCCACCCAGTCCCCACTCTGTTTTCATCTCTGGCCTTCATGGTAGGAATTCCTTAAAGCAACCCTGCCGCTTTTGCCTCATCCCCCTCACCCCCTTCCAAGGGCCTGGCATTGATGGTGGGCCCTTCTGTTGCCTTCTACATTGGCAAGGATAGCTCTGAGCAAAGGCTCTGCAGGGACCGGAGAGAGCCTATTTGGTAGTGTGGCTAGGTGTGAGAAGCTCCCACGCCCTGGGTCAACCCTCTTAATGGCCAGATGAGAGAGAACTTCTCCCCAACACTAAATGGCAAGGTTCCACCACCCCTGTGCTCTCAGTAGCTGCAGAGGGTAAAAGTCTGTTGTTCTTCACGCTCAACTGTCTCTGGCAGCACCAGCGAGATTCTTTCCTGCAGCCCCCAGCTCACCCAGCCTTTGCCTTCTTCGTGTTGGCAGGGGCAGGGGGAAAAGGCACAGATGGGGCAATTAAGGAGTGGGTACCTCAGAGGCTGGAGGGGAGTGGCAAAGCAAATCGCTTTAGCTGCTCGAGTGTGTGCTGTTTCCTTAAAATATTATTTTCATCAAAAAAGCAAACCCCAGGCACTGGAGAGATTTCCAAAATCCCTGGTCCTCAAAGAGAAAAGGAAATCTCTCTGAATCCACCCACTCCGAGGTAGTTTTTGGAGGTATTTGCTCACGGTTGTCTTTGCATATTATATAAATCTTAATCCATGAGACAATTGACTACGAGATGTAAGGCTCTTTTCTTTCTAGTAGCCGATCTCTGGCAGAAGCCCCAATCCCTACTCCATTTCTGAGGAGCGAACATTTCAGCCCAGCTCAGAGTGT
Organism: Mastomys natalensis; assembly: GCA_021653895.1. NCBI lineage: Eukaryota > Metazoa > Chordata > Mammalia > Rodentia > Muridae > Mastomys > Mastomys natalensis. The sequence goes on along the minus strand of JAJTUV010000325.1, from coordinate 1,192,068 downwards.
CCCCACAACCACCCTGTGCTACACCAGCCGGGGGTCTGATGCACTAGGCAGAGGGCCTCCCGCTCATGAACCCCTCTCTGTGTGTACCTCCATCCACTTCCTTCCTGGAGGTCACTCCTGCAAGCCACTGCTACATGAGCCCCACAGGGACATAGCTCAAGACACTGCTGGCCACTTTTCCATTTCTCGCCAACTACTTCGGAGCTAGAGGCTGCAATGAAAGCCTCTGCATACTCAGGTAAATAAATATATGGAGTTATCCCAACGCCACACACCTGGAGGGTGGGGGTGGAGGAGGTGCCAGCCATATTCTGAGGACTTCTGCACCCTTACAGATCTGTCTAGGAAACGTACTCTCTCCCCCCTCCCTCCCTCTCTCCCTCCCTTCTTCCATCCTCTCTCTCTCTCTCTCTCTCTCTCTCTCTCTCTCTCTCTCTCTCTCTCTCTCTCTCTCCATCTAGAGTCATCACATTCTCTGGGTTTCTGTTCTCCATTCTAAGGCAGAGAACCTTCAGTCTCCTCATAGACCAACCAATATGTAAGGTCCCTATACCTCCAAACCAACTCTATCTTCTATGTACCCTCCCTGGGACCTGGGGAATAGTTCCTAACTTCAGGGATGGAAATTTTTGCTATCCCACAGCGGTGTGTGCCCAATACAAAGTAACCTGCAAAGAGACGAGGTTGAAGCAAGACACCAAAGAGAAGGGTTGCTAGCTACAGCCCGCCCTTCCTCGCTCGGAGCTGTGAACCTCCCCTAGACAATTGAAGCACAAAAGGTAACATTTTACCCTCTCTGTCTGAGTGTTACAAGGTTGCCCCTTCCCTCCGGCAGTTGCTGTTGAGCAGTCTGACTGCCTTTGGGAAGAATCTTGGATGTCAGCAAATGTACATGCCCTGGATCCCTAACACACACACACACACACACACACACACACACACACACACACACACCATCACATCTATAGCTCCAAATACTAGGTTTGTATATTGAGGACTAGGACTGAGCAGGGTAGTTTTTGTCCATTTAACACAAATCAGAATTACCTGTAAAGAAGGAACCTCAACCAAGGAACGGCCTGGGTAAGATCTGCCTGTGAGCTTGTCTTTGGGGCATTTTCTTGACTAATGATTGTTGTAGGCAAGCTCAGCCCACTCTGGGTGATGTCACACCCTAGGCAAGCTCAGCCCACTCTAGGTGGTGTCACACCCTGGCAGGTTGGCCTGAGAGGTTTAATAAAGCAGGCTGAGCAAGCCATGGAGAGCCACCCAGTAAGCAAGACCCCCCACCCCCATGGTCTCTGCTTCAGTCCCTATTTTAGCTTCCCTCAATGAATCACGATCCATAAGCCAAATAAACCCTTTCCTGTTTCGGGTCAGTGTTAATCACAGCCACAGAAAGCAAACTAAGACAGAGACCATTAGCGTTTTTTAAAGCACAAGTGATTCTGATGTGAATCAGAAGAGGTCCCAGGAGGAGACAGCGAGACCAAGCTGATGAATGCTGCCCTGGCCCTTTAGGTTGCTCTGAGGACCTGCAGAACACTGCTATTCTTGCCAGAGTGGGTAATCAGGAGCAAGAGGCTCAGGCCGGATGATGGCTTGGCATGTCTTGAATGCCCTTCACTCGCCCGAGTATCTGCTTGGGTACCACAGCTCCCCACCGGAACTCAGTACCATCTACAAGGCGGTGTGATCTGAAAGGCTTTTTCCAAGAAACAGCCCTCTCTCTGACTAGGTGACACAACCCACATCTTCCATGCCCCAGACAAGGCTACCCATCCTTCTCTGGACAGGAGTGGGAGAAACTCTTTCCCCAGCAGAGCAGGGATACAGGGAACCAAAGATGACTCCCAGGGAAGAGCTCCCAGGATGGAGATGCCTGAGTGTCCTCACAGAGAGCTGAGAGGACAAGATGCCCTCATCACAAAATGGCATTGCTGATGGCGCTTCAGATTTAGATTTGAAATGCCACTTAAAGGACAGCTTCTCACGCAGACAGTTCCACACTTTGTCACGAGTCAGGCCATGGGCCTGTGTGTCCCTCTCTCTCTCCCTGCCAAGGCTAACAGGAAAAGCATACCTCAGGTCTCCTGCATGGTTGCCTTGGTCGGGGTGGGGGTGGGGGGGTGGGGTTCTGTCCCTACCCATAGCCACAGTCCCAAGAGCAGCTCACTATCACCTGCAGCTTCTCCTTGGGAAAGGACAATACTGTCCCCATGGCAGAGGTGGAAAAAAAAAAAAGGAAAGAAGTAAGAGCTGCCCTTTGCAGACTAAGGTGATAGGGAATGGTTGGCAGAGCAGAGGGTCACTGGTCACAGGGAGAGACTTATAAAACAGAAGAGAATAAATCCCCATCCAGTCACCCGGGGGACAAGCTCCAAGATGTCTCAGATACCCAAATTCTTGACTACCCAAGTCCTTGTATAAAATGAAACATTGTCTGCATGTAATTTACAGCACACTGTCCTGTAGTTTATTTATAATCCTAATTCAGTGTCAATGCTTCCTAACTAGCTATTAGCCTGCACTGTTCACAAAGCGACAACAGAAAAGAAAAAAAAAGAAGCCAAACTTGTTCAACACAAAAAGAGCATTTTGTTTTGCTGCTTATTTTCTACCCACAGCCAGTTGAAGCTACCCATGCAGACAGGGGGCTGGCTGTAGTTCTACGGGGAGACAAAGCTACTTGCTGGAAAGCCAGAGTTTCAAATATGAAGTGAAAACCCTCCTGCAAATAGGGCGCTCTCCCTCTTTTTGCCAACTCTGTGTTTGATGGATAGGGAGGGGCTGGTGTCAAAAGTAGATACTGTCAGAGGCTGACCAAGTAATTTCAGACTGGTGTCCATAGAGTCAGCTCTGTGTAGGCCAGGCCAGCTACCAGGGCTCCTACTGAAGAGCTTCCTCTAAAAGCCAGGGCTTGGATGTTTGGCCTTGTCTTCTGGGACTGGTAGGAGGCAAAGAGGCCCCTGTCTCTGCCTCACCAGGACTGATCCCTGAGGAGAACTGGTAGCCCAAAGCTCCAGTCTTTCCTCCCATGGCCTGGAGCAATACCAGCCCCCACAGCTGGCCCAAGTGTGGTATGGACTGGTAGTGAGTTCCTCTGTCTCCCGTTGAACAGGCCAAGTGTCTTTCCAGCTGATGCTGCCCCAGCTACAGGGTGGGCTGACTGTAGGTCACAGGGGCCATCCCAGTACCTCTCATAGGTTGGCTATGCAGACTAAAGAACTGTCCCTGCAGGTCTTTCCTGTGGAGCTCTGTCTTAGTGTTTCTATTGCTGTGAAGAGACACTATGACCAAAGAAACTCTCATCAAGAAAAATAAGTGGGGGCTACTTTAGAGTTCAGAGGTTCAGTCCATTATCATCATGGCGAGAAGCATGGTGCTGAGAGTTCTACAACTGTATCATCAGGAGCAGGAAGATGGACTTAGCCACTGGCCTGGTTTGAATGTTTAAAACCTCAAAACCTACCCCCAAGGGACATATTTCTTAAAACAAAGCCATACCTACTCCAACAAGAACCGCCTCCTAATAGTGCCTATGTGAGCCTATAGGGGCAATTTTCATTCAAACTACCACAGGCTTTAAAGCTACATTGGCAAGTTTGGTTTTCTTTCCACACTTGGAGCCTTGGTCAGATTTTTAAAGCAACATTTACTTTGATTCTCTTTCTTGTACTAAGTCAATGCTCACTTAAAAACCAAGCGTTGGAAGTCTTATTCTCAGAGGGCCCTAAAAATGTGCAAACTCCAGGCTTCACTCGTCCTAGACCTGAGAATAGACCTCGGAAGACCAAAGGCAGGAAGCTTCTGTGCTCTCTGCTCCTAGCAACAGAGGCTACGCCTGAGCAGAAGCAACCCCAGCAGACATGGAAAACACAGGAATCAGCCCAACAAGGGCCTGAAGCCTGGAATTCGGGTGGGCCTGAAACTACTGACCACAGAAGGGACACACTGAGCCAGTGAGGCCTCACTCTGTAACTTCCCAGCACTTGGGAGACTGAGGCAAGAGGACTGTCACAGGTTCAATGACAGCTTGGCTACAATGAGCCCCTAGCTTGAAAAACAAAAACGAAAGAGACACTGACCACAAGGGGGCGCTCACCCCAGCCCAGATACAGGCAAAAGCAATGGTTTGCTCCAAGGCTGGGAAGATTCAATACGCCACAAAGGGTCTCCAGCCCCAGGCCCTGGGCCCAACCCCAGCCCCATAGCAAAAGAAAGATAACCTTCTGCTGAATTCGCATGCTCAGAACTACCACTTCATCCTACATCCTGCCCCACAAGAGACTCCAATGGGGTGACGTTTGCTTGGGAACCTCTCACAGGCCTACTGGTAGAGTTTTAGTCTGAAGTTCTTCCTAAAGCACCCTCCCAACCCTTTCCAGAATCACCCCAGCACTGTGACTGCACCGTGGCTTCTTGCATCTTCATGTCCATCCATCATAGGTGTTTCTCGGAGGTTCCCGTGTTTCTCGGAGGTCCCGGGTTAATAGGGTCCCACTAGTTTTTCCTCAGCATAGCCCAAAGAAACCAAGAGATGGAAAAAGCAAGGTCACCATGCAGTTAGTTCGACATGGAAGCTGCCCGGAGAACAAAACCATCATCCCTCAAAGCAGGTCTTTTACAGATAACCTTGGCAATTGTAGCCGGTGACGACCCAGTTGTGGTCATTTTAAGAAACAAACAACAAATAACCCCAAGATTAGACTCCAAAATGAAGCAATTTTCCAAATGAGAACAGGCAACAGACTTGGAGAATAGACAGACAAGCCAGATGTGAGGGAGGAGTCTCACAGAAGGTGGAGTTTACTATTCTAGGAACGGACAGCACCTCCTCTTTGTCCTCTGGGTCCCAGCAATCCATGTGTCTCTGGTTGAATCAGATGCTAGGGCTGGGAACAGTTAAAAAATAAGCATAAAACCTACTCCCAAACCAAAACTGTTGTGCAAGAAGGTTGTCTTCAGAGCGCACTGAGAGGAGGTCTGAGCCCACCCACACTCCCTCTCAGCAAAATCTCTTCCTCTCTGACCTTCACCCCCAGGCTGTCTGGCACTAAGTGGTTTCACAATGGTCTCCCAAGCATTTAGAAGAAATAGAAATGGCTTCACCCAGCACCACACGGGTTCAGCAAGTTTACAAAATCCTGGGTCTCAGTGCTCCCCCATCTCCCAAGTTTCCACGCAACAGCCAACAGCGCAAATGGCTGACATAGCAGGAGGGTGTCCTTACCTCCCTTCCCTCGGGGCTCTGCAGGCGGGAACCAAAAAAGGCACGCATGCCACTTAACAACTACGTAATGGGAAAGAGGTCTTTGTGAGTTCACAGTTCTGTGGCCTCTGCCTGTCAAAGGTGGCCCTGGAGCCCCCTTTTATAATCTTTCCCAAGACTTAAATGTGTGAGTACACAAAGCACCCTTAATGGAAGGTCGCTCTGGCTTGTATAAAAAGCCGTGTAAACTTCATCTCTGCGTTTACTCAGTACCAGCCTTGTTTAATTTCCTGCCCAGGGATGTGCAGGGAACATGATCAACCCTCTCAGGGCTCTGAATATCTCTCAGAAAATAAACTGTGGCTTCCCCATCAATACCAGAGGGCTCTCCCAAAAGGGTGATATACCCCCTCCAACTCTGTCAAAAAAAAAAAAAAAAGGCACCTTGACAACATGCCCCTTTATAGACCACGTGGACAGCCCCAGATGGTGGCATTGGAGGCTCCCTTTACACTACAACACATCAGTGTGACCTTGACAAGTGACCCCTTTCCTGGGTTCTACCTCTTGCCTGGGGTACACACAGGGATAGCAGTGTCATCACAGGCTGCAGCGTGGGAGATGAACCCTGAAGCCCATGCCATGCTCCGTTTGGTATAGGGGCGTGTATAGCACTGACCAGTAAGTCTGCTATGAGGGATAACTCAGGTGAAGTCAACATAATTGTCTCGGTAGCCCAGCTCCTTCAGTGCCAGGTGAGTGGAGTGAGTGACATCAGGGACCGAAGGATCAGAGATGATTTTTGTCCCCACCATGAGCCTGTGGTGCTGCAGGGACCCTCCCTTCGCACCAAGCCCCCTTCATAGACCCATGTTCCACAACCATGTCCTAGAAACAGAACTTGCTCCCAGAGCGGGAAATCTGTGTGTTATGAAGCCTGTACAGTCCCAAAGCATTGTCCTGCCCAAGATGCCGCTTCCCGCACAGCTGGAGGGAGCCCACTGTCTGGGCTCTTGTCCAGCCAGGCTGGTGCTCAGCTGAGTGTGCAAAGTGTCTCACCACTTCCCATCCAGAGCTCAGGAGGGAATTATAGGCCAGGCCCCAAACCAAGCCAGCCAAGCCTTCCATTCAGGCTACACAAGGACCCAGAATTAAACCTCCATCCAGGCCCTACCCTGCGTGGACCATTGTGTGGCTAAGGTACCAGTAAGGCCTGTTCTGGTTTGGTATGTCTGTAGGATCCCACCTCCCGTGCATGTGCTGTAAGAAATAGGTCAGGCCTACAGAGAAAGTGACTCCTGCCCCTGAGACTGTGGCCCTGCGGTGATTATGTGATAGTGTCCTGTGCCAACAGGGATCCATTCTGGCACCCCTCTGAGCCAATTTTCCCATCTGAAAAGTAAGTTATTGGTATAAATGGTAGCCAAATGTAAAGCCCATGGACCTGTGTTCTTTAAGCACAAGAATTGTTTGCCAGGACCAAGGCTGTCAACAGAGTGGGTGTTGTGGGCAGCACTGAGTTTGGTTGTGTCCTGACTTCAACAGCGCCCCCTTCTGGCCCAGAAAGGCTACGCAAGAGAGTACAAAAGCCCTTGGAGCAGATTAGCATATTGTTCATCATTGCACTTGGGGCCACAGTTTCAAGTCAGACAGAGAGCGCACAGGGGTGCATCTGCAGCACTGAGGAGGAGCTTGTGAGGATGGCCTCCGGCCGGGCACACCTTGCCCACTATTGTAATACTGTCCGTGGCCAAGCCCAGTGTGCAGTGGGGAGAGAGGACAAGCTAACTCCTCCTTCCACTGGCTCGTTCTTAGGTTTTCCTGAGGTACTTACTGCTTCATGGGGGGGCACAGACACACACTTGACTGGTTGTGTAAAGCTCTCTCTCCCATAATCAGTGAGGTAATGAGGCTGGCACTAGGGTAAGGAGAGAGAGAGAGAGAGAGAGAGAGAGAGAGAGAGAGAGAGAGAGAGAGAAAGAGATCTAGAATATGAGACTGGATGTAGCTGGATGTAGCTTGCCCTTGGACACCATGAGAGCTGTGCCTCGCTCTCCTTAACTGCAGGCCCCGGGTCTGCCCTTATTGAGCAGTACCTTCAAAGGCAGCCATGCCTGTGGAGGAGTGTGGCAGCTGCTGTTGGCCTCCTGTATGGAACATGGACTTGCTACCCCACCCACTCCCCCGACCCCCAGTCCCACTTGTGTTCTGGCCACCCAGGCTTTCTCAGGCCTATCCATCTGAGCAGACCTCGACCAGTTCATGTTCTCTTCTTGCCTCTTTATGGGAGAGTGGAGGCAGGCAAGAGTTGCTGAGCAAGTGACCAACTCCCTTGGTAGCCTGAGTGCCCGCCCACAGCCCTGGTGTGAACAGCTGAACTTCGAGCCATTTTGCCCAGGTGTATTCAGTCTGAGCAATGGGCAGCCAGTCACTGTGTGGGGGTTGGAGGGGGTAAAAGAAACAGGGAAAGGCAGGTGTGAGCTGCCCAAGACCAGCTTAGGGAAGGAAAGGGCTTATTTCAGCTTGCTTCCTGGTTACAGTCCATCACTGAGGGAAGTCAGGGCAGGAGCTCAGCCTGGAGGCAGGATGGGAAGCAAAAGCCACGAAAGAACTTATCTCACTGGCTTGCCTCGCATGGCCTGCTTTCTCATGCAACCCAGGACCACCTCCTCAGGGATGGCATGGGACACCTCACACAAAATCTTGGTTCAGGGAAACGCCCCACCGACATGCCCATGGTCAATTTTCTCAGTTGAGATTCCCCACTGAGGTTCCCGGAGGAACCTAGCATATGCCAAATTGACAATAAATAAATAAATACATAAATAAATAAATATCGGCTCACCCCTTAATTAAATGTTCTACCTGATGGCTCGTGGCTGCTCATAAATCAGTCCTCCCACCCCACCCCACACCCTCACCTCTCCAAAAAGGGTAGATTGGTCCTGAGCCCAGCCTGTGGAGTCTGAAGCTCCTTTACAGGTGTGCAAGCTTGGTAGGTGAGATCCTTACTGGGTTCCAGATCCCACCTGAGGTGAGGTGCTCAGGTACCCACTGCACACAAAGGTACCACAGCGCTATGATAGTGTGAGGCATGAACCCTGAAGCCCGTGCCCTATAGTCAACGTGTGGTTAGAAGCATGAATAGCAGCTACCAGAACCCTTGTGCCATGAGAGGCCACTGTAGAGGCCAAGAGCATGGACTCCCGGCCCGGTAGGCCAGGTTCAAATCCCAGCTCCTTCAGTCCCACCCAGGCTTTGCAGATGGGAGGAGGAATGAGAACCTCACGGCCCTAGGACCCTAGTGTCTTTCCCTGTTTCTGTTCCCCTTTCTCCCTCTCTCCTCCTCGGCATCCTCTTTGGTGAGTGGCGAAAAGCAGGCAGTCACAGCGCAGTCCCTGTCCCTTCTGATCCTCAGTCATTGGTTCGCAGCCTCTCTCAGGGCTGTGCTGCAAATCCTGCCACCTCCCCGCCTCCCTCCCGCCCAGGACAGAAGACGCTCGGAGCTCAGTTTCCAGCTCAGGCAGGAGCGCAGCGGTGGGAGAGCGTGAGGACAGGCTTGCTACATACCAGGCGTCAGGACAACCACCCAAGGCTGCGGGACGGCTCCAAAAGGCCACCGCACCCAGGGGAGAGGAGGATCCACGAACACCCGCGCCCCGAGCAGAGCCCCACAAACTGCTGCTGCATTCACCTGCAGCCTTCGCAGCTGCTGCAGCCCAGGGGTGCTCCGGAGCTCACTGGATCTAAAGAGAAGCTGGAAAACCGTGAAACGGGCCCGGGGATCGGGACTCTCCAGGTAGCAACAGCCAGAAGCGGGAACTCCCGAGGTGCCGGGGTCTGCCGCGGCTGAGCATCTTGAGCGGCGGACGCCCCACCCCTTCCTGGGGTCCCAGTGACCTCGCCGCCTGCGGGGCACCGATTCCTCCGTAGGTGCGCGCCGCCGGGCGGGACGGGAGCGCCATGGAGGCTCTTAACAGCGCTGGTCTACAGCATCAGAAGTGAGGTGGTCCTGCCGGAATCGGCGGGCCCCGCGGATCATGTACGGCGACGTGTTCAACGCCACCAGCGGGCCGGAGGCGGCGGGAAGTGGCGCGCTGGCCCCTGGAGCCACGGTCAAGGCAGAGGGCGCTTTGCCGCTGGAGCTGGCCACCGCGCGTGGAGTGCGGGACGGCTCGGCCACCAAGCCCGACCTGCCCACCTACCTGCTGCTCTTCTTCCTCCTGCTGCTGTCCGTGGCGCTCGTCGTCCTCTTTATCGGCTGCCAGCTGCGCCACTCGGCCTTTGCAGCGCTGCCCCACGATCGCTCGCTGCGCGACGCCCGTGCGCCCTGGAAGACGCGACCGGTATAGGGCAGAAGGAGTCAAGGCCGCGGGGAGCTTGGTCTTGGCCTTGCAGAAAGCCTCCAGCAGGAGCAGAGTAGGGTGGGCTCCGGAGTCGCCCAAAGACCCTTTCTGACCTGATGAATCAGGGGTGTTAGGAGGTTGCGTGCGGTCCAGGTCCCAGTGCCTAAAAGTACTCCCTAGGCGAGTTCCCCTCTCCCCACTACATCGGGTCCTGTCAGGAAACCACCCGGAAAGACCCACCCGGGGGCACAAGAGCCTTGCCTGCTTGATGAGTTCCTGACTTTGCTCGCAGAGGGGCAGCAGGCACCGCGAGCGCGGGACTAATCAGGAGCTGACTGTCCGGATTGGACTCTCCGGCCCTGTGGCTGTCCTCTGCAGCTGCTACCGCCTTTCTTGCTCCTTGACACTGGGGATACGATAGAGAAATGACGAAAGGTTTCAGTGTGTCCCTCTTGGGTTCGAGTACCCAGTTTCCTCTAAGAGCAGGGGCTGAGGGACCGGTGGAGGACCAGTGATTACAACCGCCGCCGGGGTGGGGGTGGGGGTCTGCCACGGAGAGTCTGCATCTCATGCCTTCACGGAGCATATTTCTACAATAAAAGCCCACCAAATTAGATCCAGCACAGAAAACACTGATCATTGGTCACACCGTTTTGGAAAGGGAATGTGAGAGGGCCCATCCCAGGAGGAACAGGCCGACCCACCTCCTCTGCGAGGGACAGGTCAGTCTGAGCATACCTGCTCTCTGGTTTTCCTTAGCTTTTTGCTTGCTCTGGAAAGTGTTTTCTTTGGGGTTTTGTTTGCTGGCAGACTTCGGGGATAACTACCTCCTGATCTGCTGAATACATTCCTGTTAACTGGACCCCACAGAGACCCTCGCTGAGGGGGCAGAGCTTTCTCTCACTGCTAAGCTAGCCGAGCTAGGGCTTAGTGAAGGTCTGTCCTGAAAGGGGAGGGAGCAGGGTAGCATTTCCTCCCAAGCAGAGGAAAGCCAGCCCTGAGATTCCCACAGGAACAGATGCATGGGGATAGCGGCAAAGAACTAGGGGGTAAGGAGGTGGGTTTGACTATTTTCTATGTTAGCCTAATTCCAGGGAGGTGGGTGTTGTTTTGACACAGGGTCTCATAGGCCGAGCTGGCCAGGAACTCACAAAGGTCTGCCTGCCTCTGCCTCTTGAATGCTGGGATTATGGGCATGGACTACCATGCCCCATACCCCCTACCAGGGGGTTATTTTAATGGGTGTATAAAATATACCTCCAGGAGTACCTTGGCTTAAAGAAGTTCACTTCACTTGAGCTTAAGAGACATTTACTGAAAAAGAATCTTGACATATTAATCCAGTTCACTCTTAAACCATGCTGGGAGTCATGAGAGCTTTGGGAATCTGGAGCAGGAAAAAGCACATTTGCCCCCACCCAAGTGCACAAAGAATTCTGCCACATTTATAAGGGATTTTGGATATGTTCAGATGGCCAAGCAGGAGGCTCTGTGAGACTAAGTAGGGCCCTCCCCCACTACTTTTCCCCTTACCCTAGAGGAGGTGGCAGGAGGAACTAGGGATGCCCGAAGACTTGGTTACACAGTCAGGCTCTAGAGCTCTGAATTCCCACAGCCTTGGGTCCTTGTCGGGATGCCTCCTCTGTCCTTTCTCCTCACAGAATCTTAGATTATTATCTGGAAATGGAGCCAAACATCTTCAAGTCTTCTATAAGGATAGTCCAGCTAATCCACACCTACCCTGATTACAGGGAAGACTCTGTGAACATAGATAGGTAAACCATGAGCCCCTGGCTAGCATACCAAAATCCCATGCTCAGGGCTGGGGACTGGGAGAGGTAGGGGTGGTATGTAGGAGCAGGGGCATTCGTCCACTACAACCTGGTGGTCAGCGTTGGTGTTATTCTGAGGAGTCCAAATTCAGGCTCTGCTCTAACCCTCTAGCTGAAATTCCCCATGAAGTACTTAACCTATGTCCTGTGACCTCTTCCATGAAATGGCTATCATATCCTATCTGATCTGCAGGTAGCATACTAAGCCAGTGTCACAGCCTGAACAACACAGGCATAGAATGAATTCTCAAAGGTTAGCTATTCTTGTCACTGAGGAACAGATCTGAGGCTGAGAGAAGCTGACTCCCAGACAGGATGTGCTCAGTTACAGCTCAGTCTTCTGTGGCCACAAGAAAAAATGAGGGTCAGTCCCCTCAGAGAAGAATATGACCAAGTGATTGGCTACGAAGTCACCTGTGGTTCCTAGGGCACTATTGGCTATAGCCACAGGGATCCAGTACCATTGGGATCCCTTCATAAAATATGGAGCAAGGTGACAAAAGGTGCTTGCTTTTGGAATAAACTCTCAGATAACTGGGCTTACGTAGGGCTAGAATCTAGAGCTGAGTCAGTAAGAGCATTGTGTGCCAGCGCTGCTATTCTGAATGACTCCATTCTGTTTTCTAGGGTAGCATTTTATTGGCTGAGCAATAATGTTTCTTCCTCATATTGGACCTGGATTTCCCCAGAGCAGCAGAGTGATCTATCTGTCCTCTGCTAATAATATGTAAGCAAGTGGATTACAGTGTGATGATTACAATTTAGATAGTATTGTGGGCTGAATATACGTATGTTCTCCCCAAATTTGTACATGAAGGTCCTGCTTCCCTAAGTGGCTGCATTCACACTATGGAATTGGAGCTTCATGAGGTCTGGGTGAAGGCCCATCTGCTCCTTGTTCCCTGTAGCCGGGAAGGCTGTATGAACACACACAGAGATGCTGACCATCTATAAATCCTCATCAGAAACTGAATTAACCAGAACCTTCAGACTGGACTTCCAGATTCATTCCAGAACTATGGGAAAATAAATTTTGTTGTCTAATCTATCAAATGTATGGTATTTTGTTTCGACAGCCCAATTTTAAGAGAGATGGCTCTCCGGAGGCTAGAAACAATCACACATACTTTTCTGTCTTTGCTATCCTGAGCCCAAGCTGTAACGGAAACACCTTAGGAGTGTTGGGTGTGGCGGGCTAAAAATAGGAAGATACCATGTCATGGTGTTTGTGCTTCCTTTCTAAAGCTACCACTGGAAGCAGAAGAGAGTGTAAGCAAGAAGACATTCCAACAGAGTGGGAAGGGACAGGAGTGTGGGCACAATAGATGGGAACTAGGGACAGATAGCAATGGGGACTAAGAGTCTGAGTTCCAGAGTCCACTGACCTGAGTTTGATCCTACACTCTACACCTGGATCACACCTGTGACTCTCTGATGTTTGTTTCCTCTGCTATAGACTAGAGATGATAGCACCTACCTTGTGGGACCCTTGTGGGACTTTCAACACAGACATTTGAGGTCAAGTGCTTGGCTCACATCAGGTATGTGGAACGTGTTTGAATGTGAGCTGTGTGTTGAATCAGGATGCTGGCCCCAGAAGTGCTTACAGTAGGACAGAGACTGCTTTCCATGAGAGTCTCGCATTCTTCTCATTCATGTGGGACTGGATGGTAGAGGTCTTCACTCTCCAGCATGCCTGCCTACATCAGGGGCAGCTGGGCCACATCTACAATCACAGTTTCTGGTGCTCCTCGGAGGGCTCTCTCCAACATAGCTGGGCATCTTACAGGAAAACTCAAGACGTCTAAGACCATCACCTTTCTATCTCAATTTATGGTTTCTCCAGTATTTTCAATATTAACTACATCAGCATATGACTGCCCAAGGTTATACAAAAGCACGGTGGCCATTTCCTTTGCTCATATGCAGAGGTTATCTGCTAAATGCCCGTCCACCCCATCAAATCTCTCATGTCCTTTGTCCTACAGCCCTTCATCTACCTCCCATCGGAATACTTACCTGATTGAACCTCTGCCTTCACTCCCAGCTTACTTACACTCTAATGGCTTCTCCTTTCTCTCGTGATTAAAAACAAAAATCTCAACTCTGCCTACAAGGCCTAGAACCTTCTGGCCCACAACAAGCTTCATGTCCTCATATCCTTCTTGAACTTGAAACCGTTTTAATCCCCCAAGAACCTTCCGAATTAAGCTGCTTTCTCTTCCCTCTGGCTAATGCCTTCTCATCCTTCTGATTTCTAATCGTTGTCAAGACTTGCTTGAGCTCCCCAGACTGAGAAGTTATATTCTTGGTTAGCCCAGCCAATGGGGAGATGAACTCAGCTCAACAGAACTGCAGAAAGCAGACTGCCCATCTCCCCATGTCTGTTTTGGGCTTCTTACCTCATTCTACATTCTGAAAGGGTGGTCATTTCTAATGCACTGTCTTTGACCCTGCCTCCAGACTCCAGTGTTGCCACCTTTCTTGCATCCCTAGTGAGAGCTTCGGCATGACTGTAATTAGCCTGTCTCTTCCTCACAACTGCGTGCAGTCATTCGAGAGGAAGACATTTGCCCTGCTCAGCACTTCCTCTAGGTGCCTAGCATTTTTTAAAGACATAAAACAGACACCCAGTAGTCATTGTTAATTATACTGGGGAAACAGCTAGGGTTTAAGGTGAACTCAGCCTGTTTATTCACTGACTTTTGCCTTAAACCTGAATCTGACAGAATACCGAGTTGAAACTCTTCCTTACTTACAGACTGGTCCTCCAAGCAGCCTGTTTCCCAAAGGTGGTAATCTAGTGAACGGTTAGCATTTCTCCTCTCTGTGCATGTAACACCTGGGTTAATAATTTATTATCTCCCTCAGAGACTGGGCACAGAATTTTTACATTAGTACACGACCTGGTTTTGCTTGCAACACTCCCCTTCCTGAAGGAAAGGAAGATCTTAGTGATGTCGCTCCCGTGCCTTCACAACTGCCTATAACAGGAACATTCAATTGACTTCCTCACTTCTTCCTGGACTTGAACCCAAACTTAGCTCTCCACTAAGATCTTTGCTGGCTGTGGTATCCACAGTCGTGATTCCTTCCTTCCCCACTCACTTTTCACCATTTCACCTAAGAACTTACCAGTGAATAGACATTTTATTTCCCTTGTCTGCTGCCTCCAATGAGAGTGAAGATGTACAGGAAAAGAATTTTTTATCTGTATATCCACAGCTTGACACGTAAACAGTTCTCAAATATTAGCTGAATTACGTTGCTCAAGGTCAGAAGATTGGCTGGGGAAAGGAACCAAGGTGTACACTGGGCAGAGGTGAAGTCCTGCCTGTCTTCTATGCCGACGATGCAGGATTTCACTGAAGTATTCTCTCTGGAGTGCAGTTCATGTCATCTGTGTTTACGTTTATCTCCACATTTCCTGGCATCACTCAGGTGGCCTAACCAGTTCTAAGTTAATGAAAACTTTCACAGACCTGTGAGGAGATTAACTGTGCAATGTTTGCTGTTAATTACCCTTCTGAACTAATGTTGACACAACTGTAAGCTGTGCAAAAGCTGTCCAAGTCCTCTCGGCCTTTGTCATCCACAGGACCTCCACCTAAACTTTCTAGGTCTCAGAGGCGTCTTCTGTGGCAGCCCACCTGAGTGCCATGACAGGTCTTCCCCACACGCAACCGTTGGGGAAGGGACATCATGGTGTAAACCAGATTACACAGATTGGAAGCCATTCACCCTAGGCTCTAAAATAGTTCACACATCTCTTCTTGTTTTCTGTCCTCAAACACATCAAGGAAACTGCGCCCTTTTCCCGTTCTCTGAGAGAACACCAACTGCCAACAGGCGGAAGCACCAGCTGCACTGTTGATTTCATAGCTCAGCCAGGCAACAGTCACAGGTACCTGCCATATCATGGCCCAAGGGTTCCATGAAAAGAGATCTACGTGCTATAATTTCTTAACTGAATTTCCTTTGGGATACGGTGATGAGATCTGATAATGTTGAACTAGAATCCATTTAACTAAAAATTGCCTCCTTACATAACTTACAAGGTGAACTCTAGTATTAAAATCACACCAGGCTCCGGCGTTCTGTCAACATGTCAGGCAGCAGACTTCAGCATTTGGGAACTGCTCCAGCAGGAGATGCAGGTCTGTCTTCACAGAAATCCCAAGTGCTGACACAGGAAACTAGGGACTAGCAATAGCCTGGAATGTTTGGGGAGTCTCTTGGACAACCCTGAACAACTCAGAGCATTCTCAGGCTTGCTGCTGGTTTTCTCAGATAGTCTTTTGTTCTTTGAGGGAGCACTACCATCCCAGATGAGAAAATTTTATTTAAACTATATAGTTATACCCAGACTTAGATGCCATAGGTTTTCTAAGGTGGTTAATAGTATGAGTCCTTATTTTTCAGGTATCTTTACTAGGATTTTAGTCTCTCTTCCTGTATTTGATTTCCCTTCTTCCTCCCCACTCAGAGCCCTGCCTACACAATCAGATCACTTCCACCTATTTCCCTCCCTATTGCTCTCCCAAACTATGGTAAAGGTCCCCTTTGACTTTCCTGATTTCTGCAGTTACTCCAGCATATGCTCCACCTCAAGATCTGGCACCAGGAGCCTCCAATAAGAGAGAAAATGTGATGTTTCTATTTCTGGGTCTACATTCACCTCATTCAAGATGGTCTTTTCTAGTTGCATGCATTTCCTTGGGAAGCTCATGGTTTCCTTCAGAGCGGAACAGTGTTTCTTAGTGTCTATGTATCACATTTTCTCCATCCAGTCATCAGCTGAAGGTCATTTAGGTCACTTCTATTTCCTAGCAATGGCAAGGGGAATACCAGTGAACATTCCAGTGTGTATCTGCTGAGTCTTTGGGGCACAGGCCAAGGAGTGGGCTAGCTGGGTCATATGGTAGATTTTAGTTTATTTTTTCAAATATCAAATTTCTTTTTTTTTTTTTAAGGATTTATTTCCTTATTTTATGTACATGAGTACCCTGTAGACACACCAGAAGAGGGCATCGGATCCCATTACAGATAGTTATGAGCCACCATGTGGTTTCTGGGAATTGAACAGTCAGTGCTCTTAACCACTGAGCTATCTCTCCATCTCCCAGTAGATTTATTTCTCGTTTAAGAATTCTCCCACTGATTTCCTTAGTTATTGCACCAATTGCTACACTCATAAAGTCTCACCAAAATAACTACCTAAACATGAGCAGAACAAGGACAACGACATGCCAAAGAGGACAGATGAAAGACCATGAGGCCTTAGCTCTATACAAAGAACTACAGGAAACCGGGCAATCCTGAGGGCAGGAGAGGGCTCTTACTGGGAAGGATCACTCAGATTGGTTGTCTGGGGCCAGGTGCCCAGCCCTGAAGGCAGGCACGCAGGTGGCATTGTACGGGCCGAGTGAGTAGGTTGTTTGGGAGTATACCTGTATGTGCATAGACATACGAGCATATAGGAACGAATGAGGCCATGGTTTGAAGGAGAGCAGAGCGGTGTTGTAGAGAGAGCAGTGTTGTAGAGAGAGTGGTGTGTAGAGGGCCTAGAGGGAGGCAGAGAGAAAAGCAAGCAGACAGCACCACTCATAATCTGGGGCAGGGAAGATGGTACAATGAGAAAAGTACTAAGCAAATATGAGGGATACAGTCAGATCCCCAGAACCCATACAAAGCCTTCGGGCGTGGGGGTGGAGGATGGACCCAGTGCTGGTGGGCAGAGACAGATGGATCCCACGGTTTGCTGTCCAGTCAGTCTAGCCAACTGGTGAGCTCCAGATTCAGTAAGTGATCATGTCTCAAACAATAAGGTCAAGAGTGACAGAGGAAGACGGCGGAGATCAACCTGCAGCCTGGGTGGGTGAGTGCACATCTGCGCACACACAGTGTCACCCCTACCTAGCTACATACCTGCCAAAGAAAGCAGAGGACCAGTAGTGAGTGATCACCCAAGCAGATCAGAAGAGCACACAGCTACTGGTTTGGTAGTTTTAGCGTATGCTTTTGTGCTGTTACAGTTCTCAGAACTTACCTTGGGCAAAATAATCCTTAAAATGAGATTCGTGAAGTTTCTTGAATGAAGAAGGGGTGGAGATTAAGACAAAGTAAAGGGAATTTTGAAAATCAATCTGGGGGTAGCATAGCTCACCTGGGGCAGCATAGCTCACCTGGGGCAGCGCTTGCCTAACCTGCACAAGGCCCAGGTAGGCTATTCCTGTGATCCCAGCACTAGAATCAAGAGGTGCAGAACTCAGGTCACCCTTGCCTACATACATGAGACTGGCTCAAAGAAACAAACAAACAAAATCCTTCTTCAAACATGAACAAACTGCCCTAGAATATGCCTCTCATCGGGAATAACACATTATTTCCCTCTCAATACCAACATGGACAATATGGAGTCTTAAACATTAGCCAACTCCTCTGATCCTTTCCCATCTAAATAAAGTTTGAGAAAGTTCAAGATGCCAACAGCTCATCTTTAAGGTTTCCCTACCCCCCACCCCCACCACACACACACACCACACACACACACATAATACCTTTAAGGCAGTAAAACAGAAGAGGAAAAACTTAGGATAAGAGAAAAAAAAAAAATTAGAATTGCTGACTCAACAAAAATAGTCATACTGTAAATGGGGGAAGAGATGATTTGAAAAATCCTCTTTCTACCATATATTCATGCAGAGTTTTAAATAAAACCTTCTTCAGAGGACTGCCAGTTTGCTAATGGCCTCCTCAGACATGAACAAACATCATGAAATCTGCTGTCTCACAGACTGGCCGGCAGCAGCCACTGGGCCCTGCCACTGCATCATCCCAACCACTTGGATCGCAGCAACCAGAGAACTAACGTTAGGGCTATAGACGCCAACATCACAGCACACAGCACGCTAACCTGAGAGACTGCCACAGAACACCTCACCAAATGCCTTCCAAATAAAACACTAAGGTCTGGTTTGCAGAAATTCCTCTAAAGAAAAGAATACTGTGTTTTTTTCATTTCTTCTCCTGGGATAAGGAATTTACTGTGAAATTTTCTCCTCCTGACCGCGGTGCTTGCCTATATACCTAGCAAACCCGCAGCTTTCCTCCTCCTGACCGCGGTGCTTGCCCATATACCCTAGCAAACCCGCAGCTTTCCTCCTCCTGACCACGGTGCTTGCCTATATACCCTAGCAAACCCGCAGCTTTTCTCCTCCTGACCGCGGTGCTTGCCCATATACCCTAGCAAACCCGCATCGGCTCAGGGTGCAGTATGTCAGCCAGGGGGGGCACACACCAGAGGACGGAGCACAGAAGCTAGTCTGACTTCAATTACCAAAAAAGAAACAGAAAGAAAGGAAGGAAGGAAGGAAAAGAAAAAAGTAGACAAAATGAAAAAGAATAGCATAGCTGGGCCAGAGGGTTAGGGCACATGCTGTCATATCTGGAGATCTGAGTTTGATCCCTGGAATCCACATGGACAAAAAAAGAACCCCTAGTCATTTTCTGACCTAGACAAGCACAACATGACACGACAGCCAATACACACAGATAAACAAAATAAAGAACTTAAAAAAAAAAAAAAAAAAGTAGACCATCAACCAACAGTTTACCAACCATGGTCAAGATCAAATAGTATTAAAACTAATTGCTTTACATCAAAGTAACAAAATTTAATAGATAATTTTAACAAGTTATTTTACACCAAACAATAATCTAAATACTTTCTTTGTCATTACATTCATTTTATTTTCTATGAAGGAGATCTTTATTTATAAAAGCAAACACCTGAGGCTCCGAGTGGTTAATCATCCTGCCTAAGAACACAGAGCCATAAGGCCCAGACCTCAAGCACTGCCTGGCACATGCTATAGTACGGAGTGTAGAGCCAGCTTTGCTAAGCAAGGCCCCTCACCTACAAATGAGACCTAGAAAAGACTTAGTGATTAAACTAAAGCAGCCCAGGTTCTGCCTCAGTCTCAGCCTCCTCAGATCACACTATGTGAACCACAGAGGAAGGCAAAGTACAAGAAAATAAACAGAAAGAGACACGGTAAGCAAATTTTGAGGTTTATTAAAACAAAGTATTAGCAAACAATATGCAAAAACAAATTTCATAAGAGTTATGGCTTTGAGAAGCACAATATAGTAAAACCTAATACATGTTATAAGTATCAAAACGCAGCAGAGCCAAAGCACGCTGCTACTGTAGTCTTCTACGACGCAAACAGAAGCAGGACCACTACATGTAGCAGACCTGCAGTGCAGCCATCCATGTGCTCTGCATCACCCACGTGTGAAGCCTCTTCTGGGAGACGGCAGACAGGAGAACACAAGCACTCGCTCTCTGTATCACAGTCTTACCTGAATTAAGTGAGTACAGTTAAACTGCAGCTCTACCAGCCGTGGTGGACACTGTCCAGCCGTCATGCCTCAGGCTCCCTGTGCTCAGCTCCTCTCTGAGAAGGCGAAGCAGCAGCTCCACCAACAGTAGCACAAGAGCATGGCGCTCTACAAGACCTCTCAAAAGAGCTTGGGACTCCGACCTAACTGGAGTGTTGTAGCTGACACCAGTTCACACAAGAAAGGCATGACTATGGCGGGTAGGCGAAGGCCAAGCATGTGCCCAGCTGCACACAAACAGTTTAACTTTTTAAAAAGAGTAACTTCAAACAAATCCTTAAAGGATAACTGTTTATCAGATTTAAAAACAAAGTTATCTGGACAAGGAGTACAGCAGTCCCTTCTCTCTTCTGAGGACAGTCTGCTCTAGGACTCTTTGCTGGGGAAGAGGTCATTAACCAAACAGCAACTGTCACCAGTTCAATGTACTAACATATATTCCTGCTTTTTAAACACATCACTGCGAATCTCCTTTCTGTGGTTCTGGCATGTCATCCAGTTGTAGGTGGTCAATTTCAGTACAGGTGTAGCCTGAGTTTTGTGCAGTGCTGGGCTTTACCCCTACTAAGTAAGTGCTCTAGCATTTACTTATAGCCCTAGACAAGGAGATGAGCAAGGCCTGATGACACTGTTAAATACTGCTATCCTTTCTCTCAGCACGCTGGAATCCACCCAAGCCCACAGATCTGTCCAAGTTGTCCATCAAATAGAATTCTGTTAGTGTAGAACCAAAGCCTTAAACTTCAATTCCCCTAAATGCATTATTTTAACAAGAAAAACTTGTAAGAACTGGTATCTTCCAAATGGGAAGATCCTACTGCTGTGAGAGAAATACCCACCTAACTCGAGACTACTTTAAAAAAAGATACTCTCAATACTATCTGAGGCTACCTATAAACCACCAATAGTTAGCTGTGTTTATACTGAGAACACACATTTCTCCTGAGACCCCAGATAGCAGAGGATTTAAGGCAGGACAAAGAGAGGTTCAGACAAAGCTAACAGATCTAAAACCAAACCATCACCAGGGGCTGAATTTTAAAAATCATCAGAAGTCACTGTACTCAGTGGTGTATGCCTGTAATCCCAGAACTCCAGAGGCAGAGGCAAGAGAATTACTTCAAGTTTGAGGCTGGCCTACATAGTAATTTCCAGACTGGTCAGGACTGTACAGAGAGTGTGTCTCAAAACAACAACAAAAAAATTTTAAAGTAATAAAAATAATTTTTGAGAGTCTTCAGGATGCAAAGAGACAGGACTTTAAAAGAGAGACCAGTGACAGGGACCCAAGTGCTGCCAGCAAAGTGACCAGACAGGGTGCGTAGATACAGAGCTGAGCCGCTTGTGCTCTCTGCAGCAGAAGCACCAAAGACACCACTGACAGGCATACCCTGGACCAGTAAGACTTCATTTCTTCATCCACTCTCTTCTCCCAAGGGCACTACTGGCAGGGACAGAAATGTTTCCGACAGTCCTCTCAGGAAATAGGGAGACTGTGAGGTAACCCCCAAGTTATACTCTTACAGTTCATCTCATATTGCAACATTACAGTCATTCACATCCCCAACGGGTGTCTAATTTGCTCTCTGCATTGTTAGGGCAGCCTGTTCAAGTGTTATACTTCGCAACCTTACTACTGGCTTCACCTTAGCAATTCAGCCACGCCTACTACTTTTCTTAGACCAGAAACCATGAAACACAGAAAGGGGGAGGGGAGGAGTCACACCCTGTTCTATTTGTTTGCTATTTTACTTTTCTTTTTTCTTTTTTTCCCTCCAAGACAGTTCCTCTGTGTAGAAGTTGCTCTGTAGACCAGGCTAGTCTCAAACAGAGACCCGCTTGCCTCTGCTTCCAGAGTGCTGGAATTAAAGGCATGTGCCACCAGCTTTTAGTATTTTAAAACTGATTTCCTCTTCTAAGTTTCTCTAATTCTGGAAGGCCCACAGCATGCCTCCTTACAGCCCTTAAACTCAGTTTGGTGACAGCAGCAGGCCATCATGCTTCCCTGAAGGTATACTAGTCAAATGTACCTCTTGCTCCTGCTTTTTCTAGCCAGCAACTTGTTGCTGTAACTCATCGCTGAGATTTTGATTCTTCCATTTGCATGATTTATCAAACTGACGGCAATCTTTATTATTGCAAATCTATCTGTTTCCTGGCAGATATTAATGTATTCTGGATGCTAAAATGTGATTGCTGAACTAGGGATGTCGCTGAGTTGGCAGAGTCCTTGCCTAGCACGCGTGAAGTCTGACACTAATCCTTAGCACCACAGAAGCTGGGTATGATGGCAGATGTCCTCATCCTAGCACTTCAGAGGCAGAGACAGAGGGTGGGGAGCTGAAACAACTCAGCACACTCAGGGCCAGCATGCACTCCGTGAGAGCCATCTCAAACAGAGACTGTACTGGCACTGGTCTGGTCCTGTGGCTTCTTCAGAGGCCCTACTCCCTGCTCTCTGCAGTAGAGTCCATCCTTGCTGTCTTCATCCCACGGACATATGTATATCCTTAGATGGCACAGGAGCAAGAAGAATACACAATCTCCATTTACAGATTGTAGAACAAACAGTTGTAGAACAGGTTGGGATTTCTCCATGAAACTCAGAACAGCTAAGAGCTTCAGTCCTGCCATTGTACAGATGGCAGATCACAAAGGACTCTACAAGCCTGAGGCCCATGACATGATGACTGGAGAAACAACATGTAACCCACTGCTGAAAAAAGGAACAAGCAAGGCACGTATTTCCAGGCGTCACAGAAGTGCACGGACATGTACCACCTGTCACTCAACTCAAGACATATTCCTACAAACCTGTTCTTAAAGGCTGCCATGAGCCGCTAAACAAAGAAACAACAAGCAGTGTCTGCACTCCAGGATAAAGTGGACATCCCTTGCTCATGGGGCTGACACACTCATACTATGGATACTTATGTTTACAGCTCAAGCTACTAAAGGCCAGCAAGGCACCCCCTCTGAAGGAGCAAAGCCACCCAATGGCTGCACTCTGAAAGGCAATAAATTATGACACAGAAAACAAAAGCAATCACCTCTCCCCCCACCCCCAAAAGCTGTGTTCCTCAGAAAGGCAGGAAAGGGCACTGTAAAAAGTCAAACCAAAATAACATTTTCAGCAGAAGAACAAAGTAGCTCTGTATATTTTCAAAAGGCACCAGAAAATAAAATTTCTCACTGATAGGCAAATTAAGCCTTTTTCTTTATCAAAGTAGTGTCTTCATTCTCAGGCCTTAACTGTCTACCTGACTGCTCCCTACAAAGTGGTTACAAGTCCTAAGGCCAAGGCACAGTGAACCAAACGTGTGTCTTAAGAGTGTTCACATCCAACAGTGTTCTGGAGATTGGCATCCACGTAGGTTCTAAAAGGATAAAAAGAAAGAGGCAGAGCATTGATGCAGAGACACAGGCCTATACTCTTTGCCTTATGACATTTGATATGAACTATCCCAACCCCCACTGTGATTCGTTCACACCAACAGCCTTACTCTTGGGCCAACCAAAGAGCCTCTGATGGCTATACCGCATAGGTCCTCATATGACAAGTCTGGTACAGAGCAAAGTTATTCATACATGATCTTTCAATATCAGTAACACTCATAACATTGTAGTGTATTCACAGGCACCTCAGCTAGAGCTATAGATAACAACATTATAAACTAAATGAAACGTAAAGGCTAAAAAGGCAGCACAGCTCCCAGTTGTCATCTAAAGGCAGTGTTGTCCAAAGGACAGCCAGGAAGCAGAGAGGGCCTCAGATCCCGTCCCCTCCAGCACTTTACCAGAGGCTACGCTAAGACAGTCACCCATAAAAGTGCAAAATGAAAAGATTAATGCACAGTAAAATTAGAATTCTTGACATATGGGCCCAAAGCAGCAACCAAAGCTGAACAAGACCATGGAACACACAGTAACTAGCTGTTAAGTAGGACTTATGACAAACGAGTAAATGACAAATACTTGAGATTTTAAAAAAGGAAATGTTTTACAAAAGATATAAAGCATGAAGTCCCATTACACTGACAAACACTTAGCTATATTAAATGTAAATGTATGGCGTCCAGAAATCTACCACCTTGCTTTCAGTGAACACCATGTTAGGACTGCAGTGTCCTTCAAATAAGATTCAATAGTTTCCTTTAAGCCCCTACTTTAAGTTTTTGCAAAACAACATATGCTTTTCAAAGGTGGTAGGGCAAAGAAATTCCCAGAGGAATATCATCTTCTACTTCCCACAATATATGCTCTCTTAAAGGATAAAATTTCATTATGTGATGTACTACTTTGTAAAAAAATTATCAAATTAAAAGCCTGTTGGGACAATAAGCAGAAGCACGCTCCAGTTTAAGATCAATGCTAAACTTTTCAGCAGGGGCAGAATACTCTACATGGTTTATAATCCTTTTGAAAGTTAATCACAATAAACACGAATACAAACAAATGTAATATCATCATAAAGTACAAATGTGTTGGTCACAATTACGTAGAAAAAATAAGCCATAATATCTGTTTTTCCATGTCAGCTCACAGTATCTGTACTGGAAATTCCTCTAAAATTAAAACAAGTCCACTAAAATATAGCTGAAAAGAATACTTCTGCACTATGAGACAGAAGAGATGGGGTTCAGCGGAGAACCCATCTGAGTCAGGACTTTATCCAGCCACTGCAGAGGCCCATGGAGGTGAATCTCTATCCAGCATGGAGTACTGGTGACGTCCTGCCGGTGGTACTCCGCTCCCCAACCCTGGAAATGAACAGACAGCAAAGCAAATCCCTCTTGAACATTCAACCGTCTCCACCAACTTCAACAATAAAAAGCTTAACTGTAGAAACGCCTAAGACTGAAACTGAACAACTACAGAGAACAGTAAGCATCAACAAGGTATCAAGACGCAGTTGCACTGTCCAAGGCTACACACCTCAACAACTGACAGAATTTCTCTGATTCAGACCCATGGGGCTAAGAACATGTTTAAATGTTACAAAGGGCCCAGACTATGACCTTTCACAGCTAAATCATGCTGTACTGTGATACGTACTCTCACTGAGTAAATGTTTCTTTTTATCCGATGAGACAGTGTGAACACTGACCAATCCATACCATGTAGCTTACTGTATGAAGAACAGCAAGCCATTATCCCTAAAGGTAAGAAATTAACCAGATAAAATAAGCTTCAGATAAAAACTGAAGAATGTAGTTTTTTTAACTTTTATTTTCCTGATTTATCAAGTTCTTTGTCTCTCTGATTATAGTGGCTCTGCTCCAGGGAAACTAGGGGGACAGAGGAAAGAGAAATGGGGCAGGCAGGGGAACTGGACCATAAAAAAGCCACACTTCAAAAGAGGGAGAGAAATTAAATTCAGATCATTGATAAACAGCAAAGAAACTGTGGACTGGGCTTAAATGGCAAAACCAAACCAAACCAAACCAGCCTACTGCTGCTCTTCCTAAGCCAGGAGGGAGCAGTTCCAACTGCTGAAACTCACCACCATGAGTCTCTCAACACAAGCTTTATAATGGTCAGTAAAATCAGGCCACGAGAGTGATAGGCTTTATAAATCCTTTGCAATAGGCCTGAGATACAAGTAAAGTGATCGAGTACTATAAATTTCCCGATTCACTGTAGTGGAATCCGAGCCAGTCAAAATGCAATGTTGATATTAAACACTTTCTAATAATTAGTCTACTAGATGAAATACGTTGTAAACCGAATCCTTACCCGTTATCAAAATTAATCATGGATCTTATGTGTAGATTACAAAATGAATCATATGGTTAAAGTGATAAATTCAAATTTTTCACTTAAATGTATGAAACTGAGTCAAAACCACGGATTATCTTTAACAATTTTTTATAATGCACACATACTTACAACGACTAAAGTCACATTATAGATCGTAACCACTCACCTTGACAAAACTCATTCGGATAGTACACATCTTGGTGAGCTCATACACGGCCTCAAACCCATGGTTGACTGACTGAGCCAGAAGCTGAGCAAACTCCTGATTGTTAAAAATTTTGAGACTGCAGCTGCTGGGAATCTTACAGACGGTGGTGGGGTGGAAGCCATGGTGAAAGTTGCAGTTCCTACTCTGAACAAAGATGCTGCTGTCACTGAGACACTCGGCATACACCTCCCCACCAACGTAGTACAGATGAACACCTTAAAGAGACAGGCAACAAGAGAGACGGCTTAGCAAACTGTGGTAAGAAGCCACAGAGAACGAGTAGTACAAGTAAAACACCCAGAATGCACAGCAAACTCCACAGTGTTCAGAGCACAACTACCACTAGATGGCCTTCGGCAGCCACAAATAATCCACACAACTCTGAGAGCCTCACACAGCCAAGCCTCGGGCTGGAGTTGGCAGGGTATTAAAACTATCAGACCCCAGGGTTTGTGTTTCCTTTCCCAACCACCATTTGTTTCTCTAGAAAGGAAAAGATGCTCTTTAACATTTCTTTTTATGAGTACTTTCAAAAAAATCATCATAAACATTATTTGATGACGTTTTCCACCTGTTTGCTAACGAAGAAGACCACAGCATTTTAACCATCACCCACAGAAACCCAGACAGACATACATATGTGACTTCAGATTATAGAAAGCTTTAAAATAGCAGGCCCCTTTTACTTTCCTTTTAAAAGCCTTCTTTCCTCCTCCTTCTTCTTCTTCTTTTTTTTTTTTTTAAATGGAACTGAAGCAATGGCTCAAAAGTTGAGAGCACTGGCTGCTCTTACAGAGGACCCATACTGTTCCCAGTACCCACATGGAGCCTCACAACCATCTAACTCCAGTCCCAGCAGATGTCCCTCTTCTGGCCTCTAAGGGCACTATGTATGCAGTACTCAGACACACCTGTAGGTAAAATACCTATGCACACAAAATAATATAACTTTTTAAAGTTTTCTAGAAATATACTCATGAGAAACCAGTTCTAATAGTAAATTACTAAAAAGCTGACTCACAAAATTCTTTTCCAATATACCTAAGAATTACATCAAGATTTTCTTCCCCACAGGTAGACAGTGCTACAAATTTGGTGTATATCCTTTTAAACCTTTTCACATGCAGCATACATTAAGTTCTACTTAATTAAACTACGGTGGTAGTTTGAATATGTTTGGTCCAGGGAGTGGCACTATTAGGAGGTGTGGCCTTGTTGAAGGAAGTGTGTCATTGTGGGGTGGGCTTTGAGACCCTCCTCCTAGCTGCCTGAGGACAGTCTGTTCCTGGCTTTCTTTGGATGAAGATGTAGAACTCTCAGCTCCTTCAGTCCCTTGTCTGCCTGGACGCTGCCATGCTCCCACCTTGATGATAATGGACTGAACCTCTGAACCTGTAAGTCAGTCCCAATAAATGCTGTCCTTATAAGAGTTGCCTTGGTCTTGGTGTCTGTTCACAGAAATAAAACTCTAACTAAGACAGTTATATCTAGGCTCCTACAGAATATGTTTGCGTGCTTTGGGAATAAGGGGCTTTGCTGTTTTGTTTTTTGTTTTGCTGTTTTGTTTGCTTGCTTGTTTTTTTATAAATGAAACAGGTGTCACAGTCTGTTGCTCAGAAGCACACAGTCTTGTCTCACTCACAGGATAGCATGCTGCCAACTGCCATATTCTAGTTAAGAGAGAATACTGACTTCCTTCAATGGACAAGTTTCCATTATTGTCTGTGACCACATACAATGCCTACTTTAGCAGGATCTCCATTAATGCAAATCTCTGTTCAAATGTAAGTCACAGAACTGTGACAGGATATGGTATTAAAAACTGTGGCTTGCTTCTGAGTAAACAGAAATGGACTCTGGAATGGGAATCCTGGCAAGTAAGTGAAAACTGATCTAAAGAGATGTCCTTGAATTATCCTCACTGTAGGAGAACTGGCAGAGCAGCATATACAAGAGACACAGTTCACAAAAAAGGTCAGGGCAAGCTGACAAGAGAATCAATAAAAACAGTTCAAATGTTTTGTTTGTTTGTTTCTTTGTTTTAAGACAGTCTTACTCTATGTAGACCAGGTTGGCCTTGAACTTGGGACCCACCTGCCTTAGCCTCCCTAGTGCTGGGATTACAGGTATGAACCACTGCACCTGGCTTCAGATTATTTTTCTGAATCTCACCTATAAGAAAACCTACCACAATTATTGTTATCTGCCATTGTTACCATCTCTGACCAAGACTCAAATCAAAGGAGCACAGAACAGCAGGGTATAAAAGCAAAGCCACTCTAACTGGAGACATGCAGCTTGCACAACTATGGTGGATACTCCAAGGCGTGACACTGCATCCCATAAAATATGCCAAGTACTGCCAACTAAGATCCACGTTTAAAAGGAAACTCCAATGCATGAGGTTTCTGGATATTCTTACTCTATTTTCGCCCCAAACGCCACTTCCCCCACACTGTGCTAATCTAACAGGAGAAAACACTCCAAGCACAATAATTTTAAGTTTCTAATCCCTCATTAACATGCAAATGTTTTTCAAAGATTTTATATACATATACATACATACATACATACACACAGAGAAAATGATAGAGACAGACACACAGACAGAGGCATGCAATGTTCTTGTTACTGAAGATACTGCTGTGAACAAGGTAATTTGCCCTAATTGTTAGGGTAAACACTCAAGAAGTGAACAAAAGGATTTCAGATCTTTAGTACTAGAAACAAAAACTAAGCAGGGGAAAAAGGAGAGGACTAGCTGCATCTTTATGCGACCACATTCTTTAGTATTTGCAACTTGAGGCAAAAGCCATGCCTTAAGACTTTTTGGATGTTTCTGGCACCTTCTGCAATGAATTGTATCTAGCCAGTACCAAAAAAAAAAGATTTAGTTCAACTGAATGAAAAGAAATGACAAGATTACCTTTTCCAATATGTCGCCTAGTGTTTTCAATAGTTGAATTACGATTAACATTTGACAACAATCCCAAGCAGAATCTACTTTTGTTATTTGAAGGGTCTGTAAATCCGTCTACTAACACACTAGTAGACGATGCATGGAAAGCTTCCCCAACCCGGTTGTTCAGTTCATAGTAGACAATTGAACACCAGTGTTTGGGCTCTTCATAGGCAACAGGCTGAACATCTGAAAACAGAAAAGAGGTTAATAACTGATTATCTGAAACACCAAGTGCTTTGTAAAGTTACCACTTGTCCTAACCAAGCATTCTATGACAAAGAAAATAGATACTTCATTTAAATTTCACTGACATTCCTGGCTTAAGAGTCCAAGGCTTATCTTGGCCTGCTCAGATAGCTATAATAAAATATCACAGACTGAGTGGCTTCAATTCAAGACAAAACAACAATAGCAAAACCACCACAATTGTTTCTCACAGTCTGCTCTAGAGGCTCAGCTATCAAGCTATAAGCAGATGTGCTGTCCAGTGTGTGTGTGTGTGTGCATGTGCTCAAGTGTGAACGCAAGTGTGCAGGTGTGTGCGTGTAGAGATCAGAGGTCAACCTTAGAAGTTGGTTCTTGCCTTCTACTTTGTTTTGAGTCAGGGTCTCTCTTGTCTCTGCTTTGCCACATACTCTAGGTTAGCTGACCTTTTAAATTTAGGAAATTCTCCTGCATCTACTTCCCATCTCACTGCAGAAGTGCTGTGATTACAGAGATATACATAGTTTTTTGTATGTTGGTTCCAGGGATCTGAAATGAGGTCATCAGGTTCGTCTAAGCAAGTGCTTTTCATACGAGGAGCCAGCTCCCTGGCCTCTGTATCTAATCATGTAAAGATAATTCTATCTCAAAGACCCTAATCTGAGGAATTTATTTAAGCCTAATTGCCTCTTAAATGGCCCTATCTCTAAGAAGCATTACACTGAAGGTTAGGTTACAACATAATCAGAGAGACTAACAATTACGTCCATTACAACTTCACCCCTCTCACGTAAATCCCATCTCCCAAGTCCCCAGAGTCTTAGTTCACACCAGCAAAGCTCTATGGTCCATAGGTAACCCAGAGAAAAGTTCTCAAGGAAAATGCCTCTTCAACTACAACACAGCTGAACTGTGTGTGTACTGGAGAGAGAGGGGTGCTCTAAGCACCCTCAGCCCTGCATGGCTCATCCCCTCATGAAACAATCACCCTCAGGGACTGCTCTTTTGAGCTTACAAACGACAGCTTAAAATGTCCTGCCTTATAAAGGTCTAACAGCCTCCCTTGCCCTGACCCACCTGTGTCCCTCAAGCCAAATGAACCGTTCCTGATGGAGGGGACCAATGAGGTCCATACTTCACACCCACACTAATACACTCTCAGATGTAAACAACTCTCCTAAGTTTCTCTACAAACACACTTTCTTATTATTTACAATGTGTAGAAAATGGAAAATCTCCTAAATCTTAAGTTCTTTTTAAAGTAACAGTTCCCCCCTTCAATTGTTATTTTTATATATTAGTAGTCATAATCAGGAGGAACCAGCTAATCTGTTGCATAAAAATCTCTCCTGCTAAAGAACTGGTTGTGTATCTCTAAACTTCTACCTTCCACAAAACACTAGAACATACACACAATCCAGCCAAGGTGCCATGTGTAACAAGGAAGGCCTTTTAACTGTCTTCCAGAGTGTTCCTCACTTAGGTCTGAAATAGCAGAAGCACCAACCTAAGCACCATATTCCCACTAACATTCTAAACACAAACATTAACACGTTCCTTAAGGAAACACAAGGATTCTTCTCTCCTTTTCCCCCACAGTTCCTTCACTAGCCCCACCCACTTCCAGCCTCTTCTGATTCATATGTACCGACTTCTCTCAGGCCGCTTAGGAGAGAGGTTCTGAGCAAACAGAACTGCAGAAAACCTAGCTCCTCAGCATTAGGTGTGGAGTTAGCTGTGGCTATCATCACAGATACAACACACACTCATACACACTCATCTTTCCAATATGTAAATAGCAGTGTCTTTCTACTTTGTCTGTGCTGTAGTGCATTCGTGAGGAACAGGGACAGCCTCAAGACTGATCCTTGCCTTATAGGTCTAAGTGCTGTTTGAGGCAGGGCTCTTAGGCTGTTTGCTCCTTGGTTTGGAAGACTGGCTGGCTCTCACACTTGCTGGGATTGTTCTGTCTCCACTTCCCTTGCCCTGGAGGAGTTCAGAGATTAAAAGTGTGCTGTGTGCCTGGCTTCTGTGTGAATGCTGCCCATATGAACTCAGGCCCTCAAACTTGCATAGCAAGACTTTACTCAGAAACATTTCCCTAGCCCCTAAAATGTCAGTATCTATGTAGGGCATTACACAATGGTATGTACATTATGGGAAAAAAACACCACCACTCTTTCTTATTTGTCAATTAAAGCATCCTATGTAATACATCACGCCTCACAGGCAGAATTACAAGCAAGGAGAGCATGCACAATGCCAAAGAGCCGAGAGTGAGCTGGCAAGGATGTGGGAAACTTGGGATGCTTATGTAGTGCCCCTGGAACACAGTGCTGCTGCTGCCATACAGAGTCTGGCAGTTCCAAAGGTTAAACATGATTAGCATAGAACAGCAATTCTATGCTTATCTATATATTCCCAAATATATGTAGCACGCAGGGAGATGTGACTGTACAGAGACTCAAATAACAGCCTACTGTGCAACAGCCAAAAAAGCAGAATGAAGGCAAGTATTCATAAATAGCTAAGTGGATAAACAAAACATATAGGTGCCGTGCCATAGACTAGAATGTAATCAGCCCTAATAAGAAATAAGATTTGAACATATACTGTGACATGTATAATCCTTGGCAAGGCCACACTAACAAAAAGAAGCCAGATGCGAAGACAAACAGGTGCTGGGCGAGTTCACCTACATGAGATGCTCAGACAGGACATAGGTAACTACTGATGAGTAACTGGGAGAAAGAAAATAGGGAAATTTATAATGGGCACAGAGTCTGCTCAGGAGGGTGACAAGTTCTGGGAGCAGACAACGGCAATGGCTGCACAAAGCTGAGTGCACATTACTGAACTGTACATCTGACAACAGAGTCCCCAGACACATGAAGCAAACAAGAGAACTGAAAGCAGAAATAGATGTAATCCTATCCTAATTTGGAAACTCCAATCTTTCACTCTCAAATTGGACAGAACAGTTACAAAGAAAATCGGTAAGAACACAGAAAGCTGAGCACTGTAACCCAGCAGACAGTACAGCATAACTGAAGAGCCACAATCACCACTTGGTTATAGCAGCAGACATGGGACAGCCTCCGAGTAGTGCTTGCTGCAGCTTACACACAGCAGTACAAAGGGAGGAGCACAGCAGCTCCTCAGTGGAGAGCAGGCGAACAAGGGTGGCACACACACGGGGACACTGTTCTTCTAAGGAATTAAAACCTGACAAATTCAACACACACCCGCGTCAAAGCTACCATGCTAAGAGAAAGAAGCCTCGAGCCATACCAACAAGTCATTACAATGAACATCTGCAAGCAAAGACATGTGGACAAAGGGTAGACTGTGGGCCCCACTGGAACACACTACAGCTTCCACGATGAGATTTTTTTTCTATGTTGTGGGGAGGTTGCAGATTGCAAGGGTAGGAGGACAGGTATAGGAGGGGAAGACAAGTGGGACTGAGTGCATGATGTGAAATTCACAAAGAACAAATAAAAAGTAAAAACCAAACCAAACAAACATAAAACCCCTATATTTTGATCCCAAACTTCATATATTTGCCAAAACCACTAAACTAACTCACATCGATTTTACAGTCAAGGTTCTTTCACAAGTGAGCAAGATTTGGAAAAACTCAGTGGGAGATTATTTACCTAGAGTATGAGGCCCTGGGTTGGACTCCTAGCACTGCAAAAAAGTAAAGAAAATTGGCCAAGAAATTAAAAGAAATAAAAATAATACCAACAAAAATAAACAGTGAGCACTGTTCTCACCTCTGCTGGATATGCTGGGCATGACCTGAGGAATCATGTTGTTGCTTGTATCCATAGGCTGGGAATTATCCTGACCCATCTGATCATCAGGTGGCATATAGGCCGGGGGAGGTGTATCAGCTAAGAGAAAGAGAAGGAGACACATTAATTCCCTGAAAACTGAGATCTTCATTCTGCCCAGAGCTATTACTCTAGGAGCATCTTTTAATTTACAAGGCTACCAGCAGGGTTCACGACTGAGCACACAGATGTAGGACACACACACTGTCCAAGAGCAGGAAAGAGCACACGCAGCATCTCCTACAAACAAACCTGTTACAAGCGTATATTAACTCAGACCCTTGGTAATCCACGATACCAGGATTAACATAAATAAATAAACAATAAATAAAATGGAACCCAAAGTCAAGTGTTTTTTTCTTTAATCTATGTTCAAAGAAGCTGCAGCTACTGCACAGCAGTCTGAGGCTCCGTATCACCCAATGCACACAGCACAGGCGATTTTACAATCCCATCAGCATCACAGACTGCTGTGTCATTCAAAGTTTGCATTAACAGTAACAACAGTTATTTTATTCTGTTGCAATGCCGCCAGTAACCATCATGCCCTACTAGATGGCTGGGTAATTAGCTTAGGAAACTGCACATTAATAAAATCTTGGGGCTTCCAACACTCAGAACTGTGAATTTTTGCAAATGTTACAGCTAGACTACTTTTCTCAGTAACTATAAAACTGAAGAGAAGCTCTCTTTTGCCCCAAGGGTTACATGGGATATCTTGAGACAAAGCTACATACAGCACTGAAATCTAAGATGAAGTATTTAAATTTGTTTTTGAGACAACTCTTAACAGCAAATTAAACACTTGGACTTAATTCCCCAATTTTCA
The DNA here is from genome assembly GCA_021653895.1 of Mastomys natalensis. NCBI lineage: Eukaryota > Metazoa > Chordata > Mammalia > Rodentia > Muridae > Mastomys > Mastomys natalensis. The sequence goes on along the minus strand of JAJTUV010000325.1, from coordinate 1,158,470 downwards.
GATTTTTAAACATAATGGAACTTGAAAAATAAAATCCAATCCTTGTGGAAATAAATTCTTAAGAGTATGTCGCAACAGCAACATATTCTTCTTATGTGATAGCTCACTCAGAAGACCAGCACCTAAAACCTAGTTTTGGAGATCATGTTTTCTCTCAGTGAAGTCTTACCTGGGAGCTGAAATGGACTTCCGGGTCCGGAGCTTGCGGGGGAGTTGGGATACGTGCTAGTAGCAGGGGAAGGCGGGTACGGGCTGTTAGGAGATAGGGGGAAAGGAGTGCTGTTGGGCTGGTGGAAAGAATCGGGAAACGTGGCGTTCTGGGGCATGTGTGGCTCATTGTGGCTCAGGTTCCTGAACTGAACCAGAAGGCTGTGCTGTGGATTGAATTCGTTGTGACGAGGCACTAACACTGGAGGTAAGACTGAAAGAAAAACAAAACTCAATCAGAAAAGCAAGTCACAGCTAGTCAGGGACCTTTAAGGGGCAGTGATTAAAGTTTACTGTTAGGAGGGGCAGAATCTGGATTTGTATTTACGTCATAACCAAACCCCAAAACCTTTAGCATTCGGCCTATGTGAAGGACTCTGGAAGCAGAAAGTTCAAAAGGATGGCATTCTCCATCTATAGCACATAAGTCATTTAAAAAAAAAAAAAAAACAGCCATAATAAGAAGCATTTAATGGAATTAATGAGAATTCAAGAAATGCGCATGCCAGCCAGCAGAGCACCAAATACTGTGAAAGTAATAACACCTGAGGATGCCAGGAGTGCAGGAGAGGCAGACAGGCGGGGAAGACACAGTCACTGATCCAGACAGATGTACGATTACAGAGGTTGCTGAGATCAGTAGGTGCAACCCTGAGAACTCCCCATTCCCAAAGTTGAACACTCTCAGAGTCACTGAGGGTCATGGTTAGCATTTAGAGAACTGGTAAGGTTTCCCTGACGAAGCAACAAATCTCCAGAGTGAAAAGGCCTTCCCTTCAGTCCTCTAAGTACAACTTCATCTGTCGTCCTTTTCGATTGTTTATTCTAATGACTTAGCCACTGGACTCTTGCAGTTTTCAGTTCTCAGTAGTTGTGTGCTTGAACATTTCATCTCTGCCCACTCCTCATAAGCTCTACTTGGATCCCTCTGGAGAAATGACCCTAGATTTCAAACTAGCTTGGGCAACATAATGCTAAGCACTGGCACACACTGACTCACCCAGTCTCCCGACACCTCGGTAAGGGAGTTAATAGCAGTAGTATCCAGTTGAAGAGGACATTAAATCACAAAGATTCTGTAACTTTCCTGAGGTGACAGGTAATAAGTATATATAAAATCAACTCTAGGACTTAAAATCTTAGCCAGCAGATAATATTTTCTAGTCAAATAAATACTTGCACATCTCAGTTGGCCTTATTCTCATGCTCATCATACCTTTTATTATCTTTTTCTCTCTGCGACACTTCCTCACTCCACTCTCTACCTCTGTGCACTCTTGTGTAAGTTAAGTCTTAGTTACTTTGTCTGTAACAGTACAACAGACTTTGTTGTTGTTGTGCTTCTCTATCTCTAACTCTACACAAGAGAATACCAGACTTAGGAAAGCACATACATCCACGAGTGCTCACCGTGGTTCACTGTAACCAGAGTCACCAACAACCTCCTTTATTAGCACAGTACCAGGAGGAGAGGCATCTACTGTCCCTAACTGATCAAGGAGGAGCACTAGTTACGTTAATCCTACTGAGTGAAGCTATCCCTTCCCCAAGAGATGTGGAGACTTGGGACCAAGCATGAGGTTTCTATAGTTTTTCCATCAGCTGAACTAGCAAGACATTTCCAAAGTTAACGTATCATAACCAATGCTGTGCTTCATATAGGTGAAAAGTGGAGAAGACAGACAATTCCACTGGCCACTGTCATTATGCTGACTGTGAGAAGGGACAGATACAATTCTTAGATGTATTGCTGGCAAATACTTAGCTGGAGAATTTTCCAGAAAATATTCCTCCATTAAATCTGCCTTGTTCTTTTCTTCCTCAGTTCCCTCATATGCTAGCTCTCCTTGGGCTTCATAAGAAACTGAGATCCACCTCACATACAGCCCATCAGCTCTTAAGTTCATGGTTGAATGTTAGCTAGTAACTCAGATCACTGCTAGTCTTTTAGCCTCCACATTCAACTACACAAGGCTTACAATTCCTCCAGTGTGGAAGACAGAGTCTGGGGATTCATGTAATTGGATAAACCTCTCCCTTCAGCATATGGCCTATGACTTGCTTCTAACAAACAGAATTATTATGGGCAAAGTAACGGGGAAGTATTTAAGAATTCAACGCCCTCTTGCAGGAAACCCTCTTGTTACTGGCTCTGAAGAAGACAGAGCATCATCACATGCACGCATGCTATCAGAGATATCTGGCAGAGAAAATCTACTACTGTGAGAGAGAATGGCAGTACAAGAACAAATACACAAGTGAACTTCTGAAGAAGGCCGTGCAGTAAAGCAGATGAAGGTAGTCTCCAGGCAATAACCAGTAAGCATCCAACGGCCTGTACAGGAACTAAATCTTGTCACATCTGAATTCCCAAGATAAACCCAGCCCATGACCAACATCTTGATTAGAAACTCACAAAAGATGCGCTAAGGTGACTAAAGCCTGATCCCAGAAAATATAAGGTAATACATGTGTGTTGTGTTTAAACTACCACATGTGTGGCTATTTATTATTTAGCAACTAAGGTAAGTAAGAACTCAACTTGTATCCCAGCTGCTGTGGTGAATCTATCTTGCAAAGGTTACAGGCTGGAAACTTAATTCCCACCGTGGCAATGTTCAGAGGTAGGGTCTCACAAGACATAATGAGATTATGTCACTGTGGAGGTGGACTCCTTTTACATGAACGGGCTGCTTGGGCTGGGGTGTAGCTCCATAGTAGAGAACTTTCTTAGAATGCACAATACTCTGATTTTGATGCTGGCACCAAAGGAAAACTAAAAGTAGGTCTCTTTATACATCTGCATTTCCCTCCATCCTCCCTGGCTCACTCACACTCATGCCATTCTTCTGTTCTAGGGTAGAGTTCATTACAAGACCCTCACCTTATGGTCTCTTAATCCTGGACTTTCTATTGTTAATCTTTAACAAAGGCTAAAGTAACCTTTTAGTAAACCAAATTACATGTGAATTAGGGAGATACATGTTGGTTTTCTTTTTAATTCTTTTCAGTAGAGTGAATTTATTCAGTATGTGTGGGTAGTCTGCTACAGAAGCAATAAAAGGACTAAGATATCAACTTATGTAATTAATTCACTGCAAAAAAAAATACATATATCGACCACTGTACCTAGTAAAAAGTATTATTTTAGACACTGAAGAATGAGAAATGAGTAAGAAAAGAACTCTGTCAGCTCCCAAGAGCTGTCCTCTGATCTCTACATGTGCCATGCATACACATACACACACAAGCACAAAGTAAAAATAATTTAGTAAAAAAATAAATAAACAAATAATTTAGTAAAAAAGACATGTAGAGAAGGAAAATGTAAAGACAGAAAAATTGACAATGAGTGACAACAAAGTTCCTAAACAAACAGGAGAGAAGGATCCAGTGTGAACATGGAACATGAGTTCAGCATGCAGAGATACGTAGGCCACACAAAGGAAATGGGTGTTTTTAGAGAAAGTGAATATCAATAGCAGTCAAGAGTTAAATGTTCACAAAAGCTAAACTTAAAAGCTAGAATTCCTTCTAAGCTGGAATCTTTAACAAAGGTTAATGCAGCCTTTTAGCTAATAAGCCTAGTTATATGCAAATTCGTGAGAGACATGTTGATGTTTTGTTTTAATTTCTCAGTACAGTGAAACTTACCTGGACTCTCCACTCTCTTATAGTGGTACGGATTGATACAAACTTCCTTTTGCTTAGATCCAAAAGGAAATTCACAAATATCCAATGGTTTTAGCTCATGATGGCTCTGCAAATCTGGCCAGCGCCAAACACGGCAATATATAACATGGGGTAAGCCTTTCCTGTGAGAAACTTGCAGACGTCCATCCAAGGACCGGGGGATCGTGACACACTTGCTTGGCTGTCCTGGGCTGCTCAAGGCTTTTTCCAACTCCTCCATGGCACCCTTCTTCTTCTTCAGCTTTTTCACTAAAGCATCCACTGCCTTTTCTGCCCATTTTTCTTCCTCGTCACCTTGTTTCCAGCCCAACAATCGCTTCACGGCTGGACTAGTGAAAGAAAACAAGCTGGCCATTGACGTCATTTGATACGAATCTTCAGACACTTTCCTGTAATCAAAGTCAGTAGATACAAAAAGTGTAGAACGCAGGTGAAAAGTCACATGCAGGTCTCAAGCAGAAGGTCCAAGTGAAGGGGGGAGTGACATTTAACTTACAGGTGCCATATGCTTCTTCCATTAGTACAAGTCCTGAAAGAGAGGGCAGAAGGAGTCTAATTCAGTCTAAGAAGACTAGTCAGCACAAGTGAGAACATTTTATCAGAAATAAAAGTAGAGAAGCATTTAAAGTAAAACAAAAAACATAAAGCCAGAAAACAAAAATGTCTCCAAAATTCCTATAGCCACTCAATTCCTTCTTCAGAACCAAATAGTTCATGGCAAAGCAGAGGTTTAAAGAGACATCTAAGATGAGCAGACTCAGAATAAGAGTTGTCATAAGATGTACCAACTGTCAAACACAGCCTAACACATATCACTACTAGGAAAGGGTCAACTATCTATTTTTAAAACTAAAAATACTGAGGAGATTTAGAACATAAATGTTACTCAATTCCTCAGAGTGTCAGATTGTACTTTACAGTGTCTACTGACTTCTTTACTAAGCACAGTAGTTAAGGAAGATGCTCAGCAAGAGGAAGCTATGTGCCATGGAACTCTAGTGTCATGAGTGGGTAGGAGGGTGGGTACATCACTGTAGTACCAACTGCAATTAAAAAGACTGCAAAATAGCAGGTCAGGGTTTAGAAAGCAAACACCAAATAAAAAAATGTTTAATCAAGAAAGGGAAGGACACTAGCACTAGCAGACTTGTTCTATGAAGCATCACCTGATACTAAAGCCAGGTGAAGCCTAACACAGGAAACAAGAAAGCTATATAAACCAACTCCCCTGGACAGCAAACAGAAATTCTCAATAAAATTCTTGCAATCCTAATTCAAGACTACATTACAAAGATCACAGACCATACCATTTTGTTATCATTCCATGAATGCATGAATCAACAACACACACAGATCATTAAGTGTTAGACGTAACACAATGTACAAACAAATTTAAGGACAAAAATCACACCATCATCTCAAGAGATGAACAAAAAAACCTCTGACAATGCACAGTCCTTGCAGAATAAAAGCCTGAATATACTTCAACATAATAAAGAACCTAGGTAGCAAGCCTATGGCCATCAGTCTCTAAATTTGGAAAACCTGGGGCATCCTCTAAAGCTAAGGGCACGATAAGAGGGTGTGCACTGCACATTCCTATTAAATACAATGTTCAATGTCTTAGCTAGAGCAATAAGACAAGAGTGAGAAATGAAAAGGAGACAAATAAAAAGGAGTCAAATTGTCCCAACTTCCAGACCACACAGTCCTATAATTATAAAATGCTAAGTGTTCCACCAGAAAAAATTCTAACATCTGCTAAACAATCAATAAAGTAGCAGGATCCAGAATCAACACACAAAACAGTAGCTTTCCTCTATATAGAATAGCAAACTTGCCAAGAAAGAAACCATTCACAATAGCTTTAAAAGTGAGGACTTATCTACTAAAGAGGTGACAAATCTCTAAAACACAACTATAAAGACACTGAATGCATGGTCACAGCCTCAGATTAATACTGCAAAAGTGGCCTTATTGCCCTAAGAGATCTACAAAATTCTAATCACATTCTTCACAGAAACAGAAAAAAAAAAAAAATCCTAGATGCCAGACACTCCAAATGACCAAAGCAACCCTAGGGAGAAAGGAACACTGCCAGTCCCACAGCACTCAGTCTCAGTCCATTCCACAGAGCCACAGGAGCTGCACCTCCATGCTGCTATCAGGAACACAGACGTGGGCCAGTGGAGTAGAATATAGGTCCCAGAAAGAAACCCACACTGTAACAGCCAAAAATATACTAGAAGAAAGGCCCTTCATCAAATGGTACATAAAATTGACATTTTACCATGCAGAAGAATCAATTCCAAATGGATCAAAGATCTTAATTCTAAGTCCCAAAACTCCTTAGACTGCTGCTAGAAGAAACCATAGATCAAACTCAGTAAGATAAATACATTCAACCAGAGCTCCAGGGTCTAAACCTCCAGCCTGGGAACACAAAGGGAGGGACTCATGGCTCCACCTGTATAGGTAACTGAGTGTGGCCTTGTCAGGCATCAATGGAAGGGGAGGGCCTTGGTCCCTGAAAGTTTGTATTCCCTAGTGTTGGGGAATTCAAGAGCAGGGAGGTGGGAATAGGTGGATGGTGGGGGCACACCCTCATAGAAGTAGTAGTAGGAGGAGGGATGGGATAAAGGGGTTTGGGGGGAATGGGAGAGGGGATAACATGAAAGTAAATAAATAAAATATCCAATAAAAAAACACAGATAATGGGTCTGGCAATTGTAGTCGAGCAGTCGAGACTTTTTGTCAACAAGTTATTATGGGGATTTCATATAATCCTCAAGGACAAGGTATTATGGAAGTGGCCATGGAACTCTAAAAAGATTGGTGAGACATACTATTGCTGAGACAAAGAATGATGCTGACCTGTGAGCTTGCTGAGTGTCCTGACAAGGGTGACTGGGGAGCTGTACTGGACATGTTCCTGACCCACCTTTGTTTGACTATATCCCAATGGGACAAACTGACTTGCCTCAAGTTTTTAGATCTTGTGGGATAGAGAATCAAAATGAGAAATTATAATGTCTCTTGTATTCTTCTTAAAGGTGACCAGCTATTAGGACTCAATCATATACTGGTCTAGAATCACAGTATTGGAAATACCAGTCTACTTTTGGAAGACTGGATCTGGATTTGTCAGAGACATATTTGGAAGTTAGCTGTAGCTCACTATGATGTTACGGTAGCAAGAGATAATGTTGGGACAGGATCTGGATTCCAAACAAGGGTTAGTGCATGTTTTAAGGCTCTTTTAATTATCAAGCTAAAATTGGTTTTGTCTCTTCTACAGTATTTATTGTAAGTTGCACTGACTGTATAATTTCCAATTGTGTTAGTGTGTTGAAACCTGGCATGTCTGTTACCGGGGTCTATAACCAGCTTTTGTCTTACTGCCCTGAGTATTAGAAAACCTTGATTCTCTGAAAAAAGCTTGAAAGTGCTAAGAAGTGAGGTAGGCTTTAAGCAGAAGCAAGAGGGTAGCGGGCTTGATTACTGCTGGTATAACAGCTTTAATTTCATTAATTGCTAGCACCACTGTTTCTGCTAATAGCATTGACACAAGGAGTTAAGACAACTATTTTTGTTAACCATCTATCAAAAAAAAATGTTACTAATGTATTGACTATACAAAAGGATTTATATAGGTTCTGGAACAATGGATGATGCTCTATATCCATTCAAATTATCTGAAGGAGGTTCAGGTTTCAAGAGTTAGGAGCCATCCCAAGTGTCATGAAAAATATCATTAGAGTAGTATTACTTTTGAAATTCACAATGATTGTCATTATAATTAGAAAAAAGTTTAAAGACACCTGTAGGATATTTGGCATAATCCTAACACCACTCTGGGTGTGTTAATTTTGCATAGTGAGATTATGAATTTAAAGAATGCTGCTCTGTTGAGCTTTGATACTGCAGATAATGCCGATAAAATTATCCATGGCCTGAGGTCAGTATTTCCATTTTGGTCAAACCTCAGGAATGGCATATATAGCTTGATCTGGCTAGCCCTTCTTGTCCTGGGAATACTTTTATACCTGCCCTTCGTGTTAAAGCTTATCTTTAACAACATCAACAGGCTGGCAGCCAAAGTACATGACTTGAAACTGATAATGGACACCCAGACAGAGTTATTAATTTAACAGGCTGGCAAGCCAAGGACGGGTAAGATTCTGCACAGAGCCTTAACAACCTAAGACAAAAGTGCACTCCTTTTGATAATGCATATTCCATGATGGGTAAAGAAGGCATTCTTGTCAGAACAACCTAAGACAGGCTCAGTCTCGTTAATGAAATAAAAAAGGGGGAGAGGTGGAGAGCCTTTGAGGCTGCTTAGCAAGAAGTTGACATGGGCCAAGGACAAGGAAATAGGCTGCTTGGCAGGAATATGACATGGCCAAAAACAAAGAAGTAGGCTTCAAGCAAGAATCTGACATTAGGCTAAAACAAAGAAGTAATTTCAGACAGGAATCTAAATTTTAGGCTAGAACAAGGAAGTAGGCTTCAGACACGAAAATGACCTTGGGCTAGGACAGAGAAGTAGGCTCTTTGGTCATCCTGATAAGCCCTTAGAAACAGTGATCACGGGAGTGTTCACATAATTGGGTTTATTGCCTTGCTTTTTCTTTGACTATCTGTGTTTATTGCATTGCTTGTTCCTTGACTATTTGCATCTATTGTATTGCTAGACCTCAACCTAGAACTGACCTTAATACATGCATGTAATCAAAATGGTATAAAAGTATAAAGGAAGAGGGGGTATAGGACAGGGGGTTCTAGGGAGGGGAAATGGGAAAAGGGGATGACATCTGTATTGCAAATAAATAAAATATCCAATAAAAAATACATAAAAAAGATAAATACATGAAAGGACAATCTTAAAATGACTCCAACAACACAGGAAATATTCCTAAGAATGGACAAATGGGATGATATGAAACTAAAAGGCTCTGAACAGAAAAGGTAACAAATAGCACAGTGGAGACAGATTACAGAACTGGGGGAAAACTCTTCAGCAAGTACACAGCAGCCGCGATTAATACCTAGTATAATGAGCCATAAATACTCACACCAAAAAGATCATCCAATCAAAAAGCAGGCTAATAAAATGGTTGTTTTCAAAGAAGACATACAAATGTTTAAGTGCTCAACATCTTTAGCCATCAGGGAAATACAAACTAAAATTACTTGGCAATTCTATCTTACTCAGACAGAATGGCTGTCATCAAGAAAACAGCAAATGCTGGGGAAGAAAGAACTCTTGCTCGCTGCAGACTGGTACAGCAACATGGGAATCACTACAATGGTTCCTACAGAACTAAACATTAAACTACACTTGACACAGCCACACCACTACAGGCTCTGTGTCCAAAGGGCTTTTAATATGCCAAAGAGGTAGGAGGGAGCAATTAAATATTCATGAGAACACAGACCAAACACAACTCTCATATACTGCAGCTCAGCCACTTTAGAAAACGCTTGACAGCATCCACTGATGCTGAACAATGACCCCCAGAGCCCACCAATTCTAGTTCCAGGTATAAGTCTGACATAAATGAATGCTGTGAACTCAAGAGAAAAGCACATGTCCAGAGTATGTAAAAGCCCCAAACCATGGAAATGGAATTCATACAATAGAATATATTCAGACACAAAATATAACTGAACTTCAGATATAAAAATGAAAAAAATTTACATATTATTCTATTTTATAACATTCAAAAATGGACAAAACTGATGGAGTGCTTTAGAGACTTTAGCTGGTCCTAAGAAGAGGTCCCAAAAGCCTTCTGTGGAGGTTGAAATTGTACCTTACTGTGAGTGATGGCAGGCGGTTACAGACAGATACCTGAGAGATCAGCATGCTTCACCACATGACATACTCAGTATCCTACTTATTGTCAACTAAGTTACTCCAAGTTCACCCTCTGCATGCCAGCAAAGGACCAAGTGTCTCCCAGATCAGAAATAAAGGACGCGATCATTCACAGCACAGCAAGCAGTATCAGCATCAACATGACTCAAGGTCTACTTTGCCTCCAAGACGCACATGAGTAATGCATCAGGGCCCAGTGGATTTGCTCCAGGGGTCTGTCTATGAATACTGAGGCTTTTCAATATAGTACTTTTATGGTCATATGCAAACAACATATTCTTTCCAAGAAACTCAGGAGTAATTTGACTATGAAAAGATTAACAGAAACCTTTGGAAGAAATATATACACACATACACACAGGCAGATATTTTCTCTCTCTTTCTCTCTTTCTCTCTCTCTCTCTCTCTCTCATACACACACAAAAATACACATGCACACACACAAAGATGACAGAAAGATGTAAAATACAGACATTTAGGATGTTTTTGGTTTAAGGTCTCACTTTGTGGCCCAGAACAATCCTCAAGTCTCCATTCTCTTGCCTCAGCCCTGAGTGCTGCGATTAAAAGCATGAGCCAGGCTCTCTCTTCCCTTCTCTTCTTCTCCCGGCCATCTTCTGTCTCACCTCTCTCCCACCTAATCAACCCCGTCTTACATTGGAAAAAAAAAAAAAAAAAGCATGAGCCAGCACACCTGACTCTTATACATATTTTACGCATTATTTTGAAAAATAAAAACTTAATGTCAATGCTCTTAATGCCATGTTGAAGGATGTTGTTACCTATTCTATGAGGAACATTAAATGTAACCATTTGCATTGATTCATTCACTGTTTATCTTAACAATGCATGTTCATAATTTAAAATTGAGCATTTTCTTTTCACAATAAAATTCAAGAACGGGGGGAGGGGTGGTAAGGGAAAGATAGCTCAGTGGTTAAGAGTACTGGCTGCTCTTCCAGAGGACCTGGGTTCAATTCACTAGCACCTATATGGCAGCTCACAACTATAAGTCTAATTCCAGGAGGCCTGACACCCTCACACAAACAAAATACCAATGCACATAAAATACAAATAAATAAATATAAAAAGATGAACCATTGAAGGTATATACTCTAATTCTTTAAAAAAGACAAACAAACACAACTCCAGGAAGTGCTTTTACTTTAACTGAACACTTTCCTGACCAGCTGTCACTGTCACAGAGTGATCAAACAACGCAGCAGAGCTTCTGTCCACGGCGGTCATTGCTGCAATCTGCTAGAAGGATGGAGTAAGGATGGTACTATTGGCAACCACGAGGATACTGCTTACTCACAAAGGTTAATTTTTTAAACTTTTTAAAAAGAACACAGCTATTTCAAGAATCTCGGTAATTTTTTTTTTTTTGTAAGAATGTAATTGCTGGGGCTGGAAAGATGGCTCAGTAAAAGCAGTTGCTGCTCTTGCAGAAGACCCCAATTTTGTTCCCAACACATCTAGAGGCTCACAACTGCCTGGAACTTGCAGGGCACAATGCCTTGGTCTTTGTCACCAGCAAGTCCGACCATTAACATTCGCCTACTGTTATGGAAGGAGCAAAGCTGACATCAAGAGTCACCACTGCAGATGAACTCGGAGCTGCTGCTCTGGGTGAAAACTTGTGTAGTAGCTGACTACATCAAGGAACGTCTCACCTAACAGCATCAACACAATGCACAGTGCACCTAGTGCACAGTCATTTCCCTATGTGTGCTGAGAGCCAGGGCTGGGCAGGAGAGCTTGCTTTAGCGACACACCCGCAGCATGCTAATCAGGTACACCACTGATTTCACTCATACTTAGTTAGTACATCAGTCTAAGAGGATGGGTTTCTTGATTTATCTTCTTGAGTATATGTATGAGTATATAAGTATGATGAAAGTTAAATGAATCATTAAAAACTCTATGCCACGAATAAACCCTGAGCATACTGCTAAATGAAAAGCTAGTCACATAAAGCTACTTGTATGAAACAAATGGCTAAATCCAAAGACACGATGTACATCAGAGGGCACTAGGGTCTGAAGAAAGGGGCAGCTGGAATGACTGCTAATACAGTTTTTGTGAGAGACTAAAATATTCTAAAATTCCTTGCAGTAATTACTAAACAACAAAAGATGTTTCATTAGTTGTATTCTACAAACAGGTGAAATTCACGACATAGATGTAGCGGTGAGTTTTGGCTACTCCACTTTATGCTCCTGGCAGGCTTCCAGCCACCTGCCCCACAGCAATTTGGATCCTCTATAATAACACACACAACACACACACAAGTTTATTTTAAAATACCTAGGCTACTCAATGCTTGGCAGTTCTCATCCTCCCAGGGTTGGGGTTAGCATACTTTTCCCTCTGGTTCTCCTGGTTCAAAACCTTCTAAATCTACCTTTAACTCTGCTGCCTGTTACCTTCTGTGAGGCCCACTGGTCTATGCTGATCTTCCCTCTGCACTTCTAAATTTGATCCATCTCCCCATCCCTCACCCCCAACCCAAGTCATGGCCATTCTCCTCTCTCGTCCCCTACACAAATCTAAGAGTCCTGGTCCTGCCCCATCTCTCTTTGCCCAGCCACTGGCTGGCATCTTTAGTGATAGATCAAAAACCAATTGGGGACAAGGTCCTTCAGTGTTTGGACACTCAGATTCCCAATTAAATCAAAGCATGAGAACCAATGCCGAACACTTATGATATCTCAGTAGTTTTTTACACCTTTAAAGTTGCTCATGTCATAGTACATCTCAAATGCCAGGTTCTTCCTCGCCATTGAATGTTCTTTAAATAATGTTTTATATTAAAACATAGATCTCTATTATATTTTATATTCCTTTGAGTTCTCCAAAATATTGTTTATTACTTTAAAATAAGATTATATCATTTGAGACCAAGAATTACAGTTCCATATGCTTACTTTCAAACTAGTGTTTACAACATTTAACAAAATCTCATTATATGATCAGCTTTAACCCAGTCTTCCCTTATTTTGAACTCAGTCAGCAAGAAATGAAAGCTGCCTGGGAATGAAGTGAACAGAAGAGAAGGCAAGGATTGGGATCAAAGAGGGAAGAGAAGGAGAGCAGTCATGGGAGCAGTAAGAGATTCAGGACTAACAGATGTGTAGGTCAAATGAGGACTGACTCAGAGGGCTGAGGAGGCATCTCAGAAACAAGACAACAAAGATGTACTCTGGCTAGTGTGCTCAGAGCTTAAGTCATCTAAGTGACAAGAGCAGGCGATTGACAGCAGGGACAACAGGACTCCTGATGGAGAGATATGGGCTGTGAGAATAGGAGTCAATGATTCCAAGGTGTCACCCTGAGCAACTGAAAACTGGGATTTGTCACCAGCTAACTTAGGAAGGCTGATAAGGAGTCTAAACAAGGATGAGGACTTTAATGGTATACATATTAAATGCATATAAAATGTTGCTAAGCTTCACAAGACTTCAAAATCATAACATAGTAGCACAGATTAGTAACTCAAGAGTTCAGGTCTTCCCTGCCTTGACCAACACAGAACCCACTTTCCAACACTCTTCCCCAGAGAGAGACACAGTTCATGTGCAGACTTCTCTGCTCAAACTTGTCTTACTACTTCAACCCAAAATAAAAGGCAAGCAAAATAGCTCGTCAAATTTCCCCCAAAGCTTTCAGTCAAAGCAAACTCTCTTGACAATATTACCCCATGCAAATCAATGCTACACAACAGCCCACAACTCACCACCACCTAAGCCAAACCTTTGGAGAAAAATTATAACTAGAAGTTTTACAGGAGTAAATCTCTCGGAAACAAGCGTAAAAAAATCAGATTAGCTAGACTCAGAGGTAAAGCCCTATCTCCTATATTTTTAAGGGTATTCTAAGTTTGCTTCAGTTTTCCACAATCAAGTCTATTTACAAACAACTGATCCATGAACAAAAATATGCTATGCTAAGCATCTAAGGGTTAAATGTCCACACAAGACAAGTTTCACAAGCACATAGCCCAGGAGCCACGTCCCCAGACCCAGTCTTTTCTCAGCTGGGTTCTCAGGCCCATAAGTTATTCCACGCCTGCACTGAGGGAGGGTTGGGGTGGGGGGTGCCGTCTCCTGAGCCCCTGAGTCGATGGAACGTCTTAACTCACTGTTGACAGAATGTCAGCATATTCCCCTCCTACTCTCCTGCTTAATCATTTTCCCGGGTTTCTGGTATCATTTGTGTTTCAACCTCAGTCTCAGACTTGAGTTCGGATGTTACTTAAAGCACAGGTCAAGTTGAATGGCTTTTGGTTTTCCTGACAGGTAACTGTGCCATCAAGCTAGCCTTCAACTCCTGTGTCTCAAAGAACCTGTATCATCAGGGCACAAATGGGTTGGAAATGAAAAGCACATGTTACTGTACCCGACTAATTTTCCCTACATGGTGGAAGGCCTGACTTCTATCTCAAGAGTTTCTAGCACTTCCCTTTCCCACAGTCCTTCATGTAATGAGTTTACAACTGTGAAGTGATGGTTCATTGTGGGCCACAACTTTCCTGTAGTATTCACATTCAGAGTTACTCACCAACATGTACATCTGGATGTCAACTGAGGTTTAACAAAGCTTTTCTACAGCCCTTAAATACATAGACATTTTGTACATGCATGAACTCTCTTATGAGAGGCAAATTATGATACCATTTTTTCCCAAAATTCTTCATAGGCATCTTGGAGTGTGAGAGCCAGTTCAGAGGGTATAGAGCCGGCTCAACGTTGCTCTTGCTGAGGATTCCAACACCAGAGTCAGGAGGGTCACAAACACCTATGACTGCTCCAGCTCCAGAAGATACAACGGCCAAGCGCGTGCCACACACACAACACAGACACATGCACACAGACACGCACGCACACATACAGACATGCACACGCAGAGATGGAGGGAGAATATTAAAAATAAAACTTAAAACTCAAAAGGCAGAAGAAGCAGGGTGACCTCTGAGCTTGAGCTCAGCCTGATCTACACAGTGAGTCTCACAGCCAGGGACACCCACCTCAACAACAAAACAAAACCTTCCCACATTTAACCAGGAATCCCAGGTTAGGTAGCAAGTTTGGGAATCAAGAAGTTCAGAATCAAGTTACTAGAAGCAAGCTACCTGCAAATATACGACCAAGTTAACCTTCTAGGCTAGTCAAGATGAAGCTTTAAAAAGCTCTTAGCCTTCTGGTTCTGTTGGTAACTGTAGCTAGTTACCAACAATCACAAGGGATAGACATCCATCACCACCACCTAAGAGATACTACATCTGGGCATGCAATTATTTTAGAATGTACAGGCTGCATCTATGATTATTGGCAAACAGAAAAGCCAGTGCCCACAGCTCCTCTAGATTCATCCATCCAACTCCACAGCAACATCTGGAAAGGAAGAAAGGTCACAGTCTCGTGAGCGCTCATGCTGTTTTCCTAGAGAAAGGCAAAAAACCAATTCACCATTTTCCTCAATTCTGACTCCCAATTTCAAAAACATCAACATGAGTTGGAAAGATGGCTCAGTAGTTGCTCCTCTTGCAGAGGATCCAGGTTCAATTCCCGGTACTAACATTCTTTCTGAACAACTTGGACACCAGGCATGTACATGCAGGTAAAATACTCATACATATAAAAATTAAATTAAAAAAAAGACACCCAAAGTTCTCCAAAGCTCTGAAAGCCCTCTGAATGATGAGCTCGGGGTCCTGGCATTTCCCAAAGCGTACTCATGTTCATTTCTTTGTGTCCAGTTGTCTCTATTTTTTAGCTCCCACATCCAGATTTCTGTTTCCCAGCTGTTCACCACTCTTGAAGCTTCAGACGCTTCTTTACGTCCTCTGATTAAGCAGAGCCTGTCTAGATGTATCACTCACCCCCACAGCCTACAAGATTCCCTGCCTTGCCACCATTAGTAAACTGCTTGTACAGGCTTGCAGGCGCACGGACAGACACAGAGCAGGCCAGTCTACTTCACAGAGCTCTCCTTTCAATCCCAACACAATCTCTGCAGCAGACAGCTAGCTGGTGTCTACAGCATTCATCCCAATGTCCTGCACAGCATGCTCCAGCACCTTGTTTGCACCTGAGAGTACAAGTGCCCCACTTAGAAGGAAAGAAAAAAACAAACAAACAAAACCAGTCTGGCTTGCTTTTCTGTTCTGGCCATCATTTAATTTGCATTCAACTCTAAAGAGTGAAAACAGTCAGTGAGTTAACTAGACTCTCACCTACTAGGAAGATGCACTAAGGGGAGTTAAGAGACTAGTATCTTGCTGTGCCCCTTCTCCCCAGGGATACACTGCAGGATAACGAGACCTCCAGCTAGGAGCCCACCATCTAGGAAAAAGGCAAACTCCAGTACTGTGAGAAGAACAAAATCCTCTGTGAAAGCACACATCTCCTGAGAGCAAAGTTACATTTGCTAAGTGATCCCTCCTGACGCACCCATTCTGAGAAGGCCTCAGTGTTTGTAACTGCTACTGCTTTCCTTACTTTCTGTAACAAAACACCATACAGGCGATCAAAGGGAAACTCCAGTTAAAATTCTCACAAAAGATCAATATATTTACAAATGTCTATGGAATACCAAACTAGAAATTACAGTTACAATTCAGGCAAAGACGGTGGTCACAAAGGATTCAAGAACAAAATCTATTTACAAAAATGCACACTAATAATAATAACTAGTGAAATAAAATTATAGGATCACATAGGAGAACTGTCCTAATAAGGATTTCTCCTGCCTCCCATAAATTAATCTCAAAAAAATTAAGACATAGTAAACAAAGGCAGAGAGAGTAACTACTGGAAATACCTCTGTTAGAATTGAACCAAAACCTCCAACCTGGCTAGAAAAAAGGTGTTTGTGTACGTATGTGAGCACATTCGCACACTTATCACAGCTACGCAAATAACCCAGAACTAGCTGATTAATTTTGAAAAACCTTAATGTTCTGTAATTACGTCATCCTAAGTTGTGAAACTATAAAGACTTAAAATATGTGACCTATGAGATTTGGAAAATAGACAGTGGCACACACTGTTAGTCCCAGCACTAGGGAGGCAGAGGCAGGTGGATCTCTGTGAGTTTGAGGCCAGCCTGATCTACATAGTGAGCTCTCAAACATCCAGAGCTATATAGCGAGACCTTATCTAAAAGTAAATAAATAAATAAAATAAAAGATTGGGGAATTAGAGTGTCCTAACAACCTGGTTGTTAACAATTCTTCTGAAAGACTTCTAATGCTCCACTCAGTAAGCATACACATCACATTCAAGCTTTGGTGGGCGGTAAAAGTTGTATGGTAGTGGCAATAAGTAGACGACCCCTGCCCTGAAAATTCCAACTGCTAATGGTCTACTAAGTTCAGAAGTGGAAAACCAAGGTGTAAAAAGGCACAGGTCAACTTCCAGGGGCTTGAAGAGAAAACCCTTCATCATCTTTTTGGTGAGAGAGACTCTTAAATCTGTGCACCACAGCTTCCTCAGATCCAACTTTCTCAGCTTTTCTCCAGAATGTCACCTAGTGAAGATAAGCATTGTTCCTCAGGCTATGACTGTTCATCACAGAAGGAAAAACGTATCCAGTACCTGACCTCTTGGAGGTAGGTGTGCTGGCAAACCATAGGATCTAAGGTGCCTTCACACCTGAAGAAATACAATGGCCTTCATACAAGCACTAGGAGGTTAAGAACACAGAACAGAGATAATGTAATGTGGAGACAGAGAAGCAGAGGAATGAAGGCTTGGGATTAGCGCTGATGTGGCTCTCACTGCCCGAACCTACATGCACATGTGGTAATAACAAACACAGCTATCAACAAGAGCTGTCCTGATCCACACTGCACACACCACTGGTAAATTAAAGCCTAGCATCGAAGAACATGCATGCGGAAAGAATTTTATATTAGATTTCAATACATGGTACTAAGAAGTAAAACACTGTAATTTTACTGCCTAATCTTCACAACATTGAAAAGAAATTTGTTCAACTGAGCTATCAATCTGTTTTCAGTAGGGAAAACATGCTGCCTCTAACACAGAGGGCAGACATTATCACATGAAATCATGATGTTTGAGTCCATCATGCAAACAGGAAACAGGCTGCCCAGGTATAATTACAGTTGTAGCCTAAAGTGCCTTCAGGTTCAGCCAGAAATTAAAGCCCAAGGAGGAGGGTCAGCAGAATTTACTTGCCTCTCTACCTTGCTACAGACTGCAACCTTTAATAATACTCTCACCGTGTTACATAACAGCAGCACACAACAATCTGATTCAGACCTCATTAGCCACAGTCTGCCACTGTTTCACACTGCAATCAATGGGTAACTTTGCCAGAGGGAAAAGAAAGGCAACACATCATCCACCCAATTCTGTGGCGCCCACCACAAAGAACCAGCTAAGCAGCTCCAACTAGACTGTACAGAACAGACCAAACATTTTACTTTCCCCAGGCTTTCTTCTATCTAAAAGGACTGAGTGGGGAAGCGCAGGGGAAGGAGAGGTGCCGTAGAGGCCACCACCTGACAACCATACTCAAAATGAAATGTCTTTCGCTCAAGGCCTCACTATGCAGCCCCCCCACCCCCCGACCCCAGGTGGCCTGGAACTCACACACATCTACCTGCCTGGTATTAAAGGTGTGGGCCACCATGCCTGGCTACAAAATTATTTTTCCCCTAAGCATAATATGTACAAACTTTACATCAGTTAGATTTTGATAGACTGTTTCTTCTAAGTTGTTTTGGAATTTTATAATTTTGGGATTCATTTTGGGGGCGGGGGGGGGAGGGGGAAACGTTACCAAGAAGGGTAAAAGGAGTAACGTGATTTGTTACTACTGACAACTAACTCGTTCCTTACGAAATCTGGAACACAACCTCTGCTAGAGCAGTTGAATGTGAACCTGTCCTGCTGCACACAGAAACTGTTTCCATTCGACAGGTACTATGGGCTGGCATCTAGCACAAACACTGAACTACTCTCAGCGTTTCTAAACCTATTGGGTTTTCAACTCTTAACAGTAACTCTCATACACTAAGAAAATCCAAGCACTCTTTGTTTAAAAAAGAAAAACACAGCCAGACTTGGTGATGGCTCGCCCCTGTGATCCCAGCACTTGAAAGCTGAGGCCGGAGGACTGGCCAGAGTTCAAGGTCTGCATAGCAAGACCCCGTCAGAAAGAAAACCACATGTCCCCTTCGGTAAAAGCAACCAACCAACGCCATTGATCACCCACTGTCTGTTGCTAGGTAGGAGTACACTTGATCGTGCTAGGCAACAGGCATGATGTGAGAAACTCCACCAGACTTCAAAACTTTTTCCACAGAAAGATAAACAAGATATACTTAGCACCACACCCATTTAAAGGCAAAAGCAGCCAGGAGTACGCCCCCCCACCTCCAGCTGCTCAGGAAACATTGTCTTTTACAATCAAGATAAAGATCTAGCCTAGACTGTTCGGCCATTCCTGACTTCCAGGTTGGCCAGGACTCCTTTCGCCGGTGCCATCGCAACCAGAGTCCGGACACACACTTCGGATCGCTGGCACACCTCCAAATACCTCGACCATCCTCGCCAGCTCCTTCTCCAACCTTAGAGCCCGGGCCACTGAGCATGCTCGGCCCTAAGACGACCGCCACAGGGGATGTTCTCAGAGCTGGGGCTCCCAGCTCGCGCAGTCAGAAGCGCAGAGGAGAAAGGGCGGGGGGTGGGGGGGTGGAGTATGAACTTGGGCACGCATGCCCAAGGGAACCACCGGGACCGGGCGAGAGACAAAAGCTGCTTCGGTTCCTCACACAAAGTTTAGCGCAGCGCGAGAGGCTCTGCGACGTCCCCAGAGTGACGGACGGGCGGGCGGGCGGGCGCAGGGGCGGGCCGCCGCCGGCCGGAGTGTAATTCCCACCGATAAGCGCGGATCCTTATCTCGCAGACACAAAGCGGCGGGGCGCGCGCTCGGCCTAGGCCGCCTGCGCGGCTCCGCGGGCCCGGGCGTCGGTGGCGCGCCGCGGTGGCAGCGGCCTCGTCCGCGCCGGCCTCGTCAGCCTCGCGGGGCCTCTCAGCACCCGGGCCTCCCGCGCCGCGCGGCGTCCCGTCCCGTCCGGTCTCGAGCCGGGACCCGCTAGGCCTCCGGCAGCACGCAAGCCGCTTCAGCCGCGCGTGTCCTCCGCTGGGCCTCGAGCGCCCGCCCCGGGGCCCCTCACTCACCTCCCCGCCGCCCGGGCGCGCTCTCCTCACGCCGTCGCCGCGCTGTGCACGCGCCGCAACTTTATTAGCAGCTCGGCCGCGGGACAAGCGCTCGGCGCCCGCTCGCCGGGGACCCGGATGATGAGGGGGAGGGGGGCGGCGGAGGGCCTTGGCGGCTGGCGCATGCGCGTCGGGAGTGGCCGAGGCCTGGCTCCTGCGGTCCATGGCGGGCCTGCGAGTGGCACTTGGGCTAGCGAAGCCAACCCGCCTTATAGCAAAACAGTCATCCTCGCTCTGGACAGCTGGAGACCTTTCTAGCCGATATAAAGCGTTACAAAGTATCTCCAGCTACAACTTTGCCGTTTACATTGACTTGTAATAGAAACCCTAAGAGATCTCTTGCTGGGCAGCAGATACCATACAACTTACTAGATGCAGCCATAACATTGTGCCCAAAGGAAAAAAATCCTCCGCAGGTGGAGACAGTGTCGAACCCGGAGCTGAGGAAGAGTGTCCATTTCTCAGGACACAATCCCAGCTGTTCACGGGTCACCGCCCCACATCTGGAAGCAGGGAGTGCCTTGGACACTCGGCTTCAGCAAGTGAAGGTACACACTGTCCATGGGCTAGCTGTGCTAATCCGGCTGTCTGGCTTCTCCCTCCCTCCAAAGGGTCAGCAATCCCAGAACTATGGTATTTGTACTAGGATACTGGATTTGGACAGCAAGGAAAAGCTTGTGTTTATTTTTAAAAATCTTCAAAACTGATTACTCCGTTTTCTCTTTAATAAATTGGAATTATTTTTAACCTTTCCTAGTCAATCCCATCTAATACCAATTCTGTATACCCTAATTCTGACAGTTTCTCGTCACTTTTATTGTCACCTCCTTGGCCTGAGTGCAGGTCACCTCACTTGATACACAAGTGGGGCAGTTTTCATGTTGTTCCAAACTCCAACGGCTTGTTTCTGTTTGGAAGAGATTAAATAAATGCCATGAAGAAGTATTTATGGAAGCGGCCATGTTGAATGGTGATAGGAGAGAATTTGGTCAGAGCTGGGCAACTAGACAGCATGGACTCCTACCAAGGGAAGGCAACAGCTGTAGACCATAGTCAACCATCCGTAGGAAGAAATGTGGGAATGTTGGCCCATTATTGGCAGATCTTCTGGCTTTTAGAGGAAGGTTGGAAATTAATCTTTTTTTATACAAAAAGGAAATCACACATTTATCTGATGAGCTGCCTCTTTGTTTCTTTCCTGGGTTACCTGACCTGCCCTTCCCTTCTCTTTTTAGACATCGAGAAGACTCACCCTAGTACAAGCCAAACAAAACAAACCCATGGTCCCAATATAGCCTGCAGGCCATCGGTTTGCAATCTCAGGTCTCCACCTTAAACTTCTTTACTACATCATAAACTTTGTGAACAGGACTCTGTGTGCGCTGACTCTGCCATGCTTACTGATTTGTTGCTGTTAATTCTTTGCTGTTACCAGCCCTTGAAAAGCATGGATTCTGGAGCCTGGCACGGATTTACAACTCACCGAAGTACCTATAACCCTACCGAAAGAATGCCCTTTTTTTTCAGAGCTGATGTTTGCAGAAGACTTTGTTTAATATTGTGTGTATCAGCACCGTTCTTCACTTTGAAAAACTAGTGAAAATTGCTTCACAAACAAATTGTGTGCATATTTGTAAGGACACTTTCTGAGTTCTGGGGTCCAGTCCAGAATTGTGGGTATAACTCTAAAAGCAACCTCCTCGCTTCCTCAACTATGCATTTGCATACTGAGCAAATCAACTCGAGACTCCAGGCTCTCCGGTGGCTTTGTACATTCAGGCCAGGCCTTCAGTTACAAGAGATTACACAGAAAAGAAGAATGGGACTTTAGCAGGCAGTAGAGCTCTTCCAGGGAACCGAGAAGTAACCTAAACTTCACAGGATGTAGAAATCGGAGGGCTCACTAACTATACAGTTGTCAAGCTTACTCTCAGGCTTGCCAGAGGCATAAGGAAGTCTTGCTTAGGGAAACCAGCTGAATCTAAGAACAAGCTTGGCACAGTGTGATCTGAACAGACGATACATGCAATGGGACAGCAAGATTTTGAGGTTGAGAACTGTCACCTGATCAAGGAGATCACTTACCTAGCTTCAGGGCTTGATTTTTCTTTACTCATAGAGAAATCTATTTCTGGATCATTAAGTCCTGCAGTTGTCAACCAGGAAAGACAGCCCCTCGTGCAATTTGAAGGCTATCTCCCTTGTCTGAGGCAGCATGACCACGGGAACCTAGCAGGTAGATGCCAGAGATGGTATAAACAGCCTAAATCAGTGGCTCTCAACCTCCCTAATGCTGTGACCTTTAATATAGTTCCTCATGTGTGGTGACCCCCAACCATAACATTATTTTTCTTGCTACTTCATAACTGGATATTTGCTATTAAATGGATAATTGCTATTATCATTAAATGGATAATTGCTATTATAAATGGATAATTGCTATTATTATGAATTGTAATGCAAATATCTGTGTTTTCTGATGGTCTTAAGCAGCCCCTGTGAAAGGTTTGTTCAACCTTCATTGGAATTCTGACCCATGGACTGAGAAAATTTGCCTTAAATGTATACGATGACCTCCATCTGCTAAGAACTACACAACCTCCATGTTGAAGTGAAGAAGCAAGAAACCTCAACCCCCAAATGCTTTGTATTTGATTAAATTCATTTTTAGAAGACATTGAGCCTTTTCTCCCCAATTCTTTTCAATAACTGATTAAGTTAATCATTTGATAAACAGAATTAGCCTAAAGGGTTTATCCATGGCCCACTCTCACTTTTCTCATCTCTCCTGATCCAAGAAGTAAGCAATTTTCAGGAAAATTGGGAAAGCACATGAATCATCTACTCTTATATTTTATTTTTAAATATAAAATAATTGAGGCAAGTTGGATTTTGGTTGAAAATTATTAATAAATATTTCAAGTCCACATTTTTTGCTGTAACTCAGAAGACTCTCCCTAATATACCAATACACCTGGTTGAACCAGAAGAATTCAGGGTTTGGCAGTATCACCCAACAGAAGCATCAGGCAGTGAGGCTTTCACAGGCATCCATCCTTCATAGTCCCCCAGAGATACCTGCCATTCTCAAACAGTTATAGAATGTGGGTACCAGAGGAAGAAGTGCCCAAGTTTATATGCGTTCTACAGACAGGATCCTTAGGTAGCACAAAACCTCAATTTCAAACTCTGAGAGCGTTCTATATGGTCTTGCACTGTCAGAGCATCCCCCAGCCTCTAGGTTAGTACTGGAAACAGTGTAACAGCTAAAACAAGCAGCTCTCCAAAACCAGAGAGCTACAAAGAATCAACTCGTACCGGGCAGGGAGAGGAGAGCATCTCCTCTGGTCAGAAGTTTCATGGTTGTCTTTTAGGAGAATAAACACGGCTGAAGAGATGGCCCAGCAGGTAAGAGCACAAACTACTCTTCTAGAGGACCTGAGTAAGATTCCAGAACCCACGTAGGGTGGTTCACAACCACCTATAACTCCAACTCCACAGGAACTAACGCCCTCTTCTGGCCTCTGTGGGCAATTAGCCCTATATGCACATACCTGCAAGAGAGGAGCAAATGTAGAAATAATTAAACATAACACTAAATCTTAAAAAAGATAGAGAATAAACTAAAGGCCCACATCAGCTGGCTATTACACCAAAGTGATTTTTATAGAATTATTGAAAGTATTTTCCTGTAAAATTCTAATATAAAGGCTTCTAACTAATCAGTAAGCCAGGTGTGGCAGCACCCACTTGTAATCTCAGCACTGGATAGGCTGAGACGGAAGGATAGTGAGTTCAAGGCCAGCCTGGACTGCATAGTGAGGCCCAGTTTCAAAAATCAAAAAGAAAGTTTCGAAAGGTAAAATTCATAACTTGGAAGCTGAAGCAATAACATAAAATAAGAATAAGAAGAGAAGGAAGAGGAGGAGGAAAAGAAAGAGGAGGAGAAAGAGGAAGAAAGAAAGAAGAAGAAGAAGAAGAAGAAGGAAGAAGAAGAAGAAGAAGAAGAAGAAGAAGAAGAAAGGAAGGAAGGAGAAAGAAGAAAGAAGAAGGAAAAAGAAGAAGAGAATAACAGCTGTGTCTGCTCAAAGCCCAGGAAACTCTTTGAAGCTTTAGGAATGACAGCAGAGAATCCATAATCCCCCGCAATAATTGAGCACACTTTAAGTGTATGCCTATGTACAAATTTTCTAAGAGAAAGTCCATGGTTTTCATCAGATTCCCAAATGGGCTCCTGACTTGCACGTACTTATAGACACTTAAGGTGGCAGTTGCTTTACAAGTGGTAAACAACTAGTGTGTCTATGTTACATTACAGTCCCTCCTTTTATTCTTTTTTCACATCAGCATAATTAGGAGACTCCTCTCTGGGGAAAGCAGTTTAATGTAGAATGCAAGAACCTGGCTCGCCTGTCTGCAACCATCTGCTACATTAAAGAAGACTTCCTGTGGCTGGAATCCAAAACATGAAATTAAAGGGG
Organism: Mastomys natalensis; assembly: GCA_021653895.1. Taxonomy (NCBI): domain Eukaryota; kingdom Metazoa; phylum Chordata; class Mammalia; order Rodentia; family Muridae; genus Mastomys; species Mastomys natalensis. The sequence continues at coordinate 1,133,949 of JAJTUV010000325.1, read as the reverse complement.
TTGCTTGCATCCAGAGTCATAAAACAAAGAGGCTCTCCGCAGTCAGGCTTGGAGGGAACATTCATCTCTCTCTGGTTAAAGCGGCATCTGTTCTCTCCTGCTGGCGAACAGTCCCCCCCCACCCCCCACCCCCACCCCCCAGTTAACGCCACTAACTCCCAAGGTTCTGCTTTCTCAACTTACATCCCTCAAAGACTCCATCTCGGAGGGGTCAAACCATATGTGTACCGCACTTCAAATCCAGAACAGCAGGTGAAAATCTGGGAATGTGAAGGAATTGAAGAGAGGGGAGGAAGGAGACAAAAGATGCAAATCTCTAGGAAGCCTTTGACTGCATGCAATGTTAATCACAAGAGCTCTGAAGCCAGAATTCTTGGCTTGAAACAGGACCATATAACTTCTATCTGTGACCTTGGGCAGGTTACTTTGCCAATTCCTGCTTCTGTCTCTTTGCCTATAAAACAGAGATAACAAGAGTATCAACACAATAGAATTAGCCTGAAGATTAAACACCTGGAACCTTCAAGGCATCCAGAATAGTGCCTGACACATAGCGAAGGGCAAATGGTGTTTTGTTTCCTGCTGATATGCCAGAAATTTCCATATATTCTTAGCAAATGCATTAGTTACATGAAATGCATTCGCATAATAGGATAATAAAGTGTCTTTTCTCTACATTGTAATAGGTGATCTCATTCATCTGAAGGGTCTCTGATACATCTGTTGCAAAGAATACACAGAGAGGAGAGGGAGAGAGAGAGAGAGAGACAGAGAGACAGAGAGACAGAGAGACAGAGAGACACATAGAGAGACAGAGAGACACATAGAGAGACAGAGAGACACATAGAGAGACAGAAAGGCAGAAAAACAGAGAGGTGTGTATTCTAGGGGCCCATATATGTTAGGCAAGTGCTGTACTGGTAAGCTATACAATGTCTAAATGGGTGTATCTAATTCAAAGGTGGCTAATGAACTCCAATACTTAAATCCACCTTCGCCCAAAGCTTCCTACCGTAGGGTAGTAGTTACAGGGTTCTTACCTCCTGATGCTCGTTCTCCTGCCTGCTCTGGAACACCATTCCTCTCCTACTTTAATGATAGCACATACTGCCTATCCGAGAGGTGGGCACATGACCCAGGGAGTTAGCATAGTACTGTAGCCATCTAGGCCACTGTGATTAACTCACATACGGACAGTAAGTCAACAGACATATATCATCCCTCAGGTGGATGAGAGATGTCAGGATGTCAAGAAAAAAAAGTTTTCCCTCTCTCTGTTCATGCTGGTTCTGAGGCTGACAGGGACCATCTTGACACCATATGGAGGAAATCTGTTTGGAAAGGAAGCCAACACAGAGAATCAGAGCCGAGGTGACAAATGCCTGTCAAAGCCTGAGTTTCTAGATCCAGCTTCACCTGAGACTTCTTAGACTTTCCAGTTACTTTAGCCACGTGAGTCAATTCCTGTGTGTGTGAGTATGTGTCGTGTGTGTGTGTGTGTGTGTGTGTGTGTGTATGTGTGTGCATGTGTGTGAACACATGTACATGTGTGTGTGTGCGTGTATGTTTGTTTATGTGTGCTCAAATGCGTGTGTGCACGTGCATGCATTTTGAGGCAGGGTCTCTTGTCCGTTGCTGTTGCACTGCTCTGTGTACTCTGGGGCTCTGAGCTCAGGCCATCAGCTTTGGGCAGCAGGTACTTTGACCCACAGAGCCAGCCCCTCCCCACCAGCCTCCTACAGTCTGCTTTTGTTTCTACAAGTTACACGTACACCTCTTGCGACATCTACTGTGGCGGGCTCACTGCATTTCTTAGGCACAGATTTGAAAGTCTGATGTTTGACATCCTGCCCCCGCTGCCTGGTCCTGCCCCAATCTTCCCTACTGCAGGAGATGGCAGTTCTCCACATCCAGCCTTGATGATAGAATGTGGTAATGTGCACAAGTCTTCTGTCTGTCTTTGCTATAAATGCCACGTGGCAACTTACACTATTGATGATGGGATTTGCTTCCTTGCGTCTTAGGAGAACTTGCCGTGATAACTTTGGCATGAAACATGATGGGATATAATTGTCCAATGTGTTTGATGTTTCCGGGGCGGGGGGCGGTCTTTTGCTACCCACCAGACACAGTGATACTCACTTAGAATGTAATACTCAGGAGGTTGAAGCAGGGAGATCTCAAGTTTGAGGCCAGCATGGGCCCCATAGGGCACACACTCACACATACTATGGGGTTGATACCAACAGCTCCCTGTGTGGAGCCGCTCAACAAGCTGCCCAAGCGGATTCACAGCCACGTGTGGGAAAAGCCAGCATCTTGCTCTGCAGAGCACAGAGACGGTGGTTTGCTCTGTGGCGGTGCTCAACCAAACCTTTTTGCCTTTATTTATTTACTTCTTCCTAAGTTCAAGAAGATGGTAAACATTTAGTGAACACCTATCAGGTATTAAGCATGCTTTAGACATCAGGGGTTAGCTATTAGACAAAACAGATAAAATCCTAAGTCATTACGGTGTCAATTTGTCACTTTAAAAGATGTACTGTTGTCTCTTCAGCAGTTGTGGTGGGGTGGGTGGATTTGTGCACGTAAGTATAGTTGCCCAGGGAGACCTGAGGCATGCTGGAGTTACAGGGCGTCGTGAGCCGCCTGACATGGTGCTGAGACGAGCAGGAAGCACTCTTAATCATTAAGCCATCTCCAGGTCATTCTTTTTTTAAGTAGAAAAGCAGATAACTGTTAATATGTAACAAGGTAGTAGGGACCTGGCAGGACTCTGGAAGCTCAGGGGAGGCTGGGAGAAAAAGTGTGGCGACGCAGAGAGCCTGTGGCTTCTGTGTGGCTGCGGTTGGTTCCAGAGGGCAGCCCTCCACTCCGAATCCAGCATCAAGACTTACCGCTCCTACTTGGACAGTATCTCAGATTCATTCGCTTGTCCTCATGTCTTGCACAATCAGCACTAGATCCAAGCCCAGCTCACTACCATGTACCTGTGAGGTGTTCCTTGTTTCCAGCCTTGAAAATTTAAATAAGAATGTTAGTCCTTCAAGGCCTCTCACTGGATTTAAGATGAAACCAAGACCCCCTCCCACAGCCTGCTCAGAGGGTACCATCCCACCCTCAGGTGCCACATGATCTTAGCAAATCAGAGCCTTTGTGCACATGCTCTCCCACCCCAAATCCCCACCTCCGTCCCTCTGCCACAGAAACTTCTGGAATGCCACGCCAGGTACTAGAGAACTGTCTTATTACTCATCAACCGGCATCTCTGCTTAAATGTGTGTTTCTCACAAAGGCTTTTCCCTGCCATATCTGTGTTCTCTCCCTCCCTCTTTACCATGTCTACATTTTGGCTCTCCCTTCCATACTCAGAGAACATCCAGTTCTTGCCTTGCTGGGATTCACTTCTCACAGGTCAGGACTTGATCAAAGTCTGCATACCCCACTCTAATTAAGTTCCACTTCACAACTGAATGTAGGCCCTCAATTACTATGTACTAAGGTATGGCTCCCTTCTTCCTGAGACAGAAATTCAACCTTTAGATTAAGCATTCATTCATGCATGCCTGCCTGCATGCATGCAGGCAGGCATGTGTGCAATATAAGAGTATGTATGCATTAGGGTAGGAGACGGCCAGTCCATAAAGCGCTTTTCACGCAATCATTAAGACCCACGTGCAGATCTCCGGCACCCATGTAAAGAACTAAGCATAGCATTTTATGCCTGGAATCCCAGCTTGAAGTGCTGAGGACAGGCAGAGCCCCAGGGCTTTCTGGGCAGGCAGTCTAACTGAAGAGAGAGTTCCAAGCTCAGTGAGTGATCCCAACTTAAAAATACAGGGTGAGAAGTAATTAAGGAATATAGATACCCAACATCAACTTCTGGCCTCCACACCTTCACACATGTGTAACACGCACACATACACTTACATACACTCTGACACACGTGCATACACACATTCACATGCACTCTCTCGTACACACACTCACAACACATACTCTCATACACACATTCACACACACGCTCTCATACATGCTCACACACGCCCACATACACACGCTTACATGTACACTCTCTCACACACAATACACCAATGCACATGTGCACAAACACACTCGCACAGTCTCACACATACACACTCACACCGATGCACATGTGCGTGCGCACACACACTCATATTACACACACTCACATATAGACTCTCCCTCACAACATACAATACACTGTGCACGAACACACACACACACACGTACACACAGGCAGTGACTCCTATGTGCCAGGCATTATGTTAAGCAACAGGGATTGTGTTAAATGAGATGTCAACATCAGGCATACAAAGGTGTTTTTCCTGCCCTGGTGACACTCCCAGTCTCCCATCCCAGTCTCCCAGTCCCAGTCTCCCAGTCCCCAGTCTCCCAGTCTCCCAGTCTCCCAGTCTCCCAGCCTCCCAGTCTCCTGGGCATGCTTGCTGTGTTTTGTCTTCAAATTTCTCAAATATTTAATGTAAGAACTAGAAATGAGAAAATCAAAATCTGTCATTTCAATCTGCCAACCCGACTGTCCCCCGTAGAGGAGATGCGTGGGACCTTCAAGGAGTTCCTTGTTTGGCAAAGGTTGGTCACAAATACGGACCATTCAGTTGAGAGAATGCAAAGCATAAACTTTTCCTGAGGTGAAGATTTTACCCTTAAGTAGTGAAACTACTCAGAGTTGTCATTCAAATGCTAAGTAGAACCAGACTTACTAAAGACAACTCTTCCTGAAATATGGATTTTAAAGAAGGACCTTCAGGACTTGGTGTGATGAAACAAACTTGTAATTCTAGAGGCACAAACAGACCATGAGTTCAAAGCCAGTCTGAGTTTATAAAAAAAAAAAAAAACCTTGTTCAAAAAGAAAGGGAGGGAAGGAGGGAGGAAAAGAGAGAGAAAGACATAAAAATCACCCCAAATTTACAGTTACATATTTTTAGATAAATGCATATTTATTGGAAACTTTCAATCACAGAGAAAAGGTAAAAGTACTTGACTCCCTGTGAATAAAAATAGCTGTGGTTAACAGGTAAGGAAGCATCTTTCTCTGCCCCATCCCCATGCATGCGTGAGTGATAACGCACACTGAACAAGCACCTACTTGTCCTGCCTGCTCCTATATTTCATGAAACATCACAGGAAACTTACAACTCTGCTACAGTTACTAACATTATCATCTTTTTTTTTTTTTTTTTTAAGAAGCCATAGTACGAACCATTAAAAAGTTGCCAGTATCACCACGTTTCTATGACAAACAGCTCCACAATCCACAAGCCCACAGCTCCATGGGTGTTTTGGGTCCTGCCTAAAAAGACACCTTAAAAGGTCTCTCTTTCCGTGGCTGGAGAGATTGCTCAGTGGTTATGACCACCTGCTGCTCTTCCAGAAGGCTTGAGTTTAGTTACGTCTCACAACCGCCTGTAACTGAAGTAGCAGGGGACCGGATGGCTGTCCCATCTCTTGACCTATCTCTTTTCCCGGTTTTATATTTCTCTTCCTTCTCTGGGACGACAGATTGATTCTTAGAAATCTTTTCTTGGCACTTGGTATTCTGGGAAGTGTGTCGAAAGGAAAGGCAACATGAACTGTAAGGCAGTGAGCCGGTTGTGCAGCCATTTCACACACACAGAGATGGGAGTTCAGTGAAGCTCATTTCCAAGCGTATCCAGGGAGTCGGAAACAAAGCTAGGACTCCCACCGGCTGAGCCTCACCATTGCACGACGCTGCCTACCCTCTTGGCTCCATGAAACGCTGAACCATACTCAACTTTATACTCGAACAACACGGATTTTATGCCAAACGTTAGGGAGTCACAATACTCTGAAAACCGAGCTGGGAAAATAACAGGTTACTAAGCAAAAGAATAAATAAATGAATGTGTCCGCACACATAACTGCAATTTGTAGTCAGAATCCATGTCATTTGGTGGTGGCAAAGTCATACAAAGCAAGTAGGCCATAAAACTTTATTCTAACAGCTCGGCAAGGGCCCTGAGCAAGATTCAAAGGCCCTAACTGAACGGAGTCCGTGTTCCAGCATGTTTATCTGGAGGGAAATAGTGAAATAGTGAGACCTATTCATTCTCTTTGCTCAGCGGCTCGTGCTTCTGTGACTGAATCATTGACAACACGTGGGTGTTACTATCATGCCGCATTAGGGGTGATTTGGACTGATGAATTAAATCAGGGAATTACTCAAAGTCAACACTGGCTCCTTGACTTATGCGGAGGTGGTGTAATGTTTCGCCAACAGAGAGGAGCCACCTGCAGGGTGCAGCCTGGCTGAGATCTGAGCGGCTTCCACAGACCCAGCTTCACAGAATACTGTTGCTTTCGCCATATGCTAAACACTGAAGCTCAGATTTTTGAAAAAGAAAGTAAGAAGGTCACACAACGTCTGCATTCTGCTGTGTCCTGATAGAGTAGAAGTCGAGTGCCTGCCAGGTCATTTTGGCGGAATCAAGAACCTGCGTGAATTCAGTGGACCAATGTGGTCCTGGCTCTAATGACCATGAAGTCAGAACAACAGTCAGCTGGGATCTGCTTCTAGCTTCAGGGCCACAGGAAAATGAGTGTTTCTTACGAATCATGAAATGTTTATTTTACTTGCTTATGATTGCTGGATCTGTTCTGATCTATGGTAATACAACTTCCTTTCTGATTTACTTATGCCCTTTAAAAACATTGCTGATTGTCCTTTATGGGCTAGGTCCTAGGCTGGACACTTGGGATAGCTTAAAAAAACAGCCCATTCAGGAGCCCTGTTCGCACAGACTACATTTCTGATCATCTTTAGCTCTTCTAAACTTTCCAACTATAGAGCTTCTCTCTACTCATCTCGTCTTAACTGAGATAACAAGCAGACAAACTGGAGTAACAAGAAACATTCACATACATGCAATGTGTGAACAAGCACATACACACACACCACACACACATCACACCACACACACCCCACATACACACAACACACACAATACCACACACACATCACACACACATACACCACACACATACACACACCCCACATACACACCACACACACACACCATACACACACCACACACATACACCACACACACACCACACCACACATACACACACCACACATACACACACCACACACACATCACACACACACCACACACACACCACACACATATACCACACACACCACACACACACAGACACACACACACCACACACATCACACCACACACACATCACACACACACCACACACACACATACACACACCACACATACACACACCACACACACATCACACACATCACACACACACACACCACACACATACACCACACACACCACCACACACACATCACACACACAACAGACACACACACACATACACACACACACACATACACACAGACACAGTGCCGGATCCACTGGCTCATCATGTACCATTTCATTAGCAAGCTGATACCCAGCAGCTAAGCAAACAGGGAAAGCAGTTTCTAGATTCAGGCTCAAATGCTGAGTGGCTCCTGTGTGCTACATTGAGAGACTCACAGCTTTAAGACAGCAACAGAAACTATCCCTTGCTTTCACACTAGACTATTTTTATTCCTTAAGATTGAGAAGGAGGGGTAAACATGGGCTCCTGGTGGCAAATGAGGTACATGACAAGGCTATCCGGGGTATGGATATCCTTGCTTAAGTATCATATAAGAATATATGAGCTTCCTTATCCACGAAGTCCTTCTGGTTTCTGGGCTAGACTACTAACAGCAGCCCCTAGAATGGCCTTCCTGTGCTTTTATCCCCAGAATTCTTGGTAGTTAAAACTATAAAGAGAAACTTCATAGCCCATTACCACACAAAGTGATACTCTCTATTTGAAAATCATGCCAAGCTGCTGCTCAAGAAGGAGTAGTTCCTGCCACCCTCTGTCACCTGCAATTTGTCAGGCAGAGCACACTGGTCTTCTCTTGAACCACTGTGGCCAGAACTGCCTCTACTTCAGTTGATCACAGGGCTAAAGCCAACAGCTGATGCAAAAAAGAAGTGGTTCAGGTCACTCTGTTGATGAGGTTGTCATGTTGTGAGCATGGCAGACACCATGGGCTTCCCGCACCCCACCGCAGCCAGATCAGCACACAAAGTCAGAGCCAGGGCATCTGCTTCAGACAGATAGCTTCCCTACATACAGCAGCTGACTTCCAATCATCAACACACTGGACATGCTTTTATTCATTCTCTACTATGTATGTGTAGATATGATACATACACATAAATACCACACTATGTAATGGCGGGTGCCAGGCACAATGACAAGTAACACTTGGCCTGCTCACAGTCTGTATAACCCAGCTGGAGGAATGAGGCAATGACCAAAGAGCCACACTGTGTAAAAAGGAGCATAGGACAAGACAGCTACAAAGCCAGGGGCTGGTAGACTGTTCTGCTCAAGGGGAAGACCTGAAAGGAACAGGAATAGATGAAGTAAGGAGGATGTCTGGGAGCACAGGGATGAGCCATCAGAAGGATGTCTGGGAGCATAGGGTTGAGCCTTCTAGGCAGAGTGGTCCCAGCAACATTAATAATCATGGCTGTGACTGTGAGAAACCAAAGACAGTTCAAGGTGCCAGGGAGAGGAAGCAGAGCGAGGGAGCTTGCACAAGTGGGCAGGGTAAGTCCATCAGGGCCTGGAGGCCACTCGAGGGTTCCAGAACTGTCCCAAACTGAACCAAATGTCATCAGTGGTCGCCAAATTCTTCTGGGTCTTAGGTAGTTACTTTGATAGTGAGAAGGGGATGTCAGAGAAAGTGATTGCCAAGCGGGAGGTGTCAGGAACACATGGTTACTTAAACACCAGCCCTAGCCTTCATCTGACCTTTCAGGGCAATGCCACCATCTTACCTGTGACTTCTACTCAAGGCAATCGCAAGACTGTTCCCCTTCCTTCTCCCCTCATTACTTATTGATCACCTACTGGGTCTTCCTGAAGTCTTGCAAGTCTCCTCTGCAGTGCTCTGGTCTCCTACCTGCACACCTGCTGATGGGAAGAGCATGATTGAGAAAGCGAAGGAGCACGGAAGACAGTGGAGGAGCACGGAAGGCAGGTGGGAGAGCACGGAAGGCAGGTGGAGGAGCATGGAAGGCAGGTGGAGGATCATGGAAGGGAGGCAGAGGATTGAGTGGCTGTTTTCAATCTCCTTAGAGAGTAACTTTGAAGGGGTAATCTAGGAGGAATACCTCCAAAGTTAACAGCAAAACATCTGTGCACAGGGTGGGGGCTGCATGAGTTGATTACAAAATGCTGAACAATAAGACTTGAACTAAGCCCATGCCTACACAACTTGCTCCTACTGACTTACAACATACCATCTGTTTGCTTGCATTTCGTTTTGATCATCGGGGCTTTAGTTATTGCACTCAGGCTGGTGTTTCAGTACGGCTCAAACCCAGGTGCGTTATCTCTTGGTCTCTGGCCTGTGGAAGGATCCTCTTGTCCACAGTGCCCTAAGGAACGTCCCTGCATCTGACTCAGAAAGGTTCCTGGGTAAGGAGTCAGCCCCTCAGGGAGAGGCTGGAGTAGACGGTTCCCTTAGGTAGGGTCACATACTTACCTGTGAACTGGAGGGAAATCTCAGGGAGTCTGATTGCCACGACAAGGCGGAAGGCCTCCTATTTGGTGGGACTGCCTGGGAGGAAGGCAGAAATGTAATCATGTGATCCATGCTCTGGCCAGGACCTGGGGATTGCGCTCAGGGTAAAGCCAGGATTTTCTCCCTTTCTGGCATGGACAAAGGATCAGGTACTGATAGGACACACCAAGCTAATCAGACCTGTAAATCACATATGTAAATGTTTTTATTGAGAAAACCCTTTGCTTGTTTTTAGAGCTCATGTTTGCTCAGGATCTCTTATAAATACACCATGAATCACACACCAATGGTCGAAGCAACTAAGTAGGAAATGTTCTGGGGGGGGGGGAGAAAGCAGCTTTGCCTAGGAGAAGGCTTGCTTGTTTGAAGTAGAACTCACTACTAGAAGCTTCCTACTCTTGTAACAGGCTAAGCCTCCATCTCTGTTCAGCTCGCCAGACTGAAAATCTCTCAACTATTGCTACTCCTGGGAGGTCAGAGATAGGAACGACGCTAAGAGAAGGGAACAGGGTGGAGGCTGGGCATTGGGGGCCACTGCTCCTGTTCCTGGAGTCTGAGGGTCCTGAGAGATTCTTTCCCATTCCCTTCCCATGTATGCAGCTTGGGGACTCTGTCAAGAGATGCTTTGGGGTTTGATCCAATAAACAAATAAACTGGTGGAGCAATGGATGCATCAAGCCAAGGAGAACAGAGAGAAGGGTGGTTAGACCCAAGCAAGAGCAGAGAGACACAGAAGGAGGCTCTTCCTGACTGCCAGGGGTGCAGGGCATGTGGGAGTGGAGTGAGGAGGGGCTCACTCAGGGTTGCTGTGAGGGAAGGACTTGGGGTCTGTGAGGGTGACAGAGGGTTGGGTTATGTGGCAGAGAGGGGAGCTCAATGCTTTGAGGCAACATTCTCTCGGTTGAAAAGGAGAAAGGTCTGAGCTGTGTGCAGCAGCCTGGGTTTCCTGAGGAAGGAGGAAAGCCAGAGTATGTGAATTAGATATGCACGGTATTGAGCCACAGTCTGGGAACGTAGACTCGTGCACAGTGACAGTGACAGGCTGAGCTAGGCTGTCTGTGGCACACTTTTACTGTGCTTACTCATTGTTTCTTAGCTAGCAGGTGCTTGAGTCAACGCCACTGTTTCCCCCTTATTGAAGGAATGACTGGCTAATAAAGGAGAGGGTTCGGCCCTGTGAACGATCCTTAAACCTGGGTAAGTTTCCCTTCCATCTCTTCTAAATAAAATATGCAGAGGCTGTGTGTGTACATATGTGTGTGCACGTGTGCGTGTGTGTATGTATATGCACATGTGTGTGCGCATGTGCACTGTGTGTGCGCGTGCATGTGTGCATGTGTGTGCATACCTGCTCGTGAACATGTGTGTGTGTGTGTGTATGTGTGTGTGTACGTGTGAATATGTGTATGTGCACGAGTGTGTGTGCACATGTGTACATGCTGTGTGCATATATACAAACATGCATGGGAGTTAGGTTGATGACCCTGTGTGGCTCCACAGGAAGATTCTTTTCTCTTTCTCATTACCCGCCCCCTTCTCATCTGTATCCTCACCTCTCCATCTCCCGTGGTGCCCCACCCCCAGCACCAGTATCTGCCTAGAGGGTCTACATCTCCTCCATCCCTCCTTGACCCTTTGGATGTGTCTCACTCTCACTGATATCAATCCGATCTTTTCAACCCCACCACAGTTGGGATGCACAGCCTTCAAATTGCCTCCCGCAGCTGTTAGGAGAAGGAGCAGCCGTCAGCCCACGGCCTCCAGCTCTATCCCTCGGTTAGTCTTTTCTCCTCTGCTTCCTGAGCCCCGTCGGAATTGGTTTTCCCTCTGACCCTTACATCCTGTGTTCTTTCTCTCTCTCCCCAGAGCACATGCTCGCCACTCGTGTGCTCCTCCCTTCCCACTGCCTGTCCCCTGTGTCCCACATCACGTGTTTGTCATGGCTTCCGGTCCTCCAGCTCCCACATCACGTGTTCATCACGGGCTCCCACATCACGCGTTCGTCATGGCTTCCCATCCTAGAGCATCACCTTCAGTCTGGGTTCTCAAACACTCTCTTTGTTTTCAGAACACACATTGATCTGGTGGAAAGTTGCTTCCCTCCTTCTGCACGTCTGGAAGCTAGCCTGGGGTCCAAGCTTTAGCAGGTACTGAAAAAATAAAAGTTGGTTGAGTATATAAATGAATGGTGGCATCTGGGAAATACTTATTGGTTCGTTAATTTATCTAACATAAATTTGATAGAGTGGCTATTACAACATGCCAGACAGTGGGCCAAGAGCTGTTTATTTCACAGCAGATTTCAGATTCCTGTCTTCAAGAGGCTTACACTATGGCGAGATACAAAGGCTTGTGCATGATGAAGATGGCTAGATGGTTAGTGCTGGCTAGTCTTACGTCAACATGCTATAAACTAGTCCTCTGAAGGGAGACCCTCATTTGAGAAAATGCTTTCATGAGATCTGACTTTAGGAAGCCTGTAGGGCATTTTTTAAAATTGGTGATTGACGTGGGAAGGCCCAACCCATAGTGGGTGGGAACACTCCAGGCAGGTGGTCCAGGGTTTTAGAAAAATAGCTGGCTGGGCAGCCATGAGGAGCAAACCAGTAAGCAGCACCCCAGCATGGCCTCTGCATCAGCTCCTGCCTCCAGGTTCCTGCTCTATTTGAGTTCCTGCCCTGACTTCCTTCACTGATGGACTATTGTTACCTGGAAATGCAAAACAAATAAACCCTTCCATCCCCAGGTTGCTTTGATCATAATCATTGCAGCAATAGAAATCTTAACTAAGACACTAGCTCAGATGAGGTAGATGATACTTTATAGATAAAAGACGGACAAATGTCTCTTTAAAGATTTGATGTGTAAGGTGACATCCAAAGCCAGAGTAAAACCTAGCCAGGTCAGCAAAGGGAGGAGAGAATTCTGAGAAAATGACGCTGTGTAGAGAGGCAGCGGAGCCACAGAAAACATTTCAAGACATAAAAGAAGCAGCGTGGCTGCAAATTGGGGAAGCAGAGGCTGCAGTCAGAAGCAGACTCCGGTCTACCCTGCTCCTCTCCCACTCTTACAGTGACCTTGTGGGTGGGGCTTTGGAGTCAGCTTTCTACTTCCAGCATGGCTGTGGAGCTCCTCCTGGGACCAGACACCATGCCAGGTATCAGGGGATGAAGGGCTCAGGTCCTGAGGAGAGAGGGCCCTCAAAACCAAATCACCCTTTCCCTCCAATCCAGTGCTTGTCTTGTCCAGCGAGGTTCCAAGAATGGACCTAACTGGGTAGGAAGCTGGGATCAGGTAGAACGGGCTCTCTGATGGAGAAACTGCAGCACCCAGGAAGCTCAGTGTATTCATTGATTTTATATATAGTTGATATATATGTATATATATAATATTTATACAGTTGTATATATTATATACAGTTGACGGGCTATTACATCCAGCTGAACAAGGAGGCAGGTTTAGCTAACATCTGTAGGTACCATCTCATCAGTGAGGAGAGAAGGCTATGGTGGATGTTGCTACACTGACCACATCCACATATAGAACAAGGATGGCTTTGTCATTTCTCTGAGCCTGAACTCTGGTGTGTGTGTGTGTGTGTGTGTGTGTGTGTGTGTGTGTGTGTGGACAGGGAAGAAAGCTTTGCCACTTTCCCATGGGGGTTGGAGGCTGTGGAGTCCTTGACATCGCTGTGCACGTTGTAGTCAACAGCACACATCCGCTCAGGACTGCTCTTGCTCAGGGCTTCGTGCTCTCCCTACAAGGACCAGCCATCAGTCTATTACCAGAGCAACCACTGCATCCCAGGTCATCCTTACCTCCGTGCTACATCCTTCAAGGTCCACAAACTACTCAGCAGCTGGGAGGATCGGCAAACCCCACTTGTCTAAGCATGTTACCTTCTGGATTAAAATCAGCCAACAGTTCTCTCTTGGCTGAAGGCCGACTTCAGACATTCTGGCCAGATTTCTGCCTGCCATCAGGAACCAGAGCTTCTTTGCTGTCTCATCTCCCATCTCTGTCTCCTTAGGACACACACTGGCTCATCTGCATCATCTGTACAACATGCCAGGCCCTGTTCTGGTGACCATGGGCCACCAACTCTGTCTTGGATGCTCCCTGTGTGGGGAACATCTCAGAGTCCCCACACAGAACCTGTGGAGTGACTTTGTTTATACACTCCTGCATTTGTCACAGGGAACTCTTTAAGACTAGGACACAGCTCAGCTTCTTCTTTGTTTCCAGTATCAAATGACATCAATTCAAGGTGTGCTAGTGGTTAGCCTCCATAAACTGGGCTCAGAGTCCAACCAGCCAGTCAACATTTGCTGACTGAGTAGATTAATGGGATTCTCTGCTGCTTACCATATCCCCCAAATCTAGCATCGGGCCTGGAACAGAGCCGGTGATCACTAAATGCGTCTGGAATGAGATGAACAAGTCCATCACAGAGCACCCCAGAGCCAGCCAGGGGCCATTCCTGGGGGACAGGGCAGGAGGAAACAGACAGCTCTAGGTCCCCACAAGTGATCCTGAGTCTTGAATATGGAGTGTGAGCAGAAATGGAATGTGTAGAACTGTGACTTGGAGCTCTCTCCTCTCTGGAAGTGCTGTTCTCCAAGAAGGCCCCCTGATCCTAATAGACTACTACCACTCTAGAGGGGTCTCCTTGCCTGATATGCTTATGAAGTTCCCAGCTGTCCACCTCTCTCTGCTCTGTAGCTGTGAAGCTGAGTCCAAGGATGCTTCCCCATGCTTGCATACCGGCAGTGTCTCCAGCCCCTCCTCTCCTAGAAAAACATTCTCCATTGCCCATGGTTTACATGAACTTCTAGGCAGAAACTCCTTACTCTTAACTGCATGGTCTACAAAGGACTTCAGAACACAGGTAGCATTCTCTCTCCCACCTCAGTCTTTTTCCTAAAATGTTTGTGGATGACAGCCATGATCTCTGCTGCTACCTAACCCTTGCTTTCTGGCTATCCACAATTGGAGCAGCCACCAAGGCCTGAGACCAAGACCATCAGCTCAGGGGTGGCCGAAGGCTTCAAAAGAAGCCATTAGGCAAGCAGACAATATAGAAATTTTTAGCACGGATTTGAAAGGACTGTTGGGTAGTTTGTAACCGCCCGTCTTTTAGTGAAGCCACCGAGATTGAGAGCAACCTGAGGTGACGCTCCAAATTTTCTTTTTTAGAAGAGATCTCACCATATACGGCAAGTTTCCTACAAACTGGAGATTCTGCTGTCTCTGCATTTGGAGTAGTTGGTATTATAGGTGTGTGCCACCACACCCTGATTCAAGTCACAGTTTAAAGTGATTTTTAGTCAAGTGTGAGAATCCAAACCCCAGATTTTAATGCCTCACCGTGTGGCTATAGGATCTGACCATCATATAGAGGATGTGGCTTTTTAGATGATAAAGATGTTAGCTTGAATTTACAGAAAGGAAAGTAATTCTAAGGATACAAGTAAACACCCCCAGATGTGCTTCCCTTGCTCTGTCTCAAGATGTATGTTGGGCAAAAAAATACACAGAGTTCCAGCTTACTCCCTTCATCTCTATCATCCTGTACCAAAAATCTGCCTCGAGCATCCACTGCACAGCCCTGGCTGGGTATTTACCATGTGACTGTTAATCAGCAGACAGGGTCCCAGCTCTCCCGAAGGCTGCACTCCTGTGTGATGCTGGAAGAGAACATCACTCAGGATGGCTTGCTGCTACTTTCTTTACTAGGAGGAAAAACAAGCGCTTACCATGGGAGAAATGGCCCTCCCTCCCTCCTCTCCCTCCCTCCCTCCCTCCCTCCCTCTCCTCATAACGCACACCCATCGTTGACAAGGATGCATATGTGCTGGAATCCAAAGATTAGTTGTGATTTTCTGGGCTGTAGCTTTCTAAATATGTGACTGTGTCACATTAGACCCTGTGAATCTTCTCTGTGTCAGAAAGCACAGAAAGAGAGAGACAGACACCACAGACAGGCAGGCAGGCAGGCAGAGTGCACTTGCCCAGTTGCTAGAGCCTTCCTTCAGAAATAGCTTCCCTCCCGCTATTTGGTGGACATTCTCAGTTTAGTCAGAATTGAGGAAACCACAGTTCCCACATTTCTCACGGGGTCCAGGAGACCAGAGAATGAGCTGCTTCTGAGACCCTGGGCTTGCTGGCTTTGGAGCTGCAGCCCATGTCTTCCTGGGACGGACTATGCAGCTCATCTGTCTGTGAGAGCCAGCTGCTGTGGTAGAAGGTTTGTACCCCTTCATATTGCCTCTAGCTCCCACCACAAAGTGATGTTATGAAGAGGTGGGGCCTCTGCATGGGAGCTTAGGTCATGTGACTCTGTCATCAGGATCAGTGCCCATAAGCACAGTCCAAGAGATTTCCTGTCCCTGTCCTGTCCCCTCACAAAGAAAGCATGAAATCTCCAGGAAGCCAAAGAGAAGGAAAGAATTGACTTAATGTCCAGAGTTCCCAGCCTGGGTGAGGGATGGGCTCCTCTAGAAACCCCTCTTCCTCTGTTGGCTCAGACCCAGATCCGCTCACAAACGGGAGCCAGGCTTGGCCCAGAGATCCATGGGAAGAGATCCATGGGAGGCTGGCCCTGCATCCAGATGCCTAGCTCACGGCACCCTGCTCAGACTTTACATGCCACAGAGCATTGAGCCAGTGCTTGGAGTTGGAGTCGTCCTCAGAAACAGACCCCTCAGCTGCTCTACCTCAGGTCCTGGCAAACCATCCTACTACCCAGCAAAGATCCTCCCAAAGAGCATAAATCAACTCCTCTCTGTCTATTCTGCAGACTGTGCATGTGCCTCAGAGTCGCCAGCCCTGGGTTCATCTGCTCTGTTCCGTTCATGTGTTGTCCTTAATCATTCTTCCTACGATTTTTATTTATTTTATTTTTATATTTAAGCCTAAATAAAAATATAGGCAGTGGATCTCTCTGAGTTCGAGGCCAACCTGGTCTACAGGGTGAGTTCCAGGACAGCCATAGCTATACAGAGAAACTAAGTCTCAAAGAGAGAGAGAGAGAGAGAGAAGAGAGAGAGGAGAGAGAGAGAGAGAGAGAGAGAACTCTAAATTAATGTTTATTAGAGGTCTAATATCAGAGGAACAAATAGCATAAGAGGGCAAGAAGCCTGCTGACGTGACGTCTATCAACACTTTACCAAGATAACAGTAATGAATAGTTCATGTCTATTCATGCTGCCCATATCTTCCTGTTTCTATGCACTGCTACCCCTAAAATTCACTCCATGTAACACTTTGCAATCGTTTCCCTCCTAACATATATCTTCAGCCTTTCCCCCCCACCACTAACCCACCCGCTGTGACCTTAAGGAGCTCCAAACAGATGCTTTTGCTCAGTCTTGCTCTTTACTGCTACTCCAGAGCTGACATGGTGAGCATGCGTGCATCTGTGTGGATCTGGAATGAGCTCCTGGGATGTTGGCAGTCCTCCCCTGTTGCTGGCAGGATGTGAGCAACAGGCTCGTACCTGTGCCTCTGTGCGTCCCGTGCACCTCTGTGCGGGCGTGTGCGTGCTTCCACAGGACAGAATTCCTAAGGGAAGAACGTGAGTTAGAGGATGGGTGTGTCTTTAGTTTTGAGAATCCTGCCAAATACTGTAAGAGGGTTGAGCCAGTTTTCACTCTTACTGGCAGAAGCCGAAGCACTCAGCTGTGCTCTGGTGTTGACTTGGCTTTTTCTAAAGAGCAGCTTTAGACATAGAGAAAATGCTGTCTTTGCCTTGGCTGTAGGATTTCTGCATGGCATGTGATGGTGGACATCTTCCAGCACTGGCCAGACTGTCTCACAAAATGCTCTGTGTGAAGAGAGAGAGCAAGGGGAGGGGAAGATCTAAGAACATTTTCTGAGAAACCCCAAGAGACAGGCAGAGGCAGGAAGAGGAGGAGAGGAGGGCAGAGCTATCTGGGGAGCCTCCACGTCAAGCATCTCGCCTTACAAGGGAGCATAGCATCATTTTTTTTTTTGAGTAGATGGTCCATATCCCTTCTCCAACACACACACACCACATGGCACATGGCATGCACTCTCCTGTTCCCCATGTCAGGGGCACCATCAGCTGATGAAAGGGTCTCTAGAGGTACCATTTACATTTCTCCTAGGCCCCTCAGATGGCTGAGCATACATACAATGAGCTCCAAATGCAACGTGATTTGGGGGTCCACTGGAAATGGAATCTCTGTAGGTTAGACCTCAGCTGTGTTGGAAATGTTTAAAGTTCTCCCTTTTCTGTCTCCCCAGTCTACATCCCTATTCACAGGATGCAAGACTGTTAAGTGCAGTGTGTGTGTGTGTGTGTGTGTGTGTGTGGTGTGTGTGTCTAGGTGGCCAGACATGATTAGAAAAGAAGTTTAATATCTGAGTTCATTCACAAACATTCCAAATAAACCATCACATCTCACCAGATGCTCAAATGAAGCCATGTTGGAGGATGGATGACAGAACTAATGGAGTGATTCAGTAGACGCATCCCCACAGGACCCATTCCTATGGGAGGGACCAGAGTGGCTGAGACAGAAAGTGAGTCCCAGCCATGGAGTTTTCACATGAGATCTCAGTTGAGTGTCTGTCCTAGAGAGCTGTCCTTACGTTTCAGGTATATCCTAAAGCCACAGGGTTTTCCCAAGACTTGATATACCAGGTGCCACAGGTGACTCTCACACCAGTGATGAATCTGCAGAGATTTTCAAACCCTCTCTGCAGCTTGGATTCCCAGGCAGTTGTTTTCAGAATTCATGGGCATCTTGGTTGGCTTTAGGGAGCTCCTCTGACCCACTGCCCTGAACCTGAGTTGCTCCTGGCTCTAAGTTGTAACTGCCTGCTGTTTTATTTTATTACCACTTTCAATTAAGTCCTTGTTTAGAACACAAAGCTAAGAGGAGAACCCCTTCTTACGACTCAGTTACATTAAGGTCTGGGCTCTGGTTTCTTTTTTTATGATTCTTTCTCTTTTCTTTCTTCCCTTAGGTTCTGTGAAGTGAACAATTGCAAACCTTGGTGATACAGCAGCAGGCTATGGACTCAGAACAGGAGGGGCACACAACCTACTAGCCACAGTGACCTTGCTGCAATGTACCAGTCCATTATTCTACTACAATAAGATACCTGAGGTGGGTTTCTTTGGAAAAAAAGAAGTCTGTGCCCTGGTTTGCTTTTGTTGCTGAGATAAAACATAGACCTATACAAACTTCGGGGAGGAAAGGGCTTAGTTCATCTTACAGGTTATAGTTTGTCACTGTGGGAAACCAGGACAGGAACTCTAGCAGAGCAGGAACTTGGAGCAGAAACATGGAGTAACACTGCTTGCTTGTTCCTCTGGGTTGCTCAGCTACCTTTCATATGCTGCCAGGCCTAGGGTTGGCACCGCCCACAGTGGGCTGGGCCCTCTTACCCTCTTTCTCAATTAGTAATTAAGAATGCTTCACAGACATGGTCATGGACCAGTCTGATTTGAGGTTTCCTCTTCCCAGGTGACTCTAGGTTTCTGTGAAGTTGAAAGCTGACAGTTTGTATCATAGTTTTGAACAGAGAAGTCTCTGATGGGGGCTTATGGCTGAAGGTATCACAGTGGTGGAAGCCAATGTGGAAGGAAGAGGTCACATGTTCAAACAGGAAGCCCCATCATACCAGGTCAGAGGGCAGCTCACTCTTCCAACAACTAAAGACCTCGGATGTCATGAGAGCTACACTAATTTCTCCTGAGGACAGCTCCTCTATTAGCCTAGGATCTGTCATGAGCTCCACCTCTTTAAAGGCCTGCTACCACTGACATCGGCATACATGAGACCAAACTTCTAACCAATCTTTAAGAGACATGCTCAAACCACTGAGGAGGGCGAGGTGTCCTCCCAACCCAGAAAACTTGAAAACGTGCTTCAAGGCCTAGAAGTGTCTCTCATCTTGGAAAAAGCCAGAACTCAAGGACAAAGATCCAGGTCAGTCCCTAAAAATGCTAACGAGGGGGCCTCCTTTTCAGTGGGGACCCACTGCCTGATGGGCACACATACAGTGCCTTCTGTGACAAGTGGAAGAGAATTCGAGAGAACTGAAGCTTATCAAAGGTCTGCCATGTGCTAACTGGGGAAATTCTTCACATAACTCCTGAAAGCTATGTCAGATACAGACTATGTCCCTGTTTTACAAGTGGAGAAACTGAGTCATAAAGAACACAGTGACTTTCCCAAGTCACACTGTAGAGGAGATTTATGTCAATTGAAATGTGTGAATGAAGAAAGCCCTAAAGAGAAAAAGAAGGGGACAAGCAGGGCTACAGTTGGTGCAGTCAACAGACACCACTCAACACCCCATTCCAAAGGCTCATGAGACTTCCCACATGTTCTCAGTGAACTTACAATCCCCCGTAAACAGACCCAGAATGTCAACTTGAAATACAGAGTAATTTCTCAGTACTGCCTTTTGTGTGTAGTCTTCAAATCTGGGCTTAGGGGCCCAGGCCTGTAATCCCAGCACTTGGAAGACCAAGACAGGAAGGTTGTGAGTTCAAGGCCAGCCTAGGCTGCACAGTGTAGCCTGAAAAACAAACAAAGCAAAGCTCAGCTCAGCAAAGCAAAGCAAAAGCCCTCCGCCACTACAGGAAAATCCCATGGTGGCTGCTATTTCCTGTCTGACTGCAGTGAGTCACCAGAAGGGCACACCTGGCCATCCTAAGGGCAAGACAGCAGGCAGAGAGGGCAAGCAGGCCGAGCCACACCAGTCAACATCCTAGAAAGCCAAGAGCAGTCCCCCAAACAGGATGCATTCTGCCATCCAGCAGCAGACCTGGGTACATCCTTCTTTCCTCAGTTGCCCTGATTTGAAAGCAACAGAGCTGACAAGAGAGCTGCTTTCTGTGTTCCTTCCTGTTTCCAAGCACTCTGCCTTGGGTCAGGGAGGCACCCACACACACACACACACACCCCAACTCCAGACTTCGAAAGCTGCTTTGCATCTTGTTTTTCCACAAGATTCTTTGATGTGACAGCATCTGCATTTATCTTCCTCCGTGTGCTCTTGAAGTTGGACATTTGTTTAATTATCTCTGTTTTTGATCAGTCTCTAGAAGTCTCTAGGCTTCCTTAGTCCTGAATCTAGTGATAGAACAAATACATCCAGGAAGAGGACAGCTGCCCTTCCCAAACCCACCCACCCCCAAACCTCAACCACCCACTGGCTGCTAGGGCATAGAAATCCCACACACGTTGGCTACTCTTGGCTGACTACCTTTTGTTTCTCCTCCAGAGAGTGTTCCTGTGTCTGAGCTGAGGGAGATGGAGCGTGAAGAAGCTGAAAGATCTAACAGAGAGGAACAGCCGGAAGTTTACAGGGAAGATGGCTAATCCCTGCCAATGGGGTGAAGAAGTCAGACATCTGGTTGCTGGTTTGTTTCCTGATGAAATTTAGGGCAAAGGGGCCCCTAGAAATTTGGGTCTGGGAGAGTGGAGTAGAAAGGGAGTAGGAGGGAGGGGTGTGTGTGTGTTGTGTGTGTGTGTGTGTGTGTGGTATGTATGCTTTGGGTTGGAAGCTGCTGCTGAAAGTTGGGGAGGAGGTTTGGCACAGCATTCAAGGCCCCTAGCTTCCGGGAGTGGGCTGTATCTGAGAAGCCCTTGCATGTTTGCCCTTGGCCCAAGTCCATGCTTTCAGGAAGAGCCTATGGCTTCAGTCCAAAGTCCTGCCAGATAACAGAATTGGGAGTGAACCCAGAATTCTTCATCCACGGGGCAACTTGGAGTGAAGGACAAGAAGCCACAGTGCTGTGCACACCCATACCACTAGGCCTTTGTGCCTTCAGCACTTCACGCCCTACAGTGTCATGAAGGACAATGACCTACCTCTGGTTCCCACCATCCACGACTGTCAGGGCTATTAATCCCCATTACACAGAAGAAGAAACAGGGTCTGAATAGAGATGTAAGGCAACCTTCACTTTCAGAGTCCTGTCAGGCCCGATGCAGCCTCAGATTTGTTACGACACCTGGTGCTTCAAGGACCTTTGAAGAAAACTAAATCCCAATCGCAACTGTGGTTTGGCACTCTAGGTGCAGTTTCTAGGCCAGGAAGGACAGTGTCCATTGTCAAATCCTGGGGCTTCCTGAAGCATTGGCTGGCGATTGCTGCGCCAGGGCATTCTGTGTCAGAAGCCAAGCCAATTTGGGAGCATTGCCTCCAAATGAGCTTCTGTGAATAGCTCTTGTTTAAGAGGAATAACCATTGAATTGATACTACACAGGTCCTTCAGTTTTTCATATTTTATTGCTTTCATAATATCTGAGGAGATGGTTTTTATTTTATGTTTAAAACATCAAACAGAGGTACTGTGTTGATCTCCCTTTCTTTCCCTCTTCCATGCACAGCTTGACCAGTATTTGTTGGGAATTGCATCTGACACTATATGGCAATAAGGCAAACAAACGGGAACTTTGAGTTCATGGTGGAGACCACTGGCTATACATAAGGAAACACATCTGAACATTGGCAAGAAGACATGTGTTTCTGATGGAGAGGGAACCAGAGAGACCAGGGAAGCAAGGAATGCTGACAACAAAGACCCTACGTCAGGCAAGACGTTGTGAGTATCACAGTCTGAACCGGAAGGCGCTGCTGTCTGAGATCCTGGGAGGTAGGGCTGAGGCCGGCAGCTAGTTCACAAATGTCTTTAGCCACCCACATGTTCCACAGCAGCCTCGATTCTCCCAGCGGTGCAGAGAAAGGAACCAGCTTCTCTGAGAGTCGGAGAATTATCAAGGTCTAGCCCAATAAAAAAAAGCCCAAACCAGGATATGCAAATGTGCCCTCACGCCAGATTTGCTTCATGGGGTGGGGTGGGGTAGTGGTCTCAACCAGTGGCAGATGGGCTACTGTGTCACTGAAGTACAACGCAGTCCGTGTGAAGATGCTGTGGGATATTGGTCAGAAGGCTTGCTTACTCATTGATACATGTCTAGCTTCAATGAAGGACAAGGCTGTCCCAAAATCCCCATATACAAAAGCAAAAGTTTGCCTCTTTCACTCGTGTATCTGTACTTGGGGAAACAACCAGGCTAACACAGTGGACTCTCAACCTTCCTGATGCTGGGACCCTTTGATACAGTTCCTCATGTTGAGGTGACCCCCAACCATAAAATTATTTCATTGCTACTTCATACATATAATTTTGTTACTCTTATGAATCGTAATGTAGATATCTGATAAGCTGGACATTTAATCTATAACCCCTGTGGGGTTGTGACCCACAGGTTGAGAGACACCAGGTTAGAGGGGTTTTTATCAACTGAGTGAATTCTTTCTCAAGCTTGTGCTACTGAATGCCCTTTTCCCTTCCGTGCTTCTCTTTCCCTCTGAGATGTGTGGACTCTTGAGCGGTTAGTAATAGGAACATTTGGGTTTCCTAAGAATTAGCATATTTTATGTCCTACTTTACATTTTACAACCCCTTCTAGGGAACCATCTCTGCAGGCCGGACGGCAGGAGGGATGGGTGACCTGCCATGCTTTATGCCTGTTCTGGTGTGGCTGTACTTACACTACTACTTATAGCACATGGTGTGATCGGGTATTCACTCCCATGTGCATATTCTGTCACTTCCTTTTCCACCTTCAGAGTGTCTGTGACTCGAGGAGGCTTGTCTGCCTTGCCTACCGTTACATATTCCCCACCCAGAGTTGGGCCTGGCCTGCAGCAAGCAGTCAGTAACTATAAGTGTCACGGATTGGCTTTTGAGACTTATTGTACAGATGGGCCCCTGAGGCTTGGCTAGGTTGACTGACCCAGATTCATCCAGGTATTAAAGAGTTGAGACTCAAAATGAAACCCGCAGCTTTCCCCTGAGGACTTTTGCTGGGATACGGTCATTCTTTGGGTGACATACACAAACATAACCGGAAAAGGCTAGCCCAGTGGTGAATATTTACTAACTCAGAGGCTGATTTTCAAGCAAGGGAAACTAGAAATGATAATACGAACAGAGCAGCAAGGGAAAGACAGGCTAACGTCAAGAGAAAAGCAGAACTCAAAGCCTGTGGAGAAAAGCAGAGGGACTCGGAAGCCTGGGGCTTGAAAGATGGGTTGGTGAAGGTGATTGTTTGGTCCAAAAGAAACTCCAGTGGCTAACTGTGGTGTCTATTAGTGTGAGCATGTGTTCTTACAGGGTGTGTTGTCTTTCCTGTCAGAAATGGGACAGACTGACTGAGGGGCTGCCTGATGAGAGGCATTGGGAATCCCTCTCATTTCCCATCACTTCCTTGTCCTACCGACTCCTGGGCAGAACTGTGGGCCTCCCAGACCAACTTCTCATTAATCAAGAGCAGAGCAAATGGCTGGACTGGTTCATGACCCAGCCGTCATGTTGTGAGCAGAACCTTGTCTTCTCACTTAACTACCAAAGCCTATGAAATCACGTGACTTTGAGTTCCGGGAGGGGAAGCGGTCTCTGGTCCTAAAGTGAGTGTTCTCCTGCCTCCCAGATCCTGGCTGTCTGACAGTAGAGTGTGGGGAGGATGAAATTCATTGGGAGCTGTGGTGAACATCTCCTCCCTCCTACCATCAAAGTGCTGACCGAAAGCCTCTACACAACACACACACACACACACACACACACACACATATACACACACCCCGGCTCCTCTCCCGCCTGCCCTTGAACTCTGCCTGCCTCCTTTCTGGGAACTGCAGTCTTTGAGTGGGTGTAGAAAGACATGCTGGCAATAAGTAGGAAATGACATTCCTCAGAGTACCTAAAAAACAAACAACCCACAAACAACCATCCCCCCAATACCAAAACCCAGCAGCCGGCTAAGGCTCTGAAACAGCCTGATTTTACAGCTATTCTGAAATAGTCCTGACTGCTGACCACTAAGGTTTGCTGAGAATTCTTTCAAGGGAGCCAGGATACCCTAGCATGGAGAACACATGGTATTAACAGTTTTCCCCTTAGTCTGTTTGGTAGAAATTCTTCCCAAATGTAATAATTGACAGGCATGTTCTATGCATTTTCCATCTTGACCCTTTTCTGCCCCTTCAGGAATGTAGGAAAGTAATAAGTCAAGAGAGTGAGCACGCGGCTCCCTCAGAGTGCAAACCGCGGGGTCCCAGAAACACTCCTGATTCTGCCGGAGCAAATGTGCATCACAGATATGGCTCCTGCTGCGCTGGGGAAAGTGTTGTATTTCTTTTTAAATTTCATACTTCATGTTTTAGCATTTGACAGTTCATAAGACCCTTATTTATATCATCAGAACAAATATTGAGGATATATGCTGAGATCCTTTCACCAACAGGAGGACAAAGCGGAGCCTAGGGCTCTCTAAGATTCCCATACTCAATGTCTGACGTAGGAGAATTAGTGGCACCCCCTTACCTCCCCCACTCCACCCTGGCCCAGGCACCATCCGGGGAGGAGACACCCAGGGGCCATCTTTCTAGCCCTAGACCAGTCCAGCCTGGTTCTTCCCTAGAAGGGCTCAGAGCCAGATGCGAGCTTCTCTTTTTCCCAGGTTGCTGCAGCCATGATCATTCCTTGGGATATTTTATTCTGTTCAGAGTCCCACAAAATCAGCATTTAGCTAACACATATTATAATTGTTGGGGACGTAAAAGACCCCATTGTTCCCCCCACTTCTCTGTGGAGGAACACAGCTTCCTGAGGTCACTGAACTTCTAGAAGGAGTTAGAATCACCAGTGGCTTTATAAAGAATGGCTCCGAACGCCAGTCATACTCAGGGTGGGGCTGAGGAAAGCTTGACAGGATGTGGTGGTCTCCAACTTAAGGCTTTCACGAAGAAAACAGTCTGAAAGCCTTCTCTAAGGTTTGCAAGCTTGAGTCAGGATATTTCCATAGTGTTCCTCCACATTGCTCCTCGTCTTACAATGCCCCTGGAATAATTGCTAGCGCCAGCCGGAGGATGCTGGGAAAAAAAGAAACAGTCGCCACAGGAAGGCAGGACTCAGCGTGCAGGGAGGAGCAGGAAGCATCTGGAAGCAAGGAGCAAAAGGATGAAGCTTCCAGAGAGGAGGAAGCCACTGAAGGGATCTGCTCTAGGGAGAAGCTGTTTGTGTGTGTGTGCGCGCACACGCACGCGCGCGGGCACACCCCTGCGAGTGTCTATAGCTCTGTGCATGTGTTTATGACCTAGTGTAGTTTTAAATGTTTTTTAAATTTAATTTTATGCATGTTAGTGTTTTTGCCTGTATGTGTGCTCTACGCGTGTGCCTGATACCCGCAGAGGTCCGCATCGATGCCCTAGAATGGAGTTAGTGATGTTTGTGAGCCACCTTGTAGGTTCTGGGAAGGGTCCTTTGTGAGAGCTCATAACTGTAGAGAGAGTATCTTATAACATCACCTGTCAATAAAAAAAGCTGACAGTCAATCAGCTGAGACAGGAAATAGGAGGTGGGACATGGACAGGAAGAGAGAGGATTCTGGGAAATAGTGAGAGACTAAAAGGAGAGACTCAGGGAGAGATTTGAGAGGCGAGAGAGATACTAAGGAGATGTGAAGGAAGAGGCAGCCAGGACTGAGGAGAGGTAAATAACCAAGTGGTAGACATAGAATAGTTTGATTGAGTGAAATAAGTTACAAGCTAGACAAGGAATAAGCCAAAGCAATGGCTTAGGCATTTATTAATAAATAATTAGTCTCTGAGTCGTTATTCCAGAAGCCGGAGCTGGAAAAGGAAAACTGGGAATTTATTTTATTTTACACTTAAGTGCTGAACCCTCTCTCCAGCCAGCTAGTATGTTTTTTACATTATTATTAAAAAAAAAAAAAACCCAAAAAACAAAAAACTGTTCTTCTGGAGATGGGGCTGCAGCTCAGTTGGTTGAGTGTTTGCCCAGAATTCGGAGCGCTGTGTTTGATCCTGCGACCATGTAAATTAACCAATGATGCGGGCCTCTAATTCCAGTACTCAGGAGGTGAGGGACGGCAGGTAGGATCGTGACAGCAAACAGAATACATAAGTTCACATTAGGCCTTTTATGTAAAAAAATAAGCGGAGCAAATGCTTCCCAAAGACATTAACATTTCCCTAGGATATTCAAAATGATAAACAGTTTTCAACAGCTCTTCTAAATCCCCCTTCCTTGTCTCTGACCCAATGCTTCCAGAAGAGTGGCTACGTTTCACGTACAAACACTCTCAAGGCAACAGAACAGATGAGCAATTTCAAAACAAGATGAAACCGGAGTGTGCGAGACTCTCCGTCGGCACTGGCACATCCTCGGTGAGACTGAGTTGGAATGCGCTTTGCAATCTGATTGTTTTCCCCTATTAACAGTACACTTCAGAGCTCCACCTGCCATTTTCTCTTAGTGACAAATGACAGTACTGAATGCTGCATTTGATAGATCTTTACATTTGTCCAAATTCAGACTTTTAAATTTGTTTTCATTAGTTGTGTGTGCATATGTGTGCGTGTTTATGTGTATGTTTATATGTGTGCATGTGTGTGTGTGTGTCCTGGGTTTTGTTTGTTTTCATTTTTTGTTGTTCTTTTCACTTTTGGTTTTGGCAATGACCAAACCAACAAAACCCATCACTGTGCTTTTTTTAGCTCGAACATGAGAACTGTGAGATAAGCAGCTAGGAGTGAAAAAGCTAAGCAAAGGGGGATTTCAGGATAGCAGCCTGGGCCTTGTCTGTGTTCCAAGAGGTAAGCGTGGAAGGAGCCAGGAAGTCCTTGGCCTTTATCCTTCTGTTCCAGCCCTCATCACCTGCTGAGCTGTATACCTTGGTGACCCCAATCGACAGCTCAGACAGGGAGCAGGCAGAGGCAGGAGTGGGTGGCCTCCACCAGAGGAGTTTGCAGCTGACACAGATCACAACGGTTGTTGCTGACCGACTTCCCACTGTAGGCAGCTGGGGCTCAGTGCAGCTGGAAGACTTGGCAACGGTGTGTGTGGCTCCCACTGAGAAGCAGGCCGACTCTGGGAGGTAGAAGTGGAGGTGTCGGGCTACATAGTCCTGACCATGTGTTTGTTGAGAACTGATTCTTGAGTACTACAGATCTATTCGGTCGCTTGTCTAGGGCAGCCATCAGTAACTTAGGCAGCTGACAAAGAGCTGTAAATTAATCCAGTCTTAGAAATACAAGGAACTATATGTTTATCATTTGTGGTTCTAGACTTCATGTAGATGTACAAAGCCATGCATGTAGATTACCCAATTACAGGAAAGTAGACATGACTGCCTGGGGAGCAGAAGGGGCAGAGGAGGAAAGAACAAGGAGGGAACAGGAGAAGCTCCAAGTTCTTCCTTTTTTTTTTTTTTTTTAAGATTTATTTATTTAATTTATATGAGTATACTGTATCTTCAGACATACCAGAAGAGGGCATCAGATCCCATTACAGATGGTTGTGAGCCACCATGTGGTTGCTGGGAATTGAACTCAGGACCTCTGGAAGAGCAGTCAGTGCTCTTAACCTCTGAGCCATCTCTCCAGCCCTCTCGCCAGCCCTCCAAGTTCTTTATGTACACATGTGGCAATCACTCTGTCTGTTTGTTTTATGTTTTACTAAACACATATTTTAGAGATGAACATTCTGCTTCTGTTGGTGATTTACACACACTTAATATCATTAGAGTAGAGTCGCAAGACTAATAAATCATACTGCCTGGCCAACTTTAAATCTAAAAACAAATTTACAGTTTGGAAAATCAGATGAAGGAAATCTCTCATAAATACACTACAAGAGGCAAAAGAACCAATCATACATGTGTATATACACACACGCACACATGTACACATGCACACACACCAAGCAATAATGAGTGTTAAATATGATGAGTGTCAGGTAAGGTAACAGATATCTGCAGACGTTCTTATAGCTCGGTAACTGGAGACACTAAAACAACTGGCTAAAGAGATAGGATATTAGGAAGCAAGGGACTTGGGGAGCTGTCTCAGTGGACAGAGTTCTTGCCACAAGCATGAGTCGTCAGATCTGGATGCCCAGTGCTACATGAGAACTGGAGGAGCAAGATAGCTCACTGTAATTCCAGTGTTAGGCAGGTGGAGACAAGGGCTCCCCAGGACAAGCTGGGTAGCCAGATGAGGCATGCAGTAAGAGCCTTTCCCTCAGTGGAAAGCGATAGAGGAAAATATTTGACTTCAACATCCATGCACACATGCATACTTGCATATATGTGTGGCCATACACACATCTGCATATGCACACTAAGAAAGAAAAATAACAAATGTTTAAGCTGTAGAGACTCTGCATTTGGCTGGGTAGAGTGGCACAGGTGGATGATCACAGAATTTAGGAAGTTGAGGCAGGAGGATAAAGAGTTTCAGAACTGTCTGGGGTTGCATAGCAAGACTCTTTACGAAAAACACAGGCAAAGAAAGAAAAACAATTTTAGAACTAAGGGGCCAATCAAAAACCCCATTCATATCTTGGCAAAGGTTCTCAAATCTGAGATTAAGGGAAATGTCTACTATGTTTCTAGGTTCAGAGAAAGCTCACCCACAAAGAAAAAGACCTCAGATGGCTGTGTTTCCCAGGGATAGCACAGTGCGCTCTAACCAGGTGAGGTGTCAATAGGAAACCAGAAACCACAAGCTCAAGTCAGGAGAATCATGCGGGGGTGTGAATATGTAATATATAAGCTTAAACCTAAAGCTACAATAATAATAAGACTTGGGGCTGGGGAGGTGGCTCAGTGGGTGAAAGTTTTTGCTCTGTGAGCATTAGGACCCGATTTCAAGTCCCCCACCCCCCACCATGTAAAACTCTGGGTTTGGCTGCATGTGCCTGCTGGGCTGAGACAGGTGATCTTAGAGCCCAGCCTAGCTGAAATGTCACTGGCAGACCCTGTCTCAAGGTAGTAGGTGACAGAGCAATAGAGGGTAATGCCTGGTGTCCTGCTCTGGCATTTGCACGCATGAGCAAAGACTAGCGCACCTGCACTGGGTACCAACCTACAAATGAATGGAGCGATGAGGATGCTTGCACCAGTGTTGAGACAAACGGAAGGTGAACGTTGCAAGATGAGGGCTACACAGAGGAAGGTTGGCCAAAGTCTCATTTGGGATGTTATCAAAAAGAAGAACGTAGGGTTACATTCTTTGGAAACCTGATACTTTGTGTCTTAGTTATTGTTCTAGGTCTGTGAAGAGATGCCATAACCAAGGTAGCTTACAGAAGAAAGCATTTCATTTGGGGCTTGCTTAAAGTTTCTGGGGGGGGGCATTATCTGTTGGGGAGAGGGACAGCAGGCAGGCATGGTGCTGGAGCACGAGCTGATTGTTTATATCTGATCTGATCCATAGGTGAAAGGGGGAGGGAGGGAGGGAGGGAGGGAGGGAGGGAGGGAGGAGGGAGGGAGGGAGGGGGAAGGAGGGAGGGAGGGAGCATGCGCATGAGTGAGCTAACAGGGCCTGATGTGGGCTTTTGAAACCTCAAAGCCCATCCCCAGAAACACACCTCCTCCAACTATACAACACCTCCTAATCCTTCCTTAACAGTCTCACCAACTAGGGACCAAACATCTAAATATGAGCCTATGGGGCTCTTATACAAACCATCACACCGTTGGAGTAAAATTATCCTTTAAACAAAAAGTTTAAAAAGCAAGTTTGTTTTTTTCCAGACAGGGTTTCTCTGTGTATCCCTGGCTGTCCTGGAACTTGCTTTGTAGACCAGACTAGCCTCAAACTCACAGAGAGCTGCCTGCCTCTGCCTTCCCAATGCCAGATGGGATTAAAGGCATGTGCCACTACCCCTGGCAAATTATCCTTTTTTTTTTTAAAAGGACATAAGTCAATCAAACTCTTATAGGCAACTAATGACTGCTGAGAGAGAGACAGAGAGACAGAGAGACAGACACAGAGAGAGAGAGAAAGAGAAAGAGAGAGAGACAGAGAGAGAAACTGCCTAGTTGGTTTTCCAATTTCAGTGGTCAGCCCTGAAATCATGTATATACAAACAATGTATATGTGTATGCATATGTGTATATATGTATATATGAGTGTGTGTGTGTGTGTCTGTGTGTGTCTGTAGCTGCAATAATCAAAGCAAAAAAAGCCATGAATTTGAGACAAAGTAAGGGAAGGACCTAAGAAGGATTGGAAGGGGATATGGGAGAGTAGGAAGAAAACAGGGAAAATTATATAATTATAGTTTAATAAATTAATAAAAACCATATTCCAAATTCATAGGATATACAGCAAAATCTTCACATAAATTATAAGTAACATTTCTTTTGATTGCTGTTGTTTTGGCTTTTTTTGTTTACCTTACTATGCAGCCCAAGCTGGAACTTGCTGTGTAGACTAGGCTGGCCTCTAACTTCAGCAATCCTCATGATTTAGCCTCCTTAGAGGTGGGATGACGGCATCACATGCAGCTTATTTGGGCTTTGAGATAGTGTCTCACTATGAAGCCAAGGCTAGCCTTCAGTCTGTGCTCTTCCTAATCCTGGCCTCCCGAGTGCTAGGACTGGAGGGGTGCACCACTATACATGGCTTTGGGAAAGCAAAATTCTGCTTGAGGGAAGGAAGAAGGAAGGGAGGGAGGGAGGGGGACTCCGTGCCCCTCACACACTATTCCCTATCCTTTTTTGTCTGTCTTCATCAGTGACCACTCATTTTCCATGTTCCTAGAAAGTGACTCTGACACAGTAGTCAGCAAGGCTGCCCCAGAGCCATTGGACAGTGTTGCCTCCTGGTTAGTTGCCCAAGGATAGGCAGAGGTCTAAGTGAGACATTCAGAATTCACATCTCTGTGGGATTCTTTTCTTTGAAACAGCATCCTCGTCCTGAGATGAAAGCTTCATGTCAGGTAAGTCAGCAGGAAGAGAAGGGACAGACAAGAGTGAAGGAAACAGAAAGACTGGGTCTCTAAAGGACACGGGGACAGCTGGAGCCCTTCTTCGCCAGCTTGCTTCTCTGAGCTGACACATTTCCCCTCCAACCTGAGTCAAATGAGCTATTTCTGCCTCTGCTGACCAGAAGCCTCCTGAAGGAGGCAGCAACCTGGACCCCAGCTGTTTGTTTAAGCTCCACGCTGAACCGTGGCCTCACTCTGATGGAGGATGCCTTCTTGGCTGGAGCCACAGGGGGAAGTGTGGTTATGACTTCTCTTTCCACTGTCAAGGGTGTGGCTGTGCAGCTGTGCCTGGCCCTCTTCAGTACCAAATCCTCCCTGTGCTTCCCAGAGCAGCCCCGTACAGGATCTGCCATCTCACACCCTCTGGCTCCAACACCCTCACAGAGGATCCCACTCCCTCTATCTTCTGTGACCTCAACATACCCAGCTTTGACCTCAGCCCAGGGACCTTCACTCTAGCTTTCCCTTCTGCCTGGACAGCTCTTTATTTTGAGACCTCTCCTTTCTCCCAGCTGACTACTTCATGTGTCAGCCTGGATGTTAGTCATACTAATTCCTCTTCCTATGACCCTTGACTCTGCCATCTAAAATCTGACATCATTTTGCACTTTTCTGTAATTATACGTCTGATGTTGCTTTCTTTCCCTAGTCTGCAAATGCCTCGGGCGAGGTCTGGTTTTTGTGGCCATATCCCTGGGCTCTGACACTGGCTGCCCTTACTGCATTGCTGAGGGATGATGTATATGCAACTGTCAGCCACTGGTCCATGGAAAGGCTCCTGGGCACAGCAGCAGGATGCTATTTTTAGCAACAGAGCATCTTCTAAGATTCTTGCCGAGGAGGTGTGGAGAGAAGGATGGCCTCACCTCAACTTCAGCATAACAAAGGAAGCATAGACGGCAGGTGTCCAGGAAACCTCCACCGTCTGCAGAACAGGTGGGGACTGCACAGACTGGGGACCATGGCTCCTCATAGCCTCACAGGCCTCGTGCATTCTATGGGGTGTTCTGGACCACTGCAACAGAAGATTGTCTGGGACATCCAAAGCACAGCGTAATGGATTTTTTTACAGCATGAGGCCAGCATCCGTGGAATTCAAGGGAGGTATTAGAAATGTTAGGTAGTCAAGCTGGAGGCAAAGAGAGTGAAGATGCTGCGTGCCCAGAACAGATGCATGGATGAGGGAATGAACCGATGGTGACCGTCTTAGTCAGTGTTCCGTTGCTGTGAACAGATACCATGACCATGGCAACACTCATAAAGGAAAGCATTTAATTGGGGCTAGCTTACAGGTCAGAGGTTCAGTCCATTGTCATCATGGCTGGGAGCATGGTGGCACACAGGTAGACATGGTACTGGTGGGGTAGCTAAGAGTTCCACATCTATATCCAAACTAGCAGGCAGCAGGAAGAGAGTGACACTAGATATGGCATGAGCATCTGAAATCTCAAAGCCCAGTGACATACTTCCTCCAACAAGGCCACGTGTCATAAATCTTTTCAAATAATGCCACTCTCTAGGGGCCTGGGGGATCCATTTTTCACTCAAACTACCCGTTTCAAAGATAGCTCTACAGGCTTTGTCAAATGACACTCCACAGTATAGAGTTAGCAGACCCGGATCAGGCGCTGTCCTTATTGCCTGCACCATGGCTTGGATATGAATTGCCCCTCGAATACTCTTGTGTTAAAAAAATGGCCCCCAGTTGATAGATACAGATGAAGGGATGGCTGGGTTCTGATGGCTCCAAACAGATCAGGGGATTAATTCCATGATAGATTCATGGTATGATGGTATTATTGGGGCGCCTACTTGGAGAAAGGTGGCTATTGAAAGCATGTGTAAAAACAGACCCTGTCTCAGCCTCTTCCCCTACTCCCTGCCCTCCTTCCCAGCTGCTGTGAAGTGAGCAGCCTCCTCCACCACACACACCCTCCTGCAGCCCAGCCATCTGCCTCCCCTCAGCCGAAAGCAACGGATCTAGCCAACTGTGGACTGAAACTTTGAAACCATGATATAAAATAACTCTTCCTTTAAATTATTTCCCTCAGGTATTGTCATTGAGAACCCCCCCCCAGGTGACTAGCATATTGAACCCCAAAGAGTTTTTTTCTCTTGAAAATTAGCCATAATCTTCAAAAGTGACCACAAAGGGTTAATGGCGAATGCTGGGTGGGCATTATATTTCACAATCAGTATAACACCCAGCACAACACCAGGCCCCGGGTGAGCTCCCAGCGGTTGTCAGCTACTGTTGTTGAGGCAGTCAGCCGTGTAGAATGACGTCCGGTATATAACCAATATGAGAAGGTGACTATCACTCTCCTGGGGTCATAGTTCACTACTTCTAACGCTGACAATCAGCCGATTAGAGGAAACTAAGAATTAAGTCCCTAGTGGTGGGGTCTGTGGGAGGTTCTGGGGAAAGCCTGTGGGACTTGAACAGGGGCTGTGGTCGGAAGTTGTTTGGCAGAGAAGGGCATTCCCTAGTTAACTATCGGGCTTCAGCCTCTATGAAAAACTGCTGACAGGAACTGGGCTACATCCTGTGGGGGTTCTACATCAGCTCTAGTGTTCCCTCCGTGGCAGTTGGCTCTGGATGCTCGCTGCTATGACCAGGGCCATCATCTAGCCTCTACCTTCTTTTCTGGATCCTTGTAGGCTCACGCGCCACATGAGACTCCTCAACCTCCTCCATGGCCAGTGTCTCAAAGCACCGCCTCTCTGAGCGCACATGCGCACACTGTACACTGTGCCCTACAAAGTCCTCCCTGGTTCTCTCCTGAAATCCCTGCTGTCGGCCAAGTGAACTTGGCAGCAAGGCTCCCTCAAGGCCTGTCCTTGACACTCAAACTCTTACAGGGATATAGCCTTGACTTCCTTAGCAGTAAAACCGCCACATAATCACCTCGCCCGCCATCTCCGCCCAGCCTGAGACCTCAGGGACCCTGAGCATGTGAGTCTCTGCTCTCTGGCTGGGAGACTGTGGTCAGAGGCTTCAGGGCTGGGTCCTCTGCTCTTCCCAGCTAACTCCCACTCAGGAAATGGCCAGTCTCTATTTTGAGCAGTGTGAAGTGTTAGACCTTCCTGAGTCAGGCCGCCTCCCCTGCCCACACCACACACCAGCTGTGCTTTAGACAATGATTTCTCAGCCCCTCCTGCAGGGCAGCCAGGACCACTCAGGGTCCCCGGACCCCCAAACCCTCAAAAAGTAAATCTTACTTTCTTTCTAACAACCTGCTATATATAGCTCTATGCACAGTAGCCAACCTTTGGAGGGTTGAGCACTTAGACAGGCTTGAGCCATCGCCCCAACACCCACCCATATGCCTTCAGAGGCTTGTAGCCTCCCAGTTGGGAGCTGTATGTAGGGAGGGACCCCGTCCTAGAGAGAGCAAACAGGTCCGGCCATTTTAAGTCCCACATATCTGGCTCTATCCTTCCCTTGCTGTGCAATTTGGGCAACAGACTTCTGATCGCTGTGCCTCTTTCTGTTAAAACGGTAGGACACTGTTAGATGAAACGAGAGGCTCACTTATCTGTTTGTCAAGAATCTGATAAAAAATGGTGGTAGTTCATAAACATTTATTGTTAGTTACAGTAATTGATGGATTTTTGAAACCTGTGGGTATTTGGGTAATCGAGAAAGGTTTTTGTTCTCTGTCACCCAGGAACATACATACATACACACATGCAGAAATGTACATGCACATGCACACACCCACCCACATATATGCACATTTATACACATGCACACACACATATACACATTCACACACACACAAATGCACACACATACATACACACATTTACACACATGCACACATACACACACACACACACACACACACACACACACAGACACATGCACATACACAACACACACCCCACCGTGGAAGAGCTTTTTGTTCCTTATCTCTTTCAGATAATATGTTTTATTACTTTAGATTATGTGTAGCTGTCTGTGGGTTTGTACATATGTGAGTGCAGGTGCCTGTGGAGGCCAGAGGGGTTGGATCCTGTGGAGCTGGAGTAATAGGCAGTTGTGAGGTAAAAGAACTGAAGTAGGGGTCCCCTGGAAGAGAAATGAGTGCTTTGAATCGCTGAACCATCTCTCCAGCCCCTTTGCTCCCCATCTTAAAGCCCAGAACTTCCTACTGAGGTCCCACCGCTAGGCTCATCCCTCCTCTCTCGCAGCCTAGTGCTACACAAGGAGCCCCGTGGATGATGAGTCTTCTGCAGAATACTGAAATTGGGTTGGCAGGCAATGAGCTGCATCTGATAGACCAGTGGTTCTCAACCTTTGGGTCTTGATCTCTTTGGGGGTTGAATGACCCTTTGACAGGAGTCACCTAAGACCATCAGAAAACACAGATATTACAATTCAACACAGCAGCGAAATTACAGTTATACAGGAGTAACAAAAAATAATGGCATGGTTGGGGGGTCACTGTAACCTGAGGAACTGTATTAACGAGTTACAGCGTTAGGAAGCCTGAGAACCATTGATGTAGACTCTTGAAAATATCAGGATCAAGATGGCAAATACTCCAAAAGACCTCCTCAGTGTAACACCATTCTCCTACTTCCAGCCCCGCCCCCTCTGACCCGCCCCCGCCCCCTCCAATTCGCCTCCTGCTCCAGGCACCTTTGCTCTACTTCTAATGGAATAGACCAGTTTAAGGAACTAAATAGCAGCCCTGTCTTCTCTGGGCGTCTTCCTCTCCATATAATTACTTTGAGATTTGTAGATGTAAATGCTAAAATTTATCTAAGGCCATATGACCCTGGACATGTTCTTTCTTGCTTGTTGCTAAAATTCCTCCCTGGGAGAGACAATGTTTACCTACCAACTAGCAAAACCCAGGTATGATTCCATCGAAGTTGACCCTGGGTAACCAGTGAATTTATTAAGTTTACTTACAGAGCGGTGAATGGACTGTCAGCAGCATGACCTGGGCAGTTTTAAACCGGCCACACCGGAAGGCTTGCACCCAGCATGGATGCTGACTCTCAGCTGGTCACGCATGTAGCCCTCCACAGCCCTTCAAAGCTGATGTACATCTAAGGCCCTCACTCTGAGGTCATGTGCAATTAGGGCAGAATTGCATACAGCTGGTTACGGGAGTGGCTGGGTACTCAGCTGAGGAAACCATGACCCTCCCATGCCTCCTTGTGTGAGGAGAGGCCAATAGTCAACAAGCCCAGCTGCCATGGTTGTTAGCCAGCAGGCCCAGCTGAACTCAGGAGCATGGGCACAGTCTGCTTTCCCCACTCCCCTTTCCACAGGCTGTTTAAAACTGACCTGTATGCGAACATTCAGTTTTCAGCTCAGGGTTACAATGAACGAAGGTATATATTAATTAGTTACTTCTCTATTGCTGTGATGACATCATGACCAAGGCAACGTATAAAAGATAATATATATATATATTTAAAATCAGGGGCTTACTTACAGTTTTGTGAATCCGTTGGCATGGTGGCAAGGACCATGTAGCTAGTCAGCAGGTATGGCACTGGAGCAGTAGGTAGAGCCTACAACCTGATCCCCAAATTGGAGGGAGGGAGGGAGGGAGGGAGGGAGGGAGGGAGGGAGGGAGGGAGAGGGAGAGAGAGAGAGAGAGAGAGAGAGAGACTGGGCCTGGTGTGAAGATTTGAAACTTCAAAGCCTGACTCAGTGACACACCTCCTCTAACAGGGCCACACCCTCAAATCGTTCCCAAACAGTTCCATCAACTAGGACCAAACATTCAAATACATGAGCCTTTTGGGGCCATTCTCATCCAGACCTCCACAGGGCACTAAGAATATTCACGTATGAGATTTTGTTTTATGCAAACTTCAATTTTTAGAACTTTTTAATGAGTATTTTGCCTTCATGTATATGTATCACGTGCATGCCTGGTACCCTCAGAAGAGGGTATCTGATCCCCTGGAACTGGAATTATGGATGGCGGTGAGTCCTGATGTGAGGGTTGGGAACCCAACCCGGGTCCTCTGCAGGAACCACAAGCTCTCTGAATCCCCAAGCATCTCTACAGCCCTGCAAGTGCTTTCTTTTGAGAAAATATCTTGTATCGGTGTGGCTGGATCACACTGCAGTGTGTGTTTAGCTTTTTAAGGATCTGCCAAACCCTGTTCATACAAAGTGGAGGCACTGTGTAACCCCCCGGGGGGGGCAGGGAAAGCAGCAAAGGCTCTGCTCTGTTGCCCACAGCAGACAGGGGCACTCTCTTCATTTTTAGGGACCTTGACCCAGGCCAAAGAGGGATTTGTGGCTTCAGGGTAATATTTTTAGGACTAGCTAGTGCGAAGCAGAGTTTGGGTTTTATTAAAGAGAGAGGCTGAGGAAGAAAGACACACCCAGACATGGGTACAGGCTTCTCAAACAAGCGGGTGTGAATGTAACAGAAGTGGCTCTACCATCTCACCCTTCCTGCTAATCCAGGCACTCAGGCTGATGCCTCTGGATAATTTGTGGGCATGTAAGGCAGAGCAGAAAACAGAAACCCTGGAAGATGTGTCCTGCCCTACCCCACAGCGAGTCTTCCACGTCAGTACTGGATGCTGGTTAACCTTATCGTTTGTTCATTCACTTAGCATCTGTGAGTTCTGTTTACTGCCATGCATTGTGCCAGGCATTGGGGAAGAATTCTCTGTCCTCAGGATTTCTACACTGAGCCATAGGAGGCAGTGTTTGGGGGTGTTCGGGTGAGCACCGGTTAGCTGGGCAGGACACGGGGCTGAACAAGAGGGGGTGTAGAGAGAGGATAGTGTTCCAGCTTAATGTACAAGGACTCAGAAATGCAGCGGTTTGCAGCAGAGCAAGGGCAGAGAAGAGGGGTGCCCGGGACTGTGGGACTTTCAGGCCGGCACCAGCTCATGCAGCCGGTGCTGTTTGGATTGACTTCAAAGACTAAAAGGAGGTTCTTCAGAGTTGAATACAGGGTTTCCGGTTCCCAAATATGGGGTATTTTTCATAAGGTCTAGGAACATTTGCCCACCAGGGGGAGCACCTGAGATGAGCAGCTGGCCCCTGCCTGCTAATTCTTATTCCTAAACCCAGACTTCTCTCAGCCTCTGCCAGCTCCAAGGCCAGGACCAAATGAGGCAAGTCAGGGAAAGGGATTGAGGATGGAGAACAGGAAAATGGCGACTCTTTCCTTACCTGTTAACAAACTTCGTAGTATGCCTGGCTGTCTGAACTGAGTAATTTCAGATGCCTCGATTAGCAGATACTTTCTGTATTCTGGGGGATCAATTATAAGGCCTCCTAAATGCTAGAATTCTCCGGTCAGCATCCGTTTGTTCTTTTTGTCCTGGTTTCTGCCTGTCTGGCATCCCTTGGCTCTTTATTCTCATTTTGAATATTGGCCGTGTGATTTGTTCTTCTTAACTTGCTTAATCCAATGGTTGATAATATACTTTGGGTGGTTGTAAGACCTGCTAAGGTCTACAGTGGCTACTCCTCCCCACAGAATCTGAGAGTCCTATTCTGAACAGTCTTTATTGCCAGTTCCATATACCCAGGGACAAAACAAACACCATGGAGGCAGAGATGCTGGGAAAATCACAGCTGGGGCTGTCAAACCTTGGTGCTTGTTTGTCTTAGGGTTTCTACTGCTGTGAAGAGATGCCATCACCATAGCAATGATTATAAAAGCAAGCATTTAATTGGGACCTCTTACATTTAGAGGTTTAGTTCATTATCATCATGACAGGTCAGGTGCAGGCCTCCCTTCTCTTGTTTGAGACAGGGTGTCTTCTCTGCCACCTCCCTGTGGGGACATGCTACAGGTCACACTTTCATGCCACCTGATGTGGTTTCTGGAGAGTCAAACTCAGATCCCTGTGCTTATATAGCAAGGGCCTTACCCACCCAACGACCACCCCAACCTGCCATTTAGCATTTTGTTTATACTAAGGACCTGATTGACAGTCCCAGGGTGAGACCTCCCCCAATGCAGCCACCCTGGATTTTTCTGTGGGTCTTTATAAGAACCAAGTTCCTTCCTCCCTGTCCCGTGTCTCAGCAGAGCACATGTAGGATGCTAAGAGAAGTCTCCCCACCCCACCCTAACCTTACTACTTTCCTTTCTAGTATTCTGTACACTCTATAGATACTCCATGAGATGTGTATTCACTCGTGTAACATGGGGGTATCACTTGGGGGCAGAGACATCCTACTGTGGTGCTAGTTACACCATCTGGGATCCAGTGTGCCAGATTAAGTATTTGCTAAGAAAAATGAATTAATACTCATGAACATATCCATTCATTTCTCATATTAAATTCTTGTCCTGATCATGTCTAGTAGAAGTTGCCTGTCCCTGGGATCTTGGGGTTTATGTGACAAAGACCAGGTTGCTATGTGGAACTGGGGAGGTCTTCCTCAGCCCAGAAAGTCCCTGGAATCCCAGTGAGATAGTGCAGAGAGGGGGAGAAGGGTGCAGTGCAGGGAGCATGGTGCAGGGTGGGGAGCACTGTGCCGTGCAGGGAGCATCTCCTAGGGCTATCCTCAGCACTGAGTC
Source organism: Mastomys natalensis (assembly GCA_021653895.1). Classification (NCBI taxonomy): domain Eukaryota; kingdom Metazoa; phylum Chordata; class Mammalia; order Rodentia; family Muridae; genus Mastomys; species Mastomys natalensis. The sequence goes on along the minus strand of JAJTUV010000325.1, from coordinate 1,093,898 downwards.
CTCTCCTGGCAGTTGCTGGAATGCTGTTCAACCTTGCTGACAAGCCTTGATCAGGCTAGCCAATGGTATCCCACTTGTCTGAGCATGCTGCCTAGTCTCCAGTGTCCAGAACAGTCACATACGGTCATCCTGATTGTGGGTCTTCAGGCCTCTGCCTGTACCCTGCTGTATCTCACCTGGACACACCTATGACTGTACACATGGGTGAGACATGATTCTGGAAGGAACATGAGTTTCTACTGAAGGAAACCAACCTAGTGCAGACAGAACACCCTCTCACCCGCACCCCAGCCCAGATGTTGGACTTTGTAAAGGAGAGAGGCTAAACTACAAGAGACACTTGAACTGGATGTGCTGCTGCCGCCGCCTCACCACTGATGCCACTGCTGGAGTGAGTGGGTAGGAGACTTTGGCCTGACATCTTTCTTTGATCGAGCCTTATTTTCCAGTTATTCTTGATGAATACACAGTGCCAAAGAGAACAAAGCAGACAGGAAGTCTTAACCGTCATGTGGAGGAGGCCCCTACAGCAGGCAGCACCAGGGACCTCCTAAAAGCCAAGTTGACAACCAAGATTGATCACTACCTGCCTCCCTACAGAAATGAAACCCAACACTCCCTCCCCTTCTCGCTCCCCTCCTCAGCCATGTCTCCTCCTGGCAACAATCCAAGTTTTGGGTCCCCTCATGGCTAAGCATTGCTTTCTGCTCTTCTCAGATGCACTTTCTTTCCGTCTTTCTCTCTCTTTCTTTCTTCCTTTCTTTCATCAAAGAAAATCTGACTTTTATTTACTGCTTTACAGATTTTGCCTACAGAAAAATATTTTAAATATTTTAAAAAGCAATAAATTTTATATTCATGCTCATAGACAATGTAAGATGGGACCTGAAGACCTCGTTTGAGTCGGGAGATCACATGACTCCTTTGGATCTAAGGATGAGGGGCTCACAAAATTTCACCAAAGTGGTATCAGAAATTTCACACTGAGAACGACCTGGCTAAGGGATGCTCTAAGTGTTGAGCCTCTAGGAGGCTTCTCCATCACAGACAGCACCTTCCAGGTGGGCTTTGAAGACAACATTCGGACACCCTTGGGCCCCACGCAGCTCAAGACTGCCTGTATTCCAGCTCCAGGGGATCCAACATCGTCTTCTGTCCTTCTCAGGTACCACTCAAGACTACATTCACTCTCTAACCTACACACACAACACACACACACACACACACACACACACTCGGGAAAAACCTCTAGCCTCAGTTTTTCTGGCCTTCAGATTCTAGCGTCCAATGTCCTACTTGATGTGCTCCAGTGCCAACTCCCATCCAGCTCATCTGGTCTTTTCTTAGCCCCCTGCCTCAGGAAGTGTTAACACAGAAATTTAGACCCTCTCCGTTATTCTCCCCCTTCCCCGCTCCCACCCCTGGCAGAGTTATTAATAAGCCTCATTGGCTCTGTTTCTATAATGTGCCCTGAAGGCAATCACTGCTTGTTGTCATTGAGCTCTGGGCTCGTGAGCCCAGACTCCATCTCTCTCCCTGCAGCCTTGCTGCTGGACTCCCTGCCTCTCTTTAGCAGCAGCAAGCTCATTATGCAGCAGAACCATTTTTTTGTTAAAGAAAAGGCAAGCAACTGTGCAAATGTCCTGGGGTCATATTAAGATATAGACATTAGCTGTCATGGAGGAATATGGGGAGATGGATTGAACTCATTTGAATCCCTACCTGGAATCTGCTGCCACACATAGCCCAAGGATGGCTAGGAACACTTCAACACACTAGGAAACATCTCAATGCATACACCTTGGACAGGAAACTGCTGGGGCATGACCTCGATTTCATTGGCTGCCTCCAGTACATGACTCTTCAAGTCCCCTCCGTTTCAGACTTGAAACTGAAGCATGGCGACTCCACTCTTCTTTCTTTTCACGGTTCTGTGAAGAGCCCACTCTCAGCTCTTAAAAGTGGGACCTGTGATTTGAGCCGTGCCCTGCTGCACAGTGGCTCTTCATGCTGGTGTCCTAATTTCTAGAGGCTTCTATGGCATCACAGGCAGAGCAGTGGGACTTTAAACCTCACGCGAACTTTTAGACCACAGGAGGGAGGAAGCTGGAGGGCCCAGCCTGCACTCCAGGAAAACTCAGAAGGCCACTTCTTGCTGCCTCTACCGGGGTCAGAGGCCTTGTTTTTCTTTCCAGCACTTTCCACATTCCACTGCAACTGAGTATCCTGAATTCAGGGCAGAGTTGCAGCTCAGAAAGCCATAGACCATTTGGGCTCTGCATTTTAAAGATCCTTTGAGGGTGGGGTGGAAAGATGGCTCAGTAGTTAAGAACTTGTGTTGCTTTGGCAGAGGGCCTGAGTTCAGTTCCCAGAATCACATAATAACTCTTAACAATCTGTAACTCCAGTTCCAGGGACCCCAATGCTTTCTTCTGATATCTGTGGGCTTCAGGCATGCATGTGGTGCACATACATACATACATACATACATACGTGCATAAATGTAGGCAATACACTAATATACATAGAATAGAATAAAAATATTTTTAAAAGGAAGTCCTTTGGACACTCTAACCCACCCACCTCCCAGGTCATACCTAGTCATCAGGTTACACGGTGGGATACTAATCTATGACCTCTGGAGTGGGTGTGGATGGTTGTGGTCTAGCGTTCAGCCTCGTCACTGGGATGTGGGAACTCTGCTTGGGCAGGAGAAATGGGAGATGCTAGACATTTACCCTACATTGTCATCAGGTGCTGAGCTTGTGGGAAGTGCCAGTACATTGTTCAGGGGGTAGGAGAATACAGTGAGAAAACGACATAGACTGAGGCTGAAGCTGGGGTTCCCTGACTCCCTGATATTCAGACACTGTTGGAAACCATGTAGAGTCAGAGGGGACCCTTGGGCCTTCAGTGAGGAGCCCAGGGCTGGGGATTCCCAAACACCTGGACACCCAGACCCCACTGGGAAGTTGGGAACAGAGGGGGCCAATGATCTGAGGATAAGCCTTGGGCCAGGGCAAGGGGGAACTCCAGCTTAGCTCATTGGAGATTGTCTTTAGCTTAGCTGTGATTGTCTGGGGGTGTGGAGGGGGCTTCTGCTAGAGACTTAGGTGATGTAGCTCTGTAGATGAAGGCTTTCTCCATGTTCTTGATAAGAGAGACAGTCTTTGTTTACAAACTGCTTATTGACTGCTCATCGTGGAAAATGGGTGCATACCACCTCCTCAGGGTGAACCAGAGATTAAATACCTTTTGCAGTCAGCAATGTCCTGGAAGGGAAACTTATTGGCTAAACCTTCAGGGCCTCTAGATACCTCATTAGCATGAAGAACTTTGTTTTGTGCTACCTGACCATGACGTTGGTCACGTCGTTTTGTGGGGAATATGGTCACATGTTCTGGACCAGGAATCTTGGTAGGGAGCAGGAAGATGGGAGATGAATACTGTCCTTAGATGAGTGCCTGGGTGGTCCACTGCCCCACAGTTGGTGAGGTGGGATCTCTGAGTGCCCACCATCTTGCTATCTAGGCCAGAGAGTGAAAGCCATCTTCTTTCTCTCGTTTGTCTTGCCTGCACTGTGTGTGCTCAGTAACAAGAATGTTACCTTGTGGTGGGGCCAACAAAAAGACACTGGGTACAGATGTTTTAACAACTGACAGTTGTCCTGGGTATAAGGCAGGGCAGAAAGATAGCAACTGGAAGAAGCGCAGGGGAGAGAAGACCTTTCACTAGAGTCTGGCTAAAGCCTCTTGCTAGTTTAAAGTCAAGAATTCCAGCATAATTAACATTAATTGCTGTGAAGCCTGTCTACACAGAGATGCTATTACTTTTGCAGAGATATTTCAAATAAGAATGTTAAAGTAACAGGGAACCCTCCTGGAGGCCTGAGGGTATGTGACCTTAGAGTTTAACCTTATTCCTTTCCCAACTGTCAATTTGCAAATGCCTTCCGAGAATCTCACAAACAAGATTGTGAACTTTGTCCACAGTCAGAGTGTGTCTTACACCGCTGCGAGCGGCTACCGAGAGCTTCCCTTCAGCCCTGTGACCTATGGTTCTACCTTATCAGCGAAATATGAAACATCAATGTTTGGCCCACAGAGGAAGCTGACAGATAAAGTTGCTTCAGGGAGGAGGTTTGTTAAATTGCTGGGTCCTCAACGTCATGATGGGGACTCGAGGAGAAAGAGAGAACATGAGGAAAAAAAAAAGCAATATTACATATGGAAATCTCACAGCAGGATGGGGCCTTAAAGGAGAAAGAGGCTTCCCTTTAAGGTTGAAGAAGAGCTTCATTAAGGATGAGGGAGGATTGGGGGCGGCAAGGGGAAAGAGGGAGACAGAGGGGGGGGGACAGGAATGGAGAGAGGGAATGTTTTAGGGTTTCTATTGCTGTGAAGAAAGTTAACAATGACCATGGCAACTCTTTTGGGGCTAGCTTACAGTTCAGAGATTTAATCCATTATCGTCATGGCAGGAAGCATGTCAGCCCACAGGCAGACATAGTGTTGGAGAAGGAGCTAAGAATTTCACATCTGGATAAGCAGATAGCAAGATATGAGAGAAAGAGAGAGGGAGAAAGAAGGAGGAGGAGGAGGAAGAAGAGGAATAAGAAGAAGGGAAGCAGGAGGAGGAGCAGGAGGAGGAGGAGAAGGAGGAGAGACTGAGACTGGCTTGAGCATCTGAAACCTCAAAGCCAGTGAACACTTCCTCCAACAAAGCCATACCTATTCCAATAAGATCACACGTTATATCCAATAAGTTTACACCTCCTTACAGTGCCATTCCCTATGGACCTATAGGGAATATTTTTAATTCTAACAACCACAGGGAGAGAGAGAGAGGAAGAGGAGAAAGGAGAGAGATAAAAGAGAGAGACAGAAAGAGAGAAGGGGAGAGGGAGAGGGAGGGTGTGTAGGGGTGGGTGGTAGGAATGGCTGGAGACGCCAGAGGAGAGTCTTCAGAGAACAGCCTTCATTTTTGGCACCAAATCCCTGAGCAGTCTCCCCAAGAAGTCTCTGACCATTGGTCTGACTTCCACTCTTTTAGGGGTGGCAGTACGTCTCACAGCATCTGATTTAGAGCAACAAGCTGTATGTGACAAGGATCTCAGAAGAGCCAGGTACTGTCAAAGGCTGCTGCTAGGCCATAGCACACACAGCCCAACTCTCTGTCCCAGACAGAGCTTGGGGGAGATATGGCCGATTCAGGCTATGGGACTGGGCCTAAGGGTGCAGGCCCATGTCCTAACACATATCTACTGCACCTCAGGAATCAACCTATGACATTTTTCTAAAAATAAAGACTACTTAAACAATGTATATTCAGAAGTCACTAAAAACATAGATGCTAGTATTGTTTAGATACTTACACTCTCTCTCGGGATGCCCATGTTCACATGTCTGTCTGTATTTCTGTCTGTTATTTTCCTATGTGCCCCTTGCTTCCCTACAGCGCCCAGGTTTAAATCTGTTCAAATCTTTTCCTAGAAAAAAAAATTGTTTTATTTGTGTGTGTGTGCATGTGTGTGTGTATATGTGTGTGTGTGTGTGTATGTGTGTGTGTGTACTTTGTGTGTGTGTACTTTGTGTGTGTGTGTGTACTTTTGTGTGTGTGTCTGTGCCCACAGAGGCCAGAAGGGGCATCAGATCCCTTGGAGCTAGAGTTACATGCATTTGTGATCTGGGATCCAAACTGTGGTCCTCTGATAGAACAGTATGCACTCCTAACTGTTAAGCCGTCTCTCCAGATCCTAAAATGTTTTCTTGAAAAAACCATACTGACTTGTCTTGAAAATTTTTTTTTCTGTAATAGAAGAAAATTCAGGCTTTCATGAATGGCACATCTATACGCCCCTGTCCATCTCCCAAGGCTCAGGGACCATCCAGAGATAGGGGTAGAAAGATTTAAGAACCAGGAGTCATGAAAGACTGGACCAAAACAGGATCTTCTGGACATAACAGGCCACTGTGATCATGATGTCACAACTGTTGTAGTTGCTTGCTCAAGACACCCAAAAGCTCAAGCCAGCGAACAATTCCAGCATTAGCAGAGGTGGGGCTCTCATGAGCTCCTGCCCTGGGTGAGAGGCAGCTAGGGACAGCTGGTGGCTTCTGGGGAAGGAAGACTCAGTTTCATTAAGGGTGTGGCACCTGGAAAGTCAACCACGCTTAATGGATGGTGCCACAGTCATGAGTCCACAGGGAGCACAAATTTGGAATCAATGTGCTAAACTATAAAAAGAGGACATGAAGCTGGGGTGAGGGTGGATATGATCAAAATACATTATATGTACTTGTAAAATTATCAAAATTAATAAAATATTAATATTTTTTAAAAATCCCGTTTTCACAGGAGTCTCTGGAAAGAAGCTCTCAGTTTCCAGCGGTGGGACACTTTATCTCATGGGCTTGCTCCTGTGAGCTTACTGGCAGGAATTGAGATGTTTCAAGGACATGTTTATGCCCCTTTGTCAGACTACTGAAGCAATGCATCCTAAGACGTTGGAGTTTCCTCAGGAATATCATGCTGAGATTAGAAGAGGCTCGAAGCCTGGTGCCAACTGGGGGTAGAGGCAGTTATAATTTATCAACCCACCTGGCTCTGTACCTCCAGAGTGTCTATGTATGTGAATGTGACTGTGTGTGTGTGTGACTATGTGTCTGTGTGACTGTGTGTGTGACTATGTGTGTGTAACTATGTTTCTGTGTATGACTGTGTGTGTGAGTGACTGTGTGTGTGAGTGTGACTATGACTGTGTGTGTGTGCATGTATGTGTGTGACTATGTCTGTTTCTGTGTGACTGCATGTGTGTGACTGTGTCTGTGTGACTGTGACTCTGTGTGTACGTGTGGTGTGCATGTGCTATATGTATATGTGTGTGCAATGTGTGTGAATATGTGTGTGTGTGGTATGTGGTATGTGTAGTGTATGTGTAGTTTGTATATGTATGTATATGTGTGTGTGTGGTGTGTTTGTAGTGTGTATGAGCGCGTGTATGAGTGTGGCATGTGTGTGGTTTCTGTATAGTATGTGTATATATGTGTGTGTAGTGTGTGTGAATGTGTGGTGTGTGTGTGTGACTATATCTGTTTCTGTGTGACTGAGTGTGTCTGTGTGTATGAATGTGACTGTATGTGTGTGTCTGTGTGTGTGACTATCTGTCTGTGTGTGACTGTGTGTGTGACTGCCAAGGCTGGCAGACTTGGCAGCACATGTCTACCTGCTGAGCCATCTCTGGCCCAAGGCTCAGGTTTAAATAGAGGCAAGACGTGTGCGTCAGCAAAGAGCAATCCTGGTCAAGTGGTCCTGTCCACCGCTGACCCACTCTTAGCTCAGTCACTCCGGTGGGGTGACATGATGTGTTATCCGTCTCTTTCTAGGAGATAGGCTCCCCTCCTCTGGCTGGCACCAGGTGTTGGTCTTTTGGGTTTTTTCTTCAGGTTTTATCAACATGAAGTCTCTGGGGAATTCCAATTCCTTGGGGTCCATCGATTCAAACTGAGAAACACAAGAGAGGAACAGAAGGCAACAGGGGAAGAAGGTGTGCGTGCCAGGTTAGGATGATAATCCTGCCCCTTCCTCTCAGAGACACGCTTTCCTGTTTCCACAGGCTAGGGGAATCCCAAAGCTTTCCAGAAATGGGTGTTTAGACTCTAGAAACTGATACATTAAATTAAGAGGAAAACAAACAACTCAGACGTGTTTTTATCTCCGTGGCAGCTGTTGGTGGACCAGACATCTGGGGCGTGGCCTGGGCCGCAGCTCATTAAAGTCACAGAGTGAAGGGCGGCCCTCCAAGAATGTTGCTTTTTGCATATTTACATAACGATAGCCATGCAGCTACCCCTGACCTTATCAGGAAGCAGAATTCACGCTCGCTTTCCAGATGTGCTGGCATTCCTTGGTCTGCTTCCTGCTCCTTGGTACTAGGCCCCTAGGGAACGAGGCTAGAAAGAGTCAGGCATCCTTTCTCTGCAGGCTTTGCTGCCACCCCAGCTGACATGTTTCTCCAAACCTGGTAGTGGTTCTCAGTGAGTGCATCTCAGTGAGTTTTCCGAAACTATGGGAAATTTCTGATCCAAGAGGGCTGAGCTGGGACCTCCAAAGTTTGCTTCTAACAAGTCCTGGGGGACGCTGTCAGTCGAATGACTACTACCCTTGAGGATGCTGAGTTATTTGAAGACAGACTCTCTGAACCTGCTGAGACGTTGACCCTTGACTGCGGCTCCAGGGACCAGTGACATCAGCCTCACCTGTTACAATGCACGAGTCTGCGGTTCCATCCCCAAGCGGTGGCTTTGTTGTCCCAGCTTCTAAGAGGCAGCGAGCTGCAGAATGTGTTAAAGATGCTTAGCTGGGCATTGTGGTGATGAGACAGGACATAGAAACTGGTGAGGTAGCCTTAGGAGCAGGGACCTCCATTCTTGTCCTTGGCCGTAAGCAGCAAGTGTTTGGGGGGCTCTTTCAGATTTCTTCTTTCACACAGCTCCCAGGAAGAGGCACACAGACCCCTAGAGGTTGGACCAACTGGACTGACTGGGTCATGCCCACTACTACCCATGCCTCAAGGCAGACAATGTGTATTAACTCCAGACAGCCAACCTCAGCAGCAACCCTCTCTGGAACTCGCTCTTACTCCAGGGCCGTAGCTGTCACCGCTGAACCTATAATAATACAGTTGCTGTAAAGCTCTCCATTCTAGTGGCTTTTCCGTTACTATGATAACCACCATGACCAAAAGAAACTTGGAGAGGAAAGGGTTTATTTCAGCTACACTTCTAGGCTGCAGTCAGTCACTGAGGGTAATTGAGACAGGAACGCAAGACAAGAACCTAAAGGCAGGAACTAAAGTAGAGACCGTGGAGGAACCATGTTTATGGCTAGATCTCCCTTGATTCATGCTCAGCTAGCTCTCTATATAGCCTAGGCACAAGAGCCTAGGGATAGTACCACCCATAGTGGCTGGGCTTTCCCACACCAGTTGTCAGCTAAGACAACATCTCATAGATACAGCCCAGGCAGAGTGTTTGTGGCAACTCTTCAATTGATGTTCCCTCTTCCAAGGTGACTCCAGGTTGACAGTGGAAACTAACCAGCTCATTCGCCTAGGTGAAATCCGTTTTCATCTTACTGAGAAAAAGAACTGGGAAGGCCCTCTTGTGGCCTTGGTAGTCATTGATTCTCTAGGACTTTAGCACATAAGGTATTGCCCAAAGGCAAGAAAGCTTTTGTTTCTCTTTGTGATCCCCTCCCCTCCCCCTTCTCTTTCTGTTCAGTGGCACAAATCTGTAATTTTAGAACTTAGGAAATGGAGGCAGGAGTGTCAAGAGGAGTTCAAGGCCAGCTTAGCCACTCACAGGAAACACAAGACCCTGGATGTTATTGTTTTGGTTTGGTGGTTGGTTGGTTGGTTGGTTGGTTTTAGCTTTGGTACTTTTTTGGTTTTGTTATTTGACTTTTGGTTGTCTATTTTGTTTTTAGTTTATTTTTTGTTTCAGCTTTGTTTGTTTGTTTGTTTGTTTGAGATAGGGTTTTTCTGTGTAGCCTACCTATAGACCAGGCTGACCTGGAACTCAGAAGTATGCCTCTGCCTCCAGAGTGCTAGGATTAAAAGTGTGTGCTACCACCACCATCAGGCTTTTTCTTCCTTGTTTCCTCTTCTTCCTCCTCCTTCTTCTCCTCCTCCTCCTTCTTCTCCTCCTCCTCCTCTTCTTCCTGTTCCTCCTTTTCTTCTTCTTCCTCCTCCTCCTCCTCCTTCTTCTTCTTTAGGCTTCTTCATACAAATGAACCTGGAACATAATAGGACAGGAGGGAACCTAGAAATCTGAACTTGTAACAAAGTCCCTCCAGTGCTGTATTAGAGAATTATCATTCTGTACAGTAAAATCTCCAGGGAGAGTTGTACTAGTTACTTCACAGAAGGCCGTTCTCTCGCCCCTCTGTAAAGTAGAAATTCTCCAGGAAGCTGCTGGTTGGGTTCTCCACTTAAAGTCTGTCTCTCAGATGGACCACAGTGACAACAGGACTCTTACTGTAATGAACAGTTCCTGTCAAGGGTCATTGGCCTTGGTGGCAGAAGCAGTCCCTTGTGGGTATTGGTCAGAGGGTCACTGTCCTCAGTGGCTGTCAGATGGGGTCTGCTAGCTCTCACGCCAGGATACCCACGTTTCCTTCACTGCCTTGTGACCCTCCACAGAGACTTGGCATGGGAACGTTTTCAGAGTTCATTCTGATGTCACCAACTAGAGCAAATGTCTACATGTGGGTCACAATATCTAGTCCAGTGGGATGACCCCCTGGTGCCATCAGGGCTCTATCATTAACAGCCACAAGTTCTTCCTATTTAATGACTTCTATTTTTATTGTGAAACATAATTGAACATGATAATGAAAGATGACAGTTGGGGACATAGCTTCATAGTACACTATTTATTTGTCTTGCACAGAGGCCTGAGTTTCTGATTCCTAGCATGGGTGCACAATATGTTATACATAGACACATTCTCCTTAAAACCCAAATTTAGAAGGAGATCCTAACATCATTTAATCATGGCTACCACTCGTAGGATGATAGATGATTTCACCTTTTCTTTCTGCTTCCTATATTTTCCAACACGTTTACAAGAAGAAAGTGTAAAGTTGGTAAAGAGAGAGAGGGGAAAAAAACACAGCTTATCTTCAAAAAGAAAGCTCCAACGAGATCTAACTTTATATGATGTTTTAAAAGATACGAAATTAACACCAATTTAAGTGGTGTGCTATAGATGTACCCACAGCTACGCAGATCAGAGGGATGAGGAGACAGGCTGCTAGTGAGAGGTAAGATGGCAGAGGGTGGGGAGGCGGCAATGACTTTTTGGGCACAAAGAAATAATTCAAGGTGGAATGAACTCCCTGAGACTCTCTGTCTCCCACAGCAGGAGAACAAACTCAGATGGAAGCCAAGTGAAAATTCAAACAACAGGCGAACTGTTTCATGTACTTCTATAACTAAAAGTATTCATGCCCTCCCCCAGATGACCTATAAACATGTGTATGCACACATTCGTATTTGAATGTGGCACATGGGCCACAGGACATGTGCTGAAGTCAGAGAGCAGCTGCGGGGAGTGGTTCTCACCTTTCACCTTGTCAGAACAGGGCGCCTGTGATTTTTGTTTGTCTGTTTTTGTTTTTCTGCTGCATAGCTGGGTTAACCAGCATGCAAGCATTTGATGTCGTCACCCTCTCTCTGCTCCAGGTTATAGACAGCTGTGTCATAACTTTCATCCGGGCTCTGGGAATTCAAACTCAGATCCTCAAGATTGGCTAGCAAGTGCTTTACCCACTGAGCTATTGTAAAAACAAACAAACCAAACAAGCAAAACAAAAAACCCTTATTGTGGTCTGTTTTCAGTAGGATGGGCATTTAGAGTTTAGAGCTCAGGGCTGAATTACAGGTGAGCAGGAGGCACCAGGGTGCTGTCTTCCTTAGCCAGGATTCTTTTTAGTTTATCTTAGGGTGGAAAAGTTACAGACCATCGGCTACATAATTTCAACTCTTGTATCAAAAAAGGGTGTGAGAGCTTGAGCCCCACAGTGGAGAATTTGGGGTGGGGACTGTGCTAGACAAGAGGGAAAGATCATATGTATACCTCTCTGAAGAGCTCAGCCAATAAGGAATTTGAGGGGCAGGAAAATGCAGTTGGGAATATAGAAAAACCTCTGTTTTGCACCAAATCATGGTAAACGACCATTTTGCCCCTTGCCCTGGATTCCGTGGAAACGAAATAGATCTGTTTTGCTTCCACTCTGCTAAGCCTCCAGCGCTCTTATTTTGAAGTAGGATCATTGATTTTCATGTCATTTTCCCCAGCCCCCAAAATATTTTTCTGAAGTTAAACATCTGGCTTAGAAAGATTACAAACGGGATGTTACTTTAAATCATTCACTGGTATAAATTCTGTGATCTCCACGAAAGGCAGTTGGCTATTGATAAATGTACTCTCTGGTGGGAGAACCGTCTCAACTATGTAACAGATAAGCCACTTATAACATGACCTCACATCACCTAGTTGTCCAGAATTTCCCATTGGTGTACTTCGAAATAGTCCTGAGTTCTCAGACGAGGCCTTCCACATTGCTGGGATCTGCAGGGTCCCTCAGGTTCCATTACTACCATAGGTACACTATGACCTCATCTGAGGATGAAGGTAGCGTCTCTTTCCTGCTGCAGGGGAAGACCTGGGTTGTGATGTGCCCCTTGCCTGTGTTCGTGCATGCCCACTGCGTATAGCAGCTAAGCCAAAGCTTGCTCACCACTTGGGAAGTGTGTGAGTGAGTGCTCTATAGAATTCAAGCCGATATGAAACCATTGAAACTGAGAATGGAGGCACACAACTGTAATCTCAGCACCAAGGAAATTTACCCAGCATCCTGTATCTCTCTCCTTCTCCATCAGGACAGTAGCTGTGCTTCTGCTCAGCTGGAAACAGCAGGGCTTTGCCCTCATCCTGCATCCTGAAAGCTCAGGGATGCTGCACGCACACCCACACGGCTTCCTTGAACCACAATTAGTTCAGTGCTGATCTCAAGAAGCTGTGGGGACCCACAAGCACCACTGACTGGAAGGAAGAGGGGTTTCCCATCTGTTCATACAAAACCTCATTTCTGCCCAAATGAGGGCGTTTAATCAGAAGCCCTTCCCCTCTGCGGCTCCAAATCTCAGAACTTCCTGAAAATAAAACTCAAGGGTGAGGGTGGGAAGCAAGACAGGGAGGGTTCTGGGAATGTGTGAAAACCCTTCAAGTAGGTAACTACCCCCTCCCCCCGACACATCACACAGTGTTAGAAAGTCAAACTACCCCGAAGCAGGGTGGATGTTGGGGTAACGCTTACAAGAGCAGGGAGGGGGATGGCTAAATAGTGGTATCATTGAGAAGTGCATCTGGAACCCCACCTTTATTGCTTATACAGCAGCACCTCTTAAGAGCATGTGCAGACAGAGGTGGGGCAGGAGGGAGCAGTGCTGAACTCCAGGTGGCTGTCCTGGGATGCTTTCTCTTCCTGTGGGGTGTTAATAGGCTCCTTACCACAGACCTAGGGTCCCTGCCTTGTTTTGTTCATTTCTACTCCATGATGGTCACAGGATGGTCACTTACATCGGCGATGATGGGTGTAGTTGTTCAGGTCTGAAGTTCTGTGAGAGGTGTGAGAGAGAGTGTGTGTGTGTGCATGTGTGTGTGCATGCATGGGTTGGTATGTGCATGTGTGTGCGAGCATGCATGTTGTGCGGCATGCATGTATGCATGTGTCTGTGTGTCTCTGTGTATACGAACATGCATTCATGCATGTGTGTGTGTGTGATCCCAGGGCCCCTCCCAATTTGGTCTTTATATGGCTTTCTGGCATGAGCAACTCTCTACCCTTGCCAGGCACAGATGGCCTGAATCGGCCCCGTTTGACTTCTGCGGGTGGGGCACTGGGCCCATCCTTCATTCCAAGACCTTCTTTCCTGGCTCTGAAACGATTCTGAGCACACTGTTCCTTCCATGCAGCTTCTCAAAGCCCAGCGTTGGAATTACAGTGCCAGCACAGCGTGCCTCCCTCTGTCTCCCATGGCATTGGTATGTTGCTAGGTGCCATGGCTGTGGCTGCTCACCAATCCCAGACCCTCGGTGGTGTGGCGGCAAACTATAGTCAAGGATGTGTGGCAGAGACCTAACCTTCTGGGGAAGGGAGCTCTCAGGAGAGTGGGTCCCCTTTGCCTGTGTCCTGCTTGTTCAGGGCGGACTCCCATGCTTCATTTGGCCCTGGTGCAGTAGGCAGAGAGAGCAGAGAAGTCCACAGTGTGGGCTTTGGACTAGCTCCTACCCAGGGTGATGTGGGATACTAGTTTCTCCTTCTCATCTTCCATTCTGTAGCAGTGGGTGAAAATCCCCATTGCAGCTCTCTATACACACCCTTCGGAAGAAAGCTAATGCATGCAAGTCTTCAGCTCAGCGTCATGGACCCTCTTCAGCCAACAGAAAGACTGTCTGCTCTGTTGGCCAAAGAGGCCAGGTTTAGGCAGTCCCTGACCATTGGAAGTTTCTGGCCTCAGATGCTAAGGGCTTTTGCATTCCTCTCTGTAATCCCAGAAGGTCCTGTGCTCCCAGAAGCAAGCAACAAGCAGTAGAGCCACCGTCCTCTTCATCCTCTATTCTCCCTTGATTAAGGCTCAGGAGAGAGGACTCAGGTGAGACCTGGGCAACCTCTAACTTATTTGGGCTGTCTCTTGGTCTTGGAATGGGCACAACCCCAAGAAAGCCCCAGAGGCAGACTTCTCAGCTCCAAGAGACCTCCAGATGGCAGCACACGTTAAAGCTTAGCCCAAGCCTTTAGAAGAACCAGCATGTGGGTGGTGGGCTGAGAGGGCACCATCTAAGATCCCCACAGAGGGCTGGGAAGGAGGCTGCCTGTGGTTTTGAGCCACAGGAAGACTCCAGGGAGAGTTAGAGAAGAGTAGAATCCCTCATTTGAAGGATTGAGGCAGAGATGTGGAGAAGGTAAATGGAAAAAAAGATTGGGGAAAGTCTTAAACCCGGGTTGGCAACTAGTATTTTTAAGGAATCCTCCTGTAGGAGGTTTTCTTTTAAATGTTTTTAAGAGATTTTTTTATTATTTTCTGTGTGTATGTGTTTTTTTGCCTGCCTGTACATACGTGCACCACATGTGTCCTTGGAGCCCATGGAGGTCAGAAGAGGGCACCAGATTCCCCATGGAACTGAAGTTACAGATGGTTGTGAGCCACCACGTAGGAGTTGGAAACCCAAACTAGGTCCTCTATAAGAGCACTAGTGACTGCTGATCACCCTTCAGCAAAGAGCTTTATTTAAAATTGAAGGCGTTTTAAGAGTTAGGGGAGTCTTCCCTTTTGGTTCTTTGGGCATTGTGTGCACTCAGAGTGAAGCACAGAGGCCTTACATCCAACATGAGCAAAGTATCACAGTGCCAGACCAGAGGACTTCCCAGGCACCAGACGAGCGGGCCTGAGTTCATCAGGGAAAGCAGTGGACTGGATGCACACACAAGGCTGTGTGTCACTTCTTAACACACTGTCTCCCCACCCCTGAGCCCCAACCTTCACTCTGCAGTCCGTCATCTCAGCTCCTCTCGGAACCTCTCACGTCTGGATGTAGTGGTTGTTCTAGACTATCAATTCCTCTCACCCCTGTGATGGTTTGTATATTCTTGGCCCAGGGAGTGGCAGTATTAGAAGGTGTGGCCCTGTTGGAGTATATGTGGCCCTGTTGGAGTATGTGTGGCCTTGTTGGAGTAGGTGTGTCACTGTGGGTGTGGGCTTTAAGACCCTAGCTGCCTAGAAGTCAGTCTTCCACTAGCTGACTTCAGAAGAAGATATAGAACTCTCAGCTCTGCCTGCACCATGCCTGCCTGGATGCTGCCATGTTCCCACCTTGATGACAATGGACTGAACCTCTGAACCTGTAAGCCAGCCCCAATTAAATGCTGTCCTTATGAGAGTTGCCTTAGTCATTATGTCTGTTCATAGCAGTAAAACCCTAACTAAGACACCTCCACTTTCTCAGGTTCCTTTGTTACCAGACACAGAGGTACGGTGCTGAGCTTTGGTGTTCCCTTTGTCACTACTAGTCCCATTAGCTGAGTGACGAGTCTCTTCTCCACTGACAGGGAAGGCCCTTGTCAACCAAGATACATCTGTTACCCAGGACCTAGATGAGTGTGTGTGACCCTCAAAAGATACCTGTTCACATGAGGAATGAGTGGGCTTTTTTTTGAAAAGGGGATTTATTTTAATTGTTTGCATGTTTGTAAGGGGTATTATATGTGCCCACTGAGGACAGAAGAGGGCATGGGCCCCCTGGAGCTGAGTTTTGGGTGGTTGTGAACTGCAGGGCACGGGTGCTGGGACCCAACTTGGGTTCTTTGCAAGAGCAGCATGCCCTTCTAAGCAGAGCCATTTACCCATCCCCCTAGATGATCAATTTTAGTGGACTGATATAATATCTATCTTTCTCTAGACTCAAAGCTATGTAAAGTGTAAAGAACCTTCCCACCTCGTCCATCACCCTAGTCCCAGAATTGACTGGTGCTATGCTTTAACCTCTCTCTCTCCACTCTCTCCTCTCTCTATCTTCTCTGTGTGTGTGTGTGTGTGTGTATGTGTTGTATCCATGAAGTAGAGTGGGCTCCGCTGGATGGAGTGAGCTGCCTCAGCAGAGCAGGGTGTGGATGGAAGGAACTGCCCCATTCTCCAGGGAAACGGGTTGCCTTCAGGAAAGAGCCAAGTGAAGGATGGATCAAGGATGCAGGCATCCTGGAAGGCATGATAACAAGGACATAACACTGTACAGAACTCTATAGAATATGTCTTACCTCACCCTGGTATCCACAAACACCCAGGAAGCAAGCCACCACTTGTTACATAGAAAGCCTTTGACATTAACTCACTACCACGGACACATAGCACTGACCCCAGAGTGCTGAGTACAGTCTAGATGCCATAGGTTGAGGGAACAGAAAAGAGATTTTGCACATGGCTTGGCCTAGGAGTCAGAGCCTCAGAAGACTAGCTTTCTTGTCGGGCGTTGGTCTCTGGGAGCCCAGAGATGGGCTCCAACCTCAGTTTGGCTATTTTTTTTTGTTTGGTTGTTGTTGTTACCAATATTCTACCTTCCTTGAATGTCCCTCTCATCCCTTGACAGTCTGTGTTGGCAAGACTATGTTGTCAAAAGCCCAACCCAAGATGGAGTGTCATCCCTGGAAGGAAGGGGTTTCAGGGTAATAAGACAGTACAGTGTTGAGTGATGTGAAAACCGAGGACTCGGACTAGGTGAAAACATGTCCAACCAGGGCTTAGGTTCACACCATCATAAGCTGTGTGGACATCCAAGGGCCACTTGCTGGAACTATTCCAAATAACCCCCCCCTCAGGGGTCCTTGCTGAACGGCTCTTGGAAAACTTTGGGGATAAAGCAGCTTGCAGGCAGGTACCAAGGAGCAGAACCCATCCCCAGTCCACAGCGAGCACACAGGCATTTGTTTCTTTGGTTTTATTATTACAAATGCACCACGGCTCCATCACACTTGGGGAATCTGGATTCTACATGTTCTTCATACCCTTTCCTTTCTACCTGGGCAGGGTCATATAGAAGCATCCAAACCATGTGTGGATACAAGACATATTTGACAGAGACAGTTCAACTCGTAGCTTATAGGATGCCGTTTCTCCAGCGGTACCAGAACTTTCTAGAATGCCGGACTGCTTGATTCACATTGTAAGCTCCAAGATGCCGTAGCTCCTTTTCTCAAGGCCCTTGGCACAGTCGGGGAATTCCGTGCTTTGGAGAGGTCCTCTCTGGAAGTCAGTGGCAGTTATGACTGCCAAATCTGTGTATCCAGTGGGTTAACAACCACGTTTGGAGGGATCAAAAGCTAAAAAGTTAAAAAGAACCTTTCTCCCCTTAACCCCTTCCCTACCCGTCCAAGGCTCAGATCTCAATACGGTGCAGCCCATGTATGTTGAAGTGTGATATTTGATTTCAAAACATTCATGGTCTCTCTGGCAAACTGAGAGAAGCTGGCAGGAGGCTGCTGCAGGGCACTCTTCTTTGGTCCTTCCTGCTAATGCTTCATCCTCTCCAGTAACCGCTGATAGACAGGGGCTGAAAAATGAGACGCACGAAAGCTGGTGAGGTGCAGTGTCCCACTCTCCGTCTGGGACTCTTACTTAGTCTTTTTGTCTTGGTACTAGAGAAATGAACTCAGAGCAGCATGCAGCCAGGCAAAGGCAGTAGCCACGCCCCCTTTCCACTTCTTATTTATGAGGTCTCACTAGATTGATCAGCTTTGAACACATTCCGTAGCCTATCTAGGCCTTCAACTTGCAATCCTCTGCCTCCGATCACCAACGAGTTGGGATTGTGTATCATCAGGCCCAGCTTCAGAATCTCATGGACAGAAGCTTCATGGCCCCCCTCTGCCATGTTCCCTGCTCATGTACACAGCAGGGGCTTTTGGGGCTTGTAGAATTCCTCATCTTATAGCTTGGAGTGATATCCTCAGTGTGTGTGTGCCAAGCCCTGTGCAGTCTTCCCAGGCTCCCTGAGCCCAAAGTCACACACCACCCTGTGTCTGACGACCAGTTTACCCTGCTACTCTGACCTGGAGGCCAGGCTTGTTTTACTGTGCGCCATGTTTTGATCTGTACAGAACAGACTGCGGGCTTGGGTCTGCAGGGGACGGATGGGGACTCACTAACCCTGATGGAACTGTAAAGCCAGACACTTACCAAGTCGCACAGACCTCTGGGCAGCCTAAGGAACGAAAATCACAAAAACAGGTCAGGATTTCTTTTGGTTTTTTGTTTTCTTTGTTTTTGTTTTTTGTTTTGTTTTGTTTTCTTCCCTCCTCCTCTGTCTCTCCCTTTCTCCTTCCCTTCCCCCTGGCTTGTCTGGAACTTGACATGAAGACCAAGCTGGCCTGGAACTTGTGGCAGTCATGCGGAGTGGGACTGTAGGTGTGTTATGCCTGCCTGAGGTGTCAGGTTTCTTAGTTCATACATATTGTCCTGCATATGGAGGGGCTTTGCACTTTACCACGCCCACTTAAATGCTGAGGTGGAGGAGAGAAGGGGGAGAACTTGAACCCATGGGCTCCTAAGAGCCCCCTCAGGAAGTGGCCCTTGGCTGTACAAGCCCCTTTTCAAATGGGGACTTATGTAGAAGGTAGACATCCCTGGGGGACCCCAAGCCAAGCTTTTCCACTGAGACCAGAGCTTAGAACTGGGATGTCAGCTGAAGCATCTCCCAAGAGTGTGAGTTCACCCGTTCTGGAGGAGATCTCTGTTCAAAAGTGGATTGCCCATGTTAGCGCTCCAGCCTCATGGGTCAGGACTCTACCCTGGAACATCTTCTCTAGAAACCAAAGCTCTATAAGTTCTAACAGGCTTTGCTTGACCCAACTCCACACACACGGAAGTAACCACACATTGCAGAAGATAGGTTAGCCTTGGAAAACAGAAGGCTAATTCAGACAGACAGGAAAGCCAAGTGACTACAGCATGGACTCAGAGGGCTGCCCCCATTGGTGAGGTGGATCCCAGGGCCACTTTCATCAGCTGTGGCTCAATGGTGGGGGGGGGGGAACACACGTACCCTGGAATATGCTGATGCCTGTTTGAAGATTTCCAGGGCAGAGTCTGCCAGCTCATCTCCTCGTTCTTGTGGTCGGTTGGCTACAGAGAAAGGAAAACACATGGTCTGCCACCAGCATCTCAATGGACACACAACTGTGCACTGTCTGCTAACGGTGTCCCCAAGTATACACATAACATCTGGGCCTTTTCTGCCACCAACATCCACACAAATATTAGTACTCGGTAATGTCAGAGTTGAGGTAAGACAGCAGGCAACTCAGTAAGAAGTACACCTCAAGTTCTGTAGCATATCATCTTAAAACCACAATTCCTGATTCACTTTTCAGTCAGCAATTTGGAGTCACTCTCATGGGCACCATTCGGTTAGGATCACATAGTAGGACCTCACCTGGCGGCTGCAGAACAGTGTTGATGGCATAGACCACACCATTTGTGGCCATGATGTCGGTTTCGGCAACGGGCTCCTTATTGACACTCACTACGTTGTTTTTCTAAGAGAAGAGACAACCATTGCTAAATGCAGAGCCCACTGGCTCCATTTGCGCAGTGGGCATCCACTGACCATGCCTCCATTCAGGGAGAAAGTGGTAGGACTTCTTCAGTGAGTAGCTGCCCTTGCCTTCCACAGACTTCTCCTGCCTTACATAGGCTCAGCACAGTGCACTTGGCACGATTCTTACCCTCACCAATGGGCAGCAAGGAGGGAGACTCTCTTACAGAAATAGGAGCTGAGGTACAAGAGAGGCCACAAACCCCCTTGAAGCTACATAGGTGGGAAGGAGTCCTCAGGGTGAATGCTTTCTTGAACAGCCCCTGTGCCTGTGACAGACAGGATCTCAACTCCTGAAACACAGTCCTGAGAGACCTTCAGTAACCTTAAGTTAAACAGATCTCTCCCAGCCTTCCTCCCATATGTCTTCCCACGGTCCCCTGGGAACTGGTGAGCAGGGGACACCAAAGATCCAGAGACAGAAACAGAGAGGCCCAGCCCACTCCTATCCTCATGGGGCTCTTCTGAGTCAGTCTGGCTCTTTCCAGGTAGGAACGCTCTGAACAGAGCTCTAAAGCTGAGTGGCACCCAGTGAGACATGCTCCCAGAGCAGCGTCAGCATGGGAGGACCTCTCAGTCAGCATGGAGACCTCTCAAGTCAGCTGGGAGGACCACTCGAGTCAGCATGGGAGGACCTCTTAAGATGCAGCACATGCAACAGCTCAGTGAGTGCCTGGGTTTGGGACTGAAGCTGGGGGACAAGATAGGGGACTGCTCCCTGGAGATGAGTAACTACTTCCCACTTTCTAAAGGGCTTCTACACAATCCATATCACTCACCGAGCTGACTTCCAGTTTGTCCCCTTGGAGAGACTTCAGCCGCACCAGAGCCCCAATGCCTCCGCTAACCAGGATTTCATCACCAATGTGATACTTCAGGATGTTGGTAAGTTCCTTGGCATTTGCTGTAAGATTGCGGAAGGGGGAGACGTCTTTAAGCACAAGAGCGGTAACTGGTGAGGTTATAGAACAAGAGAAGACACCCATGGTTTCTCCAGAACAGGATGACTCCTGAGCAAACAGAAGCACTCATGAGTACCTACTGTATACAGCTCAGGACCTACCATCTGCTTAACAGTGAGCAGATGACCATAGTTGTGACATGGCCCTGTAGCCAGCAGGCGGCTGGGTTAAGCAGGGCTCTGTGGTGGCAAAGAAGGAGTTAATCCATACTCCTCTCTGCGTATGAGTCATGTTTCCATGAGCTAAATATTTGCCTGGAAAGCTGGGGACCTTTCCAGCATCAGCATCTGGGACCCTTCAGCATTTGACGTGGCTCCTGCCGACTATAACACAGTAGTAAAATATTTATACATTATGCCCTCAAGTGCATTTTCAGCTGGAGATAGCTATTTCCTTGAGGGAGAACTTGAAAGATTGAGCAGCTGTGCTTTGGAGGAGCCGTGGAGCCGATGAGGTCAGGGCTGAGGCAGTTCCCCACGCAGAGCCCCTCCTCCACACACCTTCTTGTGTGCACCTCACGACGTTCCTTCCAGTCCACATCCATTTCTCTGCCAACTGGGGCAAGCATCAATGCCTTTCCTGAGCTCCAT
Organism: Mastomys natalensis; assembly: GCA_021653895.1. Classification (NCBI taxonomy): domain Eukaryota; kingdom Metazoa; phylum Chordata; class Mammalia; order Rodentia; family Muridae; genus Mastomys; species Mastomys natalensis. Next base: position 1,072,634 of record JAJTUV010000325.1, on the reverse strand, counting down.
GAGAGGCGGTACCTAAATCTGCCAGCTACCCCCTGGTTCCTGATCCTCCCGGAGCCAGTCAAAAGCTTATTTCCTCAGGGCTTAAGTGGTTATTCCCAAGACCATGAAACTTGAGGAAAATTTAAAACATGTTAGAGAGTCCATCTGGTTATCAACACATCTCTAGAGAGCTAAGGGATAGAGCCACTGATACGAAGGAACTTCCTGGCATCTACACAGAAGCTGGTAAGAGATCTCTTCCCACAAAAATATGGCCCAGAGCATGGTGCAAAGAGAAGCAAATCCCCTGGACTCCTGTCCAGAACATCAGGATCATCCTTCCTCCCCCAGGTGACATTTTGTCTACCCATGGGACTTTGGGCTGTGTGGAGAACTTTCTCCATACCCCTCCTCCACTCTCACACAACTGAAACCGAGGGAATCTGAGCAGGCACAAGCCACCTGGGGAATATTCTATTCTTACAGGGCTGAGAGAGGAAGGGAAGTTTACGTTCAGAGTGAACTTCTCCCCTCTTCTCAGGAACCTGCGTCAGCACCATAGACACAGGCATTTGCTTGGCAATAAAGAAAATTAAACAGGACACAAATTTAGCTCCTTGCTGACTGCAACCTGAGCCTTCTATTCTGCTGGAAAGGATGCATAAACCATGTTTGCTCCGAGGCTGGCTACACCACTTCCTCCACGCTCCCTTCTTCCTCCCCTAGCTCGCCTTTCTGGGAGGGTCCACAGGCATCAGAGCTAAAGCCCACCCCCCATCCCATTTCACTGTCATTACCACTATTGATGGATCGTGTGTTTCGTCCTGTGTGCACATTCTATTTGCATCACAGTGAGCCGGGGACTCTGGCCAACCTCATTTTTTTAAATGGGGAAACTGAGGCTCAGCAGCTCAACCAGAGCTCACTCACATTCTTACCCACTACTGTCAGCTAAGTTCCCCAGGGAAGGCTCATTATTTAAGTCTCTGAGGCCATTTAATGCAAGTGAGTGGTTTCATTATCACAGATCCCCAGTGGAAAGCACACCTCAGGGACTGGACTGATTACCGTTGGCCTGATTTCCTTTTATCTGGTACTGTGCCCAAGGAATCACCCTGCCCTCTTACAGCCAGGTGAAAGTCAACTGGGCCAAGGAAGAAAGGAAGGAAGGAAGGGAGGGAGGGAGGGAGGGAGAAAGGAAAGGAAGGAAGGAAGGAAGGAAGGAAGGAAGGAAGGAAGGAAGGAAGGAAGGAGGGAGGGGAGGAAGGGTTACGATACTCAGGGCCCCCTTTGCCATGGACCTACTATGACTGTAAATGGCTCTGGCTGTTTTCTGTGTCCTTTGTCCAAAGTATCCCTGGTTCCTGCCTTCACTCCTCCCCCATTTTCTGCCATTGTCACCATTTGCTGTCCCCTTAATCCAGCCCACATGTCTACAGTACGGTCTCGACCCCAAGTCCCTTTATAAGACATCACTTGTCCCCCGTGACGGCCTGGAGAGACTGCTTTTTCAGAACAGTGGGGATATCTGCTCAACTTGCTCTTTACCCAAGAGTTTGTTCAGTTCTTCTGGAGGCATGGCCTGGAAGGCTTCATTTGTGGGAGCAAACACAGTGTAACCCCTTCCCGGTTGAGGGTCTCCATCAGTCCTGCAGACTGGATGCGGCCACCAGCATGCTGTGAACAAACACAAAGAAAATGACAGCTTGTTCTCCATGCCCTCTCCATGCGGAAGGAAGGTCTGTTGTCATCTCTTCACTGGGCACGAATGGCATATGCAGGACAAATGGTCAGAGGGGATGAAGGGAGAGAAAAGGTGAGAATTGGGTATGGCCGACCCAGAGGCTGGCAGAGTCAATGTCTGCAGAGCATGTGATCCTAGGAGGCAGAGGTCCAGCCTCCCAGTCCGTGGGCATGTGGCTCAAGTAAGTGCTAGGGAAACACTTGGCTTGACAGCACTCATTGGAGAACTAGCAAGCCGGAAGTAGAGGGATCAGGGTAAGAAAGCAAAGTGACCTGGTGACTTCAGTTGATGTAGAAAGAGAAAGACATGGTGCGTCCTCAGAGCCCCTTAGCCCCTTAGGGACTTTCTGGTGTGAGTGATATCCTTGTGTTTTAGTGATTACGATGCTTCCTCCCCCTTCCCATGGGTATAAGGATTGTATCGCTAGCAGGAGCCCTGCTTCCTAACTTAAGGCATCAAGGACACCTCATCCTCTCCATACCAACCATGGATGGTCACATCAGTGTGTCACTAGCATTAGGTCACCCCCTGGGAAGTCGATAAAAGAGCTGAGGTCTAATACACTACTTGGCAGAAGCTTGGCCCCGGGATAAGATCGGTTACCTAAAACGATTGTCCCCCTTTAGGACATCCATAACAGTCCCCATTGGGGGTGTCAGCATCCGGTCCATGGTGAACAGGGTCCCATACCGTCCCCTCTTGTCATGGGCAGCAATGCAGCTGTTTTCAATGCACAGGCTCTGCACAAAAGAGGGGCAAAGAAAGGGAAATGGTTATCCTCTCAGGCAGGGGTCTCCAGACTTGTTTGGAGCCAGTGGTGATGACATCACACACAGAGGTTTCCTCAGGATAGGCAGAGGGGCTCTGATAAAATTACACAGGGACTCTGTTCAAGGTCAGCATCACAAGATGAGTTCACTGACAGAGTTCAAATAGACAACCAGAAACAGTTGACTGGTGGATTTAACCCATGATGACTTAACCCATGAGTGGTTGATTTATCAGCCACACGGACATCTTGTGGCCAAATGGCCCGTTTAGTCCCAGACCAAAAGCAATACCATGTTGGCCATCCTATTTGTTATGGGAAGGTCTTGGACCAAGTAGAGTTAAGCTTCACAGGGGCAAGCCTAGAAAGACTCCAAGTTTCTGCCCCTTTCCCCCCTGTTCATCCTGCTGAGTCCCAGGCAGCCTCTCTGCTCAGCAGCTGAATTAGGGCCGAGCCTTAGTCTCCAACCTGCAGGAAGGGAAGTGTCACCCAGCAGCCTGCATACTTTGCAGAAACTGCTTCCACTTTATTGAAAGCCAGTTCTTACATAAGCTCCTGGCTCTTGAGGACTTTTTTTTTTTAACAACACACTACCAAAGATGGGGTGTGAATCAGGACCTAAAAACTTACATTTCGATAAACAAAGACTCTCAGTTTCTTGCCACCCAGCGTGTCCAGCGTCTGTCCGGAGTACAAATACTTGGAGGCCAACTGTTCTTTGACCATGTGGTTCAGAAGCAAAGTCTTCATTTGGGCATCAATTCGAGGGACACCATCTGCAAGCAAAGGAATGGACAGATCTAGAGAGACAGGCTCCTGAGATGAGGCGTGTGATGAGAGACACACATGGAAGGGGGCTCACCCCCTCCTTGGTTTGGAAATGAAGACAGAAAGTAAGGGTGGCTGTCAAAATCCCTTAACACTCAGCATGTGTTAGAGAAAAAAATAATACATGCAGCTACTGAGCATGCTTGTCATTTTGCCCTCAGAGGAAGGAGTCTTTCTCACTGTCCCCATGACAGCACCTCAGCTGACCCCTGCCCACATACACCAGTATTGACCCTGCAAACAAAAAGCCAAGACCTGCTCTACTCTCCTGGCAGAGTCAAAGTATTGACCTCTGAAGAAAAGATCCCCCAATACATTCTTGGCTGTTTCAGATAAACAACAGGGTAGTCCAAAGTTTCTGATAGAATCACATCTGCTTTGGACTATGGTAGGCGGAAGGTTCCAAGGCTGTTGTAAATCAGGGCAGGGCTGTGGGGTTGGGGCAGCTGTCCCAGAGGCAACAGAACAGCAGGGTGCTTTCCCCATGTCACCTTTGAACACAGAATTCAGAGGGGCCAGGAAGGTCAGTTGTTCTTTTCCAGAGAGATGCGAGCTGAGGCCAGCTTGTCTGAGGAGGTCAATGGCAGTAGAGACGTCAGATTCCGCAGCCAGCTCAAGCAGTGTCTTGGCTACAGGGAGAAGAAACAGAGTTCAAAAGGTAATGGGCAGTGTGAGCATATATCACGGTCCAGAGTGGGATGGACATCTGCGCAAACTTCATCCTGTTAGCCACGAGCCTTCTAACACAAACGGAGCCAAGCATGTCCCTGTCATCAGAAAAACCTAACCTGCAGGGAGGTAGGTGACAGTCACTTGGCTATTGGAAGCACTGTCCCCAAACCCCAGGGTGGCTTGGCCAGAACCTGTTTGACTCTGGGGAGGAGGCGGCATGGTCTGTGTGGATGTTTCTGAAGATACTTCCATATGAAGAGATTGTTCTTTCCTGGGAGATTCCTACTCTCAGGCTGAATGGAAACTAAAGTCCATCCTGTCATCTTCTCTGGGTTGGTGGCCTTGGGTGGCCTAAGGAAAGCAAGTGCTCTGACATCAGCAATGGCCCTTTGCGTCCAACCATGGCATGCAAAACCAGAAAGGGCTCTAAGATGGTGTCTGCTGATTACCTCAAGACAGTGACCCGTGCCTAGACCCTATATTGGAAATGTAAGACTTCATATCTCTCACAACTTTCAGGTTCACAGAAGGCACATGGCTGTGTGCCGCACCAAGGACAGGAAGTGGCCCAAAAGATTGCGGAATACCGTGGGCCCTGTCATCGGGGTTCCAGAAGGAAGAGGAAGCTGGGCAGGTCAGAGGCCCCCCTAGGCCAACCTACCTGAATCTGGGATGAGCAGCTCATCAATGAAATGAATGACGCCATTGGTGGCCAGGATGTCTTTGTTGGAGATGACAGCCTTCCCGTTGATCGTGAGCATGTCTCCACTGCAGCCCACCTCCAGCGTGGTGCCCTCCAGGGTCTCCATGGACATCCCAGCAACGATAGCCTCAGCACACATGGCTGACTTCAGGATATGGTTGTTTAGAAGGTCTGTGGCAAAAGAGGATACAGGTCTAGAGCCTGCTGTGGTCTGACCCGGGGGGACACATGGAGGGCTCCCAGTCTGCTCATGACTGAGAATTTGTGGGAGTACCACAGGACCCACATCCCCATCTCTTGCCTACCACTACCTGAAACCACTGGGACTCGGTGGTCAGACTGCCTGAGTTTGAACCTCATGGCTGCTGACCAGCTGTGGGATCCTGGGCCAGCCACTTAGCCTCCTTGACCAGAAATGAAAACCTCTCCTCAACAGAGAACACTCTAGCCATTAGCTCATGAGCACTGGGCTTCAGGGTGAATTCTTCTAGTGGGTTAGGAAGAAGGAGAAAACTCCAGTAGACCCACTATGGGTCTTTGAAGTCTTAGGCCTTTGTAAGACATTGAATGAAGCAGGAAATAATATAAATTACCCTGAAGGATAGCTGTACAATCCTTTTTGCTCAAAGCAGGAGCCTGTCCTTGTGCTGTATAGCTACAGACTTGAAGGGAGAGGTTGAGGTCTCCATCAACAGATTTAGATGTCTTGTTGGATCTGTCTCAGCGCCTGAGTGAACACCGCTCACTTGTCTGTCTGGGGGCTACTGTGGAGGTGGTACTGGGGCACTCAGAAGCTAAAGCCTCCCCACTGCACCCTAGCAGGTTCTCAGGTATCATGACCTCTGTACAGAGGAAGCAGCAAGGTCCAGTCAAGGACATGCCCCGCCCCCACCCTGAGCTCACAGGTTCTCAGACTGCTGCTCTCAGACGTCAACAAGGTCCTTTGTCTCAGCTTTACCACATCGTTGAGTGTGATGTGGAACCAAAACTGCCCTGTCACTGTTGGGAGGAAGCTCCGAGGCTGACAGAGGCCTTAGGATGCTGGAAAGACTCTAAAATCCGGTACTGTCCTAACTTAGTCAGTAGGATGCCAAGAGCAATGGTGGTATGCTTGTAATCCCAGCACTCAGAGGCAAAATGTCCTTGAATTTGAGGCTAGCCTGGACTACATAGTGAGCCCTGTCTTAAAACAACAAGATGACCTGATAGGAATGAGGCCTTTGGGGGATCATGCTTCTTAGAGAAATAAACTGAACTCCTAGGGTGAATTAGGGGCGAGAAGGACAGGACCAGAATCCAGGCTTCGAATGAGATATGGCAGCCCAGCGCTGCTTCCTGTCTGTCTGCCAACCACCTAGAGACAAAACAGGGCACTGTTGGTGTAGACCCCAGCCACCTTCCTTCAGGACGGATAGCTATAGAAGCAGAAGGTGGTCTCCTGCTGTGAGCAAACTGGTCATTGCTTAGAAGAAGCAGATAATCAAAAGGCCTTCTCATAATGAGTTCTGATATCAATGAATATAAAAAATGTGCCCTGTACAAAAGGTCTTTTAATGCATGTTGTAGCTTGGATGCTGTATGTTAGAGGCTTGCCCCCAGGGTGGGGCTATTGGGAGGTGGTGACACTATTAAAAGGTAGAGCCAGTGTGAAGCCTTTAGATCATTTAGTGTCTACCCTCCACACTCCCCGCCTCAAAGCCACAGGTTTGAAAGCCATGGGGCCAAGAGATAACACGATCTAAAGTGATCATGAGATAACATGTCTAAGACCGTGAGCCAAAAGAAGCCCCTTCTCTTCCTAATCTGGCTATTTCCAGTACATGTGCTGGGATGCGGCCCACACCTCTTCCAGGAAGCTTCCTAGCCCTTGAGGCTACGGACTCCAACCCTGCCCACCCCATCACTGAACCCACTGGATCATCTCAACAGCCTGTTTGAAGCCTGCTGCCCGCCAGGCTCTAACTTCCTCAAAGACACACTGGGGCCCTGGCTCCCAGCCTGGAACAGGCATTTTTGAAGGACCTCTCTTGTCTAGGCACAGATGCCATCTGTGCTTTCTGAAGTGTCTCTTCCTTCCCATGTCTGGGAAAGGTCTCTGTAACCCATCAGGCAGCTTACACGGAACCTGCCAATGTAGGTTTAAACGAAGTCACACCTAGTGACATTTAGGAGGAAGAGCATAAGTGGGGTGCACTGTACAGGGTCTGGGGGTTCATTAGGCAGCTTGGTACTAGCGATCCTTCAGAAGTCCTAGAATTAAAGAGGATGAGGTGAAAGAAGGGTGCCCCCCCCGCCCCAATCTACTATCCAGGCTTAACCTAGGAGCTGAGCTGAAAGATGGAACCAGCAATGGAAATCAACTGACCAATGATTCCTATTATTTTTGGTTACCCATGAGGCCTCTGGCCAGACATAGGAAGACATAAAAGGTCACCATAATGATTCCTCTTGAAGGATGCCATCTTCAGTCACCCACACCCGATTCATCTAAGCTCTTAAAGCACCCTACATCCACCTGACCATTGGGCATAACACAAACCAGGGTTGTAGTGGACATTCTGAAACTTGTGGCATTAGCGTAGGCCAGTGCTCACGCGGGCTGCTCCGAGAAGACAGCAAGGAGCTGAGGGTGCCTACCTCTCAAGGCCTCCGGGTCACCCAGGATCCGGTTCAAGGTCTCAGCAGGAATCTTCTCAAAGGCCTCATTGGTTGGAGCCAAGAGAGTGAACTGGCCGTCACCCTCTAGCACGGTATTGAGTCCGGATGCAGCCACGGCGGCCTGTGGAGAGAAGCGAGGATAAACCTTCCTAGACTCACCTGGCGAGATGCATGCATCCTGGCTATGCCTCCCCTGGGGACTCGAGACACTTAGAGGAAGCCCAGGTGAGATAAGCCTGGCTGAAGGTCTGTCTTACCATGGACTCCACGGCCCTGGCCTGTGCTCTAGCAGAGCCGGCCGTCTCTCAAGTGTGGATGGCTTCACTCCTCCCTGACTCTGAACCTCTATCCTTGTAGCTCCTCCTGCCTCTCTTCCTCTTTCTTTTCTTCTTGGACTCCTATTCCTTCAAACCCTGACCAAAATGCCACTCCTCTTGACACAGGTCCCCAGAGGAAAGTTACCCTGACTGTCATGTAATCCCACGGTTAGCAGAGAACCCTTATGAATGATTATACAGCGTAGACAGCACATGCCTCAGGGCTACACAGCCTCTAGAACAATATCCTAAGAGGCCAAGGTGCTTCTCATTGCTCCCCGATAGAGAGGCTCCTCCTGGTTAGTAAGGCCTGCAGGATATTCAGTCCATGAGTTCCCTCCATGCTTCCTACAGTAAGCAGGGCTTCTGCAGTGGGGTGGAGCAAGACGGGCTGTTCTCTTATCTCAGGCCTCTCAACCCAAAGCATCTTTTCCAAAGAAGTCTTCCCTGGTCATCTCTCCTGAGCTAGACTGGCCATCCCTCCTGGGTTACACTGGGCTATCCTGGGCTACACTGGCCATCCCTCCTGCACTACACTGGTCATCCCTCGTACATTACACTGGCCACCACTCTTTTGCTCACTCCCCCAAGCTCATCTCGCTGTCCTGCCTTGCTCAAAGCCTCGTCTGTCTCCTCAGAAAGAATGGTAGCCACTTTGTTCACTCTGACTCCTGGCACCTAGACTTTGGGGGTGACAGGGTTTAAGAAGCATGTGTTGGAAGAGAAAAAAATAGGTATTTGGGAGTGCCAAAGCAGAATCAAAAAGAGCAAATTTTTCTCCTATCGATTTCAACTGTAAGGGGAAGTTCCTCAGTAGGACTTTGTAAAGCTGAAAATGAAAGTCCGTGCTGTCCGCTTTGGGGTAACATTCCCTTGCAGACCCAGAGAAAGGCAGGGAAAAGCACCTCAAAAGCCAGACTCCCTGGCGGGCCCTGATCCAGCTAAGAGCACTCCCCAAACGCCAAGGCCCCTCTGTGCCCATGCCCGAGTGTTTGTCTCTGTGTTGGAGATCTCCAGGGCGGGGCTGCCCACTCCCACTTGTGTACTTTGTGGTTAAGAATCAGACAAAACCCTGACAGGGCAGCCTGTGCCCACTTCCTCCTGTGTGGCTGGTGCCAACAGGAACCACTGGCCTTTCCAGTTGTTGGACATATGCCTTTGGTCTGAGGACAGTCAGCATCCAGCTAGAGTCAGAGTCTACACTCCTGAGTCTACACAGGGAGCGTCTCTGCTAGGTCTATGTTCCAAGGAAACATGGGTATAAGGACCTGTGGTCGTAGAAGCACCGTGCTGGCTGACAAGCCATTGTTATAGTGCTTTCTGTGGGAAGGAACATCAGAAAGGAGCCCTCACACTGCTGGACTTCACAGTTTAGCCCCAAGGCTCAGCAGACACTGTCTCTACTGTAACACTGCTGGATTATCCAGAAGAGCCAAGGAAAGGAGAGCTTTATAGTGGGCATTTCTCAGGGTCTGTCCAGCCTGGTGCTCTTTAGAGTCTTCTCCAGATAACCACACTTGGGACATCCTTATGTCCTTCTGCAGAAGACACCCTGGCAGGCATCTTCCGGGAGGCCATGTGTCCCCAGCCTGAGCCTCTATTCACAAACAGCCCTTACCCGAAGTGTCTCAAAGGTGTCCTCGATCTCAATGATCTGCTGGATGTTGTTGGTAACGGTGGAAATGACCTTATCAATGAGATGCACCACGCCGTTGGTCGCATGGTGGTCAGCCTTCAGCAGCCGGGCACAGTTAACAGTTACAATCTGCCAGAGGAGAAGCAAGGTTGAGTGGGTAAGACAAGAGGTTTCCAGGAGGGGGGACAGCAGGTACACAGCTAGGAGCAGAATGTCTATAGAGAACACCCAGGAGGCAAGGGCTGGCCTATGGTTTATCAAATCACAGGACAGAACTCTAGAAAGCAACACCCCGGATGGGCCAGAGTTGGGCTTGCTGTAGATGGAGGACAGTGCTGGGTTAACTGCGGATGCCCTACCCCATTGGGATAGTGATGGATCTGGATGTTGGAATTCTGGTACATAGAGGTGAGAGCCATGCCATGCTTGAGCTCATCCGTCAGGACCCGCCTGTCCACCATGTGGTAGCGGAGTGCATTGAGCAGTTCAATGTTGACGTTGCTCACCAGGGAGTCCAGCACTTCCTAGAAAGAAAGGACATGGCAGGTAAGAGGCGCAGCCCTGTGCTCAAGGGAGAAGCCCCTGCCCCAAGTGGACCCGGGTCCCTCATCCCTCTTCTATGAAGGAGTCCTCCTTTAGTGAGCATCTGTGGGAGGTTGAGGAGCACTGGAAGGCACCTCGGGAGCCTGCTTTTGCTTTCCCTGGGGGTGGGGGGGGCATGTTAAGGGAAAGAATGTCCAACACAGCAGAAGGTCACTACAGAATCGCACTGTGTGCCCAGGCTTCAGTAGTTCCCAGCAACCCCAGGAGCAGAAGGCTCCTCTCACCGCAGGCAAGGAAGACCAGGCCTCATTGCTAGGGGCAAAGATGGTGAAGCTGCCGGGTCCCTCCATCTCAGGCCTCAGCTTTTCGGTGCGGTCTGTGTACAGTTGTGTAGTAGTCGATCCCACAACTCCCAGGGTCTCGTACAGATTCGAGAGTGGAAGAGCTGCGGAGGCAGAGGACAGAGGGACAGGCATGAATCCATCCCAGACACACCCCTGCCTTCAATTCTTTGTCAGGAATGACAGTGGGCACAACTGCTGAGAAAAGAGGGGGAGTGGGTGAAAACCCAGACATCTGTTGATGGACGGCTTAAAACTCACACACTTCTTAAAACAGCGGGAGCCAAACGCCTCTCTGTGTTAGCAGCCTGACGGGTAATCTCTAAATGTCTAATTGTCTAAGCACAGCAGAGGAGAGTGTTTTGCTTCTGTGCATTTAGATAAAGTGGGTGGAGACAGGTGGGAGATTACAAACCCTTGTAAGGATTTCACTAACAGCTTTGCTAGAACGAAAGAGCTGAGAGTCTTCTGGGTCTTTGTGTATTTTCCGGGATCTGACCTTTAGATGGCAACCTGAAGAGCTTTCTAAGACAGACTCGCTATGTAGCCCCAGGCTGGCCTTCAGCTCCTGGTGAACCTCCTGACTCAGCTCCCTGAGAGCTGGGATAACAGACATGTGCCACCATACACAGACTAACGGTTGTATTTAAAGAACCGGAAACTGTCACCTCAGAGTTAAGTCCCCAATCGAAGCCAAAGACCTATCCCACTTTATGTCGTCACCTGTCCTTCTGCTTGGATCTGGAACACCATGTTGTCATAATCTCAACACTAAATCAAATTGCTTTGTCATTTAAGTTTCTGTTCCTATCTGAATCTTAAAACTACCTTGAATTTCAAAGCTAAAACAAAACATAAAGCCTGCTTAACTGTGTGCAGGCCTGTAGGTGCTGGTAACATTCACAGGTATGCCGTCTCTGGGCCAATGTGGCCATTTGTGGATTCTTTGTTGCCTATGGGTAAGCCCATCTAGTCTGCTGCTCTCTTCGGGCTGCACTCCAGAGGCCAGAGACCATGTTCTCCTGCCTGAGCCCCAGCAGGGCTAAGAGCAACTTGACAGGCTAATAGGCTAGCCTTGTTGGGTGCTCTGAGAATCACCACCAGAACTGATAAAAGGCCAGAGTCTGCAGCCACTGGGAAGAGGCCAGGCAGATGGGCGTGGGCTTTTCTCTACTGTTAAATGAGGGTCATGAGTAACACAGGAGAGGGACTCCTCCATCTTCCAACCTCTGCCACCTCATGGCTCCAGTGAGCACATGGGAAGGATAGCTCAACCTCATGCTCCCCACCAGGCTGTGACTCCATCCCTTTTGCATAGCTCTTCCTCCTCCTCCTCCTCCTCCCCTTCCTCCTCCTCCTCCTCTTCCTCCTCCTCTCCTTCTTCTTCCTCCTCCTCTTCCTCCTCCTCCTCCTCTTCTTCTTCTTCCTCCTCCTCCTCTTCCTCCCTCCTCCTCCTCCCCCTCCTCCCCCTCTTGCTCTTCTATCTCACACACAGGCAGCGCTGGGCTCGCTCACCTGCTGGGCAGCCTTTCTCTCCTGGGACCTTTTCATATCCAGGACAGCACTCATAGCTGATGACTCTGTAAAGAGAGACAAGGAGATGTCAGACAGCACTCCACTCTTCCTTTCCAATGCTCTCCCGGCAGAAAGGCCACCAGGCGGACAGAAGGCAGGCATCAGGCATAGCATCCTTCCCCAGGAAGCATGTGCTCCGTCATGACTGTATGATCAGTGGTCAGCAGCTTCTCACGCCCCAGACTTGTAGAAGGTTTCTTGATGGTTGCCACCACCACCAGCCAACCAACTGGGAAACCAGGCGGAGGCAGCGCCCTCTATAGCACAATCAGATACTAACTCCCCAGAACCCATCTCCAACAACCACGCGCAGGAAACCCAGTGGATGGTGTTGCAGGAAAGGAACAAGGGAAAACTAGAGTGTCCTGTGTGGCTTCTCGCTCTGAGCTTACCTCAGCCCTGTGACTCCACCCCTTCTCTGGGTCTCCACAACCCCCTATGTAAAATGCTCTCAAGCAGGGCGGATGCTCTCTCTGTCTCTCTCCTGCTGGTTCAGTATTTGATTTAATAACCCGAAAGTCGGAGTATGGGCCCTCATTGTGTTCTCTCAGTTTTTACAAATCAGATGTCAAATGAGAACTGATTACCTCTTGATGGAGACACCTGCTTTGCTATTTATTCACATTAAAAACTTACTGAAAACACGTTTATGATTTCAAACTTAAATTATCTTAGTGGTTATTTACAAAGTATCCCCCATCATCCCTCATCTTCAACCTTTCCATTGTCCCTCCAGGGACAGCCAATGTCACCCATCCACAAGATCCTCTGAATTTGGATAAGCACAAGATGTGCAGGACCCTTTAACATCCTTTGTTGAGAAAACTAAAGATTGTCTGCTCTCCTCCCTCCAAGGAGCCCATCAAGGGATACTGTGTAGACATCACAAAACAAGCTTCAGTCAGCCTGGTACACAGTAAAAGCCTCAAAGTCAAGAGTTTCAAATAACATTGCAGCAAAAGGATCCCTGAGCCTGCGCTGAAGGCTGCCCACAGGCGCGCACAGTCCTCCCCCTTCCCCCCTCCCCTTCCCCCTCCCCCAAGGCCTGGAGCCAAATGCTCCCCTTTTCTTTCTCATACAAGAGATTTGCAGTCTTGCTCTTGCCGGGATGACATCATCAGAAAAGAGGCAGGCAGCCGGGGAAGAAATGTGGCCCTGGGGTAGGGGTGCTGAGGAGGCTGGGGGCTGTACAGGAACTTGTCTGGGGCTTGTGAATTCATTTGGAATCGGTTCAGGAAAAACTTAGTCAAGTGAAGCTGGTAGCTAGGGCATGCCTCAGGTTCTCAGACCGCCAGGAAGTACAGGGGTCACATGGCTAGACATGCCTCCCACCACCCAAGGTGGAGGGACAACAAACTTTACATTCTTCTGTGCTCAGCTTTCTTCACCTGGCTTCCTCATCTGCAGGGTACCTCCTCCCATCTGTGCCTTCTTATCTCAAATCCCAGTACTTAAAGAACTAAACTCTTACTGTGTTATCTCTGCTGCTCGGGAATGCACCCAGGCAGAGTGATTAGGAGGTGTGGTCCATCTGAGGAGACTCACCTTGGGATCCCTCGGTGTCTACAGGGGTACCCCGGGGAACCTACTTCTCTTTGTGGTCTCCGTTTTCTGGCCCACAGAGAAAAGCATGACTAAACCAGCTGGTCTATGATGCTCCTTCAGCCTTCCAGTAAACTGAAGGACACCAAAGGGCAAAGAAACGTGCTCGAAGGAAAGCAGAGACTGTCAACTGCCATCCCAGCTAAGCCTAGGGAGCTCCCAAGCCTCAAGCCTAGCCTAGAGCACCCGGACTGACCCTCACTGCCACCCCATACACACACATACACAGGATTCCGGGCTTTCTCTGATAAATACCGAGCCTGGCTGGCAAGATGGCTCAGCAGGCACGTGCGGCCAAGCCTGATGACCTGAGGTCAATCCTCACGGCTTATATGGAAAAGAGAACAGATGCCCATGGGCTGCCCTCTGATCTCTGTATGAGTACTTGCACATGGACAAACAAGCACACGTGTGCATGCATACACACACATGCATGCACTCACTTGCATGAGCACCTGCACACACAATAAATAAGTAAATAAGTAAATAAATGTAAAAAAAAATGTTAGCAGGGTCTACGGCTGGAGCTGGGGAGGTGGAATGAGGTAAAACCTTCACACCAACTTTGTCCTTTCCCAACATGTCGGAGTAGAGTTCCATGGCGTTAGAGACGCATTTGGGAATACTGTCCTGCCCATCAGGTTCTTCCTGGGCCTCTGCGCACATGGCTGCTTCATGTTTCCAAGGCTCGGAGTTCCCAGCTATACTCCCCAAAGACTTTGCTCCCCCAAATATTAGTTTCTGAGTTCCATTTACCCCCAAACTAAAGGACGACGGAGCAGCTTAGGTAAGCCACTGGGATTTCAGTGAAGATGAAAGAAAACAAACTCCCCACAGTGTATGTGTATGTGTATACGTGTGTGTACACATGTATACATGTGTGTATGTGTACATGTGTGTATGTGTACATATGTGTATGTGTACATGTATGTGCGTGTGTGTGTGTGTGTGTGTGTGTGTGTGTACACATGTGTTTGTATGTGTAGAAGGACAGAGCCAGGCATGTGGAGAACTGGAAAGCTGGGAGAATGATGAGAAACAGACAGATCCAATCAAAACATGCTCAGAAAGACAGAGCAACGTAGCATGGAGTCAGACAGCCAGCTATGAGGGTCTGATGGGCCAAGGGGTCCGTGAGAGCCTTGATAGGCAGGACATCCCTAGGACTTTCTCCCAATTTCATCAAAGACAGTTCTTTGATCACTGCCCTTGACCATGCACACATCTTGGAGGAAGCAGACAGATTTGATGTTGTCTCCTGAGTGCTCAAGGCAATGAGTTTCTGGTGGGCTCCCTGCGCCTGGCCCTCACAGGGGCTTGACAGTACCCTCTGTCATGCATGGATGGCTTCTATACCACCCTCACTGCAGACTTCAGTCTCCAGGGCTGTAAACCTTCCCAGCCAGAGGCTTTTTGCTGAGTGACCAAGCATAGCTCTTTGCTGGAAAGCCTTTTCAAATCCTTTTGCTCTGGAGACCTCTCCTTCCAGGTATCTCTCTAGGAGTATAGCTATAGGCCACACCTTCCACTTGAGGACATCAGCTGAGATGGCTCTGTGGTTGACAGAGCTCCTAACTCCTACCTAGACGGTGTAAGCCCTTCTTAGAACCAGCCTGCTCCAGCCCAAGGTAGCAGAGGACAGTTGAAGATTGCAGACAGAAAAAGCAGCTTCCAGGGGCAATGTTGATGAAGACTTTTAGTTACCGGTCTTCACAGTGGGCTCTCCTACCCTTCTTATGCCGTGCTCCATTCTACATAGGCTTTCTGGAGAACACACAGGCTTTGAAAGCACAGAACATAAGTCTGATGCCACCTCTTTAGGACCCAGAACAGAAGAATAGAATCTAAAGGTGCCTCTCCTTGCATGCCCGCAGTTACCAAATGCCCCTTCACAGAGAGGACCAGGCTCCTGATTTCTGCATCTTGTCTCATCAGCTAGACTCTGATTAAAGGCTCCCGGCTTTGGTTTGGCCACACACAGTGCAGGATGTAAAAATCCCAGGCCGGAAAAAGCACACACTCCAAGGAAATGAATTACCAATTACCTTGTTCCCTGAAATGAGGGAAGGTGCCTGATTTACAGAAGGGATGTAAAAAGATAATGTTAACATAAGGTCAAAGTGTGGGGGTGTTGGGGTGCTCTTGCCAACATCTATTGGATGTTTTCACTCGAATTGGATGGGGAGAAATCTCACAGATGAACAGCCCAGGTCTGGCTTCTGTTCTGGCTGAGGTAGGAGGCTATCGAGACTCTGGGAGGAGGTTCAGTAAGGAGTGGGGACTGAGCTTAGTCTCCTGAGATAGGGGACTCTCATTGTGTTACGCTGCCTGAGGCAAACCACATACTCACAGCATGTAGTCACTGGCATGCCCCAGCCTCGAGTGGCTCATTTTCTGCATGCCTTTCCTTGGACAGAGGCTAAGCTGATTTTTGAAATCTTCAGTAGAAAATCAGGGCTTTCCCTAATCAACTATGTGGCATGAGGTGACTTCAGAACATGGGTTTATGGCGTTTTCCCTAGGGATAGGAGTGTACTTTGGTCTCTGCTGCATTCTGGCCATGTCCCTCAGATCCTGTGACCATTGTCTGATGAGAGTTTCAGGTGCTTAGCCTCACACTGTCTTTGCAATGACCACCAGACTTGGAGTAAGCCACCAGGAGGTGACGGTGACTCAAGCCCCCAAGGGCATCTCTGATTCCAAGATTTGTTTCTAGGACCCTGGCTACAGACCTGGGCTGAAAGGAGAGACCTGAGACAGTCCACCCAGATTGTGACTTGCTCCCTTGGGTACCGGTGGCATTGTTGACCCTAGCTGCCAGACATAATTCTCCTGGGGAAAGCACAGCGTGGCAGACCTCTCCATTTCTCAATGGCTGGCTCTCAGTAGGATGTGCAGGCTTCTAGAGCCTCAATACTGCCATCTGCAAATAGCTTTAAAAAAAAAAATCTCACACTGCTTGGTCAGAGGATGACTATGGGGACTGAACTGGCAAACAATCAGGAAGCACTTCCATGTAGGATGGATATATTCAGTACCCAGTTTGGAACTTCTAAAACAAATGGAAGTTCAATTATCATCTAATCTAACAAACATAACTTCATCAAAAGCAAAATTCTACATGAGACCACTGATCAAATCCCATCGTGACAGCTATAGACCCAGCGTCGAGGGCTGTTACTAGTTTCCGATGGCTTGCTGTGACAAATTGCCTCAAACTCGATGGCTTAAAATATTACAAATTTATTGTGTTACAGTTCTGAAGGTTTGAGTCAGAAATCGGCCTCATGGCCGAACTATCAAAGCTGTGTTCCTTTTGGAAACTGTAAGGATAATCCCCTCCCCACCTTTCAGTGTCAGCCACCAGATTCCTCAGCCTGTGGTGGCTTCATCACAGCTTTGGATTTGAGAAGCACACCCCCTTCTCTCTGACTCTAACTCTACAAGTACCCTTTGGATGCTATCAGAGTCACCTCAGGTTGACACTTCAGCCACTTCTGTGATGTAAGGGTTTCAGACTAGGATATGGGCACCTTTGGGGGATCGTTACACCATACATGAGCCCATGAATGTTCTAGCAGAACCAAGTTCCCCACAAGCTAAGCAGGCTCCTACTTTACAGAATGGTCCAGAGCTAGAATTTTAGAAAGCGCTGCCTCAAGTTTGATGTATGCTCAGTCTCCATAATCTTAGAGCAGGTTATGGAGGGGGATGGGTCATATGCTCAGGTGTTGTCTGAGGACAGTGCAGACAACTCTGACCACCCTCTGCTGGGACCAAAGTGAAGGGATACATGGGAAGGAGGAAAAAGGTGGTTTCCATCTTTGTGCTAGAATGAGATCTACAAGAGGTAGGCCTACAGCTGATGGAGCAGTACCAGCATGCCCCAGCATTTCTTCTAGGCTCCGCCCCACAGTTACCTGGCAACAGCCAGGTATGCCTGACTCACTATAAAAGGGGCGGCTTGCCCCCTCCTTACTCTCTTGCTCTCTTACTCTTTCTCTCTCTGCCCCTTCTCTCCCCATTCCCCTCCCTCCTCTCTCCACGTGTTTATGGCCAGCCAGCCCTTCTCTCTCTCTCTCTCTCTCTCTCTCTCTCTCTCTCTCTCTCTCTCTCTCTGCCTTTCTCTGTTTCTACTACCCCCTTAATTCCCCTCCCCATGCCCTAAATAAACTCTATTCTATACTATACTTGTGTGTGGCTGGTACCTCAGAGGGAAGGAAAGCCTCAGCATGGGCCCCAGAGATACCGCCTTCCCCACACCATACCATGCTCTACTAAACATATCCCTTCCTCTTTTTTCTTTTCCTTTTTATAAAACACAACAGCACTAAGGAACTCCTGCTATGTAACTGAAGGTCAAAGCAATGTCAGCTGCTGGAGAAACAGGAGTTTCCGGCCAGTTCATCTTGGCTCAAGAAAATGGCTTCTCACCTGTGAATCATGTTGCTGGGGAAACAATGTAAAGAGGTTGGGATGGACTGCTATCACACCCTTGTGCTAGCTTCCACACTGGTCCTTCCGCACTAACTTCGGGATGCCGCAGCTCCAGCCATGGCCGTGACATCTCAGTAATGTCAGCTTCAACATGGATGCTGGACAGACTTCCACTTCCACTTCCACTTCCCCCATCCTCCCCTGAGAGGCCTGCAAAGAAGCAGCCAAGCTTCTCTCTTAAGCCACACATAAAACTTTACGGTTCCCTACCAAACCAGGGCCTGAAATCACAGAGTGGGCTGCTGTCTCTTGTCACCCACAAGTCTCTTTGTCTGACTAGCTATTGTGTTGCCGGGGTGCTCTACAGCAAGTAAAAACTGAAGTGACTTTCTAAATCATAGAATTCATTCAACCCACCCAACTCCTCTGTCAACCGTATCCTGCAAGCCACCAAATAGGGGTCCTCTGCCAACCATGTCCTACAGTAAATCAGCAAGACACAGTTTGGTGCTTGGGCACACACCACCAGAGTCTCAGATTGTTCTCACCCTGGGAATGCAGAGAGCTACTGTTGGAAGACCCAGTGGCCTCACTGCTCAGGACTATGCTGAGTGTGGCATAGGTCTGTTCCCAGTCTCTCTGGTGATCTCACATGACGTGATCTTTACCTCCATGCTTGGTGTTCATCACCTATTTTCAGAATCAAAATTTCCCTCTGGCCTCAGGTCCTTGAGGACCCACTTGCCTTCATCCCGGTGCATACTTCCCGATTAGCTCCCCTGACATCTCCCTGAGAAAATGCCAGAGCCCTGCTGGCTTGTCAAGACAGTCCTCTGCTCCAGCCACCGCATGCTAGCCCCAGTCTGCAGCCAACAAGGCACCGACTAGGGACCCAGTCTCCCAGGATAACATTAGTTCCAGCCAGCACACCCCCTACCTAGCACTTAACTGTGGTCAGAAGGCAGCTCCCTTGGAGGCTCTCCCTGTCCACCACCACCCCCCATGCACACCACTGTTCTATGAAGCTTAGTCCTTGAGGACAACAGAGATGAGCTCCATCACTGTTTCCCCCTCTTTGTCCCCTGGGTCTCTTCCAAGGCAGCTCCTCCTTCCTGAGGCCAAGGCCACACAGGGTGTTCCATCGGGAATCATAAAGTGTTTTATCGGCTTGTGTTTTCCTCTGCTTGCTTCCTTTTTTTTTTTTGGCTTCCCAGAGCAGCCATTACCTTCAGGAGTTGGATGTGAGTATCTTTTCCTCTTGTGAGCTCAGTCAAAGTTTGGATGGCCTTAACCTTGACTGACCCCACTATAAACATTCCTCCACCTGCAACCTTATACATCTTTCTCTTCCTGGAGCTGGTGGTCCCCCCCCCACGTACATACATGTACACACGTGCGCGCGCACATACACACACACACACACCCCACACACACACACACACACATGAGTACTTAGTGGGATGGGAGGGCTGTCCTGCTTCCTCACCGTGTTCTCAAAACCAAACTCAGGAGGTCAGAGGAGAGAGGACTTAATCAGCTACTATCTGTCAGCACACACCCCTGCGGCTTGTGCCTCAACCTGGCACACAGAAGAGATGCAGATAGGAGGAGTCAACAAGCCAACACAGCATACTGTCAAGTCCTGTGTCTGGGAACGCTCAAGAAATGCCATCAAGTCACCATTGAGTTCCTCAGTCAAATGCTATGACATAGGCCCATCTGAAACAGGACGGCAAATGCCACCCCGTGGTCAGCTGGCTCACGGGAGCTCTGTAAACCTGAGGCTCTGACATGAAGCTCTGCTGCTTGGCCCCAGCCCATTGGGCATCTTCCAAGAAACAGTTACATGGGGCCTGACCTGACTTCGTGTTTAATTAAGCAATTCACGTTTGAGTAGACGATGTATGCCTATGAGCATATCCATCAGAACTGGGAGGTGTTGTTTTGGAAAACTCCATGTCCAGCAAGAATGTTCTATGTAGAATCTGCATAATCTCTCTCTCTCTCTCTCTCTCTCTCTCTCTCTCTCTCTCTCTCTCTCTCTCTCTCTCTCTCTTTGTCCTAAACAGCAAAATTTTCTGCTGAGTATCTATCTGTTCACTGAACCTGGGAGGTGTCCCCAGCTCACACAACTTTAGAGGCTGGGCAGTCCATCGGGTAGGAGCCACGGCCATGACGGTGCAGAGACTCCCAGACAGCTGCAGGTCTCACTCCTGTTCTGCTCTCTGAGACCAGGATCAATAACTACCTAACAAGCCGAGCCACCCACTGTGTGTTCATTTCCATGGGTGTGTTCAGGGAACAGCGGTCCCTCCTCTCAGTGGGAGCTGGTTACTTGAAAGCATGAGGAGCACAACTTAAAAAAATCTCTCACACTGAGATAAGTTCAGGGGAATCTCCCCATTTTGCAGAAAAGAGGAAGGCCACCTCCCACCCCCAAGTGGCTCGGGGTTTTGCCTGACACAGCTTCCCTTCTGCAGCGCTGACATCTGTTGACTGTCAGTGCTGAAGCAGATTAGGATTCCCAGAGTTGGGAATGCTTACAACTGCTTCCACCAGGGAGCCAGGCAGTGGGGCAGAGGGCACCTGCCTCCACAAAGAGAGGCACCCACAAGGCCTACTGTGACCTCCAGACTCTGTGGGTGTGCTCTTCCTTCTGTATGTATGGCCTACATGTGATATTTTGGGTTGTAGTTACAACCCACAGGCACCATAGTCTTCTTATGAATATTACTCAATTCACCCTCTATTAGGATAGCCCGTCCTCCTGCTATGCCCATTTTGCACACAAGGCAACTGAGGATACAAAAAAGATGAACCATCCCCAGTAAGTGGCAGGGTCAGGGTCTGAGCCAGAGTCTCAGCTTAGGTCTACTTTGTTATACGCTTCCTGGTGTGCAAATTCCTAGGCACCCAGACTTTCTGAAGTGTTTACTTTGGCGCTTGCTGAGCCAGGGTGACCTTTGGGATAAGTTCACCAACAGCCTTTCATTCCCAGAATGCTCCCCCGAACAGTTGTATCATTTAGTGAGAGAAACACACATGTACACATGCACACTCAATGCAGCACGCTTCCTGCCACCCCAAACTGTCCTGATCAGCGTTACCAAGTCTTGTCAGCAGCCCTAAAAATCTAAAACAAAGTCAAACAGCTTCTCAAAATGCCACGCCCCACACACATTCCCTGACATGTCTGTCCATGTGTCTTCTCATCTCCTTAGTCGGTCTGGCCTTTTCTGGAGCTGGCCAGCCCAGGGCAATCGCAGCTGACTCAAACACACACACAGCGTGTGTGACTTCCTTGGCAGCTGGCACACACACACTCACACACACACACACATACAGTGTGACCTCCTTGGCAACTGGCTCTCTCTCATACACACAGTATGGCCCCTTGGCAGCTGGCTCATACACACACACACACACACACACACACACACAGTGTGTGACCTCCTTGGTAGCTCTCTTTCACACACACAGCATGGCCCCTTGGCAGCTGGCTCACAGACACACACACACACACACACACACAACACGCACGCACACTCGCGCACACACAGTGTGTCTTCCTTGGTGGATGGAGGTCTTTGGTGGCCACAGATACTCACGTCGACTTGCCGCAGATCTTTCTCTGGTACCACTGCTTGCAGTTGGTGAAGTACTTCTTGTTAGTACCGATGACCTTCTGCACAGCGCATACATTGGGACTGGAAACAAAAGCGACAGTGTTAGTGAGAAGGCCAGCATCAGCCCACACCGAGGTCTAGAGAGAGGAGAGACAGCCATTTTGGTGGTTTGGGGTAAACTTTGGCAGGGTCTTTGTATACCCTCCCCATAAAATATTCTCCTCAGATAAATTCCTCAGTCTGTCTCACACGCTTCTCTGGCATGGGCAAGTATTAAGTGTAAATGAAAAGACCTTAAAAGTTTCGGTACAGGTTACAGGCTAAGGAAATGAGTAAACTCCAAGGGATGTCGCTGAGACCTGCCAGCTCCTCTATCTGTACCCGCCCTGAGAGGACTTGGCATCCCAGTGTGTGCCAGAGGTCCTGTTGTCAGGAGGGGAGGGCTGCCAGCCCTTCTCAGCCAGCTCCACAGACATGCTCTGCGTGTCTAGACCAGCTGCCTGCCTCCTGGGACAACACACTGGGAGTATCCACCCTGTAAACTAGGGTGCATGGCCAGCTGCTGTCAGGACTGACAGGGAGTGCCCTCCTTCTTAACTCCTATGGCCCATTGCTCAGAGCTGTTCCCACTTCCCCCAGAATGCTTCCTTCCTTATTCTAACCTGGGGTGCAGGCCTTACTTTGTGCTGGGTACGAAAAAGACCCTATGACTGATATGTCTCCATGTTCCCTCTCTCCAGATACCCTCAAGAACCATAAAGATAAGGGTTCTTGGTCCGGATAGAGTCAGGCAGAAATAGGCTCGTTAGAAACAGTTGATAACACTTTAGTTTAAAAATATGTTCAGTAAGTCTGGGAAAGCCGAAGCAAGCACCCTGGGTTTCTGCTGAGAAGGTTTTTCTGGAGTTGGAGAATGCTGTTTGCATTTTTTTCTACTGAGCTCAGAATGGTGCTCAGGCCAGGTGATGGTGGGGACTTCTTTGGAGCTCCTGGGGAAAGGGAGCTACCATGCTGTGTGGTGACAAAGGTGGGACTCTTCCTGAGCAGACAGCAATAGGCTTCAGACTGAGTCATGTCAGAAAACTAAAGAAAAAGGACTCAGAGTGTTCACAGGACGTCCATGTTCACGCAGCTTCGAGTGCATTCAAATGTGGGGGTTTCTTCAATAGTATTCTTGATGACACTTTACAGATGCAATGCAGAGGCAGGAGGATTGCTCTGAGTTCAAGGCTTACCTGGGCTCAAGTAGTTAAGGTTAATCTGGATTAGCTAGTTAGCTAGCAAATTAATTAACTGTGGTCCACAGAACCCTATGAGGAGCATGGTGTTTGGGGCATCTGTGGCTACCCCTCATCATTTGGGCAGTGTCCACAGCTGGGTGCGTGGTTGTTCCTTCTGACCGTTTATCTCTCCCCGTTTCCTTTCCATTCGAAGCATACATCTGTTTTCTGTTGTTTAATAGACAACAGTGAGCAGAGCAGGTGAGCTATTAGGAAAGCATCTTGACAGAAGACGACCGGGTCAAGGCTGATCAGCTGACCTTATCTAGATCTCTGCTTAGAGGCTCTGCAGTCAGCAATCCATGTGTTTCACTCAAGGTCCTTGAATAACCCCCCTGGAGAGCTCCCTCGGGCCACACTCCAGCCCCCAATCATCCTCACTGCTGTACGATCCCAGAAGTTCTCCTGTCCAACCAAGCAGGAAGTAATTACTGTGGATGAATTCCCTGTAGCTCGTCATGGGCGGCCGGAGGCTCTTCAGCGAGTCTCTGTAGAGGCTCCAGCATTCCTCGCCTGTGTAGTTTCCACTGCTCCTGCCCCTGTGACAGGAGCAGAAGCTGGGGGTGGAGGTAAGCTGTGTCCACAGGAAATCTATGCTGAAATGTACTCAAAATGAGCAGGCCATTCCTGGGCTTCTGCCCCAAGACCAGCAACTCTGCTGTCTTTTCAGACTTGCATCTGAAAACCAAGTACTTCTGAAAGTTCCATCCAGTTTCTTGATGCTAGCAAAGCGTGGCCGGCTTTCGGCTTTCACTTGCTTTGCGTTGGTGCTCCCCCTCTAACCCCCCCCCCGCATTGTTACACAGACACAGCTGGGAGCCAACAGAACACCCAGCAGCCCCTACCCCTCACCCCACCCCCGCTACCAGCTTTCTGTGTTTGCATCCCAAGCATCAGTTTCGCCCTCTGTAAAATAGGAACTTTGCAGTGGCTGGGGGCAGGGACATGAGGAGGTGAAGGCAGCAGGGTGATGGATGACTGTCCACTGCTGCCCTGGGGCTAGGGACACTGTCCTTTCCTTCCCTCAGGGGACACCCTGCACTTCCCCAAATTTCTCCTTTCTCCAGCTCTCACTTTGAATAAAGGGCTGGAACTGGAACAAGGTTATCCATCTGCACAAGGTGCCACACCCATGTGTGCAAGGCCAGGCAGTCCCGTGGTTTTTCAGGGACAGTTAGGTCAGAGTAAATGCAACTATGTAACAATGCCTGTAACCATTTGCCACGGCATGTGTGCCTAGGGAATCCAGATTTCCCTTGAGGGGTGCTGCTGTGGTCTTTCTTATATTTATTTTGCGACGGGGTCTTCTTGAATTGCCCACCTCTTGCTCTAGCCTCAGGAGTAGCTGGGATAAAAGGTATGCGTCCCCCTGCTCATCACATGACATCTCTTGATCAATCAGCCTATCACAGATGACTTAACACATTTTCCAACTCAGGGCAAGAAGCACAGGGGGATACCTCAAAGAAGTGAATCAAAATCATTTGCTCACTTTGTGATTGGTTGGAAGTACTTGCCACAATGAGCGTCCCACAGCTTTTGGAGGCTAGCTCACTTATTCCATGTGGGTCATCAGGTTTGGCAGCCAGGGCCTTAGTCGACCCACCTCACTGGTCCACATCTGAAGTGTCTTAAAGAGCCAGTTTTCCAGACTCTCCCAGTTTGTCCTGGGCTCTGAAGGGAAGGAGGCTGGCCTCGGAGATAGATCTTACATGATATCTTTAGAGACCTATCACTGTGGCTGTGGCATTGTGGTTCTGGGTTACAACACGGCAGGGTGACCTGTGGCGATCTTAGTGGTTAAGAGGAAGGAGGGACAGAACTGAATGCAGTAATAAAGGTAGTGGGGACCAAAGGTGAGCCGGGCAGGGATGAGAGACGCTCCAGTTGTCCATGCTAGGCTTGGAGGCTTCAAATCTGCATTTTCCCATCTGCCTTCTCAACCCTTCATACTCGAAGCCTAAGTTAAAAGATGAGCCCAGGACCTTTTCCACTGCCTGCCTTCTTCCAGGAAGGTATGAGGTTGAGGAATGGTCTGGGTTGGCTCTGTTCTGCCTGTAGTCAGTCCTGCACCCCACATCTTATTTCCCCCTAAGCACTGAGCATCTGGAAAGCTATAAGAGACCTGAAGCCAAGTGCAGAAAAAAGGTGACTGCTCCTTAAAATTAGCATACTTTACTCAAGTTCAGAGCATACCCAGTTGCTGGGGGCTGCAGCTTTGTCTAGGTTTACAAAGACAACCGTCACTAGCCTCATGGTTTGTTTGTTCTTTAGATCTGAGTATAGATCTGTGTAGTCTCTTGGAGAGTTGGACATAGCCTGGGGTGTAAATGCCTGACCACAGGCACCTGGGCCTCCCCGGAAGTCATTACTCCACTTGTTTTTATGTAGTTTCCTCTAGTACAAATGATGTCGATGCACCCAGGTAGACTGGATGTGATGCAAAGCCAGACTGTGTTTGAAGCAGGCATGTCCTGGTTGTGTGTAGAAACATCATACCAGGCTCTTCATCAGGGCAAAGTCTTGGCCAGAGTGTGTCTCAGAAAGCCTACACATCTACAGTGTCTCAGGGAAATACCCGAAGCACCAACAAAGCTGGCGGTCACTTTAAGACAGATACCAGTCTTGACTCCATGGTATACTTGCAGGGCAGGCTGGTATCCTTCCAAGACTCAGTTTCCCTATCTGTCTAGCATGTATAAAGGGTGGTAAAGCCTTCTGCTCCACAGAAGCACTGTTGGGTATTGAGTATTTGACTGTTGGGTATTGAGTATTTGAGTGCAGGCAATACCAAGTGCACAGAAGCAGTGGGCACCTAGCGTCCTGCCACCAAGTATGACCAGTCTCGCTCCTGGAATCACTGGACAGTGACCTGCCTAGGTTTCTCCTCTATGGTGGATACCATCTCAGCGTGATGGTGATTCTGCATTGAGAGCTGCCAACGCCCCCTTCTACCTAGAGTCAAGAAAGGAGACGGAAAGTCCCCTAGGCTGTTTCATGCACTTTGGTCTGACTCTGTGGTCACTGGCCAGTGCCCCCAACCCTTTCGCCACAAAACGTTCCACTGTGTCCCAGCATCTCATCCATCCACAGTCCCTCCCTCCACGCAGGTTTGGTTCTATGCAATGGCTGATTTCCCCTTGGGCTTTGTTTCCCGCACTCCTGGCCAGGTATGAAGTCCCCAGCTGAGCGCACTGGCAGCTCAGCGACCTGTGCTGTGCTTGCACCACCCACCACAGAGCGGCTGGGACTTACCCGTGCTGGCGGCCCCGGAGCCGGCTATGCTGCAGCACCAGCTGGTAGGGTGACTTGGAGGGGCCCGCCAGGGTTCCGGCGGGGCCCAGAGACAGTGCCAGAGCCAGGGTCAGCAGCCGCACGAGGAGTGCCATGGAGCTGGAGCACGCGCGGACCCACGATGAAAGCAGTCGCGGGCGGCGCTGGCGAAGTGAGAGCGGCCAGGCAGCGCGCGCCGGGTTTAGTAGCCCGAGGGAGGGAGCAGCTGAGGGAGGGGAAGGGCAGCCGGCGCCTCCCAGACCACGCCACTATGAAGCACCCGCGCCCTCCTGCACCGCCCAGCTCACACACACCCTCCCACTTCGCACAAAGTGCGGGTCCAAAGGAGAGCGTCCTCAAGTTTCATTTTCTTAAGGTGTTCATGCTTGGAGCCCAAAGATACCTCCCTACCAGGCTGCAGGAAGCCAGAGGGTCTGTGCTGACTCCCACAAGCTTAGGCCTGTCAGACTGGCCTCTGCAGTCCAGATGCAGCAGCCCTGCTGATACAGTGTAGATGAGGAGCAAATCTTTCCGTGGACAGATGGTAGAAAAGTGGGGTAGGGTGGGACTCACACCTTGACATTCAGAAACCCTCACCTGGTTTCAGTAAAGATCTGTGAATGCCAGGTAGATGCTGCAAAGAGATAGATCAGCTAAGAACCATGCCCGGATGAGCTCGAAATATGCTAACGGTCACCTGGTAGGCAGGTGAGAGTTCACCTTAGCATCTATTAATCACCCTTCCCTTACCTGGTTCTACGAGCCCTAGGGATGAGTACTGGAAGAACATGGGCCTAGCAAAGAAGATGTCTTGGAGAGAGGCAGCTGGGGCCTTAAGAGTCTGGAGTAGGCACCTGGCCCAGACAGAGCCTGGTAGCGGCCGCTTTTAGATCTGAAGTCTGAACAGGATTTAGCCAGGCAAAAGGAGGATGGGTTGAGAGTACCCAAGTTATCCAGTTAACCAAGGCATGCTTGGTGGAGAATAGAGCAAAAGACAGCAGTGTATCAGGGCTCCAAGCTAAGAATCCTGCCAGGGTTAGGGAAATAAGCGGATGGTACAGTTGGTGTCCTGAGCAGGCAGCAGGAGGGATGAGTAAGCAGGAGGGGACTACATAGGAACTTGGGTGACTGGAAGTGGAGAAGGGATGGAGGTGTGTCTAGAAGACAATAGTCTCAAGGGAACATACAAGCCACAGGTGCTGGTTCACCTTGATTACCCACAGGCTTGGACTGACAAACGCCCAGGGGCATCAGTGCAGCTCAGTGCTGAATGGTGTTTCTGGAAAAACAGTAGCCAAAAGGTGAAGACCTGCCTTCAGTGGTGTTGGTGTCATGCCATGGGATGGGGTCATGGGTTGAATAAACATGGGGGTAGGGGAGAGAATAAAGTGTGCATGAACACTCCCATGGATGTTGACCCAGAGCCTGCTAACCTGCCTTCCTAGTCACACAGACTGCGTTCTCTGAACTGTGAGCTGAGACAAATCTTCCTCTGTGAACTGCTTCTTGTCAAGCCTTGTCCCAGCAGTGAGAAAAGCCACTAATACATCAGGTGCTGAGGGACAAAGAAGCATCAGAGATGCGTAAGGTGTTTGAGGTCTGGACACCGTGGCAGCTGCTGCTGCTGGTTTTCATAAGAAGGGCATGGAGATGGGTGTCCTTCGCCAGGGAAGGATGAGTAGCTTGGGACCTGATGATTTGAGGTACACATGATTCATCTCAGTGGAATGTCCACAGACAGCCCAATCTAGGGCTCGAGGGAGGGATAAAAGGTGGAGATTCAGACCTGGAAGCCATTCTTTAATAAGGGGACATGGAGTGAAGAGGTATTCGATGATTTGCTGGAGGGGAGGCAGGAGCAGAGAGAGGTCTCTCAAAGGATGCTGATAACTGAGTGGGTGGAGATGGGAGATGCAATGGGAGGAAAGACTTGATGGAGAACTGAGAGAAAGGCTGCACACAGAACACATCTAAACAGCATCTGCTCTGCCAGAAAGCAAGCCCCATCTCTGAATCCGATGAGTGCCTGGTCAAGGATACTGGAAAACACCAGGAGAAAGTCATGCAGGCCGGATCCCAGAAAGGCTCGCCCGAGGCCAGAAGAGAAGGGCTGTGTTAACTTGGGGAAGCGTCTGGGAGACACACTTTCCACCTTCCAGTCCAGCACCCCCATCTCCTGAGAGACAGAGGGGGTCTGAGCGAGGCTAGTCAGTGATCTCACCCACCCTCACTCCCCTTGCCATAAAACTAACATTCGATGAGTCGAGTTTTTCCATGAGCTCAGAAAGGGGATCACAGTAACGCTTCAGTTACTGTTTAGATATTTTTAAAAATTCCACCACAAGCTCCTCACTGCCCCAAACCATAAAAGGCAGTAATGTAAACATACCCCCCATGGTAGTAGCTGCTGCTTCAAAGACAGTGATGTTGCAGAGTGAGGAGGCCCTCCAGCCCTGTGACCTGGAGCCACCAGGGCAGAGCACAGACCTTTCATTTGAGAAGACTTTCCCCCCCTTTCTTTCCATGTTAGAAAATCTAAACAAGAGAAAATGAGGCTGGTTTGGAACAATAATTACAAGACCTTTACCAGGTACCTTAGAAAAATGGCTGCTTTGTGTTTTGTGGCACAATCCAGCTCACCAAGAGCTATTTGAAAACAACTCCAGGCTGTGCAGACTGTGGCCCTTCAGCGGCAAAAGACGAGCTAAGTGTTTCCAGTGAGCTGTTTGCATGGGATCCTGTGTTTGTGGACCAGAGCGTAGGCAGCAGGCCAGCTCGGGCTGTGCTCCTCCCACCCCCAAGTTCCTGGTGATGCCTGAGCATCGAGGGAAATGGTCAAAGCTTTTCCAGAGGACACTCAGCCCCTCCAGCCTGCCCCGTGTGCAACCTAGAAGGAACAGGAAGCCATGCTTGGCACGAGATTCCCAAGTTAAAAGAGCATGTTTCCTTTGTCATGCCGTGCAGTACTCCCGTTCCTTTGTCATGCAGTACAGTGCTCCAGATCGGGGGAGGCACATAGGCAAGAAGCAGCAGCCTTGTTTGCTGCAGTTACAGGCTGACTATGGATCTGGGTGGGAGCTGACTTTCCAGAGCTCTCCCACAGCCTTGCCACTGCAGATGTGACATTCGGAAAGCTGAGTCCACACCACGCAATGCCTTAGAAATGTGGCCCTCTGCAGAACCACATTTTGACAGGGTCCCTTGGTGATGTTCGCTAGAAGCCTGGGTAATCTTCTAATGTTAGCTGGGTACCTTCAGGTGAGGATAAGGTATGAGTCAAATGATTGACCCAAAAGGAATATACTGGATTTTTACCCCAGGAAATCTCACCTCATGTTGAGGTTAGCTCCCAACGTGGATGACCGTCAAGGTGACCACCAAGTGGCTTTTCCTCTGGGTCTTCTTGTTGATAGTGACCCCTATACACTGAACAGGGACAAAACATTGGCCTCCAAGTCATCTTCTGTCTTCCACTGCATCCAAGGCTCCAAGGGAGGCGAGAACAGACCAAGATTTGTGACAGTTGGATCTTAAGTCAAAGCTACAGCTTTGGACTTCCCAGCTGATGGAAACAGCAGCTGTCACAGCCCAGAAGCAGCACTAGGCTCCCAGATTTTGCCCGAATAGCACAAGGCTCCAGGTTTGCACCACTCAATGGCTTGCTGTTTTCCTGTTTCCAAACACTGGCTTTCTTCATGAGAGTTTTCCAAATGCTACTTGCTGGTTAGAACCCAAATTTGTTTTCCAGGGAAATTGATTTTTCATAAGAGAGCTTCATTGATTTGGCTCAGCTGAAATCTCCTAGAAGAACCCAGGGCATTCTTGGGGTTGCTGTAACTGCCTAACCTCAAATACCTCTGCAGAGCGATGTCCAAGGACGGTGGTTGGCTGGTTTGTGGGATCAGGCTTAACCACATCGTCTCCTGCTTCCCTGGATGGGTATCTTTTTCTCTAAGGCGGGCAAGGGCCCGGAGAGCGTACAGCACCAGGTGGCTGTGATTCTGAAGTCAGGAACTCACACAGCTCTCTGGCTCACACGACTTTTGGACATCCTTGCTGACGGCACCGTTCAAGGTTGGACAGCCTGCATACGGGTTTGCCTCTCCTCTACTTCTGACTCCCATATGCCTTCCGTTACCAACACAAACATTCTCCCAAATCTTCCTTCAAAGTTTCTAATCCCCCTCTAATCCTTGTACACCCAGATTTCTGTTGCTCCTCCTCTTGTCGTCCCACAGACAGCTCCAGAACACCGTCTCCTACCCTATCCCTTCATCCATCTTTCTCGGCATCTCCTGTCTATCCCAACCCACCAAAACCGGCTCTCCTAGACATTCCTGACAGCTACTATGGAAGGAAGTTTATGGAAGAAAATCCAGACTGCTCTGTTAATTTTTTTTCTTTCAATGTACAAAGAAAGAAACTCAGATTTATTACAGAAAGGCTTGGCAAATATCAGGAAAAGACTAGATTGGTGGAGAATCCATCCACAGTATCTATAGCAAATGACCTCATAGTATATGTCTCTACTTTTATGCACCTGACACCCAAGTCCCCTTCAGAATTACTCCCTTGATTTCCCTAATCAGCTTGCTCATGTACACCATGGGCAGCCAGCTCCTGCAGGGCACACCCCCTTGTTTCCCCTCCTCACACAGCCTCACAGCCCCAGCAGCTCCCATGCTCCTCTTTGCCTTGTGCACACATATTGACACTTCCATAACCAACATTACCTTTACAAGTTTTGCTCAGGCAAATTACTTAACTTTTCTGGCCTGGGGCCTTTCATCCGGATCCCTTTTTTGGATTTGCCCATTTGAAGGAGCCTCTCATTTTGAGGGTGAAAGTCTGTCTTGACAGGCAGCCTGTGTGTTTATCTGGCAGCCCCTTTATACACCCCATTATAAGACACCATGAAAACAACTTGATATTTGTAGTCTATTGGTGGGCTGCCCTGCTGAGTTTTGAATGGTCTTATCTAAATCATTTTTGAATGGTCTTATCTAAATCATTTTTGGTGCATTCTTGATTTTATCAATTCAGAGGTCTGGGCTAGAGAGAGACTTCTTTGGGAGATGCCACTAGGGATGTCTAGGACTACACTGTCATTGTGTAGTGTCTGGGACAGGCTGCAACTCTGAAGGGCTCAAAGGAACATTATCCTGCACTTACTGAAAATATCCCATACAATCATGAAGGTGTGAGAGTCCCAGCAGGTGCTCCCGAAGTCACATGCTGACTCTCTGGCTGGTCCTCAAAACCAAGAGGAAGTACCTCTCTACTTCCTCAGTTGCAATGTTGTGCCAAAGTTAAAAGGAAACGGCAAAGGCAGACAGGGGCAAAGGTGACTGCTAGTCCTGCCGTATCCACTCTTATAACTGAGTCAAAAGCCCATAAGGATGCTTGTCTCCTGGTGCCATCCCAGCCCTCCCCAGAACACCCCAGATATCGGAGCCCATGCCGTAGAAGGTGATTTGTGGAGATTGAAAGGATGGTGAGGAGAGGCCCACAAGATTCTGTCACAGCTTTTCAACATTCTGGAACATGGCATTACCCAGAGAAAAGAACAGAATTAGATCCCAGACCGAGGACCACAGGATTCCTAGCTTGGCCTGCTCCCAACCCTCCATTAACACCATCCATTAAGGCACTAGGCCCAGCCAGGAAGGCAGGATCTAAGGCTGTGTTAAGTAGAGATACCAAGTTTGAGATTGATGTTAGAAAGAATCAGAAGAGGAACATCAGAAAGGGGCACGCATGTGTACACACGAAGTGCTTGAACTGTCCATGGATTGACCGAGTCATGAATCCATCCACCCTTGAGAGAATCCTATGGACTGAGTACTGTTCTCTTCACTACTCCAGACACACAAAAATCAAGGCTGGGAGACTCAAAGAAACCCACCAGTGTTCCCAGAGCAGGGAAAGCAGAGGCAGTATAAGAAGAGAGCACCCCCATCCCCGGCCAGACTGCTGTCCCTCAAACCACCATGCAAGCTGCGGCCTGTAGGGAGTAGAGGAGGCCCCAAATGTGTGAAATCCTGAGTGAATGTCTGACAGGATCCATAGCATCGGATCCTTGGGAAAATAGGAAACCCCCTCTCTCCCCAAGAGGCTCAAGGGAATGGAGAAGCCTTCCCTGTGACTGCAAGTGTGAGGTTCACAGTGTGTGCAGAAAATGGCCACCCATAGCCTTCCCTCTCCGGATGCTTCTGCCTGAAGACCGCTCCCTTACAGAGATGGCTCCCACAGGCCTGAGTGAAACCTGCCTCTAATTTCAACTGTATGCAATAACCCTGGCTATGTGTTTGAATGCATACAACAAACACACAGAGATTCCAGGATACTGCTGTTTCTCTATCAGAGAGCCCCATTCACCTGATCCCAGCCTTCCTGTGTTTGTCTTTTCTTCTTTCCCTTAATGTCCCAGTCAGGTCAATTCCTGAAGGAATTGTTCAAAGATGTACCCCTCTCCATGTAGAATAGCTACATAAGTCTGAACCTACCTTTTCTTTGTGTAAAGATTCAGTCAGCAACACCCCCCACTGAGGTGCCATTGTCCCAAATCCTCTCTGGTAAAGAGGCAGCTTTGGTGAGGGGAAGCTAGCTGTAGCTCAGCGATCTCTTCTCCAAAGTGCAGACAGCACTGGGCCAAAGTTCAGAGTACCTCAAAGTCAAGGCCCTTTGAATTAATATTGCTTGCCCAGCCTCAGAGGCAGGAGGAGCTCACATAGCAAGCTCCAGAGCTGGCAGGGCTACACAGTGAGTGACAGAGTTGACCAGCAGACTGTCTCTACTCCTAGCATAGAAGAACAGGTCTTATCTATGACTTGGTGAGTCTCTCTGGGGTGATGCTTTGCAGGCTCACCAGAGGGGATTCCAGTCAGCCAGCTACGCTGTTGGGCCCCTGGCTAGGACTCTCTCCAGACAACTCTACTTTAAGTGCTAACTCTGAGGAAGCATTTAGAATTTCAACAAAAATGAAAATCACAACTGTGCAGGTTGGGGATGCAGGCTGGTGGCAGAAGCTTGTCTCGCAAGTGAAAGGCCCTGGGTTCAAATCCTAGAAGTGTCACAAAGAAGCACATACTCATTTGAGCACAAAAAGGACCTTCATTTTTAGGTCTGAAGTACATCCCTGTCATCTGTATAGACACCTAGGTAACTTACAACTAATATTTTACTTACTGAATCCTGGGGCCTCTTGGAGGGAATATTTCCTAGTCCTCACTTTGGAGATCTAGGCCCCAGGCCAAACTTTATTGCCTCAGCTTATTAGAGATTTAAAAGTTTTTTTTTTTATAAACTTTATTTATTTACTTACTTACTTATGTATGCACATGTGCTTGGCACAGGGTACATGTCCAGGTTTGAGGACAACTTTCAAGAGTCATTCTTCTCTTTCTACTATGTCAGTTCCAAAGATGGAGGTCAGATGGGACTCAGGCCTTCAGGCCTGGTGGTGAGTGATTTTACCCACGGAGCAATCTCCGTGGCCCTCAGGGATTCCTAAGTACACTTTGGCAGCAGCTGGCTCACTTCCATCCTTCTGCTTACACTGTCTAGACCCCTCCTTAACCCTCTACAGTTGAAGCAATTTCCTCTGTGCTAAGGCAGAGCTGGTTTTCCTAGTGCAGCTCCCTCTGGAGATGGACTCATAGCCATGAACCAGTCAGCACTTCTATAAAGTACCAGAAAGTCACGTGAAATAAGAAGTGAACGGTCCCATGAAGGGGTGGCTGGGCACACTGAGAGAAAGGAGTTTAAACATGAATTAGTTACACTAGTAGCTGAAAGAAAGAACTTTAAATACTTCGTTTCATTATTGATCAAATATATGCTCCATGTGTGCAAATTTGTTCAACTAGTAGCATTGTTTAACATTCAGGACATCAAAGTCTTGCAACAACAGAAGTTACTTCCTTTCTAATGGGGCAGCCACATTAGGGGCTGAGTCGATCCTTTTATTAGTCAGTCCTTTGAAAAAAAATGTTCTGGCATTTTTCGGAAGTTAGCACACCCCAGAAAGTAGGTCTTGGTGGGGTCTCCCATCTGTCTGAGCTCTCCAGAGTTAGCCGTAGTGGGCCGCACGCCGCTTCCAGACAGGACTGAGTCATGACCGGCGGGAGGCACTTAGCCCACAGAGAACCAGATGCACACACGGTGAAATCAGCGCCTAATACAAGGCTCTACGCAGAAGCAGCTCCTGAGGGAAGTACCAACCACACGCCACACCATACAGCTGGTGTGGGCAGGGAGGGGGCAGGGGTCCCAGACTCTTCCCAGAAGAGGTGATTCATCATCTGAATGAGAGGGAAGCTGTGTCAGCTAGGTAGCCTGCAACTCCTCAGGCAGAAACTGTAGACGACTGTTCGGCTGGCTTTCGGGTTCCTGTTGGTACCTTGATAATTTGGGACACTCGGAGAGCACAGAGAAGTCACATTTAAATGCACTAATTCCAACTGGCCAAATAATGCCTGGCTTTTTACATCAAATAATCTTTCACCCTTCTCTCCATGGTTTAGAATGTTCTCAACATGGTAAGGCGTGATTCATTCAGTCTTCTCAAAGGCAGATCATCTCAGTCTTCTTTGGACCACTTCTCCAAAACCACAAAGGCCCAAAGTATGCCCTAAGAATTGTGGGTCCTCATGTCATCTGCAGGAGCGCCAACCAGCATCGCGTGTTGGTCCTATTCAGGCTTCTGCTGAACTTTCTGGTTGCTTGCAGTTTCAAGGAGGCAAGGAAGGGCAACAAGTGGAGGC
The DNA here is from genome assembly GCA_021653895.1 of Mastomys natalensis. Lineage (NCBI taxonomy): Eukaryota > Metazoa > Chordata > Mammalia > Rodentia > Muridae > Mastomys > Mastomys natalensis. Next base: position 1,037,886 of record JAJTUV010000325.1, on the reverse strand, counting down.
CTTTATAGTCCGCAAACACCAGGCTCTCTCTTTGTGACCAAATCCAATAAGTGCAGATTCTACTGAGTCCTTGGGACGATGCAGCAGAGTCTGCCAAGTTTGGGAAGGACACAGATCTCAAGGCTTGACTTGATTAAATACTACAGCAAGACGTGCAACCTCAAACAAGTGTTTATTTAGACACAAAGTTCACCGAAGCTTCCCCCTCCCAAATAATGATGCTGTGCCACTGTGAATTATTTTTTCTTTAGTGTCTATATTTACTCTGGAGACCCAAGTTATCACTTCTAAGCAGAGAGTTAAATAGAATGGAAAGCAGCAGGGTCATGAGACCTGGGCTTTCATGCTCTCTCTTTCTAATCGATTCCAGATGTGGGGATTGGCATGGTGTCAGCTCTGGGACAATAACGAATGGAAGTCCTTTCCCCAGCTAACAGCAAGCAGCTACTGGTCCCAGCAGCGTGGCCTGTGTGTTTTTTATTTCAGAGGCTTCACTTGGCTGGAGGCATTGGCCCATGTTGAATGTTTACCTGGCAAGGGTCTCAGAGTAGATGACAGCAAGTCATAAAGACTGTAGCCCAATATGTCTCCTCCAAAAGAAGGCCACAGAATGCTTCTAAGTGGTCCTAAGCAAGGGTCACAGCAGAGGCTAGTTTTGGGTTAGAAACCTCTTATCGTAGAAATGGCATCCTGGAAACCATTAGCTCAGGACCCTGTACTTCCTATAGATGAAATGCTTGTCTGCTCTGTGGTCCAGAAGGGAGGAAGCAAGAGAGGGTTATTTCCAACTGTGGATGCTTACAAAAGCCAACCACATGCATGAGACCGAATCAAGTGACTGGGGCTACAGACAAGCATGCAAAAGGCCTTAGTAGGCACAGTTAGACCTGTTTTCATGAAAGAGATTCTCTGGAAGTGGTTAGACCTGGCTTGATTCAAGTGGTTGACCTCCCTCTCTGAGGCAAGGTCAGTCTTGAGTACCTTGCTCAAAGTCCTGAAGCCAAGATAGCTGAGCCCAGCCTCTCATGTTGCACTTGGGTTCTCTCCTGGGTCTCACAGTCTCCTCTGGATTCTCAGTCATTGAGCAACTTCTTTTGCCATAAACCACAGGGAGAATCAGCACCGAGGGTTGGAAACTGGAAAAAACACAGACTGGTTTGAGTTAAGTGTGATCTTCCTTCTTCAGCAGAGGAATGGGAAGTTAGATGGCCAGAATGGTACCGCCAACCCTCTGGAGCCAACCATGAGATTCCAATGGTTTGGTAGTATAAGAATTAGCTTTGTGCTCTTGGGAACACAAGGAGTACAGGCTTGTGGCTTTCTAGGAACATGTCACAAATAGAAGATTCTGGAAGGTCACAGAAGGTCTTCATTTTGTGTCTTAAAAAGAATGATGTCCAGTCCCAGTTGACTTTGACTTGTCGGTGAATAGGGCTGTTTCCCTGAGTCTGTGTATTTTGTGGGTTTGAAGAGACTACCCTGAAGGGTGTGAGCCAGAGAGAAAGAAGAGACAAGAGAGGAGTTGGCAAAGGGCAAAGGTCACCTTGGGGCAGCAAGAAAAGCTGAGGCTGTAGCTGAGTGACTAGATCTGACTTGCTAGGACCAAGCGAGTGTGAATGGACAATCCTGCCTTCTCATCCCCACTGATGACTCTGCTCTTCTGTGGTCTAGGACAGCAGATGCAGGCTGAGACAAGTCACGTATTATGCTTACCATTACCAGCCCAGAGCCCAGTCCAGGGATCAATGGCTACACATTCTTCTTGCGGGCCAAGTGTTACCAACTAAATCCTGATTTTGCAGCCACATGTAAACATATAATTTCAGAATATTACCTCTTATGGATTCATGTCTTAGGACCCAGCAGGTAAGATACTGGTAGCCCCTGTCTGGCTACACTGGGTTCCATGTCGTGCTGCTGAGCCCAGAGAAGATACAAGGAAAAACCAAGAGTTTGCAAGAGGCCTCCCTTCCTCTTAAACTTAACAACTAACAAAGCTTCCTGACAGTTAGCTGTGGTACTGCATAGTTGAGCAACTAGGATGTAAACACAAACCAGAAGATTCTCTATGTTTGCCAGACTGCATGTCATTGTCTAGGAAGACAGGGAAATAGGTGACATCAAGTTCAAGACCATTAAACATGCATCTCTATAGCTAATGTTGGGAGAATCTTCTGTTCTCAGAATCCAGCCTGACTTCCACTTGCACACTACAGTTTAGCTTAGACAACTCTTTCTCAAGGACACTTGTGTTGCCAACTATAACCTGGGAGGAGCCCTTCTCTGGCCTTCTTCCATTGGCCTGTTGGTCTACTGTCACCAAGGCAACCAGTGGCATGCCTGCCCTCCTTACTAGATCACCAGATTGGTGAGGGTAGGGGAATGCCTGCCCCATTCCCAGAATTCATCACCAGCCCATTTTGTATTCATGAACTACTTGGCATAATGAGAGGGAAAAGCCACTGCGGGCCTTCTTCTTTGGAGAAGGTATGTCTTGAGATTTTCTTTGAGAAAGTTTGAAAGGGGAAGACGGTGAGAGACATGGAGCCTCACTTCGCTATGTTCCCAACCCCCATGAGATTTCCATGGGAACAAACCTGGGAACCATTGCTCGTAGCAAAGAGGGAGGGTGTTCACTTAAATAGCTTCCCCCCCTCCATGCCAGGAAGGTTTACAAGACGCCAACTATGCTAATGCTTCTTACCATTCGGAGGAGTGGACTACAAGCCAGGCCACTTCTTGGGATATCTCATCTGATCTTTCTGACGACCTTGCTGAAAAGACACTTGTCTTTATTTTTGCAGATGAGGGGCTGAGCCTCAGAAAGGGTGGGACTTGGCCAGCACTGTACAGGGACTGAGCCAAGAGTCTTAGCCAGGGTTGTTTGGCTCAAAGTCAGCAATCTTCAAATACATTGTTTATAAACCTCCTCAAAGAACTGGCCTTCTTGTACATTTTAAAGCTTATATGTAAAGGTTTTTATTATATATTTAAATCATTGCCAAAAATGTTAAAGCATTATATTGAATGTGTACATACTTAATTTTTTGTCAAAATACTGAAAATGTAAATGTGGTTCATATAATTATGAAAAAGATCTCTGCCCTATTTCAAATCCATCTCTTCCCAGCCTTGGGCAAGCTATCACTCTCTTGTATGTGAGTGTTCTCTGTAATCAGAAGTAATAAGGGAACTACAGGCTGTTGGGAGAGTCCAGTGAGCTACATGAACAGGGATTTGCTATGTAGCTCATATGTAGCAGGGATTAGCCCAAGGACTGGCCCACACAGCTTGGTACATGTGGGCCACTATTGAGTGATCTCGGTGTGCCACCAGTCTGTGCTGTCACACTAGCCTAGACTTCTTTGGTTGAGAACAGCAGGACTTCAATTTAATCCAAATGAGCATGTCACTCCCTGCCTTAGTTTAGATCCAGGGAGAAAGACAAGTCTACGTGTCTTACTAGAGACCACTTCCATAGAATCAGGTGCACACTTTCTGCTTCTTGCATGGGTCTTAGAGTCTGTGCCGTCTCCCTGTCTTCGGTGGGGGTTCTGGCACAATGCTTATGGTGTGCTGCTTACAGGGAAGTCTTGTTTTCATTGAGGTGAGAAGAGAAATGGGAGAGGATGTGCCTGTGAATAGGGGTGCACTAGGCATGCCCACAGAGGATCTGGAAATTGGTTCTTGTAAGGTCTACACATATGCCCTGAAAGATCTTCCTGTAGTCCTTCAGGGGGTGGTATACTATTTTAGAGTCCCAATCTGTCCTTGAAGTATTGAAACCATGTGTGACTGAAACAGTCCTCTCTCTGCTGAGGCCAGCATCCAAGACATACCAAAGGTTTTCTCATTGTGTCCTCTCTAGATCAAGAAGATTGTGCTTAGCAGCTGCAGGGCCACAGAGTCAGGCTTTCTTACCAACGGTCTACAGCCCAGAACGGTAGCATCTCTGGTACACTTTGGAGCCACCCTGTCCTTTTAATTGGAATCCTTAATAAGTGTGTGGTGATCAGTTTTGTCCTCACTTCAGAGTTGGTTATGGTTGGGAACATCAAGATACCCTGCACCCTTGGACAAACTCTGGACTGACTGAACTAGAATCTTTAAGACCCAAACAGATGCACAGTTGAGCACACTTACTCGATACAGTGTGATATTTTAGGACACATACACAATATGGTATAGACAAGGCTGGCTACTTTATCTAGAACCTAGAACATAAATCATTTCTTGGTGTTGGTGTTCTGGGTTGAATATGAACCAAAGGCTCCTGCATGGAGAGGTTGATCCCTAGTTGGTGGTGGGAACTTAGGAGGTGGGGTCAAGCTGGAGGAAGTAGGCCCTAAGAGACAAGCTTTTAAAGTTATACTTGGTCTCCAGCCCCTTCCCCACTCCTGCATCTTGTCTGCCTGAGGTGAGGCATGGCCTCTGTCACATGCTCCCGTTCCTGCCACATGCTATGCTCTGCCTTATCGTGGGCTCAGAATCACCAGTCATGGGCTCTGGACTGAGACCCCTAAAAACAGTATCCCAAATAAGTCCTCCCACTTGTTGCTTATACCAGGTCGTTCTGTCACAATAATGAAAATCAGACTAGCCCAGTTGGTAACACTAAAGGAAATCTTCCCTGCTAGTTAGCTACTTTGAGATTATCCTTAACAGTTACCCTGCCGTGTCATAGAACAGTAGAAGTCACCTCTCCCACCCGACTCCATCACTGGACTATTAGCCTTCCTCTCTCAGACCTTTCTCCTCGTGGTCCTCCCGACTTATGGTAACTACAGTTCTACTCTCCATTCCCATGAGATCAATATTTTAGCTTTGATATATAACTGAGAGCATGCATCATTTGTTTGCCTGCAGGCACGGTTGGGTTTTGTTTGGTTTGGAAGTTCTCAGGTGATTCTAGTGTGCAGCCAGGCTGAGAACCACAGACACACCTAGGCAGCCCCACCCCCATGTATCTGCTGTATCTCAATGCCCCTGAGCACCAGGCAGCTTCTAACCCTTTCCCACCTAAGGCAAGATTTCCCTCAGCGTGGCCTTTGCTCTCCCCGCCCTAGATTTCCCTCAAACACTCCCCAACTTTCTAACCTAGCTGAGTGACTCACTCAGGTCTCCAGTTCCCACAACCCACCCTTGATCCTTCATCTTCCCCATCTTGACTTGCTTGCCCCAAACTTGCTCACTCTTTAAGAGCCCTCACGGACATCTAGCGTTTTCCTCACATGGCCCATATGCCGTCGCCTCCTTCCCACTAGACTGGGGACCCTAAGGACAGAGTGAAGCCCTGCTGACCTTGCTGATCATGAAGCCCCACACTTGGCTGTGCACACAGCAGCTGCCGAGGATACCCTCCTCCTGGACCTCATCGAGGTGGAAGGCAGACCTAACATGGCTGGGAAGCCTGGAAAGGCAGGCAGAACCTGACAGACCTTGACACACTGCAGAGGAGGAGACAACCACTAGGAAGTGGCCTGCTAGCCTCTCAGCATGCTAACTGGTTTCATTAAAGCTGTTACAGTAGAGTGTTCACTACATGCTCTAGGCCCTGGGTTCAATTCACAGCCTTAATGGGGTTGGGGGAGACAGCTCTTTAAAAATTACTATTCTAAAAGGGTAGGCAAACCTGACATTAGGCAAACTGCTCTCCTTCCTGCAACATAACAGTTCCCATTGTATCAGTTAACACAGAATTTGGGCCTCTCCCTTCTAAATAATAGCTTTACCCTTCAATGGGGTAAGATGGTTTTTTTTTTCCCCCACAACTTGCAGAAACTGACCACTAAACTTCAAAGGAAGCATCCCCAGCGCTCCAGTCATTGCCTGCAGCTCCCTCAGGAAGCTTTATTTCTGGCTTGCTTTTAATACAGAGGCTTGCATCTGGGCTCAGATGGATAGTCTGCCTATGTTTTCCTTCACATCAGGGAAATCATCTCACGGCTTGCCCTTATAGAAAGACAGGCAGCATGCAGATATTTAACATCAGAAGCAGCACAGGGAGGGGACCTCACCCAACCATCATTGGCATCCATGTTCCTTCAATAGGTACCCACTCCTAATACCGCCGTGCCAGGCCACCCTGAAGACAATGTCAGCATATGGACCCGCACCAATCGCTCTCAAGACAATTCTTAAAGATCAGATTTGGGACCTGTGGGTTGTAGGTGAATGGTAGGATCCACTCACTAATTAGCATCCCAGCCCCAATTCTTAGGCACTGGCGAGGCGTGAGGAGGAGGAGGAGGCACTTTCCTCTGGAGCACAATAGCCAATGAGAGTGGATCTCTAACTTGTAGAAGTGAGTTGGCCTCTGCTCTTCTCCTGGGTGTGCAGTATTCAGACAGAACTCCATAGGCTCCAGTTAGAACAGGGCCAGCTTATCTACAGTGATTAGAAGCCCCCCAACCTCCCAAGCATTAGGCTTGGAACAGGCTGCAGAAGCTGTTGGGAGGCCCACGGGGGACCTTTAGGAATATGCAGCCATGTGTCACAATTGGCTGATAGCCAGCACTCTGAGGCTGTGCCTGGGATCTCCATAGCAAGTGCAGCTGGCCTCAGGCGGGAGCCAGACTGCCTTATAGACTGCCTCTAACTTTGGCTGTGTCTGTAACTCAACAGAAGCTTCCAGTGGGCTGGGTAATTCCCAGTCCATTCAAACCTAACTCTCCCACAGAAACTTCAGCCCCAAGGAGAAAAGAAAGTGGGGCTTTCTGAGCCAAACAGAGAAACCTGTTTGCGCATGCCCACACATTCCAGAGATGAGGCCGTGGTGACATGTCTACATTAAGAACATCTCTCACTCAAAAATAAGCCTCTAAGAAAGCTAACTAAGAACTTAGAAGTTTGAGTTCAAATTTCTGATGAGGAAACCTAAGGAGATGGCTCAGCCAGTGTGGTGCCTCAGAGTGCAAGCCTGAGGATCTGAGTTCAGATCCCGGCATCCAGGTAAAATGCTGAGTATAGCAAACACACCTGCAACCCCATCACTGGTGGGGATCAGGTGGGCAGACAGGAGTGCCTCTGCACCTTTCAGGCCAGCTAGTCTATCCAATCAGGGATCTCTAGCTTCAGTGAGAGAATAGATATCAGAAAATAAGGAGGGTGATAAAGATACCCGGCATCGACCTCCGGTATCCAAATGCATAAGTTCATAGGTGTGCACACATACGACCATGTGCATGCACGTGCATGTGCATGTACACACCACACACACACACTTTCTGATGAGAGCTGTGGTTTTGACATTTATTCAGAAAGGCATGAATTAGACACACTGAAAAGAGGAAACAGTTTGCCAAATATCAGCATTAATTTCCAAAGTTCCATTCAATTACACAACACCCTACTTCCTCTTCCTCAGAGAGCATGAGCAAGCAATTGTCTGAAACATGCGCTGTAGCATGTTTCAGCAAAGACTAGTACACGCTTACATGTGAGTGCGTGTTCTCACGTGCAAAGCAAGGCATTACAGACAGACAGTCCTCACAGACAGAGGGGGCTCCTGTCCCCCAGTTTCACTGGAGATTGGAGGAAGCTTTTCTCAAGTTCATTTCTGGTATTGAAACCCAAGGGTTGACGACGCACTTTGTTTTTAAACCTTTGACTAGGAAACACCCAGAGTAAATCCCAACCGTGTTAGCCTTGGAAGATGACCACCCATCTCAAAATCCTCCTTCGCCCACGAACCACAGGCTGTTTCCACCCCACGGGTTCAGTGCACACATGGGATGGCTCAGACATTCATGTCCTGCTAGCTGTCAGCGTGCATGGCTTTCAGATCCCGCATAAAAACAGATTCAAAAGATTATCCGATAAGAAATATTTCAAAGTTTAGAACCAAATCCTCTTCTTGTACTGCCAAACTGCCTTATCGGAAGGCTTTGTCGAGGAGTACTTTGGGCTGGGTTCTCCAACTCCCAGGCATATTTGTAGGGAGAAGTCCTGGCGGCTTTGCCTTTTCAGCTCAGGAGGGTTTCATGGAGGGGAGAGAAAAAGAGAGCGTCGTAGGATGTTGGTGATGGTGGATTAGAATGTAATTTATCAAAGCAAAGAAAACACGGTAGGAAAGCACTCTTGCTGCTAAGGTCTCAAATGAGTTGTGTCGAGTAAGACATGAGTGTGGGCTTCCTCGTCAATGAAAGAAACCTATGGAGTCAAATCTGGACTTGCCAGAGATTCAGAGGGAAGAAAATAATCATCTCCCCACACCCCAGGTCTGTCTTGTTTTGTGTAGGAAAGCTTTATGGTGGTGATTTCAACCAAGACAAAATCAGTACTTTAATCCAAATGCTACTCAACACGTGTGGTGTGACGCACATCGGTGAAGATGCGCCCACCTGAGGAGTCTCATTTCTTCCAGACCTGCGACCAGAACGACTGCATTTCTAAAGTAAAACTAGCAGGGTTATGCTGCAGAGGAAGGAGCAAGGGAGATTTCATGAGCTGGAAATGACATCAATAAAAGCAGAAAGCGACTTCACTGATCTGACCGGCATTGCACCCTATAACTATACTGCAAGCTCTGTGTGTAAAAGCGATCTTTCCTCCCTCCCCCTCCCTCCCCCTCCCTCCCCTTCTCTCCTCTCTGACATCCCCTCCTCTCCCCTTCCTTCTCTCCCTCTCCTCTGGTGCTGGGTATAGACCCCTCCATCACACATCCCGAGCTCCACCCTGGCACTCTTAGCAGCCAGATCACAAAGTAAAAAAAGAAATGGGCGACATTTAGTCCTAACTATATATTTAATTGAAGCCAGTGCATTTAAAATATTACTTCAATATAAATCATTTTTTTTTAAAAAAAATCCAGTCTTCAGTTCTTTTCTTTTTCATGTCAAGTATTTAAAATCATACAAATTAGACAAGTCATACTCCAGGCACTACCACCCATGCATTTCTGGAAGGTTTCACATTTTATCAAACACACAGACAGTAAATACTAGGAGGAAGGAGCAGAAGTGAAGCCAAGCCATGTGCCCCGTGGGTTAAGCCCTCAGAGACACGCAAACTGAAGCAGTACAACTGTCAGCTAACTGCTCGAGTGTGTGCATAGACCCAAACCCCTCTTCTAATTCTCAAGGAGCAACTATAAAATACTGGAGTTATTTCAAAGTCCATCTGAAGTAGATGGATAGTTTCTTTCAATGGAACCTCCTTACAAAGGAATTAGCTAGTGTGAGCATACAAGGCTTGTCACACTGTGAGGGTGGCAGAGGGAGGAAAGACAAGTGACAATCCAGCAGAAAGAGGCAAGTGGCCGTGAGCCTCATCCACGTGAGGGAGACGGGGCCAGAGCACAGTCATTCAGAGCATCACCCATCTGGAATGAGAACACAAAGCCAGCACATCAGTCATGAGCCGGAAAGGACGTCAATCAGGAGTGAGTTGGAATGGCCTATTGGCCTTCTGTGACAATGATCTGGAACTTTCGGAGGAGCCAGGCACAGTTTAGGACAAAGCTCAACCATAGTGCCCAACACAATCAGAACTCAGAGGTGGGGAGTGATGTCTGGGCCTCCACAGGTGGTGTAGCTCAGGGCTGATGCTCTTCTTACCAGGTGGGAGCTAAGAAGACCCCATGTTAGCATACCAGCACCATTCTGAGTCCATGAGGTCCGGGAGAGAAACACCACACCGGCCTACCGGGGAGACAGACCTTCAGCAGGCCAGTCTTCCGGGTAGTCACCTGAAGTTGAATCCTAGGGTCTCAGGAAAACTCATAAAGGAGTACCCTGAAGTTCCTCGGAGCATCTGAGTGACCCTGGATAGGGTACTAGGCATAGCAGTGAACCCCACGAAGATGTCTCACGATGGAGAGGTGAAGACTGGGCTCATTTGAGGTCTTGGCTTGGGGACCCTGTTCAGACTGCAGTAATAATCCGCCATGGTATGGGGCTTCCAAAGACAAGGGCAAGTGACTCCATCTGGGAGAAGATGCTCCTAGGAAAAGAGAAATAAAACCAAACAAAGACCTGGGAATAGGGGAGGCATCAGTGACAGAGAGTGTCTTGACAGAATCTGAGGTAAGATTTACCCCTGTAATGACCAATGCCAGCAAATGCCCTTTGACTTCCCCTAACTGTACTGTGTTTGTTACTCCCAAATGAAAGAATCTTGGCTGAGGAGAAGTTGGTCAATGCCAAGTGTGTGGCTTCTTTCCTCAAGGAACCTGCTCTGTTATGAGAACAGCTCTCTCTTCCCTGAAGATTCACACAAATAACCAAATAGATGAGCAAGTCAGACTCCTTTGAAAGTCATCCCTCTTCCCTGGAATATGTCAGGTGGGTGGACACACGGGGATCTCCACATGGGAAGAACGGAGCCCGGTTACCAAGGGTCTTCTTAAAACACCTCTAAGAACAGTTTTACCCTGCCCCTTCCAAAGCACCTCAGTGACACCCAGTGCGTTTACAGTCACATGTGGGATCTGGTCCCAGCTGCTCTCCAACGTCGAGCCAGCCACTCATGCCCCGCCCTGTTCTCTGTTCATGTTCTCTGTTCTCTCTCTCTCTCTCTCTCTCTCTCTGTCTCTCTCTCTCTCATTATTTAGAACTTACTTACTTTGAAGAAGCCCAATTCCATGCAGCCCAGTCAAACTGTTATGTCTGAATAGCTGTACTGTTTGTTTTGTTGTCTGTTGATTACATGTGTAATCCTACTATGTGTAAACTTCTGTGGGCAGTCCCTTATTCCTTGTTTATCTCTATGCTCCCAGTATATAGAGGGACACCTCATATACTATTGTACCGTCCAATAAACATTTATCAGTTGCATAGACTGAACACACAGGCTGTTTATGCTAACAGCGCTGACCTGTCTTCTCACACCTGTTCCATTTAGTACATTAGCAAGGTTAATGCAACCTATTTCCCCAGATTCAAGCTGGCATGGAGCGTCCATTCTGTTGGAAGTAGTGAGTCGATAAGCTTCTTCAGCTCTGCGAGTTTAGAGAGATGCACACAGCAATGGTCAGCTCATGGATTTGCAGGACACACTGTGCTGTGTGCACCACCTTTTGGGATGGCCCAGGAGGTCCAGACGTGAGATTGGTAAGAGCCACAGACAAGAATCCTTAAAGACATGTGCACTTTCCCTCTTGAAACATCTCAGGACATGGATGATGCAGGGGTTCCCACACTCTTGCCTTTCCTGATGTTTGTCACAGAGAGGGACGGGGTGGCTTGTCTTGAAAGGGGTGTGAGGTAGAACTCCCAGTCCTCTTGAGAGCTGTGACCGTCCTGTTTGTGTATTAACAGCTAATTAGATTATTTACGCCCATAGAAGGGATTTTGTATTAACTTGAATATCTGGTTTCAGAGATGTCTCATAATCTGCTAAATATGTTCACGGTCCTATCATGGTTGAGAGTAAAAGATGTCTGAAGACAATACAGGGTTGCTAGCCTCCTGCCGCAGAGTGGTCAGGAGACTGACCTGCCACCTATTCTTCCAGAGGGGACAGGGCTCAGAAGTCCTCGAGATCTTAAATCTTCAAGTCACGGCACAAAGGGAATTCACACCTGAGTTCAGACCCACGAGGCATTCGGGTGCCAGCCTGCTGTCTACCAGGGGCACTGACTCACCTCTGCCTGTCAAAGGGTAGATTCAGAATCTGAATACAAGGGGAAAAAATCCACCTGAAGAGCAGGGGAGGCCTCGGGCCAGTCTGGTGAGGCTGAGGAAGCATTGCAAGTGCCAATCCATCAGAAATTACTCACTTGTGCCTTGGAGCTCTTGTCTAAACTTGGCCTGACAGAAGGCCAGTGTCTCACTGCCAGAATGAAGCAATGTCCGACTGTGGAGGCTTAGCCATGAATCAGTCCTGAAAGGAAGAACAGACTTCACTTCAGAGGGAGCCTGACATGCTTTTCTCCCCTGTTCCATCTGATGTGCATGGACACACACACACACACACACACACACACACACACACACACACAGAGTGAGATAGACTGACTGACAGCTCAGTAAGCTATGTGGTCAACCAGCACACAGGCCCTCTGGCTCTGAGGGATTCCAAAAGGCAAAGAGATGACCTGGAGAAGCCGGACAACAGCAGAAGTGATGGCCCTGGCACGAGGCCGGGCTCGAGAGGTATGCGCTCCTTCTGTTCCTTTGGCTACCCGAGCTGATCAGTCAGCCCAAGGTCAGCCGATCCCTCTTTCTGAAGCATTCCCACTGAATCACAACACCCAACAACAAAGATGAATGTTGGGACAGGAAACATGTTGGAAACTTTCCAGACCAATCCCCGTATTTGTAAACAAAGCAAGAGCCATGCTCTGTCCAAGGTCACACAGCAAGTTCATCCCAGAGTCAGGACCCGGAAGCCAAGCTTCTGATTCCCAGCATTCCTCATTCTCAGTAAGCCTACGTAACCACTACTTGGCTTTGTTGGTATCCATATGTCTGTCTGTCCTTCCCCAGTGAGATTCTAGGGAACTCTAATCTCCCTCATTGCTATAAGCAATAAGGTGTGTTATTCTTTATGGTTCTAAAGTCCTTCAGGATCTTTAGGACTTTTGATTCTAAAATGATGCTTTATTAATGGCCCCCTAATCTATCTCATGAGACCTAAGACTATGATGCAGAAAGTTAACAGCTATTTCTGTGGATTAGAATCAGTATTCAAGGAAATACCAGGTGAGAAACTCAGCTGAGAGAGAGAGAGAGAGAGAGAGAGAGAGAGAGAGAGAGAGAGAGAGAGAGATTATAGTATTATATATGTACCACATATATACAGGTGCCCATAGAGGCCATTGGATCCCTAAAGTTGGAGTGACAGGCAGTTGTGAGCCACCTGAGGTGCTGAGAACCAAACCTGGGTCCTCTGTAAGAACGGTAAGTACTCTTAATTGAGAGCACTCTCCCCAGCCCCAACATACCTTTTCTCTAGCTCACCACAGAACAGGATATTGAGGCAAAGGCTAGAACAGTTTAATAGATAGTTACTAAGTTAAAACCTTTGGGTACCAGAAACAGGGCTCTAAGCTGTACACCACCACAACCTGCTACTCCGTCACCTAACAGATCTTAACAGACACCATGGCTCCAGAGGCATCCTCATAACACTCCCCTGGCCCAACTCTTTGAGAGTAAATGGTGGTAAGGTTACAGCAAGAAGGAAAACCATGGTGGAATTCTGAAAATGCTCTGGGGCTTGTAACAAAAGGAGGGTTTTAACATAATGCTACAACGAACACCCGGGACTCCATGTCTGATTAGTACTGTCAAGAGGACAAGGCTCATGAATTACCTAGGAGGCCAGCCTCTGGTCATACCCATGGGCGTATCTAGATTCAGTTAAATGAGGTGGGAAGACCCATCTTAACTGTGTGTGACATCATCTTATTGGCTGCATCATGAGCAGAAAGAGAAGAGGAAGACAGTGAGCTGAGCATCTGCCTTCATCCCTGTCTGCCTCCTGCCTGTGGATGCAAAGCCTCCAGCTGCCTTCTTCTTCTGCCGTGATGGCTTCCCTGACATGACAGACTGCACCCTTGAACCACGAACCAAAATAAACTCTTCCTCAGCTAAGTTGCTTTTGCATTTTATCCATGGGAGCAGAGAAGTAACTAAGACAGCCAACAAGGAGCCAAGCTGAGATGGCAGCCAAGTGTATGAGCAACGAGGACCGGCAAGAGGCTTTGGAGAGAGCAGATGAGAGCAGGAAGAGGGAGAAGACTCAGGCCCCTCCCCCACCCTCCACCCAGTCACATCCAAGACACAGAATATCTAGAGGCAAGAGTTTGAGCAACCTGGGCAAAAGCAATCTCAAATGAGTAATGTTATACAATTTTGCTGGTGTGCTAATTGAAATGGCGTGGATTGTTCTAGATAAAATAAATTGGAAGGTGGCTATCCGAGCAGGCCTGAGACCACCATCCTTGGCAAAGCCTGCTCTCTGGGGCTCAAGGTTTTGCCTGGTGGGATTTCTTTATTATTTTATAGGACTGTATCTAAGTTATGGTGGGTCACAGTGCCTTAACTGTTGAGCATTTGTTTTTCCTTCTGAGAGTATGCAGCATTGGGACATAGAATCCCTACCTGATCAAACCTTAAGGACAAAGACCAATGGAGAGAGTCTCTAGTGGGTGGTAATATGCAAATGCATCATTTTACTCCATTTTCCTGATAAAGGGTAGCTTTGTCTGAGCATGCGTGGGAAGGAAAACCAGGAAGCCCACAGGACCTGGGAGAAAGTCTTCAAGCTGCCTGTACAAACATCCTTGTGACATAGCTACGATGAGTTTTGGCTGAGTGTACTTGACACTGTGTTTTTTTAGAGAATTTCTAAACGATGGCCCTGGGGACCTGAAGCACAGGAGCTCTCATTAAAACACATCTGAAAAAATACTGCAAGACTAAGTTACCAATATCACTGTGGAGGAAAACTATCCCTACAACAACAATAACGACAACAATAACAACAACAATAACGACAACAACAATAACAACAACACCCACTTGGTTAGCTTTGGACTTGCTCTTTGGCACTTTATAGAGAAGATCGGCAGGGTCTCAAATGCATAGCAGTTCTCTGGCCTTAGCCTCCCACTGGCTGAGATTATGGGCGTGATCCATCACTTCTGGTGTGCATGTATTGTTAGATTCTGAAGAGAGGAGGTTGAATGTAGATCAGTCTATGGCCTCCAGACACGTAAGGACTCAGAGCAGGCTTCCTCTGGTTACTGAAGTATTCAGCCTTAAGAATGTGATAATGAGTGTTATCGACATGAAGGTCTTCCAAAAAGGCACATAGATCCCAATTCAGACATCCAGTTAGATTGCATCGGAAAATTCCACAACTGTTTCTCTCAGCTGTTCTGTAGCTTGAATATTTCAGCAAAACCAAGAAATGCATCTCTTGTCGCAGATCTTTCTCTCCACAATTGAGGTTATAACCAATTTTGTCTAACGTTGGTCCCTTCCCAATGACCAACAAACCTAAAACAGGTGGTGATAGGTCTCCATGTGTACAAGTTATTGAATATGATAGTATTACACTCAGCAGGATTCTGAGCTATATCTCATCTACCTGGCAAGAAGGAGGGGAGTTGAATCGTGATGCCTAGACACGATGCATGATGCCTAGACTCAGAGGAATGCACCATAGCACTACATCAGCACTCATTTGCTTTTCCTGATCTTTGGATCCAGGATATGGCAATTTAAAAAAGTAATTGAGCAGGGTACAGTTGTACACACCTTTTACCCACACTTGGATGGAAGGCAGAATTAGGTGAATCTCTCTGAGTTGGAAGCCAATCTGATATACCCAGCAGGTTCCAGGCTAGCCAAGGCTACATATTGAAAGTTTGTCTCAAGAAAATGAAACAACACCCACAATCCTAATTTTAACTACCAAAGAAGAGCTGGGAGAATAATGTAAAAGCCAAGGCATTCAAGAAACTCAAGCAGAAAATTTCCACTTAAAAGCAAACAAACCCCAAACCTCACTGCCTCTGAGTGACTTGGGTTATTCTGAGGGTAGACTAAGACAGTCACTGAAGTGTTTGGGTACAATTATCTGCCATTATGCCAGTCTTCACACGGCTTTCTGTTTGCTTGTGCTGGAGTCTGGGATGAACCCCAGGGCCTCTTGCTGCCAGGCAAGCACTTTCCCATGGAGCTGCAGCCTGAGCCCACAACCCATAGAATGGCTTTTGTTTGGGACTTCCAAGTACATTGTGGTTAACTGTGCTTTAAAAAGCAACCGTGGTATGCTCCAGCCACAAGCAAGAGAGGCTGCCCAAAATGTCCTCGAGGAATTGCACACAAGCACTCCCTCTAGGTGGTGGACCAGCAATGTTCTTTGTTTTTCTTTATCCTGCTACTTCCTGTTCACCCGTGATCTCTCCCTTGCTGATGTCTTCCTTGTTCTGTGACCCCAGATGCTGTGGTCTATATAGTCTAAAAGGAACAATGTTTCTGACTTCTGGTTGCTGGTTTGCTGGTTGAGTTTAGTGTGTGTGTGTGTGTGTGTGTGTGGTGTGTACATGGATGTGTATGTATGTATGTATGTATGTATGTATGTATGTTGTGATGTGCATGTGGTTATGTATTGTGTGGTGTGTGCATGGGTGTACATGTGTATATACATGTGTGTACATGTGTGTATGTATGTGTGATATGTGTGTGTGTCTGTGTGCATGTAGGTGTGGTGTGTGTGGGAGTATGTATCTGTGGTCTCTGTGTGTATATGTGTATGGGGTATGTATGTGTGTGGGGTGTGTGGGGTGTATCTGTGAGTATGCATGTGTGTGGTGTATGTGTATGTATGTGTGTGTGGTATGCATGTGGGTATCTATGTATGTGGTGTGTGTACATGTGTGTGTACATGTGTAGGTGTGTGTGTATGTATGTGTGTGGTGTGTGCATGTGTGTACATGTGTGTGTATATATGTGTGGTATGTGTGTGTATGTTTGTGTGCGTGTCGGTGTTGTGTGGTGGGGTTATCTGTGGTCTCTGTGTGTATATGTACATGTGTATGGGGTATGTATGTGTGGGGTGTGTGGTGTACATGTGTGTGTTCATGTGCACGTGTGTGCGTGTGAATGTGTGTATGTGTCTGTGTGTGTGTGTTTCTGAACAAGATTAGAGGGAGAGAAGAAAGTGCCCAGGAAAGGCACAGCTGGACCGCAGCCCCTGTATTCCCAGCAGCTTGAGGACTGTTCATGGATGCACATGCCTTTCTGCTTTGTGGATTTCCTTCAATAAACACAGACAACATCATGTCATCCCTAAAGGTCCCACAAGGCAGAATCTAGTCCAGATTTTACTTACCTCTCGGGTTCTGTTCCTTCCTGTGGGGTAGACTAGAGAAGGCATCGGGGATTCTGGGGTGGAGACTGGGAGGATGAGGTGTGGCCAAGATGCTAGTTCTGTTGTAGTGTATAGCTTTATAGCTTAACTTCAAACATCAGATACCAGGCCGAGTTCTACCTCTGCTGAAAATGTTTAAAGTCGTAAGATGGTAACTTCCCAATAACTGTGAGGAAAATTATACACTTCTGTTTTTACACCTATGAATTCCCTTAATTGCATAAGTAGTGGTTAAGGTTTTCTTTTAAGTTTGAAAACCTAGACCCAAACTGAACATAAATAATATTCAAGTTATACTTAGATAATAATTTTGACTTTGAGTGTAATATCTACACGCTATACTAATGTTTGCTTAATGTTGAGGTGGAAATGGAAAGAAAGTAACAAGAATGAGAACGCGAGAGAAGAAAGAATAATGAAAAGGATGGCGGGCCAGCGATATGGCTGTGGCCTGAGATGAGATCTGCACACCTTTCCTGGGTTCAAATTCTAGGCTCAAACAATCTTCCGGTCTCCGCCTCCGGAGTAGGCCAGGTTCACACCACTGAGCTGCTTCTACTGACTGAATCTAAACCTTTAGCTCACAAAATACAAAACCAAACAAAGACAAAAAGGCAAATGGCAAACTGGATACACTGTTGCGGGAATATTGGAAACCAGTTTTAAATGAATTATGTAATAGTCACCTAGCTAGAACAGGAAGAGGGATAAGAAAATTGACAATGAGTGTATGAACAAATTCTGCTCTCTTGAAGCACTCAAAGGTGGCCGAAGGGTTCCAGTGGTCAGCCGTGCCTGGAGACCGTCATGCTAGAAGGCAGTTGGTTACTCTTTCAAGTGTGCATGCCCTCCACTCAGAAATTCCACCCCAGCATATCATGGGAGGTGGACTTCAGGATGTTTGCACTGAACGAATCTCAGGATTTTCATGGCAAAACTGGAAACAATCAGAAGTCAGGCGATTTGCTAAATAGGTTCAAGTAAACCTATTCACAGGACCCATGCAGTTCTTAGACCGTGGCAATGGCCTGGTGACTATGTATCAAACCGGGGCAGGAGCACATGGTGCTCCATCCACAGTGAACAGGGCAGGAGCTAGCTGTGGAACGGGAGTCACCCAGCTGCCCCTGTCCCGGTCCTTCCCAACAGAGACATCTTAATGTATGAAAAAGCTTCAAAAAAAGGCATTTACCTTGTCATACTGAACACTCAGCCTGAGGTCATCTGCATGCCGCACTTAGTCGTCTCCCTGACTCAGAATTGTGCTGCAGCTTGTTATTGTGTTTTTAAAGGAAGGCTATAAAAGGCTTGCAGAGCTCCCACTAAAACTCTGGGGCATGGGGGGAGCAGTGGTGGGATGGGGGTGGCAGGGAGCAGATGGGGTGGGGTGTCTTATTACCCCTGGTTTTCTTCAGTGACCGTAAATTACACTTAGGGAGGTTACCGGGAGTCTTGGGGAAACAGCTGAAGCCCATCTTTCTAGGAAGAAGAGCTGATGGTGAGGGGAACCACCCCCACGCTCTAGGAAGCAACTCTCCCAGCCCCTGGCCAGCTGCACAGGGAGGAGGGCCTCTCCCAGCCTGCTGCCAGCAGGCTGCAGGGTCACGGGGCAGGGCTGCGCCTGAGCAGTCAGCACACTACTCCATTGTCTGAGCAACACACCCCATTGAAGTCAATGAGAAACAGATGGCCGGGACCGCTCTTGTTCCGCACACCTCCAGTGTCAGCCCGCTCACAGCCTCCAGGGTCAGCCAGGGATCTGCTTTTCATTTTACAGACAGAGAAGAGCCACAGAGGAAGGAGTGAGGGAAGCTATGGTTTCCAGAGAGTCAAGGGAGTTGATGCAATAATAATTCAGTTCCCACCCCCTACTCAGGAAGGCAAGACCATCCAAGCAGGCAGGATGCTTGCAGCCTGGGCTATAAACTCTCTCTCCCTTCCCCTCCTCCCCCTGGTTCCAGCAAGCCCTTCCCAGGATCTGTGGGCTGTTCTCCAGGCTCTCAGGGCCAGCAGCAAAAGAGTTCAAATGGGGTTTTCCAGTTTGCATTGTGAGAAGAAACCTTGTAGTAATCACAGCAGGAAGCAAGTCCCAGAGAGGTGGGGTGGAAGGAATCTGGGTCTGGTGGCCCTTCACAATGGATTATTTCAAGCACTGGCACAAGCCAGGGACAGCCATTTGGCCAGGACAAGGCATGAAGTCATATATTGGGTATAAGGAGAGGTACTGGCGCTGCCTGGGTTCTGTCCAGACTCTCTTCTTAATTGCTGTGCTACCTCAGGGCAACTACTTAAGCCCTCTGAGCCCCTGCGTCCTTATCACATAGCTAGGTGTGAGGCTGTTGTCACTTTGTAGACAACACTGGAGGGTTAACTCACCAGAGCAGGCTCACACTGCTTGGTCCATAGGAAATGCTCTTTAAAGGCCAACTCCTATTAGAATGTCAGCTCCTTGTGTCTTTTATCTTCCCTTAACATCGTTTGGCATCATGGCATGCTCATGTGTATATTTTTCATAACTCTAATGGGCATAACCCCATTTCCATATGTTTTCTATCACCTCAATCAGGCTCTGTCTGAGGGCAGTTTCTTCTGGGGTGCCACCTCTGGATCCCACCTGCAGCCACTATCTCTTTAGATTGTGACTCATCTCCAGATCAGTGATCAGTGTGGACCTTTGTGTATGGTGCTGTGTAACAGGCCAAATGCACCACACAACACACACACACACACACACACTCATACACACTCACACTCTCATACACACTCACATACACACACACTCTCACACACACTCTCACACACACTCACACACACACTCATACACACTCACACTCTCACACACACACTCTCATACACACACACTCTCTCACACACTCACATACACTCTCACACACTCACACACACTCACGAACACACATACACCTGCCCCATTTTCCTTCACCAGGCCCTCCGCAGCAGTGCTCAATAGTGCCCTAGTTCAAACAGAGACTTGTATGTGACCGCAGGGGAGGAGTACCACCCCAGAATCCTAAAATAAGACAAAGTGGAAAAAGCAAACCCAGAGAAGGGGCCCCTACAAGGGGAGGGAGGCCAAACTGTGTCTGCAAATTGAGAAAACATTGAAGAAGAGACAGAGAGTTTGGAGTTTTGGAAGGAGAAAGGCTGATTGGCCTTTGAGATGTGGAGTCAGAAAGGGAAAGACATCACGCCATGGAAATTTTGGAAACCAAGAATCACAAAGCTATCACAACTGACAGAGTGTGGATGCAGAAGGCGAGAGGGGATTCTGCAGGTGTGTGGGAAAGAGGCTTTCAGACACGGACATCAAGGCCTGTCCAAGTCAGGGAAGTTGTGCCTGCCTGGCAGCTTCCTCTGAATGTGCTAATTACAGTTTTTGTTCTTCAACCAAAATAGTTTATTTGTGAGGAGGGCTGAAGTCCAAGGGTGGGAGAGAGCATCTTCTCACAGGCAGCCAGCAGGCGACCGTGCTTGAAGGATAATAAATGTATTGCTATGCAACAGCATACTCACTTCTCATGAAGGCTGGATCTTACGATCCTTCTATGAGGAAGCTACTGCAGCAGAGTCCTGGTGAGGATGAGCATTCCGAGGGAAAAAGAGAAAGTGGCAGTACAGTTCAGTGATTAGGTCCCTCTTTGTATCGTCTACGCCAGGCTACAGTAGCAGCTCTAGATCGCAGGGATTCTAAACAACACAGGAGACTTCTGATTCATGTCCCAGTCTATGGTAGGTTGGGTGGAGCTTTGCTCACCATTTGTCTTACCCTTACTCAGTGGTCCAGGGTGATGGAGCAGCCAGCATCTCACACCAAGCTAGCTGTAATGGCAGAGACAAGGAAGTGAGCTAACACACACACACATGCAGACACACATGCACGCACACACACAAGCATGGACACACACATGCACACACACACACATGCATGCACACATAGACACACATAAGCATGGACCCACACATGCATGCATACACACACACACTCATAGACACACATACATGCTCGCACACAGACACACACAAGCATGGACCCACACATGCATGCACACACACATGTATGCACACACTCATAGGCACACATGTGCACACACACATACACACACACCACACTGGCTTTGCACTCACTCCCATTTCATTGTCAACAGTAGACTTGTAGATACACTGCAGTACAGTTATATACTGCTCAGGAGAACAGAATGTGTACAATGGTTCTAAGGAGTACTCCAGCCATTGCCCTTTCACTCAGAGCTGCCTGCTGTCCCCTGCCTGTTCCTCCCCTCAGCATGCCTCTTCTCCATGATTCCCAGTCTCCTTTGTCCATGACTGTCAGGATGTAGTTTGGTTGATGACTGGACATAATGTTTACACCTCAAGTCCACAACCACAAAATGAAGATGGACAGACAACCAAAGTGGGATTGCAGAGCAGAAGCGGAGAGCAGATAGCCCCAAGCCTCTCTCTTTCCTTTTTAAAAAGATTTATTAATTTCATGATGTATATGGGTTTTCTGTCTGCGTGTCTACACACCCAAAGAGAGCACGGCATCCTGTGAGAATACAGTTCTGGCTGGTCATGAGCCACCACGAGGTTGTTAAGAGTTGAACTCAGGACCTCTGGAAGAGCAGCCAGTTCTCTTAACCCCTGGGCCATCTCTCCAGCCCCAAGCCTCACTCTTTCAAGTGCAGAAATGGAATCAAAGGAATAATCATGTCTGCAGAATTCCAGGAGGGACCAAAAGTCTCTATCCATGCACTGCCCTTCTCTTGAGTACTAAGCAGGAGCTGTAAAGATGGGGGTAGGGGGTGCCATGCCATTCCTTGCTTCCTGCTGACCTCTGTGTTATGAACTTAGAGTACCACAGGGCTTGGATGGGGGCAGGGCGGATGAGGTCTCAGTCACACACCTGCACTTGCTGGATTCTGACAAAAATCCAAGAGACCCTGAAGGAGCCAGAGCTCCAGTGAGGTCAGTCCCAGCAGACACCATGATTTTAGCCTGGCAGGACCCTTCCCAAGAAGCCAGTCTCTGAGCACAGCTCCTAACACTAAGGTTATTATAGAGAAAGCATGCTGGGTTGCTCACCAGCTAAGTTTAAGGTGATTTGCTCTACATGGTTACCAAATCAGTGCACGGCCCTAGCAGGATCTGCAGCGCCTGCCTCTGTGTTTCCCTGCTGTGCCCGAGGAGCTGGGTGGCTGAGATCCCCAGGGAGACATGCTATGTAAGCACTATGGTCTGTCTTTTCTCTATTCTTTACAATGCTCAAGACATCTCAGGTGTCAATGACAGACGTTGCTCAGAAATGGAAGTACTGCTTCACCACACGCCCCTCCCCTCCCTGCCCTGATCAGAGTCCTGCACCAACCTTCTTTTGTGGGGACACAAGCTCTGAGCCTCTTATTGAACACACACTTCATATTCCAGGTACAGAATGTCTTGAATGTCCCCCTTTAGCTGCCCGAGGACTGATCCTCTCTAGTGCAGAGGGCAAGGGGACCCCCGAACAGCCTGCACCCCTGAGAGGGCACAGGCAAGAGCCAAGTAGAGCATTAGAAAGGGAAAGAGTGTTTGAAAAGCCCAAGGCTCAGCCATAGGCCTAAAGGCAGCAATAGGCCTGACATACATACATGCTAACACAAAGTCTTGGGTCTCTGTGGAAAAACACTGAAACAGAAGGCTATAAGCTATTGTAAACAGGCAGCTTTTGTGGAAATTTACCAGACCGAGTAGTCATAGGTCTTATAAATAGGCAGCCTCGGTGGACAGTACCAACTTAGATAAGGACAAGTGAATCATAGGCAGAGCCATAGTGACCTGTCCCTGAACCTACACCCAGCTGATACCCTGTTCTGAAAGGTATCTGTACTCCCCCTGAACACCTATGCTCCGGTGCCATTCCTTTCCCACGTCCTGCCTTTTTGTGTTTATAACCCTGTGTGAATAAGTAAATTACAATGTGATTTAAATAACTAAATAGATAAAATTAAAAAAAAAAGAAAAGAAAAGCCCAAGGCTCAAGGTTATCTGTGACTGGAGGGTGGGGTGGGGAAGGAGGTGGGGGTGGGGTGGGGAAGGAGGTGGAGGGGTGGGGTGGGGAAGGAGGTGGGGGGTGGGGTGGGGAAAGAGGTGGGGGGGTGGGGGAAGGAGGTGGGCAAGAGACTCAGTCGGCCGCTGTTGTATGGTGCATTATCGGACTTAGAGCAGAGAAGGTGTTAGCAAGGAAAGGCCATCAGGAGAGCACTACAGGGGCACCACTGTCCCCTCAGGTAGCTGCCATCTGACCTCTGCACTGAACCAATCCCAGATGCCCTCTCTCCCTGAATTCCCCAACTTTAATGGCAGTGCTGTCCACCAATAATCCCCAGCTCTGCCCACTGCCTCACTCTGTAACCTACAGCATCTCTCTTTAGGTCAAGGCTCACCCATCTCTCTCCAGGAAGATGTTGAACCTCAACCTTCCTGCTTCCTAGCCTCCGCAACTGCACCCAGGAAACCCACTCGTGGAGAAGGGAACTGACTCGTTACACATTTACGATCAGAACCATTTACATTGAAATCCCCACGACTATGATGACACTAGAGAACAGCGGTGTCTTCATTTTATCACAAACCTGAGATTCAAAAGAATTTAGTTCTTCCCAATAGAAAGGGCTGTCGAGGGGCCAGCTGAGCCTGGGTCTGAACCTCCATTCACAACCTCCATGCAAATCTAAAAGTTCCTTCCCTATTTTCTTTCCTTCTCTATTTTCCATCCTTTCATTTCTTCTCTTTCCCTCCTCCTCTTTTCCTTTGCCTCATTCCTCAGAACTTGAGATCCTTCTGCTTCTGCCTCCAGAGCACGGGGATTATAGCTCTGGCCACCACACCTGGAGCACGGGATTGCAGCTCTGGTCACCACACCTGGAGCACAGGGATTGTAGCTCTGGTCACCACACCTGGAGCACAGGGATTGTAGCTCTGGCACCACACCTGGAGCACGGGGATTGCAGCTCTGGTCACCACACCTGGAGCACAGGGATTGTAGCTCTGATCACCACACCTGGAGCACGGGGATTGCAGCTCTGGTCACCACACCTGGAGCACAGGGATTGTAGCTCTGATCACCACACCTGGAGCACAGGGATTGTAGCTCTGGTCACCACACCTGGAGCACAGGGATTGCAGCTCTGGTCACCACACTGGAGCACGGGGATTGAGCTCTGGCCACCACACCTGGAGCACGGGGATTGCAGCTCTGGTCACCACACCTGGAGCACAGGGATTGTAGCTCTGGTCACCACACCTGGAGCACGGGGATTGCAGCTCTGGTCACCATACCTGGAGCACAGGGATTGTAGCTCTGATCACCACACCTGGAGCACGGGGATTGCAGCTCTGGTCACCACACCTGGAGCACAGGGATTGTAGCTCTGATCACCACACCTGGAGCACAGGGATTGTAGCTCTGGTCACCACACCTGGAGCACAGGGATTGCAGCTCTGGTCACCACACCTGGAGCACAAGGATTACAGCTCTGCCCCACTATACCTGGAGCACGGGGATTGAGCTCTGGCCACCACACCTGGCTCCTGTATGGGTCTTAATTCCAACTCCTTTCTCTTTAGTTCCCTGATTGAAATTCTTCAAAGGACCCCCATTGCTTTAAAAAAAAAATTTTAGTATTTTTGAGTCAGTACAGAACTAATATTAAATGTCTTGTCTTGGTCTTATGTTCCTCTCTAATAACATACTATAGTGTGAGTGATTTGATACATGACAGAATTCCTTACGGCTGGGAGCCCAGGTCAAGGGAGCTATGGGGCAGATGTCGGGGCAGGGCTACTTTCTGTTTCCAAGATGGTGCCATGGATGCTGTGTCTCTGAAGGGAAGGAACACTTTCCTCACTTGGCTGAAGACAAAGGGCAAACTCCCTTCTCAAGCCCTGGTCCGTGAGCGCTCGTTTGTGCAGTAGTGTGTGTGGAGGGCAGAGGTACCAGCAAATCTGATTCGGTATTAATGAGAGTGACAACGGCACTTGCCTGTTTCCTCTCCTAGGTGACATCTCTACTGAGATCCTGATGAATGAGGGGTGGGGGCGGGGATGCAGCCAGAGGAAACAGAAAGCCACTTTTCTTATGTTTTTTAGCACAGTTTTTATGTTTGAGACTAATCTATCCACCAAAAAATAAATATGTGTGTGTATGTACTGTGTGTGTAAAGTATATATGTGTATGAGTCTTTGTGTGTGTGCATGGATGTGTAAAATATATGTGCGTGTATAAGTATGTGTGAGTTGCATACATGTTTTAATATGTTTATGTATGTAAGTGTATATATATGTATGTGCATACATTAGTGAATGTGTGCATGTAAATATGTGTATATAAGTTTGTGTATATGCCCATGTATATGTGTGTGTGCATATATATACATATATATATGTGTGTGTGTGTATATATACATACATACATATATATGTTTTTTGTGTGTATATGTGTGTGTGTGTGCGTCCATATCTGTGTGAGCACTGGTTGCTTGGATTTGTTATAACCAAGAGTTCCCAGCTGCCAAGTGGAATTAATAGAACCTGTTGCTTCTCTCTTGCCCACAGCAGCCATGGTGTGACTTAATGCAGAATACTCTATTCAGAATTAATTACTGAAGCATATACAGCTGAATCCATCACGTGCCCCTGACAGAAATAACAAACCTGGATATATGGACATCTGGTTGACAGTCTCATGTCCGAAGACATAAAACTGATGACAGAGTTAGCTGCCTAACTTTCACTTGTATCCGGGATGAGAACCCACTCAGAATCTGCATTTATACATGGAGTTGGCCACATGGCCACATAAATCATAGGGAAATTCGGAGCAGATGTTGTCGAGTAGCTGGGACTCTGTTAGAGCTGCCCTGGGATGGAAAAGTGACACAGAGCAGACTCTACATGCTCCATAGACAGAGCAATGTAGCTACGTGAAAGGAATATTTATATTGCAGATAGACTGGCTTTTAATCAACAAATGTGATTACTTTATTGTCTAGTTCAGGGCAAGGCAGCCGGCCAAATATGCAGGCATTCTGAGAGGAGGGAATAAGGTCCTGGGGCAGAAGGCTGTAGGTGCCCTGGCTGTCATAGGGTCTTTTCTGCTCTTGGGTGGCAACTGAGACCTTCCCTGGGGCCCTTCCCAGTAGTATCCCACGGGTTCAGAGCCTTTTTCAAGAGACTGGGGGTGTAACTCTGAGCTGGCCTGAAATCACAGCCCCAGAGTCTGCTCTCTGGCAGAGTCCACGCAGACATGCTTCACGGGATCCTCTGGGCTGTGTTTACTCCAGTTAGTCTGCTTCATCTGAAGTCATTGTTTTGATCCTCATTTGGAAGAATGTTCCAGATGTTCTTTCCTAGGGAGGAAGAATGCCCTTCTCAACACAAATGCCTGCGTTGCCGAGATAAAGTGAGCTATGTCCTGCTCCACGTGGCCTCTGGCTTCCCAGCCTTCATCTCCACCCAATACACCCTCTTCACGTGATCAAGCGGAATAAGGCAGAACCATAGACCAGAGACTCTTCTCTCTTGGCAAATGAAGACCTGGCACCAGAGGTCTGGGGGTAAACCGATCAGAAGACGACCTAAGCCAAATAATGACTCGATTTGATTTTCTGGCTGCACAAAGGGAAGGCTGTTTCACTTTGCTGATAGGTGCTCTGGTGGGTAAGAGCGCCCTCCTGGGTGGGAGACTGAACTGCAAGCTAACAGGAGAGAGGCTGGACAACCACCTCTGAGTGCGGAACCGAGGAGGACAAATATGCTTCCTTGTCTTGCTCCTGGCTGCGAGGAGCCTCCCCGACTAGTGTCCTTCCACATGAGCTCACCTCAAGTCGTTCCACACGAGACCACCTCAAATAGCCTTTTTCAGTCTGGCAAAATGAATGGTGGACAGAAAAGAAAACAAAGGTGTCCTTAACTAAAAAATCGCTTTTCTGTTTCTAGGTGCTAGCACTAGGCAGGGGCTCCATGATCTCAAATATCAGCTGAGTGCTAGTCACACACTTTGCTTTCTGAGCTCTGCTTGGTGATCTGCGGGAGGTACGTTGTTTTCCCTAGCACACTGTAGCATTCAAAATAGATATCTGGGTGACCAGAAAGCAGTTGGAATCACAGAAAAACCATAGACTTGGGGACACACTGCAATGTATTAGCCCTGGTATTGCTAAAATTTCTTCCCTCTGGGCGATATAAACAATGTCTACCATCATTCTGTGTTTCAAGGACAAACCAAAGCACCACTAACCCAAGTTCACTCTGAGGAAGCAGAATTTGTCAGGTTCACTGACTGGGAGGGGCCACTGGCCTCAGAGTACCCTTAAAGCAGTCACACTCGAAGGTCTGCACCCAGCATGGATGATGTTTCTTCTATGGCTGTGGAGCTAGAGTCCTCTCCTCTAATCCTTCCCCACCTGTATGTCAGAGATCCTGAGGCCACACACAGTTAGGGCCAGGACTACATGCAAACGGTTTGCAAGATTCTCAGGAGAGAGTCCCCTGGTCTCACTTGCCTTGTTCTAGGACAAACATCCACAGTCAACCAGCTCAGCGGTGACTGCCTTTGGTGAGTGGTCCAGCTGAACTGGGGATGGCCACATTCTGGTGTGAGGACAGTCCTGTACATCACAAGCTTCGGGACACTGGGATAATATACAGCTTTTACGTTTTTATAGTATTTCAAACAGAAATGTCTTTACTGAAGTTCTAACACAGACGGCCAGGAAAAAGCACCCCCTCTAACCACGAGCCATCTAAACTTAACCAGGGAAGTATGGTATTTGTTTGCCATAACTACACAGATCTTTACAGACAGGTCACTCACTGTACTTAGAAGCCCTGACACGTCCTTGGAGCTTTGCGGTACAGAAACTCGGGTGGATAACTTGGGAGCGACTCAAGGTTCAAGTCCTCGAGAAAAATCTGTCACCCTCTAATTTCTTCAGATATTCCTTATATGTGTAAAAATAAAATGTGTACCATCATGAGAGCCAGTTGCTGAGGTCTGAATGTATAGCCCACTCCCACCGGGCATGACAGTGTTAAGAAGTAGGGCCTTTGGTAGGTAGTCTGGAGCTCTCATGAATGGGAAGAGAGGCTCATGTGAGGTCATGGTGAAAAGGCTCCACTCTGTGAACCGGGAGCAGCTAGTCGCTTACCAGACGCCACATCTGCCAGCCCCTTGATCTTGGAAATCCCAGCTTCCAGCCTGCAAGAAATAAATCGCTGTTGTTTATAAGCAACTGGGTTTATAGTGCTTCATTCAAGCACTCTGAACGGACTGACACAGCCCTTCCATTTTCCACCAGAGAACTGCGTCACGCAATTGCTTTTGATCTTTTCTCCTGGGCCAAGTTTGGTCAAGAGACATAAACTTCAGGTAATTCCTCTGAGCCACAGCATGCAGAGGATGCACGATGCTGGACACTGGAGGGGGGGTTGATGAATAGTATGGCTGCCATATCACCAATGAATGAGACATGCCCAAGGACTTAGGTTCTCATGAGCACTGGTACCATTACCTGAGTATTTTTGGTTTACACAGAAGGCTTTATTTCTCTTACAAATGTTTCTGTCTTAAAGTATTTACATAATCCCCACATACACACACACATGAAACAATAATAAAGATGAAATATTTGGTGAGTTAGGCATGTTCCAACGTACTGCAGGGAAAAGACATGGAGACTAGTTTCTAATTGAAATTTGATACTGTCCTGAGTTGTGGCTACTTCCTGAAGATGTGAGACAGTTGGATTCATAGGCACGGTCTGGGAAAGCCTACCTCATGGGTATGGTGATGTCCAGGCCACAAAGTATATGAATGCCATTTTTGTCTCACCATGCCCCAGTGGAAAATCCTGGCTCTGAACTTGGACCTGTCTAAGTCTACCTCTATGTTATGT
This sequence comes from Mastomys natalensis, assembly GCA_021653895.1. Taxonomy (NCBI): domain Eukaryota; kingdom Metazoa; phylum Chordata; class Mammalia; order Rodentia; family Muridae; genus Mastomys; species Mastomys natalensis. The sequence goes on along the minus strand of JAJTUV010000325.1, from coordinate 1,009,108 downwards.
TCGATTGTCTCAGCATCAGCTCCCTCAGTGTGTTTGCTAAACAGGATGACATTGCTATGGATACTTTCCACTGCCCCATAACTTCCCTCACACGGTCTGGCACCTCCTTCCAAAGCCACCACATATGGTATCAGTTGAACATATTAGCATGTCATTTGTTCCCAACATGGATAGGAAATCCAGAGAAAAAACTTGCTTGAAAATATGATCAAGAGGGAGGGGCCATGTTATGGGAGGGAATGGAGGCCTGAGACAACGCAATTTTTCTTGAGACATGTTTGGGGAGTGGCTTTTTGAGCTCAGGGTGGGGGAACCCTCTGTGCAAAGAAATGGATGTGGTAAAGATACCAGTTGTGCAAACAGACGCCAGCGGATGAGGAGGCAGGAAAGAAGGAAGGAGACAACTCTCCCTCACCCTTGGTTGTAGGGGTGATATTTAGAAAACGGCACCCAGTCTGGCTTGTTCCGAGCAGCCACCATGTTCTTGCTCCTCGACTCTGACCGGGGCTCCGGCTATCTAGATGCTCAGGCCCTGGCACCCATGAGATGCCAGCATGGGGGATTGGCAGAGCCATCCCCCATGCTGCATCCACAAAGCTTGGCTGAACCCCAGACAATATCTGCCATCTTTACAATACCCAGTAGAAATGAGACTCTTAAAGCTTAATGATTATCTGAAGGATTTATATATTTAGAAATGCTCAATCAACAAGATGCCCACACAATTAGAGTTGTTACCCAGTATCTAACCTTTTGATAGAAGTTGCTACCCAGGACAGCTTTCAACCCGTCCGTGGTTCTCCACAGCTTCTATCCTCCTTCTTCCCCTCCCTTTCCTCTCTTTTCCCCTTCCCTTCCTCTTTTTCTCCCCTCCCCTGTCTCTCTTTCTTTCCCAGCTCCACCTCCTCTTCTACTGCCTAATCACTGAGCTCCACTGGGAATACAATGTAGCAGAGTAAGTATCCTGCTACACTTGATAATGGGCAATACGAGCCAACAACCACTGTGGCCTTACAGGTGTTACACCCAGGACCACTGTTCAGCCTTCAGCTTCCTCACACCTGTGCTGGGTGGGGCAAGACCTGTGCCCTGCGTCACTGTGGGTCCCTGGGCCGCTGACTCTTCCACTGTATGTTTGGCTGACTACAGAGGATGGTGGCCTCTCCCTTTCCATCTGGGCACTCCTTGCTTGGCTGTCACCAACAAGGTGCAGGGGAATAGGACACAAAAAAAGCCAAGAGCTGCTCCAATGGCCTACCCTACTCTCAACTCCACTGCTAGGCCAAGGTTAATGATGCCATGTCTTGCTCACTGCCTAGTTCAGCTCCCAGCACATGAGACATCACAGACACAGATGTGTTCTGCTCAAACATGGCCGGTGTACACCACCACCCACCAGGACAGAATCCTGAATCCCTTGTGTGGCCCGGGAAACCCTGTGTGGTTTCCTTCTTCTTTGCACTGATAAGTTGACCCCGCCCCTTTGCATCATGATGTAGGAACACTGTCAGGGGTCAAAGGTCATGTTCTCAGAGCTCTTCTTGAACCCTGATCTGGTCTGAGGCCCTTGCCATTTGACTGTGCCAGATTCATGTCTCTTTCCCTCCAGTTGCTTTCCCAGTTAGTAATGAGACACTGCAGAATCACCACGCTACGGAGGCAATCGCTCTTTCCTGGAACATGGTTACACAGGAAGGAATTTGGACTCTCTGTCTTATCTTTACTGCTGGTACAAAGTCCGCACACAATAGGTGCTTAATAAATACCTTCATAATTACAATATGTGCCATCCAATCTAGACAGGCATCAGCTGCAGCCAGTTCCCATGAGCAGCTAGCATGTACCTTTCTTAGCCTTATCTTTCTGTTTTTATACTCTACCTCTAAATGGCCGTTAAAACAAAATGCATGCTTTACTTTAAAGACGACAGACAAATCATGCTTTAATCAAGGACCAGAAAGAGTACAGTGCTTTTATTTCCTTATCTCTATTTGTCATCTTGAGTTATAACAGCAATTTTTGGATGGTTTTCAACTGGTCTTTGGCAGTTGAGACTACTGGGCCACGCCATACCTCAGAGAATCTAAAGTGAGTCCAGGTCAGAAACAAAAATGTTTAACGACAAGCTTCCTCCTACTGAAGTCGCCCAAAGCCAACTTCTGCCATTGGTGGACAGCCAGACAAGAGAAAACCAAACGCCAACCAGCGGTTCCAAGGTCATTCTCAGACTTCCGTGTCACCTGTGCCATCCCCCAAAGCTGTGGCACTAGGGTGGTGTGACTAGTCACATAGTCACATGAAGGCTAACGCCGCACATGGCCACAAAGAATGTTGCTGAAACAGAAGTACTGCGACACAATCTGCAAACCCAGCGCTGGCTGAGGCCGGACGAGGACACTTGTTAGTGTAACGCTAACACAGATTATATGACAGATTTGAAGCTAGCCTAGAGCTGTGTTGTGAGTCCTTGTCTTAAAATCCCTAGATAATCAAAAATAAAAGTGCTATCAGTCACTGCTGTGTCACCATGCCAGCAGATACAACCTCCTGGAGGAAACACTGGTTTGGTACCTGTTTTCTGAAGTGTTAATCCATTGGATTCGGAAGGCACTAAGAGCTATACTGTCCTTGACAGCAGGAGAGGGTGGGGTGGAGTTCATGAGGTGATTTACCAGGGCACAGAGGGTGGCCAGAACCAGGACATAAAGCGATATACTCTTCACAACAGCTGCACCCAAGGTCTACAAACTTCCATTAAAAGGGTAACAGCTGAGGGTGATATTAGTGTATGTAAACAGACCCGTCTTGAGTACCTGAGCCTGTAGGGGTGTTCCAACTGAAACCATAGCAAAGGTGGTGCTGTGAACAGCCTTAATTTCTACTAGCTCACAAGGAGGACCCTAGAACATCTCGTTGTAAAGCCTGCCCGGCAGGAGACCACTACAGAGGGAGGCTTCCTGTTCCAAGGCAGGCAATAGCAGGCGTGGCCCACTCTGCATACTCACACACAGAGTGTGGGGACCTGGTGAGTCAATAACCCATCTCTTGATAATGAATTATTAAACTCAGGAATACAGAGTGAGTTGTCTAAGTTCTCGGAGCAAGACAACGGGAGAATCAACATATAGACTAGCCAGTTCATTACAAACAGGGTTTAACAAAACAGCTTGGGGTGGGGCCAGCTACATTACAATCATGCCACAAAGTTTGTGGAAAACATCCTGACTGAACAATTCCGGGGTGTGCAACCCCAGCATCACCAGTACATTCTACAGCCCCTCTCAGGGTCCTCATCTGTTCCAGTTTTACACTCAAGTTGGGTTTCTTAGATATGGAGGAAGTAGGGTGGTCTCACATCACCCTGCTGGTGCAAGCAGTGGAAAGGGGGTTCCACATGATGAAATACAGTAGAGGAGCCACTTTGGACAATGGAAGGACCGTGCCTGTTCATGGCTTCTATGGGACTGATCAGATCTGTAGCTTGGGCTTGTCTGGACAGACTTTCTACAGCTCTGGGGATCAAGCAGGTCTCCTCCTGGACTTGGGGAAGAGAGTCACACAACCCCTGCTTTAGGTGAAGCCTGAAGGGCTAGACACCAGCAGCGGAGTCAAGCTTGGCAGGGCTGTCACTCACATTGAGTCATCTCAGTCTCTGAAGTTCTTTCCAGCTTGCCCTGGCTTGCAGGGTGCTGAGGAATCTGGGAAAAGCAAACACAGTTCTTTTCTGCAGTTAAAACCTCATATTTGCATCCTGCCTCTACAGAAAGTTTATAAATACGAGGTTCACCATAAGATAAAAATGACCAGGGCTGCTCAGTAACAGAGCCTCATGAGGAACAGGGGGGGGGGGGGCCTCTGGGAAGAGTGACCAATCCGTATGGATCTAAGTCACTGGATTTACCACCTAGATTTAACATTCTCATCCCCACTCGTGGCAAAGGATGTCTTTGTTTTTAAAATCCCCATTGCATGTTTGTGACACCTTCGTGTCTACAGCTGAGAGGATTTCTTTCTGGGTCTTAGTCTCCATGTTGTTTTTGTGCCAATAGCCACCTGGAGAGTTTAGAAATTAGAAATATAGTAACTAAAATTTAGGGGAAAAAAGTGGATAGTTTTTATGATAGACAAAATAGATGAGGGAGGAGACTGGCAGGTTGGTCAAGGTCAAACCAACATGATGCATGGAGGAGCCCCCATGCAAGGGGCTGCAAGCAGGAGGACCCGTGTCTCACTGAATTCCTCAAGCAGATGGACCAGAAGGGAGGGGCTTGAAAACCTTTAGCTATCAAACTATCAAACTCCGCAACGTGGGACTGTTCCCAGCAGAGACCAGGTCACAGGCTGTGAGGTGAGGGGGAGGGGCATTTCTGTTTACCTTTGCCGTCTTTCTCAGTTTTTGTTTGCTTTATTTTTTTCTTCCCGTTCGTCTTTGTGGCTATTCTATGTATTTGTTTGTGAGAGAGGGTGTTGCTCTCTCCAGGCCTGGAACTCACCACGTAGGCCCATCTGCCCTTGCCTCAAAATATTACTGCACAAATCAACAGTAGAAAGAGCAAGCACAGCTATAACTGTTACAGTAACTGGCGAGAATAAATGCACACAAAGGCCACAGAGATGAAGGAGACATCTACGGAATTTTACACAGCTTGACCAAGCAGTAGTTGCAGAACATTTTCTCTTCTGTTAAATGATTAGGCTACCAATTTCTATCTTAAGCACAGAACTGTTTCTGTACTGTTTCCAGATAGTTTGGGATTTTGTATTCTGTCTAGGACTATTATGACCCTTCATGGCAAGTGTCAGGGATAGCATTCCATGATGTCAGAGACATAGATGCTCTTCTCTCGTCTCTCTGTCTCTCTGTCTCTCTCTGTCTCTCTGCTCTTTTCTCTTTTCTCTGTCACCTCTCCCCACACACACACACACACACACACACACACACTCATCAGCTGCTGCTGAATTGGGATCCCATTCCAAGCACAGGATGGAAACATAAGAATGGAGATTTACCATCTCCATTTAAAATTGCTTTATAAGGGGTTAGAGAGATGGCCTAGGGCTAATAGCATTTGCTATTTGCGTTAGTTAAGGTTTGACTGCTGTGAACAGACACCGTGAACAAGGCAACTCTTCAAAGGACAGCATTTAATCAGGGCTGGCTTACAGGTTCAGAGGTTCAGTCTTTTATCATCAAGGCTGGAATGTGGCAGCATCCAGGCAGGCATGGTGCAGGAGGAGCTGAGAGTTCTAATCTTTATCTGATGGCCACTAGGCAAGACTGACTTCCAGGCAGCTAGATGAGGGTCTTAAAGCCCCTGTGAAGTGGAAATTTAAGGGCTCTTTGGAAAATCGAATGGGTGGTGTCTTGCTGGGCAAACACGTGAAGGAGTGTTTTCCTGAAGTGGACACAGGTGAAAGGCTAAGGCAGACTTGTGAAGGAACATTTCACTGAAGCAGACACAGGAGAGAGGACGTTCTGATGAACCAAGCATGTGAAAGGATACGTGATGAAGGATTCTTTGCTAAAGACACGCGTGTATTGGTCTGCCTTACATTGTGTAGTTGAGCTTCATTTGTCAGGACTCCATAGAGGGGAATATACCAAAAACCTTCTGGTGGTGTGCTGCAGTTTGTTGCCACTTCCAAGGACTCAGGCTGATTGGATGCACATGCTGAGTGAGGTGAGACGAGGGCTGAGGCAAGGCACGTGGAGGATACATGATGTTGGAAGGGTATAAATAGACTCCACAGTCTAACAGAGACAGAGCTTGGCTTGCTGGTACAGTAGCTGTGCAATGCTTGTGGGTCTTCAGTCTTCGCTGATCTTCATTTTCCTGAGAGAGGCACAGCCGAGAACTCTTCCTGGTGTTCGTGCTGGCCCCTCCTGTTAACTCGAGCTGAGGCCTGACTGTCTCTGCTAGGTCGTGTCACTGCTGTTGCTAATCTGACTCTACAGAACTGGATGCTGGTGTATCTGTGAGGTGTTTGTGAGTAGATGGAGCTGCCTGCTCGCCTGCTAACCTGTGAACTGAACTGCTGGCAGGAGTTGCTCCAAAGAACCTTTCTAAACAGGTCCACTTCCCCTGTATCTTTTCTTTTCCTCTGGTGCATGGTGGGTTACAAGGAAGGTTAAAGCATTTAAGAACCCATCATTAAAAATAAGGTTTGAAAAAATTAAAATTACACCCATGCCCAAAGTGACACACTTCTGCCAAGAGGCCACACCTACTCCAAGGCCACACCTCCAAATAGTGCCACACCCTGGGCCAAGCATTTACAAACCGTCACACTGTTCTTTCTTAGGTCCAGAGTTTGGATTCCAGCACCCACACGGGTTAGCTCACAACTGCCTGTAACTCCAGCTCCAAGGGAATCTGGTCCCCGTGTATACTTACACACACACATACTTTAAAAAGTAAAATGAAAACACATTATAAAACTTGAAAATACCATTTCTGCTTATATCACCCCTAACTCACAGAAGGCTGCAACTAAGTACCACACCACACAGTGCTAGCCCAGGAAAGGATCACAACTCAAAATACAGCACACGGTTTCTGCTGAATGCATATTGCTTTTTACAGAACTACCAAGTCCAGAAATCCCAGCTCAAACATTGCAAGCCACAGACTGTATTCCTTTGCTGTGGGATGGCATGGAATCAGATAGGCCAAGGATAAGCGCTGTTGGTCAATCGAGCTCTGCATCTCTCCGCTGCCTCTCAAGTTAGTGAGTTAGCTGCACAGCAAGCTGCCTAAACCAAAGGCGACTGCCGGGCGGCCAGATGTTATTCCCATTGCTGCATTTTAATGTTTTCCTGGAAATGATCTCATCACAATGGTAACGCTGTTGTCCAACTGGGCACGCTATTTATAGCCTCAGATCCTACGCTCAGGTTTGGAGTGCACCAAATGAATATATGGCTTTGAAGACCAAGCCCATCCTGGAGCCTCCTTTGACAGGGGCTATGATGTGTTAATTTTGACCAATGTCAAGAGGAGAATTCATGTCATGTGCACACATATGGATTACAACCTGGTTCTCAGGCCTAGTTCTGAGCCTAGTTCACAACATGTTCGCCTATGTGTGAAGTCAAACACTTCACTATTCCCTTCTGGGGAAAAAGAGTGATTGCGACTAATTATCTCCTCCAGATTAACGTTGAAAGGATCATTGAGTCAGTCATAAACAGCACTTTTTACTTTAAAAAAAGGCTACAGAAGAAATATGATAATGACTTTTTATCTGTAGTAATTTCTTTGGTTTCTCTTTTATCTTTAAATTAGAGGTTGAGGAGAGGCATGGAGGAAAAATTGATGTTTTTAAAGAATATCATAGGTTTTTTTTTTAAGCTATTTAATTTTGATTTTACACATCCATCTCACAAAAGCTAAGAACGTAAACAACAGCTATGGACACACTTACAGCTATACTTTAATAATTTGTTGATGTTATGTGGAATTGAACATTCAGAAAGAGTTCTGTGTTGAATATCAGCATGCAGGAAATGAAAACACACAGCTGTCAAGAATGAGGTGAACATTTCCAGGTTCCTCTGCAGACTGGGTTCTGTGCTCACTAGTTTGTTATGCTTTGTCTCACTGTGTTGGTAAGCTTTCTGCTACTGTGAGAAAGTACCTGAGAGAATTCGGCTTATAGAGGAGAAAGGTTTGTTGGGGGGAAGGGGTCAGAGTTCATGGTCCACTGACCGCGTTGCTTTTGAGCCTGTGGTGAGGTGGTGCATCATGGTATGGAAGAATGAGTATGGCTGAGATGTGAAAACCAGAGGAAGAGGAAGAGCCTGCAGTCCCACATCCAGGGCCTTCAATGCCCCACAAGGCTTTTGAACATCACCCTCTCAGGACAGTTGTTGGAAGGAGCCTTTACACAGGGATGTCCTTCAGATCAACCCAACACTGACGATAGATGAGTCTCTGTGTTATCCCCCAACTTCATCAGAGGAGAGGAAGTGAAGGAACGTCTTTCCTCAGGGAGGTGTCTTGGAGAGTGAGTGGACTGAGTCAGGTGGACTGGCTCCTAGACAACGCCCAGCAGTGCATGAGGGCCCTGGGCTGCACATGTGAGATGCAGACATGGAGGAATGAAGAACATTCCAGGGAAGAGAAGCAAATTAGAGCATCTGAGAGCCCCTATTTGACCTACTTGTCTAGGTTGTTTCTATCTCCACCTTTCCAGCATCTGGGGGCTCCTGTACAGAGAAGCATTGCCAGTAATATAAATCCGATAGTGATTTCTGCTCTAATTTAACATCTAAAATCCATATCTATCATCTATTCTACCATATCTACTATTACCTATCTATCATCTATCATCTATCTATTTATCATCTATCAATATATCTATCATCTATATCACATATCTATCATATTTATTCATATCTCTATCTATCTATTATCTATCATATCTCCATCATTATCATTCACTATCTCTATCTATCATCTATCTCTCATCTATTCTATCTATCATCTCCTATCTATCTATCTATCTATCTATTCTATCTATCATCTTTTCTGTGAAAACTGCCACTTGCCTTCAATATGCAGCAAAAGTTAATTTCCTTCTTAGAGGGGAACAGACTATGCAAATCAGCTTTCCCTTCAAAGAAGAAACCATTCCGATGGCAACACACCCGGTGTCAAAACTGTAAGCTTCCACTGAGGGCAAGACTCAGAAGCAGAGGGCCAGGCCGGCACGATCCTCGAGAAGAGCTGAGGGATCCAGCTATCCCAGCAACTTTCACAATCCTGGGCCTTTTAAGATCCAAACATGCTACATACATGTGAGGGCCTAGGTCCAGTGTGTGCGTGCTCCTTGGTTGGTAGGTTCAGTCTCTGGGAGCCCCAGGTTAGTTGACTCTGTAGGACTTCTTGTGATGTCCTTGACCCTTCCGGCTCCCTCAATCCTTCCCCTACTCTTCCACAAGACTCCCCGAGCTCCGCCTAATGTTAGGCTGTGGGTCTCTGCATCTGTTTGCATCAGCTGTTGTACAGCAGAATATCATTAACAGTGTCAGGGGTTGGCTCTCTCCCACTGGGTGGGTCTCGGGTTGGCCAGTCATTGGTTGGCCATTGCCTCAGTCTCGCTCCATCTTCATCTCTGCACGTCTTGTACATAGGGCAAATTTTGGGTCAAAGGTTTGGTGAGTGGGTTGGTGTCCTACTCCCCTCACTGGAAGTCCTGTCTACCTACAGGTGGTGCCCACTCCAGGCTCCATATACCCCGCTACAGGAGTCTCAGCTAGGATCACTCCCACAGCCTCCCAGGTCCCTGGCTTGTCCCAGAGATGCACCCCCACTGATTTCCCTCCTCTTTCTCAGCCCTCTCACCCCAACCCTGCTCTCCCCACATCCGATCCCAAACCCTGTTCCCCTCCCTACCTCCTCTCCCACCCACTTCCCCCTCTTCATCTGCCTCCTATGTCTATTTTATTTCCCCTTCTGAGTGAGATTCAAGGATCATCCCTTGGCTCGCCTTGTGATGTGGATTGTAGGTAGCATGGTTATCTTGTATTTTATGGCTAATATCAATTTATAGGTGAGTACATACCATATATGTCTTTCTGGGTCTGGGTTACCTCGGGATATTTTCTTTATGTGGTTCCCCTAATAATTGGAGTGGGGGCTGTCTCTGACTCTGACTCTGTTGCCTGCCTTTGGATCCCTTCATCCTAGCTGGGTTGCCTTGTTTGGCCTCAGGAGGAGAGGATGTGCTTAATCTCAATGCTACTTGATATGCCAGGACGGGTTGGTATCTAGGTAGTGGGGGTGATGTCTTCCCTTCTCTGAGGAGAAGGGGAGGTGGACTGCAATCAGGCTGTAAAGTGAATAAATAGATTAATTAAAAATAAAAAATCCAAGTGTGTTTCAAGACTAGGAAACAGCAGCGTCAGGAGGTTTCTCAGTCTGCTCAATGGCGCCCACTAGTGGAGCCTCGCGCTGCAGCTATTGGTTGGCTCAGGCATTCCAACAGACGTTCTGGCAGATGGGGAAACTGAGGGAGAAGAAACAGGGGTGGCTTCTTGGTACCTGGTCTGATCCATGAGAGACATTACCTTCTATACAAAACTCCAGTTGCTTATCATAACCTGGTCCTTATTTATTCATGTTCTGACGAGAAACAACCTACCGTGACAACAGTCTAAAACAATGTAAAAGTCTGGGCAAAATCTTAGCCCCTTTTAGATTTGTGTAATTTAACTATTCAAGGAATGCTTGGGATCTCCTCTCCATGAACACTTCATTCAATCTACGTAAACAGGCAGTACTGGAGGGAAGAATTATCTGTCAAATATTTCAACTTCTCCTCTAAGATGATAGCGCACATCGAAACTCAAAATATAAAAGAAATTGACAAAAGTTGCCAATAAATTTAGAATGAATCTGCAACTACAGTGGGGTGCGTCTTCAGAACAAGCGACTGGTACTTTCAAGGGTATTAAAGGCGAGCATCGGGGAGAGCAGTCAGGAGGCAAAACATCACCGGCATCGCTGGATTCCGGTAGCCACCGAAGCCAGGCACAGCGGTGTGAGCCTGCAGTCCTAGAGGACCGGCATGGTGTGTGTGGCTGGCACAGCTGGATTCTGGGGGCTTCCTGGCCAATTGGGGTAGCCCAAATGATGACTCTAGCTTCTGTGAGACCCTGTCTCAAAAAGTAATGTGGAGAGCAGCAGAGGAAGCCACGTGACACCGGCTTCTGGATTCCGCATGCGCACAGTAGCCCAGGTGGGTACGCCGATGTTCACACGTGTACATACGCACAGAGAAATGTTTAATTGTGCTCAAATACTTGATCACATTAGGAGCAAAGCACAGGGCCTGACACTGGTCTTATCCTTCAAGTTGTTCATTTTCACAGAGAAACGGGAGACACCTGAGGGATACGCGTGGGGTTAGGGTTCTGAAGGAACTTAAATGCCTCACGAAAATGGTTTGCAGCTGTTTAGAGACAGCGGTGAAACCTGTGACCAGCTAGGAGCCGCAAACAGGACCGGGGTGCAGGAAGGTGGGAAGGTTCTTTGAATAGAGGGAAAAAAGAAAGGAGACAGGGTTGTAGAACCCACAAGGACTCTGCAGGAAAGACGCGTTACATGGGAAGAAAGCAGGTGTCCAGGAAAGTCCTGTGTGGCTTGTCTCTCGAAGACTAGGTTTTCTGATGTCACCTGTGCTCTCACTGGGTTTAGAACTCAGGGCTGAGCTGACAACCTCCTGGTTTTGCTCCTCCTCTTGGGCAGGCCGACATTGGTGGGAAGGGCACAGACCTTCCTAGGGCCTCACTGTGAGTGGTCCTATTATCAGATGCATTTGAGTCCATGCCCTGTGGTCACCTCCTTGCCTTTCTACTTCACTTTTCTCAGAAGATTGGGACTGTTCTACCCTGTCACCCCCACACCCTTTCCGTAGGTACCCTGACTCTGTTGGCAGGCTCTCGAGAAATAGCCCTCTCTTTCCTTCTTGCCATTCCCTGTTTGGGCTTAATTAGAAACGCACACACAGTGAAATCTTCATCACACATGGACCCCCCAGAGTCTCAGGGATGTTGCTTTGGATGCCATTCAGAGAGACTGTGCTTGGATCAGGGGCATGGATGTAGGTGAGTGGTTTCCATGGGTCAAGGTCCAACAGCTGTGGCTTGTGTGAGCTCCAGTTGTGGTCAAGCAAGGCTCAGCAGCAAACAGCGCAGCAAACAGTAAAACAAAAGGTGCTCTGTTCCCTTTGAGAGAAATACCAAGGACGTCATCCTTGGAGTTGTTAATAGAGAATTTACATGTAATGGCAATCCTACTTGGCAAGACAAAGTTGGCCTTATTTTTTTTTTGTTTGTTTGTTTTAAAGCAAACATAATTTGCTGGAGAATAAGAAGAGCAAACTTGAAACTCTCAACAGGAAGAAAAATGTTTCAGAAGAATTGCTACTGATCCACAAAAGAACAAAACCACTAATTGCTTAGAAGGTGACTGTCATTTCAAAAATCACTGAGGATAGATCCTCTTCTAACTCATCCTGCTTTCCTGAGACGCCTCTTCTTCCTTTGGGGCTGAGGGGCCTGGGGCCAAGTTCTTTGTCTTTCCTTGTGGGATCCTCCCTGCCAGCTTCAGTGTGCCTTCCCCTTGGCTCTCCAGAAAGCGCTTCTCTTCCCTGTGCTCCTGGAAAATGACAAGGACTGAGGCAGAGTGCTCTCTAGACACTCTGGAAGGTGTCTCAGGGACACTCCCCTGGCGCAGTTTCTCCTCCTGTCTTATTTCTCCCCTGATTCCTCATCAACCATCGTAACTAAACAGAACCCATGGATCCTTGAGATAGTAATTAGGTAATGAAATCAACAAAATGAAATTCACTGAAGTCCCAGGGTGACGCCCACAAGGCAGGCTCCTGCAGCTGGCCTGTTCTGGCTCAACTCCAAGTCAAACCCATAGGTTATCTGATGGAAAGGTTACTTCATGTCCTCTTGGCTTGGTCACAGTCTCCAGAGGTTTGTTCAAACCCCCATGGAAGAATGTGGCTGGGAAGTTACTTTTTGTCGATGAGATTAACATTTAAACATTTCTCTACAAGTTACTCGTTACATTTGTTATTTGTTTATGAATGTATACCTGAGCAGGCAGAGGCATGCCACAGTGAGTGTGAGGTCAAAGGTCAACTTGCGAGAGTCTGTTCGGGCCCTCCACCATGTGGGTCTGAGAGATTGAACTCAGGTTGTCAGATTTGCAGACCACTGGTCTGTCCTGCTCCAGATCTGCCTCAGACATAGACTTCAAGTTAGCAGATCTCTCTATAAGGTGAGATGTGGCTCATCCAGTCAGTTGAAGGCATCCTTTCAAAAGAGATACTTCTGCCCCTGAACATCTCTGGACCTCACATTGCCGAGTCAGCTCTTCCCCCTTCTCCAGCCTGCCTACCCTGCTTGCCCTCACAATTGCCTGGGCATTTTTTAAAAATCTGTTTATCTTCTCCCTCTCTTTCAACCTCCCCCTCTTCCTCCATCTTTCCTTTCTTTCTCTGCCTCCCTCTCTGGCTTTCAGAAGATGCCTCTAGGGTAGAAAGATTGCATTGTCCTAGAAGGTTCTACTTCTCACCAACAGCCTGGCTAAGACTTGTTTGAAGCCAGGCAACCCAGGTTAAGGTCACACCACCGTTTGGAGCATCAGGTCTAATTGAGTTTCTTCACTTGATAGCCCTGATCTAGTGACAGGAGGATTCTCTCAAATCCTTAACTTCTCTTAATACATGTTTGCAGCAAACCCTGAAAACAGATCAAAGCCATGGAATGATACACCGAGTCACAACATGAATGTTCGTGACCGTCCAGCGATTACATGTCTACACCCTCTGCTAGTTTCCAACAGAAACGTTCCCAGGATAAGGCCAGGTCTCCGTGGAGTCAGAAGAGCATCATAAACAGGCCAGCAGGGAAGAATCCCTGCCTCTGAAATGTGTCACAGGCTGAATTGGCTACAAGATGTTCCCATTTCTCTCACTCATCCTGTCCCTGGGTCCACACATCTTCATCCTGTCCCCTGAGCTACACTCTCTGAGGTATAGATCTTGCTAGATCTGCTTGCCTCCCTACTGAGAGCTCCCTCACTATGGAGCTCTGTCCTCTGCCCACACTCGGAGTCAGTGCCTGGTGGACCGGACTGCTGACCACTCATCAGTAGGAAAGACATTCTTGTTGACAATTTCTATCTTTAGGAGATGCCAGTAGCTAGAGGAGCATTCGATCCCTGAGCAGACGAGCATCTCTGTAATGGAGTTATCACCTGCTTTAAGAAGTTCAGCTGCTCTGAATCCATCAGAGCAATGGTGCCAAGAGTGTGTGTGTTGTAACCGCTGACAACACTGGCGGATCTGTTCCTAGTGCAATCTCTGGGTTCAAAGTTCAGTGTTTACTGTGGTGTGGGGTAAGCTAAGTCTGTGTTTCCCTAGACGGCGATCAACTGTTTGCTTTCTGTCGGTCAAAGTATCAGCAGCAGGGGAAGCTGAGTGAGAGGCGTTTCTACCGGGACTCAGGGTTTGGGACCTTCTGGAATAGTCTGTTTCTAGAAATCAAATCCCAGGCAGAGTTTTGAAGACAGGAGAGTCTCAGCTGAAAAGACGGGCTTTCAATGAGTGGGTGTTGAGTCTTGCTGGGTGGGCTGGAGTATCCAGACAGTACCGACCTAGCGCTGTGCTTTGTTTTGTACCAATTATCACCAGAGTCTTTGGGCCACATGCCAAAGTCCTCCAGTCTCTCACCAGGTGACAACTCCGTGTGAGTGTTAACACTGGAGCTGTAAAGGAGACCCAGAAACTTAGAAGGCACCTTGAAGTTGCTTGTCCTAAGCACACAGTAGATATGTTCACACATAGTCCACTTAACTATGCTTCCTGAGGAGGCTGTGTGTGTGTGTGTGTGTGTGTGTGTGTGTGTGTGTCTGTCTGTCTGTCTGTCTATCTGCCTACCTGCCTGCCTGCACATGTGTATATGCATGCATGATGATATCATCTCACCTGTCAGGATACTTATTATTAAAAAAACAATGAACTCAAAGAAATTAAGGACCGTTATGTGCTTTTGGTGGGAATAGAAAACAGTGTAGCAGTTCCTCAAAAGAGATTTAAAATTTTTTATTTTTATTTTATGGCCCTGAGTATTTTACCTACATATATGTCTATGCAGAAGTGTGCAGGGCCTGCAGAGGTCAGAAGAAAGCATCAGATCCCCCGCGACTTGAGTTCCACAGAGGGTTGTGAGCCACCATGTCGGTACAGGGGATCAGAACTGCATCCTTCGCAAGAGTAACCACTGAGCCATCCAGCCCTGCAATGTTTAAAATGTATAACTACCATGTGACTTAGTCATTCGTTCACGTAAAGATCCAAAAGAATTGAAACCAGGGTCTCAGATGCCTGCACCTCCATAGTCAATGAAGGTTCACACAACCCTCCGAGCTCAATGCAACATTAGTCACAATTAGTCAAGATACAATCAAATGTCAATCAATAGAATTGAAATGGTCACCAGTGACCAAGCGAAAACCTGGTAGAACATTATTCAGTCTTAAAATATCCTTCAGCCCAACATGGATAAGCATGGAGGACATTTTACTAAGTAAAACAAGTCAGGCACAGAAGGCCAAAGTCATGAGTCCGCTTACGTGAGAGATTGAGAACAAACGCTTAGGAGGTGAGAACAGGAAGGTAAGGTTGGTGGGAGCAGGAGTAAGACAGACATGACAAGCTCGGCAGGCAGAAAGGTTTAGCCAAAGAAGATGAAAAGATCCTAGAGGTAAGCTGTACATCCAACATGGCAGCCGTGGTTCCCAACGGAGTCGTGTGAACTTTAAAGTGTGTTGTGAAGACGCAGCTCACGCTTACTGTTCTTACCCTGAAAGAAAGATAACAAGAAACCACATTCGACAAAGGGCAAGAAACGTCTGGTGATGATGGACATTTGGTACCTCGATTTGGGTGATGGCATCTCATGTATGTACATATATCCAAACTCATCAAAAGGCATAAATTAAAAGTGTCCAATTTTTTATATCAATTATAGATAAATACATCTAAAGATATTTGAAGTGATGTTTTAGAAGATGT
Source organism: Mastomys natalensis (assembly GCA_021653895.1). Lineage (NCBI taxonomy): Eukaryota > Metazoa > Chordata > Mammalia > Rodentia > Muridae > Mastomys > Mastomys natalensis. The sequence continues at coordinate 993,511 of JAJTUV010000325.1, read as the reverse complement.
TTTTCAAATATGACTTATAAATCACAAACTATTAAAGGTGACACACACAAACTCGGGATCTCATTAACATTCCAAACCTCTATGTGTCTAGCGATGCTCTCCAGAGAGTGAAAATACGACCCATGTGACGGGACAACACATTTGCAGTTAGGGACTTGACAGAGGTCTAGTGTCCACAATATGCAAAGATCGCTGACATCTCAACAACAAAATGACAAATAGTAAAAAATCAGGTAAAAGATTTCAATAGACATTTCTCCAAATGAGAGAAAGAAAGGGCCAGTGAGCTTTGGTCCATGGAAATACACCCAGGGTCAGGAGTCAGCAGGCAAAAGGAATTATAACACAAACCTGAAATTCTACCTCTCACCCATTGGTGTAAGAAGATGGTTGGAGGCAAGTGTTGGCAGAGTTGAGGGAAAATCAGATTCAGACATCACAGGGCTCAGCGCAGATTAAAGCTCACCTTGGAAAATGGTTTGGTAGTCTTTGTTCAACACAGTTGTGTCAGCGATTCTTCCTCTGTGTGCACATCCAAGGGAGCTGAAACCTTATCCCCAGGAAAACCTGTACACAGAGGGGACCTGGAGTGATGGCTCAGCGGTTAAGAGTACTGACTGCTCTTCCAGAGGTCCTGAGTTCAATTCCCACCAACCACATGGTGGCTCACAACCATCTGTAATGGGATCTGATGCCCTCTTCTGGTATGTCTGACCACAGCTACAGTGAACTCACATACATAAAATAAATACATCATTTAAAAAAAAAAAAAAAAAAAAAACCCTGTACATGGATGCTCACAGAAGCAATATTCATGACAGTTCCAAGGTGTGGGACTTAAGTGTCTGGTCTTGGTACATTTATACTGTGGATGGACCTGGGAAACAATACTCCAAGTGAAGGAAGCCAGACACAAAACATCCAGAATGAGTAGAAACCATAGAAGGAAAGGTGGATTCTGAGTTATGGGGGTGGTGGCTGGAGGCAGTGAGGGGAGGGTGGCTGAGAGCATATCTTATTTGGAGGCGATGACAGCATCCTGGAAGGAGAGGTGTGTTGTGATTCTGTGAAGATATTAAGAAGCCACGTGTTATAAAATTTGAAAGGATACGTTTTATGTCATGTTCTCCTTGTGCCCACGTTTAAAGAGATGAGGACACCCTGACTGGCCCCGCTTACTCTGAGGCGTCTGTGCTGCCTGGCCAGCCTCCAGAGACACACTGTGGAAAATGGGCCTTTGAGCAGAAAAGGAAGTCTGGGCACCTGAGGTTCTGGGTCTGTTTGGTGACCTCTAGTGGGGAGTATTTTTTATTCCATTTCTTCATGGGAAAGGGGACAATTTCACACTGGGCCACAATAGTAGTCGGAAAAGCTCTAATTTTTTTGCCTTTTGGGGTATTAAAAAACACTTTCCCAAGACTGAAGCCATAGAAAGTATGTCTTGTGTTCTGTAGGAACTGTCTCCATTGGATATTAATATTGATCGATCTACCTACATGTCTCTCAAGTTGCCACCTCTCTCTGTGCTCATTAATTTGGTCCCCAGTCACTTGAATCACTCTCCCTACATCCGAGACTTGAGCACTGAGAAAACTCAGAGTCAGACTTCGGATTAAATTCTACTCTACTAGGGGTGGCCAGTGGAATTTAATCTTAATGCTAACATCAACATAGTTTGACAGATCCCAAGGCTTGACTAGTAATGTCTGCTTTGGACACATGAAGGAATTCATGGCATGTATCCTGCACACTTGTCAGCTAGAAATAGACAATTTTTCTAAAGAGGCCTCTGGCCACAACATCTCCTACGATATCACTCCAACCTTGAAAATGCTACATTACCCGTGATACAAAGCTGCACTGTGTATGTAAACTATATGTTGTATAAAGAGTATTGGTACCTTCCATAGCCTTCAACCAAATTTAAAGTAAAGCAAACCCGGTCTCTATTCTGCTGTAAGGGTCACGACTCTGCCCCACCTATTATTATTCATTCCATCAATACAAAAAGAAATGGCTTGCTGGGAAATGCTTGTTAGATTCTAGAGTAAGCTGATTACCTCAATCCACTATATTTGAAGTCATTCCTTATGTTAAAATTATTTTCTATCAAATCTCCCTCTTTTTATTTCACCACCCAAAATGTTCCTGCTAATTTCCCATGCTTAAAATTGTTTCTGTGTGTGCGTGTGCGCATGCGCGCGCGTGTGCATGTCTGGGGGAGGGGAGGATTTGGTAGAAAAGGTAGAAACTCATCACTACAACAAGGTCCCCCGTACCCACAGCGTGTACATGTAGTGCATCCTCTCTGACTATGACTATGATAGATACACTTTAGTAAAGAGGCTCTGGTCTTATTTTAGATTTCTGAATTCACAGGGTAAGAAGCCAGTGGTCTGACACCTTTAGGTAGGTTCTTCTGAGTAGACTCGGATGAGAGGACCAGCAGGAAGCCTGGTCTGTTTGCTCACTAAGGTCAATAGTCCTTTGAAGTTACATTTACCGTCCCCATCATTATTCAAAGACTTTCAAACTAAGGTCAAATAAAAGATCAAAGACACTGATGTGAAACTGCTGACCAACCCACACATCCAACAACTGGGAAACAGATAAAGAAAGGGTGGTTTGCCCAACTCAGAAAGACAAGGGTTGCATTTCTCCCTTACTGGAGGCTCTTAGCCCCAAATCTTCAGATGTGCATAACCTGTCGTAACCATAGAAACCAGGAGAGTAAAGCAGAACCATTGCCAGGATTGGGTACTTGGGGAGCAGTAGAGAGAGAGGCAGGATACACTAATCTCATCAGGGAGATGGGAAAGGGGGGCTAGTAAGATACAACAGAGCTGATGAGGAAACAGGAAAAGTGCAGACTCCTTAGGGAAAGGGAGGAGGTAAATTCAGGAAGATGAAGGAGGGAGGTAACCTAACAATATGGGTATCTGGAAAAGCCACAAGAAAGGTACTGTTTACCCTAACACATAATTTAGAGTATGAAAATACACGCATAATTTAATAAACTTTTCTCATCTGGGCTGATGGCTCTCTCTCTGCAAGGGACAAAGACCACCTAACAAAAACCTCCAAACCCAACATTAGCTGCCCTCTTTTGAGTTCTTGCCCAGGGCTAAGAGACTCCCAAACATACAGTCTACTGCTCTTGTCTTTGGTTATTCCCTAGAGGTGGAAAGGAAGTCCCCATGCCCCATTTGGGCATGAAGGCACCATGCACTTTAGAAACAGAGCCCAGAGGCTCCTGACCCCAATGCCCCCTCCCTGAAGACTTGCTTTCATGGTGCCATAAGAACTTCCAAAGGAGAGAGGCAACCAACTGTCCTACCCGCTATGATGCCTATGGGTCACATCAACGACCAGCATGGCAAAATAACCCTATGTGTGCAGTAGTGGTATACATGACTGGGTACTAACCAGCTGATGTCTACTCTAACACTCTAACGTAAGACTCATTCAATAAGAGGCAGCCATGGCTGGTACTGGAAGCCTAGCTAAGCACTCAGTGCTGGTGAAGTCATGGTTATTAGAGGGTAATCTACAACCACTAATTTACAAAGACAGCATACCTAAGAACAATCTATAACCATTTGTTCTTCTACCCGCAGATAAGTACAGTCTTCAGTCCTCATCAAGGAAACTTCTGTTTACAACAGGCAGACCAACCACTACAGAACACCGCAGCCAATCAGAATGCAGAGCTGTGGAGCCCAGTCCCAGTGGATCCATCTACAAAACACTCCAGCACCTCAGCTCAGGGATCACTGCAGAAGAGGAGGTGGAGGTTGTTAGAGCCCGAGGAGCAGGGAGTTTGCTGTGAGACAGTGTCTCCCCGGAACATCAGAAGCTGTCCTGTAAAGTCTCACCAACATGCTTGGCTAAGTGTGAGCTGAGCGAGGAGGACACCAACGAACGAACGCGCCAAAGTGGAGGGAAAAGTCCAGAGGCCTCAATCCTACACAAAGAGCTACAGGCAACTGAGGAAAGCTGGGAGCCGGAGGGGCGGTCCTCCCCCGGGACGAGCACACTGATTGGTTGTCCAGTGGCAAACAGTCAGTCCTGAGCACACTGATTGGTTGTCCAGTGGCAAACAGTCAGTCCTGAAGAGATACATACATGTAACATTGTATAGACTCAATAGGTTATATCCGGGAATATATATGAATATACAAATATATGTATACATGTAATAATTTTGATGAAAAAATAAGCCATGAGTTTGAAGGCGAGAGGGGAGGGGTAAATGGGTGAATTTGGAGACCAGAAAGAGAAAGGAGAAATGTAGCTAAAATAAAATCTCAAAAAATAAAAACAATGAATGAAAAGGTGGTATATATGTGTGTGTGTATACATATATACATATGTATACATATATATACATATATATGTATATGTATGCAAGTATTTTTTCAGCTATAAGGAAGAACAAGATTATGCCATTTACAGGAAAATGGATACAACCGCAGGTAATTATGAAACCAATCAAGTTAGCTCAGAACAATGGGATCATGTGTTTGCTCATTTGTGGGCCCTAGGATTTGTGTGGACAGAGAAAATCATACATGTACACATAGAAGTAGAACCATCAAGGGGAACAAGGGGGAATTATGGGAAGGGGGAGAGAGGGCAGGGGGCAGTCTCTAGTGGGGAAGTGCCTAAAGCACTTTACATACCTGCGTGAAAACAGCCTCGCACAATTCTATGAGCTAGAATGTAGGATACCAGCTTCCCTACGCTCCGAGCTTCCCATAGCTGAGTAAGACCAAAATGGGTGCAGGTCAGTTTCCCAAATGGGAGTTCCCAGATCAGTCCTGACACTTTAAGCCTCTAAAATTTAATATTCTATAAAGCAACGTCAGAGTTTTGTTTTACTTTGCTTTTAAAGCTATTCTCTAATGCTGAAGATAGTACACATATATTAAAACGCTGACATTCCAGACAAAAGAGGCAAGAAGTGTGGGATGGGGGGAGGAAATACATGTGTCCCAAATGGTTTTATATTGACTTGAATTTGGGGATGGGTTTTGCTATAAAACAATGCTTTTATATAAGAACATTAAATATAGCTACTTCCTAAAAGTCAGGGGCAAAATCAGGACAATTTCCAAGAAGAGACAATTCGACTTGGCTAATAGCTTTACAGAGAGAGAAAACAATGGGGGAAAACAAGGAACATGGAAAACTGTCTGGCTACCCACAGCAGCACAGGACAACTGTTTCCATTCCGTGTGTGTGTGTGTGTGTGGTGTGTGTATGTGTGAGTGGGGCACTTGCAGAAAGGGTAGGGTCTCATCACTACAACAAGGTCTCGGTCCCCACAGCAGGTACATCCCATGCCTCTTTCTCTCTGACAATGACTGTGGTAGACACACTTCAGTAGCAAGAGTCTGGCCTTGGTTTAGATCTCTGAATGCACATGGTGAGAAGGCAGTGGTCCAACACCTTTAGGGAAGTTCTTCTGAGAGGGCTCTGGAGGAGGGGACCAGCAGGAAGCCTGGGCTTTGACCAGGTCAAACGTAGACCTAACCTTAAAGTAACTGAAGAGCACAGTGTAGCAAAATTCTAGAAGCCATTACCCGCCCTCAATAACTATCCGTTTGTGACATCATGTTTCATACTCATGTCCACACTTCAGACCTATGGGTATTTTTGAAATCTACTTGAAGTCAACTTGAGATTCGTACACATTTCCCATGTATTTTGCAAAGGGAAGGACTGTAAAATTCACAAGGGGTTCTTTTTATATAAGCAATCAATCCTGCTATGATCCAATGGTGTTAATCTGAGCACTAGCACTATCCTTGGCTTATCTCTCCTCTGATTAAATAATCTCTGAACAAGACCCACTACCGCCTCTTGATGCTTGGGTTATGCTACTCTTCATGGGACAGCTTCCCATGGTTGGCACCTGGCTGATGGCATTACAGTGTAATCCTTCTCCCTCTTGACCCAGGCCTAGATTCTCTCATCAGGTAGCGTAGCTAAGTCCTTCATTGAGTCTGAGCTCATACGTAACATTATCAGCAGGCACAAAATGCCTCCTTCTCTGTGCTTTTCTGCAGCGGTAGGGCTGCCACCATGAGCCTGCCATATCCCAGTTCCGTCGGCCATAGGTTTTCATGTCATCAGTCACTCCTGCCTGGACACTATCGCAGAGTTTCAAGACAATCCTCTGCCATCTCTTCCTTAGCTTGGAGAGCTGTGGGGTCTCAGAGAAAAATATGTGTTGGGAAAGGTTAATAAGGAAGGCAGGAAAATGAGACAGAGAGAGAGAGAGAGAGAGAGAGAGAGAGAGAGAGAAGAGAGAGAGCAGAGAGAGAGACAGAGAGAGAGAGGAGAGAGAGGAAAGAGAAGAGAGGGAGAGCCACAGGCAGAAAAGGCAATAAAATTGCAAGGATAAAGGTCTGGGGCCTTTGAAAATGTGAGAGTGTTGCATAATTGTCCTCTGAAAAGGTTAAACTGTCTTTTTTATCTTCAGTCAGTGTGCTGGTAGCCAAGTCTCCTAGCTCTGCCTGACTGACAGGTGAAACTCTTCCTGTTTTGTAACCATCTGTAAGAGAAACGTTCCTAATGCCCATGGCGGCCATGACTTGTATCCATTCTGTTGTGGAAAGTCCATGGATACCTCTGTTCATTTGCCTGTTGGTTTGCTTACAAGGTGTCCCTTGTAAGAATTCTTAATATGTGGGGGAGGGCCAATAGCAATCAGAACACACTGACTCCATGCTTGGCGTTGTCAAAGAACAAAGTTAGTAAAAGCTTTAAATAGTAAATACCTCAATACACACACACACACACACACACACACATACACACACACACCACACCACACACACACATACACACACACACACACACACACACACACACACACACGAATGACTGGTTAGGCTATTGGGAAATGGATTGTTTGTGTGCTATGTGTGTGTGTAACCCAGACTGACCTTGAATTCAGTGTGGAGTCTAGGATGACCTTGAGCTTCTGACCCCACCCCCACCCCCACCCCCCGCCTCTATCCCTGAGTGCTGAAGTTACAGGCTTACACCACCATACCATTTTCTGAGGTGCTGGGACTCAAGCCAAGTTTTGTGGGCATCGTGTTTGGTAAGCACTCTATCTCCTGAGAATGAATGTATATAATATACATATATATCATTATGTTGTGGGTATTGTCGACTGACTATTATCTTTGACTTTCGTCAGGATATTATTTTCTTTATTGTGGCAACAACCTATCAGTAAATGGTTCCTTCAGGCTCTGGGGTTTTGGACACTGAAAGGCCTAATCTATTCCAAAATTGTAATCAATCTATCTACCTACCTACCTATCCTATCCTATCCTATCCTATCCTATCCTATCCTATCCTATCCTATCCTATCCTATCCTATCCTATCCTATCCTATGTGAATTTCATGGTCTACAATTCCCTGTCCTTCCCCTCACTTCCACTTTTGCATGGACATGCCGGTCCACTGTGACATACAGACCAAGCTTTTGTTTCCTTCCAGATGTTTCCCTGCTGCTGTATCCTTTCCCTGAGAGTCTGAGTGGTGTGCCTACTGTGCGCTGTATACTGTATGCATCTGGGCTTCTTCTGGCTTCCCCAGTGATCTATTCCTATTCTTGCTCAGAATCAGTTCTGCGAGGCCTGCACGGTGGTGGCCCTGTGCACACCACACTCTGTGAAAAGCTGTGTAAAGTCATGTGCAGCCTGGCCTGCATGGTTGTTACTATTGCAGCCTTCGTGACTTCAAGCGGCATCCAGTGTTCTGGGTCACCGTTCTGGGGTGTTCTGGGCTGTCTTCAGCTGTGAGTCACTGCTGCATTGTGTCCTCGGGGCAGCTGGTCGGCCTGGTACTGGCAGAACACCGGAAGCAGAGAGCAATGATAAAGACCAGGCCAGGCTGCAGGGACATACTGTTACCTCTGACTCACTTGGTCAAAGCCACAGAGCTGAGCCAAAACCAAGGACTGGGGAAGTGTCCAGGAAGGCAGGCCAGGGTGTGGCTGCAGATGTCCAAGTGTTACAACACAAGTTTCCTACAGCTGCTACTAGGTATGCAAGGGACGAGGCCTCATGGAAAAGCCTAGCCCTTGTCTGACGATAACGGCAGTGAGGAGCTGGTAGTTTATATATGAAAATTCCAATTCAGAAAATGTAATTACAAATAAAAAGTACAGAGGGAATTAGAGAATGTTGCATTCACGTGTCCAATAATTGACAAACTACTGCTTTGCAGAGTTGCTATTGACTTTTTTTTTTCTTCCAGAAACAAAATATTTCAGAACTTACATTGTCATGAGACTCCACACAGTTCCCTCCTCTCTAGTCTGTGCTGCGTGATTTTGGTTACTTTTTCTATTTTACTTTTTGTATGCAAGTATGTGAGTACACCATTGTCCTCATTCACACCAGAAGAGGGCATCAGATCCCATCACAGATGATTGTGAGCCACCATGTGGTTGCTGGGAATTGAACTCAGGACCTCTGGAAGAGCAGTCAGTGCTCTTAACCCCTGAGCCATCTCTCCAGGCTGTGTGTGTTTGCATCATTACTACACACACAACATTCATGAAGGGCAATGCTTTTTGTTTGGAAGATTTAAAGAAAGGATATAGTAGATGATACATGATTCTAGAAGTGCTTTTTCATTCAGCAGTATATTTAGGATTTAGCTTTATTAATATATTAATAATATAATATTAATATATAGTCTTTATTTAAGCTCTTTATACTCCATTGAATGGCCTATATCATAGTTGAACTATAATTTCTTCTGATAGATTCCTTAGGTGTTAATTTCCACCATTATTTTTTTTTTTTTGGTTTTTCGAGACAGGGTTTCTCTGTATAGCCCTGGCTGTCCTTGAACTCACTCTGTAGACCAGGCTGGCAATTTCCACCATTATAAGCATTTAATAAAATCACATGCCCAAAAGAAACAAGCATAATTTATCAAACTGTCGCTATTATCTATAAATCTTATGTAGATGAAGTCTATTTGGACAATTGAAAGCCCACCACATCTAAGACGTATGCTGCTATTAGTGATAGTCGTCTAGTATTGCTAGTCAGTTCTTTCCTGAAGCATGCATGGTCCAGCAGACAGTAACAACTAGACCACCATTCACCCTCTAGCCCCAAGCAAAAGACATCAATCTGCATCCAGCTTCATCATTCCTGTTAATATTTAGTCAGTATTTCTGATAGCATTGGCTGCTTCTCCAGATCAAAGGCTTCGGCAGAGGTCTCCGTGCGATCAGACAGCTCTCCCCAGAAAGTTACAGTTTAACCTGACTCATTTTGCTTTCCGTGTCTCGAACTGAAACTCGGAGAAACACAGGATCCTAAAGCTAAATTCCCAGAGAAGATTGTCGCAGTCGTGGATCGTGTGTGCATGGGAGCAGCGTAACCAGAGGGAGGAGCAGGAAGCAAACCAGATGCTTCCCACAACAGTCCTCTTCTCAGCTGCTCTGATTTCCACTGGTAAGTCCAGAAAGTACAACGTTAGAATCCCGGCTAACTTAAGAATGATATACCCGATCTACCCCCGATTTCAGCCATAGACTTAAAAGTCAATCATAGCAGAATACGACATAAAATTCAGTATTAATAATTAAAGATGGAGTAGGTGGGAATGGTGTAGCAGATGGAGCAGGTGGATTTCTCTGACATCTCTTTCTGATGCTCTGATTCTTCAGTGAGGGAATGCAAACATGGTGCAGGCTAGACTTCCAGACACGTCTTCAATCCTGGCCTGGAACTTAGTCAGTAACACCATCCCCACCCCCACCCCAAACCCTAGAAGATGAAATTCTGAAGTAAGACTGGGATGTGGGAAGCTCCTGATGCAGGCTGCCTTGGGAGGAAGGGAAAGTCCCCTTGGTGCTCACAGCAGGCGAGACAAACAGATAAATAAGCTGCCCACTAGATTGCTTAGTTGCCCAGGACGACGCTGGTTCCACGCTGTTTATACCCTGATCATAGCATTAACTTGAAGCTTAGTTCTACATTACAAGGCTTTGAGACTGCCATCTGAAGTTACAGTGATGAATATATGTAACTTCATATTCTGTAACGGCCATATTCTGTAGCTTTTCTTCACAGCACATATATTAGTAAAGAGTAAAATGACTTTAAAGAAAACCAACCATTAAATTAGCTTCAAAGTGGGAGGCTCAAATTGTTAACTGTACCCCTGTGAATATTAATACTGATAATCAGGGAAATCAATACAACTGATATTACTTATGATATTAAAGGGGTAAGCTGCACTTAAAGTTTGCACAAAGTATGGTGAGAGAGACAGCACCTGTGACCATATTTACTCTTCAGAACCTTCACACAATCATCTCTGCTCCCTTCCCAGCATCCTCTGGGTCTCACTTTAGGCTAACTGTGATTTGTCGCTTTTGATTACGTCTCAAATATCCACTTCTATGTTTGCAAATATGAGATTTAGTGCATGCCTCGTGAAGTTGGTGAGTTTGGAGTATGCCTTGTTTGTAAGTCAAACACTTGCTTGGATGCCATTCTTAGACCTGATTATAAAACAACATTTCAAAATTCCTGCACAGCTTCCTAAGGTTTCTCCATTTTTAAGCTCCGATCCTTTCTTTTGTTTGACCATAATGGTCCCTAGGTCTGGTGACAAGCAAAGGGAAATTGAAAAGCACAATATATACCTCGTATTCATGAATGACTTCAAGCAGTAATATAATGGAGGTTCTTGCTTATAAATATTTTATACGACACAGAATTACATAGCTAGGGGACTGTGTTTTATATATGAATCAGCTATCCAGAGGAGAAACTAACCAAATGAGGTGGGATTAGACCCCAGTGTCCTGGGGAGACATACAGGAGAGACACAGGCTGCCCGTGACTCTCACATTTCTCCTCTGCAGCCCTGGCAGGACCATGGGCTAACATATGTGCCAGCAAATCTTCCAACGAGATCCGGACATGTGACAGCTATGGCTGTGGACAGTACTCTGCTCAAAGGTACAAGTGATCACAAATGGCTGCCACCTTGTCAGTTCCTCTCTTTTTGCATTGTCTGGGTCCTGTGTTTCCTAGAGGACCCACAATGACCTCTGACAGAATGGAAGCCAGTGCCATGTCCAGCAGTAACTGGGTATGGAGCAGCTTCCAAATTCTGCGTCAAGGGTAGGGTCTGCACTGGAGTCAGAGCCAGAGAGAAGGGAAAGGAATCAAAGCAATGTTATTGCTGCTATTGTTATTGTTGTTGATGTTGTCATTGTTATTGTTGTTGTTTTTATTATTCTGTTGTTATTGTTGTTGATGTTATTGTTGTTATTGCTGTTATTGTTGATGTTGTTATTGTTGTTGTTATTGCTGTTATTGTTGATGTTGTTATTGTTGTTATTGCTGTTATTGTTATTGTTGTGGTTGTTATTGTTACTGCTGTTATTGTTGATGTTGTTATTGTTGTTAATGTTATTGTTGTTATTGCTGTTATTGATGTTGTTATTGTTGTTATTGCTGTTATTGTTATTGTTGTTGATGTTGTCAATGTTGTTTTTATTATTATTGCTGTTGTTATTGTTGTTGTTATTGTTGTTATTGCTGTTATTGTTGATGTTGTTATTGTTGTTGTTATTGCTGTTATTATTGTTGTTTTTGTTATTGTTGATGTTGTTATTGTTGTGGTTGTTGTTGTTGTTGATGTTGTTTTTGTTGTTGTTGATGTTGTTATTGTTGTTGTTGATGTTGTTTTTGTTGTTGTTGATGTTGTTATTGTTGCTGCTGCTGTTGTTCCTTCTCAAATTCTCCACACATCCCACCTGGCTCTCCAATATGGAAACCAAATCTATCTTATTGCATTTTATAGATAGGAAATCTGAACTGGTTGATCATCCAGCAGAGTTGGAGATGGTAAAGGCTACATTTGAATGTAGCCTTTTAGATTCTTTTTGCATTCGGCATGCTGTTACTGACCAAAGTCCTGGAATTTGAACATTAGAGGCTGACCCTAAGCAGGCAAGAATGTGTTGATCCCTTTCAGAGGAGGGTCACACTCCTGAGGGTCACATGTGCACCTTCACAAAGCAGCCACCGTCAAACGACATTATTGATTTCCATCCTAATCAGAGTAGGGATCTCACATGGCACTACTTACACAGACGTAGCAATATGCAGGACAGGACTGAGAGATGGCAAACAGACAGAAGATTTGCCTGAATGCACACTCAAAAGTGACTTCTGGGCTCATCCCATGGACGCTGACCAATGTGGCCTTATACACAAGTCTGAAGGTCCCATCCTTGTGACTCTGGTGGTTCAGTGGTGCCCACTAGGAGGGAGAAGAATCCTGGGAAGACAGGCAGTGAGAGTCATGGGAAGCCAGAATTGCTGTGTCAGAGAGACAAATTCAAGAAGCCTCACTGCATGGAATGATTTTGTTTATGTGCCATGGATTTGACAAGCCTGAGAGGAATCCCTCACTGGGTTAGAGAAGTATTTACACTAGATTAAATTTATAAGTACTTTTACTATGAGGAAAAAACAAAGACTTGGGAAACACATGGTATTTGTTATACAATGGGTTCCCTAAAACAGAAACGTTTTAAAATTGGTTTTGAGAAGTGTGTAGCTCAGTGGTACAGCACTGGCCTAGTACCTACCAGGCCCTGGGTTTGATTTCTAACCCTGAAAAGTAAAAGGCCTTGAAGGGGTCAAGATTCAGAAAATGTATTTTATACACTTTGTTTTCACAATACCACATAATAATGATAATATTATTATACGCCTTAAACATTATCATCATCATTATCATCATCTAAGGCTTATTGTAAATCAAATATGATTTTAAATTATTTACTCCTTACAATATAATCATTAGTACATGTGGACAGACAGGATAAAACTGGGCTAAACAGAGTAAAATATCCTGGGCACTGCAATATCTTCTGGCTGCTTCAAGTTTTGATGCCCAAGACTGCGATCTGTACACTAAGAACGCAATTCTAGCAATACAGTTCCCTGGGACACCCCTCTGATGGCACTTATTTATATTCTAGAACCCAAAGGCATCACCCAGGTGTGGACGTCCTGTGCTCAGATGGATCTGTAGTATACGCACCATTCACCGGGAAGATAGTGGGCCAGGAGAAACCCTACAGAAATAAAAATGCCATCAATGATGGTGTTCGGCTGTCTGGAAGAGGTAAGAGTATCAATCTGGGACACAGTCCAGGTGCCAAGTCTTAGTTATTTCATGCAGTTTCCATACACAGAAGTTTCATGTTTCTTCCAAGATAGTAAGATCTAGAACATACAGGACAACCCAAGCACAAAACAGAAGGTGCCTCATGTTTCCCTGAAGCCTGATTATATAAAAAGATCACCAAACTCCATAGCTGACATGGCTGTCCCCTTCTGTGGCCCAGGTATCTTTGCTTAGAAGACTGGGCAGAACCTATATCCACAGTAGTGACCACACCAGACACACACTTCCATTTACCAGAATCCCACAGTTCACTAACTTCTGCAGCAGTTGAATGTGAACTATTTCTGAACGCCTCTGTTTGGTAAGGCCGGTCCCCAGGGTCTGCACTGGTTCTTTGTTCATTTGAATTCTATTGAGATCCAATATGTGAACACAACTGTACACTGTAGAAGAGTGGAATTCCATGTGCTGTTAACATTTGGGCAACATGACAGAACAGGACCAGCCTCCCAGATGCCTCCCTGTGCTGGCACTATACCACTGCTTCCAGCAAGGACAGTCACTGACTACCAGCACAAGTCAGTCTGACCACAGGATATGTGGAATGAAGCAGTCTGCACCATTTCTTACGTAGTTCCTTGAATTAGGTATCGTGGTTGGGAAATTCACCCCTGTGTTCTTATGTCTGTGTTCATTCTTTTTGGCTAGAAATGAATAAACATAGCTTATTTTAAAAGGAGAGAGAAATTCCTGATCATGGAAGTGGGCTAGTGAGCTGAGCGTAAAATCCCCCAAAGCCCATATTCATTCTTGTATTACACATATTCCGCTTGCTTCCATCTTCAGATGGGTACCATAGTAACTTCCAGTTTTAGGTGAGTGGGAAAACGTTGCTAGGAATTTTCTGGTGCCTGTGGTGCTGAGGATGGAAGCTGGAATAGTGTGCACACTGGCTCTATCACTAGGCTATATATGCCCAGTCCTTCTTGCACTGTGTGTGTGTGTGTGTGTGCGGAAGTTCCTATGTGCAAGAGCACATGAATGTATGCACATGCACATGAGAGCTTATGGAGGCCACAGGACAACCTTGTATGTTTTCCTCAGGTGCCATCTACCTTGGTTTCCTTTTCCTCCAATTTTTGACATTTATTTACTTATTTTTGTTCATGTGTATATATCTAGTAAGCTTTAGGAGGGTCACCCACCTATTCCTTTCTAGGGTCACAGGATCTGTAAGGTTTGGATGAATCTGATTACTTTGTTATCTCTTGGCCACCCTAACCTTGGCTTTGGCTAGGAAGTATCACTGCAGAGACAGTTTAATGACACCAATTCCTGCTGCCATTTAGGCAACAGAAAACAGCCAGGGACCAGCTCTTCAAAGGCCCGGGGTCCCTCAAAGTGTTTGTGATGAGTTGGCCTCCAGGCCCCTCCTCCCTCCTTCACTCAGTCTGAGCCCTGAGCCACTGATGTTGGGAAGAGCCATTCCTCCTTGGCTAAACCTCAGTGGAAATCCTTTGACTGTCTTTTACCAATTCTAACTCCAGTCAGACGGATAGCAAAGATTCACCACCACACCACCACCGAAGTGGACATACGTGTTAGTACAGGCCTGGGGAGAGAGCCTGTTCTGTGGCTGTTTGGAACAAGGTATCTTATTGGCCCAACTCTTGGCCAGTAAGCTAGGCAGGATGGCCCAAGGAGTATAACATCAGGAAGATATCTGCCTCTATCTCCCCAGGACAGAGATTACAAGCATACACCACAACTCTCAATGTCTTTACTGGTTATAGGGATAAAATCAGGTCCCCAGGCCTACAAGGCAAATGCTGTAACCAACAAACTTATCCCTGGCCCCATGTTTTAAATTTGTGACTCAAGGCTACAGAAGCCCAAATAATATCTTCATTTTCTTTTAGGTTTCTGTGTCAAAATTTTCTACATTAAGCCAATTAAGTATAAAGGTTCTATCAAAAAGGGGGAGAAGCTGGGCACCTTGCTGCCCCTGCAGAAAGTTTACCCTGGCATACAGTCGCATGTACACATTGAAAACTGTGACTCCAGCAACCCCACGGCATACCTGTAAGCAGAGACAAAGATCAAATCTCCTAAATTCAAAGTCATCTCAGAAACTGGAACATGACCCGCTCCTGAAGAAATGTGCATTCTAACAGAAACACAATCCACGTAAACGCTCACAACTCATCGCCGCTCTGAGGGGTGGGCTCTGATCTGCCTGCCACCTAGAGGGCCAGGGTGTTTTATGTTTTCAATTTTTAAGTTCTGGTGACTGAAATAAACAAACAAACTCCCACATGTCCGGACTGTGTTTCTGAGATCTCTAAGCCAGTCACTTCTCTGCCTAAAAATGAGAAGGAGCCCAATGGGCTTTCTATGACACACGAATGAATACTTGCTCACAAGGTATCGAACAACACACGCAATAAACAAGAGCTGACACCACCGGAGGCTGTTCTTAGCTAAGGTGATGTATTCTCAGCAATGCTCTTCCCTTGTCAGGCTAGCTAGAGGACCATCTATTCACAGGGGTAAGGTTTGCTGGCCTTTCTCTCCACACTCTTATGTGCTCCACAAGGGTAACAAGCTTCCTAGGAAGTGAATGGTGGCATTGTCCCTATAAAGGCATATTCGGGATCTCAGTGAGGCTACATACATGCAGGAGTGTCAGGATGGGAGAAAAACTACCCTTAACTGACGTGTCGAATGAGCTGAGTCAGGCAGCCTCATCCAGCAACACCATATGCACACCAAAACTTACTTCCATATAATGCTATGTATACAATTACCCAATGATATATTCTATATCATTCTTTCTTAATGTTGCTGACAGGAAGCGCTTAAGGAAAACACAACCATACAGATGTGCAAAGGAAGAGATAAGTTCTGGCTTCAAGTTGGTCAGTAAGAAATGACTAAACTAGAGTAATCATCTGGAAATCTCCCTCATGAAACTTTGCTTAAGTCCTTTTCAAATACACAATGACTCTATCCTAACGTGTAGATTTTTTAAAGGAAAGACAATCAATGGACCTTTATTACTGGAGAAACGACTCCAGTCTTTTCTCCTATGCACAATAATGTTCACGAAAACACTACTTGTCAGTAAAACTAGGGTACTCCAGTGTCTTTTAACAGAGACAGATTTTAAAGACCAGGTCATAATTACCAGCCAAAAAATTACACAGCAATCAGAAACAAATGGAGAGCCGTAAATATAATAACATATACAAACCATAGACATATACAGCAATTGAAGAAAAAAATGTAAAAAGTCACATAAAGCAGGCTGCTCTTTTTATAAGGTCAAATCAGATGAACCAGCACAGTTTGAACACACAGAGGAGATCAAGGAAGAAAGTAAGGAAATAGTGGCCTGAATTACCTCAGGGCAGGAGAGAGCAGAGTCACACATGACATTCAGTCACTGCAGCTGCAGATGTGTGGGTAAGGGAGTACATGAGCACTTCTTGTGAATGAATAGTGTGTCACAGAGGCAACTGCACATACATGCCTGCATGTGGCTACAAGAGTTAGCGATGGTTCCCAGGCATGGAAGGACCCACAGCACTGTCAGTGTACACACACACATACATGTATATATACACACAAACATATTCATATATACACACACACATGCATACATATATACACATACATGTATATATACACACAAACATATTCATATATACACACACACAAACATACATATACACACACATACATGTATAGATACACACAAACATATACATATATACACACACATACATGTATATATACACACACATACATGTATATATACACACAAACATATTCATATATACACACACACAAACATACATATACACACACATACATGTATATATACACACAAACATATTCATATATACACACACACAAACATACATATACACACACATACATGTATATATATACACAAACATATACATATATACACACATACATGTATATATACACACACATACATGTATAGATACACACAAACATATACATATATACACACACACATACATACATATACACACACGTATATATACACATAAACATATACATATATATTACACACACACACATACATACATATACACATACACATACACACACACACATACATACATATACAGGTCTGTATCATTGTCCACCAAGTCACAATATCTACGCAAGACTAGTACATCAAGAATTTCAGCTTTGATTTAAAAAGTATGTATCCATTACTGTCCGATCCGATGACTTCCTGTATTGCTCACTGGTGTCCAACAACCTAGGATTGTTTCAAGAGATTACATTTGCTTTCAGTAGCGAAGCATCACGTTCCTGCTGAAGACACAGGAGGACGTGTAGGCTCTGAAGGCACGTGGAAGGGCTGTGAATTATCTCAACAGTGAAGCTGGGCTCAGCTCTCCAGCTAATCAACATTCCGGACTGGTGCTTAGGAGGTGAAGCACAGTTATATATGGATGGCATTTTCAAAACCAAGCTGATTTCCCAGAAATAGGGAAGGAAAATGTCCACGGAGCAGAGCAGGGGAGCTGCCTTCGCCTGCCAGCCACACCCTTTTGATGGAAATGCTAAGTCTGGACAAAGATCAGCTTAGGAAGGACCTAGAACACAGCGCCCTCTAGTGCACCATGTCAAAGCGGTTCCCGGGTTCAGATACTAAGTTCAAAAGATGAAAAAGAAAGAGTACAATGTAACTTGCTTTTCTTCATAAAAGTTACTATAATACACACCTCAAAAATGTGGTGGTCGACATTGCTGGGTTTGATAGCTGTAAGTTAATATGAATAAAGGGATTTTATTTTGAAAATGCTTTTAGTTAGCTGTAAGAAATTAATTTAATGGAACAGCAAGGTCAGTTCCATTAAATTAGAACCACTAATTTAAGAGGTTAGGTCCACAGAATGATGTCTGCCAGGAGGAAGTTTATCACACTCAGGGGCACAACAGCAATGCAGATGCCCTGAAAACATGCCCACCCTGAGTCATCTCCCCATACTATGCAAGGGTCACAGGAAGAAAGGGATGAAGGGGATCCTATGTTTGTTTCTCTCTAGTCTGATGTATAAAAGGATACTTCTTTCCACTATCTGCACTTACTTTTGCCCAAAAAATTACCCGGAAATTCCCAGAATTCTTCAACAAACACAAAGAGATATCTTTAACATGAGCAGGCATGAGAACAGGTCTACAATGTTCTCTACGACTAAAGCTTATGACCGTTCATCTTGTGAGAGCCCCTGCTCCTGGGTATAGCAGTACTCAGGATTCCAAAGAACATTGCGGTGCTACCATGGTGAGGTGGTAAACCATTTCCCTGTGTTGTTTTCAGCTGCCTTTAAAATGGCCTGTCCTTCCCTTCACAAACCCAGGAGGTAACCAACTGGGGAACGGACATGAATCAATGAACTTAGATCCCTCTGTGTTCTTCTCTGTGACTCATTACAGAGTTTAGTTCATGAGGTTCCCACAGGAGGCCACTGAAAACTACTTAGAGCAGATCACCTCATGCTCCTCAGAGAGGCCAGTGTCTTCCTTTTCTGGTGCTACCAGGCTCTGGGTTGCAGGGGTGGGAACTCTGATGTGCAGTGGTGGGAACTCTGGCATGCAGTGGTGGGAACTCTGGCATACAGTGGTGTGAACTCTGGCATGCAGTGGTGGGAACTCTGACGTGCAGTGGTGGGAACTCTGATGTGCAGTGGTGGGAACTCTGACGTGCTGTGGTGGGAACTCTGACGTGCAGTGGTGGGAACGCTGATGTGCAGTGGTGGGAACTCTGATGTGCAGTGGTGGGAACTCTGGTGTGCAGTGGTGGGAACTCTGTCTTTGAGAAGGTTTGATTGTTATTCTACCCAGTACTCACTATTGCTACACACAGTTCTAAAAACAAGGATACTCACGTGCATGTGAGATGCCTGCTCAAAGCTCAGGTAAGCATGCATGAGTGAAGATAGTCCACTTTCCAAACTATTTACAAACTACAATGCATCCTGAGTGCTTAGTAAATGAGGATACTCACATTTTGATAATGATAAATACTCAAAGCTGGAAAATAATAAACATTACATTTTGGTGAAAGCTGACTTCTAATAATAGTAACTGTACACACAAAAAAATAACAGTGATCTTGTACTGACCTGGTGGAGTTTACAGTACAGTGAAATAAATAGGCTAGAATGAGACAAGCAGATCATACACAACACAGCAGCGCGTGCTACAAGGAAGAGCAAAAACTCGGGGCGTGAGTGAAGGGTCTGAGCCACGAGCTGGGAAGATCTCAAGGATGGCCTCCCTTGGCATGTGCCTCAGGGGAAAGATCTGAGGGAGCTCAGAGGGAGGGCAGTTGAGGAACAAAGAAGGTGGGAGGCAGACAAAGGATAGGTACAGTGGCTGGCAATGAAGCCAAGTACCCAGGCAACTGTTAAGACTAATCTTCATTCTGAGGACAGCTTGGTGAAGGACATTACCAGTGTTACTAACTAAAAGACAGGCCACATGTGCAAGGACATGGTGCAGTCCCAGACTGACAGCAGCAGGCCGGTCAACACTGATTCCCAAACACACCCCACAAAACGTACCTCTTTACCTATACTGTGTATTTTAATAATAATTACAGTGTCTTGCTCTATCTTTATGAAATGAATATTACTGAATTTTAACATAATGCCAACTGCCCTCCAAGTTAACCTAAAAATGAAATTTAAGTACTCTAGAATTCAAAGTTGCTTACTGAATCACAAGATGCTAGATATTTTGTAAGTACAATGAAGTACACCTCTCTAACGCTACCTTGATTTTCAACAGTATGTATTCTGTAAAACATGTGTCAGTACCAAAACGAACCAGATGAAATTAAAATAAGGTTGTAACATAAAAGTATGTCATTTAAAGGGATCTAATATTATACATTATAATTATATGTTAGTTATAAGTTTAATATAAATTTACTTAGGAGGCTAAAATATGCCTGCAAAGGTTGAGAAGTCTATCTATGTAAATCTTCAGTATCTGTAGTCTACCCTATTAAACATCTAATATACACAGTGTCTGTGTCTTACTGACAAAGATCTCTGTCTATTCAAATTTGTTATATTGTTTTCAAATGATTCTGCAGCAACCAATTAAGATAACTTACAAAGAGTAAGTATTTAACCCAAATTACTTTAGCAGTTCATCTCAAAATTTACACTTGTGTTCACAGACAACAGCTAACCCTACTGACAGAAAATTCGGGATCTTTGGTAGCTGGTCACCAGACAGGCATCACATCAGGGAACCACACTCTTCCCAGGTGCTTAGAGACTTCAGTGTGGACTTCCTCTGGGGTGTATCTGTCGTCAGAGACCAGAACTTCCTCCATGATAGACAGTTGGGTGAGCCTTCTGCCACAGAGTCTTACAACCTCAACCAGCGCACTGCAGCTGACCTCACACTCGCTCAGACCCAGGGCGGTTAGGTTTGTACAACGCTCAGCGATACGGATGAGCTCGCTGTCGAGGGGCTGAAGGCCGTTTGCACACACCACTAACTCAATCAGCCGTGGGCAGTTAAGACCGATCCGGCCCAGGATGGTTCTGCTTACTGCACGCCCGAAATAGAGGTGAGTGACGGGGGTTTCCTCTTTGAAGAACGTCTCAAACTCTTCTTCGTACAAAAAGAAGTACATGACAACGCTCACTCCCGGGGAGTGTTGAGCAGCGCGTCCCAGCTGTGTTTCTTAATAGAGTGGAACTTGATCTGTCCGGGGTTTTCACTCACCACATCTATTCGGAGATGCTCGAGGTTCACGTGGGTCTCGCTTGAGAGTGCGAGGAGAAGCTCGTCACTGAGAATGTAGTAATTCAGCGCCAGCTCTCGGAGGCCCTGACAGTGGTCCGCCACACAGAGGATTCCTGTGGGAAGTTAGCGGAAATCCTTACGCACAAAGAATCACGCTGATTCTAAAACAAACTTTGTAAACTTAAATTTTCTATTAGTTGTTTTACTACACAAATAATAACTAATGATGTTTGAGAAAATGGCTGCTAAAATACATCATATGTGTGCAGGTTAATTAAATTTTCCCCAAACCCTTACACACTGGTGGAGAGGGGAGGATACAAAGTGGAGTACCACTATGGGAATCAGTGTGAAGTCCTGAAGAACTGAAAGCAGGGCTACCACAGAATGGCTCTACCCACGCCCCCAAAAGGCTAACTCAGCCTACCGGAGACTTGGGCATCCATGCTGACTGATACACTCTTCATATCAGCCAAGACAGACAAACGGTCTAGGTATTGGTCAACAGATGAATGGGTAAAGAAACAGGTAGACACGTGTACACACACACACACACACACACACACACACAGAGCATGTCCTAAAGGTGTCCCAATTTCCTTCTAGATAACAGTCCATCTTGAAGGAAGACGCAGCAGGAACCCGGAGGCAGACACTGAGGCCGAGACCATGGAGGATGCTGCTTACTGGTTTGCTTCCGTGGCTCACTCAGCCTGCTTTTCCACCTAGGGGTACCTGCCCTGAGGTGGTTTTGCCTGCAGTGGGGCCACATCAATTATTACTCAAGAAATACCCCACAGACTTGTCTTTGGGCCAATACGATGGAGGTGTTTTCTCAGCTGAAGTTCCTGTTTCCCAGATGACCTTAACTTGGGTCAGCTGAAAAGAAAAACCTATGGAGCATGAGAGGGGGCTAGGGAAGGGAAGGAGGATGTGGGGCAAACAGGAGAGAGAACATGTGATCTAAAAGCAGAGAGGCAGAAGTAGAGGGAGGGGCCAAGGGAGGAGGTGAGGCAAGCTGGCATAAAGAAAACTAAGTATGTATATACAGGAGAATGCCTTGATAAAACCCACTCCTTTGAAGTGTTCATTTAAAATTAACTAGAAAAGAAAAAAGAAATTACAGACCAATCTTCCTGATGAACATATATGCCAAAAATCTCAACCAAGTACTTGCAACCTCCGTAGTTAGTGAGCTTGCTGTGCTGTCACGAGGACCCCCAGACCCATGTAAAGCTGGATGTGGCAGCATGTCTGCAGTCCTAGGGCTCCTACAAGAAGCCCCTGGGCCATCTGACCCAGTGTACACAGTGGCAAACGCCCCATTCCTCCACTGTAGAAACAAGAACATGTACTCACTTTGATCCCAGGCGTGGGGATACGGGGGATTCCAGGCTGCCTCAGACCGTCTGCGGCAGCTGAATATGATTTGCCTCGTGCTCTAGCACAAGTGTGGTTTTGCCAGCTGTTGCAAATAGCTGTTTGCAGATAGTTTCTGCAATTGTATGATGTTTGGAATTCTGGGAACTTTTCAGAGGGTGTAGTAATGCGAAGACCCTGAGAGGCTGGGGTGTTTGGCCATTCAGGGGGAGGAGGGGCACTGACTGTGCTTTGTTAGTAGTGGTGCTCAAATAAGAAACCAAAGAAGAAAAAACGTATTCAAGGATCGCTCTCTCTTTCCCCTATCTCTCTTTTATTTACTATTAGGAGGCAGAATTGGGGGATAAAGAGTGGGAAAATGAAGAACTCACAAAGTAGCAAATACCAGCTACGCTTGATGATAAAAACCTTGAAGAAACTGGGAACCAAGGAAACGTATCTAAACATAGTGAAGGCTACATATGATGAACCTATAGCTGACGTTATGTAAATGGGAAAACCCCGAGTCACTCTGACTAACATGAGGAACAGACCGAGGCCGCTCACTTTCTCCTCTCTGCCGTAACAGAAACCATAGAAGATTCGACAGAAGCAAATAAAAGGAATGTAAATAAACGTGCTAGTGGTTTCATGTCAATTTGACACAAACAAGAGTCACTTGGGAAGAGGTAATCTCAACTGAGAAAATGCCCCTACCGGAAAGACCTGTGAGTATGCCTGAGGTAAATTTTCTTAATTAGTGACTGCTGTTGGAACTCCAAGCCTATTGTGGGTGGTGCCATGCTGGGTAGGTGGTCCTGGGATGTATAAAAAAGCAGACTGAGCAAGCCATGGGGAAGCCAGCCAGTAACCAGAATTCCTTGTTCTTCTATGGCCTCTGAATCATTTCCTGTCTCTAGGTTCCTGTCTTGAGTTCCTGCCCTGACGTCTCTGGATATGGACTACAAGCTGTATTAAACCCTTTCTTCCCCAAGTTTCTGGTCACAGTGTTTTCTCATGGGCATAGACGAAGACAACAGGGATGGAGGGAAAGTCCTTGCAAGATGACATACTTCTCCAAATGACTCTACCAGAAACCTCCAGAGCTGATGAATACCCACAGAAAGTGGCAGAACACAAAAATGAACATACATAAGTCACCCCCTTTCCTACGTACCAGTAGCAAACACGCTGAGGAAGAAATGAGGACAACAGGCTCACAATGCCCCGCCCATGCACACCTCGGAACGAACCAGACCAGGGAAGACAAAACATTATCCATGAAAACTTCAAAACATCCAGAGAGAAGGCGAAGGAGGCAGCAGATCCTGGAGCACGTGCTCTGGCGGCAGGATGTGGACAAACCAAGCTGAAACGGAGCTGAAATGTCCTGCAGGCTAACTCTCATAATGCATCAACATGATATGAAGGCTTGGGGGGCTGGGTGGGAGCAACAGCTTACCCAGCTGTGAATCCTGTGTGCCAAAACCTCTACTAGGCAAAAAGTGCCCGCTGATACATTAGTGGCATGACTGTTATACGAATAACCAACCACTTTCTAATCAAATCAGAGGCCTACTCCACAGCAAAGAATTGATGCTTGGTGCTGTACCCTCTTTAAAAGCCCGTGGTTGGGAGGCATCTGGCATGGAAGTGTCTACTGTCATTCTGCTGAACAGGCTTGCTATGCCCATCAAACTGACATCTGAATATTTATCTTATGCTCATGGGTTAGTGCTGTGTAGCCTTGACTAGACAAACCCCATTTAGTAGTGGAAGCAGTTACTGCAGAGACTTTAGCTGATACAGGAGTTGAGAATATAAGTGACTTTTGGGTGTTCAATCCTTTTGTATCTATGAAACTCCCTCAAGATTCAGGAAAGACTGCAGAAGAGGCAGGTGGAGAGAACATAAGAGATGGGATGGGCGAAGATTCTGCAGAATGCTGTCTTCTGGACATGACATTTTGTTTGCAGTCCCGAGCTCACAGCAGCTAAGGTTAGTCACCAGCATACCGTCATGGGTCCCCCCCCCTCCCTGAGGAGCTATGTTCTGTTGACTGTTGCTGAGGGGAGGAGAATTTCTTCATTGGTATTGTCACTGGTAAGTCACCCATCCGTCAGTAAATAAACTCAATCCACGCTCATGAAAGTAATCCCATTAAACTTAGTGGGTCAAAAAAAAGGAGAGGAGATTAACTAGAAGGGGAGCTGTCTAGAAAGAGGGACTCAGGCAGGGGAGAACCAAAACAAGATAATATATGACATACATGCATGAAATTGTAAAATATCGGTCACTAATTTAGAAAAGATTAACACACATCGAAGGGAAAAATATTTTCTGAAGATGTAACTTACATCTAATTTGAAGATTAAGATTGCTTTTGAATAAAATCAATAACTTATGTCCAAGGGCATGTACTTTTCAATAAGCAATCTACTGTTACTATAATAAAAGCTCTTGATCCATTTATATATTAAAAAATATATATATAACCTACCATCAGATGAAACATGAGGACAGCTACTCATTTTGAGGAGTCGCAGCGTGTCACTGTTGTTAGCCACAAGAATCTTCAGGGAAGGGTCATCCACTGGTGTGTCCTCAATTTTAATGGATGATAACGATTTTGAGTTGACAAACACAACTGTCAGCGCCGACACAAAGTGAGACTTGCATGGCGATAAGGAAAAAAGTTATGAAAACGTTATTTAGAACTCACAGTTTCGATCCAGTGGCTTTAAAAAAATGATTTGCCAAATGCTAAAAAAATACGGTAAAAACAATGAATATATAGTAGGTTTGCATGGTATCCCTAGCCAGTAGAAGACACTTCTATTTCCTTTTTAAATAAAATTTCAAGTTGAGTATACGGAGAGTGAGTTTTGTTATGGCAATTTCATGCACATATGTCTTTATACCTTGTTGTTGGTCACACCCTTCTGTCTGCCCTTCCCTACCCTCCCAACTTACCTGTCTCTGATGTCTTGATCCCTTCAAATACCACTCCTGCTCTTGCCATAGGTATTCTGGTTTGCCTCTCTTTCACCTCACCTTCCCTCTCTTTCATGGGTCCCTTCTATTTTCATGATCTCAAGTGTACACACACACACACACACACACAACACACACACACAGAAGAGAGAGAGAGAGAGAGAGGAGAGAGAGAGAAGAGAGACTGACTGCATATGAGGTAAAGCATGCGGTATTTGTTTTCCTGTTTGGTCTATTGTAGTTAACATAATAGTCTCCAGTTCCATTATTTTCCTGCAAATACCACGATTTCACACGTCTTCTGGGTGAAAAAAATTCTACTGTGTATCTACTTCACGGATGTGCTTCATTCATCTGACCGCTGATGGACAACTAGCCTGGTGCTACTTCGTAGCTATCATGAACAGTAGTAGATCAGTAAACATGGCTACGCATGCATCTGGTGTAGGTGACTTAGACTATTACCTAAGGTACTTTACCGCATAGCATAACTGGATCTTATAGTTGTTCTTTTGATGTATGTTCTTGCCTTTTGTAGGGGATTAGGCAGACGTAGATATCTGAGCTTGTCTTTAGATCTTTCAACCTAATGATTTCTGTACAGGGTAAGAGACAGGAATCTAGTTTAATTCTTCTGCATGTGGATATCCGGTTTTTCCAACCAACATCTGCTGAAGATGCTCTGCTGTATTTTTCCCAGTGTGTGTTTTTGACTTTTGTAGAAACCCAGGTGTCTGTAGCTGTCTGTGCTCAGTCTCAGGTCTTATAA
Source organism: Mastomys natalensis (assembly GCA_021653895.1). Taxonomy (NCBI): domain Eukaryota; kingdom Metazoa; phylum Chordata; class Mammalia; order Rodentia; family Muridae; genus Mastomys; species Mastomys natalensis. Next base: position 967,370 of record JAJTUV010000325.1, on the reverse strand, counting down.
CGCTGGCTTATATGTCTGCTTTCGTGATAGTCCCAAGCAGTGTCTGCACTATAACTCAGGCCAGCGTTTGTTCAGCACATTGCTCTTTCTGACTATAATTGCTTTGGTAATGAGGGTTTCTTTGAGCTTCCATACGAGTCACAGAATTGTTTTTTCTATCTCTGTGAACAACGTCAATGCAATTTTGATGGAGACCATGTTGAATCTGTAAGTCATTCTGGCTACAGTAGCTACTTCTTACACTATTAATTCTGTCATGAGGTTTCCCATTTTCTAGTATCTTCTTCAATCTCTTTCTTCACTGTCTTCAGGTTTTTGTTGCAGAGGTCTTTCACTGCCGTGCTCCCTGGTTAAGTTTAACTCTTGAGCTTTCAGGGCCTTTGTGGGGTATTATAGGTGGTATTATTTTTCTTGATTTCTTCTTTCTTAACAGTTTCATTATAATAAACAGAAAGGCTGCAGCTTTTATGTGGTGATTTTATATCTTGTTACTTTGCTGAAGTTTGTGAGTTCTCTGGACTCTTTGGGATCTTGTAAGTATAGAATCATGTCTGCAAGTAGGAATAATTGATATTTTTCCTTCCCTATCTTTTATTTATTCTCTTATTTTACCACTCTAGCTAAGGCTTCATGAGTATATTGAACGAGAGTAGTTCAAGCGAACATATTTATGTAGTGTTAGAGGAATGTTAGGGTGTGGAACTCTGCCAAGGCCTCTCCTGTGCCCAGGGAAATGATCATGTGATTTCAATTTTAAAAACCTATTTGTGTATTACATATGCAAAATCAACATTGAATCCCTGGGGGAAAACTAATTTGTTTGTGGTATGGATATCTTAATGTGCATATCACATTTCTATATCAAAAAGTTCCATAGCAAAACAGGAAATGGAATGATGAGGGAGGAAGACTCCCAAATATCCTGTAAAGGATGCCTCAGCTATTTCAACTGCATGAGTGTTTAAAGGAGAAGCTTTACTTATTTTCTAGAATGGGGTTCAGCTAATTACAGACCACCAGACAAACCCAATGCAGTCTGCTTCTCTATGTTTCCTGAGTGAAGGGTAAGGTTTTTTTTTAACATTTTGAAAGGGTTGAAAATAATCTGAAGCATAATAGTGCACACCACAAGAACTTCATGGTAATGCAGTTAATGCTCAAGACCAAGGCTACACGGCACGCAGCCACGTGCTTCCCTTTCTGCGTTGTCTGGTCTGGCCTTCCCATGGAACTGAGGAGCTGAGGAACTGAGGCAGAGCTGCAGAGCTCTCAAATCCTAGACTACATGTTCTCTGGGCTTTTCTGACCACTTGCTTGCTAGGAAAAATATATTCCTCCTCTTTCATTCACTTCCATGTTTTCAGACCTAAGACAGTGTCGGGCACATAGTAGTCAATAAATATTTGTCCAAAGAATAAATGAAGGCTTATAATCTTATGGGGGTGTTTTTTTTTCTAGCAAATTTAAACGATGTAAATAAAGATAGTTACATGTTTTGAAGGATCACAAAATAAAGCTTATTAATAATTTGCCCTCAAGATAGGCAGAATTCCATTTTCAGATTTACTATTTCTGTCAAAGTTAGAAAATGTGGAAACCAAGTCCAAGGCAATGTCCTTTTTTCCTTCCACAAAATCAATTTTGACTGTATTAAAGGTTCTACCAGCCCTGTGGATGAAGCATGCTGGTTTATAAACATGTAAATATGTTGACTCACACTAAAAATGGTTTTCCATATAGTAGAGGCTAAAGACCTCCTAAATTATTATAGAACTATAGCTCCTTTTCAAGAACTATAAAGTTGATCTTTTTCCCCTCTTTAATCAGCTCTGAATTAGCTGTTTTATTTTGAGGGACACTGAGACGGCAGAGCACATGTTTCATTAGAATCAATTTGCTATGCTCTTTATGTTTAGCAAAATACTGCAATTTTATCTCATTTCCCCACTAACTTTTAAGTAGAAAAACCAAGACTGGATCTCTGAGAGCCTCTCAAGCTGTCCAGAGGCCAAGGAGTTCACTGAGACGGAGCAGACTACCCACTGCCTGCCATCTGCCAGGGAACTGCACCAGTGAACCCAGATGCTGGCCCAGGAGGCTGCTGGGAAATGCTAGCCTTATCTTTTAAAACCAAGAAGCATCAGGCCAACTGATGCTGTGATTTATAAACAAGGAAGTACCTAGTTAACACTAGTAAGTTTTCATCTGATTACTTATAGTATTCTAAATCCCCAGATGACCCAATTTTTTTTCAGCGTATCTCTTAAAAAGATAACAGGCTAACAGAAAGCCTAGCCATGAGAGCCATGACCCAGTTTATAGGAGAGAAGAAGGAGTTATCCCTGTCTACTGTGGGAGGTTTCCATGGGTCGGTTTTTTATCTACATCTGTAATGAAGTACTTTAAAAAAAAAAAAAAAAAAAAATACTATTTTAACCTGAGTTTATGGTGATTAGCTGATTAAAAAAAAAAAAAAGGCCTCATGCTTCAAAGTTAGAGTGTGAGACGACAGCTAAATTAATCATTAAGATGGCAGTGAGCAATAATGAATGATGTAAAGACGAGAAAATGTCCTCTATGTGGTGGTTAGTGTGTGTTATCAACCTGACAGAACCGAGAATCACCTCGGAGCCTTTGGGGATCTTCATATGTATGTAAGTATGTATGTACGTATGTATGTATGTAATGTATGTATGTACGTATGTATGTACGTATGTGTGTATGTATACATGTATGTACTTATTCATTTATTTGTGTATGTTTACACACGTTCAGATGCTTTTGCACAGAGGTCGAAGGACACAACTGTAGGAGCTGGTCCTCTCCTGCCATCGTATGGGTTCTGGGGATCAAACTCAGGTTCTTAGACTTGCTGGGAAGCACCCTTTCCCACTGAGCCATCTCCCTGTCCCTGGATTACCTGACTGTGTTAACTGAGACAAGAAGACTCACTAACTATGGGTAACACTGGTCCCTGCTGGACTCCTGGACTGTGATGGGAACTGAACAGCAGCATGGACTATCCTCTGCTGCCTAAAAACGAATGCCTCGTGACCAGATGCTTCAAGCTCCTGCTGCCCTGACTTCCCGACCGTGATGGGCAATGCTGGTCACTCCTCAGCAACTCCGTCTCTCCTCGCTGCTTATCCAGTATCAAATGTTAACTGACAGGCAGAGCCTGGGGCTAGCTGGCCAGACCATGTAGCCCAATCAGTTAACTCCAAGCCAATGAGAAGCTCAGTCTTTAAGGAGGGTGACAGTGTTTCTGGGGGTGACATACAAGGTTGTCTCTGACAGTCACATACATGAACACATCTGTTCACCGGCAAATTCGTGCACCCAAACATCATTTAAAAAGAAGTTTAGCATATCTCACAAGAAGGACAGTATTCTTACCTTTGGCACATTCATGAAACTTGGCTTGGCTGTTGATATCAATCCCAAGGTCTGGATAGAACAGTTTACCAGCTGAGAAAGAATATCACAGGCGGCTTCCGCTGACTCAGTACTGCTATCAACCTATAAAGACAATTTTAAATCGAAATTTCCTGAAGGCACTTTATCAGAACTACTGGAAATGCAATTATTTAATGGAATTCAGTAACCAAGTTCTGTTAATCCCTTTCATCAGTATGAAAGATAATTTGATAGAAAATGTCTGAGCTCACAAAGGGAGACACAGAGATGACAAGGTAACTCGGTAGCGCTTCAAGCTTTCAGCCCTTTATAATTATCTGGGAATTGAAAAAAACTGAATTTTTATGCCATTCGGTTACAGCTTAAGTTCTCTATTTCAGTCTGTGCAATAAAGAGAGTAAAATAAGAAATCAAGGCAGGATAAAAATCCTGGGGATTTACCCAGTGCTTGACAGCAAGCATCCAAGCATAGAAAACACGGCAACATAAAAGACTTCAACGGAAGCTGCGCTGTACCTTAAAGCTGACATACTGAAGGTGTGCGGCATGCTTTTTGATGATCTGTTGGATGAGGTCGGGATGCGTGGACTTAAAATAAGAAGTTGCTGATTGGTTCAGCTCAAACTCAAACTTCCTCCAAAGGTCGGGATTGTGAAACACTTCATTCCATCTCCTGCACACGGAAGATGCTCGGGCTCGATCTATCAAAGGGAGATACTGAAAAATCTGTAATATGACATGGTGAGGTAAAGTCCCCCAGTCCAGAAGGACAGACAGCATATGAGTCTGGCGGAGGGAAGTGCAGAGCCCACGTTTGGGTTGTTTCACTACTGGTGACGACTGGACAACTTTATTCACAGCAGAGAAATTATTCCTCTTCATTCTGTAAGTACCAGAAAATGTTTGTTTGTTTCTTTTTCATTTCCTCACAAAGTATTTGGACTCTACTTATATAAAATAATATTAGAAGAAGAAAATAATCCAACAGACATAATTCTAACAATGATCCTCCATTTCATGCAGTGATTGGTGCTACTTTGTGCTACTAAGGACAGAGGGAAGCCCAAACCTGAGCTCAAGACCAGGATCAATGGCTGGAAGAATGGTAAACAATATGACTGAAGTTGAGCAAACTGCATAAAAGAACAAAGGAGAACTGCACGTGGTTGCATTTGTGTGTGGGAGATGTGGCTGAGGTGACCTCTTAGAGGAAGCATCCAGAGTAGCAAATCCCCCACTTTGGGTTTTCCCCGTGGTCCAATTCTGATCCTTACTGTAGCCTCCAAAGGAAGCACCACACTGAAATTCCGTTACACTCCCGGGAAATCTGGGAGACAGTACAACCAAACTAAAAGCACTAAAAGTCGGGAAAAGTCTCAGGCAAAGCACAGACTAACCCTATGTGACTCTAACCCTGGTTCCTCATCTGTAAAGCACTCATAAAGCTGCCATGAGGATTAGACCACTTTTGTGTGTACAGTGTGTACAGTGCACACTCCAGAAATGCTGCTGAGTTAATAATAAGCCAAGTCACAACAAAAACCACATGGTTTGCAATGAATTTCAGGTGACAGCTTGGAGATAAGAATTCTGGGAAATGTGGACATAGCAGAGACAGAGTTGTTATATGTCATATCTGAGCCTCTGTGGTCACTAGTAAGGAACGTAAGATGGACATTATTCTCCCCCAGAAAGACTCTCCGGGTGTTAACTACTGGGTATACTACAAAGTATCTAACACTCTGAAGACCACACATGCAAATATATAGAGCAATTTATCTTTGATCTTCTCACTGATTTGTGAAAGAATACAAAAATTAAAATGCTTCCCTGGAGGCTTAAAAAGGGTAAAAAAGGGCCCCCGAACTAATTATTAACAATTAAAACCCCACTTACCCACGATCGAGGAATATAACAAATGCAGTGCAGAATTAAAACAACCTCAAATCTATAAAAATTTTTTTCAACGAAAATGCACGTCGTGTGGTCGTCGGTGATGTGAAACATTTTTTAAAAAAAAAAAATTGGGGTCCAGAAGCGGGGGCTGCCCCAAAAAATTACTGAAAAAATGGGAAAGGGGGCTTTTTTACAGCTTGGAAAGCAATGGGAACAAAACCTGCCAACCGTTTTTAAACATCCAAGAAAGAGTTACTGTTCACTCCATCTGCTGAACAGTTCAAGGTTTTTAAACTGCATGCAACCCCAAAACACAATTCAGAGCAGGCCAAAGATGTACTTTCTTTATTCTTTTAAAAACTTGGGGTTTTTTGGTCAGGTTTAAGTGTTGGGTTTAGTAAATGTTTTTGTTATCTGGTTATGTGCATATATCTAGTGTGTATGTTGTATTGTGTAGTGTATTTTTTCATGTGTGTATATACTGTGTTTTTATTATTTATGTTTGTTAATGTTTAATATGTATGTTAATTGTATAGGGGTTTTATGTTATATGTATGTGTTTTCATTTATATGTGTTATTGTAAAAGTTTATGTAAAAAGTTGTTATGTTGTTGTATGGTATATTGGTATGTATTGTGTTTTGGATTTAAATCTTGTAATGGTTTTATGTGGGGTAATATGTTTTATGTATTGTTATGTGTGTTTTATGTTGTTTTGTTGGTTGTTATGTAAAAGTATATTGATTATTTGATGTGGTGTTAAATGTGATTTTGTGTTGTATGTGATTATGTTTTTCAATGAAAGGGAAAGATTTCTTTTGGATAATTTTTGTGTATTATGTATTTTATTTTAGAAAGTAACGGGAAAATTCAAAAAACCGAGACAAAAGACTTCTATAGTTTTATAATGTTTATTTGTCCTACAAAATTTAAAAATTTTTTTTCAAAATTTTAAAACCTATTCCTTGGAAAACTTACTAAAAAAGCAGGAAGAAAATTTTGCTTTACCAAAAAGGCCAGGTTTTTAAACCCCCTTAAAAGCAACAAGGGATTTGAAAAATTTGGTTTTTCAACAAGAATTTCAATTTAAAAAACTACACCCATTTAAAAAATTTTATTATTAATAAAATGGCCTTAAAAACCTCTTTACAAATTTATTCCCAGACCTCCAGGAAAAACCGGATAAAAAATCAGGAAATACCTGGCAAAAAAAACCCCTTAAAGATTTATATGCACCCTTTGTAAAAATGCTTTGAAAAATTTTTCCTTAAAATTAAAAAAAATTTAAAAGCCCCTTTAAAAATTATAGGCAAAATTGTAGTTAATCCCAAATTTTTTAATGTAGAAAATGATTTTTTTTTCTTAGAATCTTTTTGGGGGGGGGGGGGGGGTTTTTGGGGTTTAAATTTTTTTATTTAAATGATTTACAATATGGACCATCACTTGGTCATATTGCATTCCCATTTAAATTTTTTCTTGGAAATGTTTATATAAAAATTCTGTCTTAAATATATGGGGCCATTTATCTAAAAATCCCGACCATTTCTTTTCATGTTAAAGGAATGGATCACTTCTTTTCAAGACTTTCTTACCTGAAGGTGGCTTCCAAGTTACAGTTCCTGCTCAGCCAATAAAATGCTGCTGCCATGGGATACTCACCAACACCCATTTGACTTCACTTTCAGTCTTGGAAAAAAAACCCACAAAACCATCATTAGGGCATATAGTAATTTTATGCTTAGGTTATGTATAAGTCATTATATACATTAAGTGACTTTATTAGTAAGTTATTAATAATAAAACAATTTTTTTGCCCACATGAAAACTAGTTTTGTGTTAATATCGCAGCACTTGCTAGAAGTTACACCGGAAGCTGTACTAAGGATGCACATCAGGTAGTAAAGGACTCTGAAATTGACATTTTATGTAATATCTACGGAGAGATATCATGAAAATTTAAGTAGTTCATAATTACACGTACTGGTTTATTAGCTGTATAAATCGGTACAGTTCAAATTGCTATGTGGTATTAAGATATATTTACTTACAAGGGAAACTTCATTTTTTTGAATAGATAAACTCATTTTAAAGTACATCATCTGAAGACTCAAGTTTGCAAAATGTACTTGGATTGAAAACACCTTTAGAGAGGCGAGGTGCCAGAGAGGTGGCACAGAACTTGACCTGGACCATCCCTTAGGAATCCCTAAGGTAGATGGGCACCGAGGAGCCTGCCCCGTATCTCCGCAACCAGACTGGACTAGGGAGAAAGCCAACCCCGGGCAGAGTTTAAAGTGTGAAAAACGAAAACAGATGGCAGTGCAAATGCACCGCTCTAAAACTGCTCTGTGCAATTCATCTTACATTCTAACTGTCCTGAGAAACAGGGCTTGGGGACAGCCTGAATCTAGCGGAAAGACGCTCCACAGAGCCAGCGGCGGGAGAGCTGAAGAGCCCCCGGGGTCTGGGAGTGGGGGCAGCTCGGCTCCGCACGCCCGCTTCCGAGCGGGCTCGCTTTCGTCCCCCCCCCCCCCCCCCCCCCCGCCTCCACGGCCAGGCAGCTCCCGGGCTCCTCGGCTCGGCCCGCCCCGCCCCGCCGGCTCCCTAGTGCTGCGCCACAAACGTTACCTCTGAACGCGCTCAGAGGGCAGCCAGCCCCAGGGAGGCCTCCGGTCAAGCGCTGGACTCTGCGTGACTAACGCCAGCTGCCACCTTCTCAGGTGGGCGGGCTCCAGCGCCGCCTGAAGCAGCGGAACCGGAGAGACTGAATGAGCATCACAGGCCAGGCCCCGCCCGCGCCACGCCCCTCCAGGAAGCCTTGCCCAGTATGGTACTGTTCGGCCCCTCGAATCCCCGCCCCCAGGCAGCCTCGCCCCGCCCCCAGTTGTTTTATACCTTGTCCCCACCTACACCCCGCCCCCCGGAAGTGGCTGCCTTTCAGATATGCCCCGCCCCCGTCAATCTCACCCCGTCCCCAGCCGCTATGTTTCAGTTCAGGATTCCTCGAGAGGTAGGCCCTGATGCCCGCGCCCCGCCCATTGGTAGAAGTCCACCCCTAGGGGTTCTGACTCAAGTGGTCTCGCCCCGCCCCCAGCCTCTCTGTTGGAGTCCAAGGTCTCACCTAGCACAGGTTCCCAGGCCTCTAGAAGTCCTTTGGTGGTCCCAGGGCCACTATGAGAGTGCTCCTTAAGTGACAAGCGGTATGCTTAGCGAGTATTCAGTTAAATAATGGACCCAAACTAACAGTTCCAGTTTCCAGGTTTTAACTTGAGAAGGACACCCCACTACCACCATGCAGATGCTTGAGGGACCTTGATGGGAAGCTGCCAGGCTAGCCTCTCAGGTCCTGAGCTGCAGGCCTGAACTGCAGAAGGTCACCCGTGAGCTGCCAGCCTGCCGCGCGAAAAGAATGCACAATGGGCTATGGATTTATTTAAAGCTTGTTTTTATAATGTTTCAAAATATGAGATCAAGCCGTGCACAGCATTCTGGAACACAGTTCTACATTAACATAAAGCATCTTTCATACTCTTTTTGTGATGACCAGCTTTATCGCGGTACAACTGACAAACAAAAATTGGACATACCCTAGGTTTCGAAAGTTGCCTTTGAAACCATCATAGCAGACAAGATAATGAATATACCATAGATGTTTGTCTCCCCCAGACTCCCCTAGGTCCCTCTGTAATTCCCCCATCACAGTCCTGCCCCCACCTGACATTTTAGATTAATTTGCAGATCGTATTATAAATTGATTTCTGTGGTGTCTAGCTGTCAGCTCTTTTCCCTCAAGAGTTCAATTGACACAGATTTTGCCACATTTCCTCCAAGTGACCTGGACAGACTTCTTTTTTTTTCCTGTTTTGTCCTTATTTGATCACTTTGAGATTGTTTTGTCACGTTATGGACTTAGATGCATATGCCAGTCTAGATCATTCAGGTTTGCCAAAGCCTCCGCTTTGTAAAATTCACTTCCAGCCATAAACTCAACAAGCTACCTTCAAGCTCCTGTCCCTCAGGGAAAGCTTTTCAGCTTAGATCTACCTTGAACCAGCATAGACTTGGGATTCCCACTCTGACCCGCTATGGCTCAGTCCTAATTACACATCTCACTACCGGAAGCAAGAAAATTGGAACTCCTGCCTCAACCCCAGAAAGCAGCACCAAAAAACCCACCCCAACTTGGATGACAACTCACTGGAAAGTTGCACTGAGTCCTCTGCTCAGCTCCCAGGTAGTTCAGCAATCAGGAAGACTTGTCTGCAGCTCAGCCGGTCGGAGTGTGGCTCCAGGCAGCTGTGAACTGCTTCTACAATGCTGATTCCATTTCCATTTCCCAGGTAGGTGATCTTCTCTTTCCCTCCTAAGTCCTTCCTGGAGGGCTGTTTCAGTTTCAAGGAAACATCTGTTATTCTGTGCCCATAGTTTTAGATTTCATCTTTTCATGATGTCTCAAAGATCATGCATCTTACATTTTAAAAAATTTTAATTGTTGTTCTTGAATGAATATACCAATTCCTCTCCGTCCTCACGCCCTGATCCTTTGTCCTCCTTGTGATGGTCCTCTGGGGTCTCCGTGGAGCTTTACTTCACTTACTGCATCATTTCATTTCCAGCATCTTTTCAGGTTGTTCCCTGGGCATCTCTGTCTTTACTGAATTCCATTCACATACTACATTGACTTCCGTATTTCATTCAGCGGTTTTGTGTTCTCCGGGACTTCATTCAGCTTTGTTTGTTTATGCCTTCTTTCATCTCTGTGAATGAATTTATCATCATGCTGTTTGGATTCTTTGTCTGGAATTTCATCTAGGTCACTCTTGGTGAAGAACATTACTCTGGATGGGTAAATTTGGAGGAGACATGTCTTGGTTTCTTATTGCTGCTGTTATTTGTGTTTTTACAATGGAACCTGTGTAGCAGGAGCTAGGTAGTTGGTTTAATGTTGTTATCATTTAAATAAAGTTTGTTATTTTAGTTGGAAGCATTTGCAATGTTCAGGAGGGACTAGGTTGTAGCAGGGTTAGGCAACCAGGCTCTATCCCTAGCCCTCCCTTGCTGTTGAAAAATAAATTCCCATTGTTTAATGCTGTGCTGTCTTGTCTTAGGTCACTTGACACACAAATTGGAGTTATTTGAAGGGAGGGGGAACCTAAGTTGAGAAAATGCCTCCATAAACTCCAGCTCTATGCATTTTCTTAATTAGCGATTGGTGAGGTAGGGCCCACCTCATTGTGGGTGGTGATGGTCCTGGATTCTATAAGAAAGCAGGCTGAGCAACCATGAAGAGTAAGCCAGTAAGCAGCACCTCTCCATGGCCTCCGCATCAGCTCCTGCCTCCAGGTTCCAGCCCTGCTTGAGTTCCTGTCCTGACTTCCGTTAATGATGAACAGCAATGTGGAAGTGTAAGTCAAAATAACCACCCCTCAACTTGCTTTGTGATCACGTTGTTTCATTGCAATAGAAACCTAATGAAAACAATAGCCTACCCACTTTATGGTACTTTGTTGTAGCATAGCAAATGGGCCAAGACAGCAAGTCACTATCCAGGACTAGACTCAGTATGAAGGACACAGAGTCATAGTCAGCCATACAACTCACCCCCATGCATAGCCGAAGAAGCCCTGAGTGAACTCGAAGATTAGAGCTGGGAGTGAATGTGTATTGTGAGTGCAGCCATGTCAAGTGATGCTGCGCGGGAAGTGACAAAGCCTTTCCCCTAGGGTGAGGTTCAGAGGGGTGCAACTTCTTTTGGTTTCCCCTAGGGTAAGGTTCATGGGATGGTAACATCTTCTTTTAGTTCCAGACAAACCTTGAAGAGTATGGGCGTGGTGTACAATTATCTAGTATTTTCAAAACTAGTACCTGAAGCTTCCTGGCCCAGCTGTTTCAGCCTAAGACTGTTTGCCCTCAGAGGCTTCTCTGCTGTGCTGCCTTTCCAGGCTGTTGGTGCGTCTCCATCAGAGTGCCTGTAGCCCACCTGACCCCAGCTTTTCTGCACAGGGAGTGAGTCTGTTCTTCCTTTATCCCCTCATTGTCCCAGTCAGGACTCAGCACACCCTTAAGCTGTAATTGTTTTAGGGAGTAAAGAGGCAGTGATAATACTATGAGTTCTTGTATGTTAGCTATTGTTGGTGATGCAAAGGCCAGATCAGACCAGATTAAAAGCATAGAAATGCAAGTTTATTTGGCTTTACTCCTAGGCGCGTTCAACTGGGTCAGAGAAGTCACGCAGGTGCCTGGGTTAAGATGGGGAGGTTTTATAGACCTTAGGTGAGGGGGTGATGTGTCCCCCAGGAGTTGGAACTGTGCCAAGTATGGTCTAAAGCTAAGCCCCTGGGCGGACACTGGGATGAGCAAGCCATGTCAGAAAGTAGGGTTCTTTTCTGCTGTCAGAAATGAGGAATAGGGCTTTTGGGGCCATTTCTTTGTTCGGAGTTTTCTCAGTGTGGGCGGGGTTAGGAAAGGAGGGCAGATGGGGTTTCCCTGCTTGTGCAGGGGCAAGCTCCAGCCAAATAGTTGGTATAAATGGTGAGGGAGAAGAAGGAGTTGGGGGACACACAGTAAGATCAGTGGTTAGTGGATGACAGAGAACAAACAGAAGAAAGGAATACTCATGGGGTGGGCTGCAGGGGCAACAACTGTTAGGGAGATGAGGAAAGATTTAGACTGAAGAGCGGTAAAGATGAAGATAACCTGGAACATCCTCATTTTTAGGAGGCTGGGGCACGGGAACCCTGAAAACCAGGCCAATTATGGTCTTAAGGCAAAAAAAAAAAAGAATAATGAGAAAGGGGCAAGAACCACAACATACAACGAAAACAAAGCAGGGCCAACCTGACCTTGGAAGCCTGAACCTGTCTTCTAATGTATTAACCCGTAGTAAGGACTTTTCTGAGATGATAAATCTACCTCTATGGAACAGATGTGTAGAAAGAGCCTCGGTTCCTCTGCTTTCTGGGTTTTAGAGACAGTGCAAGGCGATTGAGACTCACATTCTGATCTGTTGTACCACTTCCTGCTGTACTAAGGACATGCTAGGTCAGGGTATTCTTGTTTCATAGAGTAATTGAACTGGATAAGACATTTGCTCACAGCAAGGGCTTAGATATCAGGGGGCACACCGTGAGTGCTATCCTCAGAACATCCATGTGTCTTCTTCAGTTCATTTGCTGAATTCGAAAACCGGAAGCTGGTGCTACCGGATGTGGTGCTCTGAAGAGCCAATTAGATATTGAGGGCGGGGCTCTCTTGATTGACATTAGTGTCTCCATTAAAAAACAAATTACAAAATGCTAGCTCTTTCCTACCCAGTGAAGATGTAGACGGTAGAAATGATAACAGGAAACAGGTCCACAATGACTCTACAAGCATTTAATATTGAACCCCTGGGGCTTCCACATTGTGAGAGATTCCCTTTGTTTCTAGGCTACCCAGTTTATAGTACTTTGTTACAGTAGGCTAAATAGACAAGGACAGCAAGTCATTCAATACATGCAGGCAGGTAGCTACATTCTTTCTGGTGCTTCTGGCCCAGTGCCACGAGTTTACTACCCAGATGATCTCAGACATCGCACTCCCATGCTCTAAGCTGCATCTTATAGGGTCATCTACATGAACATGCTACGCATCCTCAAAACATTGGATCCTATCTGTCTTCCTGCTGTTTCCTTCCTTCCTCACTACTAAAGCCTAACTTGTGACAAAAACCTTTAGCAGGCAAGACATGCCAAGGGCTGAAAGGTCACATACCCAGGCTGAACCTGGATCCCTTCTCTGAGTGGAGGTAATTGTCTTCCGCACCTGGACTAAATGGTACTTGATTTGACAACCACGCCAAACTACAGTGAGAGGGTTCTTTTTGTAAAGAAAAATGCATTTGAAATATGCCTGTAACAGTTTCTGATGAAGGGGTTGTTATTTGGGGCGGTGTAATACTGAGCTTACTATATCAAGTGTCCCAGAGGAGCCATCTACCCTTTGCCTCTTGTGTGCTGTCAGACTCACTACTGGAGGTCGGAGAGGGAGGGTGGATCTGAGAGGGCATGATGGGAGGAGCAAAAGGTGGATATGATCAAAATATAATATGTGAAGTTCTCAAAGAATTACTACAATTATTAAGAAGGTTCCGTAAGACAAGGTTCCCAGTGGCAAACACAAAGTACAAGGATACATACACACGACACTGTCAATAATTAAGCACATTGTTCGCATACTAAAAAATTAATATAAAATTTTACCTTTGTTATTATCCCATTTGAACCTTTATTTAAATTAATTATTCTTTGAATATTTTGTCATTAAATGATTTTTTTCACTTAAAAGGATGTATACTTTATTTTCGAAATAAATTTCTACAGTAGTAGCTTACAACATAAATATTTTCTAAGTAATCTTGCCCATGTAAAAAACCATACAAATTTTATTTCATAATCCCTTAGATTGATTTTTCCCTGAGGGAAATCACTAAAGGGAACATTTAATTTTTACTCCAAAATTAAGACTAGTCATTTAAAAATCATGTTTCTAACAATCTGTCTCTAAATGCGGAACTCAGAACTCAACTAGGCAGCAGTTGACTGTTCTCACAGTGCGAAGCCCCCGTGAATGGGGAATTAGGAAGGAAGCATTTCTAAATGGGTCAGGCTTAGTCACCACTGACAACAACTCAAAGCCACCACTCTGCTCGGAGAATGAATAACGGCAGGGCATTGCACGGGGCTCACGATTCCATTAACACCTGCTTCTGGCGCAGGGTAGCCTTGTCTTACTCTGCTTTGTGGATCTGAACCACGCATTTTTAAAAACAAGGAAGAGAAAAGACTTTTAACCTGCTGCCTGGCACTTTTCTAGTCAAGCTCCTCCGCACAGCAGTCTTTACAGATACAATGTAGCTCTGGGTCGTGATTTATGTGGTTTGAAAAGCTGGAGTCCTGGCAAAGAGCTCTGTAATACTACCCGCTTAAAAAGATTCAAATGATTCTATCGCTATGTTTAACTAAAAACACCACAGGAATACTTTGTTAGTCTAGAGATAACTTCCAGAGTACTTTATTTGTGAAAGACAATCCCTGTTTCATTACTTTGTTGGCACAAACCTGGAACCATTGAGAGAAAGGGGGGCATTCACTCCAAAGCTCCTTAGTAAAAGGAAGCTACGTAACAGATCATGCTTTAAGTTGCCTTGGTGACAGTCATTTCCAAGAGTCATCATTAGCAAGAGTGACATTTTCTCAGATTTTTTTTTCATTAACAAAAAGAAAAATTCAGCATGGAGATACTTTCTTACACATTCTTTCAAGGCTAATGGCAAGGTCGCCCGTGTTAATTCCAGATCTGTGAGTGGGCTTATCTTAACTTTGGGTAACAAATACACAAATATACAATAGCTTGTCAGATTTACCAGCTGGAGAAAGAAAATGCTTTGAAGTGTTTTAGAAATAGGCTCAGCACTCTGAGGCTGGGGTGAGGGCTCAGCAGCGGGAGCACTGGCTGTTCTGGCACCCATATGGCAGCTCACAGCCTTCTGTAACTCCAGCTCTCGATGATTAGTCTCTTTCTTCAGGCCTCATCAGCATTGCACAGACCTGATGCATAGACATACAGGAGAGCAAAATGCTTATAAAATATAAATAAATAAATAAATAAATAAATAAATAGAAATAATTAAATTTTAAATTAGTTTTACCCCTCATACGATTTGCCAAGTCTCTCAGACAGTACCACTAATGAATTAGCACATTTAATTTAATTTAATTTAATTGCATTTTAAAATATGTTTTTGGATTTTTATTATTTTTTATGTGTATGAGTATTTAGCCTGCATGTTAGTCTGTGCACCACCTGCATACCTGGTGCTCATAAAGGCTAGAGAAAGCTTCAGGTCCCCTGAAACTGGAGTTGCAGACAGTTTTGTGCCATCATGTGGATGCTGTGAACCGAATCCGGGTCCTCTGCAAAAGCAGCTGGTCCTGAGCCATCTCTACAGCTGCTAGAAATGGTATTTAAAATGACATAATGGTACCTTGTCAGAAAAAAATAAATAAATAAAAAATAGGACCACTGTGATAACCAAGTCACAAAGACGACTTTGGGTAAAAAGAGACACAGATGTCAAAAGATTTGCCAATCAAGGACGATGTACTCAACGACTCAGAGAAGACAGCGAGCCGCATGCTTCCTGTGCAGTACAGCTAGGTGCTGGCAACAGTGATGTCTCTACTATTTGAATCGTATTCCTTATACGATTGACCAAGTCTCCCAATTAGTGCCACACAGAGCATCTAACTTTCACAGATCCTGAGATGGAGCACCTGTGTGGGAAGAGTAACACCTGTCGCCAGTGATACTTTTAGCCTGAACCCTACAGAACAAGGTGAGGCATTCATGTACCGATACATTTTTTTTCTTCTTCTTTTCTTTTTTCCAAATAACTTTTATTAATTCTTTGAGATTTTCATACAGTATACTTGATCATATTTACCCCTTCTCACAATCCTGGATCTACCCCCACTTCCCTCCCCACATAACTTCCTGTTCTCTCTCCTTTTCTTCCCCCCCTTTAAATGCACCAGTTTGTGTTGGTCAATTACTTTCAGGTTTGGGGACTGCCCCGGAGAACGGTCAGTGTACCAGAGGGAGATCAGATCATCAAGCACAAGTGACTCTCCTTCTCTCAGCAGCTATCAAATGCCAATAGATCTTCAGGGAGGGGTGGGGCTTTGTGCCTGCCCTTATCCCTATTTAAGGGAAATCACTTGCAGGACTGCATGCACATCTGGCTTGTGGGGTGGTGTAGCTCTGAGGCCAGCTCAGGAAAAGTCCAATCCTTTGGGATGACACAAAGTCTTGTGCCTAGAGAAGAGGTTTTTCTCCCTGAAGCAGAGAATTGGAAGACACTTTCCCCCACAAGGATCACTCCTGTCACAAATGCAGTTTGGCTTGAATCACAGCAATTGAGTGTGAATACAGTTCTTGAATCCTTGTCAGGGCTTTTTACCTTTTTATTTAACATAGGAGAGTTTTCCCCTCAAAGAATATTTCATCATTCGTTTTTCTCTAACAACATCTAGCACTCATTCTTGCCTTTAGGGAACTTTTCAAAAAATTTAAAGGAATTTTTATAACACTATCTGTTCGTTTAGCAATGAATTGTGTTTCATGAAAAGCAAATTGCTGTTGCATCATATCCTGAAGTATAAAGTCAATCTTAGAAAGGTGCTTCAGAAGACAACTCAACCAAGACTCTGATTTTCCTGTCATATTTCTTTTGGGTAGAACTTTTCAGTTGAGAGGTGCATGTGAGTACATATGAGCACGGATGTATGTTCCTCTTAACAAGCAGTGGCTATGGTAGGTAAATACTTCACTGACCCCTAAACACAATACCGCCTTTGCATTTCTTTGAATTTACACAGCTAGTAACTTAATAAACAAAACACAGAATTGCTTATCCAACTTTCATAATGTCCCTAGCATTCCTCATAATGTCCAGGTTGTAGTTAGAGAATTATCAAATCATGAGGCAATGGCTGTTAGCAAAAGGTTCTTTCCACAAATTTAGATCCCTATTAAATTCTGGATCTGATATGTGAGACTCTCTTTGTCAGGGTTACTATTGTTGTGGTGAAGCACCATGGCCAAGGGCAACTTGGATTCACCTCACTCACAACTCCGAGAACAGTTCATTGCCCAAAGCATTGAGGGCTGGGACTTAAGCCAGAACAGAGGCAGAGGTCATACAGAGGTCGTGGAGGGGTGCTGCTTACTGGCTTGCTCCCCATGGCTTGCTCAACCTGCTTTCTTATAGAACCCAGAACCACTAGCCCAGGGACAGCACCAAACAATGGGCTGGGCCCTCCCCATCTATCACTAATTAAAATACCCAATAGGCTCACTCACTATTTCAATTTTCTGGTATTAAAATTTGCTTTGTTATAAAACATGGTTGGTTTTGGAGCACGTGCCATGTACTGCTGAGAAGAGTGTGTATCCTTGATTGTTTGGGTAGAATTTTCTGTAGACATCCATTAGTTCTAATTGATTTGTGATGTCATTTAACTACAATGTTTCTGTGTTTAATTTTTGTCTAGATAACTTTTCTAATGGTAAAAGTGAGACATGAAGGTTCCACAATTACTATGTTGAAATTAATTTATAGCTTTAGATGAAATTAGGTGTCCCTGGGGTTGATACATGCATCTTTACAACTGTAAAATCATCTTGGTGGATTGTTCCCTTAAGCCCTTTATCTCCTCTAACTAGTTTTGGTTTGAACTTGTATTTTATCAGTTATTGAGATGGCTACACTACTTGTTCCCTAGTTCCATCTGCTTAGATTACATTTCTCCCACCTTTTATTCTAAGGTAGTATCTTCCCTTGATAATGTGCTGTGTTTCTTGAAAGCAACAAAAGATGGATTTTGCTTTTAATCCAAATTTAAGGTCTATGTCTTTTCTTGGGAGTTAAAAGCATTAATGTTCAGAGTTAGTTTAGAATTAACTGTGTATTAATTCTTGTCATCTTGATTATTATGTTTTCTTAGGCACCTTTTGAGGAACTGCTTTGATAATGCTTTTCTTTTCCTGTGTCTCCTGGGTGTGCTTATCCTTCTCTTTAGTCCAAAGTATTCCTTTCAGTATCCTCTGTAGGACTGGCATAGTGGGCATGAATTCCTTTAGTTTGTTTTTGTTTCCTCTTTACTCATAAAAGCTAGTTTTGCTGGGTATGATATTCTGGATTGGCAATCATGATCTTTCCAAACTCTTCTGGCTTTATAAGTTTCCACTGAAGGAAGGAGACATCAACCTACCCACAAAACCTTCAGCCCAAAATTTGTCCTACCTACAATGTGCACAGGGATAAAGATGGAGCAGAGATTGAGGGAATGACCAATCAATGACTGGCCCAATTTGAGACCCATCCAATGGGAGAGAGTCAACCCCTGACACTATTAATGATACTCTGTTATGCTTGCAGACAGGAACCTAGCATAACTATCTCCTGAGAGGATCCATTCAGCAGCAGATGAAAACAGATGCAGAGACCCACAGCCAAATATCAGATGGAGCTCATGGAGTCTTGTGGAAGAGTAGGTAATAGAACAGAGTAGACTGAAGGGGTCAATAACACCACAGAAGACCTACAGAGGCAACTAACCTGAGCCCATGGGGGCTCACAGAAACTGAACCACCAACCAAAGAGCATGCATGGACTGGATCTAGGCTTCCTACACATTGTAGCAGATTGTAGCTTGGTCTTCATGTGGATCCCCTAACAACTGGAGATGGGACTCTGTTGCCTGCCATTGGGTCCCCTTCCCCTACCTGTACTGCCTGGTTGGGCCTCAGTGGGAGAATATGTCCTTAGCCCTGCTAGGACTAGATGTCCTAGATTGGGTGGTACCCAAGGGGAGGTGCCCTTCTCTGAGTAGAAGGGGAGCCATGGAGGAAGGGACTTGTAAGGACGGGACTAGGAGGTGAAAAGGGAGGAGGGTTGCAATTGGGATGTAAATTGAATAAAAATAAATAAATTAAAGAAAAAATAGAAGTTTCCAGCTGTTAGAAAGGCAGGGCCATTAGAATATGTGACTTGGCCTTTCTCTCTGTCTCTCTCTCTCTCTGTCTCTCTCTCTGTCTGTCTTCTCTCTCTCTCCCTCCCCCTCCCTCTCTGTTTCTCTCTCCCTCTCTCAGCTTTCAGTAGTTTTTCTCTATATTGTGTTTCTAGTGTTTTAACTATCATACATAGTACAGTGTTTCTTTTCTGGTCCTGTCTGCCTGGTGTTCTGTAGACCTCTGTATGGATACAGATTTGAGAAATTTTCCTTTATGGCTTAATTGAACATATTTTCCATGCTTTTGACTTAGCTTTCCTTACCTCTGTGCCTATCTGCTCACAGATTTGTGTCGCGTCTTCTCCTCAGCCGACAAGTAAGACACGACACGCCTGGATTCTTCTTTAACAGCTCTTTTATTCCAGGCACAGTCTTCATCCATCGAAGGGGCGGCAACCCCCAAGCAGCTGAAATGCACTGCTTATATACCCTTCCAAGGGGGCAGGCCAGACAGCCTGTTCTCTCAGGATTGGTTAGGGCCAATACCTCATTAGCATAAGCCCTGTGATTGGTTAGGGCTCGTGCCTCATTAGCATAAACCCGGTGAGCTCATGTCTCATTAGCATAAGCCCTGTGATTGGTTAGGGCTCATGTCTCATTTGCATAAGCCCTCTCTGGAGGAGCTTGAGGCTGACGCATGCGCAGTAGGCTTATGCAGGACGCTGCGCCAGCCATGTTGGAAACCGGCGCCGTCTCTTTGGCCGCCTACAGATTTGGTCTTTGGATTGTTTCTCCTGAATCTGGCATTTTCCATCTGTGTGCTCTTCTGAGATTCTCCTTGATTTAAGCACATGATCCAATTCCTCTGTGTTGTCTGGACACCCTAATGTTCTGTCTTTCACATGATCTGTCCTGTTGGTGAGGATTTTCACTGGGCTTTCTACTTGACTGATTGGCACTTTCTGGTGTTCCTTCAGTCTTGATCTTCTTTATTATTTGCCTCTGTCGAACTTCTCCAAAACGGATATCCCTCTGCAGTTTATATTTTCTTGAACTTCAGTTCATCCCTGTCCTTTTTTGGCTCATTTCAGTTGTTTGTTTGCATATCCTGGACATTATTTGTACTTTTCTGAACATATTTCTAATTGGTTTTTTTGAATTCCATGTCTTCTATTTCATTTCAATCATTTTCCTTCAGATTAAGAGATTGATCATTTTGGGAGGGGCTATATTGCCTTGACTTAGAGGTGAGCAGTGGGATAGAACATTTTGGGGAGGTTAGAGGGTGGTGTACAGGTAGGAAAGGGGGGCTGTTTTTAATGTCTCCATCAGATTGGGTCACTTGTGGCTAGTCTGTGGGAGCAGGCTTCTAGGGCCAGAGAGAAGTCACAGGCACTGGAAATAGAGGGGTGTCCTAAGGAACCTGGCCATTGTATGGTGGTTTGGCTCAAGAGGGCTCTAGATAGTCTTTTGATTGAACTGCAGACTCTCCACTTCATTTCAAATAGATTGTAATAGTTATCTCTCATTTCTGTCCATAGTGGATTCTAGATGGTCTCCAGAGGTTGGTCTATTACTATCTTCATGTCTCAGCAAATAGAAGTTCCAGTTTTCAGTTGCTTGGGGGCTAAACTTTGAAATTATCTGACTCTTTCAATTTCTTTTCCTTTGTCCCCATGTCAGCAAATCCCGGTCTTCCAAACGTGACCATAATCTGAGTCTCATCACCGGTAAGACTAGCCAGAGTCATCATGCTCCCTCATGGGCTATCTGCCTGCACTCTACTCACCCACGAAGCCTCAGAGCAGAAACTATGTAACTGCCCATTCTGCTCCTTAGTAACGGCCTTTCAGCTCCTTAGTAACGGCTGGTTATGCTACTTTGTAACAGCCCTGCTGCTCCGGTCTGCAGGTCAGAGTCTAGCAGGAGAGAGAGTGGGATGGAGGGGCGAGAGACACAAAGGATGGAGGCAAGACAAAGGTTCTAATCAAGTCTCTTTTATTGAAAGGAAATACTGGGTATTTATGCCCTTTACCAGGTGCCTTGCCCTCGTGGGCAAGCTCAGCTGAAGGCACTCCGTCATGCGCCTAGCAGCGTGGAGACCACGTGCACCTAGCTGCTGGCAGCACTACATAGCAAAACAAGATGTTTATCAGAGTGTGCTCAGCTGTTGCGGGCTGTGGAAAACAAGTCTCTTGTCAGGGTATATGGCTCGAGATGGCTGTAAAGATGATAGCCGCTTTCGGCTAAGAGTCGGCTCCCAACAGAACTAGATATCACACTATCTGCGCTAGCTCATCCAGCAGCCTTCTCTTACACAGAGTAAAAGCCAAGTCTTTAGCAGGAGCTGTGACATCTCCTACATCTGCCCTCAACCCCATGTCTCTGGTCCCCTCTTACCACCCCATTTTCCTCCCTCCCTCCCTCCCTCCTCTCCAGTCACGGAGTCCTTCTTGCTGCCCCCCTCGAGCACACTCACACCTCAGACTTTCTGCACCCGCTTTCCCTTCTACCCACAGGACTTTGGACAGGCTGCACCACCCTCTTCTTTCTTCCTAGCACTACCTGCTGTATTCCTCAGACAGCCCTTCACCACACTATCCTCACGTCTAAGTCATGCTTGGAATCCAGAATACAAAGTGCACACAGACAGAGGTGGGTATATTAGTGTCCCAACACCTTACAAAACCATTCCAATCATGAGAAGACAGGTAGGAAGATAATTAGACAGATATAAAGACAGGGTGGAGAGATAGAAGGCGGCTTGATGATAGACAGAAGCTGTGGGTAGACTGGAGTCATCTGTCCTGTCCAATGTCTCTTCCCTGAGAAAAGCAGCCTCAAGTATCCATAGACAACCCAAGATAGAACACGCCCATGGAAGGTTAAAGGAAGCCTATAATCATTATGCATTCTGTATTTCTCATACATTAAGCACCAACGCCTTTCATTTGACAATCTTAAAGCATGTTACAAAGAGAGCACTGTAATTAATGTAGTTCTACATCACCCTTGCATGTCAGGCAGCATGGGGAGGCTTAATGGATTCAAGAGCTCACTTGCTCTTGACACATCTATATTATGAAAGAAAACATGAGATGAGCCAGTGTGGCAGTCTGACATTACACAGTGTCATCTGAGCCTCAGGAAATCTATTATGATGTGGCTTATTAGCATAAGAAAAAAATGAAATGACTTGTAGACTGTCTACTGTCTCATGGCATCTTTGAACCAGCCAGTCACCTCAGCTGACCTCATCTGTTCTGTCCCCTTAGATGTTTCACTGAAGGAGGGCTGAGAGGTAGAAATGGGGCTCGCACTTGCTGGTTAACCAAAAGATTACCTCTGAGCTCCAAGTGTGGCATGCATGTGTGCTCTGTGTTGGTCACATTGGGTCAAGAAAAGTTCTTTTCATGAGACCAAGCCCTACCAAACTTCCCAAGTGTTTTGTGAGCATGGCTTTGGTGTTTAGTAACCCAATGGCATGCCCCTTGGCACAGTGACCTTCTCTTTAGATGCCTCCTATCCTTTAAAAAGTATCACAAGGAAAAGCCTCTGATGACAGCTTAAATGCTCAGCTCATCTGAGATTCCTACATGACTATTTGAATATATTGTGACCAGGAGCAAAACTACCGACAAGCCTACAATGGGATCTCAGGTCCAGCCTCTATGTCTGGATAGAATTTTATTCCCAAAACCATGGAGAAGAGTATGAAGCCCCAGGCATACCTAGCATACAACCTCTCTATCACAGTGAACTGTCTCACTGGTGTGAGATCTGAGAGATATGCTGGCAGGACCTCCTCAACTGTAGTCACAGATAGCTGCACCTCATCTTGTCACATGAAATGGAAGTCCCAAAAAGTGCACTGCTGATCTGTGAGGCCCCAAGCACCGATTCCACATCTTAAGTTGGATAATTGCTCAAATGAGAGTAGAATGTAGTTCTTTCAAATGCTCCTGTGCTTCAGCAAGGTCATTCTGTCATCTTCGTCATCTGAAGGGTGGCTCAGATGATCAACTAGGCCACGCCAAGGATCACATAATGCAAACCACACAAAGTGATGATGCTTTAAACCTGGAATTAGCTTGTTACTTGTTGTGGTTATTTGAATTAAAAAAACCATGATATGTTTAAATGCTTAGTCACTGTGGAAAGACACTACTTGAGAGGGATTGGGACATGTGGCCTGGTTGGAATAGGTTTAACCTTGTTGGGGGAAGTGTCCTTGGGATGGGCTTTCAGGTTTCAAAAGTCCAAGCCAGACCCAGGTTTTTTCTCTTCCTGCTGCCTTCAGATTCAGATGTAGAACTCCCAGATACCATGTCTGTCTGTGAGTCACCATGCCCCTCATCCCCCATGCATATGATAGACTAAACCTCTGAACTGTAAGCAAGCCTCAATTAAATGCTTTCATTTTATAAGTTGCCAATAGGACACTGACTGAGACACTTCCTATCTCACTGGAGTAGTCCTACAACTCCAAAATGCTCAGCCAGTACCATCCACATGACTAAAGAAAAATAATAGGGACCATGGGGAATAATAGAGAACCCTGAGTAGAAGATGTTGAGTTTTAGCTCAGGTTTGGTCACCATCCAACCATATCAACTGAAGACAAGAATTTCATCCCCTTTGGAGACAGAACCCATTGTATGGTTACCCAGGGAGATGTGAACCAATATCTATTCTCCCCATAAATGGTAGAATGTAGTAATTCCACCCAAGTGTAACAGTGTACAGTGTAGCTAGGTTACCTACAGTCACCTAGCTAACTCAGAGGCAGGTGCATCCCTGAGAAGCCCACCCAGCCCGAGCAACAGTTCATGAAAAGCTACATCACTGGAGCTCCTGTTCTATCAGAGGCAGCTTAGGAGGCTGGAGAGTCTTTTTCAGTTCAGTGGATGGGAACCTCTGCTGGGCACCACTTCTAGGTGGACTAGTTGTTCTGAACTTCTTTAAACAGTGCGGCTTATCTGAGAGTCTTTTAGGCAGTGGGCTGGTTTCTGTCTCTTTTAGGTAGCTTACTTGGTCTGGGTGACTTTTTGGAGGCCTTACTACTCACATACCACTTGGGGAGGGAGGGACCTAGTAAATCTGGTCAGTTTCAGGGACTTCCTGAAGCTATTGAGTTGTTTTCTTCCTGAGCTTAGCTTAGCAAGCAAGCTTTCCTACTGCTTGGACTGTTTTCACTCCTTCCTGTGTCTAAAGGAGCTTTCCTCCAAGATGGAAAGTTTTATCTGGAAGGAAATCACTACACCATAATATTGGAAGAGAGGGAGGAAGGCGAGAGAAGCGAGGAAGAGGACTGAAGGAAGAGAGATCCAACAAGTTTCCAGAAAACAGCTTTTCCTTTGTTTAACAGACCTTATAATTTGCTACCTAGTATCTTACAGACTTCAAAGGATGTCATGAGGCTGGTCTGCCAAGCAGCTGCTTTTTCCTAAACTGAACAAAAGAAACTGCAAGAGAAACCTCAGACCACAGGAGCTTGAAGATTAGAAGTGGATGAGGTAACAGAAGATAGTGACTCTTGATACAAGTCCTCATTATGCCTGTTCCATGAACTGCTTATGACAGGGCTGCGGGGTGAAGTCAGCGGCTTTTCAGAGGCTCCATGTTGGGGAAAATCGTGTGAAAGTGTGGGCACTTGGTGGGTTTGGTGACACGGTGAATAGAGTTTTTACAAACTCAAATGTTTGAGGAGGAGGAAGAGGTGGGAAGATTGCTCTGACAATCATTTAGTATGAGCTGTATCAGTCTCTCTGATCAGACTTTTTTTTTTCTTTCAAACCACAAACAGGATGCAGAAGAGTTGTGCTGAGACAAAAATGTTTGGGTGTCAGAAACAAAGATGATCTCTAAAAGAGTGTGTTTTGCATAGCTTTGTCAAAGAAGCCAACCACTTTAAAACTTGCCATTTTCTACTTTTAAATTCAGTCATGACAAGCAACCTTCCAGTGATTCTTTACTGGTATAAACACAGGCTGAAAGTTAGCTTACCCATCCATTTATATGCAGTTATTATAAGCAAGGAAAGGAGAAACCATTTCACTACCATTTACATTATCTAAATTACATTAAAATGATGTTTTTATCAAGACAGATAGGTATAGTAAGTCTCTGGAGAGCACCCCAAACTAGAAAAATACTCACTTTTAGAACTATACCCAACATTCTTCATGATATTTCATGTACTTTTCAATCAACAAGCCTCAGTAAACTTGTAAATATTAAATAAAAATAAGGTTTTATTTACGTAAATATCTTCAAGGGGATGTACTAAAAAGAAATCTAATTTCAGTCATAAATGAGTGTTACAGATACTTTCTTCTAAGGCAGATAAGATGGCTCAACAGGTAAGTGTACTTGCCACCAAAGCTAGTGACCTGAGTTTGATTCTGGTAACCTCCATGGTAGACAAACAGAACTGATGCCTACAAAACTATCTTCTGACCTTTATATGCATGGTGTGTGTGTGTGTACGCAGACACACAAACAAAAATTCTTCAACAGTTTCATATCCCAAGCATGTAATGGTATAACTATCTTTTAGCTTTCTGAAGTTCTGGAAAAACGAGTTATGACATTTAGTAAGAGCCACCAATAGTGTTAGCATCAACCTGCCATGTTGTTTACGTCTAGGGACTCAAATTCAAGGCCCACTGCCTAGCAAATGGCTTTTCATTTCCTGTCGTTTATTCTTCTGTTCATGCATCTCTCACTGCAAGTCACAACATCTCCTAGAAATTCTAAAGACTTGTCTTTGCTGGTTAGCAACCTGCCGTCACGAGATGTGCACAATAGCACCATACGCAGCTTTAACCACAGACTCATTAACCAGAACGTCCAGTTAGCAAGCTGTGCCGTTTGCTGACCAAGACTCTGAAAACAAGCGACGGACAGACTGCTTTCTGACTCTGGAGCTTTTACTTCTGTGGAAAAAAAAAAGAAAACAAAGTGAAATACAAACAGACAAATGAGTGAGAAATCGATTTTAGAGGCCGGTAAGTGTCACTAGGGAAACAGCAGGTAATATGAGAGAGGCTGCAGGAGGAGGGTCATATTAACATTGCCATTTAGGTCAGTCCTTACTGGAGAATATGGCATCCCAGACAGACCTGAGTGACAAGAAGGAGCCAGGCTGTTTATTCCAGTCCCACAGAGCAGCAAGAGCAAAACAGAAGGGACTGACATCATGTTAGAGGAGAGGGGGGCAGTTATGATGGGAAGTGATGAGGATGGGGAAGGAAGCAGGGGCCAGACCAGAAAGGGCATCACAGGCCACGGTGGGAAGCCACAAGTCTGGCTTCTGAGTCAAGGATCTTCACCAGAATGAGAAAACCTGATTTACACAGGTGTCACAGTGGGGGCGGGGATGACTTCTGGGCCTAGGTTGAACGCTATGCAAGGATATCAGGCAAAGGGGGTCAGTAGAGACCAAGATCTACGACTTGCCTACACTGCAACCCCTGTATCCAATGCAGGGATTACTATCTATAGAAAGAAGGGGTTCTGTTGTTTGTTGAGACAAAATGGCTTTGGACTCACATAGACAGCTGAGGATAGCCTTGAACTCCCGATCCTCCTGCTTCCAGCTCCTGAGAGCTGAGGTCACAGGCATGAGGTACTGGAGTTTAAACTCTTGCCAACTGAGTCACGTGTTCCCGGCTCTAAAAAGAGATCTCTTTTTCATGGCACGAACCGTGCCATTGAAAGCAACCTCCAGAGCGAAAGCACGGGGGTGTGTTGCAGCAATGTTTACAAGGATTAGTTGTTGTAGAGGACAGAAGTGGAAGATTCTGGCCACATCTGGGTAGAGACGGCTGGTAGGTGAAATAGGAGAGGTGGTGGCCTCTCATCAAAGTGAGCCTTAGGCTTGAGGGAACAGTGTGGTCCATGACTGAGCTAGGGAAAACTGGGATTTTTCTTTTGAAGAAAAGGTGAAATATTTAGTTCAGGCTGCAATGAACAAAACATGCATCATGTTAGAAGCCAAAGTAGCACCTGTGTCCGTTGAAGAAATCTACAGCTTCAGTGAATGTAATTCCAAAGTGCAAAGCTGTACCTGCACTGTGCCCTCCCAGGATTCCTGACCCACTTGGAGATGGAAGTAAAGGAAAGATGGCAGTTAGGAGACTGGAGTTAGTCCAGTCTAGGATGTTTCAGTCAAGGAAGGCTGTCGGGAGCCGTTCCGCCATCGGAAGATGGCGCCGGTTCCCTGCTTCCTGGTTACTCTCGAGAGTAACGCATGCGCAGTTGTCCACTAGATCTTGCAAGCTGTTTCCCTCTGATTGGCTTACGCTGAAGCACCAATGAGGGGCGCACACGCCATACCGAGCCCTATATAAGTGACGAGCTCCTCGAGCTCGGGGTCCTTCTCCATCTTGGAACAGAGCGAAATAATAAAGAGTGCTGTCAGAAGAACCCTGTTTGCCGCGTCTTCTTATCGGCGAAGTGGGCGCGACAAAGTGGTGCCGGAAACCCGGGAACGGCCGAACCCCGGCGAAGGAACGACTCGAAGGACCCCGGACTGCTCGTCGGGAGAGGTTTCAGAACTGACGGCGTTAGGAGCCTAGGCGCTTTTCTGCAAGGTATGGTTGGTTTTGTGTGGGTCATTCTGATTATATTGCTCGCTTTCATTTTCGGCTTGTTCTGCTGTTTTTTGTCTGAATTGTGGGAAAAAAGACAAGATCTGCACGTACCCTTTCTGTAATATCGAATAGCTAGCTGTAAGTCTCAGGTAGGTAACTGAGCAGGCACTCCCGCTCCTGTAGAGAAAGGAAGTATGGGAAATCAGCAACTGAAGCCTATGTCTGAAGCGGTGCGGGCACTGCTTCGGGGAAGACATTTGAAGGTTCCAGATAAGGTCATCGTAGATTTCCTAAAGGAGGTTGATAGGATCGCTCCATGGTTCATTACTACTGGGTCCCTGACTATAGGGTCTTGGACAAAATTAGGGAGAGATCTAACTGTGGAGAAGGAAAAGGGGGATTGCGACCGGGTACGTGGCCATTATTTAAACTAGTAAAATCCTGTATAGCAGATGAGAGATGTGAAAGCAAGTGAAAGAAGGACAAAAACTTTTAGATGACCACCAAGACAGTCTATCAGAAGCAGAAAAGAAAGGGGATACAAAAGGAAAAGAGAAATCACAGAAGAAGATAGAAAGAGAAAGAATTAGTAAGAAAAAGAAAAACTTAAAGCCAGGCTTAAAAGAGAAAAAATCGTCAAGGATATATCCGAGTTTAGCGCAATTTCGAGAACCCAGGACCGAGTTATCCTCCGAAGGGGAGACGTCCTCTGGAGATAATGACTCGATTTTGGGAGATCTCAAAAATTTTGAAACAGTTAAATTATAGATTGACCAATGATTATTCCAGTCAGAGCCAAAAGATGATGGAGGAGATGGGCAGCGTGCCCGGAAAAGGATTAGGAAAATATTTGCAGGACGAACTAGTCCGATTACCGTAGCTTTGAAGAGTGATCGAACCGGAACTGGGTTTTTCGTAGGGGCCATTGAGGAGACCATTCCCATACCTTGGAAAAAGGAGGGCCCGGTATGGGTTCCACAATGGCCGTTAACCTCCGAAAAGCTCCTTGCTGCAAAAAATCTAGTGCAGGAACAGTTGCATGTGGCTGAGTAATACTGGGGACCAGACAAGGACTTTAAGACACGCCTGAAAGATCAGGACTACTGCACGTATTACTACCTGACCTAGGACAACCCATTATAAGTATCATTAAAACATGAAGGCACCTCAGAGTTCACAGAAATGAGGTTGCATTTGAGACCGGAAGAAAATCAATAATGTACAGTGAATTGGAGTCCAGGAGACAGCAGGTTTCTAGACAAAAGCTGCTCAGCAGAATCAAGTGTTTCTGGAAGGTCTGACTGGAACAAGATCCCAACACATACTCGGATCCTAACCCAGACAGACACTCACCCCGAGTGTCAAATTTTCCTAGAAAGACACGAGGGACTACTTTTTCCAGATCATAATAAACTCAGTTGACCAAAGAGGACCCCTGGCAAAGAAAATTCACAAACGCATGCCACAATTTTCAAGGAAGACAGCAAATACTGTGCTCTTTGAGCCAAAATGAAACTCCAGCAACTGACTGTAATAGTAAGTCCTGGCCACTGGAGAGTCCCTGTGGTTACTGAGAACCGTGTACAAGCACTCCAGGGGATCCGCTGTCTACCTCTTACTGAACATCATACAGACAGGGTGACACACACACGCACTCTCTCTCTCTCTGCTTTGCCTATCATTTTCTGAAATCAACCTGGAAAACACTATCATTCTTTCAGGCACACACTGAAGTGCGCAGTGGGTGAGGCAGACCTTTGCTACACGGTATACTTCACATCCCAGGTTCCCTGGGATGTGGTGAGGGTATCACTAGAGATAGATGCCCCAGTTTCCAACAGTCAAGCAAAATCCTGGGGTGTAAGAGATGCCCACATCCTTCTGCCTTGTTCCACCTCTGCTCTGAGCTCCTGGTACCCACCCTTCCTCTCTTGACCTTGACCACCATCTGTGACTGTAGCCATTGTGGATATTTTTATTTGTGTCTCCCATTCTATCTGACCTGTTCAATCTAATTGGGATAGAGTCAAGGAGTTTGTCACCGGACTGTAGTCCATTCAGGGGAGTATGGTGAGAAGCAGAAATACAAAAGAAGCCAAGTGTGTCTTTAGGGCCAACCCCAGAAAGAGTCAGCAGATCTGAAAGGAGATGAGGAAGTCAGCTCTTCAACATGCTGTCCTGACACAGAGCCTTGGGGAGGGAGGGAGCGACTGAGTAAGTCAGGTGACTCAGGGGAGCATGTGCAAGCTTCCTAGGGTATCAGATGGTCAGATGCTGCAAAGCTGTGCACCCTCTCTGATGTCCCTTTGGAATTTATCTGGTGACAATACCTTCCCTGTAGACCTGATATGGGGTATAATATTTAAGTCAAGGGCTAGTTTATAGGAAAAGTTAAAATAACTATTACTGAACATCAGACTGAATTTTTTTTATTATTATTTTAAATTTTAGGGACTAGTGGGATGACTTCACAATTCAGAGCACTTGCTGCTCCTCCAAAGGGCACCAGCTCAGTTCTCAATGCCCAAGTAACACAAGCTCTGGTGCACACCTTAGATGCTAGAGCTCATGAGGCAGAGGCAGGTGGATCTCTGTGAATTTGAGGCCAGCTTGGTCGAGATGAGTTCAGGCCAGGCAGAGCTACATAGTAAGATCTTGTCTCAAAGATAAACAAATTGATAAAGTAAAGCTTAGAATGTAAAAAGAATTTAAATTTTTAAAATTTTTCATTTACTCACAGCGGGGGTAGCTGGGAGCACATGCCATGGTAGGTTTGGGGAAGAGAGGTCAGTTTCCTGTCACATGGAGTCTACCATGTGACTCCCAGGGAACCAACTCAGGTCACCAGGCTTGTAGACTTGTGCCTTTACTAACTAAGCCACCTCACCAGCCTAGGCGTTTTCTACTTGAAGTCCCCTGTGTATTTCCAACTTATGAAAAATCTATAATTTCAAGTTCATCATATTCAAAATCGGGCCCACAGTGAGAGACTAAGCAAGTGTACCAAGCCACTTGTTTGCATACATTCTTCCCTTGCAGCCCAGACCATTCCAAAAGAAAATACAATCCCACTAGAGCGTGGGGTGGAATCTCACCTCAAGTGGTCAGACTCCTAAGAAACTGAGTCAGGTCCTGTCTTCTGCTTGTCACACACTGTGGAGCCTTCCCTCCAGGAGTCTGAGATAGACATGGTGACAGGTGACAAGATGCTATCACTCTCTGCCATGGGTCATAGGTGACAGTGACTTCTGCTAGCTGATCCTCACTAAGGCACTTCAACTTGGACATTGTGATAAAGCCAGTTGCCATGTTAGAGATGTTGGCATTTTGTCTAGGTTTTGCCACGGTTACCTAGCAACAGCAAGGTGTACCTGACTAAAACACAACAGAAGTTGTGATAGGGGCTGAGATGACTCCACAGCCAACAGCCAGAGAGGATTCAGTGTGCTTGGTCCAACCACCCATGAGGAACCAAATCCACCTACATCAGCTAGCAGAGGCAGGCCCTGCCTCCAACCAAACCTTCGGATGGGACCACGCTCCCTTTGTTGACTCCCGATTCAGCCTTGTGAGGGACCTCAAAACATAGGATGCGCCCGAGCCATGCCTGCTCTTGGAGAAACTATGTGACAGTAAACAAATATTGCTTTAAACTTCTAGTGTTGTTTGTTAAACAGCCATAGATAACTAAAAGAACCGACTTATCCCAGTCTCACTGGTGTAAGGGTCAAGTTAGAGTCAAACCCTGAGCAATTGTCACCATCCTGACAGCTGCCAGGTAATACCATCAGGCTGTGGGGAAGTGAGGAGCAGAAACAAAGTTCAGTGCTTTTGAATCTTCCACCTCAAGTACCCAAAGAAGGTACTGGAGGCTGAACAGTACCATTAACCTTGCTCATGAGCGGGGTCAAAGGGCAGAGCCAGTCCTCTGGGAAAAGGAGGATTCCATGAAATCAGTAATGACCTGATGCCACCTAATGAGAACTGCTGAATCAACTGGCCTCCAGCTTCTACTGAAGCAAGCAAGTCACACAAGGAGCTCCCAGACGGTACAACCCCCTCCTGAGTCTCTAAGCTGCTAAGGTACACCTGGGGCTTCCAAGATTCGAAGACCTGGCTCAGTCCCAGAGCCCACGGGATGGAAGCAGATAATCAACTTTCAAAAGTTTGTCTCTGAGTTCCACATTTCAGCACACGAACAACCATTCACAAATAAATGGGGGGAAATTTAAAATACACATGTAAATTATTCTCTGTTTTTGTTAAGGATGAGGAGAAATTACATCGGAAAAATGAAGAGAAATTATATTGACTTACAAAATCCCAGCTGGAAATTATCTCAGCTACTAATGCCAATTTTATTATCGTTCTGAGCAAAAACCTATTTGCATTAATGGAACAAAAACATTACCAGATGCATAAAATACTCAGCAGTTTAAATGGATCATCCAGTGCAAACGACTCTTGCAGTAAAGGCTCTTTCTAAAGAGCAGCCTCTATCTATTTCCTATGCTAATTGTAATTCTTACTGTTACATTGTATCAATACAGTGAGAGTAGGTTGTTAGAGAAACCATGTTAAAAAAAAAAATCTTCTCAGTGGGACA
The DNA here is from genome assembly GCA_021653895.1 of Mastomys natalensis. Lineage (NCBI taxonomy): Eukaryota > Metazoa > Chordata > Mammalia > Rodentia > Muridae > Mastomys > Mastomys natalensis. The sequence goes on along the minus strand of JAJTUV010000325.1, from coordinate 935,302 downwards.
CTAATCACAACAACCACCCAGTAGAGTGGCCTCCATCTATTTCCTATGCTAATTATAATTCTTACTGTTACATTGTATCAATAAGGTGAGGACAAGTAGTTAGAAAACAGAAACTATGTTCAAATTTAAAAAAGAAAAAAAAAAACCACTGAAAACAAGTCTCAGTGGGAGGCTAACTGCAACAAGAACTCCTGGCACCATCCTCACGCCCAGCACCATCTCTTCTTTAGAGAAATGGAAGCTCCTAGTACTGGGAAGAATAGACGATATGAGCCTGGAGTATCTCATGGCAAAGGAAAGAGAGGGTGAAGGGGAAGAAAAGGAAGGGGAGAGGAGAAAAGGGAAGAGAGGAAAAGAGGAAAGAGGGTAAGAGGGAGAACGTTTTCCTCCAAATACTAAATTTAAAAAGCCATACTGATGAACTCAAAGGGTACAGAGATGACAACTTCAACAGGCTCCTGGTGGTCAAACTTGGAACTATGTGAGCCATAAGTAAAGCATCATCAAACTGTAAGATAAAATATACTCTATCCACAAATCTCTATTGGTAAATACTTTACTTGATACATCGGAAGACCAATATCCCATGTGTAAGAGTTCTAAATCATTTGTGAAGACACAGCCATCGAGGAGGCAGGGCACAGCTGGTGATGACCTAAGTGCAGCCAGTGTGCAGTGGTTTTCTCCCAAAGAACATCTTATGGAAAAGGAGGAGGAAGAATCACCTCAGGACAGAGAAGCAGCAGGACCGACCGGACCGCCTCAGCTGAGCCATCAAGGCAACATATGGAATGAAAACATTGACAATCTATACCTTTGACATCAAAAAACTAAAAGGTATTTTTTTTTTTTTTAAAGAAAATACTAAAGTAGAGAATGTGATCTTAAGATTAAATGAGCCAACTACACGCTCCTGATCAGGCATAGCCAAGGACAGCTGTAACTAGATACTTCATGCATACTTCTGAATTTCTCTAAGGAAGGTCATGTAGATAGGAAGAATCAAGGTGTTTTCTGAAGAGAGGAAACAACAGTAACTTCCCCAAAGGAGAGATGAAACTGAAGATAGAGACTTTAAACATCACACTGAGGGGCCAGAGCTGGTTCGGTGGTTAAAAGTACCTGCTGCTCTCCCAGGGGACTGGAGTTTGGTTCCCAGCATCTTTGTCTGGCAGCTTACAGCTGTTAATACTGGGCACATGTCATACACATACCTACCCACCTACACACACACACACACACACACACCAAAATAAAAAAAAGTGTGGTTGAGTGAACTCTGCACTGTAATCTAGGAAATGATGTAGGCTGTGCTCTGAAGGCGGCTTCTTCCTAGAGCAACTGTGAGTCCCCATTCCAAGGCTTTTCAAGTTCTCATTTTTCTCACCTTCAGACTATGGTATCAACCACTTCCATGGTGGTAAGTGGGTCCCTCACTGTTGTGGTGACTTCATATATACAAATCCTTGATCCTCTCCCTATGATGAGGCTCAATGGGGACCCAATGATACAGACTCTAACATCATCCCCTTCTCCAGATGAGGAAATTAAAGCAGAATTGATATGCATAAGGTCACATTTATACAAAAGCAGCAGAGGCTCTCTGGTGCAGGTTTATACTCAAAGCCACCATGCTTTAACGATCCTTTATGATGCCTCACAGGAAGCTATGAGGACTCAGGGCAGTACAACATGTTCTAAATGTGTGGCTTGTATCTGCCAAAAGATCAATTGTAAATAATGTTTGTGTAGAAAATAAAACAAATGTGCAACCCACAGAGCCAGAAAATAATTGGTAAAAATAAACTTAAATCAAATAGATAATAAGGGAAATATATATAGTGGCAAACTAGCCTGGTAGTTTGAACAAGAATAGTCCTCTATGGACTCATATGCTTGAATGCATGGTGCCCAGTTCTTGGAATTATTTCGGAAGGACTAGAAGGTGTGGCCTTGTTGGAGGAGGAGGTGTCACTGGGGGCAGGCTTTGAGGTTTCAAAAGCCTCTCACATACCCAGTGCCCCTCTGCCTCGTGCTTATGGAGATAGGAGCTCTAAGCTTCCACTTAGTACTATGGCTGTGCGCCTGCTTACTGCTCTCCTAACTGTTATGACGGTCATTATCCCCCAAATAAACTTTCTTCTGTAAGTTGCCTTGGTCACAGTGTTTTATCATAGCAATAGAAAAGCAACTATGAAAACTAAGACAGAAGTTAATACCAGGGAGTAGGCTATTGCTGTGACAGACCTGACTATGCTTTTATTTTTATTATTATTATTGTGGAAACCTTTGGGATTTTGGATTAGGAGAGCAGTTGGAGGCTATGAGATGGTCTCAATGGGCCATTCTAGTAGGATCTTGGAAGACAGCAGTTGGAAGAGAGCAATGTGGACCAGAGAGATGCAGCTTAAGATGTTTCAGAGGGAAAGAATGTTAGCAACTGGGCTGGAGGCCATAGTTATGATATTTTGGCAAAGAATCTTGTGGCTTGCTTTCTGCTCTTGCCCTAAAAATTTGACAGAGGTTAAATTGAAAGTATTGGGTTAATTTCCTTAGCAGGAGAAAACTCAAGACAGCCTAACATTGACTCTGCCTCCTTGTTATTAGTAATCACTCTTATGCAGGTATACAGTGAAAATTAAGAAGGTTATAAAAAAAAAAAATAAAGGAACTGGGTTGTGGTGGCACATGACTTTAATCCCAGCACTTGGGAGGCAGAGGCAGGTGGATTTCTGTGAGTTCAAAGTCAGCCTGATTTACAGAGCAAGCTCCAGGACAGTCAAAGCTATACAGCCTTGAGTTGTCTTGAAAAAACAAAACAACAACAACAAAAAACCTCTTAAATGTCTGCAAAGTACAAAATATGTTTTACAAAGTTTTATTAAAGAGAAAATTTGGTGTAGTATATAATTTGTTAATTTTTATTTTCAACAAGTCCCAAGTCATGTGTTGAAGTTTGGTCTATTGCTATGTATTGTGATGCTAAGTTTGGGCCCCCAAGGTCTGGTTGTTCCAGAAACAGGAGAGCCCACATGCAGACCAAAGTAACATTATGTGACCTTGTTCCCAAGTTATTTCTGATTGGTGAATAAAGATGCCTACAGCCAATAGCTGGGCAGAATTGAGAAAGGCAAAGCTTGTGGTTCCCAGATTTGGAGTCAGAGGAGATCAGGAGGGAAGATACGAGGTGAGGAAGGAGGACGACACCATGGGTTAGGAGTCAAGAAAGCATGGCCTCAGGGGCTGGCCAATTGGAGTTAAGAGCAGCCCAGATGAAATATAGTAAGTAATAACTCAGGGTTGTCCATAGGAAATAGATTCTAATAGCAAAAAGGTATCTGCCCAGCTCTAGTGCTGATTAAGGCTTATTGTAAATATAAAGGTTATGTGTGTGTTTAATCCAGGAAATAATGCACAAAGGCAGGGCAGAAGGCCCCTGATTGAGATTAATACTCTCTACAGAAGTCATGTTCTAGGAAAATGAACATTTAGAAAATTAAGAGGTAGGAGGGCTGGTGGGTAAAAGATAACCTGCTAAAACTTTTCTGTGGTGGGCTCCACTCTTCTCCCATACCCATGCTTTCTGCTGTGTCATCTTCCAGAGTACTGAGCAGTGGCCCAGGGGTCCTCTTGAGTCATCGATCAGCCGTGTGACTCGCTCTGGCTCTGCAGACTTGGTAGATGTGATTAGAAGAGAGCTTGGGGTGAAGCCGAGCTTTGAGCTTGCTATACTTCCCCTGTTACCATGGGCAGAATACCCAACCAGTCCCAGGCATGTGAGCAGCAAGCACTTCATTCAATCCACACAGCCCAACAGATACTTCTAGGAAAACTCAGCTGAGCCCCATAGATGTGTGTAAAATTAATGAATATCATTAAAATCTGGTGAAGTATTGTGGTTGGTTGTTATACCACAAAAGCTAACTGCTGTATTTAAACCTCAATAGTAACAAATTGGAAGACACACACACACATACAAACACGCACACACTGTATGTATTAAAGTAGAAACCACTTTGTCTTTGCTTATACTTTAATACCTAAGTAGATATTCTACAAGACCCATGAATGCTCAATAAGCATCACACTAAAGCATTCAAAATAAAATATGCTTTGCCACAAGCCCTACACCCTGATCCTGCAGTATTCTTTATCCAGCTGACGACCACCCCATCTGCTTCCCTGCCAAAGGTCTTGAGTCCTTTTGTGTCTCCTCTCTCTGTCTCTCTCTCTCTCTCTCTCTCTGTCTCTCTCACAGACACACACACACATCATTTTCCTAACTCCATTGATGCTAGATGTCATGTGTATCCACAATGGGACAGGATTCCATTATGTCTCACGTGGGTAATTGCAACAACATCCTAAAAAGGATGCCTATAAAAGGATCTCATCTTCTATCCTTGTCTCTTACCCCAGCTATTCTCCATGCAACATCCAGAAGAGTCTTCCTGTTGGGAGCCGACTCCTCGACTCCTCGCAGAAAGCGGCTATCATCTTTATAACCATCTTGGGCCATATACCCTGACAAGAGACTTGTTTTCAACAGCCTACAACAGCTGAGCACACTCTGATAAACATCTTGTTTTTCCTCACACATCCTGTTTTGTTGTATAGTGCCTACAGCTGCCAGGCACGTGGCAAAGTGCCTTCAGCTGTGTTCCCCTGCTTGTCCACAGCTGCAAGGCACGTGGTAAATTGTCTTTAAGCTGTGTTCCCCTGCTTGTGCCTATAAATATCCAGGATTTCCTTTCAATAAAGGAGACTTGATCAGACTCTGTCTTGTCTCTGTTCTTCTTGTCTCTTGCCCCTCCATCTCCACTCTCTCTCTTGCTAGACCCTGTTGACTGACCCTCGGACTGGAGCACTTGGCCCCGAAACTTGGGGCAGTGCAGACCGGGTCCAGACATCTGGTGCCAAATATGGGGCATGGACTGGGTCACCTTCCTAAGTATGAACCAGTGTCATGTCATTCCCCAGGCCTATTGCCCACCAGGGGTTCCCATCTTCCTCAGGGTAGGGTCTGGAATCCACCTTCCATGCCTATAGGACCGAGGTTTGCCCTTTTGCCTCTGACGATAAGTATCGCTGACCCTTTGCATCAGCCTATAGAAACACTAGCTGCCTTGCTGTCTGTCCCTCTTGCATGGTAGGCACACTGGAGCTATGAGGCCTTTGTGTTACCCATCCTTTTCCCCCTCTGCCAGAAACACTCTTTCACAAGCTCTGTGCATGACTCCCTCACTTGCTTCTTTTGAGCCTCTGCCCAAATCACCATCATCAGAGAGCCTTTCACTGGGTACACAATGGGCCTGAGCTGGGCTCTTCTCCCGTATCGTCTGCCTCTTATTGGCTTTTGTCTTCCTGGGCACGTCTCACCACTTGACATAGTACTAGTGTATTTATTTCCATTTGTTTCTCATTGTCTTTCTGTGCTTTCTACAATGTAGGCTGCGTGGACCAGGAATTTGGGTTTTTTTTCCTTCTGAATCCTAAGAGGCCAGAACAATGCTCAGGATATAAGTCCTCAATAAATACTATTGAAGCAGATGGTTGAACCTAGGAAGAAACTTTGTAAAAAATGCATGGAACTAATATGAATTAAAAATAATAATAAACCTATAAGATTTAATTGAAGAGATAGAAAAACACACTAAAATATATAGTTATAACTAAGCTTTAGGAAGAGAATTCCAATACCTAAAAGAGATAATTTCTTCTCAAATTTAACTGGATACGTTCCATATAGTATTTAGTGGTGGGATCATCAAATAGATTTTAAAGAACAATTTAGAAATGTTAATGTTTGCAACTATCTAAATTGCTCTGTAAGAATGTGCCGGAGATATATGTTTGCTCACCAAGTACAAGAACCTGTGATAGGTCCTTAGCACTGAAAATAAAAAGGTAGCCATGTGTTCTTTACCATCCATTAAGACATTTAGACAATGACAGAAATAAGGCTATGGCTGTGAACAAACCTTTCACTGGAGCAGATTATAGTCCAGAAATCCAGGACCACCCATACTGATTTTCAACTCGATGAGATTTAGATTCACCTAGACAAACCTCTAGACATATCTGTGAGGGAATTTCTAGGTTGCATTAACTAGCATGGGAATGACCACACTAAATGTGGGTGGCTCCATTCCCTAGGCTCAGATCCTGGACTAAGTAAAAAGAGAGCAGTCTGGTCATTAGCAGACACTACTCTCTACTTTCTGACTGTGGATACAGTGTAACCGACCATGATGGACTGTAGCCCCAAACTGTGAGGTGAAATCAATCCTTCTTCCTTCAGTTGCTACAATGTTGTGATGGCAGTTTGGGACAGTAACACAATCAATAATCTCTCTAGAATCTACCTCCATATATTAGTTACTGGCCTTACTGTGACCAAACACCTGAAAAAAGAAACTTAAAGAAGAAAGGTTTTATTTTGCTTATAGCAGAGGGGGATACAGTCTATCCTGATGGTGGTATGGCCGCAGGCAAAAGAAGCCAGCTAGTCACACTAAGGCCATAGTCAGGAAGCTGCAAGCAATGGCTCCTTATGCCTACCTTGCTTTCTCAGTTTTAAAAGCATTTTTAAACTTATTTTATGTGTATGGGTATTTAGCCTGCATGTGTATCTGTGTACCACACTCATGATTGGTGCCCACAGAGGCCAGAAGAAGGCCTCACAACCCCTGGGACTGAAGTTACAGATAGTTGTAAGCCACCATGTAAGTGCTGGGAACTAAACCCTGAACCTCTGGAAGAACAGCCAATGCCCTTAATATCCATTCCGTTTCTCCAATCCCATTTTCTTCTCTCTAATCAGTCCAGAATCCCCAACTCATGGAATGGGGTGGTCCTCTTATCTCAGTTAAGATGGATTAATTCCTCAAAGACATGCCCAGAGGCTTATGTCTCCAGTGATTCTAGGTTCTGTCAAGTTGATAGTACTAACCACCACCCCTTGTATACCATTCACCATCCACCATACCCCATCCACCTTCCATCTTCCATCCTCCATACCCCTTGTATACCATCCATCACCCACCACCAACCACCATAGTCCTTATACACCATACACAGGACACCAAACACTTTGGGTTATACTGACTTTCTGATTATATTAAGTAATCTTTGGATATGGGATGTGTGGGCTAGGCAATACAAAAGGAGACTCCCTCCTGACATCGTCCACAAGCACACAAGCTTTGGGATTTGCTACATTTTATTCAAGCTGTGAATTGTATAACTAAGACATGCCTTTCTGTTCCTTGGCATCTATTTCCACATAAATTTATCTGTTTTTCCATATAAAAAGTTAAAAAAAAAAAGATTAGAGAGCCCGATGTGAGTAAATCCAGAGGGATGCTTAATATGGACATTTAACTGAGTCTAAGATCTCCAACAAGAACCATCAGCTTTTCTGAGCCATGTGCACATCAATAAATCAACCAGAGCAAAGGGGTCCTGTGTGTCTGAGACACAAGTTCAAGCAGTGATGGGCTATGCTGGCAGTGGAGTGTGAGAACTCCATTGACAAAGATAGGCTGGGCAGTTGTTAGGCAGCGGTGGGGACTGAGAAAGGAGAGGAGAGTCATGGGTCTCAGACTAGCGAGAGCTCCGTGGCTAGTCAATGGCGAACAGCATTCCTGTGTCAGGAAAAGAAGAATTGGCTTAGGAGAGATTCTAGGGAGCAGCCCATGGTGTCCAGGTAAAAAGCATCTTCCTTTGGAGAAAAGAGTATCCAGAGGGGTTTACCCACAGATAGCTGATGAGAACTATTGATCTAAGAATAACCATTTGACAAAGAAATTAGCGCTGAAAGATTCTTGGAACTAGTTATCTCTCTACCGTTTAGAGTAAAATGTGGAATGGTTTTTCACCTGGAAATTTAGCTATTTAAGAAAAATTTGGAGGGGGGGGTCATTTTGTGTTGTGACTTCCTAGAACAAATAGCCATTTTGTTATAGAAATAATCCATGACACACTAGCCTTTTAATCACAAAATAAGTGTGTTGAGCTTTATCTTTGGAACAAAATAAATGGTTGATTATTGTCTCCTGTCATTTATTGCGAAAAAGATTATCTGCACTCAATCTTGGCCTGTGTTCAGCTCCCCAGCCTCCCCTGTAGGTACTGTCGGTGAGTCATTTTTGAAGCTGGGCGTATTTCCTGCCGGTCATTTGCATACTTGCATTCTGATGCTGAGAAAAATCCTAGAAGCCAAGCTTCGCAAGTTGCACAGGGCTTGGACAGCGCCTGCTGTCTCCATGGTGTGTTCAGCTACAGCGCTCTCCTCATGGTCCTTACTCTGCTCCATTTGCATAAGCGAGTGCGTGGGGGACAGGATGGGCGTCCCCACCCCACAGCCCTTCCTTGTGCAGCCTCGATGAGAGCAAGCCCCACACCAGGGGCTCAGAACACAGTCACCTTCTCACTTTTCAAATGCTTCCATGCTCAACTTCTTAAGACATTAGTTAATTGACTGCTGGGAATGATGTGTTGGTTATGTCTAAATTTTATACATATAATAATTTATATTATCGTTTTTTTTATAATAGCAATTCTGAGATATCAAGTAAAAGAAATATATATTATATACACATGAGTTTTCACAAGAGCAAATTTATCAGTCATTTAGTCAGTGGTTGCTGAGCACTTAATGAATTTAGAATCTGTTTTTGCCTATTTCTCCAAGAATGCCCTTGATATTTGGATGGAAATTGGATTAAACCTATAAACTACTTTGGGTAGTATAGACATTTTCCATATATTCATTCTCTCAGTGCACAGGCACATTACAGGTTTCCCTTGTGTGTACACAGACCTCTTCAGTTTCTGTTTTGAGTGGTTTGTAATTTTCACTACAGGACTTGTTACTTCTTGGGTTGAATTTATTTCTAGACTTTGGTGGTTTGTTTGTTGCTGGGCCTGAATGGTTTGCACCATATTGCTGTCTCGGCGTCCTAAGTAGCTGGGACGATGGGCTTGCCCTCCCAGACCTGGCTCAGCCCAAGGCAGTTATCTTGTCTTCTCTAACTTTAATTTTGCTGCTGTTGTGAATAAATAGGATTCCTCTCATATCTTCTGAGGAAGTTCATTATTCTTGTATAAAATATGGCTGGCTTTTATGTTGGATTATGAAGAATTTTTATATCCTTCAGTTTCACTGAATTCCTTTACCTGTGTCTTTTGGTTGAGTTTGTAGGGTTTTGATTTCTTTTAATCTATATATTATGTGCTTTATAACAGGTGATTTGATTCCTTCTCTTCCTATTTATATGCCTCTGATTTCTTTTACTTGATAATCTCATCCCATTCAAAATTACCATTATACAAAACAAGTAGTAAATGCTGACTGGTGAGAGGAGGGGTAGAGCTTGGGCACTGCTGGTGGGAAGAGAGATCAGTGCAGACAGCTTAGTGTCAGCGTTTTCAAAAGGTGAAGATTAGACTGGCTGGAGAATCCACAATCCTACTCCTGGTTCTATTGAAAGGAAAGGACCAGAAGCATGCAACAAGCAGAGCGTGGTGCTAATACAACTCAGATGTAGGATCAGTCTAAGTCTATGACAGACAGAAAAAGAGAAAAAAAAATGTCTGTGCTTGTGTGTGCGTACTCATGTGCATGTGTGCACGTCTGTGCACCCATAATGGAATTTGTTCTACCATAACACTGAAATTCTGCCACCTGTGGCAGGATGGACACAACTGGAAGACGATATGGTGAAATAGGCCACACAGAAAAGCAAGGAGCTCCCACACATGCAAACCAAAAACGTTGGTCTCACAGTAGACAGGAGTGGAATAATAATCCTGGAAGGTAGGAAAGGGCATGGAGAAGAGGGATTAAAGGATGTTGGATAACAGGTACCAGAAACAGCTGGATGGAAGGAGGAGGGAGCTCCAGTGCACTATAGCCTATCAGGAGGAGATAGTAGTTCACCAAAGCACAAGGGCTCAGAGGTTCCAAATATAGGGATGGAGAGATGACTCAGAGGTTGAGAGCACTGGCTTCTCTTGCAGAGGACCTGGGTTTGATTCCCAGGACCCACACAGCATCTCACAACCATCTGTAACTCCCATTACAGGGCATCAGATGCCCTTTTGGGCTTCCATGGGTGCTGCATATATGTGGTAAATTTACACACATACAGACAAAAAGTCAAAGATATAAAATAAAAGTAAAAAAAAAAAATCTGTTTATAAAATGGCTTTACATGTACAGAAGTGGAGGAGGTGGGAAAGGGGTTGTCTTGGATGATAAGGACACATTGTATACCATGCACTGAAGTATCCAGCACAGTGATATGGACACATTGTATCCATGCACTGAAGTATCAGCACAGAGATATGGACACATTGTATCCATGCCGATTGTGTTCACACTGAAAGTAGCACATGTACACGAGTGTTCACAAATACATACAATCATTATGTATCGATTTTAAGGAGATCTGGTTACATACAATTGCAATAATTCCTGTGGTCAGGGAAAACCTGGAGAATGAGAGCAGGCCCTGTAGGAGAGAGCTGAGGAGGGACAGTCCAGGAAGAGCTTAGCAAGGTGAAGGGCAAAGAGGCAGAAAGAACTAGCAACATGTCCTGAAGGAGGTCAGCACCTGGTGAGACTGGACCAAATCAGATTAAACTTCCAAACTGTGGTTAACTGATAGACTATATATTCCAATTGAACAGTGCTATCTTCTGGGAGGAAGCCCGAATGGTTGATGCCTCCACTCTGATCCCTTGGAACTGGAAAAGTTAGGTGATCAGTCTGAGAAGCAAACATGGGTATGGATGCCATCTTTGCACCATTTCCTCTGGGTGGTGGCCAGGTGGTGACCCAAGTTCTCAGCATCAGAATGCAAGTATGCAAATAGATGACAGGAAACATGCCCAACTTCAAAAATGATTCACTGACATTACCTACCCAATGGGTCAGGGCAGAACTTTCTAGGTGATGTAAGTAACTGGGATTAAAACGAGATTCCGCTGCAGCAAAATTGTGAGGAGAAAGTAGGACTTTAGTTAGCTGTATTGCCACCGGAACTCTCCAGCGTCCTGTCAGAGAGGTGCGATCCAGACTGAAGTGGAAACATACGGGTTCTTTGGAGAATCAGTTGTGTCAGATGGTGTTTTGCTCAAGCAAACATGTGAAGGAGTGTTTCCCTGAAGCAGACACAGCTGAAAGGATGTTCTGCTAAAGCAAGCATATGAAAGGACACAGGATGAAGGTTTCTTCCTAAAGACGCACATGTATTGGCTTGCCTTACACTGCATAGTTGAGCTCCATTTGTTGGGACTCCATAGAGAGAAACACACCAAAAATTTTCTGGGGTGTGCCTCAGCCTTCTAGCTGCTTCCACAGATTTGGCTGAGGCAATACATGTGGAGGACATGTAATGATTGGAGAGAAGTGTAAAAAGAATGTAACAGACAGTGATGGGGCTGGGCTTGCTTACATAGCTAAACCTTCTTGGTTTTACATCTTTGGTGAATTTCACTTCCCTGAGAAAGACACAGCTGAGATCTTGTTCTGGCATTCCTGTTGGCCCTGGTCCCTCCTGCTGACTCGTGCTGAGGCTGAGGTCTGGCTGTCTCTGCAAGGTCCTGCCACCACTGCTGTTTTCCCGACTCTACAGAACTAGACTGCTGGTGTATCGGGAGGTGTTTGCAAATGGATGGAGCTGCTGTTGCTGACCTGTGAACTGAATTGCTGAACTCCTGAAGACACAGATGGGATTTGCTCCCATTTCTAAACAGGTCCACTTCCCCCATATCCTTTCTTTTCCACCACCTCTGGTGGGTGGTGGGCTAGAAGCATTTGAGAACCACCATTAAAAGAAAGCTTTGAAAAAATTAAAGTTACTCTGGACTTAGAAACAAAAGTGTTTTCCACAGATAAGGAGGCCTTCAGCAAAAGGCGAGTCTGTGGGGCTAAGCTGTGAGGAGATTCAGGAGATTTAGGAAGCAGCAGCTCCAGCTTCCTTACTGGATGAGTAAGGTAAAGTTAGAGTCTAAGAAGACTCTCTTTCTCCCACTGTGTGGCCGAATTCTGACAGTGTCCCTCTCTCCCGAGAAAAGAAAGTCAATACAAACCAACACTGCCACCCTCTCTCACACCCCACAAAGCTTAGGACCTTATTCCTGCTGACAACTAGAGTCAATGTGCCCAGATAAAGAACCTCTCACGTGCTGACTGATGATACAGGAGGCAAACTTTGTTACCTGAATTTACCTCTGAGTGTAACTAGCCTTGAAACTTCACAGAAACCCAGTTTAAATGCACCTTTTCATTTAAAAAAAAAAAAAAGTGTTTCAAATTAATGTTTAAGGTCAGTCGACAAACATTTAGTCAGAGTTTGAGTGTCCAGGTATTTCAGTGTGGAGACTGGGCTATAGGACCAGACCATAAAGACCCTGGACTATGGGTGGGGGGTAGGCAGGCCAGGGCAGAGCAGGGCGGGCCAGGGCAGGCCAGGGCAGGGCAGGCCAGGGCAGGGCAGGGCAGCCCTTAGGGCAGCTGGGGAATGGTTAAGAGTTGCACTTGAGGGTTGTCAAGATGGCACAGCTGGGAGAAGCGACAGTCCACAAGCTGGCTAACCCAGGCTCGATTCTCAAATCCCATGTGAAAAAGCAGGACACTGTGTTACTTATCTGCCACTCCAGAGCTCCTTCAACAAGAGAAGACACAGGAGAATTGTCCAGAAACTTGAAGACCAGCTACCCTGGAGTATAAAACACAGTAAAAATGACAGAGACCCCGGAGACCCTCTCCCTCAGAGACAAGGCAGAGGGAGAGAAGTGACTCCCGAAACTCTCTCTTGACCTCCACACACACATACCACTTGCCTGGCAGAATGTTGCTTGGTAGTACAGCACACATGCCTGGTTGGGCTCAATTTCTGCACTCCCCAAAAACCTGCACTTGGGACTTTGAATTCAGAACCTACATACAGATTACTAGTTGTATGACTTTGGGCCAATTACTTGCTTCTCTGTGCCTCAGTTTCCCTATGTATAAAATCCTGAGAATACTTATAGCATTTACATCAGTACATCACAGAAGCCTGCTTTCTAGTCATACTGATGAATATAGCCACACTAGAGGACCAGGTAGCTAAGATGTATACAGTGGCTTAAGAGGTAGAAAATGAGAATGGCAACTTTGTATCCCCCTCACTTGGTGACTATTTACATAAAGTATCTGGGATGGTCTGATACATGCTGTAAGTGGTCTAGGTACTAGGTGGTACCCTGTTTTAGTACTAAGCTTTGTTTTGTGTTTTTAACCTAATGTTGCCTAGTACTATACATGGTCTGTAAAGAGTCCAAGGATCTTCAAGGCTAATGCTAGCGAGAACAGTTCCAGCATCCATGTGCTTACAGAGAACAGCCCCTCATATACTCACATAGAGTGACTTCCCAGAGGTATATGTATGAGGTAGATCTTCTGTTCCTAGGCCTGACATGCTGTGAGTATCTAGCAATCAAGTAAACTGAGGCTCCAATAGCCAGAGGAAAACCCCAACGAGTGGAAGGCAAGCCTTGCTTTCCCCTGATATCCCCAGCGTGACCCCTTCATTATCACCCCTACAACTCACTGTCTGTCAGCATTTCCGCTAATGTGAAGGGGGAAAACACAAACCTGGCCTTTCATGGAAAATGTTTTGAATCTCACAACTAGAATTCCTGCCTGTAAAGGAGGTTGGGGCTAGATCTTTAACTTTTCCTTTAGTATTTCAGAACCTGACTATTTGAAAAGTATCTTTTCTGAGGAATGGTATTTCCTGGCATAAGACAGCCTTTGTCAAGTGACTCAGACTGATTTTTTATTTCAATATAAATTGGCCCCAACTTACAGAGAAAAAGTGGGCACTGGGTATCAGTTTGATGTCAGGGTTTTTCCCGGTTTGAAGAGCTTTAAATACAGCTAGACTGGAAGATGCTGGTAGGCTGAGCTCCAGACTCCCATCGACATGTTTGTGACATACATCCTTGCCTCTGCTTTGCTCTTTGCTTCTTTGCTGGGACAGAGATGCAGCACCAAGTGGGGCATCCAAGACACCAGTTTCCTTATTGAAAGGCTGAAGGTAGATTTGGGGGGCTGGGGAGAGCCATCTGCTGGAGGATGACAAAGGGGACTCAACTCACTGGGGGTTATCTCTTTGCCTACTGTAGGACGACCCACCGTCAAAATGCAGCTGCAGTGGCAACGTGAGTGAATAACCTTAAGAACTTTCCAGACTTCTCTCAGTGTTCACAGCTAGAATGTTCATGCTGAGATTTCTCTCTTGCAGGTGACCAGCTGCTTGTGTCTCTCCATCCCATCTGTAAGTATCGTCAAAAAAGGTCACAGGGCACTCTTTACGTTTTGAAGAAAAATAACACAATTTACTTGACATTCTAAATTCTAAATTATTGTTTAAATGGGACTGTTTTAGTATAGACCCCACCTTTAAAACTTATATGTATATATACAATATACACACATCTATGTGTTTAAGTTAGCGTCGTGCCCTTGAGCCATCTGAGTATTTTTCAATAGTCTAAAACTTATTGACTATCTTCTGAGATAAATGGCCATGTACAAACTGAATGTGGTTTGCTGATTCATTGACTGGTGAGTCCAGATTTGTGGAACAAACAAAATAGCAGCAGTAGGCATGGATTATTTAGATGTCTCTCTCACACAAACCGCCTTTCTCTAGCATCTTCCTACTCTTTCCCTTCCCCTTCTCTGTCTCCCTGCTGGTCTTTAGTGGCTGCCAAACTGGTTCCAACTGTCCTCTGGGAAGACACTATCTAAGTTTGATGCCTAATGGGTCCCTAAGAGAGCAACTCCCACCCTGGCAGTGAGGGGAGGGCGGGGAGGCTCTGGTACTGTTCTAACTCCTGGTTATGATGAGGGACCTGTAGCCACTGCAGGGCTCACCCTTCAAGTTAGATCTGAGCCTAGAATCCTGTGGAAGTCAGAAGCCCTATTTGTTGGGGTTCCATGGCTAGGGAAGGGTGCAATCTGTCCCCTCCCTTCTCGCAGGATTGTAGCTTGCGGGAAACACAAGCCCTAATGCAATGGCTTGTCACATCAGCTGGCATGAGAAAATGCTTTTCCTTTCTCTGGACTTTCAAACTCACAGCCACGGGACCTGGACAGGGCCACCAGGTGCGAGGCAGACACAGCACCACCTTTGCTAGCACAACATGTCTACATTTCCTGTGTGGAATCTCCTCCAGGAACATCGCTGGGAAATTGACCTTGCCTCAAATGACTTAAGATCTTTTCCTAGGGTGCCAAGGAAAAGACCCAAACATAATAGCATGAGTTTAGGCGACATTGGTTAAATTATGTTGCTCTTTAAAATCTTCTTGGTTATTCTTTCTGAAAGCTGTCCTAGGCAGCTTTTATAAATTCTTTTCATAAGTCCTTGTTATTTACCAGGATGATTGTACCACACCATGCTTCCGGAGGGACTGTCACAGGTGACCAATGCCACACAGAAAACAAATTCTACGTTTTTTTCAATCGGGTAAAAAGGACAGTTGAAGCCCTAAAGAACAGCAAGTGTCGGTGAGTTTTTTGTATGCATGTGACAAATGATTTCTGAATGGATGCTGTCACCACAGAAGTAGGCCTTTGAGTCAGAGCCTGTAGCAGAGAAACTTGAAAGTAACTGCTGCCTGCTCATCTCTAAGCAAATGAGAAAGCAAATGATAAAGTTAGAGTGGGTGGGCCCAGGCTGGAAGGGGGCCAGGGAAGAGATTTTAACCAGGAACAAGATCACTGCAGTGGGATAGACATGCTCTGGAGTCCGAGGCTACCCCGGTTAAATGGAGACCATGGACACCCAACCAGCCAATGTCTTTTCTCCCCCTGTTGGATAATGAAAGAATTCACCTCATTGTAAGCAAAAGCTGGACTCTAAAGAGGCAGACTATAGCTCACACAGCACTAAGTCATCCTAAAAACTGACTTTACTAACCAAGGATGTGGTAGCCTCAAAGTCAGGTTTTTTTGTTGGTTTGCTGAATGACTGAAAAATTTTGTAAAAGATAAGACACCAAGGTCTAGGTAAGTACTTCTACCTGCCCTACCAACTATCAGCATGTACCCTGGTTCCTGGGGCTGTGGCTGGTCACTGCTGCCTCCCTGTACCTTAGTATTCATAGGAGAGCACCAGTAGTCCAAAGTACTGTGGTTGGCCAGCCTACTCACATATCTTTGTCCCCAGGGCCACCTGCCTTGGCCATGTTACCTGTGCCACTATGCTGAGCACCTGCCTTAGAGGCCAGTTTAGCTCTGTATAGCAGCTCCATAAGGAGAAAAGTGATACCTACGAAAGTCATTTTTCTGATGCTATTGTATTTAACAAGAGACAATGTTGGGACTTAACCCCTGGTCTATGTAAATCCAAAGTCTCCCTCAGAACTACCGTGTTCTAATGTGACCTTGAAAGGACAGGGGTGAGGGGAGCATACACAGATATTTATCCTCAAAGAATCCTCAAGAAAAAAAATTTCCCTAATGACATCTAATGTCATTTGGTGGGTAGTATGTGTGCATGAGTGCATATGTGCATGTATGTGCATAGACTCCTGGAATCGTGAAGCCCAAATTAACACTTACATGGTCTTACCAAATGCTAGCTAGCCCAGGATCACCCTTCTTATTTTCCTTCCATCAACTGGTCCCCAGGTTTGAGGGAAGATGATGCTGGGCTGCTAGGTGTGTACTGCTGCAGAGTGGTCTGCAGATGCTCACCCCGTCCTGTCCACTTCTCTTCCTGCAGTTTTTTTCCTGCGAAAAGCCGTGCAACCAGACCACAGCAGGCAACACACTGTCATTTCTGAAGAGTCTCCTGGGGACATTCCAGAAGGCAGGGATGCAAGTGCAGAAAAGCCGATTGTGAAGACAGATACTATTTATTCTATTTATTGAATTTACAAAACCTTTCCTTCTTACTTGTTACAATGAAGAAATAAACTAAGCTATTCTAGATCAAAGCACATTTGTATTCTTTTGTTTCACAGTTGCTTTTGGAACAAAGATTCACCCGGAGTGAGAAATAAAAGGTATCTGGAATAAAGATCTATGGAGAAGGGGAAATACAAGCTGTCTCCAGACCCTTTTTCCTTGCCTATTCATTCCTGTTGCTCAGAGCAAATAAAGCTTCCAATGTTGTCATTAGTAGACTGGGTGAAAGACTTGGTAATAAACGGAGTCATAAACCTGAGTGCAGAACTGGAGGCTTGAGTCTTGACTGGTCGGTAGGTGAGCAGCTCTGAGGGCACAGCCTGAAAGATGACAGCAGCAGAAGCTAAGAACAGCATGAGGGGGGCACAGGGCACCACCACATCCCCAAGGGTTTGTCCCTGTGAAACAAACTGTGGTCCCAAAGCAAAAAGGATCATTGTTTGGTGAGTCCAAGGGCTGAGAGACACCTTGGGAATGTGAGCATGTGAGCTGGAGAAATGGCTCAGGGGTTAAGAGCACTTGCTGCTCTTCCAGAAGACTCAAGTTCAGTTCCCAACGCCTTTGCCAAGAGGCTCCCAACCATCTGTAACTCCAGCTCCAGGGGATCGGATGCCTCTGCCCACCAAAGGCACCTGCAGTCATGTGTGCATGCCCACATGTAGACAAACACACCTACGTATAATTTTAAAACAATAAATGTGGGCGTGGTTTACATAAGAGTGCAAAGGCCTGGTGACAGGTCTGGAGACGAGTCCCAGAGCAGGACACTTCAGGTGAGAGCCACAATTGGAACTGAGTCAAGAATATGCCTGGTGGCCGGGCAGTGTTGGTGCACACCTTTAATCCCAGTACTTGGGAGGCAGAGGCAGACGGATTTCTGAGTTCGAGGCCAGCCTGGGCTACAGAGTGAGTTCCAGAACAGCAGAGAAACCCTGTGTCGAAAAACAAAAAACAAAAGACAAAACAAACAAACAAAAAAAGAATATGCCTGGTAGATAGATTGGACCCAGAGCATTCTATGGGTGTCTCTGTAACACTCCCAGGCAGGTCAAGGGTCAGTTTACACTACCTGCCTCTTCCAGATGGAAGACTCCAGGCCTTTTGTTTGGCCCCTTCAGCTTTGGCTGGTGTACACACAAGGTCAAGGATAGGGTGAGAGTCTTTGGCAGAGAAAATGGTCCTCTCCCCTTCTACCTGCTGATACAGAGGTGTGAGAAGGAAGAGAACCCCTGGTTTCTGTCTTTATGCATGAAGTTTCCAGAATTAGGCTCCTGCCTCCATACAGGGCATTGAATAAGGAAGATGATTGAGTGTGTGTTGTGCCTAACTAACTGTGTCTGGTCTGGTCTGTGGATCCCCTATCCCTTCCAAACTTACCACTCAGAGTGTGACACACACTTACAATAACCATTAGATTAGACACTTACCATTCTGCACTATTTCTGTTTGTACCAGAAGGCAGAACCGCCTTTAATAGCTCAGGACTAGCAGGAAGTAGGCACTGGTATTTCTTTTTTAAAAGCCTGAAAGTCGAAGTTGGACATGTTCCAGAGATCCTTCAGCTGGTGGAAACTTAAGAGCAGAGAGCCACTTCCAGCTGGTTCAGCTTGCCAACCCCTCTCTCTGCTACCCCGTCATGGTGCTCTCCTATCTGTGTAAGATTTCTACATTAAATCCTCTGACAGCCCGAGGGTCAAACGGGTTCACTGCAGCCCCAGGGCACACTTGTTTATCCAGCAAGCAAAGGTCAGAGAGGGTTCAGATTTCAAGCTCTTTAGTCCTTTCAAAAGTTTATACACAATTCATGTGCCACTCCTTGCATAACACCCATAGCAGGACCTGGGGCAAAAATTCTGTAATTAAACACATCAATATTCTGCAGCAAAACCCAAGAACATGCACGAGGATAGGTCAAGGTTTACAGCCAGTCACAACAACCTTGAGTTGGCTGAGCTGTTTGGGTTTCGGTGATAAAGGATTGGGAGCTGAGTGTACAAACCAGCTTTGCTCCAGCCTGGGGCTCCCTTACGTTCCCTCTGGCTCTGGGTCATCTCCAGGAGTAACCGAGGCTTCTGCAGCTCCCTGACTGGCTGGCTACACGGCAACCTGGGTGGTTTCCCCTGCATTTGGGTCTTCTGAGTCAGACTACTCATTGTGGTTTACTGACTGTATTCATTCAGGATCGAAGGCAGGGGCGGATGCTGGTGGTTGGGATGGTCTCAGAAGACAACACAAGCTACTGTTAGGGGGAGGGACCAAGCAATAGAAACTGAGGCTTTCTGCCACATCAAAACCACCTGCCAGCTTGGTGCTTTCCCTCGGATTGTCTGTAAAATTGAGTAAGAAAGAATTCAC
Source organism: Mastomys natalensis (assembly GCA_021653895.1). Taxonomy (NCBI): domain Eukaryota; kingdom Metazoa; phylum Chordata; class Mammalia; order Rodentia; family Muridae; genus Mastomys; species Mastomys natalensis. The sequence continues at coordinate 915,972 of JAJTUV010000325.1, read as the reverse complement.
TCCTGCAGATAAAGTCTGAAGATAGCACACCTGGGCTGAGGAGGGCTCACCCAGGCTGAGGAGGCACACCTGGGGTAAGGAGGGCACACCTGAGGTGAGGGGGCACACCTGGGGTGAGGGGGGCCCAACTGAAGTGAGATGGGCTCACCTGGGGTGAGGAGGGCACACCTGGGGTGAGGGAAGCACACCTGGGATGAGAAGGGCTCACCTGGGGTGAGGAGGGCACACCTGGGGTGAGGGAAGCACACCTGGGATGAGAAGGGCTCACCTGGGGTGAGGAGGGCACACCTGAAGTGAGGTGGACTCACCTGGGGTAATGAGGGCACACCTGAAGTGAGGTGGATTCACCTGGGGTGAGGGGGGAACACCTGGGGTTTCTGAGGGATTCCTTGGAGACACTCTCTCCCTGGATCCCAGTCTCAGAATCCAAAGTCACCTCCAGGGGAAAAGGGGACCATCTCAAGTTGAACATTTCACTTGGAATTTCTTAATTTTCCCAGAGGTGGGAAAATCACACCCCAAACCCACTCCTGACTATTGGATAAAGTGGGCTTAGTGGGGGAAGGAGAAGTGGAGCTGGCTGTGGAGAGGGGAAAAATAACTAAATTTAGGTAGAAAATAAAAACAAATTGCACCTGTGTCCCGTGCATCCGACTCAGCAACCAAAATAAGCATGCAAGTGCATGCAATAGTGACATGCTGTGAACCGTGAAGTACTGAGGCAGGAGAGTAGAACACCGTTCTTAGGACTTGTGTTACCTAACCCAGTGGGCCCCCTCCATGCTCAGGGCCCCAAGCCCAGTGGGCCCTCTCTCTGCTTGGCCAGTGGCCAGAAGCCACACTTCTCTGGATGTACAGCTCCCTGGACTTCACAAACGGGATCGCATACTTCTAGAATCTTCTTTGACAACAGCTTAGCAGAGAGGATTCTGGGAGTTAGAACCTGGACCAACAACCCATCCTGTGTCCTGGGCATGAGAAGATCCATTCAGTATTTGTATTTACCCCACCCCAAAGCATTCGTATGAAGACACAAAGGGGCAACTCTGGCTCGCAGGAGTGAAAACATGGACCAGGCCTGGGGTACACAGATGCAACATCCACCCTTTGTCAATTTCCGGGCAAAAGATAAAACAGCCCCGAATCGGAGAGGAAGACTGTGTTTTATAGATGAGGAAAACTGAAGCCCAATCAGGCAGAACATGTCGAGGTTACACAGATAGGCACCGAGGCTGGAACCCAAAGAAAGGACAGCACCCTGGGGCACAGAGACCAGCGAGACAGGGAGAGAAGTGCCCAGGACCCCTCAGGATTTAGTTGACCTCTGCTGCCATCAAGTGGCAATTCTATGGCATATCAGCCAAACAGGCTTTTGAGGGACAGTGTTTCTTGTCCTCAAAGTGACCTGCAAGACCAAAACCTAGCTTCATAGGACTCTAAGATAGCACCTTCCTCTTCACTCTCATTTTCTCATGTGCACACTGGGTCTTCCAAGGACTGTACAGCCAGTGACGTCACAGACAAACAGAAGGGCCTCCAGCTGCCCCCTACTCTTCACTACAGAGATGTAAACTCTGCCTAGCCAGCACACAGTGGGAGGTCCTGCCTGACCTCTGAACACACCACTCTTCCAACCCTACTGTGCAGCCAATGCAGGCACCAGGGCATGCCTGCTTGGTACATCCTGGGATGGGACAGAGGAGGCACTCTGGGTCCATCTCAGTATTCTGTAACATACCAGGAACATTTCCTCGCCAGCACCCTCGGTACCTGCCCGCAATGCTGAGGCGGGGACGAAGCCAGCCTCTTCCTGTTAAAGGGTCTAGTAAACTAGCATGAAAGCTCTGCTGGGGCTCCTCCGCTCTTACCCCTTGAGACAGTACCTGCTCACAGCAGGTGCTCACACGTGTGATGACTAAGTGACCGGGTACCCCATAGCCATGGGCTCAGAGCTGCCTGGGGGTAGGAGGACTTGGAGCTCCAAGAGCTGTGGAGGATGGATGTGGAGAGAGCACAGTGAGGAAGCCTCTGTGATCTACACCAGGGAGAGTGGCTATGTTGGCCTCTGGGGGCAGGGAGGTAGTTGTGATTTGGTGCTCGGTCTAGATCACACAGAGGTGGTGGGTCCCCTTACCACCTCTTCCTTGGGACAAACCAAGGATGATCTTAAAGGTTTGTTTTTTACATGGCCGTGAGGACCATTCCCTCACTGGGATTTTAGGTCACCCTGGACTATATTTCTGCTTGGCTGGTGGTGGCTGCCCAGGTGACCGTGTTACGGGGGATTCTGAAGCCACATTCAGCAGTGTGCTGAGAGGGGTCGTGGGGTACAGTAGGTGTGGCTGTGGGTACAGAATTGGAAGTGACATCACGGACACGTTCCACATAACAGCAATGCTATCTCCTGTGTGGTTCCCATAGGACGTAAGACAGAAGTGTTGCGTCCGCCTTGACCAGCAATTAAGACATGACACAGTCAGATCCTTCTCAGTCAGCTTTATTGCAGGAACGACTCTTGACTTATGGACGGGGACGGGACAGGGACGGGGACCCCCAGCAGCAGAAATGCGCTGCTTATATATCTTCCCAAGGCAGGCTGGGTGACGTGTTCTCTCAGGATAGGTTAAGCTGCCAATACCTCATTAGCATAAGCCCGCTCGGGAGGGGCACGAGGCCAACGCATGCACAAAGGACTTGTTTACCAGTTTAGCTGAGCTGGCCACGCTGGAAGCCAGCTGCCTACATCGTCAAATGCGAGTCATAAGACTTTGCAACCGTCCCAGGTGCTATCTTAAACACGGCTGCCTACACAGAAACATAAAGTCACACTGGAAAGCAGACTGTGCATTTTATTATGATGTCCACAGAAGACCCTCCCCTGCAAGTTCCAGCTGCCATCTGCCACTCACGACACCAACACATGACCCTGCTCAGGCTTGAGAGAGAACCTGTGGATTTTCCTCTCCTGTATGTTCCTTTCCAGACACTGACCACCCCTCCCCCCACCAACCTCAAGGACCAGGAAGAAAACGATACAAGCTATCCCCTTAGTTCAGCTGGTTTCTCTCTGTGCTGGCAACATCTCCACAAACCTAAACTGAAAGAGAGGAGGGTAACCAAGGTCTCTCAGAAGCCAGGTCCGTCACACAGAAACAATCCAAAGGGCTTTCAGTTCTTTCATTTGGGAGTGCAAGTCTATGCTGGGTTTTCATCATCCGTGGGTACAGAATGTTTCGCCTGTTTTTCTCAGGTTCTAATCTAGAGCTGAAAGAGTGAGGCTGCCTGACCCGCGTGCATAGTCTGCTGCTTCCTTCCAGCTCTTGGACTGGGGAGAGAAATAGAGCCTGTAGTCAGGAAGGAAGTGACTCCAAGCTCAAGATGGCGGCTGTGGCCCACCTGGCACCAGACAGAGATGGCTGGGTCTTCCTTCTCTCCAGTAATTCACTCTTGCTGATTCTACAGGTATTGGTGGCATCATCCTGCAGTGGGATGGGGCCTGCTCAGGTTACAGTAGCTCTGAGAAGAGGGCACATAAAGAGTCCTCTTTTGAGTTGCAGCCAGCAGGATCTAGGCTCAGACAACCCACATGGAGATGGTTCCCATGCCACCAAGATGCGGTAGTGATCACCACTCGCTGCAGTCAGTCAGGAAGGCTGTGTGGGATTGTTTGTTAATGTTCAAACAAGGTGTCACGGGAAGAGGGCATCTCCTTTCTTTGGTTATGAAGCTCCTTGTAAACAGAAAGTAAGCTCTCGGGTCTGGAGGATACACACCAGGGCAGAGTATACCACAGCTCTGTTTTAGGATCCTGAAAGGACACAGACTGATGACACCGGACTCATGAGGAAACCTAAGGACTGCGTATGAGTGACTGGGACCCTCTTCCTCAAGCCATCCCCACGACAAATAACTACCTCACAGTTCTCATGAGCTTCATGGCTCTGCTACGAGTAGCATGGAAGGACACAAAACTGGGGATGGATGGGAAGGAAGGTGCCATCTCCCCAAGACTCTAAGGAGCTGTATCCTCTATCCCAGGCATATATTTGGAAACATATTTTTTTGTTGACCCTTGTCCCTGGGACTCCAGAGAGAGTCCACATTCCACCATTGCTTAAAGTCTGCAGTGTTCCAAGGTCATCTGAGATGCACCATCTCCTCCATTCTGGGGACGGGATGAGGAGGGTGGCACTGTTGTTCACGTCTTCAAAGAGTTCACGTTTCTGCCGCATAGATTGTGGTCTGCTCCAACACTTTGTAAGTCAAAGCCCAGGCTTGCTAGTGGACCTGTGATCTATGACTCCTGGTTAAAGCCGAACATTAAAACACTCTGTTCAAGACAATCTGCCGGGATCACTCCCTCCCACTTGAGGTGGCCTCTTCCTACTCCCCAATCTCATTGCTACCCTTAGAGGGTTTTTGTTTTGTTTTTGTTTTTTTCCTAAGGAGACAGGCTTCCCAGCCCTTTGCAAGAGAGAAGACATTCAGGAAAAAAAAAATTTCCAGCTGGCTCGGCTACCGCTCTCAAATGCCATGAGTTGGCTCTCTAGAAACTTCCTCCAGTCTCCTTAAAGAGCCAGTCCTCAGGGTGGCCAAGAGTGTCCTAGTGTGACAACTAGGACAAGTGCCCAGTCACTCTGGGATCTGAGGTCTTGGTTCTGAAGCCATTCTGTAACCACGTGACATGGACATGGTTCCGGGCCATCAGGCAGGAAGGCAGCTGTACTGTGCAAAGTCGGCTCTGGGTTTCAGGCTACAGTTGGACCTTATGGTGAACGCAGGAATTCTTGATCTGCTCTTTCTGTCATTTCCATATTCTCCTACAATACAAAAATGCATTGATTTTGTTATAGGATTTAAAACATTTATTTTTCCCTGTTGGAGATCTATTGAGGGGGCAGGGAATGTCTGGGCACAGCATTAGGAATGAAACTGCGGTCTTGCTCTGCCCTGCCTTGGCCTGGACATCATCCAAATGCAAGGACGCTTCACCAAGAGCTTTAATTTTGTGAAATGTGTTGCTACCCCTTTTTATTTTATATAGAGGGGACAAAGAGCTGGAGAAGCTGTGTCAGAATCCTAGTGAAAGGCTGAAAAGGTTTATTTAAGGCCAGCTTCTAGGTTCTCTGTGGTCAGCCTGGCTGACAGCCCTCTCTGCTTGCATCTAGGACCTGGCATGCCGCGCTGTCTGTGCTTCCCAGAAGCCCCTGCGGCATGGGGTTGGAGGACAGTAGTCAGGTTTCTAGGCTTTCCTGATGGTGTCCTGCCTCCTTGGTAGAACTGGTGGCCACAAAGGCAGAGTGCCAGGCTTCTCAGCTGATGTGAAAGTTCGGTGACTGACCCCCCCCCCCTCCATCTTCTGAGCTTAGCAAGTGACAAGTTTGAGTCCAGAAAGGAGCAGCAATGCGGGGGAGGGGCAGTGCTGAGTCGCCATCAGGAAAAGGGTGGAGAGAGGAGAACTGCTGTGCATGACATCCTCTGAGAAGAACAGAGGGCAAGGAGGGCAACAGAGACAGCTAAGGGGCCTGTAGTGGACAGACCATGTCTCAGTGAGGAAATCAAGCTGCCTTCCTGGAGGAGGAGACCTACAAGTAGCCCTGGAGGACAAAGAGCCAGTGACACCAAGACCAAGAGGGAGTTGGCTCAAGGAACCATGGGAACACAGATGGGGGAGAGGGGGAAGGGGGATATTCAGGATGGTGGGAGGCAGGCTGAAAGATGAGGGGTTATCAAGTTCTGACTCCCCGGAACTGCTGAGAGCATCTAAGCAAGAAGTTGGCTGTGCAGAGCTATACTGATCCTTCCTTGTGTGAAAGGAAAAGAGAAGACTCCTGTTGTAAATGGCCTGTCCTTCAGAGCTTTGCAAAGGAGTAAACCAGGCTTAGTCGGAAGTAGGGAGATGGCCCTGTGTAGGCATGTGGTGGCCACTGGGGTTAGTGTCCGCAGATCACGGATCACTATATTTAAGAAAGACGCTAAAAGTGCTTCTCTCCATGGGCCGAGGAAGCTGCGAAGGGGCACAGAGCAGGTGAGCTGGCTCTGAGCTGTGCCCAGCGTAGTCACTGGAGGCCCGCACACCACTGCCTGCCACGCCTACTTCAGAATGGAGGCCCAGCTTCAACCCTGGAGAGGAAGAAAGCACACTGACCTGATAACTCATTTGCTTCTTACAGTGTGGTCGCCCCGGAGCGCCTTCAGAGAGAGCTCATACCCCAGGAACATGGCTGCACTCATGGGGAAGCCGCGTACAGCATTCACGGTGATGCCCCTGAAAAACACCTTTGTGGGGTGGGGGGGATGTTATTCCAGGGTTAACCCCATGAGTGCCAACCCACGCTCTCGGCAACACTACTTCTGAGGGTGCGGGAGGTGACTCCAAGTGCAGGGAAGCCCAGTTCTGGTCTGACCAGAACCCAAAAGATCTGAATGTGCAAAGACTCTGGCACGATTCCAACCCATGACACCTGTGTTGGTGGTTGTCTTCACGGGCTCTGATTGTATTTCCACTGAAGCTTCAGCAAACTGACGTCCAAGCAAGTCTATACTGTTATGTCTATATGTTTGGTCTCTCTGTCTCTCTGTCTCTGACTGTCTCTGTCTCTCTGTCTCTCTGTCTCTCTGTCTCTGTCTCTCTCTTTCTCTCACACACACGCACACACACACATATCTCTCTTTTTTCCTTCCTCCCTCTCTCCTCCCTCCTCCTCCCCCAGGGTTTTGGAATCTGATATAAAGCACCCAGGCACACACACAATGATAGTGATAGGTGCTTTCTGAAACATCTCCAGAGTGGCAGAGGACAGGACAGATCAAGAAAATGCTTAAAGATCACAGGCATGGTTAAAGTGACATCATGGGTAGGTGACAGCATCTTCACAGGCATGGATAAGGTCACAGCATGGGTAGGTGACATCTCTAATTATAGATGGTAGAGAATCTCTTGCACTGTGTTCAAGCATCACCTGCCAATAAAATACCATTGGCCTATTAGCATAGGCAGGAAATAGGAGGTGGGAGTACCGGTACAGAAAGGATTCTGGGAGATAGTCAGGGCAGGGGATTCGTTTCAAACTCTGAGGAGGAAACAACAGATGCATGAAACTGAGAAGGAAGTACCAAGTCATGTGGCACACTTAATAGAATAAACTGGATTATTGAAATATGAGCTAGTCAGAGAACAGAGTCAAAGCTATTGGGCTAAGCATTTATTCATCTATAAGAAGTCTTAGAGTCATTACTTTGGGGAACAATGTGGAGAAGTGGAAAAACACGAGGTTATAAGTGTATTTAACTACAATAGTGACAACGTTGGGCTGCTAAAGGGTGTTCCAGGGAACAACCCAGACAATGCTTTCTAAAGCCTCTCCTAGTACCCACTGAACCAGTGGGACTGCTCATTACCTGTGGGGGCTGAGGTGGCATGGTCTGAATGGAGAAGCTGCTAGCCTCTGCCTCTATCGTGACCAGACCACCTGTGCTTTGTCTTATGTCCATAGGTTACAGCTCCCATGAGCTCCTGGTGCCCCACATTTTTCTGCTTTGTGCCAGGTGGACACAGAGGCAACTTATTGCATCTTAGATAAGCCCAGTCTGGAGCAATGGCAATATTACCAGGCAGTAATGGGAACACAGAGAGGGGTCTAGGGAGCTTCCCCTTAAGGCCTACTCTGGAAACTGCATACTCAAAAGGCAAACCCTACCCAAAGCAAGATCAGAGAGCTGTCAGGATGCAAACTGAATCTTCTCTCACACAGAATCATTTCAAAGTTCAAGACACAGAGTGGCTCACTTTCAGAAAGAGGCAAAATTCGGGGGCCACTGGCAGCCAGAGGGTGCAGCTTAGCTTAGGAGAGGGGTTGATGGGACACATCCTGGAGCCACTCAGGTAGACCCACAATGGGATGTGGGAAATGTTAGCACTTCTTTCTAATGGCCAACCATGCTGGAATTCCTCAGGCTCATTCAGAGTGGCTGAGGAATAACAAGGAACTAAGTCCAACTCCAAGGGGAAAATTCCATGCTGGTGCCCAGATCCCCTGTAACCTTGGCTTGACTCAGCTCCAAGGCAGTACCAGGTGGGCCAGGCTCTGGAGCACAGCTTGCCTCATAAAACATTCAAGACATTACAGCCAAGACATTCCCCGTGAAGCCTCCATGGCTATCTGCTACTGGGACACGTCTACACTCTTCGGCCTGTGACAACCCTCCTGGCCCAGCCTTGTATGCTGACTGCCTGTCCCATCTACCTCTCTAGGCTACCTCTGCTCTCCTCTTCTCTAAATGCTCTCCAGGCCTGCTTACAGCCTCTGTCTATCCAATCATGGCCACACCAGAGTGGACAATAGCACCTTCCTAATCACAAGATACCCTCATTGTTCCTCATGGTCCAGGACTCAGCAGACCCTGACAGGGCAGGGAGCACATTCTGTGGGTGTGGTTTCTGCTGGTCTCAGCACTCATTGGGTCTCAGTCCTGAGCAGACTTATAACTGCTTGTTAAGTGAGTCCCTGAAGGATGACCAAGTGAATGGATGACAAGGATGATCAAGTGAATGGGTGAGCAAAGAACAGCCAGTGCTGAGGGAGTTCTGGCAGTAACAGCTGTGAGTGTTTGAGTAGGGTTAGGACCTCAGACTCCTAAAGGGCAGGACCACCAGGCCACTGACCCTGGCCCCTCATGAAGCTTGACTATCACAAACTCTCCTCTCCAGCCCTACTCCAGCCTCGTCACTCTACCAGGAACCCAGGACTCAGCCTCCTCAGCTCAGGGGCTCAAGTAGTCTCCTTTCAGGAGACAGCTCATGTGGCCCAAGACAACCCTCAGAGTGAGCAGAGAATGGGACCAAAGCATCAGGTATTACCTTGACTGTAGTTTAGTGGTGGGTTCCTAAGCCATGAGCTTCTGGGTTTCTCCCTTCCCAGCAACCCTTGAGCTATGAAGACTAGATCAACCTGCCGCATGAGTTCTTTCTGAATTCTTAGTAACCCTGAAGTTTAACAGTCCTAAAGCTCAGGTCAGTAAATGGCTCAATTTCTAGTCACCTGTCTCCTCTAGGAGCTCCATCGGTATACTTAACCGACAGGTGCAGCCTTCCAGCTGGTGATTACTACCCAGGAGGCCTTGAAACTACAGACAGGTCCTCCACCTGCTTGGGGCTCAGTGCTGCATTTGCTTTCTCACACTGCCAACACATGCAGGCGAGAGCCCCCTAGCACAGTGGTTCTCAACCTTCCCAGTGCCGCAACCCTTTAATACAGTTACTCATGTTGTAGTGACCCAACCATAAAATTATTTTTGTTGCTATTTTGTAACTATAATTTTGCTACTGTTATGAATCACAATGTAGATGTCTGATATGTGACCTCTGTACAAGGGTCAGTCAACCCCCAAAGGAGTTGTGACCAACAAGTTGAGAACCACTGTCTTATTAGACTATTGGCCACCCTAGGAGGTACAGTCTGGGGAATTTTTAGAAGAATGAGACAACCTGCCCTGTCCATAGACTGCAAAGCTAAATATAGACAGCAGAGGGCGCGCACACACTCACACACACACAAAGGCAAAATGATGACAGTTCTAGTAGACAAGAAACAGAGTAAGCAACAACATAAACCACAAGAAACCATAGGAAAGACAAGGTCACAAGTTCAACTGGCCCTCACTTCCACGCATGAAACTGTAATGTCCAGTGTTTGCAGACCACTGGGGAAGCACCACAGAAGATATACAGGGCTCTTGCACACAGAGGGGATAAAAGACAGTCTCCATAACGAGAGCATTGGGAAGAATAAATGACACAAAGAAAACAGATGAAAAAAGGAGAGCTAGGAATGAATCCATTGTGTCCAACATAGCAAACCAGCAAAACCCCATTACTAATAAGGGAAACAGAAAAAACAGACAATAATCCAACCAATCAGAAAAATAACAAGATGCTGGGAATCAATAAGCTCCTCTCAATATTAGCCTTAAATGTAAATACCATCAACCCATGAATACAGAGATTCAGGCTGTCTGACGGGACTAAAAGATCAGCCCAACTGTCTGTTGTCTGCAAGAAACACACCCACAGCCAGGGTCTAAAGGTGAGGACAAACGATAGGTGGTACAGAATGGAAGATAAAAATCAGCTGGCATCGCTATTCTGATATCTGATAAGGTACATTAAGACATCAAACCAAAACCAGAAGAGATAAAAAGGTCACTGCATATGAAGGAGGGAACAGTCCATCAAGAAGACATAGCAATTGTAAATATAGATGCACCAAATGGTGCTCAATTTCTAAAATAAACACTAGAGGAAATTAAAGGTCATACAGATCCTGATATAATAATAGTGGGTAATTTAAGTATCCCACTCTCATCTAAAGATTTACCTAATATTTATTACTTATCTAATAGTAAACAAACAAAACCCCTCCACCTTAAATTACAAGATAGATTAAATGGATTTAACAGATATCAATGAAATATTCCACCCAATACATTCTTCTAAAGAGCCTGAGGAACCTTCTCTAAAATAGACCGCATTCTAGGACACAAATTAAATCTTGGCAAATATAAAAGCATAAAAACAATCTCTGTTTCTTATTAAATCATAGTGGAATAAAACTAAAATTCAATAACAAGATAATGTACAGGAACTGTGAAAATGTATGGAGATCAAACAATACGCTCATCAACAATTCTTAAATGTTCATTGAGGAAACCAGGGAAAAAACTTAAAAATCCCTCACATCAGATGAAAGTGAAAACATTCATAACTATGAATGCTGACTTACAAAAACCAAAGCAGTTTTAGATAAATAACCTAATGGTGTACTTCGAAGTCTAGAAAAAAAAAACAAGAATTAGCCAAACCCCCAAGCAGTGAGTGGTATAAATAAATAAATAAATAAATAAATAAATAAATAAATCATAGAGATTGGGGCAAAAATTAGTGAAATGGAAATTAAAAGAACATTCATCAATCAAAGAGTTGATTCTCTGAAACAATAAACATGATTGACAAACCCCTGGCCACACTTAATTGAGGCGTCGGGGATATCCTAACATTAAAAATTGAGATGAAAAGGCTGAAACCACCAGAGGTTTCAATGATATCCAGGCATTCCTTGAGAGAAATACTTAGAATATCTGTGTTCCAAACAAACAACTGGGAAGTCTAGAAGAAACAGATAAGATCGTAGACACTATGGCTTACCAAATTAATTCAGGAGGATACAAACAATTTAAAGAGATACAGAGAACTCCATGCAACCAAAGCTAGAATAAAATGTCTCCATCAAAGAGAAGCCCGGAGATGGATGGATTCGCTGATGGATTAAGTATTTAAAGAGCTGAAATTAATGCTCTGGAAACTTCCATAAAACAGAAAAGGAAGACACACCACCAAATTCATCCTTCAGAAGCATCACGACCCTGACGGCAGTGCCTAAAGACAACAAGAAGGAAATTATAGACCGGTTTCCCCAATGAACATAGACACAAAAATTCTCAATAAAACTCTTGCAAACCTAACTAAACAACAGGATGGGAAACTCAAACACAGCCAGGTTAGTTTCATTCTGGGGATGGCTTATTAAACATATGCAAATAGGCAGAGATCACACGATCATCTCAATAGATCCAGGAAAGGCCTTTGACAAAGTTTAACATCCCTTCATGATAACAGCCATGAAGTCTTGCTTAGAAGAAACTGAGACGAGAAGGAGCACAGGTCTGCACACTAAAGGCTATGTATAGCAAACCTGCAGCCAGTTCTACTAAATTGGAGGACACTGAAAACATCTCCCTGAAATCTACAATGAGACAAGGGTGTCTACTCTCTCCTGTCCTGTTCAATACAGCGCTTGAAGTCTTCACCGGAGTAGTATGATAAGAAAGGAAATAAGAAAAATACAAGTAGAAAAAAAAAAGGAAGTCAAGTCATTTCTACTTGCAGATTAGCATGATCGTATCCTTAAAAACCTAAATGCTCCATCCTAAAACTTGATCCATATTTTTAGCAAAATATCAGAGTACAAAATCAAAATCAACATACAAAATCCACTAACGTTTCTATCTACTAATAATAAACATACTGACAAAGAAATCAGGAGGTAAGAAAAAAAAGTCCCATCCACAATTGCCTCATAAAACATGAAATACCGAGAACTAAACTTAACCAAAGACAGGGTGGTAACCTCCAGCACCTGCTCTCCCAGTCCCCTCCTCCAGCCTCACCACCTGAACCCTCTGCCAGGCTGCTGCTGACCCAGGGCGGCTGCGTGCAGCTTACCTTAAAGCCTTCTTGCCGGTAACTCTGGGAGATGCAGTCCAGGACTCCTCTGTATTTGTTTAAATAGACCCCATCTGCTTGGATTCGACTTTTCACGACATCCATTGGAGTTGCTGTCCCCCAGGAAATTGCCCCTGCGAAGTCAGAGAAACCAAGAGTGTCAGAGCTGGCTGTCTTGGATCTTCAAGGCCTGGCTTCCTGAGGATGCCATCATCCTCCGGCTCCCCCAACCATGCCCCCCATCATGCAAATGGTGGGAGAAGTGAGTGGGCCGGGAACATGACTTCTGATCCCCTCTCTCCACCCACTCATAGACCTAGTGGAAGCCTCCCACGCCTCCTCTGTAAACCGGGCAGCAGTGCTGAGTGTATGAGGCCCGTGAGCCTGGAGCAGGAGACCAGACCAAGGCAGAGCTCTCCACATGGCAACATTATCAGTGTATGGATGACAACTGCTCTACAAGACTCTGTAGTCTCCCAAGCAGGCAGAGAGAGCCCAGGGCCCGTGACCAAAGGCTTGCAGTGATGGCAGGCTTTAATTTGAGTCTAGGAGAGTTGAACAAAGCCTGTCTGTCACAAAGGCTGATCCCTAAGAAGGGCCAGCCTGGGAAAATGGGGCATGGCCTTTTTCTGTGTAAAATCGTCTCTAAATCTGTGACATAAAATTGAGAGACCACACAGAGGGGTCATCCTCGCTGGATCAGCTTAAAAGTTGCAGTTTGAGCATTTGTGAGATTTTAAATGATTAGGGAAATTGGGGTTTTGTTTATGTTTTTAGTAACACAGAAGTGGACACATTCTTGGCTGGGAAGAGACAACAAGACAAACTCAAAGCCCAGGGCACTTGGCTTGCTAGATTTTGTAGTCTCCAAAGAGACTTCAGCACACCCTAGCCCCTCTCTCTGCCCATGCAGACCTCCAATGCCCCAGCTTTCTGCCATGGCCTCTGGAAGCCTGTGTGGATGTTCACTCTCTCCTGTCCTTGCCAGGGCTCCTGGCTGCTTCTCCACGTGTGCCTAGGATACTCGTCCCTCAGTCACAGTTGGAATGGCATGAAATACGGTTAGCAGGCCCTTTGCACATGCTCTCCACACAAATGAGAACAGATGAGAACTTGGGGAACCCTCTCTGGGAATGGGTCCAAGGATGAGCCTCAGACACGCAGGGGCACGGACAGACCACTATTGTTTGGCTGAGGCATGGGCTTTGTCTATGTTTGCTATGAGCTTAAAACACAGACAGCTTGGAGGAAGAGAAGGTGAAGGAGGAGGAGGAAGAAGAAGAAGAGGAAGAGGAAGGAGCTGCCTGAGAGGCAGTAGGGAACCACATCAAAGAAGCTGTGTGGCAAACCACTGAGTACATGCTGACTTCCCTCTGAATGACCTGGGTTGTGGTGCAGCACAGGAGGTAGCAAGCCCAGGTGACAAAAATGAGCAGGTATGGCTAGCCTTGGATCTTTGTCACTGCTGGGTCCCTGGGTATCTCAGGGCAGTGTGGAGATTGGCTCCCCTCCCATACCTAACAAGGCCCGACATTTAGTGAAAGTGAACAGAGATAATAGCTTCTCCCAAAGCTCAGCAATGCCTGCCACAGAGGACATGCTAGAATGCACCCATTACCTCAAAGTCCAGTGAATTCACACAGGGACTCTCACAGCCCTGGAGGGAAGGACACAGGAGGTCAAAGGGCCATTCTCTCTACTAGGTGTGGCACAGAGTCAGTGAAAGGAAGGATCCTGCATATTTGGCCGGATGAGGCCTGTCTCCTCAGAACTGGGAAGGTTGTAGTGGGCTCCTCTGTACTCTACCATTACTGTGGCAGGCCCAGAACCCAGGAACGGGATTTCCATGGTCAAAGCCCTTACCTGCAATGCCCCCTGCCAGCCATACTGCATACGGGCTGGGCCCTGTGCAGGCCTCAGGAGTGATCCACTCGCTCAGGAATACATAGGGAATAAAGTAGAAGCAATATCCGGGGATGTCCCTCAGCAGCATGGCGCTGGCTCCGCGGTACAGCCCTGTGAGGCCCTCAGACCGCACAATGGTTGCAATGCAGTGCACTGGTCCCTGGTATGCTGCCACCGCACTGGATTTCAATCCATGGCTGGCTGAAAAGACAGGAGGGAGATGGGGCCAAGTGACCAAGCAGGTAGGAGACTGGCCAGCCCCTGGCACCATGACCAGTCCAGTTCATTGATAGTTCCCACTCACACAGTTCATTCATTTTTACCAAGCTATCTGTCACCCTTGGCAACTTACACCAGAATTCTGAGGCTCCAGGAAGGAGCCCTGGCAACCTGTATACCAGACTGGAGACAATACAAACCAAGTTGCCCTGGGATTCTCGGAGCCTTCTGGTCAACCATCCCTATGCATTTCTAAGCAGCTATGGTTGAAGAAAGAAGACAGCCAAGTCAAGCTCTCTCTTGATGGGGAATTGATAGTCATTCGTATACTCCCTCTCTTTCTCTCTGTCTCTCCTCTCTCTCTTTCTCTCTTTCTCTCTCTCTTTCTCCCTCTGTGTGTGTGTATGTCTGTCTGTCTGTCTGTGTATATGAGAGAGAGAGAGAGAGAGAGAGAGAGAGAGAGAGAGAGAGAAGAGAGGAGAGAGAGAGAATATATCCAGTGTGATCAAATAAATAAATAAATAAATAATTTGAAACCAGGCTGTCCCGGATGCAAACCCTCCTCCACCACTTAACAAATGTCAGCATTTTCTGCTCTTGTTTTCGAATTCTTAAAAGACAGATAAAGAGTCATAGATACAAGTCAGGTAACATGCCAAGTCCTCGGCGTGGTGACTGGAATAGTGTGGGGTTCCATAACTTAGCAGTCAATGGTCATTGACAGGGACCACTGGCTGTCTAGAGGATTGGCACGTTCTGACTCCTGCCAGCTCTGGCCTGGGCTGTGCCCTAAAACAGCTGTAAAGCAGCATCAATAACCCTCAACGTCAAGGGCCCTAGATTCTGTTTCCTTTTGTAACAGGCCCCAGACCTTAGCACAACTAACTCCATAATGGAAGTGCCATTCAGGCCATAAAACTCAGCATGTGGATAGCACCACCTGCCAAAATGAAAACAAAGACCTAATTTTTCAAAGTCCATAGCTTTGGGAAAGTCCTTAAATGTACTAACCTTGTAGCTGCTTAGAAATGCATAGGGATGGTTGACCAGAAGGCTCCGAGAATCCCAGGGCAGCTTGGCTTGTATTGTCTCCACTCTAGTTCTGCTTCTGGCTAACTGCTCCAGTTAGCTGAAGTTCAACCCAAGATATGGGTTTTGTGCTTAAAATCTAACCCTGAGAAAGACTCAGGCTACAGTAGTATCCCAAACACGGCGGGATAATAAAGACTTTCCATTGGCTTAAACCCATGCCCAAGCAGTCTTCTCTGGTGGATACTCCATAACACTTTCAGGCTTGGGGTTCTGTGCTGGCTGGTTGCGGTCTGTTCTCTCTTGGCTTGTCTAAGGGTATACAGAACAGCAAAGCCTTAGTCGCTCTGCCAGCCAGTCCTCCCACAGGCTACCCATTCTCCTCCCTTATCCTCTTCTCTGCTGTGTCTCATGGTCAGAAAGGCCTTCATGTAAACAGTAGCACTCAGTGTTCTTTCCGAAGGGTCCTGCTAACATGATGTGGTCAGGATGAATTGTAAGACTTACCCATGACCACAACACTGTCTGAGCCACCTGGATTCAACCCCTGATTGGGCATCTGATTGGGTCTTATTGTGTGCTGTAGACAGAAAGTGGCCTATCATCCTGGGAGCTCTTTCCCAAGTCAACATTCTCATCTCCCCCCTATGAGCATTCAGCCTTATGGGCTGTGTAGTTGGGATTAAAGGACACAGACGTTAACTCACCCTTAGAAGTCCACAGGAGCAAGGGGAGGCTGCATTGGCCTGAGAAACATGTCTGAGCAAACTCCTATGCCTTTCCCCCTGTGTGGGGGAAGGGAGGTGGAGGGGGTGGGTAAAGGCCACCTTGGGGTGCTTTGAGAAAGAGCAGACATTGTGACCCTTGAGAGGCCCCAAGAGGTCATTCTTTCCCACAACCCTGATGACATCAGCAATGTCATCTTGGGAAATTCACCTGAGACCAAATAGGTGTCGCTGTCTGGCTGTGGAATCACTGACTGAGCATGCCCCTCTCTAGGCAGGGCTGGCCTGACCCAGAAGTCAAGGCTCCTGTAAATCAGCTTCTACAGGGTGGCTTTCCGGAGTTACTGATTGAAAGGCTGTGGCCAGATAATGATCTGCTAGTTTGGCAGTGCTGATGTTGTAAGAACACTTGCCAAACCTGCCAGCTAGCCCTGTCTGCCAGTAAATGCTTCCAGTTTCCCGCTTCCTCCCAAGTTAGCAATAAGAAAATCCTCTCATAGTCTCCTCAGTGTTATATCATAAGCAATCTAGCTGTTATCGGTTTATAGTACTCATTTGTGGCTATTAAAGCAATATACTAGCCAGTAAAACATATAAGAGACTATAATAGAAGTTATAATAAGAGCAGGAACAATCACCAGATGCGGACACGGTTCTGCACCAACACAAACTCCAACTGTTAACACTTGTCAGCTTGGCAGTACTGTAACAAAATGCCCGAGGTAATTAACTTTTGAGAAGGTTTACTTTGGGTCACAGTTTGGGGTTGGAGGTGGGGTCTTTCAATAATTTATTAGCCTCATTGTTGGAACCTGTAGAAAGGCAGTGAATGCATCACGGTTACATAAAACAAGTAACAAGTAACTTCATGCAAGTGTGTAACATCCTTTGAGCATATGAGTCCTGTGCCCTGCTGGCCACTCCTCTCTTACTTCTCTATTCCCTTTCCCCTACTCAGTCACACTTCTTGCACACCATATATACATATATGATGTTATGCACCTATATAAAGTATGAGAGCCAAAACTGAGAGAAAACATAGAATCCTTTTCTGAAACTGACTTAATTTACTTATAGATTATATCCAGTTGAATCAATTGTCCTATAAATAACATAATGTCACTCTTTGTGGCTCAAACAATTCTATTGCGCACCCAATCACACTTCCTTTGTGTACCCTGTGATTGCCACCTGGGCTGACCCGGGCCCAGCCACTGTGGCCCTGTCGTGTGTTGATTTGGTGCTCTGGGCAAACACCCAGAAGTGGTTCAGCTGGCTCAGTTTGAGTGTTTGAGAAACCTTCAAAGTGATTTCCACAGTGGTTAGACTGATTTATGTTTCTATCAAAAGTTCCCCTGTACTCTACATCCTCTCCAGCCTTTCTTTCCTTCTTTCTTTCTCTTTTTTTTCTTTCTTTCTCTTCCTTCCTTTCTTCCTTCATTTCTTTTTTTTCTTTCTTTTGTTGTTGTTGTTTGTTTGGTTTGGTTGACTGGTTGGTTTTTTGAGACAGGGTTTCTCTGTGTAGCCCTGGATGTCCTGGAACTCACTCTGTAGACCAGGCTGGCCTCAAACTCAGAGAGCCACCTGCCTCTACCTCCCAAGTGCTAGAATTAAAGGCGTGTGCCACCACCGCCCGGCTGTTATATTTTATTAATGATTGTCATTCCAACTGGAGATGGAATTTCAATGTACTTTAATTGGTATTTCTCTGATAGCTGGATATTCTTTAATATGTTTATTGACCATGTATTTATTGACAGGTGTCTACTCATTTCACTAGACCATTTATTGATTGGGTTGTTTGATTTATTGTTAGTTATTTTAGATCTGTTTTTAACAGGTATTAACCCTCTGTTACATACCAAGCCATGGAGGATTCGCTCCCTTTCTGCCAGCTGTCTCTACACTTGGCTGTTTCCTTGTCATACAGAAGTTTTTTAATTTCATGAAACCTCACTTGTCGATTGTTAGCATTATTCCCTGAGTGACCAGAGTCCCATTCAGAAAGTCTTTGATAGGTCAGTGAGGCAACTTGGTGCGTGGGGATGCTTGCTGCTTGGACTAATGACCTGGGTTGGATCTCCTAGACCAACAGAGCGGAGAACAACCCTCATAACTCTTCACGCATGCAGTATGGCACATGTCTCCTCCAACTCTAAATAGATATACAATCAGAAAGTCCCTGCCCATGCTGATATCTTAAAGCATTCCCTCTGATTTTTTTTCCTCTAATGCTTCCAGGGATCCTACATCAAGATCTTTGATCCATTTGGAGTTGATTTTGGTAGAGGGTGCAAGAGAAAGATAAGAATTCAGTTTCAGTCTCTTTAATCTGGCTATCCGGTTTTGCCAGCACCATTTGTTGAAGAGGCTGTATTTTTCTCCAACATTTATTTTTGGCATCTTTGTCAAAAATCAATTACCCATAGTTGTGAGAATCTATAGATGGATCCTCTGTGCTGTTCTGTTCTTCTGTTTTGTTCTGGTCTATTCTGTTCTATGGTCTAAATAGGTTTTTGTTGTTGTTGTTGTTGTTGTTACAACTCTGTAGTACAACTTGAAATCAAGTTTGTTGATATCTCCAGGTTTTGTTTTGTTTTTGGTTCATTGTTTTTTGGATTTTGTTTTGTTTTGTTTTTTTCTCCCTTTGGATTATTTGGCTTTCTGGAGTCTTATACCTCCATGGGTATCTTAAGATTGATTTTTTTCCCCAATTTCTGTAAAAAATGACACTGAAATTTTTATGTCTTTGCTTTTATATATGATTTAGTGTTTTTCTCAGCTTTCAATATTTTCTTTGCTCTCTTGGTTTAGTATTATAACTGAACTATGAAGTCAGTAGGTTCTTTTCTGGTCTTGTCTGTTTACTATTCTAAATACCTCCTGGTTCAAATGGCCATCTGTTTCTCGAGATCTGAGGAACTTTGTGCTATGATTTTGTTGAATACATTGTGTTGGGAGCCAACTCCTAGCAGAAAGCGGCTATCTATCATCTTTGCAGCCATCTCAGGCCATATACCCCGACAAGAGACTTGTTTTCAACAGCCCACAACAGTTGATCACAATCTGATAAACATCTTGTTTTTCTCACATATCTTGTTTTGTTGTTTAATGGCCCCAGCTGCAAGGCACGCATGGTAAAGTGTCTTTAGTTGTGTTCCCCTGCTTGTCCATGGCTGCAAGGCACGTGGTAAAGTGTATATATACCCATGATTTCCTTTCAGTAAATGGGACTTGAACAGACCCTCTGTCTTGTCTCCATTCTTCGAGTCTCTTGCTCCTCCATCCCCACTCTCTCTCTTGAGAGACACTGTTGACTGACCCGAAGGGACCGGGTCACCTGGTGTCTAAACGCAGGGCAGCGTGGAGCAGCGCAGACCGGGTCAGCATTGTATATACCTTTAGATGGAAGTTCTATCACCCATGTCATGATTTTTTTCTTAACTTAGACATTTGATCTTTTAATGGTGTCCAATAGATTTCATGTGTTCTGTTCATATTTTATTACTTTATCGTTGTCAGTGTCTGGATGTTCTCACATCTGTTTTCCACCCCTGATAGTTTGCCTTCTGTTTGATCCATTCTGTTAGTGGGGCTTTGTAGAGAGGAGGTTTTTGTTTGGTTGGTTGGTTTTGATTTTTGACTTACTAAAACCTACAGTTGTTACATTTCAGTTTATCATTGAGTTCCTACATCAAATCCTGTTGGACTCTCTTTCTTCATTTACCTATTTGGATCCTATGTCAGTTCACTTGATAGTTTACTTGTATCCTCTGATTTCATTAAACATGTTTTACAATGCTTTCATGCTTCTTACATAGCCTGTGCTGGGACTTAGGCATCTGGGCTTTTGTGTGTTGGTTAGATGTTAGCAGCTATATTATTTCTGTTGAATCATCTGCAATGTTCAAAGTGGGGCTAGAGTATGGTGCGGTGAGTGTATAACTTAGCAGTTAAACCCTCAACCCATGCACATAAGAGGCACCAGGCACCCTCTATCACTCCAAGAGCATGCGCTACACAAACAACCACTACATAAACGTCATACTGGCCAGTTGAAAATAGCCATCTGTTTGACTTCAATAATAATTGAGGGATAAAATCAAGGGTCATGTGGCATCTATGAGAGCCTTGGTTGCGGAGATCAGCAGCGGAGGGAAGTGGGATGAGAGCAGAGTTTTGTCAACTGAGAAAAAAGTTGAAATGAAGAAGCAGTCAAGAAAAAGGAGTTGTGGTAACGTCAGGGTGCGCCGAACTCAAAGATCATTAAAGGCATGAAAAGCTCGAGTTAAGACGTAAGAAGAGAAAGCACAGGGGGATGAGAGAGAAGAAATGACTAGGAATAAGGAACAGCAATAGCTGCTCACAGAAAGAACGGTAGTGTGCTGACTCAAGAGCAGGTGGAAAAACACAGAACAATCATAAAACTTAACCAAGTAATAAACAAACCCAAACAAGAAGGCTGTGATACAATCACAGAAACGGCAAGATTATACATTAACAAAGGTTAAAAGCAACAAAGGAAAAAATAAAAACATGGCGCATCAGTAAGTCCAGGAGATTAAAAATCAGTCAGTCTTTCTTCCTCAGTGGGGTGGGCTTTAAACTCTGTCCCTGCTGCGATCTGTTTCCTGGGGTGAACTGCTAACAGGAGGAAGCACAGTTTGCAGAGACAGTTCCAGGCTATAAAACCAGGTTTTAGAGTATGCGTTGCTCCAGGAGAGTTTAGACAGGCTCCCTTTCAGACTGAGTTTCGGGTGCAACTGTGCTGCTGACAGAGCGTGGAGTTCTCAGTCCAGGGAGTTGTCACCCTCTGGCTCCTGCTTCCATTCTACAGCTGCGGCAGCACAGGGGGATGGAACTTCTGCCGCAGGTCTGTGTTCGCCACCTACCCCACCCAGCCTCATAGCACACCCTTGGGGCCCAAGACTTCACAGCTCAGACTGATACCCATGGTGCATCTGGCCCTTAGTCCTGCCACATATACAGTGCTTCTCTGTGGCTGCATAACTTCATCTTATGACCTATTTCAGGTGGGCTGCATGCACTGAATGTCTAACTCTAAATACTTCTGAACACATATCCTGAAGGTTGAGATGTCATCCTGATAACCTTAGCAATCGGGTTCACTCTACATTGATTATGCCCTTATCTAATCTATCATCTCTAACGAAGCTGCCATATGACCTCATGATATCCTTGATGGTATTTTCTCCTCTGGAAAGGAGTATCGTCTTTCCATCTATGACATTCTCATGACACCAATGTTCAGGAGGAAACAGCCTCTGCTCGATAAAGAACGGTCCTCATCCAGGGTATCTCTAGGGTTCCTTGTTCTTTCAGTGAAGTGCTTTTCTTACTTCCTTTTCCTGAGCCTCAGTTTTAATCAGTTTGATTTAAATTTATACTTAATAAGAAGCTTGTCTCTCAGGTGACAATTGCATGCACCTATAGAGCCACACCTACCATGAGGTTCCATAGCCTGCAAGGTTCTCCTGATAACCTAAGGTTAAAGAACACCATGCTATCATCAAGGAAGCAACTCACAGATCAGGAAACCACCTCCAGGATGGTGTTTGTTTAGCATCCACCTGCCCGGGTTCAGTAACATGCATGGTTCTCATCAGGACCACAAAAACATGTCGCCAGCTGCAGACATGCATTTCTAGACCCACGTGAAAATATATCACAATACCCACCATGGCCAGGTCGAGGTCACAAAGGCTTAACAGGATGAAGACTCTGTTATATTTATCAACTTGGCAGCAATAGTAGGAGCCAGGGAAAACTATGCCAGGTCAACACTCAGCTGCTGAATAGGTTCTGGAATTTTCTTCCAGAAAACAACAAGAGTTCCAAAAAGTAGAGCACCTAGCATCCTGAGCTGTATATGTTGGCCCAGAGGGTGTGGCCCAGAGGGTTGGCCTAGAGTCCCCACAACTGGCTGCAGGAAAGTCCTGGGTGACAGTCCTCTGTAGCTCTAGCTACACTAACTATGACTGGCGAAGGTGAAATGTGAATGATTCTTATAGGCTGATTTGGAAGATAACAGGAAAATGGCTCTTGGAAGTAAGTGTGTGTGAATTTCCTAGACCAGCATGCCATTTGCCCAAGGTGGCTAAGGAAAGATACAGGATGCTGAATCCGTGCTCAGCTCACTACACTACTGATGCTTCACCAACATCTTGAGCCTCCCAGGGTTGGTCCTGGGGTAGGAGTTGGGCCCCCTGTATGTGGAAGGATTAACATTTAACATTTATTTCTTGTCAAATAAAATATTTTGATATCACTAACCATAATTTTTATAATGAGGATATACCTAAAAATCAACTTCTGATCGTTTCTTCTCATGAACGCTTCACCACTGAGACAAAGCCACTAAGACTGATACTTTCCTTAAATCAAACACATGTTACCTTCCTCTAATTGGTATAGATCATAGATCTCAGAAGGCCTACAGCCCCAACTCAAAGTCCCCCACACCACTGCTTCTCAACCTTCCTGATCTGCTGTCAACCTTTAATAAGGTTCTTCATGCTGGGGTGACCCCCCCCCAACCATAACATTACTTTTCATTACTACATCATAACTGTAATTTTGCTACGGTTATGAATCATAAGGGAAATGTGTGACCTGCAGGAAGTCCGATATGTGACCCCCAGAGGAGTCGTGACCCATAGGTTGAGAACTGCTGCCCTACACGGAGACTGGCAGGATGTTTGAGACAAGGGAACGGACCCTACTGCTATCTTCACTTTCACACAGGGGTGGGGGCCCCATGTAGATCTACAGGCAGGTCAACACCATCAGTTTGGTCCCTGTTATGACTGCTCTGACAGAAGGCTGTGGCTAACCGGTCCTATGGCTCTTCAGGAAGGGTCCTGTTTGCTGGCCTCGTCTCTGGCCATCCCTCTCTGGTCTCTCTCATCTCTCTACAGGGTGCTTTCTGATTTGCTTGTTTTGTTTTGAGGAGGGGTAGACATCTGGATTTGACATTTTTATTTCCCTGTATGCTATCTTATCCTTGAGGACAGTTACTTTTTGTTGTTTGTCCGTCAAATTGACACGGGCTGGGGTTGTCTAGGAAGAGGGATTCTCAGCTGAGAAAATGACTCCATCAGATTGCATGAGGGACAGTTTCTTGATTAACAATTGATATGGGCATAGCCCACTATGAGTGGTGCCATACCTGGGCATGTGGTCTGAGGTGGTATTTAAAAAAAAAAAAAAAAAACTCAAGCTGGGAAAGCCATGGAAAGTGTGCTGGCTACTCTGAAGTCAACCTGACACACCAATAAGAATTATCTAAAAGGAGACAATCTTACTTGAGAAAATGCCTCTCTATAAGATCTGGCTGTAAGGCATTTTCTTAGTTATTGATGAGGGAGGGCCCAGCCCATTGTGAGAGGTGCCACCCTGGGTGGTCCTGGGTTCAGTAAGAAAGCAGGTTGAGCAATCCATGGGAAGCAAACCAGTAAGCAGCATCCCTCCATGGCCTCTGCATCAGCTCCTGCCTCCAGGTTCCTGCCCTGCTTAAATTCCTGTCCTGACTTTCCCTAGTAATAGACTCCAAGCTGGAAGTGTAAACTGAATAAACCCTTTCCTCCCCAACTTTCTTTTGGTCATGGTGGTTTGTTGCAGTGAACGAAACCCTGACTAAGACAGACAGCAAGCCAGTGTTGCTTCAGTCGGTCGTCTTCAGTCCCTGCATACAGGTCCCTGCTGTGAGGTCTCTAGCCTCCTGACCTACTTCATGATGGAATGTAAGAGATGAGAGGAGACAAACATCTTCTCTACAAGTTGCTTTTGGTCATTGTATTGTCACAGCAACAGAAAACAAATGCCCTTTCTGGGACAGGAAGCTTCCTCATGGTAGGAATCTGTAGCCTGGGACCCGGAGCACTTCAGCATTGTTCCATACGCACTAGACTTACAGACCAGAGCAGCTCACCACATCAAGGCCACAGGTTCATATGCTTGGCATTCAACAAAAATTGACACTGATCTTGGCCTGAGGCTTGAAACACTAAAACTAATCCACCCGGGTCATGTCATGTTCTCATCCACAGGTCTAAGGTAGCAGAGGCATCCCATACATTCTCTGGGCAGACAAACTGGCTATACCCTCTTAGGGTTGGGTTTGGGTATAAGTGGCCTGGCAGATACCTCAGATCACAGCTAGGATGCTCTTTGCTAGTTATTGTTTCTCAAGAGTCTAGTTTCCCCAGGACCCAGGGGCTCCAAAAGAGTCAGGCACCTCAATAGAAAGAACCCAGCATTAAGAGCACGCCAGCATGCCTGTTCCTGCTCAGTGACTACTTACTGTTCAAAGGATTAGACTTCACAGGCCTTGGTTTCTTCATCTATAAAGAGGGGACAAAGATAAATGGCTGGTCTACTTCCTTGGCTTTGTGACATAGAAAGAGGGTGTTACACTTTGCTGAAGTGAGTGTTTTTGAGAATACAGTCTGCTTGAGGGAAATAGTTACCATCCCTAAGTCTATTGTCCTGTCCCGATAGGAATCTGGACTCTGAAAGTACACACCTGTCAACTCCACCACCTAAATCAAGATCACTGATAACTATCTGGGAACAAGAACATTCATGGCCGGTGTCAAGACATCAGGACAACACTTAGTCTTGTCCATTGATTTCAAAACAACAACAGCAAAAGCCAGTTGTACTGCCAATACATGCAACTTTAACTACGTATATCATGCTTCGTGCACAGCATTGCACAGCCTCTCTAGGCTTCCTCCCTCCACTTCAAGGCTGCCAGTGCCCAGCCCTCACTGCCTTTTGTCATCTCAGAGCCTCCTGGAGAAGCATAGCCAGACTATCAAGGGCTGGAATGAGTCTGGGTTTTTGAGTCTCTCCTGTGTTCCCAGAGCTCCTGACTTTCCACATCTTTTGCTTAGGGAGTAAATGGAGCTGTCATTAATGATGATGTTGGCATCTGTGTGTGCACATGTGGTGTGCTTGTGTGGTATGTATGTATGCTGTGCATTGTGGTGTGCATGTGTGTGTGCATGTGTGATGTGCTTGTGTGTAATGCACGTGTATGTGGTGTGTGCACATGTGTGGTGTGTATGTGTGTGTGCATATGTGGTTTGCATGTGTATATAGTATGTTTGGTAGCCACACATGTGTACAGCAGCAATCCAGCTATTCTGTGAAAGAAAAACTGATGCACCCAGGACCCCAGAAGCATTGGACATGTTCTTCACTTAAGAAATCTTAGAATATCTGCTGTGCCTCCCAACTGGAGAAGAGTAGAGTGTGTGTGGTGTGCATGTGTATGTGCATGTGTGTACATGCATGGTGTGCATTGTGGTGTGCATGTGTGGTGTACATATGTGCATGTATAGTGTGCACATGTGTGCATGTGTATACATGTGTGGTTTACATGTGTATGTGCATGTGTGTTGAAGATGTGTTGTGTGCACCTGTGTGTACATGTGTGTTATGCATGTGTGTGTGATGTGTGCACATGTGTGGTGTGTATGTGTGCATGTGTGTGTGCATATGTGGTGTGCATGTGTATGTGGTATGCATATGTGTATATGGTATATTTGTTAGCCACACATGTGTACAGCAGTAATCTAGCTATTCTGTGAAAGAAAAACTGATGTACACCCAGGACCGCAGAAGCACTGGACATGTCCTCCCCAACAGGGGACCTCTGAGGACCCAGTGAAGCAAGAAAACAGGTCTCTTCCCATCTCTGTTGCTATACAGATCTTGTGCTCTAGAGTGGATTGCTGACAGACTAACTCCAGAAACGGAATTCTTATTGTAGGGTACTGCCCTGTCTGTGTGTCTGTGCCTGTGCCTGTGTGTGTGCATGCATGTGTGCACGTGAATGTATGGGTGTGGGTGCTTTTGAGGGGACAATGCAAACCTATTTTAAGTATCACACCTAGTTTAAATAAATGTGTATGTCATTTGAATGACATAGAAAATGTGTCTATTTCCATGGGGAGCATGAGAGGACATAAAACTGTATGCATATTCTGGGTGAATTCTCCTAAAATCCTTAACCTAAGAAAGATTATCAAAAGGAGGCGCCTTAGTGAGTCCCAGCGTGCGTCTACTGCGGGTCATGTGGGTGGAGGGACATTTCCTCTGTTCTGATCAGGTTTCAGCCTTGGACCACTGTCAATACACATTCAGGAGGAAGTCACTGGCTCTTCCCAAAATGGTGGACCCAACCCACCTCGTTGACCTCCAGTCCATCCTTCTGTCACATGTCCTAAAGTAGATGACACAGAGTCATCTGGCAATTAGCTTCAGAACGTCCAGCTGCCTCCCATAGCACATGCTCATTAACATGGACGTGGACTGGCAATCTGGAATTGAAACCACAAACCCAGGGGATCCCCAAGGGTGCTCACACTGCCTGGAAATGCTGCTGTCACAAGGGCCTGGCCTGAAACTGAGACTGCAGGCTTGCAGTCAGCCCTGGCCCTGTTCTGTTCAGTCCAAACGTCGGGCCACATGGTTGTCTCTTTGAGCTTATGTGATTAAAGTACCTGACAATTTTTAACTGTGATATCTTACAGGAAGGCCCAATTTTCTGTCTTGTCTTTAAAAACCAGAGGTTCCAAACACATCAGGCCACAGGACAGGAACTATGTGGAAACAGTGTCCTGGTTGTCCCATAGGAAGGACACTATCAAGGTCACCACAACCCTGCTTACCCCACCCCACCCCGCCCCGCCTGCCTCCTGTAGCTTTCAGATATAGTGCCCCCCCTTTTGCCTGGGCTGCTGTTTTCCACCAGCAGAGGGCGGTACACAATAAGTATGTCCTGGGTTTCACGTCTCAGTCAAAAGAGGAAAACTGAAACCGAAAAGAAAGATTGTGTATCATCAAAATGGGAGAGGACAGGCTTCCTAGGACCTCTGCCTACTGGGGTTACCACCTTCAGTGCAATTGTCTGAAATCTCCCTACACCCTTGCTTTCACCCCTGGGATAGGACCGGATGGGCCTGCCCCACAGCTCCCTGTTGTCTCTGTTGTGATTGTGTATCCCTTCCTCCCTGACACTGACCTTGTGTATGGGAGAGAGACGCACATCCTCAGAGCAGCTGGATCCAGGCCCTCCCTGTGTACAGTGGGGAACTCAGCCTCCTGCTCAGAGGGCCTGGGGCCTGCACTAGGCACTACCAGGACACGGGGTGATGGATCTGGGCCAGGATGCTCCTGAGTGAGCTTCTGGGCCTCCTGTTGTGTTCCACAGTCACACCCCCCAGCCTTAGTGTGCAGAGGGATCTCACAGCAACCATTCTGAAGGCTGCCAGCAGCGGGAGGGGATATCACATACAGAACATGACAGGAGTCACACAACGACCATTCTGAAGGTTGCCAGCAAGGAGGAGGGACTGATCATACATACAATATGACAGGAAAGACCAGAGATCCAGCCCCTCCATTCTATAGACACGGAAAATTGTAAATGAACCAAGAACAAAACCGAAGGTATTGAAATATGCCTCCTCCAGCACCCAACTCAGCCGAAGGTGACACAGTGTGTGCCTCTCTCCTCTCCTTCCTCCTCTGTCAAAGCCACTTTCAAAGCAGCACAGAAAACTCTCAAGGGAAGAAAATGAGATGGCCCCTGTGGTGACTAGGAAGGAGGGTGGTCTTGCTCACTAATAAGGCTTTGAACAATGGTAGCCCAGATCCAGACAAGTGGAAAGGTCACAGAGCCTCAGACACCAGATTTCTCTCCGTTGGCCTCTTACCTTCCTGAAATGGCTGTGTTTGCATCTGCAGTCGGATCTTGATGAGTTCCACGGGCCCGCCCAGCCCAACAGAGACCATACCAGTCACCATGCTAGCCAGGAGTAGGTCAGACAGGCTTCGGCCAGAACCATCCTCGAGTTCCCCACAGCGGCACTGGCTGAGAAACCGTTGGGTGTTGCTGAAGACCCCAAATACTACCGATTATAGATGGCAATGCTGGCCAGGGGGAAGGACATGCCCTTGAAGAAGCCGAACACCTGTGGCAAGGGACCCAATGGAGGAAGTGTGAGGTCAAACCACTCTTCAGGGTCTTTCTGTATGCCAGGTATGGACCACCACCACCTCCAAGCTCAGAATTACTGATCCCTGCGTAACAGAAGAGCCCCCAACAAGGGTCTAGATAACACAGAAAAGACAGAGGAGGAAGGCTACATGTAACTCAGGCGTCATTCTAGCCTTAAAGACGAGCTTCCTCCTGCACAATGGAGTCTCGGCCTCAGATGTATGCATGCCCCAAATGGCAGTGTCAGAGCCAGAGAAAAACATCAGGTTGTGGTTGCGAGGAGCCCTAAGGAGTAGTGGAGATGTCAAGCACCAGCACATCTCCTCACTAGCTGCTCAAGCAAAGTTAGTGCTGTCTCTCGTCTCTCTGTCTGTCTCTTTCTCTCTCTCTCATTACTTTGTATGAGTCAAACCAATAACAAAACAGTGTTGACTCTCACTGAGTTCATGGTCTTGGGGGTAAGGCAGATGAGGACAGGATAGAGGGTTTGGACAAACTAAGAGGCAACACTGTACGACTCACTAAGTCTGTGGTGACAGGCTAACAAAGGGACTTTCTAAGAGTACCAGGGACAGCATCTCAGAAAGGGACCCCCCCTCCACACACAGATGCACGAACACACATACATACACATACACGCATACGTAAGGAGAAGAAAAGGGGGAAAGCGAGGGATGGGGAAGGCAAGAAGCAATGATTCCAGCAGGGTCAGTCTCCCCTCTAACGGTGGTCTAATAAGACCACAGGTGCTCTAAGGGAAACTGGAAAATTCCACAGACAACAGGAGAGCTGAAATGGTACACACGTGCCAACAACGAGCAAGTTCAAAGAAGCTACGTAACAAAACGAGTATGTAGAAAGCTATGCCGTAAATGATCGTGATCGGAGAGGCATATTTGCATATGCCATGTTTCGGGCTCTTCTCCATAACTTGAAACACTGAGCTACATTGTCTTAGAAATAACACCTGAAGTCCTTACCAGAGAGAGCCCTGGCACTGGGACACTGGCTGGCAAGTACTTCAGGGAATGTGAGCCAAAAAAAAGAATCAATGGCCATCTTTCAGGAGACTGGGGAATCACACCCATTTACCTAAGAACACCAAGTACAAGGTTGGCACTACTCACCCTGATTTTCAGAGTAGCCAATCAGGAGTTAAAGCCACACTGGCATTCAAGATGAGCTCGTCTGTTGGCAAGTTTGGTACCTGCAGGAGGCTGTACAAGCCTAGGGCATTTGTTACAATGTGGCTTGTGATAGCAACAGTCTCACTGGGCACATTTCCAGGACTGGGGGGAGGGGGGGGGACTGCAGAGCTGCCATGAAGGATCACATTTGATTGTTTCTTTAAATTGGGCCATTTTATCCTAAATGTAACTTAAAATTTTAGATTCCCCAAAGGGTAGTCTTAGAAAGTAACCTGCTAAGTCTTAAGAAGGGAGCTGGTGTTACAAAATATTATTCCATTTCCTGTTTGAAAATCAACACCTCAGTGTTGTGGTGGGGCGGCGGGGATTCCCACTGATTTCAGATAGAGGGCTGCCGCTGAGACTCAGCTTCCCAGCAATCATTGTGTCCGCCTTATTTGTACAGGAACTTTCCATTCCGTGGTTCTAAATTCCTCAGAGCTTCTCCAGAGAATTCATCCAAAACTCTTTGGGAAGTTTCTTCCCAGCAGTGGACTAAGTGACCAGGGGTAAGCTGAGGTAAGGTAGCATTTGCCATGTGGTGCAAAATGAGAAGAAAGGTGAGCCACAGCAGGAACAAGCTGCCTCACATTCTGCTTGTTAGGAATGTGGCCTGGTCCATGAGGTCCAAGGGAGGCCCTGGCCCGGACCCTCCACCCTCCCCAGGGCACTTACACCTTTCCCTCTTGTACACCATGCGGATGCAGTTGAACGTGTTCGCGTAGCCGACACCAGCCTGCAGGCGAGTCTGAGGAGAGAGGCAACAGCAGGGAGCCACTCAGAGATAGGTCACCCTACCCCAAGAGAGCCACCCAGGGAAGTGGACTAGGTTCAGTCCTGGCCAGCCGGGTGACCTTCAGGGACATTTGCTCTACTCTCCATCCAGCCTAGTCCCATCAGGCAGCAGGCTGCTTTGGATCAGAGGATGCCCCAGATCAGTTAGCTGTGTAAGGATGATGGTCACTGGACTCCAGAGGCCAACATCTTAGGTACAAAATGCCAGACCTGGGTTCTGTCCCTTTTGCTGCTATCTCTCACTCCACCCATCTGGACACCTCAGGGGACACCTTTCTAGCCTTTACCCTTTCTCACCAGAACACAGCCTCGGCCCTAGTGCCTCCCTCTCACCTCGGGCCCCGCCCCTCTGTGCCACAGCCAGACTGATTTTTTTAAAATAATTGAAATCATGTCACTCTGTTTAAAACTCTCCAGGACCTCCTATAAATGCTCCTATGCCAAGGACACTCTGGGGACTGGCCTGCCTGTTACCCTCTGAGCCATGTCCTCCAGTGACATCCTGCTTTCCATGACAACGCATCTATACTTCATACCTCCAACCTCTGTTCTGGCTGGTCCCCTAGAATTTCCTCCGGTCCCTGCTCTCCTGTTGGGTCTGAGCTTATATACAGTAAGTAGAGTTTACATTATATTACCCCATGGGGCAGGGCCCCCCCATCGCCCCTCCTCTTGCCTTTGCCTGGAGTTGAGCACAGCCTTGACACAACTCTTTGCAACTCCGCAGTGACTGAAGAGGTTACACAGGAAAGGCAAATGGCACCCTCTGAGGAAGTCTAGGTGGTCAGGGGTGATGACAGTCACAGAACAGTGAGGAAGCTCCTAAGATTCTTCAGAATCATGTCTGTCCTGACCTCTTGAGGGTTCTGCTTCTCTTTTAGCTATATTGCCTGACAGTCTCCCTAAGATGCTTTCTCAGTCCCTATATCCTGCACTGTCTGTTAGGAGCTGAGACAGCTCCACAGAGGTCCTGTCCCCTGCAGTACCCAGTGTGCAGCAAGGCGTTAAGCCCCCCCATCAGAAACAGGCCACCAAAGTGGCAGTCTCCCAGAAGGCATCTTTCTGCAGCCCCAACCTTCCATGATATGCAGGGGTATCTTTTAGCACATCTAGTTTTAAAGGTGACTGTTAAGTGTGCAACTAACACGGGAGTGCATTATGTCCATAAGTCTAACTGTAAGTACAGAGCCTCCTCTGACCTTCTGTCCCATCCTTCTCTGAGCAACACCGCAGCCTCTAGCATGGCCCACGATTTGATTGGCATCCATTAGTAGCCACAGAAAACAGAGGGGAAATGCTATCGTGCTGTCTATCAGTGTGAGGTTTCTAACTGGGGAGATGGGTTAACCACCTTGTCGGACACAGTTGCTAAATGTCTTGAATCTGAATCTGTTCCAACCCTCGGAAGATTCAGCAATAAAGACAGCAGAATCTCAGCCCTCATACATAATACAGCTTAGTGAGGTTGGGGGAAAAAACCCAAGAGTAGCTAGGTAACATACACTGGGCTACATGGGTTTAAAGGAAAGGAGGGACTGGAGAGATGGCTCAGGGGTTAAGAGCGCTTGCTGTTCTTGCAGAGGACCTGGGTTCGATCCCCAGCAACCACAACATGGCAAGTTCACAACTGCCATCTCCAGATCCAAGGGATCTGATGCCCTCTTCTGGCCTCTGACGGCACTGCACACACAGGGTTCGCAGACACACATGCTGGCAAAAATGCTCATACACATAAAATAAATCTAAAAAAAATTAGAGCTAACATAGAGAAGGGTGGGTAGTAAGGTCGGGTGGACCTGGAAGGAGCAGAGACAGGGAAATAAATGTGACCAAAATGTATTGTATTTTGTACTCAAAGGATAAATAAACCATTGCTTTTTTAAAAATCATGACAAAGCAATTGTGATATATAGCAGATAATACACCTCAATACTTTGAGAAATAATAATTCCAAAATGAAGTATGTCTCATAGCTGAATGTTTTATATATTTTAATGAATGAATGGCTGGTGGGATAGACCCCCTAGAATGTTCAGTATGTTCAGAGTGGGGACTGAACCCTTGTAGTATTTTTGTTAAGCCCAGCCACAGAAAGTAAGCTTGGGGTAGGGTTTTCCCAGCCAGGACAATGACAAGGACTATGGGAGGTGATGTAGGCCTCTGTCTATGGCCTACGTATCCCTCACTGGCCCCAGATCTGGGCTTAGCTCATTAAGAGTCTCTTCAGGGCTATGAGCGAAGTTCTATCAGGCATGCTGATCCCTTGGCATGATGCTGAGGTCAGCGGCCAAGCCAAGACTCCTGGACACTGATTACCCCAGGAGCCAGTTATCCGTGTGCACCGACTGCAGACTGCAGACTACATATGGGCAGCAGGAAGCCCTTTGCCACACCTTGCACGTGAAGAGCACTGCTGGGTTTAGTTCCCATGTTGCTGTGGCAGCTTGAAGCAGCCTAGCATACTGTCACACAGCTCTAGGTATCAGACACCCTAGTTCCTAACCACTGAGCAGCCAGTAGCCCAGGGCAGGGGAAGGAGCCTTTGCCTGAGGCCAGCAACCCAGGGCTGGATGATCAAGGTGCTTCACAGATGAGTCCTAAGCCCTCAGGCAGGCTCTTGCTTACCTCTCCTACCCCTGCAAGTTATCAGGGGAGGTATGAATTGCTCCCTGCTCTGACTTTAGCACCCCCTTGGACAAGCCTCATGCCAACCTCACCTGGGAGGTGCTATTTACCCATCTTTACAGTCAAGAAACTGAGGAAGGCTCAGTGCCAGGAATGGGTGTGCCTTAGTTACTTTTCTATTACTGTGGGGAGAAAAAAAAAAACAATATGACCAAGGCAACTTATAAAAGAAAATATTCAGTTTGGAGGCATACAGTTTCATCACTGCAGAGAGTATGGCAGCAGGCAGACAGGCATGGTACCAGAGATGTAAGCTGAGACTTATATCTGACCCAGAAGAACGAGTCACAGGGCGTCTAACTGGGAAAGGTGTGGGCTTTGAAACCCCAAAGCTCACCCCAGTGACACACTTCCTCTAACAGGACCATACTTCTTAATCCATCCCAAACATGTTCCACCAACTGGGGAACTAAGTATTCAAACATGATCCTTTTGGGGCCATTCCATCCAGACCCCACAGAGGGCAAGTGTTGTGGCTAACACTGGATTCTTTTATTACTGTGTTTGTGGGTACACACATACATGGAGGGGGCATACATGTGCACATATGCAAGGGAAGGCCAGAGGACAACCTTGGATATCACCTTGCAGGGACTGAAGGCAACTTAAAAAAGAAAGATGGCCACTTCCTTTGAGATGGAGTCTCTCAATGTCCCAGGACTCACTAATTGGGTAAGACTGACTAGTGGGTGGATCCTTCTGTCTCCCCAGCTCTGGTGCGAGGATTCCAAGTGTGTGCCACTGTGCCTGGCAGTTTAACATAGGTTCTGCAGATCAAGCCCAGGTCCTTGTGCTAGCTAAGCAAGCACTTTGCTTCCTGAGCCACCTCACCGGCTTGACTGGACTCCTATTTAGACTTGCCCAAGTCTTTTCAGTTGGCAGGGAGTCTAGAGAAAATGTTAGCCAGAAGGAAGGAGGATATTCCAGGGCAAACAAGAGCCCCAGGTTAGATCCAGGGCAGACCATGTGAGTTACTACCACACTGGGGTGTCAGCAAGAGTTCTCAGGCTGGACATGCCTGGATCTTCTGACAGGAAGAAGGGTTTTCCTAAGATGCAGAACAGAAGGAGAAGAAGGTGGTGCCGGCCTTTTCAGACGTGTGTGTTGGGAGCAGGAGACAGGCTGGACTATGCGGAAACAATGGTACTCACTTCTCTAATGGCATGAATCCAGTGTCCCATGTCCTTAGAAAGGAGACAAATCTTTGGCAGGAGACACAGGCCATATGAAGGCAGAGGCAGAGTTGGAGCTAGAGTGGTAAGGCTATGCTCAGAAAGCAGCAACAGAACAAGCCAGAGGAAGACATCAGGCAAAGCCCTGCTGAGGTTTGAGAAGGGTCCAACACTTGACGTTGCTTTCTGCTTCCTGACTGTCAGAGGATCTTGTTTGTTTTAGAGATGTATTTCTTTTTAGCTATGTGTCTGGGTGTTTTGCCTGCATGCATGAACCACCTAATGTGGCTGCTAGGGGTTTGAACTCAGGTCCTTCAGTAGAGCAGCCAGTGCTCGTAACCACTGAGCCATCTCTCCAGCACTAATTTCTGTTATCTTAAGTCAGTCAACTGGTGGTAATTTGCTACAGCAACCCAAGAAATTAATACCCCAGTCATCTTTGTAAAGGTCAGTTCTTCACACCCCATTCAACGATAATTTGTTAAGAATTCCCTTTTATCTGCTCAACTAGAGAAATGATGTCACATGCCCATGTTCTGACACAGAGATACAAATTTGATGAGCAATCCATGGGCAGACCACTAGGAAGCCACTCGAGAGGAGGACTTTTGAGGTGTCTCCATATTGCCCTCAAAGAGAAATGTACATGTACTGTTTACACTGGGGACCTTTCAACACATTCTCTGAATTTGGTTAAAATGATGTGGTAACTGAGGAGCTGACGATTTACACTGATGATATTAACTAACGACTCTCAGTTGTAAGACCTACTGGGTATCAAGAACAGCTCTCCCAATGTCACCCTGCAAGACAGAATAAATTAAGCCCTGCTTAACAGGCATTGCAAATAGGAACTGCCCAAATCAGGGTCTGGAGCCACAGCCTGTGCAGTTCCACAGCTCAGGGTTTCTGGTTAGAAGTGTGCTTAGCAATTGATCCCACCGGCGTTGGTTGTCTGTCAGGAGAGCCTTTGGTGCGGGTAGACTGGGAAGGAATTTGGCGAGTCTAAGTGGGGTCGCAGGGTTAGCCAGTATCCTCCTGACAAAGCTAAGGTATAACTGAGCCCCACCTTGGAGGAGAGATAGATAGCATGCAGAAAGTAAGCCGGGCACTAACCTAGGAGGGGCTCATTGTCACATGCAGAGGAAGACAGGCAGAAAGGAAATTGCAGACCCGTGAGTCAGGCCTCTGAACTGCTTCTGTACACAGTCCAGGGATTTTAGCAGAGTCAAGAGCAGTATTGGTGGTCACGTTTCTGGGGCTTGGCTGGGTCCTGCTCACCACAGATGGGTGGCAGGTGGCAGGACTTGAATGTCCTTTTTTGGTATCTTATCCCTTCATCTCTCTGTTTTCCATGGTATGGCCTGAGAGATGCCCTCCTACTCCTTCAGGGATACCTATGAATGTCAGGATGGCTCTGCTGGCTCCAGAGTCCCCCACCCTATGTACCTTTTCGGGTTATTCCAACTTAGGTCTAAATGGGCAACCTGACATCCAAGGGCCCTAAGGACTGAAGGCTGACCTACCTAGATTTGGG
Organism: Mastomys natalensis; assembly: GCA_021653895.1. Lineage (NCBI taxonomy): Eukaryota > Metazoa > Chordata > Mammalia > Rodentia > Muridae > Mastomys > Mastomys natalensis. The sequence continues at coordinate 880,407 of JAJTUV010000325.1, read as the reverse complement.
TCCATAGCTGTAACATGGAACCAGCTGAATCAGCAAAACTGGTCTGGCTGGCCTTTCCCAAGCAGAGTCCCTACCCAGGGTCCCTGCCTCAGCCCCATTCCCATGCTGTCTTTGCCTGGTGTGTCTTTGCCAATGACTGGAAACCTACAACTCCATCTCACATTCCAAACCTTTCCTGATTGGTCAGCTCCTCAGGTACTTGGAGGAGGAGGAGAATCAGCCCAGCCCTAGCTCCTTCCTCACCAACTCACAAGATTCCGCAGCCTGACAGGAGACAGCAATGGAAACAATGTTTCCTAACACTCATATCCCCCCACACACACCCCTACCGCGACTAGCAGAGGGCCTGCGCTGGAGAGTCTGGGCTGGAGGGTCTCTCAGGGATCAGAGAGAGAGACAGAGGCGCAGTCCCAGGAGAGAGCCATTTGAGGTACCTCCCCAAGAGATCATGAAAACACTGCTACTGTACCTTGACTGTGTCCAGAGGGTAGCCAACAATGACGCTGGATACACCTGTAGGTCAAAGAAGAACACCTGGTCACTCAAACTCTGGACTCCTGGTTCGTCCCTGCCAGCACCTAGAAGAGGTCAGAGAGCTGAGGCACAGCAGGCGTCAGTCACAGTTACTCACTAGAGATCAGTCTTCCAGTGCACAAGGCCTGGTCCACTTACAGAGGAAGGCAGAGAGAGGACAGTCAAACCTGGGCCTTATTTTTAAAAGGACCCCAAAATAGGAATTAAGGCTCTAAGACAACTGGATATCCACATGCGGAAGAACAGAGCTAGTCCCCTGCCTCATTACTACCTAGAAAAAGTAATCCAAAATAGACCAAAGGCTTAAAACTACAAAGAATCAAATATGTGGGAAATACTTTACAAACCTGGTTTTGTAACATTTGTAGTTACAGTAACACACACAATCAACAAAAGAACAAATTAGGTGAAGTAGATATCATAATAGATACTCTCATGAAAGTGAAGGCAAATAGCTTAAAAATTGTAGATATCTTTTACGAATCACATATCTGTTAAAGGTCTCAAATCCAGGACACCTCAAGAACTCTTACAGATAAAACAATGTTTAAATGGCCAAATAGACATCCCTCTGAAGAAGACATGCCAATGGCCAACAGTACAAGAGATCAACATCTAGTGAGTATTTCTCTAGCGACTCAACATCATTAGTCGCTAGAGAAATGTAAATCAAAACAATAACATTTCCCTTCATAACCACCAGATGGCTGCAACTTTCTAAAAGGAAACACTAAGCATTGACAAAGATATAAAGAAATTCAATTCTTTTAAAACTTTTTTATGTAAATGAATGATGTCTCCTGGCACGTATGTATGTGCCCCACAAGCATGCAGTTATGTATGTGCCCCACATGCATGCAGTGTCCATAGAGGCTAGAAGAGGAAGTCTGCTTCCCAGCAACTACAGTTATAGATAGTTGTGAGTATATGGATGCTTGGAACTATACCTGAAGAGCAGTGTTGACGCTTAACTTCTGAGCTACCTCTCTAGCCCTGAGACATTAGAACTTTTGTATGTTGTTGAAGGAAACGGAGCCTTTGCTCTAGAAAACTGATTATTCCTCAAAAAAGTTAAACACAGACTCACTACATGACTCAGCATTTTCAATTATATATATATATATATATATATATATATATAATTTATTTAAATATTATATATAATTTATGTAAATGAATGATGTCTCCTGGCATGTATGTATGTGCCCACAAGCATGCAGTTATGTATGTGCCCCACATGCATGCAGTGTCCATAGAGGCTAGAAGAGAAGCCTGATATATATACACACACACATCCAGAGCTGAAAGCAAGAACTCAAACAAAACAAGCACACTCATGGTCAGCACACTGTTCATCACATGCCACAAAGGTTGGAAACAGACCCAATGCTCATTAACTGGCAAACAACAAATAAACATGGTGTACAAAAATAGATTGTTATTTAGCTGCCAGTAGTACTATATAGCCATTTCCTCCAAATGGAAACATTCTATTTTGGAGGATCCTTACCACTCAGGAAGTAAAACTCACAAGTCTCAGAACTTCCTGAAACTTATAAAATTTACAGGATTCTCTTCCCACTGTTACAAAAACAGGGCTGCTGGAGAGAGGAGACTGTCCAGCCGTACTGAGAACATGTATGCAGCAGCTTTCAGGAGCCATCAGTCATGCTGGAGTCCGTGTTCAGCTCATCAGCTGCCTGTGAGTCACCCAGGCTCCTGTAACTAACCCCTTGCCTATACCTCTGTAAGTACCTCCAGTAAACTCACTGACTTGTTAAGCTAGACTTTGATGGAATCATTTCTTTGGTCTGTCACCCATACTCTATCTGGGTCACAAAACAGGTAGGAGTACAGTACCAAACCCTATTGCAATGTGGGCAAACCTTAAAACCCACAGTATGCTAAGCAAGAAAGGCCATACACAAAAGGCAGACATGCTGTGCAGCTTTAAGTGAATTATGTAGGATAGGGGAAGCCTCAAGGCAGAAAACAGATAAATAGGATCCAGGGATATAGGGAGGGGAATTAGGAGTAACCCCTGAATGGATATAGGCTCTTCTTTGGTCATGATAAACAATAAACTCTAAAGCATTTGTTTAGCAAACAGTGAAATGAGTAGCTTCAAAGCAGGAGCGTAAGGGGAGGCAGAGAGAGAAAGAGAAAGAGAGAGAGAGAGGCAGAGAGACAGACAGAGAGAAAGAGAGGCAGGCAGACAGACAGAATACCTGGCTACACACCATCTGGTGTAAAACAGTCCCAGATCTTGATAAGAATCCTCTGTGGTGCCCAGCACCTGACAGTCATACAGGACCAATTCCTCCACTACACTGATGACAACTCTGCCATCAGAAGTGAGTTTAACAAGCCAGGCAACAGGGGTACTTGTTGCTTGGTCTAGAACCTCCTGTCTTCTTCACCCTCCACACTCTGTAAACTGAGCAGCCCAGAGGTGAACAGATGCAGACAAAGCCTCACTCTGTCCAGCAGGGAGGGAGGAGCTCAGCTCCTAGGGTACCTCGTCTCCCTGCCCAGAGCAGGGCAGGCATCCTCAGGTCTGGAGCAGTAACTCGGGAGTCAGCTTCTCCCTGATCACACTCACCATCTACCTGAAATCAGGGATGCAAAGTAAAACATAGGGTGCTAGGGCAGTAGTTTCCGGAATTCGGAAAGTCTACAGAGCTTCAAACAAATGTGGAGGACATTGTAGTGAATTTTTTGTTGCACAGTGTCATGAAGGAAAACAACCGCTATTGGCAAGTCTGGGGGTTCAAGGACTTTCAAGACTCTAGGCAGTCCTTTGATGCCATGTTGCCTGGATTAGAATCCTAGTGCCTGTAGATGCCCACCATAAGAAAGTCACCAAACTGTTCTGTATTTCCATTCCCGATCCGCTAAATAAGTCTGTAAAGGCATCGACTTCACTGGGGTGCTATGTAATGAGAGAAATACATATAAGCAGAGCAAAGGACACACGCTGCAGGATTCAGTACACAATAGCCAAGAAAAGTAAATATACAGGACAGTGGCTGTTCTGAGAGGTGGGGGGACACAACTGTGAATTACAGGGGAGATAAGGCATGCACAAAAATACTCCACAGCTTATAGGAGTGTTTTACTTCTTGGTGGAGTAACTTAAAAACCACCAAATCGTTCATTTGAGCTGGAGATATTTTTAATGTAGAATACAAACCTTTGAAGACACAGCACAGGCATTTCATTCTACCTGAAACCTGCTAAGCATCTGGTCCATGGGTTGCAGGTGACTGGCTATGGGACCTGCCTTGCAGTGAGCCTGAGGCAGAGACCCCGGCTCTCAGCCTCTAACTTGACAGAGACCTCAGGACACAGCAAGCCCCAGCTGGGCTTTATTCAGAAACTTATTTTGGTAGCTACTCCCGGCTATTTTGCTTTCTTTTTGTTAGCCAAACTGATGGTGAATGTAGCAACATCTGAGGGGAGGTGGGGCGCCAAAAGGTCCAGAAGAGCTGGAGATAGGGGCACTGAAGAAGGGGAGAGCTAATGGCTGACAGAGGCCAGACCAGAGGGATTCCTTTCAGCTGTCACAGCGCTCCACTCCCTGTCCTGCGGGCTCCGCTCCCTTCAAGAGCAACGCCCCTAAGACAATCTGATCTTGAAGTCCAAGTTCTTGGCTACCCTGAGACTGGGATTCAGCAGCCAGGTCAAGCATCAACCCAAGCACAAATTACATGAAGATATGTCACCAACTCAGGTGCACCCCAGGTCACTGAAGGGTGTGCGCGCACTGGGGTGGCTCCATTGGTTGTCTGCTCTGACCAGCAGTTTAATCATTATGGATCCAAGTTCGTTGGGGCCTAAGTTGAGGCAAATCAGAAGCCCGAGGAAATCGATGTGAATCTTAAAGAGCTTGGCTTCACAGACTAGGAGGGATCTCAGGACCAGCCAAGCGGACTGGGCTAGGGACACCCGGTGCTGCAGGCGTCGCTCACTCCGGGATGCGTGATGAAACCCGCAAAGCTAAGCTGGCACGGTGCTGCCGGGCACTTTGCCCTGTGGTGCGGGGTCTTTCGCAAGCACACTCACCTCCGATCCAGCCTGCCACAAAGTCTTCCAGCTGGAAGCTGCCCATGGCAGACGCGGCCTCGCCCTCCCGCAGCCGGCGCTACGCCCGCTCAGTGTGTGCCGGGCATGGCCCCACGGGTTCAAGAGCACAGCGGAGGCGCAACACGGTCACTCTGCAGGTTCTTCTCTAAACTCCGGAGTTCCAGCCACCCGCGCTCCGGCTGTCAGCGAATGAGGGCGGGTAGCTGACAACCCGCCCCCAGAGGATCTTAAAGGCACAAGCAAAGTGTGATCCAGGGGGCGGGCCCAGGCCCCGAGGGGAATTCCCTTGGTTCCTATGGCCACCACCCTCTCCCCCTGCCTCTCCCCAACAAAACAGCTTCAGAGCCTTCCAGGTGAGAGCGCCAGCCAGAGGAGCCAGCCCTGTTTGTTTGCAAAATTCATCAAAAGAGGGAAGGAGGGAGCTTTAGAAACACCAAATGTGCCTGCAATAGAACTCACCTGGGAAGACTCAATTGAGTTAAAGGCAGACAGCCCTGCAGTAACTGAAGGTTAGGGGAAATGGGCTAGTGGGAAAGACCATCTGCTGTGCAAGCCTGGGACCTGAGTTTGGGTTCCCAGAACCCATATAAATGCGTTGGATGCCAGGAACTACAGAGTTGGGGGCGGGGTCTGCAGAGACAGAAGGATTACTGGGGCTCACAGTGGGAAACAGAGTAGGAGATTTAAGGTTCTCTTTACATACACACACACACACACACACACACACTCACATGCACATACACACATGCATACACACACATGTGCATGCACACATATACACATGCAAATACACACATGTGTGCACACACATACATATGCATACAAACACACACATACTACATGTATGCATGCATGTATATACACATGTATACACACTCACACACATGTGTACACACATATATATACACATGCAAGCACACACATACATATGCATGCAAACACACATACGTGTTTACATATACATGTGCATACACGTGTGCATACATGCATATACTTATGCAAGCACACATATACACACATGTGCACACATATGTACACTCACAGGCACACATACACATGCATGCACTTACACACACATGCACAAAAATGTAATTGAACAATATCTATAAAAAAGGAATTCTCAGTGCTTTGATGGGCTGACTGAAAGCCACGGACAGTTTCACTATAAGATGGAGTACACAGAATTTCCTAGGCCACTTTTAGAGCTGAAACTTCCTCTCCTCCTCCAGGCCTCACACAGCCCACATGCCCTGGATTGAGAGTCCCATCTACTAGTAAGAAACTGAATAAGGTAGTGGGAGACTCTGCACCCAGAAATCAGTGTCAAGCTCACTCCAAATAAATACCAGCTCTGAACGAGTCCCAGGTTATCTTGCATTTCACCGAAGCCTCCTTCGTGAACCGGGCTTACCCTTTTCAGCACATCTGTGAATCCCACTTCACAAGCCAGGAAAGCTGGTATGTTTAAAGTATAAAATGTGTAAGCATCTCACACAGAGACGCTAATCCTTCAGAAAAGTGGCCAAAGCAGGGGTGAACGAGGCCAGATCTACATCTGAACAGATTCCAGCTTTTCTCCTAACCCTGGCTTCCACAGGGAAAAATGTCAGGGAGAAACTCTACCCAGAAGGAAACTCCTGCAGCCCCTCTGATGTGGGCACACAGCCCCCTTCTTATGGACAGGTCTAGCCTGAGTGGACACCCCCTGCATTGGAAGCCTTCTCACTACAAAGGGAGCAACCGTTTCCAGCAGGCAGGCTACAGTAAAGCAAGTGAACTCCTCTACAAGCTATGGACGCTTTCTCTGATGCCTCAGCTTTTATGTTGGCAGAAGCCAGCGGTCCCAACACATTCCAGATGTCTTACCTGTTAGCCAAAGGAATGCTAGTTGGATACAGAGATGGACAATGGAAGACTATTATTCCATCCCTCTACGATCACAACATTCTGATGGCTCAGTCAGTAACTCAGCGGAACCTTCCATAGAGGTGAGGCTTTCTCAGAGAACTTCACACCACAGCCCTGGAGACCTCAGCATGTCTTGGCCAGCCTTCAGAACAGCAAGGACAGGGCTGGAGACTCCCTCCAGGTCCTGCCAGGAACTGAAGTGATATAGCTAGCTCTCACCCCCCCCCCCCCCCCCCCCCCCCCCCCCCCCCCGCCCTAAGCAGCTGCCAAAAAGGAAGCCACAGCCAGCCACATTCTTCTCAGCCAGAATTCTGAGGTGGACACCTCTCTGCTTTGGGGAAGCCTCCAGGTTCCAAGTCCTGTTTTCTCAGATTGGCAGAAACACTCCTCACACCCCCACCACAAGGCACACCCCTCCTCCCTATATTTTATGTGCTCTAGAATGTAAACAGCCACTGTTACCCCAACCCCCTCCTGAGACGGCACTTGGTGGGTGTTAGTGTTGCCCTGTGCTGGCCTGACAATGTGATTCCAGTCAACTGTGGCCCTTCCTCTAGCCACACCCTCTCAGAGCCCTGTGCTCAGACAACCTAGTGGCCCAAAGTCTTTTTCAGGCATAGCTGGGGGGTTTGGTGGCAGGAGATCCCCACCAGATTCTGGCTTGACCCACACTGTCCCAGCCAAAAGATGGTCCTCTCTGCCTCAGATCCCCTCTGTAAACAGACCACACACCCAGCAAAGCCCCCAGCTGCAGTCCGGGGACAGCCAGGCTGGCCACACGGGGCACCTTTGTTCCATTCAAAATGTCCTGCCTTCCCCTGCCTCTGTGGGTGACGCTGTGTTCAGCAGTGTCCAGCTAGCTTCCAGCAGGGATGCAGCTCGGGGTCCCAGCCACAGCACTCAGGAGTAAAAGGAGTGATGGATACTGCCTCCAGGAAGTGCCTCTGCTTGGTCTGCTCTTGTCCCAGGATGACACTTTTGGGTCAGTGTCCAGGCTTCTCCTCACAAGGCAAGACTCTGGCTACTGACCCCTGCTATAGGGTCCGCAGAGGAGTGAGGCTCAGGGTCCTCCTGTAACTCTGTCCCCTTCCTCCATGGGATAAGTACAGAGTTCATTTTTAAATTCCAGAGCCAAAGCTACCCAGCTGAGTGCAGGATAAAGCATGAAGCTTGGGTTGGGGAGGCTTGCAGTGTCCCATGGAGGAGAGAAAAGTCACAGCCGATGGCTGAGCTCTCTTCATATGCACATAGTGACCCACTCAAGTCACATGGTCACCACCAGCACTAGGCTTCAAGCTGTGTTCTGCTATCCCATGATCCAGGCCTGGAACCTTTGGGGAAATGTAAGGTCTCCCAAGAGCGGCTCTTTGGTGAGTTTACCGTTGGAGTACATCCAATGTGAAGCCAGTCAGATCCCAAAGCCACTCTTGTAGGACCACCTAGTACTTCCAGGCAGACTGCCAGCTCCTCGGTCCTGTGTCAGCACCATTAGGGTGGTCTTGAGTTGGCAGGCAACACTGCTGGCAGATAAGACAGCCTCCTTGGCCTAGGGTACTGCTGTTTTCATTGCCAGTGAGAAGAGTTGAAGCCCTCACAGTCCTGATTGCATGCATGAACCTGTCCTTGAAGCACATCACAAGAAGGACTGAGAAAACCCTACATCATGTGGCAGCGTGGAGCAGGCCCTCAGAGTCCTGAGTCCTGGGTCGTGGGACCCAGCAGAACACTGGTTCCAGGAGAGGGACCAAAGGTGTCGCACTTCCTGGACTTGCCTCTAGGGGCAGCAGTGCTGCCGCCACTGTCAGACTCTACGCTATCCTCTTGGTTGGGACACAAGCTCACAGGGAAACCAGGGCTCAGAGCTAACCTTTCAGATGGAGATTCAGACACAGAGAGACTCAGGGGCTCCCTGGGTTGCCAGAGACAGAAATTCCATTCCATTTCTCCCTCAGTTCTTCCACACCGGGAACCCCAGTGGTGTCGCCTGTGTGGTAGGGGCATGTGGGGGGTGGGGCACTGGAATCCTTGCATAATGGGGCCCATTTCTGGTTTCTCACTGTCTCCTTCAACGGCAACAAAAGCCAGTCTTTGCTTCTGAGAACTCAGCTAAGGAACACACAGTTTGCCTGGGATGCAACATGAAAACTGAGCAGCACAGGAGGAGTGGTCTTTCCAGAAGTCAGGAAAGGCTCTCTGCAGCCTGGCATCTCCTGATTGTGCCTGGAATCTACTCAGCCGAAGGCTCCAGCTTGCCAACTCTTCTCTTATCCAAGGACTCAGTCCCTCCCTGTGCGCACCGTCTACACCTGAGCCAGCTGCTGACCCAATGTGGTGAGGGGCGGTGGCTTTATTCCCCGTCCTTTGTCTCCTGTCCGTATGTAGATATGGGGTACCTTGGAGACCTCCACGAACCTTCCTGAATTTACACCCTCATCTCTCCACTCACAATCCCATAGTTCACCTGACCCCAGGCTTAACTTCTGAGCACAGAACCTCTGCTCTTCTGTGTCCCCACCTGAGACACCAATGATGGCTTAAGCACATGCATGAGAACTCAACACCTCATCCCCACCCGCCCCCCACCACACCCCTCAACTTGGGGAACTGCACCTCCGCTAAGCTGCCCTGCAAACCTCTCTCCCAGGACCTGCCTCACCCCGCCAGCCAGGAATTCCTGGTGTTCTCCCTTCTTGATGGCTCCAACATCCACTGTCCTCTGACAGTCCAGCCTCTGGCTATGCTGTCACTGCCTGAGCATGGTGGACATAGGCTCTTTGTTCCCTCTGACCTGGTCCTGGGCCCCATCTCCAATGGCTACTACTGCAGGCTTCTGAAGCGTGGCCTCTGCTCTGGCCACCTCTGTGCAGTGTCCTCCGGGGACTCTGTGGCCTTGACTGTACTTGCTAATTCCCTATTAAGGCGTGTGCAGGTCTGTGAGACAGAGTCCAGTGGCCTTTCCGCTCCTTCCTACCACCCAGCTTTGTCCAGCTGGAGTCCAGCCAGGCAATGTGGCCTTCACACCCCACATTCCTTCCCTGTGTGGGACCGTGTGTACTGGTTCCTTGTAGAGATGCCTCCCCCGCCCTCACCCTGCTCTCTGGCTAACCCCAGTGCCTAACTCCTTTGTGGGCCTACTTGGCTACCACCTTCTCCTGCCAGGCCTCTGCTTAAGTGCACACCAAGACATTCTGCCTTGTCTGTGCTGAACATACCCACGGGGCTGCCTGTCCTCTCTGGCTTGCAGTCTGTCTACCTTGTCCCCTGGGCCTGCAAAGGCCTGATATTCAGTCAGCACTCAGAGTTGCCTTAAACAGGGAAATGGAATTTCTGTCTCTGGAAACCCAGGGAGCCCCTCTGAGTCTCTCTGTCTCTGAATCTCTCTCCGAAAGGGGCAATGAACTAAAGGGCCAGCCACCTAATGTCAGCAGAAGAGGGAGAGAGGGAGTCCTAACCATGGCAGAGCTGGGGAGGTAGCTGCCTCATACTTTTCCAGGGGTCTTTCCCAGAGCCCCACAGAATCCTGATTTCTTTCAGGCCCTCCAAAGTGTCAGCTTCTTTCCTCCCTCTAGGCTTTTGTGCTGATCACTAGACCCCTTCCCCGACAACAGAAAGGCAGTTGACTGATGGCTGTAATGGGCCCCGCATAGGCTTTGGGCCTGCGTTGTTTCTCTGCAGGCTGTGGGAGGTAACTGGAGGGAGAAAAGGGCCACACTGATTTCGGGGTTGTGTGTGAGCTTGTCATTGGGAACAGGGTTCCTTCCTCATCGCAGTTCTCTGGGGTCTGCACAGAGAATGCTCAGATGTTGTTCAGCCTGTCGTCCACCCAGTGAGACTTCGGGGGCTGCACGGCAGCGTGTGGCTGCGGAGTGATGGCGGATTGGCCATTTGAGGACTAGGCTGGCTGGCTGCTGCTGGTGGAGTCCTCTTCGGCAGTGTCTGAAGAATAAAACTGTAGACCTCGGGGACAGCAACTGTGTCTTGACAAGATGTGCCAGGAGAGGGCGCTGCTGCACAGTGCTCGGAGCTTCCAGGTAGAAAAGGATGGTGTGGTCATCAGAATAGAGGGGTTTCCTGCCACGGGCTGGTAAGGAGCTGGGCTCTGCATTAAAAAAGATTCAGCAAGACGTGACTTCCCTGAAGGCCCACGATTCCCACCCCTCTGCATAAATGCAGGGATTCCCCTGCTTCAGCTTCTTTATCATCAATCAAACAGGCTTAGCATGCCAACGGTGCCACACCCAGAATGCCAGCGCAGGATCCTGGGGCTCCTGTACCCTCGTCCGTACCAGGTTCTGAGGGCCGAGGACCGCCTGACTCCCCTCCGATTTTTCCCCTTGATGGACACAGGTGGCACAGGCTGGGAGATCTGAAAGTAAAGGGTACCTATATAAGAGGCTGACAAGGGCCACCGCTGCTAGGGAAGCCAAGAAAAGTATGTGGGGGCATAAACGGGAGGCGGTTAGGTCACATGACTGACCTCCGTGTGCTGTAGGCCAAGCTGCAGGCTCGCCCATGGCTCTCCGAAGAGCAGAGGCTAGCAGTGTGCAGAAAGAAAATCTGAGAGCAGATGGCCAAGCTGTGGGAGAGGCCATCGCGAGTGGGAAGACGGTGCGGGGCAATGGTACACCTGAGCAGTGGTGTTGAGAGCCACGGAGGTCGCAGTCCTGCCCCCTGGTGGTCAGGATGCTGATGGGCTGGAGCCTGACTCCAGAGGACTTGGGTGGCAGGGCCAGGAGCTGAGATGATCACGTAGAAGGTGGCGTCTACAGGTCAGTGGCAGTCTTCAGGAAGGATCGCAGCTGTTGTGAGTGGACAGACAAATTATGTCACCCCCACACGAATACAGGCTTCTTTCAAAACAGTGTTTGCTCTCAGGAGATCCGATAGATCTACCACCTCAGTCGACCCTCACCCCAGGGCACACATATGCCTCAGTCAATAATCTCCGACTACCCTCTGAGGAAGAGGCCAAGCCTGGGGTCATAGCGCAAGATACCAAGAACTCATATTGTTTCTGATCAATGCTCAGGTCTGCCCACTTGCTGCAAGACTTGGATGCATCTGGTACTTCTGAACCCATTTACATACCTACTAAAAAAAAGCCTGGAACTTGATTCTAGAGCTTCTCCTATACCCCCAGATATTTCACTTTTTTTTTTTTTAAAAAAAAAAAAAACTTTAAGTCAGAGTTTATCTAAGCTGTAAGGAATAACAATGTAACAATGACCCGCTCTTCCTGGCTCCTCCTTCTGAATAGCTGAGCGTAAAGAGCTGTTCCACCAGACCAACAGGAACCAAAGTCCTCAGAGTGGAGTTTGAGATCACTCTTGGCCTTGGAGCACACCCCACAACCCACCGAGTTCTGCCCCAGGGCCAGTGTCACTACACAGGCAAATGTCGCATGTTGAAGAAGAACGAATTCAAAGAACTCCAAAATAATTTCTTCTGATCCCGTAACAAGTGGGATGGGGGAGGGGAGGGTAAAGAATAAAAATCCTCAAGCAACATGGATTTTTTTTTTTTGTCCTACAAAATGCACCTCAGTTTTCCTAAGTGGAAAAATGGGCCCAGTGAGAAGATTTGGGAGAACCAGACTCAGAAGGGGCTCAGGTGCACACAGGGTGGGAAGGGGCGGGTGGAGAGTAAATGGGTCACACAAGAGCCTTGCATGGGTCTCCTGGCTGTGCAGTCAGGCTCAGCTCAGCTCCTCCTGGCCCGGTCAATCCCGCCATCCCTGCAGCCCAGGCATGGGCCTCTGCTAATGGTAGTACTCAGAATCAGAAACCTGTCTGCCCACCCCACTGAGCCTGTTTCTTAGTCTGTAGAATGAGATTATCTCTAAAAGCCTGGCAAGGCAGGCCCCTGACTCATAATGAATGCCCAGGAGAGGGAAGGTAGGGGTCTGGTTCTGAAGCAGCACACTGAGGTGGTAAGGCAGCCCGGCCTCACGGTGATGATTTGTTTACATAGCCAGTATGTACTGTGTACCTTCAGGTCGTTCGGGAAGCCCTTGCTCCCTGTGCCCAAGCTTGCATCGAACCACAGAAGCAACACTGAGGTCCAAATGGGGACACAGTAGGAATCCCCCTGCAGCCACTTTTGTGACACTGCGCGCAGCACACACACACACACACACACACACCATTGCGTCATCAGGCAGATTTCCCAACCTAGGAGAATAAGGTGGGGTAGATGGGTGGATGGTGAATCTCTGGGTGTGGCATTGAATGGCTGAATGTGGCACAGCCCTCTCCCTTCTGCTTAATGAAAAAGGCAAGCCCAGACGTGTGGAGGAAGACACCAGGCATGATGAAGGCATGGAGGGGAGGGGAGAGACAGTACTTTCTGTGGTCCTCTGTGAGAAACCCCCCATTGGTGATCTCATATTAAAAGCGTTCTTTCCACCCCAGGAGGGAGTAACAATGAAGGTCTGTGGGCTGGGTACTCACTAGGCCAGCTGTGGTCCCAGGACAGGCGGCCTGAGCTGTGGGGACCTCCATTCCGTTCCCTTGTCCCTCACTGACCAGAAGGTGCTGGAGTATGATGCCCCAGAATCCCGCTGCCTTCACTCCTGCGCCTTCCCAGGCTGGAAGCACCAGGTTGGGGTCACTCCTGTGAGCTCCCCAGCAGAGAGAAGGAAAGCACAGGGCTGGTGCGTAGCCTCTCTTCGGGGCTTCTGTAGAATGGTACAAATCCCGAGGAAACCAAGAACATGGTGCCTGGCGAGAGGGGGATCCCGGTCATCATCACACACGAGCCCCCCAAGCAGCAGCAGCAGGCTGATGAGGGTGGAAACCCAGAGATGAGGTCTGGCTCTGCCAAAGGAGACTGGGTAAGGGAAAAATAAGATGCTAAGATACAAGCTAGACTCAGGCCCAGATGCCAAGATGAAACCTGGCCTACAGCTCTACAGGGGTGATCAAAGAGGGGGAACAGGACCTAGGTCAGTTCTGCCAAGTAGGGAACCCTTGGTAATGTTGCTCCTCATCAAGAACCGCTATGGGAAAGTCTGACCCGGCCAGTACTTATAACTCAGTACTTATCCCTGCCGTCCCGAGACCCCATGCCAGCCCAGCGGTGTGGTTGCTGGTGGGTATGCTCATGTGATTAGAGGGCACAGGTCTGGGTCAGAACCCAAGCTCTGCATCTGCTAGCTGAGTGACCTAGGCTGCATTCCTTTGATTTCCTAGATGTGTCTCTCTAGCTCTGTCTCATGGTCACTAGGATTAAATGAAATGGCTCACATCCATTGTCTAGGTGTGAAATTTGTCTAACAAATTTCAAGAAGTAACCAGATGTTTCTGTGAGCTCGGCTTTGGCTTCAGGCCTTCCCTGGAATTCTTGTATGTAATTCTTCATCTACAGAGCCACTTTCGCAAGGGGGAGCGCATGGACAGTTGGACAATCCCTCCTAGTCTCTGTGCCTCTAGCTACTGAGCCATCGGGGACCTGACCAAGGTCTCACTGGGGCATAGGTCAGGAATAGGTGTCTGGAGCATTCCAGAGTCCATTGCATCCCTGCCCTCCTATGACCTCTTTAAACTCACAAGGCATCCATCTCTGGCTGTCACTTTGTAGCAGCCGTCTTGGGTCTCACTTCCTGGAAAAGGGTCTCTGGAGCTCAGACACCAGCTGCAGCCTTGAGGGGTGGTAGCACTGGCGAGGTGCTCTTCCTGGGAGCGGTAGTATGTGAAGAAGCCACTGGGTGGCGCCAAGTCCTCGAGGAACAGACCTCCCTGCTGCTCCAGCCAGCTTCGTGGCCTGGGCCGACTTCAGCCAGCAGGGCCAGCTCCTCCATAGCCAGGGGCTGCTCAAATGTGCAGAAGGGCAGGTACTCTGACCCTGCCTTGGGGACACTGGGAGAGCCAAGTGGCTCCCTGCCCTGTAGACTGGTAGCCTGCAGTTGCTGGGACAGATGTTCTGGGTCCTCCCCCAACAGGAGGCTCAGAGAGATCAAGGCACTGGACTCAGCTTCTTGGTTCTTCTGCATTGTCTAAGAAGAGAGGACTCCGTTTGCTGGTGCGGCCTGCTCCCTCCCTAGTACTGTCTATATTAGGGAGGCTTCTAGAACCCACACCTGATCAGGGTTCCCCTCTGGGGGAAGCCCAGCAGTGTTCCTATCTACACTTTCAGAAAACCCGGGCTCTCTAATCTCATCTCACTGCTCAGCATACCCTGGGGAACGACCCATCACACTGCACTTGACCCTGCCTGAGTATCTGCAGCCCTCACCCCACAAGTCTTCCTACATTCCCTGACTGCGACTGATAAAACTTCTTTCTCTCCGAAATGCTTTTTTTCTTCTTCACCTGCCAGCTTTCTCTGCCTATTCTGCACCTGAGGTGGTCATGCCCCTGACCCTTTTCCAAGAAAAACAAAAACAAAACAAAGCAAGCAAAGGTACCCAAGAAATTGTTCCTTATTCTAACCTCCTGCTTGCCGACACCCCTAACTAACTCTGTTGGGTGCACACAGGCCTTCGGTCGGTCAGCCTTTTCCTGAACAGGTCCTGGATGCACACCACTGTGTTTGCCTGAACCTTCCCCTTTCCAGGGTAATGGCTGCATATGATTTCTGGTCAGGGTGGCTTCCTTTATTCCCTGGTTTAGTCACATCACCTTATTGGCTGACCCCTCCCAACCGAGAACACTTGGTCTTTGATGTACCCTCTGCCATGAAGACTTGTTTTGGTTTGGTTATCTTGCATCCCACTGACTATAAATTTCATCTATCTAGTTGACTTCCATTTCCACGGATCTAGGAAACCCCTGTGGCCAGCGGTCAATGAAGAATGGTGGGGGAAGGAAGGACGAAAGTATGGAAGGAAGAAGATGTAAGAGACAAAGATGGGGCTGGAGAGATGGCTCAGGGGTTGAGAACAACACTGGCTGCTCTTCCAGAGGATCCAAAGTCAAGTCCCGCACCCACGTGGTGGCTTGAAGCCATTTCTAACTCCATTTCTGGAAGATGTGATGCCTTCTTCTGGCCTCCCAAGTATGGGGCAAGCATGTTAGTGGTGCGGAGACACACGTGCAGACAAAACCCATACACACGAGAGGGGGAGAGAGGGAGGGGGAGGGGGAGGGGGAAGGGAGGGGGAGGGGGAAGGGGGAGAGAGGGAAGGGGAGGGGAGAGAGGGGGAAGGGGAGAGAGGAGGGGAGGGGAGAGGGGAGGGGGGGAGGGGGAGGGGGAGAACGAGAGTAAGAGAACGAGGATGCCCACAGGCTTGGCTAGCACGGGAGTTCTTGCTCACCCGGGGTTGGTCGGGGAATAAGACTTGCCTGATGAAGAGACAGAGAAGAGAAATGGGGGATTCGTTCTTGACCAGGGGGGAGACAGAGGCCTGGAGTCTTCATTTCCATCACTGCCCATTTGGACCATTTCCAGAAGCCTCAAGCTGCTCCAGAGAGCTCTGGGTTTCATGGCAAAGCTTAATATGGTCTGGCCTCTGGCTTTCCTGACTCTTCTAGGGGTCCCAGCTCTTGAATCAGTGATAGCCCTAACTCCCTGAATGTCCCCTAACACCTGGGGAAGTGCTGGCCATGGACTGATGGTGCCAGGAAGTAAGGGACCAGAGCATACATCTGACACTGAAGAATGCGCTTGATCTTAATCCTCAGAAGGTCCAAAGGGACGGACTCGCCTCTCCTGCTGCACAGTGATAGGGAAAGCAGGCTGAGCCATGTACCAGGAGCTGAGCCCATTTGTTGCCCTGAAGTCTGTACTCTTCACTGTATATGTGTGTAGTTCATGTTCCCTGTAAGGTACATCCCAGCCCTAAGCCCTGGCATGGTGGGTGACTACGCCCTTCCTTATTTGTATGATCTTGGCAGACGCAAGCAAGTCTAGATGAGTTTTACTGGGTTAGGGCATGCCTTAGATCTATGACTGGGAAACTTGGACACAGACACTCGGGGAGCATGTCATGTGATGATCCCCTATGGCAGAACCTGGAGTGACAACTTCTCCCCTGGAGCCCCAAGAAAGAACTGACTCTATTGGCACCGTGGCATCAGGCTTCAGGGCTCCCCAACACTGTAGGAATGAATGGGACCATCATTCAAACCCACCAGGATTGCAAGTTAGCTATGGCAACCCTCGGGAACCTAACAGGTATCAGAGGCTGGATGGCTCACTGTGGAATACTTCCTATGGAAGCCCCCTGTGGTGACTCGCCCTATGCCTTATCCTTCCTGTCACTGAGGGGGTGCGGGTGCCGACCAGGACTGACTGTTCTGGGGGTAGGATCCACGCTTTTGACTTTCCTCCTGGGGCCCTGGCACCTCTTTACCTGCTAGGCCTGGGTTGAAAGGGACCAGGTGTGACTACTCCAACTCCCCAGAGGGCTTCAGAGGAGATGCCCCACAGTCTGGGCCGCTCCCACTCAGCAGCCCTCGCCACTTAGAATCTGGGTTGGAGCTGGCTGGAGCTGGCTGGAGCTGGCTGGAGCTGGCTGGAGCCCCAAGTGCTGACACTGAGCCTAATCCTCAGTCTAGAGCTGGAAGCTCAAAGCTGCTTCCCTGTGAGCCTTCTCCCTGTCTCTCTTCACCAGGCAACCCCTCCTGCCCACTGAGAGAAGATTCCACCATGAGGTCACAAGGCCTGATGCCAGGCAAGAAAGCCAGATGGCTCTGTTGCCATGGAGACCTCTGTCCTACATCCAGCACCTGTGTTCCTCACCTGCCTTTTAATTCAGCTTAATCCAGATGGCCCCAAGAGAGCAGGGAAACAAAGGCTGGAAACATCTGCAGTCAGAACAACTCTTTTCTCTGGGGCCAGTGACTCACCAGAGACCTGTGCTCAGAGACCACAGAGTGACCCACCCTAGGGAGGAGAAGACAAAGGTTTCCACAGCCCGGTCCACCGATCATAGGGCCCTCAGGGACTGGCCAGCACTGTGTGGATTTCTACTCAACTAATGCTCCAGCCTCTTAGTCTCCCCAGGCCACGATTGAGGCACCCCACCATGCCTCTTCCTAAGTCACCTGTAAGGGAGCAGGTCTCAGGATTGATTACACAATGTTTGTTCCCTTTCACAAAGCCACCATGCCCGTTCCTGTAGCAAACCTAGTGTTCCTGCTTAAGGGGAAAGGACCAGCATTGTTGACCTTTTCTAAAATGCCATGGGGGGGCCACACTGTGTGCTCTGTGCTCCTCTGTGTAAGCCTTTGAGTCAGAAGGGTGCCACTGATGTGTTGTTTCAGGAAGGGATTGAGCAGAGAGAGGAGACAGAAGGCTTTGGAGTTCTCTGAAGCCTTGGAGCATGAGACAGGAGCCTGGGAACTCCAAGGTCTTAGGACCCTGGACTTCCCCTGGGTGTGGCCAGTCGGGCTCTCTGGGGCACAGGCCTGGGTCTCCTAGACTGTACCCTACACTCACTTTGATGGCCCCTACTGCCTGATCTTTGGGTGACTTTTTTAAAAATACAGACTTGACTCTTTAATCTAGGTGGAATTCTTTTTTTTTTTTCCCATAAATGGATATAATCCTTGATTTTATAACCAGGATGGCCAACTGACTCAATATTGTTTGTAAATATTTCTCCCCAAAATTGATTTGAAATACCAACATAACCCAAAATGATTAACTTTTAAAGCTCAAAGCAGTTTCTAGATTTTTTTTTTTTAATATCCATCTCTTTGACTCTCTTGGGGTAGACAGTGTTATGTTAATATTGTTTGGAATTTTTCTCAGACTTATTTACCTTTAGTTCATGTTATAGAGTCAACATTAAGGCTAATATCATTAGCAAATCCATATGTCCAATGAGAGCAGCCAAGTCCTGCCCCTAGTATGCTCAGACCCAAGAAACTACTGTTTGGTTTCCTACCTGGGGTGAGTAGATGTTTGTTCCTGTCTCCCCAGGAATAATGTCACACCTCTCCTCCCTCCCTCTGTACCTCCCTCCCTCCCTCTTCCCTCACCATCCCCAGGAACCCAGTCACCTGCCATCACTATACAGGGCTGTACCCTGTCTAGAACATTATGTAATTGTACCACACAGTTTAGTCTGTTGACCTCACTTCCTCACACACTGCTCCCAACTGTGGTCCTGCTACTGTGAGAGAGCCACTAGGCCCCCACTTCTCCGACTGGTGGTGCTGCCCCTGGATTGGACATATGCTGTCCCACTGTGAACTGTGTCTCATTTCTTTGTTCCAAAGGAATCTTTATCTTTGTTTTCAGTAATTCATGCTGCACCTGGGCATGGTCTTCACAGAGGACATCCTCTTGGGGTGCACAGGCCCTCTGAATAGCCAGGTCCTGCCCTTTACCAACTTTGGGCCTTTATTTCTTCAAGCATTTCCCCAACTCTATTTCTCCTCTTACCTTGGGAATCTAACAACGAACACATCATTAAATCCTAAAAATATTTCCCCACTTGTCCCCAAGGCTCAGTTTTAAAACCTCCTTTCTCCCTATTCCTCAGACCGCATCGTATTTACTGACACCCTGTCTGTGCAACCCCTTTTCTCTAGCTGTTGATTCTCCTGCTGGATCATGCAGGGGAAATTTTTAACTCAGGCTTTATATATTTGAATCCTAACACTTCTGCTTGCTCTTTTTAAAATCTCTAAAGTTCCCTGTGGACATGTGGCTCCTTATTCCTCTCTTGTACATCTCTCTGGATCTGAGGGAGCATGTGCTCACCACAGCCTCTTTGAAGTCTTTGTCTGGTAATCCAGCAGCTGTGACTCACCTTGGGATTTGAATGTACTCTTTTCCCTTGAGAACTGGCCATGTTTCCCTGGCTCTTTGCATGCTGGGTAGATTTGGATTATCTTAGAGATGGAAACGTCATTGTGTGTAGATGTTGGGTTCAACCCATAATTCTCTGTCTGAGGGACATTGGTATTTTATTCTAGCATGTCTTCAGTTTGCTTAGGTCTAATCTCAGGTTCAGCATTGTCTTGTGTGGACAGTGGTTCCAGTCTTGGGCACTGTCTTGATTTGGGGCTGTCCCAAACATGCACTATTTAGCAAGTGTGGTTAAAAAAAAAAATAGGTATATGGTTTACATTTCTGTTTGATTCTTAAGATTTACACTGCCGCTGTTCGGGTCTCTGTGATTTGTGCATAGCTCAGGGGTTAGGCTGAGTCTACTGCTTGTTCTCACAAAATTAGGGAACCTTTTTTTTTGGTCTATCTATATTCCTGGATATTCCTCACACCACCTTTCCAGAAGGGTCCCCCCATCAGATTTCGTCAGCTAGAAAGAGGGGCTTTTTTGTGGTGGATCCTTTTGCCTCTGCTGCTTCCATGAGAAGTGGGAAGAGGAAGAAAAACAGGAGAAGACAGGGGGTGAGGGAGAGGAAGAAAAGAGAAGGAGGAGCAGAGGGAGTGAGGGAGGAGTGGGGTGAGGGAGGATCGAGGAGAGGGAGGATGGCGGAGCTTTGCCCAGCACATGGCTGCTCACAGATTTTTCTCTTTTTTCCAATCTGCATTCACTTACCTTTTAAAGTTCTCACATAGCAGCTTGTATGTTCTATTTAGAATTTCTAGTCACAGAAAGACTGGGCTCTCGTGAGCTTATATTATCATCTTAGCTTCATTTTTGCCCATGTGTTCTTGTTGTATCTCAAACACTCCTTATATATGCAGGATACAAGTCCTTTGTCAAACATTCGCATTGTGAAAATTTTCTTCTTAGGAATGCTTTTTTAAGGTTGTTATTGTGTGTAGATGTCAGGTTCTACCCATAAGCCTTTCTGGGAAACAAAAGTTTATGAAGTTCAGCTTGTTTTTCTTGAATTGTGCCAGTTCGTCCCTGCAAACAGCCCAAGGGATAGGAAAAGGTTTATGCAGGGTTGCACAATGGTGAGCCTATGGCCCACTAGAGAAGACTACACCAAGGATTCACTTAACATGTGTCCTCATATAAACATCCTGAATCCCAGGGCCAGAGATTAGATCTGGAGGCATAGCACTCCAGGTCGGTCAGTCAGTCAGCTGAGCCTGTGCTGGGTCCGGACCCAAGTGCCTGCATCCCCAGCTTCTGTTTGCAAGGAATTCTGTTCTCTGCCCAAAGAGTGCACAGTGTAAGTGCGAGGGATTCTGGTCCCATGATGAGCACTGCAAAAGTAGCATGCTGCAGGAGCACGTGGTCCCACGGCGCTGGGCACAGGCAGGGTTGGAGGAGACAGGAGGCTCTGAAGGCTGGGTCTGCAGGAGGCAGCAGGGCAGGTGGTGGCCAGGCTGGGTGTAGTCACAGTATCTCTGAGGGACAAATGCACAAGCATTCGTCCCTAGGACGCTGCTCGGAGGAGGAGACCCAGGCCCAGCAGCCCACCGGAACACTGCTGCAGTGCACTTCCGGCCCCTCAGGGGGAACTCCATGGCGGCCTGCTTCCATGTTGGGAGAAAAATATCTCCCAAACCCTTTGCTTTCCCGTTCATGTGCCAGTCACATGTTTGCCCAGAAGCAGACATGGGTTTGGCAGAACCTGTTTGGACTCATCGTGGTCCATCAGGAGCAGAGCCTTCCCTCTCCATGCTTCTGGAATCTCCCGGGGAAAATTTTCTTGTTCAGGGAGGATCTTTAGTAGAATTTCCATTCTTCACCATCTCAGTGCCCTGTGCCAGGGACCTTGTAGGTTAAGGGCGTCAGAATCAGCCAGATGAGTAAGAAAGAGTATACACACACCAGTTCCCTCAAAACTCAGTACTTACCGCCTTGTCCACAAGGGGGCGACTGATTTCCATTTATTCTGGAAGGTCCCTGTTGGGTCTTCATTAATGATTACTTAAGACGATATTTCTGTTTCTTTGTGTGTGATTGTTTCAGAGAAACCAAATCTTATGCAAGGGTGGCGCCATTTTCCTCCCAGCTGACAACTTTCAGATGGCTGTTTGTTTGAAAACATATTTCCGAATCATTTACACACATCCTCCCCTGCAGTTAGTCACGGGGGTAGGGGGATGGGGGGTAGGTCTTCTAACAAATACCACATCTCGACCACGAGAACAGAGACTTGAGGTCTTCCACCCCGAAATCAGGCAAATTATTTAAATTCACAGGAAAGGGGGAAAACCTTCTTTTTGTCAACATCAAACAGAAAGCATTCTCTCTTTGAACATGTAAATCCCTTAAACATATTCAAGAATTTTAACAAGCATTCCAGAAAGCTATCCCGTTACTCTTTGAAGCCCTGGAAGGATTTTCCTAAAGTAGTCACAGGCTCCTCAGGGCTGGGAGGGGCCTTTGCTGTGATGTTGGAGGTGGGGGCTGCACAACTCCTGGTCCTGTGAGTCCCTCTGGTCCAGAAAGGAAGGCAGTTATCCAGAGAACAGGTAGGCCAATGGACGGTGGGAATCTTCCAGAAAGAAGAAACACTGGGTGCATTTCCTATCTGCTCTGCATCACGGATTAGAAAAAGAACAGGAGCTGTGAATTGCAGGAGCTGAACGGAGACTGGCCTGCTCATCTGTCATGGCGTTCTGCAGGAGGAGCAGCTGCAGCAGCTCTGGACTCAGCAGCTCCATCCCGGGAACCGTATCTCCCTCAGGGGTCAAGAAACTGGAAAGAATCAACACAGTTCAGCAGTGTCTCCTTTGGAACCAGCGGAATGTTTTCAGAGACAAGTTATTGATGACAGTATTGTCAATAACGGGGGGGAAAGTAAATAAAAATTATTAAAAATCCCAACGTATTCAACTGTGGAAGATGACTTAGAGAAACAAAGCTGTAATCACGTAACATCACACGACATGAAAAGAACAACACAGACCTGTCATGGAAAATGCCAGAACACTCCACTTAGGAGGGATGGCCAAGGAGGTTCTTCAAGATTCTCACGCAAGGCAAAGGAACCAGACAGAGTTCTGGGCCATGGGTAAAATAAGACAAATCACTCTGGATTCACTGTAGCCACAGTGGTCAGGACCACACAGGGCTGGCAGGGATCAAGGGACATGTCAGTGAAACAGAACTGGAAGTGGACACGCACAGGCACACACAACTGAGCTTTGACAGGAGCGTGAAGGAGAGAGTCTACAGGGCTGAGAGACTGACAGCCTTTTAACAAAGGATGGCAGAACCTTGAGTGTGTTTGAGGAAAAAAAAAACCCTCAATATATATGAAAATCAATATAAGTGTAAGAAATAACACCTCAAAACTTTAGAAGGGAAAAGAAGACAGGAAAAAAAAATCACTCATAACTACAGCAGGGTAAGGGTCTGAGGGCATCAAAAGTGTCATGCATGCCTAAAGGGGAGAGCTGGGAAATTAACCCCATGGAAGTAAAACTTCTGCTCTGAAAAACATCCAGCTAAAAGGAGGGAAAGCGACAGCAAATAGGGGGGAAAGAACAGGAAATAAACAAAAACCTCCCAGAATGACAAGTCACTACAGGACTGTAGAGAACTGACCCTGACCAGCAAAGCAATTCATGGCTGGATTAGAGAGTAGACGAATGACCAGAGGAGACAGGTCACCAGACTGTCTACAGGTGACCTGTAAGAACCCGAGAAAGTGTTCAGCATAAGCAGCCCTTAGGAGAATGCAAGTTAAAAAACCACAGTGAGACACCACACACACACACACACACACACACACACACACACACACGTACACACACTGTCAGAACACAGACACCACACACACACATATGCTGTGTCAGAATATGAGACCACACACACATACACACACACACACACACCCACACACTGTCAGAACACAGACACCACACACACACATCAACACACATATGCTGTGTCAGAATATGAGACCACCCACACATACACATACACACTCACACACACACACACACACACACACACACACACTGTCAGAACACAGACACCACACACATACACACACTGTCAGAACACAGACACCACACACACACACACACATACACACACTGTCAGAACACAGACACCACACACACACACACACACACACACACACACACTGGGTCAGAATGGCTATTCAACAAATGACAGTAGCAAATGTTAGAGGGATCCATGAAACAGGGTCACCCTGACCCTACTGATGAAAATACAAAATAGGACAGCCAGTCTGGGAGGAGGAGGGTCCTTAACAAACTATGTAACTCCCACAGAACCCAGCAATTGCACTCCTGAGCGGGTATGTGTATGTGTGTTTTTATGTGTATGTGTATTTTTATATGTATGTGTATATGTATGCTATCTCCTTGAGGAATGAAAATATTCACACCAAAATCTACATAAACAATTACATGAGATTTATCCATGGGTGAAAGGGTAAACTGTGGCATATCCGTACCACAGAGTACTAGTCAGCCATAAAAAGGAATGAATTATTCACAAATACACATCCTTAGTGAGTAAGGAGACAACTGAATGCAGAATGTCACTATGTGGTTCCATTTTTACAACACTCCAGAAATATGGAATCTCAGAAAAAGAGAAGAGTTCTGCTCCTACACGTGCAAACTGTTGAGGGGTCTGGACAGAAGGGAGGTGGAGACAGCTATAGGAAGAAGACATGGTGGAAACAAATCTGTTTCCTTGTGCCGATGTCAATAGAAATATCCCTATTGACTGTATGAAAGCCAATGTCCTGGTTACTGGGCTGACAAGATGGTTCCGAGGATAAAGGTGCTTGCTCCCAAGAGTGATTTGGGTTGATTCCTAGAACTCATGGTAGGGAGGAAAGAAATCTCTCCTACCTTGTTTTCTGATCTCCAGGCTGACCTTGAAGTCACTATGTAGCTGAGGGCCACCTTGAACTTCTGACCCTCCTGTCTCTGCCTTCCCGTGCCTGATTTGAGGCAGTTTGGGGGTAGGGTTGAACCCATGGCTTCACAAATGCTAGGCAAACAGCCTGCCAATGGGGCCCATCCTTCGTTCTTGGTTAGATCCTCATGTGAATCTCATGATCTCCAGACTCAAAGTTTAGTTTAAAAGGACAGAGCATGAAACTGCCCTGAAAACCAGAAGCTGTGGACATGCGTCCTATCAGACCTGTATCCTCACATTTGCTGGTCATCTAGATGGGGTGGTCAGGTCTTCGGTGTTCTGTGCGTTCCAGGAGGCACCTGGATGATAAGCCATGGGACGAAGCAACTAAGTACCTAACTGGCATTTCAGTTCCCTGGTCCTGAGGACATGCCCTTCCCTGGCTTGCTGGTCATAGGGAGGGATGTGGGGGGAGGGTAGCGCCTTCCTCCCTCCGATTCAGGGTTGCTGGGCAGAGTGGGAAGTAGGGATGGCCAGCAGGGCAAGGCTCCCTGGGAGGCAGCCTGCAACACTCACACCGCCCTCTGCAAGTGAGATCTTGCAGTCAGTTAACATCCATCAGCGAGCAGCAAATGAGCAGGCAGTAGTAATTAAAGCTCACACATTCTTCCTCTCTGGAGTCGCCTTTCGCTGGGTTTAGAGTCCTTAACAAGAACAGCTTTCACCAATTAAACAACCACAGGTAGCTTTTGCACAAATCTCAGCTGTCCGCCTAGTAGCCAGAAGGTAAACATGGCACGATTTAGCTCTCTATAAGGTCCAAGAAATGCTATTTTGATCTGTCAGCTGCTCTTAATGAGGACACAGCTATCAGAGATGTAAACAAGCCATCAGTCGGAGGGGACTGTCTCGGGGCGCTGAGTGAGGTGGCTGGAAAGGCTCACCAGGCACGCAAGCAGGCTGCAATGGCGGGCGGGCGCCAGAGGGGAGAACAGCGCGGACCACAGAGCCAAAGCAAGGCCTCAGAGGTAGCCTGGGAATTCTGGCGGGGGCGTGGGGGTCGGCTCTCTGGGAGGCTCTCGACAGCAGAGTGCTAACAAAAGACCCAATCCAGTGGCTTTCCCTTCTCTTCCGGGAATGCCAGGTGACGTGTTCTACATTGGGGCCTAGGCACTTGTCCTGTCCCCTGCCTGAGTACCCTGCGTCCAGATCTGCACTTAGTGGGTCCTGCCAACCCTGCCTCTTCCTCAGAAGAATCACTTCCTCCAAACTGTCCTCTGGGCCTACCTCCAATCACATGCTCCCTGTGTCTTCAGAGCTCTCCCTCAGGAAGCACTCTGTCTGGCAGCTTTCTGAGCCCCTCAAAGTGGAAGAGGTTGTCAGTCCAAGTGTGTCTTATTCACTTCATGTCTGCCAGCTTCACTGAATGCGTTCTGAGAGCAGGGAAGAGCGGCCTCCACCCTCGAGGGTTCATTCTGTCAGGAGAACTCTGTGTTCCCCCAGAAGTTCCTCTCCAGGGGTTTTAAAGGCAAAAGCAGGTCCTTCTCACCTTGTGAAGAATAAACGTGAAAGGGCAGGGCAGTAGGCCTGAGGCTGCCGAGACCCTAGGCTTGGTTCCTCTGGTACCCAATCTCTACTACCTGCCCTGCCCACCTCTACCCAGCAGGTCAGGCTGCACTCACTACCTCCTTTACTGGGCAGTCTGAGCCCCAACAGCTCCGCCTTTTCTGAGGACAGAGCAGCTGGTCAGTTCTAATGCCTCTCCTTCAATTGCAGGTGTGTCTCTAGAACCAGCTCCCTCTAAGGGAGGGTCGGAGACTGGTTGCAACCAGGGCAATCAGTTCCTATCTTGGCCCTACCAGTGACTCACCTACTCTCTGAGGCAAAGGCCTTCCTGACCTGGCCCCTAATGTGTACATCTCAGCTGGTCAACTTTGCCCTGTCCAAGGCTCCTGCAGGATGGGGTTGGGGGCTTGCTTCCCTATAATGACGGATCCCTTGGTTGGCATTTCGTCTAGGCTCCACCCCACAGTTACCTGGCAACAGCCAGGTGTGCCTGACTCACTATAAAAGGGGCTGCTTGCTCCCTCCTCTCTCTCTTGCTCTCTTGTCTTCTCCTCTTGCTCCCTTACCCTCTCCCCCCTCCCTATCCCCCTCCCCCTCTCTCCACGAGCTCATGGCCAGCCTCCCCTCCCCATGCCCTAAATAAACTCCATTGTCATGTGGCTGGTCCCTCAGGGGAAGGGATGTCTCAGCATGGGCCCGGCAGATGCACCCCCTCCCCCACATCATACCTCTCCCTACCAAACATATCCCTGCCTTTTCTTTCTTTTTATAAAATAAAACACCCTTAGCTAAGGGTGATTGGGAAACCTTGCAGCTTACAGTTACCCCAGTCCCCACAGGTCAAGCTCTGACTGGAAGCGGTGGTTGGTGCTAAGTTTTGCTCGCCCTTGTGTGGCTTCAAGGGCATTAGAGGGAGCAAAGCCGGCTCTAAAAGGCGAGGCTTTGAAGAAGCCGCATCAGCATCCTAAGCCTGCCTCTTCCTCTGAACCTGAGGGTAACTCCAGGAGCAGCTAATGGGATTAAACAGGCACATGGAAACACTGAGTACCAGGGCTGGAGCAGTGGCTCAACAGTTAAGAGCACTTGTTGCTTTTCCAGAGGACCTGGGTTCAATTCCCAACACCCCCATGGCAGCTCTCAACTGCTGTGACTCCCAGTCCCATGGGTACTTCACGCTCTTCTGGGCTTGGTGAGCACCAGACACAAATGCCGTGCAAAGACAAAAAAATGCAGATAAAACATGTGTGCACATAAACTTTAAAAATATACTGAGTGCCTGGCACAGGGATGTGTGGCCTTAGAAAGATGGCATTGGTGATGGACGAAGGTGAGCATGAACCGTCCACTGAAAGGAATGATCTCGCCTTAGACCAGCATGGCATGGAAGGACAGGTAATTTGTGAGAGACCCATTAGAAAACGAGGGATGTATCGAGTAGATTAAAGCTCCACAAAAATGACCAGCATGGCACGATAGCCCAGGATGCAGTAGTGGCGTTGGTGTATGCCATGGTGGTGACCATTAGCTCTCTATTTGGACTTTAGACCCATTCAATAAGAGCTAAGCTTAGCTTGTTTTGTATCAGAAACCTAGTCAGCCATACAGGGTCCGTGTCTTAAAGGAGAACCTACAACCTCCACATCACTAAACAAGCATATTCCCTAATTATATCCTAAACATTCATCTTTATACACACAGATACACGTGGTCCTCACCCCTCCTCGAGGAAACTTCTCTTTGCAACAGACAAATATTACAGAAAAATGGAGCCAATCAAAATGCAGTTGTACAACCTCATCCCAACGAATATATCTACAACCCCTGTACCTGAGGTTCAGGGAATCACTTAAGGGCCAGAGAATCAGAGAGCTTGCCGTAAGACTCTGTCTTCTAGTAATATCTGTAAAATCTCATCAACATGGTTACCTGAAAGTGAACTGAACGAGGACAACGCTAGACCTGTCAAAGCAGGCGGGGATGGGGTCAGGGGAGGGCCCAGGGCATCCGTCCTACATAGAGAGCTACAGGCAACTAAGGAATCCTGAGAATGGAAGAAATAGTCTTTCCCAAAGAAGGGCAGATCAATTTGTTATCCCATACCACAAGTCAGCCCTAAAAATATACTTACGAGTAACAGTATGCAGACTGAGCTGTGGTATTTATGTATTATGGAATGCGTGTGTACACACATACCTATATATAAAACATATACATCCTTTACATATATAACAGCAATTAATGAAAAGAGGCCCATGAATTTGAAAGGGAGCAAGGAGAAGGGTACAAGAGAAGGTTTGGAGAGAGGAAAAGGAAGGGGGAAATAATGTAATTGTAGTCTCAAAAAGAAGTCATTTTAAAAATGAGCTCTGGCCTCAGAAACTGTGCTGTCCCTGTCCCAGGAGACATTTTAATGCCAGATGAATCTAGAGTCCAGCAACACTGAGAAATTCTTGGAATCTAGGTGTCCATCCCTGGTTACCTTTAACCTCTTCCAAGTGAGGACAAGACAGTCATTTGGGGGAGTGGCAAGCAGGTCACGGGAGTCTCGCTGGAGGGCACATGAGGGTCCATTATAAAGAAAGGCTGTACCAACGTGGAGCGAGGGCTGAGAAGCAAGGGGCCGCAGTACAGACCAGTGCTGTGATTATAACTGTTTACAGAAACATCTGCTCACAGGCAGGCTCTGGAAAGATTAGGAAGGGGAGATTAAAAACAGTTGATTTGGTTGAGTGATGGGATTTTCGGTGATTAAAGCGGCATTCTGCTACGGTTGTTACCATGTGGTTTGTGCAAGTTTTTAAGCGGAAAAAAGAGGAAGAAATAAAATGGAGTCCACATACCTCAGGGGTCCCCTGAAGCTGCTTCCCAACCCTACGATTTATCATTAAAATGGGTCTAGTTCCAACATGGCTAGCAAAAAAAAAAATGTAAGGGGACTGGAGAGATAGCTCAGCAGTTAAGAGCACTGACTGCTCTTCCAGAGGTCCTGAGTTCGATTACCAGCAATCACATGGTGGCTCACTACCATCTGTAATGGGATCCAATGCACTCTCCTAGTGTGTGTCTGAAGACAGCTGCAGTGTATTCCTATAAATAAAAAATAAATAAACCTTTTTAAAAATGTAGAGGTTGAAACATTGAATCTGTTTCTGCATAAAAGTTTCCAGAGAGGCAGGTGGTAGAAGAGACATTTCTTGTATCAAGCTGGCTGATGGGAACACGGAGGTCACTTCACCTCCTAAAGAGTTGACTTCCTAGTTGGCTTAGGGGCATGGTGTAGAAGGTAGGCAATCACAATTCATGAGCTTCTTCTTACAGCAGGGTGATCAAATGACACATGAAGCAAAGGCCACCTCCTCAGGTTGTGCTTGTACCTGACACACTCCTTATGGTGGCCACACTGGGAGAGGACAGCACCTGATTCCTTGGAAGTCAAGAGTCAGGTGAAGTTGAACGGGATCAGCCAATGAGGAGTGGAGCTTTGTCATGTTACCAACAGAATGGGAATTGGTCACCATGAAGGCAAATACAGCCTCACATCCTCGGGTAGAAGCAGGGGTGGGGGGTGTACCCCTTCCTCAGGCTGGACACAGTTGTCTTCACAGCCTTGTCAGAACCACAGGTGCTATATAGCAAGCAGAATGGTTTTTAAAGGGTTAATGGTCATATCTAGAGGCAACTCCCTGCTGTGCAGCTGGAGTGAAGTTGCTGGACTCTGCGCGCAAGAGACCAGTGAGATGGGAATTTCTTGTTTCATTAGAGACTCGGTTGTGTCATGTGATATCTTTCTGTTAACTGTCTTCTGAGAGGATGTTTTGCTGAAGCAGACTTGTGAGAGAATGCTTTGCTGAAGCAGACATGCGGTGTTTTTTCTGGAAGCTATCTGGTGAAAGGGTGTGTGATATTTTCCTGGAGTGAACACTTGAGAGGACCTGGTAATATTTGGAAAGAATATAAGTATAACTCATCAGCAGTGGAAGACACTCTTGCATGTGCCTTGCAACACTTTGCTGGTCTTTGTTGGGCTTCGCTGAGGCTGATCTTCACTGACAATGCTGTGTGGTATTGGTTCACCTTGCTTTCTTTGATGACCTTTGTCCTGCACCAAAGAACTTATGGTAGTACTTCGGCTGCTTGCCACTTCCACTGACATGAGCCTATCGGTGGAGCCTTCCAGTTCTTCTGGATCAAGCCACTGCTACTGGTTCACGTTTGGTGTTTGTTGAGTGGACTGAACTGCCACTGCTGATTCGTGTTTGGTGTTTTGCTAGTGGACTGGACTATGACAACGAAGACTGGCATTGCCCCAAAGAACTATCTCTAAATAGGGCCACAACCTCCGTTTCCTGTGTTGGGAAGTTGAAGCATTAAAGAACCATAATTAAAGTAGGTTTTGAAAAATCCAAGGCTACAGACCAGGGAAGATAGAGAGACCCAGCAGAGGCCAGCCTGGATAGATTACACGGACAAGAGAAACCAAGATGGCACTCAAAGATATTCCAGGATCCTTCAACTGTCAGGAAACTGATGGCCACTTCAGATTCTACTTGGTCTCTTCGCACAATCCCAAAATGTCATATATTCATTCTGATGAAATTCTACCACAGGTGAGATCTGAACTCTCAGAAAACAGGGAGCTTATATGCCCTTGTCAATGACTGTGATTCCAAGCCCCCGTGTCCTTCCTGTTCTCTATCACACAGAAAATGAAGCATAGCTATGAGCCTGGAGAGAGGAGGCACAGACACTGAGGCTGAGCATGCTCAGTTATGAACATGCACAGGTCCCTCCTCTGGCCGTTCAGATGGTCTAACCACCCAGGGGGCGCCTGCCACCACCACTATGGGAGAACCTTGAGACAGGCTCCCTATGAATTATTACAAGTGAACAGAGCAATAAACATCCTGACAAAGTACCTTCTTCACATAGGCTGAAAAATGCACAAGATTTAAAACAGAGACAAAGGGGCCTCTCTCTCTCTCCTATGGCTGCCCAATTAGTTAGTGAATTAGTTAGTTAGTACACACACTTATCATACAGCAGAGTGACATTTAAATTGCTTTCTGCTCCAGGCCTTTAAAATTGTTGACAGCGAAAGCTAAAGTACAGAACATAGATTCATGTCCACATGGGGTCCAAAGCCCTATAGGATGAACTATTCAGGGTGCCGTGGAGCTGTCTGGAAGGAGGGACGTCCCACTTCCCTGGGCTCCGTGCCCACTCTGCCAGCCATCTCTGACTTTCAACAACACGTAATCACTCAAGCACATCTTACAATAATCAAAGAGGAATTCGGAGCATGGAGACCTCATCTTTCTTGGGCTGCGTCCAGGTTAATCTTCATCTTCCCAGAATCTTGGCATCTTCCCTGCGGGTGAGCATGGCTGTCAGCAGCAAGCCTGGGGCACACGGGGCTTCTCTGCAGCCCTCTTCCTTCCCACCGTAAGGAGCCTCTTCATCCATCAGGAATTCCACCTGTCACCCCTGCCTTCCCTCCCTCACTCCTGAAGCTAAGATCTCTCTGATTACACTCTCACATAAAGTCTTTCCAGCAATGGTTGAGTCTTTTCACAAATCATTCGCCGGTGGGCTCACACAGGGTGCCAATCAGAAGACAATACCCTCTGCCTTCCTCTGCCATCTGTCCTTAAAAGCACTCTTTTTTTCTTTAGCACCATCTACACTCTGCCATGCTGTGGAACACTGAGAAAATGGGTAAGCCAACATCAGAGGTAGGTGGAGCTGAGCCCCGGCTGCTTCTACCCAGAGAATGTGCAGTATGGCCTTTCTACCCCTCTGCACTGGGCTCCTCTCCCATCTTTAAGTGACTGTTCTCATGCCTGGCTTGTGTTCTCCCTTCCCTTCCATTCCATGCTGCAATCCTGGAGCAATGGAATATGGGGGAATCATGAAGCCAGCCCTCCGCGACTGTGCTAGGACTTGTCTATGTACAGGACAGGCAGATGAGTGTCAGGTGCTAGGTGCCAGGGCATCACACCCTTGTGAAGGTCCCACTGCTTTTCAGCATTGGTGACAATCATTATTGGGGTTTCTAGGGTCACTTCTTCCCACAAGGACTCATTTTAGTCCTTTGTAAATATGTCGAGTCAGACAGGCTGGCTAGGTCATGGGAGAGTGGCACAGTGGAGTAGGTATTAAGACAGCCAACTGTGCTGCCAACTCATAGTGTCTTGGGATGTGTGCCCCTCACCCCCACCCACCAGTATCTCTGTCTACAGAGAGCCCAGCCTAGCATGACGTAAGAATAAAAAGTACACGCTGAATTTGGTTTCTGGGGCTCAAGGGAGCTATTTTCCTATGCAGGCAGCACTTGCGAGCTGTGGAGCCCTGGGCATGTTCCTTCATTACCACCCAACCCACTGCAAGGAGCTGGCCTGTGATCAAGGGCAGGGTGAGAGGGACCCTGGGCAGCTTCTGAGTGATGGAATAGTGAAATCCTGGAACAGACAGTTTGCAGGGTCTAGATCAGCGTTTCCTCAGGCCACTTCTGGCTTGCTTCCTTGCCAGGCCCTGTCTCTGGTTGTATGGCGCCTTTACCCCTTAAGGTCCATCCCAATCAGTGGAGAATATGTGTCTGCCACCACCAGAGTTGGCAACCTTGGGCCTTCAGGAGAGTGCTAGTGCAATCCACAGATATACTAACCAGATTTATGTCCAACGTCCTGGGGAGAAATGTTAAGGATTCATGCCTGCCTACAGCCAGGGCCAGCTATTGACAATGCTGTGCTCCCCAACTCTCTTGGTCCTCTCTTCTAACTTTATTTTTTTTCAAACCTTATTTTTAATGATGGTTCTTAAATGTTTTAACCTCTCTTGTAGCCCACCACCCACAGAGGTAGTGGAAAAGAAAGGATACGGGGAAATTGGACCTGTTTAGAAAAGTTCTTTGGAGCAACTCCCCTCTGTGTTGTCTGGAGATCAGCAGTTCAGTTCACAGGTTAGCAGGCAGGGGCAGCTGGATCCACTCACAAACACCTCATGGATACATCAGCAGTGTAGTTCGGTAGAGCTGTGATAACAACAGCAGTAACACAACCTAGCGGAGACAGCCAGGCCTCACCTCAGCTGGACTCAACAGGGGGCAGCAACAGGATCACTGGGAGAAGTTCTCAGCTGTGCCTCTCTCAGGAAAACAAAGATCAGCGAAGACTGGAGAACCACAAGCATTGCACAGCTAGCTGTACCAGCAAGCAAGCTCTGTCACCATCACCATGGAGTCCTATTTATACCCACCATCACCTGTCCTCCATGTGTCTTGCCTTAGCTCGTGCATCCAATCAGCCCATGGAGTCCTGACAAATGCAGCTCAACTTCACAGTGTAAGGCAGACCAATACACATGTGCTGTTAGCAAAGAGTCCTCATCAGTGTCCTTTCACGTGCTTGCTTTAGCAGAAGAAACATCCTCTCACCTGTGTCTGCTTCAGTGAAACATTCCTTCATGAGTCTGCCTTAGCCTTCATCTGTGTCCACTTCAGGAAAACACTCCTTCGTTTGCCCCAGCAAAACACCATGCAACACAATGGACTCTCCAAAGACCCCGTAAGTTTCCACTTCAGTTCCCCATTTCTCGCACATTCGCAGCTGCATCTAGAGCAAGTTCAGGCACATCCCTGCCTCGGGGTTCTCAGGTTCAGCACTGAGCCTCAAGTTGATGCCTGAAGAATGGGTATCCCGGATACTTCTGCAGCAGCGCATCCCCAGGTGAAAGCTCCCATCCTCCATCATCCTCTCCTGTCCCATTGCCTCTGTCCTTCCGTGTCGTGGGACACCAGGGCTTCCCATGTGGGAGGCACACACTGGGGCTTTTCTCCCAGCACCATTTCTCCAGACTGCCTGCTCATCATTCTAGCCTGCTCCTAGACCCAATAACACACACACACACACACACACACACACACGCACACACGCACATACACACACAGAGGTGGACTCACATATGTATCTTTCAAGTCAGTCTGACATGCACTGAGAAAAATAGGCCTAAGAAAATCCTAGATTTTAATAAGTAAATCCTAGATGTATCACTGTGAAGCCCAAGGAACTCAGATTGATTTTTTTACTTTTCTATATCCAAAGCCAATGTTTCTCATGTTAATGTTCTATTTGGGCATGATTGTAGATTTTTATGTCAGCGCACTCCTTATCTGGTGTCCCCAGTGAAGGCAACCTGTGAAACCATGCCAGTCCATCACAGTCAGGACAATTTCACATTCTGAGCATGCTCACATTACCCATAGTTGTACTGGTACTGTTCCCCTATGTATAGTTGTTGAAATAATTATTTAAAATTGGCCACTGGTCAAACCTACTATCTAAGCTGCAGCGGCTCTGCCTAGCCCAGCCGCCATGTTTCTCGGCCGGAGGCCAAGTGCACCCACAGCTAGAAACGCCAGCCAGAAACACCAGTCCTGCCACCCACAAGATGCCAGTAGGACTACGTATATCTTCTTCTATTGAGACTAGACAAGGCAGCCGAGTTAGAGCAAAGGGTCCCAAATGCAAGCAACAGAGTCAGAGACAACCATGTTCCACTGTTAGGAGTCCCACAGGAAGATCAAGCTGCACAACTGTTACAGATGTGCAGAGGGCCTAGATCCATCCCACGAATGCTCTCTGGTGTTTCAATTACTGTGAGCCTGTATGGGCCCAGGTTAGTTGATTCCTTAGGTTTTTTTATGGTGTCCTTGAGCCCTCCAGCTCCTACAATCCTTCCTCACCTTTTCCACAGGATTCCCCAAGTTCAACTTAATGTTTGACTGTGGGACTCCTGCATCAGTTTTCATCAGTTTCTGGGTAAAACTGCTCTGGTGACATTACGCTAGACTTCAGTCTGCGAGTACAGCAGAATATCATGAACAGTGTCAGGGGCGAGCCTCCTCTCATGGCACGGGTCGCATGCTGAACCAGCCATTGATTAGTCATTCTTTCAATTTGACTCCATTTTGACCCCTGGACATCTTGTAGGCAGGTTGAAAGTTTTGAGGCTGGACTGGTGTCCCCATCCCTCCATTTGAAGTCTTGTCTGGTTATAGGAGATACTGGTTCAGGCTCCACATCCCCCATTGCTGGAGTCTCGGCTAGGGTCACTCTCATAGATTCCTGAGAGTTTATGTTGCCCTAGGTTTCTAGCTTGTCCCAAAGATGGTCCCTCTAGCACCACCACCACCCTGGACCAATTCTAGTTGTCTCTCCCAGTACTCTCTCCCTCCACCGACTCCTCCTCCTGCACCTGACCCCTCCTGTTCCTGTCCACACCTCACCCCCCACAAACCCCCATCCACCCATGATATCTATTCTATTTCCCTTCTCGGTGAGAGTCAAGCATCCCCCCCCCCACACACACACACACTGAGTCTTCCAGACTGTAACTTAGCTTCTTGGGGTCTATGGATTGTAGAATGGTTATCTTTTATTTTACAGCTAATATCCACTTTAAGTGAGTACATACCATGAACTCATGTATCTGGGTTACCTCACGCAAGATGATCTTTTCTAGTTCCATCCAGTTGCCTGAAAATTTCATGATGTCTTTGTTTTTAATTGCTGAATAATACTGCACTGTGTAAATGCACATTTTCTTTATCCATTGTTTGGTTGAGGATCATATAGGTTGTTCCAGTTTCTGGTTAGAAGAAAGCTGCTAGGAACATAGTTGAACAATATCTTTGTTGGTATGGTGGAGCATCCTTTGGGTATATGCCCAGGAGTGGTATAGCTGTGTCTTGAAGTAGCTTTATTCCCAGTTTTCTAAGAAACTGCCAAATTGATTTCCAAAGTGGCTGTGAATAGAAAATCCCTGAATCTAAGCTAAGTCACAATCTGGAAGACTCAGTACGGGGTGGGGTGGGGGGATGCTTGAATCTCACTGAGAAGGGGGAATAGAATAGATATGTGGTGGGGTTGGGGGGGAGACTGGACAGGAGAGGTGTGACAGGAACAGGAGAGATCAGGTGCAAGAATCTAGTAGTTGCTCAGTCCACAAGGCTGTACGTCCTAGCTGGTCTTCAGTATATGCTGGAATCCTAAAGAAATAATGTCTATGCCACTGAAGGAATGGATGGACTAACAAGACAAGAGCAAGCAGGCAAAGGGCAAAAGTCTCTTTCTTCCAAATCTGTATATAACAGTGGTTCTCAACCTTCCTAATTCTGCAAGCCTTTAATACAGTTCCTCATGTTGTGGGGATCCCCCAACCATTAGATTATTTTTGTTGCTACTTAATAACTATACTCTAGCTGCTGTTGTGAACTGTCATGTAAGTATCTGTGTTTTATGATGGTCTTAGGGGGCCCCTGTGAAAGGGTCATTCTACCCCAACAGGCTCATGACCTACAAGTTGAGAACCATTGGTATACAGGCTTCCAACAGAATGGGTAGCTCAGGTTAAAGGTGTGTCTTTCCCACCTCAAGATCTATCTTTTCCCAGCTCAAAAGATCTGGATTAAAGGGGTGTAGCTTTCCAACTCAAAGATTCAGATTAGAACTATTTCAAACAAACAAACAAACAAACAAACAACAAACTCCTTCACAGGCAAGCCCTACATTTTTAGTTTCAGATGCAGACAAGGAAACAACCAGAATAGCCATACAAAGAAGCTAAGCTAACTGGGGCACCTTGACCCTGGGTTTCTAGAATAGAGTTTGGTAATTTCCACAGGGCTTTCCATCAAGGAGATCACATTCTAGTTAAATGTGAAATGGCGTCAGCAAGAATACAAGATGGAGGAACTTCTGCACTGTCTTGCCCTGTCACAGTAGGAAGCAGCTTTCAGTTTGCACAAAGGAAGTCTTTGGGTACACAAAATCTTTGTCACTAGTGAAAGCTCTTTGACAGTGTAAACCATATGACCAGGAACCAAGGGCAACACTCTGTGGCTGTCACAAACCTTGGAGTCAGACTCTCTCAGACCTCTCTGGGTAATGACTGCTAGGAATAAGTAAATTATACAAGACCTAACTTGTTCCCCATAAAACCTGAGAAATATGAGACTCCCAGACCAGGTAGCAAAATCATATCACAGCAAGGACTTGTGAACTTCCTGTTAGCCTCAGAGAGCCATGGTTTGGGCAGGCAGAGCCTTCCTGCTTTGCAATGCTAGACCAGATTCTTAATAACGGGTACAGCAGTCCAGAGAGAATCAGCGGGTGATCAAGTGGATGTTTCTTTCGGAGGCATAACACGTCCTGAGGATTTGTAATTTAAGAATTTGTTTCTCTAGAGCTGATGACATACTGTGCAGATTTCTCCGGTTAGGTCTGAAGGTGTCAAGCCTCAGTACCTGCCTCGGGCAGGCCACCAGCAGGGCAACATCCTTGGTAAGACGTAAAAGATGTTAGCTTGGAGTCCTGCAGGGGTGAGGCTGGGTTGGGGAAGGCCATCAAAGTCAACAGGTCCCTGCAAGCATCTACCACTTTGGCAGGCTTCTAGGAAGTGCCATAGCACCGAAAAGGGACAGGCTGCTTGCCACCCTCGGGACCTGAATTGCTTAACCATGTGCCCTTGCCTCATCTGTGAGTCTACAGAGAAGTGCCCATCGGGTGAAAGCCCAGCCTGCACAGGGAGCCAGTGTGAACATCCACTTCACACAGGAAAGCCCAGCCTGCACAGGGAGCCAGTGTGAACATCCACTTCACACAGGAAAGCCCAGCCTGCACAGGGAGCCAGTGTGAATATCCACTCAGTAGTATCCTTAGCTGCCCCTTCTGCAGTTTCTTCCCATCTATCCTTGCTAGTTCAGCCCCCATACCACCTCTGCTCTGGAAAATAGCTTCCTGGCCTTCTGTGTTTCCTTCCTCTCTCTCCTGCGAGGACCCACAGCATGTTTACCTGCACGGTGACAGATGGTCTCTCTGTCACAGACTCAGGCATCTACCAGACAGGATCTATCATCTCTCTGTGTCACTTCCCCAAACTCTAGGCCTGAGGCCAGAGCATCAAGCCGAGTGTATAATCCACGGCATCTCTGTCTAGGTTCTCTTGAACTCCGTGTAGGCCATGCTGCCTTCCGAGTGGGAACCCCAGCAGGTGACTGGAAAAGCCTCTCTGCTTACCAGTGTCATGTCCCCTGGAGATGGCTCAGCAACTGTGCCACTTTGCACCATCTGGGAAGCATGACACATGGCAGACAGCACTACTCCTAGGGCTAGAAGATGGTATGACGTCACGTATGCATGGAAAATGTTTAGGGCAAAGCCCAGTAGAGGAAGTGCTCAACGTGTCTAACATTATCACCTTTGTCTGCCCATGTTTCCTGTCAGAGCATCTAAGTTAGGATATGGGTAAAGATGGACCCTGAGCTCAGCCGTCCCAAACTGCCGTGTACCCTGGCTGGCCTCGGTGCTGCGGCTACCCTCAAGTGCCCGATACAATAGGCAAAAGTTGCTGGTTCTGAGCTGGCTTCAGCAGAGCAGCCAAGAGTGTGGGAGATGGCAGAGGGTGGGCATGGCGAGAGCTCTGCCCTTCCGGCCTCTAAGGCCCCAAGGAAGCAGATCTTTTCCAAGGCTAGGCTTGGAGCTGAAGAGTTTATGGAAAGGAAGATGCTGCCTCTGCCTGTCTTCCTGGGCTCTCAGGGGAGGTGTGGAGCATTCCTGTGGTTCAGGTTCCCCTGCCCTTCCTGATTACTATGCCCAGCTGGTGGCCTCTGTGGACTCAAGCTCTCCTCTGCTATGCATCTCTCTGTATTTGGAATGCATCTAAGCAGCTCCAGGTGGATGGCTAGAACCCAACGCCTGCGGATTGGAGCCAGGGGAAATGGTTCCAACTTCACAAGCCCACAACCCGGAAACCATTTTGGATAAGCCTTGCCTCATAGCACTTCTGCGCGGCCTTTGTGGCTGCTTCTTCAAACTGGGTCCTGGGAGGCAGGGCCAAGGGGATAAGCAGCAGGTGTGCAGCCCGCCTCACTGCAGGGTTCCCCAAGGCCAGCAGCTTTCCCCAGAGGACCATGGGGGCAGGTGGGCCCATGACTGCAGGACAGGGCTGCTCAGAGCACCCCAGCTCTGCCCCATTCTATACAGGACCTCACTGTGGATTCAGTGTCAGAGTCCAGAGGATTATGGAGGAGGAGACCCCCAAATCTCCTTGCTGTAGAGCATCAAAATGTATCTTACCCCAAGGATGACCATGTTGGTCCATCAGAAATATGCAAAGTCAGAACCTGGGCTGAGAGTAAAGCCTACCATAGGCCAAGCCCTTATCAGCCCTACTGGAACCTTAGATTGTTCATGTTCAGTAGGCCTCCCTCAGGGCTCTGCACTTCTATATTATCAGCTATCAATTAAACAGCTATTAGAGGCCAGGCTAAGTAAGGGTAGCCTGGGAGAGATCTGCTGGGCCCCTGGTGTTTCCAGAAACTCAGTCCAGTGGCTTGAATGAGCCATACCATTTTCTGTTTTTGAAAAAACTTTGTAAGATGTGAAATGTCAGAGTACTGACAACATTCGTGCCTAGTATCAGGAGAAATCGTGCTACAGAGAGGGTAAAATCACACAGTCTAGGTTAGCACTCTTCACAGCACAGCTTGCTTCCAACCGATCACAGACTAGCACGTGCTGGTCAGTAGATCTGGGCTAAGCCTATGTTTCCAGCCAGCTCTTAGTGTCAAGTATCTATAAAGCCATACTTTAGATAGTAAATTATTACGCTAATGCTGAGCAACCTCTTCATTAAACCTAAAATGTAAGTCAATTGATCTAATTAACTACCTAATTGCAGGATTTGATGGGAGAGGAACATAAGTCCTGAGACTAGGAAACCAGGCTCTTGAGGATGGGCTATATGTCTCTACTTGCCTGTCTAGATATGGATCCTACAATTAGCTATATAAAGCTAGATAGATAGATATCTACATATCTAGATAGATAGAGGGAGGGATACATGCATGAATGGATAGATGATGGATGGATAGAGGGATAGAGGGATGGATGAATAAGATAGTATAGATAGATAGATAGATAAGATAGATAGACAATAGATAAGGTGTAGTAGTTAATAGATGGATAGAATGGTTTATAGGTCTATAGATGAAATTCTGTTCTTCAGATAAGACATAAGAGGTAGATAAAATACTTCACACACTCCTCAATATTGTTAGAGTTAAGGTTCTAATAAGCCCGTATAAAAGACACAATTCAGATATTTTATTTATAAGCCAAATACCTAGATTGGTTCTATCTAGGGCTATCTACCATACTCCCCAGCTCTAAAGCCCCATGCTACTTGCTGCTTCTCCTAGCTACGTGGTTCTAATCCATTGCAGCTTCCTTCTTCTTGTCCATCCTCCAGTCCCACCTTACTCCTTCTATTGCCTAGTCACAGGCACTAGCCTTTTATTGACCAGTTAAACTGGGGAGAACCTTAACTTTTTCATGCTCATGGTATCACTGAGTACCTGAGCATCTGCTCATCGGGGCTGCAATACCTTGAGGAGCCAGTTTTAGCTATAGGATACAAGCAGCATCAGACAGACCCACTACACCTCAGTGGGATGTGAAGTGCCTCCTGAGGAGGAAGATAGCCAGGTGCTAAGGGCAGGTACAGTTTGAGAACAAATCTTAGATATCTTTGGGCACCCTGATCTCTCATCTGATTGGAAAAAAAGGAATAGCACCCTCAAGACAATGCATCAAATGCCAGCCTAAGGTGGGGGATTGCGGCAGGTCAGGCAGCTGGAGACTGGTCTCTTTCTTTTTTGGACTTCAAAAGCAGCAGCCCCCTTCTCTTGCTATCCGCTACAAATTGGGGAGGTGGGGCACCTGAAAATCCTGTTCTTTCCTTGATGAACTCTGTTCCCAAAATAAAGCCGACAAACTCTGTCAGCAGCTGGAACCGTCCCTCTTGCAGAGAGCACCTCGCTTGGCAGTTGACTTAAGCAGTTATTTGCAGGCTATAATTTTCATGAAAACAGTGGGGTGTGCCCGGCGGGAGATGTTTTCTACAATTGGAAAGAAAACAATGAGAAAACTTTGGAACAAAGAGCACTCAGATTCTCACCGACAATTCAGGGTCAAGGCTTAACAAAGACAAGCAAACTTTTCAAATGACTCAAGTGGAGTTAGGGAAGTGTGCTTCAGAAAGCACATAGCCTGAAAGACAGCTGGGGAAGAGAGCTTGTCTGCTAGAAGGGCCAGTGAAGACCCAGGGTTGTCCAGGGGAGGAAGTGCAGAGGTTCAGAAATGACAGCAGTGAACGGGGAGGAAGGATTTGGGCAAGTGAAAGCCACCAGGGTGAGATGGTGGCCAAGAGACAATGCAGTCTTGGATGCTTATCCCAAGA
Organism: Mastomys natalensis; assembly: GCA_021653895.1. NCBI lineage: Eukaryota > Metazoa > Chordata > Mammalia > Rodentia > Muridae > Mastomys > Mastomys natalensis. The sequence goes on along the minus strand of JAJTUV010000325.1, from coordinate 839,351 downwards.
TCTTGAAGGCACAGTCTAGGCGATGAGAAAGACACACAGAGGCACAAGCACTTCTGACCTGAGGCCGGAGGCAGACACGAAGACTGGGGTCAGTAGCAATTTGAGAGCAGCCTCCCTCCCTCCCTCCCTCTCGTTTTCATATTTAAGTTTCACATGGCCCTGGGCCTATAGGAAGAAAGAAGGATGAAGTAGATAAATGGGGGCCTTTGGGAGAAAAGAATCTATGAGAATCTTACCTCTCAAGGCCTCTTTCTAGTGGCCCTTAATTACCCCCAAACATGAACATGACAAGGTACCCCCGAAAACCCTTTTGGTTAGTGAATTCATACTGACACATGTGGCCCAAAGCCAGATGGCGATCCTCGGAAGGTTTAATTTCATTTCCCAGAACCAAGAGACACTGACAGAGCCCATAGAGACAGGAAATACTGTCAGCTTTAAGCAAGGCTATGCCTCTGCAGAGGGAACTCCTTTCAGCCTGAAGAGCAGGTGAGTGTGAAGGATGGTGGGAAGGCCTTTGCTCTTTATCCTAAGCCAGCCCAGATGCCTGCTGTGGCTTTGAAGAGACCCATCTGTGTGCAATGCCTAACATTCCTGGGTTGGCCATACACAGCTGTCTGTGAACAGCATTTGATGACGCAGAACTCAGCCTCCGATATTGGGGTTCATATTTGAATCCACTGACTGCTTTACCACTATGCCCATGACAGAACAATGCCACAAGAGTCTAGGACCTCGGCAGCTCTGGAGTAATACTGGCTCTCAAATACTTTCAGCAATTCCCAGGTTCTCTAAAGGGCGTTGTAGTTACACAGTGCCTTAGGATTTACTAACACTAGGTGCCGTAACAAAAATATTAACAGTCTGCATAAAAAAGCCTTCACAGTTGACCTTTGAACCTTTGACCTTTGAACCATGCAGACTGTGGGTACTTACCTTCTTCCCCTCAAACACATCCCATTGAGAATTTGCATGAAGCGTTCCATTGGCCAGAGACTCCCCACTAATAGCCTGCTTTTCACAGAAGCCTTGGTGACCACAATTGTCTTATGTCTACTTTGTATGTCATATACATTACAGAGTACCAAGCACTCAGAACCCGTGAGGGACTATCTTTTTGGGCGATGAGTTAATCTGCTTCTCTCTTGGGGATGGTTAGCACACATAGTGGCATTTTGAGCAGAGACTTGCAGCACGAGAGCCAGTGGCCGTAATCACAGGGGCTACACCGTATGCTCTGTGGTAAACGATGCAGCCATCATTCACTCCTGATCTTCACAGCTTTCTCAACCACAGATGGCCTCTCAAGTGTGCACACATTTTTGGAAGCTATGAAGTTCATCTTTGTAGGGGAATTTCCCCTAGTTATTTGATTGGCTGATAAGACAGACAAGAAGCCAATCACTGGGCGAATATATGGAGGCGGGATCTCCCCCAGGCAGAACAGGAAGAGAAGAGGAGGAAAGCGGGGTCAGATGAGTGGGAGGACAGAGAGAAAGAAGATGAGTTTTTGTTTTTTCCAATTTGTCACACAACGTAAAAACAGTGAAACCTTCACATAAGGAGATGTGTGAGTGTGCGGTCAAGCCTGTGTTGTTCGGAGTCAGCTGGGTCTGTCGCTCAGGGAGATCTGAGAGGCCTCTGTCCTGCATGGCACCCTCACAGGGAACTTAGGTCCTTCTGGGCTACCATCTTTGAACTCTTCATCCCTTTTGAACAGGCCCATAAGTTGTATGTCAATACTTAACACTTGCAGTGTCTCACATGTCTGATAGTGTCTGATAGATGGACATTTATTTGCCTCACAGGTCTAGGGAGGTTTTTTGTTTGTTTGTTTGTTTTTGTTTGAGACAGGGTTTCTCTGTGTATCTCTGGCTGTCCTGGAACTCACTCTGTAGACCAGGCTGGCCTCGAACTCAGAAATCCACCTGCCTCTGCCTCCCAAGTGCTGGGATTAAAGGCTGCGCTACCACTGCCCGGCGTCTAGGGAGTTTTAAGAGTGAGGAGTGTCTGGAGAGGAAGAAAACCAGCTTTGTCCTAACTCGGTGGAGAGGTGCCCACGAGAGAAAGGCTAGGGGGAGCTAGCTCACATCTTAAACCAAAACAGGTCAAGAAATTCCAGTGGATTAAGAAAAGAAATAAATAGCTCACATGAAGGAGGAAGACATTGTTGTTGTTGTTTTGGTTTCTTTGTTCGTTGAGACCGTGTTTTTGTCAGTTCCTTATACAAGCCACCACTGGGCTAGAGAAAGTCACCAACAAGTAAACTGCTACCTCACCTATGGGAGGCAGTCTGCTTTCCCACGGAGCTCCCCAGCCCCTAGAATAAAGATGGCTTCCTAGGAGGAGACATAGTTTGCTTCCCGTTCATTTAGCTGCTTTTCTCTTCCACACTTGTCCCCGGCATGTGACAAATGCTTAATTCATAATCTCCCCGGGAAGCAGAGTGGCTGGGGAGGTGGGCCAAGGTCATACCACATGGGTCCTGCTGCATGGCAGTGCAGAGGTTTGATCCCTGACAATCCAGTTCTAAGACCCACACTTGTTGTCTGACACAACGTTGCTTTGCCACTGTTCAAAGTTTTAAGAAGAACAAACCCAGAAGAAGCAAGAGGATAGGAACATCTTCACAACCCTGAGCCCTTCAGTTCACAGCAGCTGGGAAATGGTGGGCTGGGCCTTCTCTACTCTTTGATGACCAGTTTTGGCTTGGCTTTTCAGAGACTGTAACTGGAGGTCACAGACCTTATCTCCTGCATAGCTATGGCATACACAGCCTGCCAGGTGTATTCACCCTAGGTCCAAGGGCTGCATGTATCTCAGAACACCAAATACATGCTCCTAACACAAACATGAGACCTTTAATGTGATCCTTTGTGTCTCTGTGTGTACCTATGCATGTCCATGAATATGGAGGCCAGAGATCACTGTCACATTTTTTTGAGATCTCTCTGGTCTCTCACTGACTTGGAGCTTGCTGATTTCCCGTATCCCAGCTGATTCCCAATACCTAGAGACTCTTATGTCACCATGTCCCCAACATTTGTTTTACAGGACACATTAATGTGCTCGGCATTTTTACATAGATATTGGGGATCAAATTTTGTCCCTTATATTTTCCCAGCATGCATTCCACTGGGCAAGTTATTTCCCCATGCTGTGAATTGTGTGTGTTCCCAAGTTCAAACTTTTCAATGACAAAGTCCTGTTGCAATGTCAATACCCCAACCTCCCCTTGCAGCAGGAGAGAGTAACCATTGCTGCTTGCAGTGAGGTGTTTGCCAGGGCCCACTGAGGCAGCAGCCAAGCTAGAGCTCAGATGAAGAAGATCTCTGGTGAGATGTGGAAGCTAGCCTGTACCAGCTCTGCTATCAAAAATGTAGATTTATTCCCAATGTGTTCAGTGTCATCACATGGTAAGCCTTGGATTGGCCTTCCTCTCCATATGTAAGTCACAGGAATGAAGAAACTCTTCAGGTATGTATGTGCTTTGGGGTGAGACCCAAGAATCTAGGTGTGTCTGTGTGTGTGAGCTGCCAAATGTGGGCACTGGGAACTGAACTAATATAGGGACTGTGTGGGTGTGTGTGTGTGTGTGTGTGTGGTGTGTGTGTTAGAAATATTCCCTGGCCGGTGTTTCCCAGACTGTCCCAGTTTCTCTCCTCTGCCCTGCACCCCGAGTCTTCCGGGCTGTCTGCTCTTGTTAAGATTTGCCCTTTGCAAAAGCAGTAAGCATCCTTTACTGCTGCGCCCCAGTGTCCCCAGCCCCAAGAATCTAGGTGTGTATCAAGTTTCTCCCTGAGTTTCCTGGTCACAAAGGTGCAAATCAGGAGCTTTGGGCTCCATCTAACCCTGAGCAGGGACTCTCCAAAACTTCATACAAATTAGGAAATCTAGTCAGAGAGGGTCTAGATCTGAGGTGGGTTTGAAAGAACTTAGAGCCCAGTCGGTTAAGATCTCATTATGGGTCAGGTTTCAATATGTAAGCACTATGCAATTGTGCCTGTCTCTTTCCAAAATAGTTTTCCACCTTTGATAACATACGAGCAGCTTGGCCAAAGCCATGCAACTGGAAGAAAATCATGCCAATGAAATGGCATTCTGCCAATTCCAGGCAGAGCAAAGTCATGTTCTAAAGCAGAGCTTTAAAGACATGAGCTGTGAGCCCAGTGGGCCACACTGTTGCTGATGGTGGCCTAGTTTCACGGGGATAGCCCACCCACCCACTGGGACTCAGGAGAGCTGACTCCAGTGGTTTTCCACCAAAAGTCATGAGGGGTGACTCTCAAGGCTCTCCCCAAAGCACCCCAGGTTCTGACTGGCTCAGGAAGCATTTCTTCCATGGCCTCCCCCCAAGTCCCACTGTCCCAAAGCACCCAGCAGCAACAACCTAGGGTCCAGCCCGGCTGTGATGAAGCCACCTAGGGACAGCTTGGTCATCTCTGCCTGTCTGACAGTCAGGCCCCACCCACCATTCAAATCCAGAATGAACTCCTGTCTCTCAGTGACTGTAAAGCTCAGCCATCTGGACCTCCGTGGGAGTATTCAGCAGACTTCTGTGAGGGCTAATCTTAACAAGAGCAGACAGCCCGGAAGACTCGGGGTGCAGGGCAGAGGAGAGAAACTGGGACAGTCTGGGAAACACCAGCCAGGGAATATTTCTAAGACACACACCACCACACACACACAGTCCCTGTATTAGCTTTTTTAATAGCCCTCCTGAGTGAATGAGGTATAGAACAGACAGACTAAAGAAAATGGCTCTTGAAACTGAACAGAGAGGAATCAGGTGTGGCTACGCTGTTTCTCGAATTGTGCTGAAGTGTGAATTTATCTCTAATAAGAGGCAAGGCCTTCACTGGCCATACCCAACCCTCCACACTCAACACATAGACACATATTTACTATTGTCTATTTCAGACCAGGAAACCTGCACCATGCCAGGCATGTCCAGCAGTAAACACAGACACCATGGACCTCAGTGTCCATAGCTTGCCCTGGTTGTCCCTGTGCTTGTCATTACATTCCAGGCTAGTGCTGAGAGCATCTCATTTCCTTAGTGCTTTGAGGCAGGAGATGTTGCTCACCCAGACTACAGATGGTAAAACTGAAGATTAGAGGACTTACCCAAACTCAAAGGCAACTTACAGCCGCATGAGTGGAGCCCAGGGTTTGTTCTTGAAGCCCCAGTGCATTACAACGCCTGGCACAAGTCCCCAGAGCCCTGGAACTCACAGCTCCCCTCTTCTTCCTGATTGCCCAGGCCTTAGCCAGTCTCTGCCCTGCAGAAGCTACACGCAAAAAAGCCGTGTTTACTCAGGTGCCGGGCGTGATGGGCGGGGGCCTGGTCTGAGGCTGGGCAGCTTCTCACAGAGAGTCCTGGAAAAGAAAGGGCAGCAGTCAGAAGAGTTCAAAGCGACTCCTAAGGACAAAGGTGAAGAAGCTTCTGCTCAAACACACCTGCACTCAGCCAGGCCTGCCCATCCTCAAAGACAACTTCCGCCAGCCGCTGCTGTGGCCCGCACAGAGCCTTGGCTGCAGAGACCAGCCACCTCTCAGGAGTTGCTGGCATTCTCTGTGACCTGTGATGGCCTGGTGTCCTGTGATAGCCCAGTTCTATCCTCCCAGGCTTCTCTCTTAGGCAAACTGTCTCAGAGTGGATGGATCAGAGAAAGCTGGGCAAACTCCCTTCCTACACAGGCAGTTTTATGTTGGTCTGTTAGGCAGGGACTGAACGACTCTCGTACAGTGTAGAATGGACTGGACCTGGCGCACACATGCATCGTACATTGTTGATACCACTACCCCCCCTTACTGTCACTGTCACCCAGCCTCGGAAAGCATATTCACCAAGTACTAAACACTTTGCTCTGATCACTGTATCATCTCAGGGTTCCTCGTGGCTGAGGTTCCACATTGCCAGCCGGCAGAGCGGCCCCTCTCGCTATTCCACAGTGGTGACAGTGACAGGGACCAGAGAAAGCAGCAGTCTGTTCTCCACAAGGCTGGACAGGCCACAGAAGAGTTCCCTGGCAGTCCATAAACCAACTCTAGCCACACTGGCCATACCTGTCTACATCAGAAGCTCCTCCCTTCCCCTCTCCTCCCCTCCCTCCCCTCCCCTCCTCTCTCCCTCTCCCTCCCCTTCCCCTCCCCTCCCCTCCCCTCCCCTCCCCTCCCCTCCCCTCCCTTTCCCCTCTCTGTCTCTGTGTAAAGGTGAATGTGTAACACTCCAGTCTGCCTGATACCAGGCAATCAGCTAGATGCTTGGAAGCCCCTAGAAAAGTCAGTTTGAAGCAGAACTTGGCTGCCAGTCAACAGCCAGTACTGGGTTTGAATCCTGGCTCTGTCATATGTTACTCTTGATAAGTTTAGTAAGCTACCCAGCTCTTGCCTCTCCATTCCCCAATCCAGAAAATGAGCACAATATTGCCCTTGACAAGGTATTAGAGGAACTAAGTACTAATAGAGAACTACTAACTACCAGTTAGTGGAAAGCAATGAAATGATTCACATAATGGTCTTAACATACTTCCTCAAGCACAATAAATATGAAACAAACATAAAAACAAACAAACAAAAAAATAGCAAAATTTGATCAAACTGAACTTTTCTTATATTGTCAAATTCGTGAACAAACCCATCCGGCTCCCAAACCTCTGAATTTAGCCAAAGAAAGACACTTCCAGGTCCCGGATCTCTCTTACCTACAGGAGAGATGTAGCCAGCACCCTGGACCCTATTAACAGAGGGTGAATTTTGCTGTTTGAGGAAGATCTTTAGAAAGCTCCAAACCAGGGCAGGATGGGGGTGGGATTAGAGTTGCCCTGTCCTCTACCCAACGAACCCAGAATCTATTGTTCTGGTTCAGGTGGGCCTGGGTTTGAGGTAACTCATAGAACTGAAACGCCAAGCTGGTCAGGGAAGCAGCCTTTACCACCGACATGCATCTTCACAGACTGTCACACAGCCAAGCTGCCTGCACCTGCAGCTGGAGTCTGCTCTTCCATGAACATCGAAGTCCAGTCCTAACCAGTATGTGTCCCATCACTGAGGCCCTGGGCTTCTGCATAACCTCAAACCAAGTCCCAAATAGGACGTGGTTGCTAGGACACCTATTGAGTGGAGCAAACTGATACAGATATTACTGCGTGTTAGGATGGAGACCGCTGCAAGAGCCTGTGGCTGCTGTGATGCCAAGAACAGCATGAGGTACTATACAAGGCTGACTGGGGGTGGGGCTCCACAGACACTGCCCTAGACCTTTTGGGGCTGGCACAGAGCAAAGGGGTGGTTGGTGGAGCACTCAGAAGAGACAGTAGATGTGAACCCAGCTATGTGGTCCTCATGTCACAGTGAGATGTCACTGCCTAAAGAAAGACATCAGGGAGACGAAGGAGGGTAGCAGGGACACAGATGGAGGGAGGGTCAGTGAAGGCTTTCTAGAGGAAAGACATGGGTACTGGGAAATGAACTAGGTTAAGGTACATAGTGGGACAGGCAGATGACGGACAGTGGAATGCCACAGGAAGGTGACAGGCACTGCTTAACGGAGCCAGCCAGGTCAATCACTATGACGTGGGATAAGGAAATCAGGCCCTGGCACCTAAGCAAACATGCCTTTACCCAGGCAACTCAGGGTAAAGAAGTGCCCATGGGCCCAGGGAGACTTGGCAGGGTGACCTGTGGACACATCACAGAGACCTTCTCTACTGGGTGAGGGACACAAATGAGTATCCCTACGTAGTGACTGTGGGCTTCAGGGATGCATGCCATTAGCAGAAGCCAATGAAGTGTTCATAGCAGGCTGTTCTACATTGCAGTCTTGTCTTTACCCCAGATGAAAGTGCTCAGGCCTGCACATCTGCTTCTGCTATTTCTGCCTGTGGGCTCTGTCTGATACTAAATATTACCCTCTCGCTCATGGCTTTCTGTGAATGGCACTTTCATAGGCGTTTCTGTAATAATTAACTCTCTTGAGGTCTTTCATGTCTTGGAGTTGATGAGGGTGACAGGGACTGTCAGGAGTGATGAATAAGCCAAGCAGGTTTGGTCAAGAAGTGACAAGAGTAGAGCCGGCAGGAATGCCTGATGGTGCCGATGGCATGTCTCCAAGTGTGCGCCATCTTGGCTGGCTGTGGTGCTGTAGAGAGGGGCTCCCAAGTCAGGTTAGTTTAGAAGACTCTTGCTGAAAGGGTGTTGAACAGCCTTCCCAGCTTTGAATCTTCTCAGCCCCTCCCCTGTGCAGGCAGCACTGAGCCCCAGCCCCAACCTCTGCATGGCCCATATTGTCATACTGCAAGGACAGGGAGTATACATGCAGAGCCTGTAATACAAGCCTACAACCCCAGCTATTCTGGAGGACAAGATAAGAAGATTTCCATTCAAATCCAGTCTGAGAAACTTAATAGTACTGGAGAGAGAGAGAGAGAGAGGAAGAAGAGGAGGAGGAGGAGGAAGAGGGAGAGCTCTGTGTGTGTCTCTGTGTGTGTGTAGCTCAGTGGTAAGCACTTGTCTAGCATATACAAGACCCTAGGCTCAATCCTGAGGACCATAAAAAGAAAAGACAGTGATAGACACATCATAGCACGTAGGGGTGTCAGATCAAACTCTCAGCCAGCTACTGTAGAATGGTAGGTGCAGCACACGCAGTTTGATGTTAGAAATGCCCAACTGAGGGCCTGGGCAGGGTCCTGCTCCCTCTGAAGGCTCTGGGGAAGGCCTCTTTCTTGTCCCTTCCTGACCTCCATTGGTGTCCAGCAGCCTGTGACTTTCCTCAGCACATGAACATGTCACTCTCCTCTCTGTCACCTTCCTAGAGTCTCTAGGTCTTCACTGATAGCCCACCCTAGTCCAGTGTCACATCACCTCAACATGGCTATACCACCCATATCCCATTCCAAATATGAGCATATTCACAGGGTCCCAGGATCAGGACTTGGACATTGTTTTGGAGGGGTAGGGGTGTCACTAAACCTACTATGGATTAAAGAGAACAGAAGAGTGGAAACAGCGGGAGCTCAGCACAGAAGACTCTGCAGCCAGGCTGTGCTCTGCAGCCTCTGAGGGATCTAGCACAGGCTCTCGGGCTCATCTTTGGAGTCTGTATGGAGACATCCTAGCACCAACCACGGAGCATGGTTGTAGGATGGAGATTATAAAATCTACATAGGGCCCAAGCCTTCAGTCCCAGTAAGGGCAATGGGAAGGGAAAAATTATTTGTTTCTGTGTGGTTGCTAAAATCCCTTCCTGAGATATGTGTTACATATACAATGTCTGCCCCTCCTTCTCAGGTCATAATATCCAACCAAGGTCCAAGCCTACAGAGGTCACCCCAGGGAACCTGTGAGTCTATCAGGATTACAAACAAAGCTGTGGGTGAGGGGTTACAGGCTGCCACACTAGAAAGTCTGCACCCAGCATGGATGATAACTCCTCCAATGGCCACACAGAGGGAGCCCCCTACCCTACTCCATTCGGAGTCCTATACACTCTAGCCTAGTGGTTCTCATGTGCAGCCCTTTAATTCAGCTGCTCGTGTTGTCATGAACCCCAACCATAAAGGTATTTTTGTTGCGACTTTATAACTGTAATTCATAATAATACTATTATGAATCCCAATGCAAATATCTGTGTTTTCTGATGGTTTTAGGTGACCCATGTGATAAGGCGATTTGAACCCCAGAAGGGTTACAACCCGTAGATTGAGAACCACTGCTGTAGCCCCTCTCTAAAACCCTGAGGCCATGTGCAATTAGGGCAGAATTGCATACAGCTGGTTGGGAGATTGGGCGATGACTTGATTGCAGGCAAGAGGCCCATGACCTTCCCCTTCCCTCTATGGGATGTGGGGTTGGGGGAGCAGGAGGAGAGCAATCAGCAAGCCTGGCATAATGCTCTTTTGAGTACAGCTGGACTTCTGCAGGTGGTGGCCGTTTGTCTCCAAGGAGAGTCCTCAACAGTATGGAAGACAGGTAGGCACGGACAAGACTCTTGTCTTCATTTTGATGGGACCCATCTTGAGTACATCTGAGGAAATCCTCTACACAGCTCATCTGGTCAGACATGAGAAGCAGCAAGCTGCACACCGGGTAAAGATCTCCTGGGGAGCATCAAATATAGACTGTCTGTCCATCCGTGTGTCAGTTCAGACACACATCAGTTCAGTCATGACACATCAGACAAGCTGCCAGGGTTTGGGGGGGCCTGTGTTCTTCTCTAAGCGGGATGATGGTTCCTCACTCACACCTTGAAGATTAACATGAGGAATGAGGTAATGCAGAGAAGAGCTTTATGATAAGCAATTCCCTGTCTATGTTGTGGAGCAGGTGACTCTGTCCCTCAGTGCACTGCTCCCATACTTTGGTGCCAAGGTGCGGGAGAACCAGACAGAGGCAATCCACCATAACTATAAAGAAATGCGCCTCAGCTTGTGAGGCCACAGGGAGCCATGCTAGACAAGGAACAGTGCAATGAGCTGAGTGACCAGGTTAGCCATCCAGGAGCAATCACTCATAGGTCTTGACTGGGACCAGATGACCAAGTGCTGAGACAGGTGAGCATGGCTCTGTCCATCTCTGCTGGAGCTCAGAATGCAGTAGGAGTAGAGAGAAGTGTGGGTCCCCGGGTGATCACAGTGCAGGTGCAGCAGATGGCATCCTATCACAAACTTTCAGGCAGGACAGGGCCTGGCAGAAACCACCTCCCTTTCCAGGGTAGGAATGTGAGTTCCCGGGGGGTCTGGCTCCTCTAATTTATGGGGCCTGTGAGGGCTCAGCCTGCACCAAACCCACCTTTAAAGATGGGAACAGAAGCAAGTCTAGCCTCCAGGCCATGAAACATATGCACAAACACAGGCACTAGGTACAGGTGTGTCCTCAGAACCTCTGGTTGGGGGGAGCTGGCACAGGTCCACATGCACTGGGCCTGAGGGGAATGTCAGCACTCCCTCCCAGACTGTCTATGCAGCTACCTGCTTCCACAACCAGCATGAAGTGTGGACGCCTGTGCCAGCAAGGAAAACATTTCCAACCTGGGATCCCCTCTGGTACAAGGTGGAGCCTTCGAGGGCCACACGAGAGAGTGTTCTGGGCATGGCGATGGTTGGTATGAGTATTAACTGGATGCTGAAGGGTGCTGTGGTCTGAGTCCACCCCTAGCACGGTGCTTAATGCTTAGTGGATCCTCGCAACGCTGAAGTTCATATTTTGGTCAATTATATTTCCCAAGTGCCTGTAGGACAAGTTGGAGAAGGCCCTAAGATCACAAATCAAGGGCCAAAGAGACGAGTATTGGAAGAGGTCCATGGTCCCAGGAGTTCCGGTTCTGTCCGGAGTATTTACTCCTTTGCAGCACCATCAGAGACTCTAACTCCTCATGAGACAAAATGAGGTCTCTGTGGGTCCCACCCCACTAGGCAGCATTGTGGACACTACTGCTTGTGAGGTTGGCCGCCATGATCACGCAGGTGGCCGCCATGCTCATGTGGTTGGCCACCAGTAGCACACAGGGTTTCCAGTATTGGTTACTGACACTGTGTATCTAAAGTTGTAGTTTGTGTAAACTAAAAGCACCAAATCTTAGGTATTGTTGAGAACTATGTGGCCTGTATACCCATCTCCAGAGTCAGACAGCAACGTTTAATGCTCCCAGTAACTATAAAAAACCCCCAGTGACCTTTCCAGTCCAGCTCTGCATCCTGGTTTGCTTCTCTGTGGCTGTGACCTGAGGAAGAAGGGTGCATTCACCTTATAGATCACAGTTCACCATGGAGGGAAGTCAGGGCAGGACTCAGGCAGGAACCTGGAGGCAGGAACTGAAGCCTAGACCGTGGAAGAGGGTTGCTTACTGGCTCATTCATGGTTTGCTCAGCTGCCTTTCTTAAGTAGCCCAGGTCCACCTGCCTAGAGATTGCACCTTTCACGTGGGCTTGGCTCTCCTATGCCGATTAGCAGTGAAGAGCGTGCTCACAGACCAGAGGGATGGAGATAATTCTCTAACCGAGGTTCCCTCTTCCCAAGTTGACAGCAAAGCTTGGTCCTCAGCAGGCCTCCTTGTTCCCAGAGGCAGCATCTTCAGAGTCGCAGCATCACAGATGAGCTGCATCTCCCAGGCCCCGCCCTTCCATCTGGGGTTCTGCCCAGCATACTGCTCATCCATGCTGTTGCGGGTATTCTCAGTTTGTTCTTCCTCCTCGGTGCATAGAATCTTACTAAATATTTATTCTCTATTCCTGTTGATAACCATTTGCTTTATCTCTAGTTTGGGGCTGTTATAAATAAGTTCACTATAAACACCCCCTGTAAATATTTCTTTACAGGCACACGTTTTCATATCTTTTTGGTAATAATTAGGGTAGAATCGTTGAGTCGTATTTTAGACAGAATCTATTGTACGAAAAAAAAACCTATTTTCCAATAAACATTAAAATAATAAAAATTAAAATCATATATTAAACAAGGAATGCCTGCATTGGTTACTTTTCTATAGCTGTGATAAAATTCTAAGACATAAGCAACTTACAGAGGAATTTATTTGAGCTTATGATTCCAGAGGGCATCATGGCAGGAGGTGGGGCAGATAGCAGTAGACATGATAGCCAGAGTAGGAAGCTGAGAGCTCACCTCCTCAACTACGAGCAGGAACCAGAGAGAGCAAACTGAAACTGGTGGGAGACCGGAAGCTCTCTAAGTCCACCCCAAGTGACATAATTTCTCCAGTAAGGCCGTACATACCCCCCCAACCTCCCCACAGGGTGCCACCTACTAGCAAATGAGTGCTCAGATGCCCGGGACTATGGAAGACATTCTCCTTTAGCCATCACATTGCCGAACTGGTTTTGAAAACACTGTTACCATCGTACACTTTCACTTGCAATGCACATGAGCTCTAGTCTTCCCACATCCCCAGCTCTGGCTTACGGTCCCTAGTTCCAGCCAGTCTGTTTCACTGAGGCACGGAAGGTAGGTCACCGACCACTGAGGATGTAAAACGTTTCCTGTGGCTGTGATCATTTACATACCTGCTTTTGTGAGACCTGAACTTTTGTTTGTAAGCTTGGCTTCTTTGTCTTTCTGTTTTAACCTATTGATAGAAGTATACCAATATTTTGCTTAAGACTGAACCTGTCTGCCTCTTGACAGGAGAAACCACCTAAGTCTTACCTTCCCCAGGAGTTGGTACAAAGAGACCCTAAGGAACAAGCCAGGCCTCAGGCTTGGACTCACAGCGCATGCACCTCAGAGATGTTTCTGTCCGTGTGTGGCTAACATGGCATTCACGATCTTCATGGAGTCTTGCAGTTGGTGCTTTTTGTATCTTGCCCACGAAAGCTTTGCTCACCCCGGGGCTGCGACTCGTGTAGGATTTTCTTTGCTTGTATTCTGGAAGTTCTTCTGTTTCTAGGTTTTATATTCAGACCCATGATGCACTCACATGGTTTTGTTTTTAAATTGTGGTGGTTGTCTAGCGCCATAAACGCTGAGGAAACACACAAGCTCTTTGCAGGATTGGACCTGACTTGAGCCTCAGGCTAAAGACGTCATTTCAATCCTAAGAAAGGCCTTTTGTTACAGTCAGGGCTTCGACCTGTCTCCAGAGATCACACCAACTGACCGCAGGCCACAAATGACTGGCTTCACATCCACTAGTCAAACAAAATGCTTCCTCCCCTTCCCTGGATCCACTGAGAGGCACTAAAATTTCATTTGCAATCCAACTCTGATAAGCACAGTGTGGCCCAACAGTGGCACAGGAAGCCATGGAATCTTAGTTTAGCCTTAGGATAGCCACCAGGAGGAGGCACCAAGGATTCTGGAAGTCCCAGTCCCCAAAGCTGGTTGTGTCCCAGGGGCCCCTAACAGCTGGGAAGATAGTATGACCATGCCACCAGAAACAGACAGCACCAAGCACATGAGGCCTGATGTGGTGGGCTCAGAACTTCCATAACCATGACAGTAGGTACAGGGACACATTGGTGTGGACAGAGGCAATGTTAGGACATGAGGTAGACGTCTCATGATCTCAGAAGGAAAAGCCTTGAACAAAAGCTGTGGTCTTAGGACAAGTACTGTCAGCCCAGTCTGTGACCTGTGAGCCATGTTCCTTCTACCCACAGAACACTTGGAGATGGCTGTAGGCTTGGATTTTTCAAAACCTGCTTAATAAGGGTTCTTAAACGCTTCAACCTCCCTTCTCGCCTATTAGAGGTAGGGGAAAGAAAGGTTAATAAGAGATGAGGGATGTGGACCTCTTCTTCAGGGTAATTCCAGTTTTTGTTGTCAGGATATCAGCAATCCAGGCCAAAACACCAAACACAAGTCAGTAGCAGGGGCTCAACCCAGAAGAAACCACAAGGCTCCACTGAATTGGCATGAGTCTTCAGAAGTGGCAAAAAGCAGCATTTTCACAAGACAGCTTCCAGAAAAACATCACATGACACAACTGAGTCCCCAAAGAAACCAGAAATTCCCACTTCCCATGGCCCTCCTGGCCCCTGGGTTGATCCATGTTGCGGGGTGGGGTGGGGTGGGGTGGTCTTGCCTATACCTCAGTACCCTGAGAGCCCTCGGGCTCTGCGGGCATACTGACACACCCCTTGTCACTCATGCACACTGTAGGGACCAAACACTGGAATCCTGGCACTGCTACTTGGGACTCACAGATGACCAGGGTCTTGCTCTGGTTCAACTCCTCAAGAGAGAACAGGGTGTCACAGCTAGTGAGCATGAACCCAGAGAGCTGAGTGGGCAGTCTGACTCCAGAGGCAAGAGACTCCCCAAGGCCACTGGTTCAGAGGGGCCTGCCTACACCCTCAGTCTCCTGAACACAGGCCTCAGATGGAGTTCAATGTTGAAAATGGGTGACCACGTTGTATGGAGCAGAAGAGCTAGCTGAGTCAAGCTGGGCCACACTGCAGAGGAGAAAGCCTTATGTCACCTCTTTCCTCAGAAAAGAAGCATCACCTGAGGTGACCTGTGACATTCTGGGTTCATCTGCAACTTAAAGAGTTTTTAAAAAGCCAAGTTTTCTTCCCTGAGTCTCTTTCAAGAGTGTCATCTGAGCATCGTTTATAACTCAAATAATTCTGGTGTCAATTGTGTGTCTTTAATGAGCCCTGAAATTTTCATAATTATCCTTTTTTTTTCCAAAGACATAATTATAGGTTAGAGTACATGCTACAGACAAGACATTTAAATAGAGCTTTTTACACACTTAGGCATTCTGCCTCTTCCTTCAGAAAACATTTTGAAGAGAGTTTCCAATTACCCTTCTCCTGCTTTTCTTCCTCTGAGCAAACACCAGGAGGTAGGGTGATCATTGTCCCCAGGCAGTGAGTGTTCTACGGCTGGCTAGTGTACCCAGCCCAAGACTGTCTCCCTGTGTCCCCACTGAGCACAGAGACTGGCGGAGGTGGCCTAGAGTACTGTCCTGTATGGAAAGCCCAGGTTAACCCCCAAGCAGTCTGATGAGGACAAGGGAATGAATGTATTAAGCTCTTATTGATGCTACGGTCAGAACCTGTACCCAGCGATAACCTAGGACCTCATTTGTTCCACGGCTTGAGTTTGAACTGGCAGGTTGAGGAGCTGAGACAAGACAGAGAGACTTAAGATGAGTGTCTGCCTGAGACAAGGTGCTTCGGATGTAAAGGGTTATACGACCTGCTCTTCCAAATCCTGTGTCTCCAGCTCTTTCTTGTTGAGTGACTAAAACTGACCTCCCCCACCCCATTTCTAGAGCTGCTGGGCATGTGTTTACTTCTGAGCCCAATAACCCATGTTTTGGGGAGAAATCTAGGGAAGGAGAAAACACATGTAGCCAGTTTCAGAGGAGAGGCTCCAGGGACCTCTGTCCTCCAGCTGGCGTCCAAGAGGAAACACAACTGCCTCTGGCACAAGAAGGGAAGAAGGTGCCAGCACAGCTGCCCAAGGTGTGGGGCCAGCCAGAGAGAGGCCCTGTGGGTGGAGGGTGTCCACTCATGTCCGGCAGAGTACTCAGGAGAAAGGGCAAGGCAGTTCAGGCAAGAATTTGACATACCAGCTGCAGGGAGTCTGGGCCCATTACAGTCCAGCAATCCACAAAGCATGCTGGGAACGCTCAGGAAAAGAAAAAGATCCTCTGGCTTGGGAGTTCTGCTAAAGACCTTTTCACAGTAGCATAGGGATCGACAACACTCCCTCGTGTTACCCTCATGTAGATCTTGTGTTCTTGGGAGAGAGGGGATCTGACACCAAGCAAAGATAAGATATCAGATGATTTCAGATAAGTAGGAGAAAAAGCATGATTCTGTGGAGGAAGGCTTCTGTTGGAGGGACTTTTGAGCTAACCCACCTATGACATCAGCATCTCCCCCACAAGACCCTAAGGCAGAGAGGTACAGGCTGGTTCAGGCACCCAAGGCTGGAGCAAGCAGGGCTCTGCAGAGCAGGAAGATGCCAACCATGAGACAGCAGTGGAAGCTGGCAGGTCTGTGGCAGTCAGCTCCTAGCCTTGGCCTCTGTGGGACTGCGTAAGGGTATCCTGGTTCTTGGCTGGGCATGGGCCTAGAACCCCGAGACTCCAAGGAAGAAACGGCAGGAGTTCGGCCATGCCCCCAGAACTCAGGGTCCTGAAAAGCAGTCCAGTCTCCATAGACCTACATTGTTCAGTCACGTAGGCCATTACAGCCCCTCCCAAAGTGCACAGGTAGAGGGTGTAACTACAGGCCTCAGGCCCTAGAGATTTACATACTAATGAAGGTCAGAGGGTGGAGCCAATTAAACATTGCCCCCAGAACCTCCCCCTTTCTCCCTCCCTACTTAACCCAGGTCTGCCCTGAGTTTGGGGGGGTACATCCAGATCCATCTACCATCTGCCATGACAATAAAGCCTTTTGGAACCAAGGACTTCCTCGTATCATTGGGGCCTGCTGGGCCTGCCGCCACTGAAGCCTCCAGCCCCTGGAACCTGGGACCTTTCTCCGGTATGTGACACAGGCTGCCTGGAAGCCTCCAGGCAGCCTCCACCCCACAGGTCCCGGGCCGCTGTTGAGTAGGCCTCCATCTTGTAAGAACTTGGAGTTCTCACAATGAGGGCCCCAGGAAATGCCTGGAGAGCCTAGTTCTGGATCATTCTGTTGTCTGAGCAAAGGTCCAGCCCAGCAAGGTAATGGAGGAACTTTATATCGTTTCTAGCTGCTTTGAGCAGTCATTTCACATCTCTAACCACATAGCCGATGTCCTAGCAGGTGGGCGGGTTTTCCTCACAGAAGATAAAGGCCACTTGGAGAGTTTCTGTCTCTGCAGCCTCCCCCACCCTGCCTGTGTGGGTGGACACATCTGTGTATGCAACACTTCAATAAAAAGCCTTCACACAGCACACTGGACCGCCGGGGAGACGCGGCCCGTTTCATCCAACTGCCAAGAATCTTCTTTAAAGTCTCCCCTGCCTTGTTGAGGGGCCAGCCACTTGCTCCTGACCACTGTTGTTATGGCTGTCTCGCTTCCTGAGACACACTGTCCAGGAACAGACACCCCTGGCAAGCTGCAAAGGTGAGCTGGTGGCCAGAGGTTCACCAGCCCTACTCTCCAAACAGCCTTTCAAGTGACTCTCCTTAACTGCTCCGTGAGGAAATGTTTTTTTCTAGAATGTTCTGTTCAAATGACCCTGGGAACTATCAGGACAAAGGGACCAAGGGGAAGCTAGGGAGACCTATGACTCCACATGCCCTCCCCTCCCCTACCATGAAGGACTAGGGAGAGCAGAGGCCTCCTTCAGGCTGTTCCTGGGCGGCTCTTTCTTCCTTTGCTCTCAGGATGACAAGTTATGTCCAGGCTCAAAGTTGAGAGAATGATTGATTGGTGATGTCTGACTCGAAGCAGCACAGGCCTTGGAGGCATGCTGCCACTTAATCCCCTCCTAGCCAAGGCTGGTAAGTTTGGATACATCAGACAGAGAACTTTCTCTTCTCTGTAAGTGGGCCCCTCAGAGGCACCTGGGAGCCACCAGCTAAGCACTGTCTCTCTTGGCTAGTTATTGCACCTCAGTACAGGGTCCACAGTAAGAACTGCCCAGTGCTTCTCAGACCTAATCCCTTCATTTGATGTGAAATTTCCCCATTTTCATGGCAACTAAAACAGGTCTCAAACCCACAATCCTCTGGGGCAGTTCTCCACAGTAAATGAAACAGGTTGTAGAATCCCTGATAACTAAAACCAAGGTAAGTGGTATTTTTTTAATCCTGAATATGGATAGCCAGTTTAACTATACTTGTATGTATGTCCACTTTAAAGAGTCAGAGGACCAGGAATTTGAGGCAGTCTTGGCTGGGAGTTGTTGAGGTGAAGTAGCCGGGCTATAGGAGACCTGTCTCCAGAAGGACAATTTAACTTTTTTTTTTTTTTTTTTTTTTTTTGGTTTTTCGAGACAGGGTTTCTCTGTGTAGCCCGGGGCTGTCCTGGAACTCACTCTGTAGACCAGGCTGGTCATCGAACTCAGAAATTCCGCCTGCCTCTGCCTCCCAAGTGCTGGGATTAAAGGCGTGCGCCACCACGCCCGGCTCAGAAGGACAATTTAAACGCATTTGGAGAGCTGTTACTTTTGGGGTCTTACCTTTTAATGCAAGCCTCCACTCTTGGGGCTTCGATTGCAATAGACAGGCACGGGCAGATCCAGCTGACCGGAAAACAATATATGCATGTCTTTGTTGACTGGCAGGCTTAATTGGCAGCCTCATCCTATTTAATTGCTAGATTATCAGTAATGACAGTGGATGATTGCATGTAAATGTGGAGTGAGATTCTGTGCTGAAACATTTTCCACAGATTGACACCCTGGGTACTCACAGCTGGGCTTCCTGTCTACACGGACCTTGCCCTATGCCTTCTATGCTTCTGAAGAAGCAGTAACCCTTTGGAAAGACAAAGTGGGAAGGAATTCTGGAACACTAGAAAGTGGTCCATCGAAAGCCCATCTGAGTTATTCTTACCATTTTTTTTTCCTATTTGGACAATACAAGTATTCCAAACCCCGTTCATAGAAAACTAAGCCAGGCGTGCTAATCCATGCTCATAATCTCAGGACTCAAGAAGCTGAGGCAGGAGGATGCTGTGAGTTTAAGAATGTGAGATAAGCCTGGACTATGTGAGTTCCAGGTCAGCCTAGACCCTAAAAGAAAGAAGGAA
This sequence comes from Mastomys natalensis, assembly GCA_021653895.1. Classification (NCBI taxonomy): domain Eukaryota; kingdom Metazoa; phylum Chordata; class Mammalia; order Rodentia; family Muridae; genus Mastomys; species Mastomys natalensis. The sequence continues at coordinate 820,187 of JAJTUV010000325.1, read as the reverse complement.
AGAAGGAAGGAAGGGAAGGAAGGGGGAGGGAAGAAGAGGGAGGGAAGGAAAGAGAGAGAGAAAAGAGAGAGAGAGAGAGAGAGAGAGAGAGAGAGAGAGGTTGGTGGCTTATAAATCTATTCTTATCAGTACATCTCACAGTCCATGACACAGGGCCTCCTTGTTGGTTGCACTGAGATGGACCCATTGCCATATAAAGAGCTAGCCTGAGCAATCACCTACGTTTTCCCCAAAGGTTTCTTAGGTTGAGAAGTGGTTTGAGCTGCTCTTGGGAGGCCCTGTGCAAGGACTTACGGTCCCTCTAGGCTGCTTCAGGATAGAAGGGAAGTGAGCAAAAGCCCATCCCTATGCTGCCCTGCCTGTGTCCTTGTCCTAGGCTGAGGGAACACTCCTCCCACTGTATCTAAACCATGTCTGACCCCCAGGGGTGTGCGTCTGGAGCCAGCCACTGATCAGCTGTAAGCATGATGTCTGAAGCCAGCGCTCAGCTCCCTCTGCTTTCTGCAAAGCTATTGGACAGAAAATGCTCCCACAGAAAGACAAAGGCCTCATAGAACAGGGTTGCTTAACTTATTCTCCTTATAAGCCCCTTGAACCCAGGAAAATCTAAGGATGTCCCTAGTTATGCAGGCGTATAAAGTTATCATAAAAATAAAAACATTTGCTGGTAATAAATTACAAAGAAAAATGTTAAACAACGCTTTATATATTATGTATATATAATATTTATATATGTGTGTTTATATTTATTTTTATATATTTATATAGTATATCTAAGGCAAGTGGCAAGATTACATGTATGTATGTATGTATATTTATATACCGAGTTAGATGTGCTTCCCCCCTTAAGGAATTAAATCTTGACAAATATTAATATTGCTGGAGAAAGAATTTTTACATCTCTCTGAATTAGTCAGAATATTCATTTTATAATCACCAATGTCAAGAATGTGCCTTCACATAAACATCTAGCACAAAATGACAGGCATATATGAGGATGATTTGGGGATTTTTTTTTTCAGAAATTCCATCTTAATCCTAAAGTCAGATTTTATTTAATGATCTTTATAATGAAACTCAAGTCAGAAACTCAGACAGTAACTTTTAAAGTGGAAGATCCTAACAACACAAACCAAAGACAGACTTACATCCGAGGTAAATTGTTGTGGTCCGCTGCAGTGCGAGTGCCGGGCGCACAGTGCTGAGCAGGAGGCGCCGAGCCGCTCTGCTCTGGCAGTTTGAATGTGACAAGTTGTCTATGTTGCTGAACCAAGGATCAGATAAGGGGTGGTCTCAAGCCCCAAATTATTTATTAGATAAGGCTGTGTGTCCTAAACCAATAAGATCGGGAATTTGGGGGTAAGTCCTGCCCTATGGGAGGGGAGATCAGGAATGTCTCAGGATATGGGACACATCACGCATTGATTATAAAATAAACATTCTGAGCCGCTCGGAGAAACGCAAAAATTCTTTGTCTTTTAAAGTCACCGTCTCTTGCCAAATCAGCAAGCCAGCCATTTTTTATTTTTCTTTATGCTGCCGGCTTTCCTGTGGAGTAATACATTAAAAATGCTTTACACTGGGCACGGCGATGCCCACCTTTAATCTCAGCACTCCCTGGCAGAGGCAGGCAGATCTCTGTGAGTTGGAGGCCAGCCTGGTCTACATAGAGAATTCCAGGCCAGTTATGGCTAGATAATGAGACCCTGTGTCAAAAACCTCAACCTGCACCGCCCACTCCCACTCCCACGCTTCAGTTTTTACTTGTTATTCACTTATTTCCCATATTTACATGCTGAAGAATGAAGATAGGAAAACACTGTTTTTCTTTCCTACAACTGAATTTATAAAACCCTGGATGTATACTAAAACACCTCAGTTCATAACACACAATAATAGCACTGCCCCTGTTTCAGCGGCATCTCCTGGATGGCACCGCAGTGGCGTGCCTGCATGCATGCGCATGCGCAGTGCAGAGTCCCGCTGTGACTCCTGCAGGAGGCTGTGACAGCGCAGGCGAGCTGGCAGGAACATCTAGCACTAACTGGGCATGGGGAGGCTTCCTTGCTGTGTGCTTAAAACCTTTTACTCTCATCCATTCCCTTCCCAGCCCCACATTCAGTTATACGACCTCATACGAGGTTGTGGCCCACAGATGGAGACGCTGGAAGTTAAGTCAACCTGTCTCTTGGCTTGCCTGAAATGTTCTGTAGTAGGAATCTCACACCTTAGGATACCCTCGAGGCCTGGGAAAACCAAGACAGCGGTGGAGCCTGTGTCGAAACAGCCAAGGAGGCAGGGACACGGAACTCTACCCACAGTGTGGCGTCTCTCAGGATGGAACAACTCGAGTCTCCCCAGCCCCTCTGCCCCTGCAGAAGCCCAAACCCAGTGCTGGGCGCCATGCAAGACTCAGGCAAGCAAACCTAGCAGAATCCAGCCCTGCGTCAGGGGCCTTCTGTCTCACACTCCTCACGCGGCCTCTGAGCAACGGGGATATCTGAGAGTAAAATTTATGAGCCCTGTTTCCACTGGATTCAGCCTTTTAACCCCAGGAGCCTTAATTGCCTTTTCCAGCCTCCCTTTAATAACCAGCTCCGCTCTTGGCCAATTCTGGCTGAATTGAGGAACGTTGACTGTGTGACTGGAAACGGAAAGCTCACTCATTACTTGATACTTGATCCAGCCTGTGCCAAATCTTTCACTCACTCGTCTTATCGTTGCGACATCTTTCCATACAGAAATCCGTGTCACAGCAAAAGCTGCAGTCCCGGAGCATCTGTGAGCCTGTATTTTGATAAGAATGCCTGCCCCCTAACTCTTGATCGTGAGTCACACAACGACTTGTAATTCTTAGCCTCTTCCAAAGGATTCCAGCCTATCTTTGGGGGCTCCCAGCCCCAACTCCTCCTTCTAAAGCAAGCATACAGAGTAAGGTGTAGACATCTGGTTCCTGTTTTTGGAGTCAAAATTGATCTGCTGGGTGATTCTTGGCAAGTCACTCAACCTCTCTGAGTTTAAGCTTCCTAATCCTGGCTCACCAGACGCCTCTCAGGAGGAGGGGCTGCTGGCCAGTTAATGAGCAGGTGTTTGGGGGAGGGATGGCTGAATCCCAGGGAAGAGGGGACCAAAATGGAGTGAAGCTGGAGGGGCCTTAAGACAACCCAGCAGTAGCTATGCCTGCAGATTAAAGTGGAGACTGTCACTCGTCCAGCTGTTCTCATGTTCCACTGCTGCAGTCTGGAGTGATTAGGTCCTCTGCAGTACACTGGCCTCCAGGTGGCCTTCCTCAAGTCACCTTGCCTCGTGTTGGCTTCGTCCTATGACGTGTTTCTCAGCCCCATGAGATCCTCATTCCTTTGTGGATCTCGAGAATGTTCCAACCCAGAAGATCCCCGTCCTTATACATGGGCCTTTCCTGCATTAACCTCAGAGTTGTCTACCATCCCCTCGCTTTGCCAGAAACCTTCTGGTGCTAACACACAATGCAGGGCGCTTGAGATGCCTCTCCATCCAGACAAGCCAGACAGGCAGCCAGCAGAACCTGAATGAGTGGGTCCTTTCCCAGTCCCCAGCGCTTCTGACTCCTCCCCTCGTCTTCTGCTGCTGTGTTCCGGGCAGACTAGACTCCCACAAACAGAATCTTTGCTGTTTTCGAGAATCCAGGCCAAAGGGGACTGGGATGGGTGGAGGTGGAGAAAATGCCCGTTTGAATGAAACACATCTCCACCTTTAATGACCTTGGGGACAGCTCCCCCTCCATTGTAGGGCACAGACCTGCACAGAGACAGAGGCCTTCAGAGAACATCTCTCCTCTCTTACCAACAGAGAGATGAACACTCTTCACGTGGACGACATGGAGCTTAAGCTTGCACGGAAGTGATACAGTGTCGCTGAAAATGGACAGCCAAGAAGAATCTCATACCCGGTGGATCTCATTTTAGAGAGGAGGGATACTGGAAGCAGGCTATAGTGTGGATGAGCCCTGAGCACACTGTGCTAAGAGAAAACCTGTATGATTCCCTCTCCTGAAGCACTGAGAGTAGCCACATTCATATGTAGAAAGTAAAATGGTGGGGACAGGGTCTGAAGCAGGGAGATGAAGAGTTGGTGTTGGATGGAGATAGAGTTAAACTTTCCCAAGCTTTGCAGCATTATAGAAGTGGATGGTGGAGATGGATGGTGGAGATGGATGGTAGAGGTGAATGGTAGAGATGGATGGTGGAGGTGGATGATAGAGATTGATGGTGGAGGTGGATGGCTGGGATGGATAATAGAGATGGAGGATGGAGATGGATGGTAGAGGTGGATGGTAGAGATGGATGGAGATGGATGGAGATGGATGGTAGAGATGGATGGAGATGGATGATGGAGATGAATTGTGGAGATGGATGGTAGAGGTGGATGATAGAGATGGATGGTGGAGGTGGATGATAGAGATGGATGATGGAGATGGATGGTGGAGATAGAAGATGGAGACAGATGGTGGAGGTGGATGGTGGAGATGGATGATAGAGATGGATGATGGAGATGGATGGTGGAGGTGGATGGTGGAGATGGATGGAGATGAATGGAGATGGATGGTGGAGGTGGATGGTGGAGATAGAAGATGGAGACAGATGGTGGAGGTGGATGATGGAGACAGATGGTGGAGATGGATGGTGAAGATGGATGCTGGAGGTGGAAGTGGGGATGGATGGTGGAAGTAGAAGTGGAGACTGATGGTAGAAGTAGATGGTGAAGGTGGAGAAGGTAGAGATGGATGGTTGTACACAATATTTAACACCACTGTGCTGTACACTTAAAATAGTTAATGTGGTAAATTTTGTAACACGTAGGTTTAATCGCAATTTAAAATGAGAAGGAGTCTGGAAGTATCTGTCAGAAAATCCATACACAATAAGGCCCCCACTCAGGGTAAAGACAAATATCCAACCAGGGACATGCCATAAGAACTGAAAGGAGAAGACTCATGAACAAAAGCAAAGCAGATGCCATTTCATACTGGGGCTCCATGGGGTAATGTACTCCCAGAATACAAGATCTAAGGAGGAAACACTATCTATAATGGCATCCCAGTGTCATCGTGGAATTGGGACTTGTGTCCACGTGCCATTGACCAAGAGAGGAGAGCAACACTGAAGACAAAACATGAGCAGATGCAGAGGAAGCAAAGCTCTCAAGCATGGCTGCCGTCATGGGGACCATGATGGCAGGTATTGAGAATACCAGAACCCAGCTGTCATGTGATCCAGACATCACCATTGAGTGTGTGCCCAAAGGCAATGAAAACATGACGTTAAGGAGACATTTAAGGGGCTGAGGATCCAACAATGTCAGAGCATTTGCCTAGTACAGGAAAACAGGACCTGAGTTTGACCAAAAATATGGAATCAACCAAGACTTTTATTGGATAAAGGGATAAATAAGATTCAGCACATGTGAACAACAGAATGTTTCCATAGAAAGAATAGAATCTATTGCTGCAGCAGCAAGGATAAAACTGGAGGGTATCATACTAACTGAAATAGATAGGTCTCAGAAATCAAAATACTGTGAGGCCAGTGAGGTGGCTCAGCAGGTAAAAACACTGTAAGGACCTGAGTTTGGTAACCGGAACCCACATGGTGGAGAGAATCCATTGCCATGAGTTGTCTTCTGACTTCTACATGCTATGGTATGTGCAGTCTCTCTCTCTCTCTCTCTCTCTCTCTCTCTCCTCTCTCTCTCTCTCTCTCCTCTCTCTTCTGCTCCATCTCTCTCTCTCTTCTCTCTCTCTCTCTCTCTCTCTCTCTCTCTCTCTCTCTCTCTTACACACACCCCACACACACACACACACACACACACATCTAGAAAGAAGTGAAGGATGCTCACAAAGGTCTACAGGTCTCCCACAAGTGAGCAGCATAAACTTCCGCAAGTCGACATCCCGCACCAGGGCACTGAAGCCAGGGTCCATGGTCATCTGCCACCCAGCCGCTAACAGGGCAAGAAAGATGTTGGGTGGGGTTTTGTTTGTTTGGTTGGTTGGTTGGTTTGGGTTTTATCTATTTCTAAACCTACAGGGACATTCTGTGTCCAGCCAGGCTGTGAATAAGAAAGGATTCCTCCAGGATTTCTCTATCTGGGAGATTCACAGGGATGTTTCCAAAATCCAAGATGACGGGGGGAACCTTTAGTGGAAACCACATCCCCATAACAGAGGAAGAGAAAGCATGGCTAGAGGGTCTTCTGGCTATGAGCCCTGAGAGATGACAGGGTTCGCCCTCTCATCAAGCTGGTTTCTGGGAAGATACTGGAAGCCTGACCTTGCCTTGCTGCTGCTGACCACCCAGCCCGTCAGCACATACTTGGCAGGTATGTGTTCTTCCGGAGCTTCTTCCAAACCAGAATTGCTGTCTTCACAACCTGCCAAGCCCTTGCTTCTAGAAATTTCTTCCTTACCCCTCCTGTGGCTACAAAACTGAAATGTTCCAAGTGGGAAATTTCTCAAAACTGCTCAGTCATCAAGCATGTCAGTTGGCCAAAGACGAGGTTGGGTGTGGAGGCACTTCCCAGCTTCTCAGACTTGGGGGGTAAGGGGCCGGTGAACACCAATTCCGGTCCTGACCCCATGTAAAAAGCCTTCACAAAGCTTAAGTCTTCAGTGACTAGATTCTGTCTTGTTCACAGACCTTTAGGCCCCGCCCTCTTTGTACTCCATTCCTTGACCAGAGCTGACCCCACACAGAGATTTCCCCATTCTCACTCAGTTGATAGCATTATGTGTTATCAGAGGCCTGGCTAGGCCCATGGAGACCTGACACTGATGCTGGGAATGCAAACAGTGTTGGCAGTATGGGGATTCAAGGGCTTTCTCAAAAGGATGTCCGCTCTTGGGAGCAGCCACAGCCACCCAGTGACCAGACTTGCTCTGCTTCCTTCCATTCAGCCATTGAAATTTACACTCTGCTCCTGACCTGAAACAGTGTGATTGCCTGGGAAGGAGTTTGAGGTGACAATTGGGGTGACAAAGGCACCTTTGCAGGTGCGTAGGGACTATGGAGTGAATGTTCATCATTGGCCAGGGTCAAGGTATTGAGGATGCCTCATTTGTATGAGGGAGAACTCCAGGCATTGCTGAATGTGACTTTATCAGGGGAAAGGAAATTTAGCCAGGCTACTAGCTACATCATCTCCCTTGGTGGGGCAAAGGTTGGGGTGCAGGACTATCTAACATACAGGCCCAGGGCAGGGGAGGGAGTGGTCCCACTCCTACCTCTCCCAAGATGAGATTTCTGGGGTTGGACATGACTCTCTCATGCTCCCGCTGTGGACCGGCTCCTCCAGGTTCCATGGTTCCCTGAGCCCACAAGCCATAAAGTGGGTAACTAGTTATCATAACTAATCATGTTAGCAACCTAGACATGTTACACCTCATTATGAGATCATGGGTAGAATTACATGTTTCATATGAAAGACTGTGTCAGGGCAAACTCTGTTTAGACACCCTCCATAGTCCCATGCTTCAGACTGAGTAACTGCTGTTTATCTTAGAGACAGTCGGCAGCAGTATTGTAGCCAATGAGGTTTATCCAAGGTGCGATTATTGCTAATTGAAAGAGACAGTCACTAGACCATTTTGAGGACCACAAAATATTTTTAATTGTGGTAAACTTTAATTGGGACCCACATTTTATCTCTCCATGTTTGATAGGTAAAAACTATAGGTTACTGGAGTCCTTTCGTTCACAGATATGCACACAAACATAGTCATCAAACTACATACTACAGAAACACACATGCAATTCCTCTACCTTATCCTGGACCAAGTTGGAAAGAACCAAGAAATTGCCTTGACAACAAGTAAGGCCAGAAATGATGGAGAAACAGAATCAGACCTCTGTAGCTGAGAGCTGATTATCACGTGCCTGAAGCAACTCCCTGGGGCCAGGAAGAACCTGCTGCCAGTGAAAAACATTCTTCGGTGACGGATCACCCAGAGCTCACCTTGTCACCATCCAGAGTCAAGAAGCCTTTTGTAGACTATGGGGCAACACATTCAAGGTGGGAATCGGCCTTCAATTAGAAGCTGTTCTGGCCTCAACTAAGGAGTCTTAAAAAGAAGTCACTAAAGGATTGAACTGGTTCTAAGTAAGGTAAGTGGGTTCCAGAATACAGCTCAAGGATAGAGGAGTACAGCACCCCACCACCAGTGTCTGGCTTCTTATAACCATCAAGGCCAAAAAGTCAGTCAACACCAACAGAGCAGACAAAGAAACATAAAGACTCATCAGACCATTTTACCTGTGTTCTGGGAGATGCAGGGAGGTATAGGCTGTTAAGAGGAGACATGCAAGATGCCCACAGGACCTACACAGAGCTTCTAGGTATAAAAATACAAAGTCTTTAATGAAGACACATGCTAGAGAAGGTAAATAGAATAGAGATAGTTCAGGGCATAGAACGTAACTCAGTGGTAGCCGACTCCCCTATGCGTGTGAGGCCTGGTTTCACTGTCCAGTCCTGGGAAGACGGCGTCAAAGAAAAGATTAGTGAACTTGAAGGCACACCAATGGAAAGTACCAAAAGAAAACTAGGAGAAAGGGCTGTGGGAAAGGGCAGGAAGTAGAAAGCTGTGAAGTGACTTTAGTGGCTGAGGAGATGCAACTGTAGTCCCAGAAAGACAACAGAGAAAAACAAACAAACCAACCCCCAAAACTTGAAGTGAATATTTAAAAGTATCTGAATTGTATAATGAATTCAGTTATAAATTCATATTAATCCTGATTAAATTCTCAAAAAAAAAAATTTCCCAGAATAGAATGGTCAAGTTAAATATGTATACAAAGGGCCTACCACTATAAATACACTATAAATAAATTAATAACAATAATAAACCTTGAAAAAGTACAATATTGTAAGATTTATGCCACCTAATTTTAAGACATAATTGTACACCAATCAGGCAGTGGGCTATTTATATAAGGTTGATATACCAAAAAGTGAAGCATAAAAATCCAGACACAGACCTCCATACACACCGCTGATGGACTTTCGATAAGGAAGGCTTACATGAGAGCAATCAGCCAGCTTTAGTAAGTAAACAACCACACTAACCATTAGGCTTACCTCACACCACGCAAGAAAACGAATTTGAAACAGACAACAGACCCAACACAAGAGCCAACACCGTGAAATCCATGGAAGGTAATCTCAGGAAAGTCTGAAGGACTCTGGGCTTAGGGAGAATTCCTTAAACACAACACAAAGACCACAAACCATTTTTGTGAAGACATAAGACATTAACATTTAAAATATTTGCTCACTGAAAGATCTCTTCATGGAAATAAAGGAGACAATCCACCAATTTGGGGAAAAAAAATGTAAAACATCTGACTTCTACTTAGAAAATATAAGGAATCCTTGGAATTCAGTAATAAAAAGAGAATTCAGACTCAAATGAGAACAGGTTGGAGCCAACATTTCATTAAAGAAACACCAGACACATGGCAAGATATGGACCATGTTAGTCATTAGAGAGACAGAAGCTGAAATCGCAACCAGCTGTCACTCCATCACAATGACCAAAAGTAAAGTGTCCACACCAAAGTTTTGACCATGTGAGGACTGACACGCCCATGCGTTTCAGGTTGGGGCCCAGTAAGGTGCAGACGCTTTGAACCACAGCCAAGCGTTTCCTCAGGAAGTTACATTTCCACCTCAGACCAGCTACCGGCTTCATCCAAAGAGAAATGAAAACCCATTTCCACACAGAGACTCTTCCAAGGACGTTCATTACAGTTTTATCTGTAATAATCCCAAACTGGAAACGAGCCAAGCACCCATCACCAGTCGGCTGAGAGAGCGTCGTGGAAAAGTCACGTAATGGAATATGACTCAAAAGGAACAAGGCTGGGTACGTGTAACAGCACGGTGAGTGTCAACATAATTACGCTGAAAGAAGCCAGATCAAAAAGATATATCCTCAGTTCTTCCAGTTATTAAAAACTCTAGAAAATTCGAATTCATCTCTAGAGACAAAATTAATTCAGATGATCATTGGCCTGGGGATAGTGAGTTGGAAGGAAATATTTATGAGAACTTGGGAAATAAAGAGTGTGATTATCTTTTTTCAAAAGATTTATTCATGTATTTGTATGTATTTGTGTAAGTTTAATTTTTAAAAAACCTATTCTTAATGATGGTTCTCAAACACTTTAACCTCCCTTGTAGCCCACCTCCCACCAGAGGTAGTGGAAAAGAAAGGATATGGGGGACGTGGACCTGTTTAGAAAGGTTCTTCGGAGCAACTCCTGGTTGTGTTGTCTGGAGATCAGCAGTTCAGTTCACAGGTTAGCAGGCAGCAGCTTGATCCACCTGCAAACACCTCATGGGTACACACACCAGCAGTTCGGTAGTTGGGATAACAAACAGGAATCAGCTGCGGCAGTAGCATGACCTAGCAGAGACAGCCAGGCCTCAGCCTCAGCACGTGTCAATGGGGGGAGCAACAGGAACACCAGAAGTTCTCGGCTGTGCCTCAATCAGGGAAACAAAGATCAGCAAAGACTGGAGAACCACAAGCATCGCACAGCTAGCTGTACCAGCAAGCCAAGCTCTGTCTCCGTCACTCTGTGGAGTCCTATTTATACCCTCCAAACATCATGTGTCCTCCACAGATCTTGCCTCAGCACGGGAGTCTGTGTCAGCTGACTTCACTCTAACAATCAGTCCAAGTCTGAGGAAGCGGCAAGAAGCCGAGGCACACCACCAGAAGTTTTTTGGTGCATTTCTCTCCATGGAGTCCCAACAAATGGAGCTCAACGACGCAATGTAAGGCAGACCAATACATGTGTGTTGTTAGCAAAGAATCCTTCATCATGTGTCCTTTCACGTGCTTGCTTTAGCGGAACATGTGTCTGCTTCAGTGAAACGTTCCTTCACGAGTCTGACTTAGTCTTTCACTTGTGTCTGATTCAGGAAAACACTCCTTCGTGTGTTTGCCCCAGCAAAACACCATCCAACACAACTGACTCTCCAAAGAACCCTTAGGTTCCAACTTCATATGTGTGCCTGCATATGAGTTTGTGTATTTCATGCAGATGTGCACCAAGGCCAGCAGAGGGCACAGGATGCCCTGGGACTGGGATTACAGGTTGTGAGTTGCCTGAGATGGATGTGGAGCTCGTCTAGACCCTCTGAAGAGCAGAAAGTGCTCTTAACCAATGAGCCATCTCTCTAGCAACTATGCTTGTTATCTTGGTTGTAGTTGTGGTTTTCACTGAGCTGATCATACACCAAAATTCATCAAACCAAATACTTTAAATATGAGTATTTAGTGCACATCTATCCCAGTAAAGTTGTTTAAGCAATGATAACTTGCGCAAAGCCATAAGAAATAAAGAATGAGATCGGGTGTCCGCTCCCAGCACACCTGCCGGGATCTGACTGGCTAACCTCACTTTCCCATGTCACACCGCTCCAACCCGACCATGGCTGGTCTCAGCGGTTAGCAGCTGGATCTGTGACCCTAACACTTCAGAACTTGACACCAGAGGCAAGACCACAGGCTGCTGCAGCGGTGGCCACGGTCCCACACTCTGATGGGGAGACTCTCTTCCTGTCATTTAGCCTACTCAGTGACAGAAAATAATGTGAGAGATAAATAAAAGAAAGAAAGAAAAGGCAAGGATAAGTGGCCAGTCTCAGGCATTGCCGACAGCTGTACCGAACGAAGCCGGGTTTATGAGAAGTTCAACGTGGTCAGCATCTTGTTCATTCCAGAGTCACCCCCACCCCAGCCCCCAACACATCCACGGCTATGAGAAACCCTCTTCCTTTACAGTCTCCAACTCTTCCCTGGCACACCTCCAGAGGGGCTATGATTGGGCTACGTACAAGTTTCCGAGCTTGCAACTTCCTTTCGCTCATAAATCAGCGCCTGCACACTCAGTTGCTCCTTCTTGTTCTATAGTATTAATAGCCCCAGGTCCTGGGAGCATTCGAGAACTGTTCCAATTTTGGTTTGAAAATCAATTTAGAAGCTAGTGGTTGGCTTTGTTCAGACTTCCGATTCCCCTGGGAAGGCTACTTCCTACAAACTGACCAAGCCGGGGGCAAGGGGCTTCTCTGAAAACTCCAGATACCTTGGTTGTAGTGTTTTTATTCCCACTCTCTGCTTTGAAAATTTAAAAGTTAATTTGGTAGAGAAGAAAAGCTGATAAGTTATTTAAAAAAAAAAAGAGTCCATGTCAGGGTAGGTCAGATTCCTTGCAAAAACAAAAGGATAAATAAGAAATTCAGTGAAATTTGTTTAGACTGCTCCTCTCTGTGTTTGTTTTAGAAACTTCTTTCTCCTAAATTAGTCCGACTTCCTCCATAGGCTGCCGGTCTCCTGCAGCGAAAGTAAGGCAGTGTCAGGTCTCAGCAGAGGCTAACAAGGCGGGGCTGGCTCCCCAGCAGGTGGGAGCAGAGACTGTTGGCTAATGGGTCCAAGGGCCTGCCCTCAGCATCAGTCAGCTGAGATTTGCTTTAAAGATAAAGGAAACAAAGGGGACCTTGGATGGAGGACAGAATGGATCCTCACCTACACAAAACACAAGTCAGGAAAGACACAGCAGAGGACAAGATAGCTGGATTTCTAGAGAGCCTCCAATGCAGAGAGAATACAGCTACCATTGAGTCCTTGGTACCCTATTAACAACCATCCTCCCAGGTCAAGGCCAAAGCTAGCCTGGCATCCTCCGCTGGTCCCAGGCTTGTCTGGATCACACCCTTACATTGTAAGCTTGACGTTTCATTTCCTGTCTTTAGCTCCTCCGGTCCTCACTACACCAGATGTTAGGACAAAGCTTCATCTTTTTACAGGTGGTTGGCGGTCAGCCCAGGTGGGCACTCATGGTATGTGTCACCTGACTGAGTCCATATTACCTCGGCTACCAGATCTCTCCTGCCTCCAGCAAACAGGGACTCGGATCTACCAGTGTTGGATCAGTTTTTCCCTACAGCTCCCACTCTGAGATACCCAGCATTTCGAGAGTTCTATAAAGACGTGCATCTGGAGAGCGAGGTTATTAATCTATTCATTAGTGGGAAACAATGTGTCTTTTAAACCTGATATGTCTAATTGTGGAAGGGAACAAAGGCTGACAGTTACAGAGACAGGCAAAGGAGTGCTTCTTTCTGGGTAGCTGAGGGCACCCGGCATCCCTTCCAAGCTCCCTGAGTGGAAACAGAATCCACAGTGAGGTAAGTGATGGCAACAGGAGGCTTACATTAACTGAGTCCTCTGTGTCACCGCACACTGTACAGAGAGTGGCACATGCGAGTTAACTCTCACCAGCATTGAGTGACTTTAGAATTGAGTGCTTTAAGCTCCATTCTAAAAGTGGGGGAAGGGGGACTGTGAAATGACAGACAGTTTGCTTGGAGGGAGCCGGTCAGTGAGCTGCAGAGACAAAACTCTATTCCACAGGTCACAAAACCTATCCTCTTATCTGCTGCCAGGTCCAGCCTGGCTTTCCTCTTGACAGCAGCCAGAGCCAGGGCACACAAGGGCACATAGAGCTGATGGCTCTATGTCAGAATTGAAGAGAGCTTGAACGACAAGTCATCTCCTCCCTATGCTGGTGAATCTGACTGCTGCTATAACCAGCTAACAGGGTTATAACAGGATGAGCAGGGCTGGCTCTGATGATAGTCCCCTTAAAGGAGTGAGAAAGGCAATACTCAAAGTTAAATGGACGCAAAGTTAGGGAATGATGACACATCGAAGATGAGACTTCAATCCAGACTGAAGGACTGCCCGGAGTCAAACATGGCTTAACACTCAGGGGCAAAACCTTTCATAGCAGTTATCTAACTACCTTTGTAGCTTGGTGCCCACAAGCTGCCAGGACACCCAGCACTCTCAAATGAAGGAGGGTTTACAAAGTAACCACAGCCCTTTTTAGACAAGAGACTCCCAGTTTCTAGGCTTAGGCTTATCACCATGGAGTCCAGAGATCTGTCATCACTAAAAGCAGTTAGCAGCGTGTGCCTCCCAAAGAGAGACAAAGGCTGGCATGTCCTTCTTCCCATATTTTGGAGCTGTACTAGCTGGGGACACAGACTCTCACAGACACTTGGAGAAGAATGCTAGGAACTTTCTCCATGATGATACTGTTAATGAGCTCTCTGAGATGGCTAGAGTCCTACTAAGTGCTGGAGCAGGTTTGGCCATTCTACAGGCAAGCCAATGTTTCCTGGAACTGGGGACCCTGGAAATGGCCCCCAGGTAGTGGCTAGTGATGGCTGTGGTAATAGATATCCCCAATTCCTTCACACTAAGACAATAATTCCGAGTAATGGCCTATATTGTCCTCCCAAAGTCCCCAGTGGAATTCACAACCGTTATCCATAAGAGAGCTGCTGACTGTAGCCTTCCTTAATCCCTTTCCCATCTCCATAGCTGACCATTACTGCCTGAGATAAATGCCCACAACACTGCATGGTCTCCATTCCACGTCTCAGAGTCAGGTCAGCCCCTGTGTAATAGATGTTCCCTCCTCTCCCAACTCCCCAAAACATCTCTTTTATGCCTCCAGTCCTAGGGTGCAGGGCAAACATCAAAAACATGGTCTATGCAAAGGAGAGGCCTTGATCTGGACATCAAATAGGCACCTTTTAGGTTGTTATCCCTGAACCATGAACAGGCCTCTCATAGCTTCCGTATTGCTAATGAGAAACAAGGCACAGCGTGGCACGTGACAGCTCACCAAGCTCATTCAGGGTGGCTGCTGTTATTATTGACATTTTTTTCTGTTAGAATAAGAAAGCACTTGCTTTCTCTCCCTCCCAGACCTATGATATCTTTGAAGTCACATGCCATGAGTACTTCCTCCCTGCCTACCTTGAAGAGCCTCCTCCCAGGGCTACCACCCCATGTGGATCTGTTGCAGGGGCTCATCTTGTTTGACCTTTGAGCTACTTATTCATTCCTACATGAAAGCAAGGGGCCACACTAACTGCCCTGTGTGTCCAGCTCAGGGGCAGAGCCCCTCATAAACTCCCTGCCTCTTCAACTTCTTCAGTAATTGCTAGCTGCTTAGGGCAGACTTTCACTGACCAGAGGAGCCGTGCTTCACGTCCTGGGTTCTGAGCTCGCCTTCCACACTTGGGATTCCCACTGCCTCTGGGACTGCGCCGCGTTCCTTTACACCAGGCCCACGATGCTTAGTAAATGGATGTCAATTGAAATAACCTGAGTAGGGTAGGTCAACAGTTGGCAGCTGACATCTGAACTCATGTCACTCACAGATGAAGATAGCCAGCCTAGACTGGGCTGATTTTGAAGAGAGGTTATTTCAGGATTTAGAAGATACCAGAGTACCACTCCTTGGCTTAACTAGATATATTTAATGGCTGTCAGGTTACATTTTACTTGGCTGTGTATATAAATAGCTCATATCCCATCTTCAAACCACAAGTCAATGTAGAGACTCTTGAGTTCAGTTCCACGGCTGTTCGGGTGAAATTGTGACTCCTTGGAAGCATCAGTGTTTATTAGCTGGGATTTTAAATTCGTGATCAGCCGTGAACTCATCCACCACTCGTGACTGCTGTGCAGGGTTAAGATACCCTGAAGTGTGTCTGGAGCCATGTTGGCCTCAGGCAGCTCCATCATTGACTCTTACACTGAATACTACAGCCCACAGAGAGGGACTGTCTTCTTATCCCAGAACTTTAATGGAAGAACTTGGTGGTAAGAACAGATCCATTGCAACATTCGTGGCCTGAGCTCAAGTGATATTAGCTCTATCCCTAAGCACAACCCAAATGTGTGTATTCAGGGTTGCCTGTAGTAAGTTCTACCATGGCTGTATGGTAACTTGTGCTTGGGCTGTATGACCCACGCAGAGTAGTATAAGTCTGTACTTCCAGGCACAATCTAGAGGAATGTCCCATATGATGCACAGCAAGGCTGAAACTCACCCTGGTACAAAAGGTTTCTCTTCCTGCAAGTTCGACCCTCTAACTGCCGCAAACTCTGAAGATTAGAAGCACCAGGTAGGAGGAGAAAGAGGTGGCGGCCACACGAGGTACATCAAGAAGAGAGAACATGGAGATCAGAGAGAGAACGTAGAACAACTTGGTTTGAGACATGACATGATTGGGAGCCAGCCCCTTCTCTAATGACACATGAGGAACTGTGGCAGGGCACCCAACTGTGTCTACTGTATTCTTAATTTACACAAAACTTTAAGGGACTCTCAAAACGTCCTCATCAGGTACGCACTAGGCTCCACTAACGCCCCACCCTCGCACTCCTGTCATCCAGGCTCCCACAGAACAGCCAACTGAACCAGAAGACTTGATGACTTCTCTAGTCTAAAGTTCAAATACAACCACAATTGTCCACAGAACGTGGTAAGGTCTGTCACAGCAACAGTCTACTCTCTGGTACCAATTTCTGCCTTAGTTAGGTTTCCATTGCTGTGATAAGACTCCAAAAGCAACCTGGAGAGGAAAGGGTTTGTTTAGTTTATATGTCCCTGTGGGACCTCGAAAGGATAGCTTGTTTCTTGGTTGGGCACAGGTCTCAAACCCTGGACCCTGATGGGACAACAGAAGGTGTTTGGCCACGCCCCCAGAACCCAGGGTCCTGACACTTGGTCTAAGACCTCCATTTGATCTGCACCATTCAGTCAGTGCAGTGCCCCTAGCAGCCCCTCCACAGGTAGAGGGTGTGACTACAGGCCTCAGGTCCTAGAGAGATTTCCATATTAATGAGATATCTAAAGGCCAGAGGATGTAGCCAATTATGTATTCCTTTCCCAGACCCTCCTCCCTCCCTATTTAAGTCAGGTCCACCCTGACCTAAGTGGGGGTACCGCCAGATCCATCTACATCCTACCATAAAAATAAACCCTTTTGGAACCATGGACTCCCTTGTGTCTTTTGGGGCCCCGCCGTGGGGAACTGCCGAGAAGGCCTTTAATGAGCTGATGTAGATGCAGCCGCCACACTTCCCTGAGGACCTCTTTACATTCCAGCCACAGGGACCACCGATTCAACCAAGGTAGCCAAGCCATGACCCTGCCAAGCGAGTGCCGGTAACCGAGTCTCTCCCTCGGGGCACTGCAGAGGCCTCTTTCTTCTCTCCCCCTGCCTCCATCACATCTCCATTCTGCTGTGGCCTCTCAGCAGTGTCTGGGAGCCCCAGAATGGAGGGTACTGGACTCTAGGTCCACTTAAAGAGCCCTGCGCCCCCCCTTGAATATCCCAAAGCACAGTCCACTGAGGGAAGACAGGGCAAGAACTCAAGGCAGGAACCTGGAGGCAGGAGCTGATGCAGAAGACATGGAGGGGTGCTGCTTACTGGCTCGCCCCCCATAGCTTGCTCAGCCTGCTTTCTAATAGCATCCAGGACCACCCGTGGGTGGGACCACCCATGGGTGGGACCACCTACAGTGAGCTGCCTCCCCCACTTCATATAATACTCAAGAAAATGAAATACAGACTTGCCTACAGGTGGCGTTTTCTCAACTGAGAGTCCCTCTTTCCAAAGGACTCTAGTCTGACAAGCTGACATAAAGCTAGCCAGCACCCACTCCTGAGGAAAGAAGCTAGACTTGATTTACCTTTATGCTTCTGGTGCCTAACATCATACCTGGGACTGGGTTCAAGGTGACAGAATGTTTCCAGAGTGAGTGAACGCACTGTCTCTCCCTTGTGAATGTTCTTGAGAACGTTACTGTTTTGGAAACAAATGAAGGTGCTTTACCAACGGAACAGCTTCTCAATGGCAGGGACTTCCCAACCTGTCTGTCGCTCATTCAGACATGTCTCTCTGGCAGTCTCAGTATACACCAGATGCCAAGCAGCTGTCAGGATAACGTAGAGGAGATAATCTGAGAGATGTGGACAAGTGGGAGGAGGCCACCAAAATCCCAGCGGTGGGAAAGCTCAGGGAAAGTTCCAGATCATGCCAGAGGACATGGTCTAGAACTCAAGGTTATAAGTGATGGGACAAAAGTCCAAGTGTGGAAGACACAGAGGTCATCAGGTGCCATTTCTAAGTTCCAACAGTGTGATGCTCGCTAGAAAGACTTCTTCCCCAAACACTAACACTTTCCCCGACTCCGGTTCACAGGATAAATATTCCTTATTTTGAGAGGCCCATTTATGGTAAACTTTATTTCCTGCCTTCTGGATGATAAAGAGGCTGTTCACCCACTGACCTCCTCCTTTCTTCTCCATGGCCACTCCCCCCCCCCCCCCCCCCCGCCTTCCCTCTTCCAAAACGAACCAGGTAGGGAACAAAAGGGTTTTCTTTTCTAGTTCCAGGTCCCTGGCCATCTTAGCTGGGCTCTGGAGGATGGTGCCTTGTCCCTAGACTCTCTGACTCTGAGTGACGGAACTTGATTAGAAATCAAGTCTTTGCCCCACTCTTCCCAGAAGCTTTATACCGTGGCTGTCAAGACTGAAGAAGACACCCAAGGAGCCGCCAGAGTGGTTTCAACCCTCATGCCCATTGAGCTCTTCCTGAACATGTATTCATTGTGTGAAAGATATCTGAAGATGGGACCACAAGATACTCTACTGAAAAAAAACAAAAAAACAAAAAAAAACAAAAACGCACCACTACCTCCTGGTTTAAAGCACACAGACTACTCAAAGTAGCCTCTGATAAATGGGGATACTTTCCTTTCTGAGGCTCAGTACACTTAGGCATAGGGTCTTTCCACATCTCTGGGGTGGGGACCCTCTCCTTACATCACAGATAGGCACTACAAGACAGACAAAGAGAGGTGGAGAGGGTTCCAGAAAAGGAGAAGCTAACCTGGGTATTTGTAGAAGGATCTCATGCTACGTGAGCTAATCCCTGTCACCAGATCACAGGACACGATGAACGCTTTTATTTCTTTCTTTAACTTAAAATAGCATCTTAGTTATGGTTTTGTCTCTGTGAAGAGGCACCATGACCACAGCAACTCTTATAAAGGAAAACATTTCACTGGGGCTGGCTTACTGTTTCAGAGGTCCAGTCCTTTATCATCATGGTGGTAAGCATGCCAGCATCCAGGCAGACATGGTGCCAGAGGAGATGAGAGTCCTACATCTTGATCTGCAGGCAGCAGCAAGAGACCTGTGTGCCCGCACTGGGTGTAACTTAAGCATAGGAGATCTCAAACCCCACCCAACAGTGACACACTTCCTCCAACAAGGCCACACCTCCTAATGGTGTCACACACCAGAAGGCCACACCCACTCCAATAAGGCCACACCTCCTAATGGTGTCACACACCAGAAGGCCACACCCACTCCAATAAGGCCACACCTCCTAATGGTGTCACACACCAGAAGGCCATACCCATTCCAACAAGATCACACCTCCTATAGTGCCACACCCTATAGGAGCAACCATTTAAACACCAGTTAAGGGTCAGACCTATTCAAACCATCACAAATAGGCTTATTAGTATGTGCTAATTATTCAGAGTAATGGGTTTTATTGTGACATTTTCATATATGGCTATAATGTACTGTGATCATACTGACACCTGTGCTGGCTAGTTTTATGTCAACTTGACACAAGCTAGAGTCAAGCTTCAATTGAGAAAATGCCTTCAGGGGATTGGGTTTTAGCCAAGCCTATAGAATGTTTCCTTAATCTAGTGATTAAGCATGGGAGGGCCCACTTCATTGTGGGTGGTGCCGCCCTGGGTAGTGGTAGTCCTGGGTTCTATAAGAAAGCCCGCTGAGTAAGCCATGGGGAGCAACCAGTAAGCAGCAACCCTCCATGGCCTCTGCCCTGCCTCCAGGTTTCAGCCCGGCTTGAGTTCCTGTCCTGATTTCTCCCAACGATTAACAGTGATGTGGAAGTGTGAGCTAATAAAACCGTTTCCTCCCCAATTTGCTTTGGGTCATGGAGTTTCATCGTAGCAACAGTAACCTTAGCTAAGACAACATCCTGTATTCCCTACGCCTGCTCCCTCTATCCGCTTCCACATCCATAATTGTTCCTTTAATTTCGAGGTCCCTTTTACCTCTCAGTATCCTGCACATGAGACAGAAACATGCAGTACTTGTCTTTGTTGATCCTGGCTTATTTCTCTTAAGATGATGTTCCCAGTTTTGTCTATTTTTCCATAAACAAGTTAAATTTCTTTCTTCTTCATTGTTGATTAAAATTCCAATATATTATACACACACACACACACACACACATTACATTTTCTTCAACTATTCATAGATTGATGGACAGCTGGATAAACCTGTGTCTTGGTGACTGTGGCTTACACTATGACAAATATGGATGTTCCTCTGTAGCATCCTGACTGATTCCTTTGGGTCTGTACCCAGAAGCCATCTAGCCGATCACACTATAGTTCTATTTTTAGCTTTCTGGAACACACTCCGTAACGATTTCCATAGGCACCACACTGATGTGTATCCCTACCAACAATGCCCCACTATACACGTCTGTACTTTGCACTCTCCAGTCAGGAATGGAGATAGCTAGGCAAGCGCTTTGTATTGTGCATCAATAGGATTCTGGAGCTCTGGTTTTCACTCCTGGGGACACACCTGGCAATGTCTGGGGACATTATGACAGTTGTGACATGGGGAAGGGATGAAACTCCTGGGGGGTAGAGGCTGGGAACGCCACTGAACATTTCACAGAACACAGGGCAGACACAAAGAAGAACTGGTCTCAAATGTCAGTAATGCTGAGACTAAGGGACCTTGCAATGGACGCCGAGGCTCTATGAAAAATTGCCGAAGGCCCAGACTGACCTGAATATAGGATGCACGCAAGAAACTAAGAGTTGATAAAGCAAGAAGTTAAATTAGGACAAGATCTTAGATCTGAATTGTATTCAGCGGGAAATGAGCAGTTAGAAGAAAATTTCCAACCACAGAGAGGCCCCGCTGGGTGACTCTTGAGGTCTCTGGCCTAAGTGACAAGCCAATCTGACTAAAGATGAGATACACAGGAGGAGAAGATAAACATGGCAAAGTGTGTTCCATCATGCACACAGTGTGCATCCCTGCTGTTCCTGGAACAAGACAGCAAGCTGCCCTGCTCAGAGAGCAGAGGGGGCTATAGACAGGCAGCTAGCAGGAAGCATCTCAATGGAAGCCAGTGCAATGGGACTACACAGCCATCCAGAGGTTCCTAGGGACAAGGGGCTGGAATATCCACAGGGACTTGGAAGACACACAGATGAAAGACTCTGTAGAGGCTGGGAAAGGAGAACTGTCCCAGGACTGGGGAATTGCTGGTGGCACAAAATACGGCAGAGCAGACACACAGGCAATGAACCAGGAGAGACCAGTCAAAAGCACAAGACAGCGTGAGGATGGGGATTCAGAAGGCTGAGGCAGTGTTTTCCAGAGAGAGCTGGGGCTGGGGTTTGAACTTGTGTCTGCTGGCCATGTGCCAGGGCTTTCCCTGTCTGCAGCATCAGACCACCACAGGATCACACAGATCCGTGGATAGGCTCCTTGCCTGCACACAGTTTCTCCAGACAGAGGATGACAATGTACAGTCACCAGAACAGGGGAGTCTGGTGTCACACACGGAAGCTCCCCCCCCCCCCCCCCCCCCCCTCCACCCCTGCCCCACAAACATGAGCTACAGGCCCCTGGGGCTGCTATGCCTGCTTTTACATCAGTTTTACATTAAGCAAATAAATACTACTTAACCTTCTCTGTGAAGCTCACAGCTTGAAGCTTGACACTGTGGCGCCTCAGCAGAGGTGAACTGAGCTGGGTGCAGGCCTTAGCCAGTGTGCTCCTCCAAGACTAATTTCCTGAGACGCAGGTGGACGGAGAAGAATCAGAAAAGATGTTCGACCATCCCAGTGGCTAGAGGAACACATTTAAAAATAAGTACAAGACATTATTATCTTCCCCAGTAGATTGGCAAGAATGAAGACCAGACCGACAGCAGGGCTGGACGTGTGGCCGCAAAGGTAGGTGGGTCACGTAGGCCACGTGCATCGTTGGATGAAGCAAGGCTGGAGGAGCCTAGAGGTCAACATCTAAATCCACAGGTAGCCGAGTATGTTTCACCTGGAGCAATTAAGACCTCAAAGCCCCGCCTCCACAGTGGCACACTTTCTCTAACAAGGCCACACCTCCTCCAATAAGGTCACACCTCCTCAATATAAGGTCACACCTCCTCAATAAGGTCACACCTCCTAATAGTGCCACTCCTTATGGGCCAGGCATTCGAACATATGAATCTATGGGGGCTATACCTATCTATACAAATCACAGCACCCTTCTCAGCTGGCCCCATCATCATCACTCCAACTCACATAAGAAGGGTCTACAGCATAGGCAGAGTAAATATTTTAGATAATGTAGCCAATAATTTTGATAGAGAGAAGTCACTATCAAACACTCTGCCTCCACCCTGCACACTGTTGCAGAATATTTACTCACACTGTGAACCCTGAGACTATTACTTACTGGAAAATCTTGTGTTTAGTTGTAGTGTGGCTCCGCCTTAGCACACACGTTGACTCCAAGGGCTGTCTGCTAGAACATCATAAACAGGATTAAATACAGTCAAGAGGTAAAGTAAGCAACCAGATGACAGGAAGTGAATATAGGATTATTAAGAAAACCCAGAGAGTAAGAGGGAGTCAGGTGGATGGAGAGAGACACACAGGAATTAGGAAAGAGGGACATTCCGTTTGAAGGACTTTTTTTTTTTTTTTTTGAGATGGAGTGAGCGAGGGGCATGTGTGGTGGGATGTTGGCTGAGGAGGAAGGTCAGCTGGGAGCTGACTCTGCTTCTCTGAGCTAGTGGGCTGTCACTGCAGCCTCTGGCTCCTGAGTCTTCATTGGTAAAACTGAATGATTGAGATTTTTGATTTTTAAAAAAAGAGAGAGTCAAACAGCATGGTGAGGCTGCCAATGAATAATAAAGTCACAAGGCTGGAACGATGGGACCACATCTTTCACAACTATGGAAATGACGGTCACAGAGTGCTTGCTATAGAGCTAGAGCAGTGGGCATGAGCTTTGTGGTAGAAGTGGTGTCTTGAGAGTATCATTGTCTTCATCATGGTTAGGAGGCTTTGATATGGGGTTGTGAGACATTACAAGGGGAACTGAGTAGAATGTACAGGGATATTTCCATGGTGAGTCTCCATGGTGAGTCTCCATGGTGTGACTACATGGTAAGTCTCTGTGATGTGTCTCCATAGTATGTCTCCATGGTATGTCACCATGGTGTGTCTACATGGTATGTCTCCATGGTGAGTCTCCATGGTAAGTCTTCATGGTGTGTGTCCATGGTGTGTGTCCATGGTGTGTGTCCATGGTGTGTCTCCACAGGATGTCTTACAACCACACAGGAATCTCAGAAAAGTTTTAATTTTTAAAGAAGTATTCTCCAGAGTTAAGACTGTAGATGCAGGATCCTGCTGGGTGAGCCAAAGTTAAATTTCATACATATGGACCACAAGTGTGTTCTGATTAAAATATGCACAATTAAAGCCAGAGGAATGAGTGGAGACCTCCACACCAATTGCAACTATGGACCAAAGCCACTTGTAATTTCTATACTTAACTGTTCTTAGTTTCAACATACCCACAGTTTCAACATACACACACATGCCCACACACACACACCATCACACATTCTCACATACACACTACTCACACATATGCACACTGCATATACCACATACACACACCACACACATGCACTAACACAGCCCACATATACACACACTACATACATACACTCTCACACACTACACACATACACTCACACACACTCACACCACATACACACATCATACACACATATCACATACACACATGCACACCACACATACCACATACACATACATGCACTCATACACAGCACATACACACTACATGTATACCACACACATACACATACCACACACATGCACTCACACACCCCACATACACACACACTACACACATATACTCTCACATACTACACACATACACTCAACACACACTCACACCACATACACACATCACGCACACATACCATACACACATATATGCACTCATACACACTACACACATACACTCACACACACTCACACCACATACACACATCATACACACATATCACATACACACATGCACACCACACATACCACATACACATACATGCACTCACACACAGCACATACACACACACTACACACATATACTCTCACATACTACACACATACACTCACACACACTCACACACACTCACACCACATACACACATCATACACACATATCACATACACACATGCACACCACACATACCACATACACACATCACCTACCTCCCATGAACACAGTGTGTCTGTGACTCATTTAAAAAGGAAGGATCTCTTCAAACAACAGAACAGGAAAGGAGCCTCCAAGGGCGGATCCATCCTCAGCTTGGAGTAGGGGTGGAGCATCCTTCAGGAGAGTGATGACTTTTAACAGCAAAGAGCCAAAGCTGGATCCCACCGCAGAATGTCTCGGGAAGTGACGATCCTGCTGACGGGTCTGCACAAGTAGACCGACGTCTGTTGGCAGCTTCAAACACAGGACCACGCTTTCACAAGAGTGTGTGACAGTGTGCATGCTGCACTTCCTAAACGTTCAGCAGAAGCCAAAGACTGGCCTGTAAGCTTGCAAGATCGACCACGTAGTCTGAAGGACTTCAACCCTTCGGCTTCTCCTCAGTGGCTGGACACTAGCAAGGCATGAAAACACACCATCAGCATCATGCTCTCTGCACAGCTTCTGCCCAAGCCACGTGCTCAGAGCCAGCTCACTTGAGTCTCCAGCTTGTTTCTGATCCTTCCAGCAAATGGCCACCTGCCCACCTTCAGGCTTCCTCTCATCATCATCTTGACAGAAAGCACGGCAGAGCAGGGGCTGTAACCCTCCATGTCTACTGCTGTTCCCAAGGAATGTGTATCTGGTATGTGACAACCACTGGATGAACGTTTGTTGGAAGAGCAATGGTGGAAGATTAGACTCTCAGGGTGTGACATCCCATCTGTATTCTTGCTCAGTGGCCACAGCTTGCAGGACACACTGGCCATTGTGCAGAAATTCTTCTTTCTCTCACCAAAGCCCCGGACCTCATTCCTTCTCAGCCGGTGCTTTTCCTGTGGACATTGTAGTTCATGGAGCAGGGACAGACACACTATCAGGGACAAGTCCAGACATGCTCAACCTGGTCTTAAAGACAACTCTCTTCAAGGCCTGTATGAGAATTGAGGTCTTTTGTAAAGTTATTAAAGAATAGAACATGGAGCCCGTGTACCAAAGGTGGTAGCAAGCTCATGCAGGGAAAGGCCAAGGCTGGAACTTCCTGGAAAGGCGCTGGACCGCAAAGCAATTACCAGGGCAACCAGACTCCACCTCAAAAAATAAAAATAAGGGCTAGATGGCTCAGCGGTTAAGATCACTGACTGCTCTTCCAGAGGTCCTGAGTTCAATTCCCAGCAACCACATG
This sequence comes from Mastomys natalensis, assembly GCA_021653895.1. Lineage (NCBI taxonomy): Eukaryota > Metazoa > Chordata > Mammalia > Rodentia > Muridae > Mastomys > Mastomys natalensis. The sequence continues at coordinate 794,713 of JAJTUV010000325.1, read as the reverse complement.
GTGGTTCACAACTATCTGTAATGGGATCCGATGTCCTGTCTGGTGTGTCTGAAGAGATAGTGTATTCATATACATAAAATAAATAAATCTTTAAAATAAATAAATAAATAAAATATAAAAATAAAACAAAAAAGATACAAACCCAAACCCAAACAACAACAAAGTCTTTCATGAATGCTCAACTTTCATCAGCCGTGCACCTCTCCATCTGTATTCTGAAAACACCTCTCACCAAATCATGGTCTCAGCTCCTTCCCTACAGGGGAACAATCCACTGAAAGGAAATCCATGCCTTTGGATATCAACTTTAAAATCTAACTGGCCAGAGTCATCTGCCTGATAGGATCATTTTACTTAGGACTCGGTTGTGACAGACTTGACTGAGAGGCCTCTGCATCTGCTCTTAGCTTTGCCTGCCCAACACACAGCCTCTGAAAATTACCCAGAGTGCCTTGAGTACCACTGGGTGCTCCTGCTGAGTATACTCTGTGGAGAGTGATGCTGGCCCGGCCAGAGAGGGTGTGACTGTCATGAGGGACAGCAGGCAGAGTCACTACCTATGGCTGCACTAACAAAGTACCACAAACTGCTCAGTTAATGACAACAGACACTCACTTTGCTAAAGTCTGGAAGACCGAAAGAGCAAGTTATCTGTGGGGCCTCAAATACTCTGGAGCCTGGAAGGGAAACCCTTTGGCTCCTCTAATCTGATAGTTTGCTTTGGCCTCCCTTGTTCTGCTCTTGCCTCTGTCTTCAGCACCATATGGCCTTCTTCCTGTGTGTCTCTGTAACCTCTCTTATAAGGACATCAGGAAAAGTGGCCTGCTCCTACGCAGTATGACCTTTTAAAGTAACTTATCATGGCCTCAGTGGCTTCATTCCATATAAGATGTATTCTGACAGCTTAGGAGTTAGACTTTTAAAGTTTCTGCTTTGGAGGGGATACAAAACATCCATTACAGTGAGATGGAAAGACAGCAGACCTCCCAAAAAAACGCTGCAGAGACCCTGAGACAAGGCCCATGGGACCTCAACCTTAATAGCAATCATGTCCGAGCTGGGTAACCAACGATCAACCTGTTCACCACAGACAGACCTTGAAGATTTGGACAGGAAGAGGCAGGGTAGCCAGCATGAATAGAGAGCAGCGTGTCCTCCCTAGGGGGCTAGCCAGGACAGTTCTGGGAATTTCCACAGTCCAGCATGGGAGGAAGCCAGTATTGATACTTGCAACACAAGATTGACCTTCAAGTCAAGGTTATTTTGATTTAGAGAAAATTAGTGTCCAAAGAAATGGCAAAGCCCAAAACAATGGCTGCAGGTTTATAGCAGTTATAAACATGTCCCCCTGCCTAGGGTCACATTTTTATTTCTATGAACTGCACAGGACCAGACCTCTGGATATGGAAGACATGAGCCAACATGGCAAATGGGATCAGAAATGAGAGAAAGAGCCCAAGTGTGCAGGCCTGCTGGGAATGAGGATAAACCTAGAGAAAGTAGAGTTAGTCCGGATCTCTACCCGCCCCCCCAAAAAAGAACTCCCTGTAGAGAAAGAATATTAATAAAATAAAACTCCAAAATTTGATCCTGGAGCAATAACAGAATCCCTGTGCCAAACTTCACAGGCGCGCAGAGGATGTGCAGAGCCGAGCAATCTGTGACAGCAGTTCTCGGAGGAACTCCAGAGAGCTCACGGTGTTCAGGCCAAAACGTCCTGGAAGCCGGGTCCTCTGGAAAATGCAGACTAACTTTATGAATTGCACATGTGGCCACAGAGCCAGCTCTGCAGCACCGAGAGGAAGGCTCTGCGTAGAAATCTGTCCCCCATGCTCCAGACCACCAGGGCGGATGCGAAGCACACCAAGGGTCCCGAAAACCCACCCAGCCCCGAAGGGCTTTCTTGGCAAACTCAGGAAGATTGAATCTAGCTGAGATTAGATGACAGACAAAAGGCCACTTGCCTGCCTGAAGAAGGGTTCCCCCCCAGGGAGAGCAAAGGACCCTTTTCTAGCTACTCTGTTTGTTTGTTTTTCCTTTCTACATCTTGGATATGCGTCTGCATGGTGCTTAGCTCACAGAGTCTTGTGAAGATGCAACAATGTAACATAGGTGCTTAGGCAGCACCTGTCCTGTCAGAAGGGACGGCCACAAGTCCTCACCTGCAGCAAGTACTCTTCAGGCCAGCTGAAGCCTGGGACCCATCCCTCAGGTCACGTGACCCTTGCACCCCTCCACCACCCCAAATCCAATTTTACTTTCCTATGCCAGAGTCCCTTCCCATTTTGTCTCCCAACAACCTCTCAGCAATCTGGAGTGCTTCCCACTCGCTGTCACAGGATCTAAGAACAGGAAAGGCCCTCCAAGGTCCCTCAGCTTCCGCCTCTGCCCCAAGGCAGAGCTCTGTTCACACCGACTCCGACAGATGGATGTCGTTTCGATACAGGAAATATTTATTGTGCATCCAGGCTGGGCCAAGCCCTGTGCTCAGGACTGCTAGGAGCACACATAGAAGTGGGGACAGCTGAGCTCCTGCTGTCCACTTGGGGATGAAGCTAGAATATACACACAAGAGTGAGGATGGCCTAGCTCCTGCTGTCCGCACCGTGATGGAGCTAAACACACTCCAGCAGGGGGAAGTTTTACAAACCACACAACTTCTGTGTGAAATCTCTCTCTCTCTCTCTCTCTCTCTCTCTCTCTCTCTCTCTGGTGCTTAGGACTTTCAACTGAGTTGATGAGCTCTGCACCCCCTCTACCCCCACCCCCACCCCCAGCCCCATCTCTTCTTCCTACAGCTAGCTTGCTTTGATGTTAACCACACTTGGGTCCATGTCTGATTACTAGCCCCTGTAGCACAGCCAAGTGGCATGTAAAATCAACCGTCACACACTAGGTTCATTGGTCATTGCCCTACACCCAGATTCTCCTAGTGACAACAAGGTAACTTCTGATTCATCACAAAATGCAGAAAGAACATCTTCCATTGGCATCTCTACCACCTTCTTCAAGGGGGCTCAGGCCCAATCCCGTGACAAAGCTTCCATCTCCCGTTCCATCGTAGTCCTGAGACTTCTGAGCATAGCCTGAACCCCAGAATGCTTCTGCCTTATAGACTGAGTAGCACAGGGAAGCCGTGGCTATAGCTGTGAGCCTACACCTACTTGCGCGATTGGAAATTCCTCAATGGGATATGGACTGAGTTGTAAAGCAGCAATGGATGCATGATGCTCACTTCCCATCATGTACTGCCCAGAAGCCAAACTTGCATCCATCCTCACAGCTGCCTTCCATCCTTGGGGGGCCAGGAGGTATCTATGCTCATCCTATCTGCTCCTGGCTCTCAGCATCAGCTTCGCCCTGAGGAGACTGCGGCTCTCTGATAGCTGTCACCTCAAGAAACAGAGGCTTTCCATGGTAGACTCCAGGCCAGCACTGCCTCTAACCATGTCAACACCATCCCAAACATATCACCAAAGCCTCCCAGCCCCGAGAAAACAAAGTTTCCTCTGAGGACCCTGAGAACTCTTGCCCTGTCAGGTATAGCTGCAGAATTCCCAAACAAGCCAAGTCCTCAGACTGGGGTCTTCTAAGGTAACATTCTCTTCTCCAGACAGCACCTCCTCACCTACTGGCTTAGATCCCTCAGTCTTCAGCTCCTATGCCACCCAGAGAAGCTCTTCGGGAGTGGAGACTAACCAGACTTCTAGGTATCTCTAGGTCTTTCCCCAGGCTCCTCATCCGACATTTTGTATCATAACCAATACTGATAAATTGTTATTGTTGTTTAAGCTTGTTGCAAGTAGATTCTGGGAGCAAGGTGGACCTCTTGTCCTAAACTCCAACGTGTTTATTTCAAATATTCTCCATAACACCTTTTCCTGGGACAGGCTGGCCCTCTAATTCTGTGCCAAGGAAAAAGAGAATAGCAACCAGCTAATGGATTAAAAAACTTTTTGTCCAGGGCTGGAGAGATGGCTCTGTGGTTAAGAGCAACCGACTGTTCTTCCAGAGGTCCTGAGTTCAATTCAGAGCAACCACACGGTGGCTCACAACCATCTGTAATGAGATCCAATGTCCTCTCTGGTGTCTGAAGACAGTGACAGTGTACTCACATACATAAAATAAATAAATCTTAAAAAAATCTTGTCTTTGAAGACAGCTAGAAAGTAAGCCATTTCCATAGAAGTTACTGCTGTTTATCAGGAGATTTAAAATTACCGGCTATGGGACTGGGTGGAACTTGAGTCATGGGGAGCTCCTTTACAGAGATAATGCCCTGCCCCGCCCGGCCCTGCCCAGACCCTCAGCTGAGCATGCAGCTGGCCTCCCCAGTCATTCCTGCTATTTGTAAGCACCTGATGCTCCTCTCCTTGCTGTTTGCCACTTGTTCTCTGACTGGAAGCCACACCCAAGGGGACACTACTCTGCCAGGACTCAGGCTGGCTGGCTGCTTCAACAAGGCTTCCCCAGCTAACCTCTGCTAGGTGTTTGTGAGCACGGGATTTGATGACGGTCTCTTCATCAGGGCTACCCCAGTCCTTGAGCTCTGATTGGCTGATGATTAGTCCTCCCTTCTGGACACCGTATGCTTTGCAGTCTGCCTCCACTTCCCATTGCCACTCCCCATTTACTCTTTTACCCTTGCTTGCTGTATACTTAACTCATCCGAAACCAAGAGCACAGCTGCCGGAGGCCATTCCAGCCTGCGACTAACACATTTGCAGAAAAGACGCCAAGCCATGCTGTCTCCTGCCCTACGACTATCCTGACTGCTGCTGCTGCTGATGTCTCTTCCTCCATCTCTTGACATTCTGTGTCCTCCAAGCTCAGTCATGGTGGGGCTTACATCTGGTGAAATGGCCCAAACTTTAACTTCTGCAGGGTCTGAAGCCTTAGCTATCCTGCCTATGTTTCGGTGACCTTTTCCCTTTAACCTTTAGAACTGAATGAGGGTTTTCCAGTCTTTCTTGCCCCAGTGAGGCTACAACTTCATTCCCCTTGGGTAGTTAGAACCATTCCAGCCAGCAGAGTAGCCCCTTCCTGGTTTTCATTCAATAGTAAGCTCCCCAAGATGGCCAGGGCTTATCTTTCAGTTTAGTGACTTTGGTCCCTATATTGACTTGTCCTAGAGAGAGGTGAATAAATACACTCCAGATAAAGTATCAAGGATGGATCACAGAAACGATTCAGGTCTGGCTTGCTGAACCACTGGCTTTATTGAGATTTCTTATAGGAGCATGAATGAGTCCCCAAGTAACATATCCCCAAAACCCACCCTGGTATGGGTGACACTCCTGAATGCCACATATATGGATGGAGTCTTCTTCAGTTACCCATCACCTCCTATATATTCTAGCACTTTCTAGACCACATAGAACTGGGGCAAAATTATGTGCAGCTGCAGGAAGAAAGGGGGTGACTGGACTCTCATCTGAGCATCTAATGATCTTCCACCTCCTCTTCCTATGACGGGGCACTTACAGTCCCAGTCTGTGAGGGTTCCTTTGGGTAATCACAGCTATTCTGTTTTCAAGATGGTGAAGACTGTGTCATACCTGGGGACGGAGTGCCACAGCAACCTCATTTGAAGCCGTAATTCTGTATATAGATCAGGAAGCAAAACAGTAATAGCAGTGGCTGCCAGCTGTATTCCTTGATTTCTAGACTAGTGTATCCTGACTCTGGGGAGTTAGCGCCATGTTGTGGTCTCTAAGACATCGTGTGCTGTAAATTAGAACCCTGTCCCTTCAGGATTTTGCAAGTGAGTCTTTGGTAAGTCACCACACCCTTCACGTAGCACAGCTACTTCCAGCTCATGGGAGAGAGAGTGAAGGCTCACACTTTGGCAGTGGCCTATTCCTCGCTTCCTAAGCTAGGCTAGAGCATGTTCTAACACTGGCTGAGGTGTCGGGACATCCTGTATCCATCATTGGGGGTTCTGGCAGAAATGATATGTGTTGAGAAGAAAAATCTATTGTTAGAAATGCATCTAGGCCAGAGACCACAAATATTGCATGTTCATGTACCAGGGCCAATGCAACCATTCTGCCAGTGGGTGGCTGTCAGGGGTTTAGTGTTGGCCTCTCCTATAGGCAGATTAGGCACCCAGGTAGACAGCAAGCCTCGATAACACTCAAATGATGAGTTCACCCGTCAAGCCCCTACACGGCCCTGCTAATCACATCCATGTTTATGGGCCCTACATGAGCTTGGTGACTGCTAAGTGACAGTTACAGCAAGTCACTTTGTCCACCTGATCATTAAGGTCCTCTATACTGATGTCCTTAAGACTACACAGCACTTCACAGCTTGTATGATCATTCTGATATTTGTCACTAATATAACCCTGGCTACCCACATCTCTGAGCACCTAGACAAACCATGAATGAATCCTACAAAGCTTTGTGGCTCTATACTTCCAGTTAACTCTCACTTCACATGACTGAATAATCAAATGTTCTGCTCAAAGTTCTGTTTATAAGGTCCAGTTTAGACACAGTAACACAGAGTTGTTACTGAGGGATTGGTGTGCTAACGATAAATGTGAATGAGAATCCTAAAAGCCCAGATATAACAGACACAAGGAGCAGTCACTACACCTCAGACAGTTAGTGCACTTTCCTCCCTGCCAGGCTGGGATTAAAACCCCAGAAGGCCATGGCCCTGCTTCAGTGACTATTAGGAGCACGTAGATGCTGGGGAGGCAAGCTGGGATGTGCCACCCGTGGTATCAGGGGGAGGTACCCAGGAAGACTCCATAACACAGAATGTGCCACTGGAGGGAAGGCTAGGGGAAGGTGGTACCCAAGAAGGAGCATTCTACTGGGAAACTTCCAGAAAAGATTCCTGAGGTCAGGGGAGAGATGACTGCCACTGGGTACTACAGGGATTCACGTTCTTCCTCTCTGCTGAATCAGGCACTGGGGAAAAGTATCCTCCCGTGTGCCCCAGGGCCTAAATCTCAGAAGTGTGTCCTGACCAGACTCACAGGAAACAGAAAGAGACAAATCCTCTTTCCTTCCAGTCCCTCTTTTGACAAGGTTCACCTGTGCCAGCTGCCAAGGGAACCATGTGCAAAGCCCGCCTCTGCCATCATGAAGCAGACCAGTAAGGGTAGACTAAAGTACTGCAGAGCAATGGCCTGATGGCCGTCACAGGGAAGGCGTGTGCTAGGAGATGGCGTCAGAGAGAAGGCAGGGAGCACACCAACACGCGACAGCACATTGCTATCCAAGCAGAGCCCAGTAAATAAAACCGCTCATCAAAAGACAAGACTGGTACAATCAGGAAAAGGTGCCTGTGAGACACAGAAGATACACTTTCTTCCCACCACCAAGACAACAAGCTTAACCCAAGCATAGGGGCTGGATGTTCTCTGTCCTACTGGATTCTAAGCAAACCACCCTGGCCAGGGCTGGGAGAACCACACTGCTTACTAACAACCAGGGCTGTGTGGGAGGCTATGCTTCACTGCTTCATCGTCCCTTGTCCTAAAGATGTTCAGCTCCAAGACCATGCCCTCCTGGTGGCCCTGGCTGGTTGCTGAGAACTCCATGCATGGAGTGTCTCCTTCTACTCATAAACATAGACCCTGGGCTTTTCTCATTACAGCTCTGGCCTCTTGGATGCTGACGAGGTCACCCAGCCTGGTGTTAAGCAATCTTGTATGCATGCATCGGTGCTGGGAAGGGCAGCCAAGGGGAACTGGTCTGTTACCAAAGTTGGTTCTGTCATAACCAGGGTCCTTTTGAGCTTTGTTTTTGGTAGGCTAGACTTTTAAAAAGAGAAATGGAGAAGCAAACAGCTACTCTGGGATCTGTGAGGCATTTGAGGTTGAGGAAAACATTGGTCACATCTGGTCCCTTCGCTGTCAGACTCACGCTGTCTCCAAGTTGTGGCCTTGATTTCATAACATCTCAGTTCAGGGTCACAGAGCGAACACTGTCTTGGTCAAGGAACATTCTGAGAGCTTCAGAGCCGTCTCCAGGAACCTCGAGGCCCTACTTAACCTGCTCATAAATGTCTTCTTCTTGCCCTCTTGCCTCCTCTCTCTCTTAACAAGTCAAATCTCAAGTCCCTGGCTTTGATGGCCATGACCCTTCCCAGACTACAGACCACACACTGGGTAGCACAGACCTGCAGAATTGACTTAGGAACTCCCAAGTTGAGGATGTAAGTCTTACCCATGCTATGAGACCAGATAGAATTGCTGGCCCTAGAACTGATTCTCAAACACGAAGGTGTGGAGAACGGGTGGTGCCTCTGCAGTCCCTGGAAGAACAGCACGCTGGCTTCCTACCTCTACCATCCTGAGCCTTCTATGCCTTCCACCCTCCCGCTTCTCCCTTTGCTTCCTCTCCTGATCTCTGAGGATGGAGGTTATTTTGTCACTGGGTAAGGACACACACAGAGTTATTCCTACCCACTCTCTTCTCAACTATGAACTAGATGAAACAATGAGACTGCAGGAATCCCAAGTAGGCGCATTTGGAAGACGTGAATAATCGCAAAGGCAACAGTTGAGAATGGGTCCTGCCAGGAGAGCACAGAAAGTGGGTGGAAGTGGGAGGGACTCTATTACTTCCCTCCGACCTTGAATGAGTCATGGTTCTCAACTTCCTACTCAAATGTCTGGATGCTGTGCTTTGGTCATGACTAAGGCTCTCTGGTGGGCACACACTGCCTCCTGTATCTGCATAGCCATCCTAACACCACAATGCCCCTACAGCCCAGGCCACATGCAGAGCGGCCCTGCACACAACCTTCAGTGGCTTTACTCCATGTTACTACCACTTTCTGGTCCAGCCTTTGAGCTTCAGTCTCTGCTCATTCATATGTGTAGCCTGGGGTTACTCTCCCTATACTCAACACACTAGATCCTAAGGCCCCCAGTCTCAGAACAAAGCCATCTCCGCAGGGCTGCTCTCCCAGGTGCACTGGTTCACTCTCATCAAGTCAGAGGACCTCTTCATCCAGGAGTCTTCTGCCCATGCCCTTCACACCATGCACTCACCATCAAGTAGGACATCAGCCATGTCTCCATGAACCCTAGCACAAACATGGAGAAAGAACTCTCTGTGGTCCCCAGCCTGCTGACTCCATTGACCGAGACACCAGTCTCTCCAGTTATACTGTCACCAACTTAAAGAGCAGGCCCCACACCCAGGGTCTCCTATGGAGTCCAGGCTGCCATACACTCAAAGAAAGGAGCAATTGTAGGCTGGGGTTTGTTTCCATCTTCCCAGAGGCTATTTCATTAAAGGTACCAATCCTCAAGGTTTGAGGACTTCAAGGACTCCAAGTTGGCAGGAAAGAATCTGCAGGGCCTCTCGAGAGAAGGTGGAAGTCAGGACCACCGACTTTTAAGTCCTTGCTTTGAGAGAGAGGCAAAGAACTGTGGCTATACCCAGCATCCAGCAGCTGCCCTCCTTCCTGGGCAGCCATGGAGGAAACCTCGAGCTCCAGCTTCTACCAGTGCAGACTCCTTGGTTACCTTCATCCAGACTCCAGCAAGCCCTAGGAGAAAGGGCTTTTCTGAGCGCTGTTTACATTCTTGTTGGGGTTTTTTGCCTGTGTTTAGACTCGTGAAAAAAAAAAAAAAAAACAAAACACACATTTCAAACATTTACAAGCAATCCTAGGCCCTTGTGGATTTCACATAAACGATCCTATAAACCAGTGAACTTCAGAGTCTCCAACTCCACAAAAATCATAAACCCTCAAAGCTGTAAGCCCATGAAGAGTCTCTGTTCCAACATTCTTGTTTCACGGCCAGAAAACCCCAGGCTCGGGAGGGCAAGGCCCTGCCTAGGCACACTGGAGCTGGGTACTGAGCTGGTCTCTACCACAGGACCCATGAATCCCAACCCAGTACAAAACATTGCAGCCCATGAACACATCCCCTCTGCCAGCATGTGGTTCTGGTTTTTTAAAAGAACTGATTTGAGGTTTGGAAATATTAATGTGCCTAGGATTTTGGCAAAGGAATGTGTGTTAAGAGTACATGCTTGGCTGACGGCCATGCCCCAGCGCCAGGCAGGCTGCCTGCAATGAGAATCCTCTGGGACTTGGTCTGTGGGGTGCGTCTGCTGTGCAAGGCCCCAAAATCACTGGGTTGAAGCGTGGCACCATGTGAAGTCAATATCGTCTACGAGGAGCTGCTTTTTAACGGGAGACTTAAGACGACAGTGAATCTGGCCAGGAATGAAGCTCCCAGCAGAGGCCTCCCGCCTCAGCCCCAGAAGGTGCTTTAGGCAAAGTTTTAGTTATGAGCCAGGAAGGCACCAAACAGACCCTAAGCCATCTGGGCCAACACCTTTCCCTCCACCATAACAGGCCCAGGCAGGAAATTAAGCAGAGCTCTTTCTGAACTTCTGCAAAGGAATTTCCTGGAGGGTCCTGGAGGCCCGATGCTCTGAGGAATCCTGTTACAACAAAAGCTACAGGCCCTGGGGTTCCCTCCACAACACCTGTTCTGCAGAGCACCTTGTAATCCTATACTGGCCTGTGATGGCAGGGAGGAAGCCAAGGGATGCCTTCCTAGCTGTGGACACAGGGCAGGGATCTCCTCACTTGCCCTCATCTCTGTCTTAAGGTCCAGAAGACCCTTCGACACATACCCTGAGCTGTGTCCTCTCTAAAGCTGGGGGGCAGCTGATTGGTAAACAAGACAATGGCCACCGTGACCCAAACCAAAGACATCTTCCAGCAGTCACTGACAACATCTCTGAGCCTTGTGTCAAGACTTCAGGATATTGCAGACGAACAGGCATATAAGAGAAGTCAATCCACAGTAACCTGCTGCCCAGCCTGAAACTTGCAGAAAACCCAATAAAATCCAAATAAAATCTTGAGTCTAGTTAATACTATGTGCCAGCCTTGAGTTCTCCGTCTCTTTGTCTCTCTTCAATACCTCCCTCCAGGGCCTCCCTCCCAGCTCTTCCCTCTGCTTCTCTCTATGTAGCCCAGGCTTCCCTGTTAAATACTATGCCTTCCCAGGAAGAAATCACTCTCCACACTTAAAAATTAATAAAGGAAAGGGTTATTTACTGGGGAAAAAGGAAACAGAAAAGTGCATGGCTGGTAACAGCTAATGCCCAAGGAAAAGCCGGCCATGAATAGATTTCCCTAACATGCATACCTAAGTCCTTTCACGTCCTGGCCCCAGGTTACACTTCCAACAATTTAAACACAGACAGGAGACTGCAAGTCTGGCCACTTGGGCAGATGGAGGATTTACACAACAAAGATAGTGCCAGAATTACTTTAGGTACACCAGTCTTCTTGAATAGTTTTTTACCAGGTTCATCTTGCCCACCTGGCAGGATTATTCTTTTCTGGATAAAAATGCAAGGGGGTTAATGGCAGCCAGATCTAAGGGTGGCTGTGACCCTGCCCTGGGCTCTTGAGCTGTCCAGTGAGGCGAGTTTTGGGAGCTGGGCCTAATGGCTGGTCGGTTCTGATGAATAAAGATTTACACCCTAGCAATGTAAATTTTGCTTATCTCTAACAGGCTGGCTAGCACACTATTTTTCTTTGGGTATTTAGAGGCAGCGCTCCCTTAGCTAAATTCTGCTTGGTGTGACTTAATGTCCCTTTTCAGTAAATCCTTTGTAGCACACGTTCTAGTTCTCTTTCTTCTACATCAGTCTTTATTCCCAACCCTCCAGCCTCATGCTCCCAAGCACTGGAATTATAGGTCTATGGCATCTGTGTGTGTGACTGTGTAAATATGGGGCCCACAGATGTGTGTGGAGGTCAGGGGACAACTTTTAGGGACCAGCTCTCCTGCTGTGGGATCCTGGGATGGAAGTCAGCTTCTCTCGGCACTTGAACCTGCTGAGCCATTTTGCTGGCCCCACGCTTGGCTTTCTTACTCTTTTTAAGTTGTAAAATATCCTTTCCAAAGTTGCTTATTTCCAGATTTTTATGAGGCATTGCTGACAAATAAAAATTGCATTTAAGATGCCCAAAGTGATATTATTCACAGAGAATATGAAATGATTGTAACATCAAACCAATTCATCACCTCATAGTTACCATGTATGTGTGCATGTGTGCATGTGTATGTGTGTGTATGTGAGGTGCTGTATAAGTGGATGCCTGAGTGTATGTGTATGCTATGTAGGCATATGTTGGGGGGGGGTGTTTAGGATGTGTGTGATGTGTCTATAAGTGTATGTGTGTTGTATTGCATGTTATATGCATGTGTATATAGATTGTGTGTATGTGTTATGTACACTTGTGTATATGTGTGCATGTATAGCATACATGTATTATCTGCATATGTATACACACTGTGTGCAGGTGTACATATATGTGTATGCATATGTTGTGTGTGTATATGTATACATGTTATGTGTGAGAGAGAGTAAGAACACAAGATCTACTTACTCACCAAGTTCCAAGCATGCACTTTGGTACTTAATTATAATAAGGTTTCCAGAGCTTATTCACTCTGGGAAACTGAAAGGAGAGAGGAGACAGCCCTCCTCTCTGTCCCGTCTTGCTCAACATGGAGACAGACAGGCTGCAGCTTAGCATCTTCTCTTTCTAATGTCGTTGCTCTCTGAAGTTCAACAGCTCACACCCGTGCTGCCCAGATGAGCTGATGAGGAACAGACACGGCTGTAGCTGGCAGAGGGGGCGGTCCTCTGTGCTCTCTGCCACCGCCTGCCATTACCAAGGAAGCCAGACTGCCTTTCCTTCTCTGCTGAGAGAATTACGGAAGACCAGGCAAATATCAGGGCCCGTGTCATGACAGTGTAGGGTGAATCAACTCACATGTCACACAGACATGTGTGTCAGGCTCATTCTCAAGGGTTGATGCATCTAATTAGGAAACAAACAAACAAACAAAAAAACCCTTTTTCCCCCCATTTCACACATGCACACCCAGGTTTGAGCCACTTCCTAGTGTCCAGCGAACATGGCCACAGCTGAGGCGCTCCAGGGTATGTTCACGCTCAGTGAATAATTATGTGAACGAAATAACACCACGTGGTTGCCAACAGTTATTAAACCTGTGAAAAAATGACAATAGAAAACTCAGTTGACTGGCTATGGGGGGCCCTCAGAGAGAGGGAAGCCAGCTGTGGCTTCACATCTGTAAACTCCAAACGCAACCAAAAGACACAAAGAGAAATTGTCCGTGAGTCCTGACTCTCGGAGTTGTCTCAATACTCCTGTTGCCCGTTAACTGGACGGAAGCTGGTTTCGTTCCTGGTGTCCTGAGCAGAGCCTTTGTCTGCTTTAGAAGGGAGGTAGATGGGAGATGATCAAGAAGGCGTATCCCCACGGCCTCCACGCAGGCCAGGGTAAACCAGAGCCGGTAACGATCTCATGATTGACTCACACCAAGGAAAGTGGCCTTCTGAGGGGAAGATGAGCAGGAAGTCAGCCTTCGTCTGATGCACAGTCTCCTGTGACACGCCCTTCACATCACGTGGAGAGTGGAGCTTTGCAATCCACAGACCTGGCACTGGCTCCTGGCTTTATCACGCGCATTAGCTCAGTGGTCTGGAAGAGGAAGTCTGGCTCGATGGAGTTTTGATTTTTTTTTTTTTTTGTTTAAGCTGCTTTGCAGGATTGTGGTAAAGACCAGGGACAACGTGTATAAGCCTCTGGGATGGTGGCAGTTACAGATACGTAGAACAAACACTGGCTACATCCTGAATGTCAGAAGGTAACAGAGCCACCAGAAAGGCTAATCAGATGTCTCCAGCAATCACACCTGCTCTGGGATGATAGCCATTGCTGCCTCAGATCCCCTTAGCTCTCGAAGCCTGATGTCTGGAGTCTGGCGCTCCAGGGCATCTCATGTCATCTTACGCTTACTTCTCTTCCAGATGCCAGGTCCCCACAGACTCCTTGGTTGGAACTCCTGGCTAAGTTCCAATACTGCCATACCTGTGCAGAGGCTGGTCCTGCTGAGGAGACTCCTTTTTCCCGTCTGCCACTTGTTGAAGTTCTTTGTTTGCAGAAGCCTGTCAGAACACCTTGGCCCTGCATAGCACAGTAACAAGATACCAATCCATCTGCCTCTTCCATGTCTGTGTTATCCAGCTCCCTGGACCTCAATTTCTGCATCTGGAAAATGGGATAATAATCCCACTGGCAAACAGATGAGATGAGAAGGGTTAGGAGGATTAACTGATATTATTATTATTGGACACATAATAATTTAGTAAACGCTGGTTACTGCCTGAGAACTTGTGTGACCCCGTGGGCTTGCAGTCTACTAACTAGAAAGTTCCAAAAGCCCAAACCTGAGTGTTCCCACGAAAGAACATGGACCCCTTATGAGTAATGCTCCACAAACATTGGCTGCGTAAGACTGGACCTTCTCTTGGGACACCCGCCTTTAACAGTGAGCTGCTGTTTGTCCTGACCTCTCTGACAGTACTGAGGGGTAGGAAGCAGAGGGTGAGTCACCCCCTGTGAGTATGCAGAAAGGTAAGCTCAGAGAGACAGCTTGTAATGAGAAATGACCTTCTGTGGAAAATCAACACCACTCAGCCGCACCACCACCCTGAAGGGCATACCAGGGTTCCGCCTTCTTCTATACTCAAGGCCAGGAGACACCTTCTACAGGGGCAGTCAGGCCCTGTGCTAAGGGGGGCACAATGGAAGAGCCTGGAAACTCAGCTCCCACCTCTTTCCAAGCTCTGCAAAATTAGCTCCATGGTGGGTAGGGCCACACATGTGGGAGGACACAGGCTTCCTCCTCTTCCTCCCTCCCTCCTTTGGACCACAGCTGTTCTCAACTTGTCCCCACTGCCCATCAGGAAACAACTCAGAACATAATTGAGCAGCTGTGGTTGCAGAAAGAACCCAGTTCAGAGACATCACATCCAGCGAGTGTGCGCTGCAGTCTTTGACAGGGTGGGCTGACACAAGTGACGGGCTGAGCCCACTCAGCAAGCCCAGACCTCTCAGAGCATCCTATAAGCCCCTCTTCCTGCTTGTGTGCCATGACTCCCTTTCAGAGGTCACAGCAATGTGTTCTCTGGAGTCTATGGGTCCCCTGAACCCTTGCTGCGTTCAGCGTGCTCATCAGAAGCCATATTTGAACCAGCACCTACCATCCACCATTGACCTTCTGTCTGGACCCCACCCGTTACAGGATTTTAGGAGACCGTAACCTTGTTTGACCAGATCACTCCTGCACACGTGTTGCTTTGAATTCTAGTGCAGAATTCAGCTGACATTTCCCTTGGATTCCTCTTCCAAGCCAACAGAGTAAGGGCTATTTCCCAAAAAACAACACATTATTAACAAATGAATAAGAGCCAAGAAAACAATGCAGCCAGCAGATTTAGTCCACAGAGCTTGTTTAGAATGCAAATTGCAAATGTATTTAATTCACAGGGCTCTTGGGGAAACTTTCAGACCTCTTATAGCCAACAGAGCCAAGAAAGTGAAGACCAAAGTGAGGACTGCTCACTAGCCAAGGGCTGCCCCACACAGGGCAGTGCCAGGTCCCTGGAGGTGGAGGACTCACTCCCAGAACCCAGGTAAGGCCCCTCACCCCACCACTGGTCCAGCTGTTCTCCTTCATCCCATGGTCTGCCTTTGCCTTAAGAGTGGCCAGCTGGCTATGGTCAACAGCATCCAAGAAGCTTCACTGTGATCAAGGACAGGTTAGCTGTGAGAAAACAAGATGGCACTGGGACAACCTCCATGAACACAGGGCAGAAGCAGGCCCTGAGTACATTCAGGTCCAAATTGACTTGATTTATGAAAAGCAAGCAAAGTTTCCAGCAGGCCTGGCACGTCTACAGCCTTGAAGAAAAATCCTTAATTACACTGCCTCTGCTCATTAAATAGATAAGATCTTAGCCGAGGCAAGCTATGTTTTGTCTTCAGGAAAAAAAAAAAATGTAAATCCACCTGGCTCCATATTTTACAGTAGTCATCAATATCCTAAGGCCATGCGAAATGCCCTGCGTTTTCATCTTCCTGAGGTTGGGGGGGAGGGTGGGGGAGCGCGGGGGAGGGGGCAGGGAGGGCGGGACAGAAATGGAACATCAGAAAGAGCTCCAAGGCAGACAGCTTGTTGTGGATGGTGATGGATTCGGACATTCCTGTTTCTACAGAACCCAGAGCACATCAGGCCCGGCCTGGGGACTGGACTAGGTAATAAACATACAAAGCCGGCGGATCGAGACAGCCCTGACGTTTACCACAGAAGTGCCTCCTGCTGAACATGAAATTGGTCAACCTCAGATGGAGTCCCCGCAGCCGCTGTAGCCTCTCATTACTCAGGTGAGATACTGCTCTCTCCCCAGCACACGCACAGTGTAGGCCCTGGAGGCCCCTCCTTTTAGACTCACAGGAACCGTGGTCAACTGTGTCTCGGTGACTACATGGACTCACCCTCAGGCCTAGGCCTTTCTTCCTTCAGTTCTTCTTTAGGATCTCATCTGCCCACACCTTTTCTCCATCTCCTAAAATCTGTTTCCCCCAGCCCTCATTCCCCAAGTCTTCGATTTTTAAATCCAGTTGCCAACTTGACATCTGAAACTCAAGTGCGAAGACCACTACTGCAGCACTGAGTAGGAACCTACGAGTAGACATTCTTGTCTTGTGGTTCTGACTTTATAGAGCTTAAAAAGGACTAGAAGTAATCTTTTACTTAGACAATGCTCTACACATTATAAAAACAATCCAAGGGTAAATGTCAATCTTCATGTTAAATCTAACTTAAGTTTTTAAATATACCAGCTCATCTGAGCCTCATTCTTTTTTCTTGAGTAGCTGTCTTGTGTTTACTGTTTCTTGCTGTGTCTGACAATTTTTACTGTATTCCTGACAAGATCCTGATTCTCTAGGAGTCTAAATAATACTGTCATTCTTTAAAGAGCATTGCCACTTGCTCTAGAAAATAACTAAAATCACCGGTATACATCTGTAAGCCTGCTGTAATACTGCTTGATTTTATTCTTGTTGAGGCGGATCCACTCTTGTTTCCTGAGTCCCAGGCTACGGCTCCTGTCCTGGACACGACACTTATTCTTAAGACAATAGTCTTCCATTATATTTGCCGAACGTTTCCGGTGTTATAGATTGAGTTAATTTGATTCTGCCTTGACCTTCTCCCAGTTCTTTCAGATCTTTAAATAGTTCTATCAGAATTCCAAACCCAGGGTATCTACTTGTTTTGGGAATCTCACCTTACTCAAAGAACAACCCCCATCCCTCAGCCAAGGACCACAAGGACTCCACTTAAATTCCCAGAGTTCCCTTCTCTCCAATACTCTGCCTCACGGCATCCTCACACTCTGACTTCCGGCTTGTCCAGCTTGCTGTGATGCACTCCTGTGGAATACCAAGCTCTTTGAGCCGCAGTAGAGTGGCAAGACTTGAAGTTTTCACTGACTGCATGACCTGGCTGTGCTACGGTTCTTGATGCAAAAAAAAAAAAAAAAAAAAAAAACTTTCTTTTCATGGTCTTAGGATTGCCACACTAAGTTGATAGTTAAATGGTAGCCTTGCCAAATACCTTGCGCCTGAAGGAACATACTAAAAGTAGCATGCTGTCCTTATACCTGTTGGTGTGCAAACATCATTTGGGGGAGTCCCCTGTTCTCCCAATCCTAGCTGGCTGTTTAAACTGATAGCTTGGCTAAGAGGCGGTGCTATTTAAGATGTCTAAGTCTTTGCCAATCCAGTTTAAAACTGTCAATCCAGCTGAACTTCCTAATCGTTCCTGTTAAAAGATCACGAAAGGTGCTTACAAAACTGGAACGATACAGAGAAGATTAGCACGGCCCCCTTTGCAAAGATGGCGTGCGAATTCATGAAGCATTCCATATTTTTTGTAAAATGAATAAATATTTTTTTAAAAAAGGATAAAAGATGTGAGGATGGTAACAAATTTGAAGAATGTGCTTCCTGTATTTTTGGAACACACTACTTTGGCTTCCTGAACTAGATGCAGAGGAATCCCATCGGGTACTTATGGAACGTTGAAGTAAGGTTCTTATCCTATATAAAGTGAATAACGTGTGCATTTGAGTGTAAGGCTTGTCCTTGTCGGGCATCTCAAATACAGAGGCTTTGAGCATAATAACAACTGAGATATCTGAAATCACATCATCGCTGTTCTAAAATCCACAGTCTACTTGTAAATATGGACTTGGTAGAACACAACCTAGCAAGAGTACACAGTCCTGTAGTAAAATGACACAGCTTCAGCCACGTGCGGGTAACCTCCATGTTCATGTATCGCAAAGTCCAGTTCACGATCTGCAGACCTGGTGGCACCTGAGAGCCACTCAAAATGAAGTTCCCTGGCCTCCCCCCAGCAACTCACAGCTACTTTTAAACGGGATTTCCATGATCTGATTTGTTTGTCTGCTAGAGGTGAACAGCCTTTTCACTAAAATGCTTGGTTGTTTGTAAGGAAACGGGATTTTGTCCATGTATCCAATGACAAACATTTGCTTTACTGACACCTGCCTTGCATACCTCTGGACAGTGTTTCAATGTAGACTTTTAAATGAGCTACAAGTATCAGTTACACTAAACAGGCTTGTCAAAGGGCATAACCATGTAACTGAAGTGGCAAAACAAACCGCTAAAGACGAGTTTCCACCTGTGACATGGAGACATCGGCCAGCTAAAAACAAGTTCTCACGTGCACATGGTAACATCGCTCCGAGGCTGCCAGTGATTGTGCGATGCCAGTATATTCAGTTATCTCATTCTGTCATTCTTCTTCTGGCTTTGATACTAGGCTTCTCACTGAACCTGGAGGCCAGTCAGCCAGTGAGGTCCACAGATGCTCATCTCTGCTCCCACAGCACTGGCTTACAGCTGTGAGCGTGCACACCCAGTTTCTGATGTGGGTGCTGGTCCCTGTGCCCATCCATCAAGTGCTCTTACCCACTGAGTCATCTCGTCAGTCCTATTGTAGTAGAAAGGACACAGTGGAATTAGTTGAACTTGCTTCTTGCCCACTCCAAATCTATGTGACTATTAAACAAATGCCAACTGGCACACATGCCGTGGAGTGATTATATTTCATAGAAATTGGATTGTTGGGTTTTTTGTTGTTACTGTTTTAGGTTCATCTATTTTGATTCTACATGTATGAGTGCTATGCCTGCACAGGTCTGTCCACCATGTGCATGTGATGCTCTTGGTTTCTAGGCACTGGAGTTAGAAGCAGTTGTGAGCTGCCACGTGCGTGCTAGGAACCAACCGAAGCCTGGTCCTCTGCAAGAGGAACAAGTGTTCTTAATTTCTGCTCCTTCTTTCCAACCCTGAGAAGCTGGTTTTTAAAGGAACCTCTCGAATTCCAACTCTATCCTAAGAGATGCCCTCTTCCCTCAGCACCAAGGCAGGACAGAACTTGACCTCCCATTGTAGGCCCATGGGAGTGGACCATGCTCCAGGAGGAGCTCTCCCACATGGCCTGGATTGGCAAGTCGCAGCACACATGTTTCTCTGTTTACGGGCATGGTATTGCTCAACCTCCAGGGTAACAGGCGTTGAAAACTGGAGCAGAGCCCAACATCTGAAGCCTTGGCTACTGTGTGCACAGTTGCTTTGGAGGATGGTTCTAGGCTGAGAGCTTCGGCTCCATCCTCTCTACATGCTGAGCTATTGATCGGATTAATGGTGGCTCTGGTGACTTTCCAGGCTGTCACTGAAATGCAGGCTGATTCCTGCAGACTCGTGTGACAGAAATTTTCCAGAACTTCACTGGGAGTTTGGTCTCTCTTTTGAGAAGTCAGCCATGCTAACGGGTCCATTTCTGTACTATGGACAATGGGGACAGAAAACTTTTGACCGTGCAGCAATTTACAGATGATCTGCCACCACCATTTAAGACTTCATGTCACCCTGACTACCTAGTGAGAAGTGACCTTTCCACAGAAATGTGAAACTATACTCTCTTCCATAGAACAACGCACATAGGTCACTGGACAGCTGTATCCTTCCCTTCCTAGCGAAGCCCCTTAAGAGCTGAGGATAGCTTGTTGGGATAACCTATGCCCACGCATACTGCATCAACTGGCTATGAAACCGTGCCCCTGTATTCCCAATTGTTAATTGCTGTGCCGACACCACCAGGTGTGGGCCAGATTTGTAATATCTGTTCCTTCCTCACCAGCCTAAGGAATTTTCTGATTGGCTTTCATAAAGAGCCAATGGCCAATCGCTGAGCAGGAAGGAAGGGGTGGGGGCGTAACTTCCAGGCAGAGAAAGGAATGCTGGGAGCATAAGGAGGTCCGATTCCCAGCTGACAACAGAGGTAGATGGCCAATTGAGTGGAGCAGAGAGGTAGACCTGGCCACGTGGCAGGACGCAAGCCAGAGCCAGTCTGGTTAGAATAGTATGGAGACTGCCAAGCTGAAGGCCTAAGTTTTAAATATAAATAGGACCCCTTGTCAGTATTTATATCAATGGCGGGTCCACAAATGTCCCATTATACTACCTGTCTGTCCTGGGGTTTATCCCACTGTCTGTCCTGGGATTCCACAAAGTGGCTGCCACACTGTCCATGTTGGAGGTCACTAGAAGCAGAGGTGCTGTGCTGGTTAGAATGATATCTAGAAGTGCGGCTGGACCTACAGATAAAGAGATCACTCTCCAAAAATCCGTCAAAAATAGTTATTCTCATGGGGCTGGAGAGATGAGTCAGCAGTTAGGAGCACCGGCTGCTGTTCAGAGAACCGGGGTTCAGTTCCCAGCACCTACTGGTGTCTCACAAGCATCGGTAACTCCAGTTTCAGGGCATCCAACGCTGCCTTCTGGCTTCTGTGGACACCAGGCATGCACTGATACACAGACACCCACGAAGGCAAAACACACACAGACAATGAAAAGCAAAAACAAAGAGATTATTGTTCTGTATTACAACTATTGATCCTTGGTCTCAAGTCCTCTCATGTCCCTTAAACAGCTGCAGATATAGGAACTAGAAATGGCAGGTGGAAACTTCCTGTTCAAAAGTTCAACCAAATATAAAAGAATGACAAATTCAGGTGTGATTTAAATCTCTCCGAAATACTTGCTTAGGGCTGGATGAAGTTGTGTGCTTGACGTCTGATAGGCCTGTGACAGACGGAAAGATGAAGTGAGCCATACAAAGGGACAGCGAGTCTCCCATCTCCGAGGTGTCCCACAAGAGGCAGCGGAGTGCAACAGCTGGTCTATGATGTCTCTTGATAGCTACCTGTGGTAGTCTCTTTCCAACCTCAAGTGGGGACATGGATAGCTTGAAATTGGTCAACTGGCAAAATACAAACAGAATTTTTATCTCTCCTCCAGAGAACCCATCATTCAACATTTGCCAACATGTGATGATTAAAGATCAAGTGGCTGGCATGAAAGGAATCTTCACATAAGATCTCGTACTGAAACTCCACTTGGCAAGGTGACCCTTAGGGCCCCTTCAATAGCAAGCGTTTGAAACATCTCTAATCATGGGTGAAGAGAAAAGCCCAAAGCCTGGGCTTATTGCTTTTTGAAACACCACCCACTTCGCAGGGCTGACCACCCTCTGACGTACTTAGTTGGATATCAGAGTCTCCAACACCAGCGCTGCCATTACTACCAGACCCCTGCTCAATAAATACAACCTCGGAAGCTGGCTACTTGGCTCAGAGCCTCAGTTAACAGCATACTTGGAGTTAGATTCTGATCTATAGCATGAGAGTTTCCCACAAGCTCCCCTGCAGAAAAGGAGCAACCTGGATGCTCTATCCTGAACCATCTGGAAGGCAGAATTCCAGAGACTGAAGGTCTTTCTATGCCAGCCCCTGGCATTCAGTCCCCATTGGGAACAAGATATACAAGGGACCATTGGGACAGAAGGATAGGTACTGGAGTCTAGAGACACGAGGGTAGAAGCAATTAGCAGTTATCAACTAAGAAGACTGCAGAAGCAGTGACCTTCACTGCCCAGGGGACACCTGGCTTCCTCCCATGAACAAGAAATCTGTATGACTGTAGTTCTCTTGTCTGTATGGCTGTAGTTCTCTTGTCTGTATGGCTGTAGTTCTCTTGTCTGTATGGCTGTAGTTCTCTTGTCTGTATGGCTGTAGTTCTCTTGTCTGTATGACTGTGGTTTTCTTGTCTGTATGACTGTAGTTTTCTGGTCCACACCATACAGCTTTGGCTACTTATTGCCAAGGTGCAGGACCCAGGCCTGGCATACAACTCAAAAAGCATCTGAATGAGCTAACAATGAGAAAAGCCCTGGAGAGCTCCGATTCCAATCCCCCTGGAGACTCTAAGAGTCTGTCTTTCCCAAAAGACCTCCCAAATAAATCTCCCATCCAGACACTACCAACTCCCAGATCACCTTTCTCCACAGCTTTCCTAGTGCAGGTCAGCCCAGCCTGGCCTCTGCTTGGGATTGCCTTGCTTCTTCAGGGAGAATCGGAGCTCTGTGACAGCAAGGACTAATCTCCAGTTTGGTCCTGAGTCCTTCTGTAGCTCAACATTCCTGAGCTACACATGTCACAGGGGCCCCATGAAATCATGACTGTTGGCCATTGGCTAAGATCTCACTCATGGGATCCAGTTCAGCTCCAGAATGGGCTTAACCCCCTTAGTGGTTTGAATGAAAATACATATGCCCCATAGAATCCTGGGGACTGGCATTATTGGAGGTGTTGCCTTGTTGGAGGAGGTGTGTCACTAGGAGGTGGTCTTTGAGGTTTCAAATGCCCAAGCCAGGCCCAGTGGCTCTCTCTCTTCCTGTCCCATTTTGATGTGGATGTAGGACTTTCAGCTCCTCTCCAGCACCTGCCTGTGTGCTGCCATGCTTTCCACCATGACTATAATGAACAAAAAACCTCCTGAAACTGTAAGCTCCGATTCAGTGTTTTTCTCTATGGAGTTGCTGTGCTCACTGTGTTTCTTCAAAGCAGTAGAAACCCTAAGACACATACTCCCTTTAAAAACATAGCATTCTATTAATTCTTTGGGAATTACATATATTGTATTTTAATCATTGTACGGGCTGGTTTTGTGTGTCAACTTGACACAAGCTGCAGTTATCACAGAGAAAGGAGTCTCCCTTGAGGAAATGCCTCCATGAGATCCAGCTGTAAGGCATTTTCTCAATTAATGATCAAGGGTGGGAGGGCCCAGCCCATTGTGGGTGGTGCCATCCCTGGGCTGGTAGTCCTGGGTTCTATAAGAAAGCAAGCTGAGCAAGGCAGGGGAAGCAAGCCAGTAACATCCCTCCATGGCCTCTCCACCAGCTCCTGCTTCCTGATCTGCTTGAGTTCCAATCCTGACTTCCTTTGGTGATGAACAGCAATGTGGAAGTGTAAGCTGAATAAACCTTTTCCTCCCCAACTTGCTTTTTGGTCATGATGTTGTGCAGGAATAGAAACCCTGACTGAGACAATCATATTCACCCCACCTCTACCCCCTAACTCCTCCTAGAGCCACACCTACCCACTTAACAGGTCACAGTTTTAAAAACAAAGTAGCTATCAAATCCAATTTACACTGTATACTTCTAGGTGTAGGGCCACCCACTGGAACATGGATGGATGTCACATCCCTAAATAAAACTGACTCTCCCTCCCCCAGAAGCATTCAACGGTCCATACCTCCTCAGCTAGGGGTGATGAGACCCTTCCCGCTCCATTCTATCATGTTTCCTGGCTTGATCTTGTGCAGGTCTTATGCAGCACCTACTGTGAGCTTATGAATTTAGAGATCCGTCATGTCTAGAAGACATTATTTCTCTCTGGTCCTCCCACCTCTGGTTCTTACAACCTTTCTACCCATCTTCCATGACGATCCTTCATCCCTGGAGGGGGGTATGGTTCCCTTGGTGACTGAGCACTCTATCAATTCTTAGCCTCTGTACTGTGATCAGCTATGAGCTTCTGCATTAACTGTTGTCTGCTGCACAAAGACACTTCTCTGCAGAGCTCTGAGAGGTGCACTCCCTATGTCCCACCTCTGTTAAAGTGCATCCCCCTAAGCAATTTCAGAAGATGTTTCTGTTCTTTACCTTTGGCAGCTCTGCCCCTTCTTATCCCCCAGGTCAACAGAATGTCAGTCTCAACCCTAGGGTGAGGAAGACATATGACCCAGGGCCAAGCACAAATAATACCGCCATTACTCAGATGATGCTAGAGTTGGTCCCTCCCTTGTTAGTGAAGAGCAAAATGATCTCAGGAAGGAGAGAGCCATGGGCAAGATACCCCACAGAATCATGGAAGCAGCAGAAGGCACCAGGTTCCCCTCCCAACCCCCTGCTCTAACTTGGGCTCAAAAAACAGCTTAAACTCTGAGAGGAAAATATTTTCCTTGTTACTGAGTCAGGAGTCATGCATGGAATATGCCAGGCACTCTGGAACTTAAGATATAAATTACGTTTTAGTTTCTTGTAGAGCTTATAGAGTCTGTGCAGATACTAAAAACTGAACGAGCACAAGTATCTACATCTTCACTGTTGCAGAACAGATAGCATCTCTTCTCTCCTTTGATCCTATCAGATTAAAACTCTAAATCCAGAAGACTTCGCGTTGGGGATTGATTCTGATCGTGGCTCCATAGGAACAGACTTGTGTGTTCAAATCAAATATTCCCACGCTATCATCCTCATATATACGTATTTGTCTTAGTCAGCACCTGCTGCCTTAATCAAACACTAGACATTTATTTTCTCAAAGTTACAGAGACTAGAGGGCTAACATCAGAAAGCTAGCACTATTCTAGGGAGGGTTCTTCCTCTAGAGATGACCATCTTCTTTGGGTATGCTCACATGGCCTTTGTTAGCATGTGTACATGGAGTGGGGGATAGAAAAAAGTGGGGACTACAAATTAAAGACCACAACCCTACTGAATCAGGACTCTGCTCATATGGCATCTTTAAACATATCCAAAAGCCCATCTCCAGGTTCAGTCTCACTGAGGGTAAGTTTTCAACATAAGCATTTGGAGGGGTGTGGCAATTTGGTCCAGGGCAGCATCTGAGAGTAGTTTCCACTGTGCCTCAGTTCAAAGTTCTTCCATCCCAGGCATCTTTCTGTGATTAGACTGCATAACCCACTTACAAAGAACCTGTAAAAATAATCTCCATCCATATCCTCCTGACTTCTCTCTGCCCTGTCAACTCCCTTCATAAGCACCATTAAACCTCTGAGATAATCACCCATCTGAGGCCGGCAGTCCACCCACATAACCTGAAGGCACTACCGTGGGTTTGTCACAACAGATCATCTCTCGAACTCTGACAGCCAGCCCTAGGAGCAGGAAGAATGCTCGTTTTCCTCTCCCTGCCAGAGTTTCAGAAAGAGCTCAGCTCAAAATAGATGCTACTGAAGCCGAGACACACAGAGGCACACAGCCTCTCAATGTCTCCTCAATGGTCCCTCCTCACCCTCCAACCCTACTGAGTTCGTGAGAGGCACCGCTGGAAGCTTTGTAATCCAAGACCATTAAGTATTCATGGGGCTGGCAACCACAAATAGAAACTGGGTTGGCTCATTCTTTTTCGAATTAGTATAATGACATTATCTGGGAAATGATGATTTTTAAAAGGAGTTCAGAATATTGGTTTGAATTTGCTCCCCGCTCTTCTATTCGAGCAGTTCCCTCTGCCTTTCCCAGTTGTGGTCTGGAGACCCTTGTGTTCCATGGCAGGTTCCCAAGGAGACGCACATAAGTCACCTTTGACTTTGAGCTTGTATGCTGCTTCTAAACTGGAAACTGCATTTCTCCTTCTTTAATCCTTAATCTCTCATACGTACACAGCCCTGACAATCACACACACCCAACACACACACCTGACACACCCTGACACACACACCCAACACACACATCCTTGAAACACACACACCTGATACACAACACCCAACACACACACATCTGACACATATTCCTGACACACACCCCTGACACATACATACCTGACATACACCTCTCACACAGATATACACACACACCCTACACACACACACACCCTGAACACACACACACACACACACACACACACACACACACACAGAGAAGCTCTCTGAAGTTTTACATCTCAGATATCCTTAACTGCATCTCCCCTCAGTATCCCCCTTGCCTAGTGCATGGACCATTACTTTACCTGGGAAATATGCCTGTTTCCCTAACAGGTCTCCTGCCTGCAGTTTTCTGTAATAGCACTCCATTCTCAGAATGGATGCCTGAGTACTCCTTTAGACATCTTACACCCTTCCACAGCCCTCCAGGTAAAACCCACACAGTGCAGAATGGCAGACAAGGTTCTCTGACCTCGTCACCTGCAATGACAGTGTCCAGCTACGTGGGATGTCACTGAATCTAATGCACCTCTTCAATTCTAGCTGTGGCATGGCTAGCAATCATACAGGTAGAAGGGGACCTGATGAGATACCACATGCAGGCCCTGGTCTCTAGCAGAGACACAAATGCCACAGCTCAAAGAGCATCTGTACCCTTGGATTTGACTCTGAGTTGTTCCTTGTCCTACCAATGCTTGGATAATGGAGCAAAAATACCACACACAGTGCTCTGCCCAGTGAACGTCACATGTCACACGGGGGGAACGGATTGAGAGTCTCATCATGTGGTTACCCTTCCTACACAGCTAAGCTGAAAGCTTCGTCATAGCAGTCTTTAAATGACTCACCCTGGGGACAGTCTTCTCTCCAGAGCGGGGGCCCACTCCATTCATGTGTGATTACAGTTGTCAGCTTATACAACAAGAGAATCACGCTGACAGTTATGCTGACCAGAGGAGAGGGAAAGGGACAAGGTAAGCAGGAATAGATTAGTTCTGGGGAATTAGGCATTTGCTGGGTCACCGTGGAGCTCTCAGCTTTGAATCTGCCCTCCCAAAGCAGTAAGTCGGCCTGAAACCTTCCTAAAATAAGAATCATTATAGCCTCGGCTGCGAAGAGCCATTCTTGAGCTGCTGACCAGACAGGAGCTATGTGGAGACAGAGCTTACAGAGCAAAGCTGAGGCAGGAGCTTTGCTGGATCAGGCAGTGAAAGCCACAGTATGCCCTGGGCACTTCCGGCTCCCCTCACAGGAAACTCATTCTCCCCCCCACACACACACTGAGGGAGGTGAGGCAGCCAGAGCTTTCAATGGGGGAAGCTTCACTTGTGCATCTCACTTCCCCATTTATTTGCTATTCCTTCCTAAATAAACCAAGACCCCAAGTCACGGAGAACCCCATGCTCAGTAGAGCAGACCATTTGGTCACCCAGACTGCAAATGGAAAATGGCCAAGGCCCTGACTGGAGGCTTCATGCAGGAAGTTCAGGGCCCATATTAGGAACATAAAGGCACACAGGCCTCACAAGCCTGTTATCCTGGTCTTTGGTGGATAGACTGTACACCAGTACAGAGGCGGGACACCTCTAGGCCAGGCCCAACCAAGACCAAGCTTGCTAGACAGTTACGTTGTTGTTCAGTCCTCCCTTCCTGGTTCATCTTACCCTTCCACCCACCGACCCAGTGGGGGCAGAGAAATGTCTAACTTCTGTGACTCTACCAGTTGGCTCTGAAATGGTTATGATAAACACCAGGTCCAAAAAGCAATTATGGAAGTATTTGTTTGGGCTTATGGTTCCATAGAGATAGGTGTCCATGTGATGGGGAAGCATGGCAGCAAGCAGCAGGCACAGGGCAGGAACAGGAAGCTGAGTGGTCATACCCTCAACCACAGCAGGAAGCACAGAGAATGAACTAAACCAATGTGGGGCAAGGCTATAAACATCCAAGGCCCGCCCCCAGTGATGTATTCCATCTAAGCCCCGCCCCCAGTGGTGACTACATCCAAGCCCCACCCCCAGTGATGTACTTACCCCCCCCCCACCCCCCACCCCACAATGTCACGCCTCCATCAAATGCAACCAACAACCATTTCCCCAACCGTGAGCCTACTAGGGACATCTCTTGTTTAAGTCACTGCAGGTTCCCTCTTGAAATCCTAAGCTTTGAACGCTCATGTCAAAGGTTGCCGAGGCCGCCTGTACTTTGTCTTGCCATCCTTGAGAGTGAGCCTCACTGTGAGATTTTCCTCCAGGGTTTCCTCCTTGGCAAGCCTGTGTATCTATAGAGATTAGCTGGGCCTGGGAGTACCTTCTGGTTTCAACATGATAAACCTGGACAGAAAGACAGACAGTTGCCTCCACTCAACCCCAGCAACCTGCAACACTCTACCTGAGTCATACTTCTGTCTCTCGGAGTGAGCATGCAGTTCCCGGTCTTCTGATGGACAGATCCCCAGGTGCAGGTGAGGTGCATCACCCCCTGGGCTCCCAGAAAGTTCCTTCCTGTGGGTGAACCAATCAGATTATGAGTCCCTTGGAACCCATCGCTGGTGGCTGCTTCCCCTGAGACATTCTCATATTGCCTTATAACTTTCTACTTCCGGTTCCTAAAAATCTTCCCAGTTTATGTGAATTAGCGGGGCCTGCCCAGCCCATGACAGAGAAGGCCAGAAGGCCAGGTAGTTAAAAGCTCAAACCATTGTGGTTGGATGTTGAGATCTGGTGCCCCAGCTCCCTTATCCTGGCGAGATAACTCATTTCTCCTGTCCTCAGGAGTTCTCAAGCCCGGTGTATCTCTGCACACAGTCAGCCTGCTGCCTGCACCAGCTTCTATCCTTTCCCTATTTTTCTTTCTTGCTCGACTTCATTCTCAGTGACCCTTGGGACAGAAGCCAGGTCAATGTCACTTCAGAGCCCCAGACCTCTTCACCTTATCAGTGACAATACGCTACCCACTCTGTCCCTGGCTATTCCTCAAGAGGCAGTGAGGGAGAAGTATGACACCATAGACCTCGGAATCAATAGCTTGACCACAGGTGTGGATTCTTGGCATTCCGTGCCTGGCCTCTGCGTTTAGATTCCAGGTGTTTGGCTGACTATCCAACCCAAGAGTTTTTTGGGTTTTTTTTGTTTTTTTTTTTTCTTTTCTTCCCTTGAAGCTGAGCTGCCTCAAATCTGTTCTAACACCAAGGATTCTGGCACCGGGTAACCCTTAAGTCCACTGCAGCCTTCAAGTTCTACAAAATGACCTCATCACCAAAATGAGACTGATAATGTGGAATCTCTCCCTTAGAAGTCAGGGCTAAGCATGTGTTCTCATCTTGGGGGGCTTTGTGAAGACCCACAGCCTAATTAACCTAACCCCAGCTGCAGCTTCCTGGCCCTGGTGAGGTGGACATATATCGTGGTCTTCACACATGCACTCATCTGGATTTGGGTGGCCTCGGGGGGACCAAGGCACGCAAAATGAAATTCCACAAATCTCCATTATTAAGTCCACAATATGTTTGAATCCCATCCTCCATCTTGGCCATGATGCCTCTGAAGTCCCTCCAAAACAAGAGGGAGGGAGAAAGGGAGGGAGGGAGGGAGAGGAGGGAGGGAGGGAGGGGGGAGGGAGGGAGGGAAGGAGGGAAGGAGGGAGGGAGGGAAGGAGGGAGGACTTGGGGAGAGAAGAGGGATAGGGCGCTCTGGTATTTGTCCCATACCCACCAGTCTCCTTTCTGTCATCTTCCTGGAACTGCCCTGGCCCTAGTAAGAACTGTCACAGAGCTTGTCTGTCACCTAGTGACAGGCATAAATCCGCTCAACTGTGTCCCCAGGCTTGTCTTGAGCTAGCTCAGCTCATAAGAGCTCCTGCCCCATGGTCCAAGATTCTCCGTGGCTCACAGCCAGTCTCCTTTCTCCCTGTGATCCTCACACTCGATGCCAAGCTAGACCAGGACCAGGGCAATCTGTGTGTGTGTCTGTTGTAAAAGGATAACCAGCCAAATCTGGATGATCAGTCTGTAGTCAAAGAGCCTGGCAGGCCAGCATGGAACTGAAGCCCAAGCAGTATAAAGGATGTGCCTGTGCCCAGCAGCAGGTCCCAAGTAACCAGAGTGCCCAGGTCCTTCATCCCACCACACGCACAAAGTCAGCTCCCAGGGTCCCAGGGTCAGTCTGCCTCTCAGACTGTTACAAGACACACAAATTTAATGCATAGGTCTTAGTGCTACTCTAATTTGTTCCAATGAAAGCACCAAAGTAGTGTGGTCCATGAGAAGATAGAAAATTCTCTCTCTCTCTCTCTCTCTCTCTCTCTCTCTCTCTCTCTTTCTCTCTCTCTCTCTCTCCCGCTCTTCCTAACTCTTCCTTTTCTTTCCCCCTCCTTCCCTCTCTCCCTCCCTCCCTCCCTCCCTCCCTCCCTCCCTCTCTGGGTGTTTTCCCAAGTTCATAATACTGGTTTATCGCCCTCTCCCACCATGAGAGGCTTACACTGACTTGAGAGCCCAGTGTTCTAACACATGCCCTTGCTCACCAGAACCTGGAAGCCAGTGACTAGTCATGCTGGAAGAGAATACAGTGTGGACACTTAGTAGAGTTCCCGTATGTGCCTGTGGACATTCACAGGATGATATGAGGAAAGCCTGCATTGCAGAGTAATAGCTGAGTGTAACGGACAGACAAACAGCTTGTTTGTACCTGAACACCCATCCTGGGAACTGGACCTGTTAAAGTCACTGCCTCCACTCCGCTCAAACTTCTACCAAAAAAATAGGTGGGGGCTGGTTAGGGCAAGCAGGTTTGAAGTCTCACCCACACTGCCCCAAAGTAGCTTGCCCGCTTCTCATAGTGCAGACTTTCTATATTGAAAGTCATCCTTGAGTGTGAGGCAGGTCATTGGCTTATTGACAACCTGTGAGACAAAGCCACAGATGAGCAACTGAAGACTCAAAGGACAGCAGGGGCAGTGCAGCTCATGAGGAAGCCATCCTTAGTGTCTGGGTAGCCAACATCTTAATCACAAGCTGTTGATGCATGTCTACGGTCAGACTGTTGCTGTCCCTCATCCAGTGGGCCCAGGACCCTCTGTCTGGCGATTGTTACAACCAGCACAGGCAGAATTGTGGGAGGTTTTCTCCCACTCGTTAGCATTATCCACTTTCTTCCCTCTGTTCTACCTGGGGACAGAGAAATGAGACTTTGAAACACATCCGTGTCCCACCGCACAGAGACCCTCTCCCTGTTCCTAGGAGTCCTGAGAACACTGTGGTCCCAGCAGTGGGGGGAAGGTAGAGAAGACGGACCTTGACCATCAGAGCCTGTGAGCAAGTTCGCCTCTCCGTAGGGAGCCTTGACTTCCTGGGTCTGCAATCAAGAGTGTTGGTGGCTTTGTGTCCTGCTTTCTCCTCCCCTGACTCTCAGGGACGCTCGCTCGTTGCTCACACATTATGCCTCTTCTCTTTGCTTGCCCTTGCCTTTGTCCTACTGTGTGGCTTCTCCAGGGAGAAGCCCCACCTTCAGAAGCTTTGCCCACTCTTGCTTCTGTGATTCTCATTGTCACACACTCAGTCCCTAAAATGGGCTCTAACTGGGCTAAGTCTCTCTCTTCTCTCTATATCTGCTATAGCCCTGGTCTTGAACATGGGACAGTGAAGAACTCTGGTCATGTTGTTTATCCTGCTGGCCCCATGGACACCACTGCGGGATGCATTGTGGGCTTGGGCTGGGCACCCTTATAATTCCCACCAGAGGCGCTGCCTCTCCTTCTCCAGGTAGCAGAGCAGCTTAGCCACCTAATCCACACCAACGCTGCTGCTCGCACCTCTGACCTACTGGCACAGACATAAAAAGGAAGATGGCTAACCTTTGGCAGAGCTGAGGTTACAAAGGTCATAGTAAGTCTAACTACGGGCACCTCCTCTGCCATCTGACCTAGGCAAGAAAGTACCAAACATACATACCACCTTCTCCACAATATTCAAACAAGTTTCCAAAAAATCACAAAGTTGAAAGTTGTGATCTGGTCTCCTTCTCTACCTTGCAGCCAGGCATTTCGAAAACCTCATGGACAAATCGAGAAAACATTCACTTCACAAAAAAAAAAAAAAAAAAAAAAAAAAAAAAAAAAAAAAAAGGTGTGCCACCGCTACACCGCTGTCACGACAACTTCTATCACCTACTCATCACTGAGCTGCAACTGACTGTACCTTTCCCTCATGTTAGTATCAAGATGATCCTTTTATCCTAGCTTAGTGTGTCACTCACTCCGTGTGCTTTGCCTTTCCTAATCTCCATTAAATCTGAGTGTGACACAAACCATAGTCATTTCGAAAGACCTGGCTGCGGTGAACCTGTACAACGCCACTGCACAGTAGCCCCAATTTGCTTTGCCAACCTCTAGATGCCAGGGGGGGGAGGGGGGAGGATTTGAAATGTCAGCATTCTGCTCCTCTGGATCAGGGACCACGCACGGTGGTCACAGCCTTCCGATGATGCATGGGCCCTGCCCAGTGGCTCCTAGGAGGCCAGCCAAGGGAATTCCTCTGAGCATAATTTGTGAATGCGGGAAAGCAAGGCAGAAAGTCAAAGCCAGGCTTTGTGATCATTTCAGGGAATGACCACACCCACCCTGGGCTCACATCCACTGCCTCCATCCTCTGTGCACCCACAGTTGAGAGGATTTGACAGGAGGCCCTTCCACACATGCCCCAAGAGCTACAGGCTCCGGTGAAGGTGGGCCAGGAAACCTACCAGTCCCTCGTGGGATGGAGTCAGACAGAAGCCACGGCATCAACTAAAGCATCCCTAATTCCCTAACAGTCATGACAGCAATGTCTTCCCAGAAATCCTGCTGCACAAGTGCCGGGCACACGGTACAACACCTGACACTTAGTGCCGAGCATAGCTAATCTTTGGCATGGCTGAGGAGAAACAAAAACAGGTCATAGTAACTCTTAACTATGGGCACTTCCTCTGAATCCTTACAGTTATTAGAACGCTGACTTTTAAGACTCAGAGCCCCTCAAGGTTCTTATTACAAAGGGAACTGGTTTCTAGAGAGGGGGCCTGAAGTCCAGCCTGCTGAAGGGATGGGACAAGCCCATGATTGCTTCCAGATCCTTGAGCTACCTACTACGTTTCCAGCCCTGAGACTAACCTTCCACAGTCAAGCCTTTGTCCTCAGGTAGACACTACTATTCTTTTGGAGTGGCTCACACCCCACCCCCAGGCGATAAGCACCACTCCAACAGAGAAGCATCAGGTTCGGCTGACCTACTAGCTGTTCTAGGCCAGTGAACCTCCAAGATCCACCATGAGTTTGGAAGTGCTGGGAGGGGAGGTGAAAGGACAGAGATCTTAGCCAGCAAAGTGAATTAAACAGCTCCAGGACTTACAAGCTCCTGATGCTAAAAGCCTTTAGCCTTTCAAAGCAATGGAGCCAAGAGGGGCTGCCCATACCCCACACACATCGTTGCCGTGGTAACGTGTGATAGGCAGCTAGTACGATACAGCGGGCACTTGGAAACAGGTCTTTGTGCTGAGGCCAAGGAATCTCCAGTGAAGGGTGACTCAAAAGGGTTTTAGTGTCTCTGAGAGGCTCTGGTGCCCTCTGTCCCCTGTGTTCTCCCCCTCATGGTTCTTCCCTCAGCCTTCTTCCCATCTGTCCTCATGGCTCCTGTTCAATCACACAATCTGATTCCGTTTCTGCTTCACCGAGCTACCTTGTAAGGCCCAGGCTTTACTCTTATTTTAGTAAGACACATGTCAAAAACTCTTTGCCTGGTCCGATCTCTTCGTCATCATTGTCTAACATTTTTCTCATTGTTAAATATATGTACATGATGCCATCAGAAAGCCTGAAATGTAGGATATGAAAATCGCCCACGCCAGCCACGGGCAAGGGGCTCGGCTCGCCCACGCCAGCCACGGACATGGTGCTGGGCTTGCCCACGCCAGCCACAGGCACGGCGCTGGGCTCGCCCACGCCAGCCACGGGCTCGGTGCTGGGCTCGTCCACGCCAGCCACGGGCAAGGCACCCGGCTCACGAGCTCCTATTGTTCTTTTGCTTTGTTCCACCATTTTTTTCTGTCTCTGATTATTATTTAAAAAAAAAAAAAAGAATCATTCTATCTATAGCTTGTATGGTGGTGTTTTCAGTTAGCATATAGTGAGCATTCTCTCCTGTCATCTGGTGGTGACAGGAGTCCTCAGAAACATGACTGCTAATGACAAGACTATCCATCATGCGAATGGGCCATGACACGGCTAACTCTTACCATATTGCTGGGGATGTCATGTGTTTCCAATTTCTTCCTATTAAGACAATGTAACAATGAATACCTGAATATCCAAGCCCATGTGTGGAGGTCCATGACTCTTACTTAGGATATATCCATAGGGATTCAATTGTTTGGGCCCTCACGATGGTCATTCTTCAGATTCATAATGAAAGGCATTTTGGAAAACTGGTCCAGCGTGCCCACTCAACACCTGAATATCAAAGTGACCATTTCACCATACCCTCTACATGCCTGGGCGCTATGAGACTTAAAGCTATCTCCTCGTGAATTATGAAAAGGGATGCATTTATTGTGAATTTTTTAATGTCAGTAAAATTTGGCCTTATTCCTTTTTTACATTTTCTTCTGTGGTTCAATTGTTCGTGTCATTTGACCTCCTTTGTTATGTATTTTTAACTATAAGAATAATAAAGAAGAGCGTATAGACACGCCTCAGAATGTCTTCAGGCTCCAGGATAGCGATTCTGACATCCACCCTCCCATCTGGAATACATTTGGATGACTCTTATTTAGCAACAGTTCCCACACTTTAATGGCAAATGTGCCCCTTCCATCCCACCTAACTGGAGCTTGGAGGTCTTATAAATGCCCTCCTGGAGGTTGTAAAGCCTCTGGACACAGCTTGATAAGCACTGAGATAAAGAAACTATTGTTTTAGTGAATGGATTGTCTGAGGTGTTTACCAGGGGACTGTCAACAGTCACTGTGAAAAGGGACTAATGCACCATGTTCCTATATCCAGCCAGAGACACTCTGACGTTTCATTCTCTTCTGTACACTTTCCAGTTCTCCTATGGAGACCACCATCGTATGGGCAGCAAGACCTCGGACTACACATAAGCTCTGTACACAAATGCCCCTGCATCTCTCACTCTAAACTTTATGTTGAAGACTTTCTTTTTCATTATGTGTCCATGTGTAAGTATATGCATGCATCCATGTGTGAGCATGTGCGTGCGTGTCCGTGTGAGAGTATGTGCACGTGAGTGCCAGTGATAGCTGAAGCCAGACGTGCTGCACCTCCATGGGCCTGGAGTTACCCACAGTAGTGAGTCACCCAATGTGGGTGTTAAGAGTCAAACTCAGGTCCTCGACAAAAGTGACCCTAACCACTGAGCATCTCCCAGCCCTACATCTCTGGCTAATGAGTAGGTAACCTCTGCAAAGTTTCTCCCAGATACTTTTAGAATTTTTCTGCATCTTCCCGTTAATTGAGAACAAACTGATATAAAAATAACGGCTCACATCAGAGCCCTGGCTCCACGCCGGATGCTGTTCTGTCTCAACAAGCACAAACTTGGAGTGACTGCATGGGGGACACCTCATGATCATCTCCATCCTATGCATGAGAAAAAACTGAGGCCTTAGTTTACTAACCTGACCCGGTAAATAGTTAGCTAGAGTTCGGGCCTGGTGATTTAACTACCATCCTCCTCCCCATAGGCTGTATGTAGCACTGTCTCACAAACTCAACCACAGTCCTCTGCTGCCTCATGAGTACAGCATATGTTTCTGTTGATTCAAATAATCTTTACTGGCTTGGGAATTGTTTGACAGTTCTTCTCAGTATCCATTCCAAGTCTTAATTCTATTTCTCCCTGGGAACTTTATACATTTGGATAATTAAAATGAGATCTTCTGTATTAAATACTTTTCCAACTAGTTTATTATTGGTATAAAAGAGAATTATGACATGCAAAGCACTTATGTTGTTTGCCAGCGTACTGACCTCTTTTATTAAAGCTAATACTTCTGTTAATGATTTCGAGGCTTTTGGAAGGTAATTATATTACTTTAAATACTGGCGAGTTTCTTCCCTTTTTTGTTTTTTGTTTGTTTGTTTGTTGTTTTCTACCAAGTGCCTTTTGTTTCTGGTTTTATGCCTTTTTGCATGGAAGGACATGAAGTAGGAAAATTATGGGACACATTCATACCACACTGGTGGTTTAATAAACAAGCAAACAAACAAGAACATCTCTATTTACTCTTCCTATTTCCTACAGTTTAAGCTATTAGTTTAGACAAATTCTTTACTGTGATAGGGACACATTGTTGGCACCATGGAATTTAGGATTTTTTAACTATTTCTGAGCTGAAGAGATGGCCACTCATAAAACTGCCTTCTGCATAAGGTGTGAGGATTTGAGTTCAAATCCTCAACACTTGGCAGGGCAGCACATGCCTGTAACCCCAGCCTTGGAGAGCAGACACAGAGACAGGGAGGCCCCTAAAGCTCATTGGCTATACAACCTGGTGAAATCAACAAGCCTCAGATTCTTCAAGAGACCATGGCTCAAAAAAAAAAAAAAAAAAAAAAAGATGGAATACATCTGAAGAAAGACACCTGATGTCAACCTCAGGCTCCACATGAGTGCACATACACACGCATACACATAATTTTTAAACTATGTCTGATTCTAGAATCTGAAACATCTGCCTTCCTTCTTCTTCAAACAGCAAATGTGGAACACAGCTCAAACTGAATGTTCAGAATAATCTATCGCAGACGTATTCCCATATGATACCAAAGCAGCTGGGACTCTTCTGCCCTCTGACAGGCTGAGCACCCAGCCTTGTGCCTCAGAATCTTGTCTCTATGATGACTGTCATGATGCCACAGTGTCCTCTTGCTGTCAGAGGATCCATGCACTTACCCAGCTTAGACTTGCCATTTCTGTCGACACAGGGATCAGAAAATTCCACCCAAGAAAATCGTGCATGAAGTGTGAATAAACTTTTCTGGAAGTAATTTTGTATCATCAAGAGCCAAAGGCACATTAGGAAAATGCACCTTGACCCACTTGGACCATTCAACAAAGTCTCTTAGTATTAATTCCCTCTGGTCTGGAGAGGAAAGTCCTCCCTCCCTGCAGCTAAAGTACCATACAGAAAAGTAACACACAAGACGCCTTGTGTTTCAACAACACAAGGGAGCTGCACAAGAGGTCAGAAAATTAGATTGACCCCAACACATTCTACAACCATCAGTAGGCACAGCACACGCTTACTGGAGGTTTTTTAAATCATAAAATATGATGAGAGATATTTTCAACAAAATCTTTACTGCCGTAGAATGGGTATGGAGGGACAGGGATTAAATAATCCATAACATTATGAGCCTGTTTTGTTGTATGCAGTTAACTCCTGCTGAAGCAAGGGCATCGCGGAAGGCAGGAGCCTCCTTGGGGAATTCTCAGAGGTGTGTAATTCTGTGGGAGAATCAAGCTTGCCCATAAATAATTAGAACGAAGTCAGTACATGTGGAAGGGTTGGGGCTATAATTTTTCAGGCCAAAGAAATGCAAACATTTTATGTCGGAATGTCAGCCTTGGGGGACAGGCACCTCCTGGATGTGTAGTGAGAAGAAAGGCCATAAACCTGTGTCTGTGCATGTGTAGACAGATGTGGGGGTCACTCGCTCCCCCTGCCTCAGTTCTCCCTGCCAGGGCTGGCCTCAGGCCCATCTTTGATCCAGACCAGGCTTGTTTTAACCGGCAGTTGGCAGATTCTCCATACCCCTCTCTGTTTTTGGAGCCTACAGACATTTTCAAATAAGGATACATTTAGAACTGACTTTTAAAACTGAGCTTTTCATTGTAAGTGGTATAAGCACGGGGTTAAAAAAAATCAAGCAGTAAAAATAGACATACATGTAAAAGTAAATCTGTTTTACCTGAGCCCTCCCCCTACATGCATGTGTGCGCACACACACACACACACACACACACCTTCAACAAGACACTCATCAGTTTCTAATGTATCCTCCCAGAGAGATCAACACATATGAATAAGAACACAGTTCTCTTTTTACACAGATTATAGTAGCCCACATGCTTTGCTCTTCACCTGCCTTTAATGGTGTTCTATGGCCCTGTCCCCAAGGAAATGTGAACAAACACCTACTCACCCCAGAATGGAAACCAACAACAGACCAATGTTCAACCACCGAAGTTGAACATTGCCAACCAGTGAACATGATAGGAGTCACAGGAGTGTGAGTGAAGGGCACTTGCAAGAGCAGAACTGACTCGAAAATAGCTGCATCACCAAAGTCCACCCTAGCATAGGTGACAGCTCACACAAGCTGGGAACCTGGAGCTCACTGTACAGCCTGCAGGCAGCTCAACAGGTTGGAAAGAGTCCTTTCCAGGGAGTTCAGTTGGTCTGAGCCTCTTCCTGGCAGCTCAGCTAAGCTAGTCTCTGCTTCTTCCAGATACCTTGGCTAGTCTGACCATCCTCTAGGCCACTCAACTTATCTGAGAAGGTTATAAATGCTCAGGGAAGGAGAAGTCTAGTTAATCCTGTCAGCTTCAGGGACTTCCTGAATTTAATGAGTTGCTTACTTCTCCAATTTAATGATCTTCCCTGTGTGATTAAAAAAAAAAAAAAAAAAGTTCCATCTTCCCTGAGAACATCCTGTTATCTTAACTCCCTTCTGACATCTTGTGTCCTTCCTCCAAGATGGAAGGTTTATCTCAGAGAAAACTGCTACCCAACAATTGACCTTCTCAAAGATGAAGCTAACTGTACACTGAATGGGCTCAAACTATCTCCCATGGTTCTGGTGGGGATGGTAACAGGACTGTGTGTGTCCCTCCACCTCAAATGGGCTTTACCTTCTTGAGCTCACGGTTGAGCTCCAGTTGCCTTGGAGATCAGACTCCATCTGATCCAGGAAGGACCCCTCCCTCACCCCATATGACTTCACCACATGTGATATGGTGTCCAACTATTTTACATGCTATTATTTACTTACAGTTCACCATTAGTCTGTTTTCACGAGAGCCAAGGCACTGATGATCTGACCACTGCTGTATTCCTGTCACCCAGACGACGGCTTCCCCAAGGTGGATGGTCTACGTATCCTCAGTGAGTAACTTGACATTCCTATAGACTCACTGACTTCTCACATGAGGATAAGTGAGATACTAGGAGATGACTGGATAAGACTGGATCTCAATTTACAGATGGATTCCTCGGCTTTGGTCCCAGAGAGAAGCACTCAACATGACCCCATGACCCATTTTCCTTCCATCTGCAGGAAATGCCAAGTCATGATGATGGAATCTCAACATCCAAAATGCCCACCCCTGCTTTTGAATAGAATTTCCAGTTGATAAAAGTCCTCAAAGATCCATGACTCCTTCATACTCTTTCTGGTTAAGACTAAGGATGTGTCCCAGGTCACTTCAGGAAGCATCGGGTCTTTCAACAGACACAAACCATGTTCTGTGTATGTATACTTCCATCAGCCAGTGATGAATGCAGCAGAGCCGACATGTGACAGTCTTCATGGGTGTTGTCACCCTGCAGGCTCCAACATGTGCTCTGTAACTGCACAGCCAAGGGCAGAGAGGAATGGCCTACGGTGAATCCTGCCCCTCCAACGATGCACCCAGCCTCCTGGGTACCGTCTCATTAGCTGGCCCACTGGGAAACATGCCAGGCCACCTAAGTGAGCAAAGGTCTACTCCCTAGACAGCAGTGGCTCACTTCTGATAACACGCTACAAGAGCTGCATCTGTCCTCATGGCCGAGTCCAACCCCGCCGTGCCCTTCATCTAACGAGCCTGAACGGCGACAGCCGTCTGCTGTATCTTCCAAACTAAAACTGTCCCAGGAATAGACAGTGGGTGTCTTAATATTTACACAGGGATTTCAAGGTCATTTCAGGAAAGCCAGGCATATGCTATTGACCTACGGTACCAAATCTGATGCCTGGATCTGATGCTTGGGTCTTTTTTTTTTTTTTTTTTTTTTTTTTTTTTTTTTGCCAAAAGCTAAGCTGCACATTGCCCACTACCTTCATTTATTAGAAAAAAAATTCCTAAGTTCTCTCATAGCCGTATATTCTTGGGAGTCATGAAAACAGGTGTAACCCCCACTTAGAAATGAAATCAGGGAGGTGAGGTAAGACACTTGCCCAACCCTCCCAGAAGTCAGTAGCAAAGATGGAAAAGGAGATCAAACCCAGTAAACAGACTAATTCTGCCTCCCTTTCCACTGCCCTGCCAATTTATAGAGGTGTCGGGATTAAAACCAGCCTGTTTTGCAGTCTCCAGAATGAATTTCCTAGGAACAAATTGACCACAGGTCAGTAAGAAATCCCCAGCTAAAA
Organism: Mastomys natalensis; assembly: GCA_021653895.1. Lineage (NCBI taxonomy): Eukaryota > Metazoa > Chordata > Mammalia > Rodentia > Muridae > Mastomys > Mastomys natalensis. Next base: position 754,525 of record JAJTUV010000325.1, on the reverse strand, counting down.
AAAAATTGCTTTTTTTCCACCTGTTACAGGTTGACTACAAAATCTCTTCAATAGATTCGTGGTTTTGAATGCTTTCTTTCCAGCTGGTGGTAATATTCTGGGAGGCTGTGGGGCCTTCAGGAGGTGAGACCTAACAGAAGAAGGTCACTAGAAGCCAACCTTTGGTGATAAGCTGGCCTTGACCGTCTCTCTGGTCTGCTGTGATGTGAAAAGTCTCTGCCACATCCTGCCAACACCATGAGCTTCTCTGCCACCCTTGTCCATCATGATGGACTGAAACATCCTAAAACTGTGAGCCAAAATTATTCTTCCCTTTCTTAAGGAAAGTGTTTCTGCCCGGTATCGTGGACAGAGTGACATCAAAGTAGCAAACAGAGTACTTCCCACAATTCCTAGGGTTATAACTTATTTCCTTAGAAGCAGGAAAAGATATACACCCAGAGGTGCACGCGCAATCCTTATCTAAAGGCGACCAGCAGCTGCTGTATAACCGCCCATCTCTGGCCACTGCGTGTCTCATTCCAGAGTGTGGTTTGGGCTTCATCTCCCAGAGGCTAGTGTCGCTGTGCCACATAGAAATCCCAGTCTTAACATAGTTACTGGAACAAACAGGTCCTCAGATTTCACAAGTGGATGAATTATGGAAGAAGAAATGCACACACACGTCTAAGTATATACGCGCATGGAAATGAGTCTGTCTCTTCTGGTTGCTATGTTCTGCAGCTTTCCACCAATGATAACCTGAAAAAAGTCCACAGTCCTAGTCCATGGTGCCTGGGCTCTATAGCCTTGGGCCTGTGGTAAGATGGAAGGTATGGGAAAGGACGTGGTAAGTGATGTTGCTTACCTCATTGTAGCTAGGAAGCAAAAAAAAAAAGGGTTGGGCTCCAAAATACTCTTCAGGGCCACACCCCCAATGACCCAACTTCTTCCACTAGGTCCTTCCTCCCAAAGTTTCCATCATCTCCCAACAGCTCCATGGCCTGACGACCAAGCCTTTGCTCTACAGCTCTTTGGGGACATTTAAGATCAAAAGATGATGAGTAAGGATCAACTGTAATTATCCATGTAAAACTTGAAAGTAGATCACAGTCCAGCTTAACCTTTGATGTCAACTGCTTTCCTCACTGATATTTCAAGAGAAACGGTGCAGGGAATGGAGGAAAGGGGCTGGAGGACATCTCCCCCCTCACTCGGTAGACACGATGAGCGCAGGAACCCCAGCCTCTGGAAGGCAGCCTAGGAGGTGACAGGCTAACTTGGTGACACTTTGAGGTTGTGGGGTCCAGAAGATGAGGCTGGGGAAGAGTTCCTGAGACTGAGATGAGCCCAGGATGGGTCACAGCAGGACACACTGGGAGGAGGGAGGGAGTCCAGAGAATAGAAGGATTTCGGGCTTCCCAGGCAGAGAATTCCAATTTACTCTTTCACAAGCCATCAGGGTAATTTCATCTGTTTTATTGTTCCTCTGAACTATAAAAGCAAACCCAGCACTCTCAGAACTGCTTCTCCAGGCCTGGAAACCCTCGCCTTTATGGTTAGGGAGGTTTGTTCAGAGGCCACAAAAACAAAGAAACCTAAGGTAGAGGCAGTATTTTTCCAAGAACCCCCTTTGCTGGTCTTTCACAGCACACAGGCCCCAGAAACTTTCCCTGGAAGGGAACACATCCTGTGTGCCAGGGAAGATCGTAGATCCTAGATGTTGGGGCATTGAAAGAGCTGGGCTCTGGTTCAGGATCTGCCATTCATTAGCCAGGGACCCTGGCAAGCCACTTAATTTCTTTCAGCCTGGGTTTCTTCCATGTTAAACTTGACAAGGCTGCTGAGGTAGTGATGGAACCATCACCAATCCATCACAAAACCATCATGAAACCATCACAAAACCATCATGAAAACATCACAAAACCATCATGAAAACATCACGAAACCCAGAGAGCCGTGTCTGACCTCGAAGCATGGTCCACACATACACCGGAGTCATCTTCTTACAGGACTAAACATCTGATGTTTTATCTGCAGATAAATGCTTCTCAAATATTTAAAATAAATTTTTTTTAAAAAGATGTAGAAGAATTTTAATTTAGAATATGGCTGCTCTGGCAAGAGACCACATCCGAAGATCTCCTAGGTCTGTGTGATCCAACTAGACACAGACACACCTTTAATCCCAGTGCTCAGGAGATAGAGGCAAGGAGATCTCTGAGTTCTAGTCAGTTCAGCTGAGTCAGTGAGTCGAGAGGCAGGCAGTGGAGCTGAGTTCATGGCAGCTCAGTTCGTGGAGACAGTTTTACCAGAAGAGTTGTACAGAGACAGGTTGAAGAGAGAGCAAGCTAGACACAGGTGAAGACAGAAGAAGCCAGACGATTAGAACAGATTGCTAGAGTTAGTTTGAGGCCAAGCAGAGTATTCAGTAAGAAACAGAAAAGCTGGATTGAACCAGTCAGCTCAGAGAGGAGTTTGAACCAGAAAAGCAGAGTTGAGCCAGCCAGCAAGAGTCTAGAAAGAACAAGAAAGAGTGAGCTTATTCAAAAGGAAGTCTCAGATGCTGAAAAACGTTCTAGATTAGATTGTACGGAGGCTAGAAGCTTCCAGGACTAGGCCTAGGTTAGCAGATGGAGGCAGTAAGCATTGAAGACAACAGTTGAACAGAATCCCAGCTAATACATTGCCCAGCCTTGCCCAGGTAGACCTGTAACCATTACTACCGCTCCATAAAGATGGGCATTTTGGGGAAGGAAACAAGACTGGCAAATGCAAGTCCACACAAATATCTAGGTCTCTGTCCAGAGGCAGGCCCAGACATGGCTTGGTTGCACGTCAACAAGAATCCAGTCCATAGCGTCTTGAGCCTGTCTGCCCTGACTAAGTGCCCAGATGTCATTCTTTCCTCTAGGGCTGCGATTGTCCTCAGAGCCCTCTGCAGAGAATCTCGGGCTCACTCTCAGCTCCCGGTCTACACCGTGTGTCTTCTTTAATGAAAAAAGAAATCGCCATGCTCCTCGTTGGCAATGGCTTTGGCACATGCAAAGCTGAATTTGCTGGCAACGAAGCTCCCAGTGCACACACTCCTCCACTGTTAGATGCTCCTGACACCAGGGCCTTATGGTGGGCATGGGCGAGAAGGACTCCTGTGTATGTAGAAGAAGAGACCCAGAGCAAGAAGGGTATTCTAACACTGAATCAACCCATCAAGCATGGTTTTGTCTCCAGCTGGTACATGGAGATCTGGTACCAGATCTCCACCTTCTATAAGGAGCCTTGCATGGTCCCCAAGGATCACGTGGTGCTTTTGACCAAGGCCCCCAGAACTCCAAGGCTAACAGAGAGAAGATGGGGCAGGTAATATTTGAAACCTCCCTGTGCATGTGGCCATTCAAGTGGTGCCTCGAGAAATCCTGGAACAGTCAGCTGCCGGTTAATACCTTGTACAGATCACTGCAGGGAGCTCACCAGGCTGCGGATTTCTCTTTCTCAGTGTGATCTCCCCACCCACCAAGTGATCAAGCCCATGTAGCAGATGCCTGGAACCTGCTCAGTCCATCTAGAAGCACTAGCAGTGGATGATGGAGGGCCCGACTAGCCATGCTCCTGCTTGCTGACACACATCTACTGGAAGGTAGAGAGGGCGGAGGTTGGAGCTGCCAATCCAGACTGAGTACTTGGGTTCAGAGAGAGCAATGGTCTTAGTCTTCGCTGTGCTGGGTGCTGGGATGTGATCTCTTCTGTTCGCAACGTCTGGGTACTAGGTGGTGTCACAGACTGTGCTGTGTTGGCATACGTGTCCTTGCAGATGTTCACATAACACTTTGTGATGGAGTTGAAGGCAGTCTCACGGATGCCACAGGACTCCCTGCCCAGGAAGGAAAGTCCAAGCCTTAGGACCCAGTTTCCATTGTGGTGTTTTTCCCTCCTGACCGCTGGGAATTTTTTGCCTTGAGTTAGGAATGTCTGCATTTGCACCTGTAAAATATATCACCCTTTGAATTTATGTAAAGCTTTTTTGTACTCAATTTTTAAGACATAACAAGGCTTGGTTTTCTACTCTTCATCGAGAGCATTAGGACCCAGAAACACATTGTCGTGTGATGAGAATATAAAAGGCCACAATACAAAAAGAGAGAGAAAACATATTCCATCTCAGACCTAATATACACGGCTCCACTTAGACCTTAAGTCTGAAAATAATACAGTAATATATGAAACGCTGGCTTCCACCAGAAAACATGCATGAAGTCCTAAGCAAGGACTTCATCTCTCCAAACTTGCATTTTCTGTGTCCACGTGAATCTCTCTCTCTACTCATAACTGAGACTGGTATAATAATAATAATAGTAATAGTAATAATAATAATAAAATAAGCCATTTTCCCAGGTACTCATGTCAGGGCAGAGGTGTCCCACCTAACTAGAGACTTCTTCAAGTTCACTAGTACATTCAAAGGCATCAAACTCCAGCAAGAAGGGTCACACAGCAGAGACTAATATTAAATGCTCATAGTTTGGGAAAACTGTATTGAAAAAAACTCAGTCTACAGTGGCCACTGTGGATAATGGTCCCTACAGCATTTCTATGAGAGAAGGGGACCACCCAGGACAGAGGACAGCCTGGAAGAGGCAGGCCATGACAGCTATCATCTGTGGACATTTAAACAGGCCTTGAGCATCTCCAAACAAGAACTCAGAGCACAGCATTCGCCACTTAGAACTGATCCTATATGAGGAATGGTTCTGGAGTCAGACACACGAAACACTCTTTGTTTTGAAATGTAATTTTTTAATTAAAGTAATCCTTGCTTATCGTTGATAATAGAGAAAATATAGAACGTTATAAAGAAATCAAAACCATCCAATTTTTGCAACAGAGGCAATTATTTTCGTGCTTAGAAATGCATGTGCACACATAAAATTAGAAGAATAATGTATGTAATTTACAGCCCACGGTTCTCGCCTAAAATTACTTAAAAGCATCTTTCAATGGTTCTCCGTGTTTGCATCTCACAAACACCCACACAGCACTTGCTCTGGGCTAAGTACCACACAAGCGTCCATCCCTCCCAGCAAGCCCATGGGATGTTATTATGAACCCACCTGCAGCTGGGGACATTAAGAGACTAGAGAGCTCTTTCCTGACTCCCAGAGCATGCCCTGGACCACCACACTGGACATCTCTGTGGACTAGGGAACCTTTCTGCTTATGACTCTGTAGTAAACCAGTGTAGTCTTCCATGCCAGGGACAATGCCACATTAAAAGTCTTGAGGGCCTTTCTTACTGAGGTCCCTCCAGCTCTGTGACTACAAGATATTGAGTGGGACACACCCAGACAAGCAATTCATCATGAACTGTAGGGAGACACTGCCCAGACACTGTGGCTGCAGGCTATTCTGACCCTGGCCTCCCTGCTCCTTGTGTCTGGGAACTAGCTAACCCCTTATTGGTTAACTAGTTAAGCCCAAGTAACTCACCGTTAACCTGAGTACTTGTACCTGCCTTTCTGGGTACAGAGATCCATACCAGGCACTTGGCCCAAGGCAAAGCAAAGGAAAGTCCCATCTGCCCTTGTGTTTGTTTGGTTTTCCAGTTTACTCATTTATTCAGTTGGATACATACTTGTACAGCATCTCCTGGGGTTACAAGGACAAATTCCTGAGACTGACAACCTGGGACAGACTACTAAGCAAGTCTGTGGGACTCAGATGAGCGAGCTCCTTCCTGCCTTTACCTGTTTGCTCTTCTATGTTAGGCAAAAACACACCCAGGTTCCTGGAAGGACTCTGAGATAGCTCAAGTCAAAGAAGCTACTTTGCCTCTAGCAAGGACTCCAAGGGCCACGGCTGCTGGCTTTGCTTCTTGTTCCTTGCCCGCACTTTCTGCTCTCCCTGTGTATACCTGCTTGCCTCACCACTGGAATGAATTGGTTAAGGAGTAGGGCGCCAACTATGACCCTGGGATTTGGGAGCCCTCTGCTTCCTCTCACAGCTGAGCTGGTCAAGAGTGGCCAAGCCATGTGGGACGATGACAAAGATCCCAAACCATCATCCTCATATTCCCAAGTGTCCCACTGTAATAAAATGTGATAGCCAAAAATAACTTGGAAAGGGTGTACTTGGCCTACATGTCCTGATCATAGTTCATTATTGAAGGAAGCCAAGGCAGGAACCTGAAGTCAGGAACTGAGACCAAGACGGTGAAGAAACACTGCTCACAGACTTACTCCAGTCTCATGCTCAGCTATCGTTCTTACACAGCCCAAGCCCACCTGTCTAGAGATAGAATGATAGACCAGGCCCTCTAATTAGCAATCAAGAAAATTGCCCCCACAGACATGATCACAAGCTAATCTGATGGAGGCCATCCCCCAGTTGAGAGTCCCTCTTCTGGGGTGTGTCAAGTCGACAACCAAGATTAGTCCCCACACTAAGGGAATTGCCTCTCCTTCCAGTGAGTAAGCTGGGGGGAAGCTGTGTGCAGCCTCCAAGCTAGAGGACCCTGCTTTCAACACTTAGTTCCTTCCACAGGTCCTAAGGCACAGGAAGCCAGCTGTTATCACCATTCAAATCAGCCAGCCTCAGAAGCCTGGCTCGCAGGCTCTGAGCAGCACCCACAACCCATCCAGAGAGAGGCCCCAGGCTCTGAGCAGCACCCCAACCCATCCAGAGAGAGGCACAGGAGGAGGGGCCATCTGAGTACAGGGCCAAAAGCAGTGCTGGGCCTGCAGAGAGGCTGCCCTTCTTCATCAGGATTTCTGCTCTGCCCTGGAGCTGAAAGGGAAGAAAAGGCTCCTCAAAGCCAGCGTGGTAATTGCAGGAGGCACTAAACCTAATGTGGCTAGCCGCTCTGCCTGAAGTCATCCACCTTCACTCTGAAACTGCAGCTTCCAAAAGCATCCCAGAGAGTGGCCAGCGGCTAGAGGTACTATGGAGGGTGGGGAACTAGTGTCTAGAATTCCTAAAAGGGACATGACATCAGAAGACTGGAGTGGCAGGGGCCAAGGCGAGGTGTGGGCCACCCAGGCCAATGGTTGTGTTTCTTCCCTGGGTTTCCTTAAGTCTATTTGACTCAATCAGTAGAGATCCAAGGAGATGACCACATGCAGGATCCCACTAGTTCCTCTGCTCAGCTGTTTCTCTGTTACCCACAGCCTCCTGCTGTCAGACCTGAATAAACACAATAGTATTTAAGGTCGTGTGACTGACCAACAAAAGGACCAGTATGCGTCTGAGGGCCTGGCTCTGTACCTAGAACACTGCCTGTCAGGGTGTGATGGTTGCAAAGGCCAGCTGAGAGTGAAAGGCACTTTCCAACAACAATAAAGCAAACATTCTATGGAGTAACCAAATACCCCCCCACCCCCAGGGACTCAGCGGTGTCCTAGGGTGCTCCAGGAAAAAAGAGGTGACCAAGCCATCACACACAACACTCTATGGGGACAAGGGACAAAGCTCCTTGGAAACTGGTCTCTTCCCTGGGACTTCAGAAGCACATACACTACCCTCACGGTAAAACTCACTAATGGATGTGGAGCAGCTGGTTTCCCCTTTGCCTACTGGTGAACACACGGGTGGGAAATGACCAACCACACTGAATTTTCTTGGCTTTTCCAGCAGCAAGCAGCAGCACATGAGGATAAAACCACAACTCACCCTATCATGTGTAGCAAAGTTGACTTTCACCACAGTAGGGACTCAATGTTATTGACTGTAGCTTGGTACCAGCTACTATGAGGATATAGGAGGCTGAAAGATGAGTGCCTGCCCTGAGCTGGCAGGAGGATCTGAGCCTACCATGTGTTAAGTGGTGGGCACAGCACAAGGGAGCTGACATCCCTCAAAGTCAACCTGTGGGGTGGGCATTGTCACCTGTGCTTTGTAAAACTGGAGAAACCAAAGCCAAGAAACATTAAAACCCAGGGTCATGGGCAGGTGAGTATATTGACTTCTGTCTTAGGGTTTTACTGCTGTGAGCAGACACTATGACCAAGGCAACTCTTATAAGGACAACATTTATTTGGGGCTGGCTTACAGATTCAGAGGTTCAGTCCATTATCACCAAGGTGAGAGCATGGCAGCATCCAGGCAGGCATGGCTCAGGAGGAGCTGAGGGTTTTACTTCTTCATCTGAAGGCTGCCAGGAGAAGATTGGCTTCCAGGCAGCTAGGATGAGGGTCTTAAAGCCCACACCCATGCCACGTGACACACCTACTCCAAAAAGGCCACACCTAATAGTGCCACTGTCTGGGCCAAGCATATATAAACCACCACAGATTCAAACTGAGTACTTCTGCCCTTACTTGGGGTCCCAGGAATTTTGAAACTGCAATGCCTTTTGGCCTGGCCAGGCCCTGACACGGGTGGGGAGCTGGAATGAGGAAGTTGTAGAAGGCAGAAGCTAGGACTTTAAGTCTTTCTGGGGGGCTCACCGGATCTAAAGCCCAATAGAGGTGTGGGAGTCAGGGTAACAATGGGATGGGACCCTTGAGTAGAGCTAGAAACCTGGGATGGAGGAAAATATTCCAATTATGTTTGACCCTAGAGTTCCACCCAACCCAAGTTCCCTCCAGAGGAGCCCAGTTGGGTTCCAAGGTACACCTCCCTACCCCCAGGAGTCACTGGAGTTGTAAGGGTCAGAGACTGAGTCCCGGCTGCCCCTAACAAGCTGATTCAGCCTCTTGTCTTACAAACCAGTGAAAGAGACAAAGTCAAAATGAAAAGCAGAGGGAGGAAATCTAGTCCATGTGGCCACAACCAGAGACAACAAAGAGCTCAGTGCCCATATCCGCAACCCCAAGTCCATCATCTGGGTTCTGACATGAGGTTAGACTTAAACAGAGAGCAAGAGGGGCTGGCGAGAGGGCTCAGCAGGTAATGGCATCTGCTACCGAGCCTGATCATGTGACTTCAGTCCCCAGGACCCACGTGGTAGAAGGAGAAAAAAAAAAAAAACTATCAAGATCTCCATGTGTGACACACACGCAAATAAATAAATAAACGGGGGAGGGGCACACATATCTGTAACTAAGCAGTTCTGGTCAAGGTGCGGTGATTCCCAACGGCCTCCACATTGTCCCTGCTCTGATCTCTCCGGCTAAATGGGCTGAAAGTTGTCAGAGTTCTTTTTCCAGGAGACAAGTTAGCTCCCGCTCTGGCTGGTACCAGGCTCCCAGCACGAGATTCCTGGGTGGGGTGGGGGCAGTATTGCTCTGAAAGTCTGATGGCCAAAGGGAAAAGGATGAATATCCCTTTAGGATTCTTGCTAGGACCCCACCCCAGTACTCTGCTGCCTGCCCCTAACCTCAGTGTCCTCAGACCCAGCAGCCCCCAGCCTTGGGAGTGGTGAGCAGCCTGCAGAGAATGTGTGGATAGGCCTTGCCCAACCTGGACTGAGAGACCATATTACTCATCTGCTTCTCAACAGGTTCCAGTCGGAACGTTCCAGCAGCTGCCAACATGGCCCTGGAGCTGTGGAGGCCTGGAAGCATCTTTCCTACCTTATTAGTTTAACCTACTTTTAATCAATCAGGTGCCAAAGACAAGTTCCCAGCATGAGAAGCTGTGGCGAGGCCAGCAGAGGTATCCTTGGCAACCAAAACACAGCTCGGTGATACACGGAGCCCCAAGGAACACATAGAAAGACAAATGGATTTTTTTTTCCTTGCAGATATGTCATAGCAGGGACAAAGAACAGGCTCTTCCCAAGGTCATGGCCACATGCTAACTGCCCACAGTTTCTGAAGTTTCACAAAGTTCCCAGAGAGGCTGTAGATATCCTGGGAGAGCTCTGGAGTACTGAGGCCACATCTGGGGCTGTATCTACTCCATCATGGCTCCCTGCACAGGGGCAGGTCAAGATGACACTAAGAGGAAATGGATGGAGAGACAGAGGGTGTGGTTCTGCCCTTCCTCTGCCTCCTTAGGCACATCCAGGTCTTGTTCTCTCACCCACAAACAATCCATCCTTCCTACCTAGTCCACCTGCCCTGCCTCCTGACTGTCACCTGTCCTTCCCTCTCCTGTCAAAACCAAGTTACTTAATGGCTCCTTTATTCCTCAAACAGCCTGATTCAGAAAAAAAAAAAAAAAAAAAAAAAAAGGCTTTGGGTAAGCCCCTTGCCTTCTGTATGCTTTAGTTTTCCGCTTTAGTTTTCCTTCTGGCAAGCTGGGCTTCATAGCCAACTGGCCCAAGGTGCTGGCATTGTGCTGGCAGGTTCTACATGTGATACCTCCTCCTCCTCCTCCTCCTCCTCCTCAGACCTGCTCTTTTTCAAACAGAGTGAATCATAGAAATACTAAGAAATTCCATAAAGTCTCACAGCTAGTAAGTAGTGCTGGATTGCAGCCCCCTGCCAAGTGCATCAACCCCAGCACTGCGTCAAAGGGAGCAGTCAAGTCCTCCAAAAAGCTGCCATGTGGGCATCTGGAGGCTGAAGTCCTGCAGGGTATCCACTGAACAGAGAAGGGAAGGACAATTCTGGGATTGTCACTGCCTGGTGACCATGACCAGGTGCCATATGCAACCTCTAAGAGTCACCAAGGAAGAGTTGATCTAGTAACACGTAGAGTGTAAGGATCGGTTTGCTTGGCAGCTTATACATACAGGAGAAGAACCTACACATGCATACGCACACGCAAACACACACATGCACCTGCTTTACAGAGCAGTGTGGGAAGGTGACAAATAGAGATCATGGTTAAGACAAGGTGGTGGGCCATGGGCCAGCCTTTTATCCAGTTCATGAACACCAGAGCATATGTGGTCATCTCAGGGACTGCATCCATGGAGTCCATTCTGTGAATCAGGAAAGAGATGGCCGGACACAAGGAGAAGGATCAGGGTTCACTTGACGAACAGCTGCAGAGGCCAAGCCCTTAGATCAGACCTCAGGCCCCTCAGAGACCTTCCCTCTAGGAAGGGACAGGGGACACAGTTTTGCTGGTTAGGTCTTGCTAGCCCTTTCCCTTCCCCAGACACTTTCTCTTGGCTGCTTAGCCCATGAGTGAAGTCATGTGTCTTTGCATAAATTCAACAACTGTAATTTGCAGGGAGTTAATTACCTTCTGACTTTGATCTGGTGGAATTTCATCTCTATGGTTACCAGTTGAGTATAAACAGCTATCACTTGTCTCTCTCTCTCTCTCATGAAATATTCTCAGAAAAAAATACCCCCAGTGCTCAAGTCATGGAAATTAAATATATGAAATGTTCATGGACTCTTTTAAATGTTGTATATAAAATGTCTCTACATAAGAAGAAGAAGGAGGAGGAAAAGGAGGAGAGGAGAAGGAGGATGAGGAGAAGAAGAAAATTGGGTAACTGTTAACCCAATAGGCCAAGGGTTGTGAAAGTTTACTTTTCAGCCCAACTTTCCATTGCATAGGTTCCTGTGTGAGGCAAGTGTGGATGGGGTAAAGGATCAGATGACTGACAGGCAGGGTGCCTGAAAGCATGTCCAGTCATGACTGTATTCACTTTTGGTGATCAGAGTGCAGAGGACTGGTACCTAAGGGTAGGAGATCACTAATCCATTATGCTGTTGACTGTACCTGCCCATTGCCTCATAAGGCAACTAGACCCAACTCATGTTGCATAGAGAAGTGAATGATGCTGATGAGAAGGAACAGGTCTAGCGTGTATACTGTGTACCATTTGTTATGCTGTGCACACTATAGGCTATTCTTCAGGTAACCCTCACAGTATCTCTACAAGTTAAATGCGCTGACCGCAGAACCTTCATCTGAGGGGACGAGATCCAGAAAGTTCATATACCTAAAGGTAGCCTCTATTCACTGGTCACTCTGCATCCCTGGCCAGCAGTATATGTCCATTGGTAGACTCTGAATATAGGACCCATGTCATCTAGCTCCAAAGCTATGCAATGGTGTTCTAATTTGCTTTCCATTACTGTGATAAACACAATGACCAAAAGCAACTTTGTGGAGTAAGGTTTTGGGGGGATTTTGGTTGTTTGTTTGTTTTAGCTAACGGGGTATAGTCCATTCCTCAGAAGAGCCAAGGAAAGAGCTTAAAGCATGCTGCTTCCTTCTGTGCTCACAGGCTCAGTTTCTGCTACCTTTCTTATGCAGCCCAGACCCACCTGTCTAGGGATGGTACCGCCCACAGTGGGCTAGGCCTTATACATCAATTAGCAATCAAGAAAATGTCCCCACAGACCTGAGCACAGGCATATCTAAAGGAAGCAGTTTCTGAACACCTCCCCCGCCCAGGTGTTCCAAGTTGACAACTAAGATCAGCCATCACTAATGAGAATGGCAGTTCTCAGTGGTCTTGAGCAATGGCACTGCCTGTGCTACACACAGTGGAGATGAATGAATGCACGGCTGGGTGAGGGAGTGACAGCTTCAACTATGATATCACCTCAAGATGTTAGATGGGAACCGGGGACTGTTTAGAAACGAGGTCTAAGAGAATGCCCATAAACCCAAGGCCTGGTGTCCCAGATTGGAGGTTAAGAGACCGAAGTTCTATGTTCTGATACCTTTCCTAGTTCTCCATTGTAGATTCCTTATCGTTGAATGGCTCTAAGGATAGGGGGCTGGTCTAACAGAAAGACAAAGACTTATGTAAGGCCATGCATGAATGAGTACTTCCCCCTCCAAAAACCATCAGATGAGGTTCTTGGGCTCCTTCCCAGCTGTGCTGCCAGAGAGAAGGAAGCCTCGGTTTGGCCGAGCTTTGCAGCCCTTGTCCTCATTCGCTGATCTCTCTGGTATTTCCCCTTCCTCGTGGAGGCAGCTAGGGGAGGAGCACTCGGGTGAAAGATCAACCATGTCTACAGTCCAGGCTTCCCCAGGCTCTCAGACTATTGTCATGTTCTCTCCACAGGCATCCTCCTTGGGGACTGAACTGCCCCCATTTGACAAAGCAGGAAACTGAAGTTCAGGAGTCTGGGTAACTTGCCAAAGTAACACAGGTTATTAGAGAGCAAGATCTGAACTGAGAACTGTTTGGTTCTAACCCTCCCCCCCCCCCCCCCGTCTCATCATACACCACCAGCTCTGGATTATGACAGGGCTTAGAGCCCTGAGCTTCCAAGTTTCCCCAGACGTCTCGATTCCATCCAAGAATCCCCAAATGAAGGCATTTCCCCCTATAGAGAAGTTTAAACAGAGAGCCATTCCACAGCATCTCAGCAAGTGCCAAAGACTTAAAAGGCACTATTGCCTAAACCCTAGTCATTAGACCCCAGACCAGTCACCATGGTGATCCCTCCCACCTGTCCTCCTTGACCACTGGGGGGACTGTGGCTCAGAGTGTCTCTCCTGCTCTTGAACGAGCCTCATTCCTCACCCAGGTTGGGCCCTCCAGGGGAGTATTCATTTACTCAGTGATATTTTAGCAAGCCCCTAGACAATGAAATGGCATGGTTCCTGTGGTCAGGTATCATGTGGCCCAGGGTAGCGATCAAATTCCTATAGAAATGGGCCATTGCTGGTCTGTCACAAGTCACTGCCTCTCACATGTCATCCCCAACATGCCTCTTGAAACAAGCTGGGAACTGCAGATGCTGCTTCATTCAGTGATACTGCTGCCCAGGCCCGTCAAAGCCCCTTCGTTTCCTAGGTCAGCTGTACCTGCCGAGGTTCATAAATGCTAAGTGTCTATTCACTGGGCCTGAGACTGTGACATGTGGTTATGACTGAGCTTGATTCTCAGGGTTACAGCACAAACATCCAGATGTGGCTGAGTCTCTTAAAGAAGAAAAACAAGGCGCTGTGGTTGACCAGTGTCCCTGAGGGTGTCCTGTGTGCTTGATTCTGTAGTCATCAAACTCTAGAAACCCTGGCTCTGCCCTCTGGAATATGGATACTAAGAACTTAACATAGTCAGGAGGAGGAGGAGGAGAGGAGGGAGAGGGGAGGAGGGAGAGGAGGAGGGAGAGGAGCGGAGGAAGAATAGGGAGAATAGGGGAGGAGGAGTAGGGAGGAGGAGGGGAGGATGTGGAGGGGAAGGAGGAGTAGAGAGAGGAGGGGGAGGAGGAGGAGCGGGAGGAGGAGGGGGAGGAGGAAGAGGAGCAGAAGGAGCAGCAGCAGCAGCAGCAGCAACAACAACAAGAAGATAGAGAGGTCAGAAGGGGCCACCAAAGGGCAACTGTTCAGGTCACTGGTATAAGCAACAAGAGTCCATTTTGCCAGTATCTTCCGGATTGAACAGGGGGTTGACTTTAAAAGGATCGGGCACCAGCCTCTTGAAGCCCTCCCCATCTCCAGGCTGAGCCTCAGAAAGAGCAGTGGGGGACACTAAGGCTAGAAAATGCCTACTGTGAGCCGCCTGCCAACAGCCAGCTGATCTGAAGTCCCGCACAGCCAGGCTATTGTCTTTCCTACAAAGCCTGCACCCAAGCAGGGAGGTGCAGGCTAGGCCAGGTGGTGAGAAGGAGCAGGCCGGCAGCGGCCCTGGAACGGCTCAAGCTTTACAACCCCTCAGCACGTCTCTGTTCTCCTCCACGAGCTCAGCCCTCAGACATTTCAAAGTCGTGAATTTAAGCAAACCAGGTGCCTTCATTTAAAAAACAAAAATCTACAAACACAAGTGGTTTTTCAAGGGGAGTGTGGTGTGTTCATGGTGTCTCCAAACAGTTTTATAAGCCCAGACACAAAGTAAAGGCACTCAGGGACCATGCAACACTCCCCAGCACCCACAGGCTGCCTGCCAAAGTCAGGTCCTGTGGGACAGGAGACAGTGAGACAGTGAAAAGTCTCTCCTCCCAAACCCACCCTACCACCTGCAGCCCTGCCCCTTGCCAGAGGGCTGCCATGCTTTGAACAGTGAGTGATAGGGAAGAGAGGAGGGGAGAAAGAGAGACATTACAGGGGAAGCTCCTGTTAGGGGCCTGGCCTTTCCCCTGAATGTGCTTTACCCTGCAAGGATCCCCAGATGGAACATTCCAAATGCCAACTCTCCTGGCGCGTATGAAAAAGCAGCCCCTGCCCTGCTTCTGATAAAGGAACATCTGGGAATGTTCGGCATCAAAAGAAGACAATAGACTGGGTTTTAAGAGACAGCTGTAAAGTCGTTCATACTTACAACCCATGAGACATCCAACTTTCAAACTGCACACAAGACTGTAGCCACCACTCCATACACTGAAAGGGGGCAGCTGTTGCAAAACCCAGAGGCAGGAATGTTGTCTTCGTTATAGAAACCAAGTTGTGGTGAGCTGGTACTTCAAAACTCAGACCTTCTGAATAACCATGTTTGGAAGCCTCCCTGGAACCCCAGTGGACTCAGCCCAGTGACTATAGTCAGCCCAGCCACCTGCCAGAGGCCGTGACACAGTTCACGCTTGTGACAGGAGGTGGCATGTGGCTGGTGACAGGGTGGGGTGAGCTCTGAGGGTTTCCTAAACCCACTCTGCAGATGGACAATAGAGAAAATTATTTCAACCCACCAAACTTCAAACCACCGAGCTAGGGCTCACACATCTTTCACAAAGCCTGCATCTGATCCCAGGGTCTTGTCAAGCCTCTCCGGGTGTTCAAAGTAGGTATTCAACAGAAGTAAGAGATCTTGGGAAATGACACATACCAAACAAAGATTGGAGGGGGGGGGATTAAGGGCTGTAATTAACAAAAAACCTCTTCAAGTAAGGACAGCGTGGGCTGGATCCCGGAAGGACAGAAGGTACAGGGTACCCTTTCTTCCAGGTTGCTGTACTGGTTTCAGAGCAGTGAGACCGGCATGGTTTGCCTTGTTTTGTTTGGTTCGTTTGGTTTTTGTTTTACTTTTATTGACTTGTTTGTTTCCTGTTTGTCATTTTATATAATAAGAGTTGCAATGGCCTCAAGCACCAAACCCAATTTTCCACTACAATCAGGTCCTTATACCAGCATTCAAGACTCTTGCCAGTACCTCCCTA
This sequence comes from Mastomys natalensis, assembly GCA_021653895.1. Lineage (NCBI taxonomy): Eukaryota > Metazoa > Chordata > Mammalia > Rodentia > Muridae > Mastomys > Mastomys natalensis. Next base: position 738,653 of record JAJTUV010000325.1, on the reverse strand, counting down.
AGCACTACCCACCTCTCTCTCTCTTCTCTCTCTCTCTCTCTCTCTCTCTCTCTCTCTCTCTCCTCTCTCTCTCTCTCTCTCTCTCTCCTCTCTCTCTCTCTCTCTTCTCTCTCTCTCTCCCCATGGAGGTACCACTTGTCCTTAAAAGTCAGTCTCAACTACCTGTTCAGTAATGCTCTCCTGAACCCACAATATCTCTCCAGGTTGCTGGCCTGGGACCCCTCTCCCTGACAGACCTCCAAGGAGCTGCTGGCTTGGGTTTTACAACCCAACACAATCCATCCCCCATCCCAGCAGATGAATGGCAGCCTCGTCTGGTGTGTTTCTTGCTCACTTCCAGTGAATGCTACATGCCTTTGCTGCATTTTATTCCTCTTTGGAATGAACACATTGAGGCTCTAAACACGTTTGAAAGGGTCACGCCAAGTGTTGAGTCTTCAAAGGTACAACCACAGAATCTTGTGAAAGGTCTGTTAGTCCAACCCATGTAACCTCTGCCTTTCAGATCTGACTTCCAGCAGAGATGTGCAGGCCATAGCCTGAGCCAACTTGAGGTGGGGGCTCCCACCTTTGCAGAGAGGCCCTTGTCTCTCCCTCCTGCCCCTGCTCCCAGCATCCACATCTGGTTTCCCTTCAGCACAAATGTCACGATGGACAGATTTTGCACTTGGAGGATTTATGAATCCTGCCGCCCCTCTTGCTTTTGATATGATTCCATTATGTGCTTAAAATCTGGGCTGAGTTCTTGGCTCCCGGGAGCTGTTAATGACAATTCTTTTATGGCCTTAAATCGCTCACTGTTAAGAATCTGGTCGAAGCAAGTGAGTCGTCGCTAAGACACCAAATTGCACCATCTCTCAGTAGTCTGAGATTAGTCAAGGCTAATGGAAGGTCACCTGGTGGGTAACTCTCAAAGCAGAGGCTTGGGTGCTGTTCTCCAACCTGCACAGCCAAATGCTGACTTCAATGCAAATTTGTCACCTCTCAGCCTGAAGCCAGTCACTTCCTCTCTCCAGGGGTTCCTGGCTCTAACAGTAGACATTCCAGACAGAAGGTCCTTAACCAAAAAGCACCAACATCACAAATGCCTCGCTCTTAATAATTTTCCCTGGCTGCATTATATTTTTCTACATTATATTTTTCAACAAAGGGCCAAGAATTCCAAGAAAGGGAGACCAACTGCTCAGCTGTCAGCAAAATTTCTCCTGTCTCAACCCCCTCCTGCCAGCTCTCTCCTTCCCACACTACCAGAGTTCTTCCCACAAGGCTTGTGGGGACAATACAGCACCTGGGTCCTTGAAGTCGGAGCTAAAGTAGGACTCTCTCAGCAGTTCACACCTCGAGCAGCCAGGGTGATTCTCCATAGTGAGCCTCACACTGTTCCCATGGTGAGCCTCACACTGTTCCCATGGTGAGCCTCACACTGTTCCCATGGTGAGCCTCACACTGTTCCCATGGTGATCCTCACACTGTTCCCATGGTGAAACTCACACTGTTCCCATGGTAGCTTCACACTGTTGCCATGGTGAGCCTCACACTGTTCACACTATGAACCTCACACTGTTCCCACGGTGAGCTTCACACTGTTGCCACGGTGAACTTCACACTGTTCCCACAGTGATCCTCACACTGTTCCCATAGTGATCCTCACACTGTTCCCATGGTGAGCCTCACACTGTTCACACTATGAACCTCACACTGTTCTCATGATTCCCACTCTACACTCCAGTGATCTGGTGTTATCCCTTGACCTTCCCCACCCGAGTGCGGCTAAGCTGTTGCGTACCCTGGCACGTCTCTCCTGCATGCCAGCCTGGTCACCCTGCCTCCGCCTCTTTGTTGCATCAGGAAAGCCAACAGTGCCTACAAGAGTTCATAGAATGCCTGTCCCTCCTCCCAGCCCTGCCTAGCCAGACCTAGAGATTTAAGAATCCTCTCAAAAGAGGGGAGACCCAAATCATGTCACTATCCTCTGGTGTAGGACTCAGGAGCACCAGTTAAAATCCAGGACACTCAGTTCCATTTGAAGTTCTGATTAGGAACGGGTGATTTTGAAAGTCCCAGGTAGCACATGGGCATCCTGTCTTCTTTGTGCTGACTCTGGCAGCCCAGCTGGATGGGAGCTCTGGTGTGCCCTAAAGAGAAAGCACCCAGACATGAGAGCATCACGACCGAGGGAAGAGGATGGGGTGGTGAGGCACAACCCCTTACTTCTGGGAGACAGCACATGGCAGGACTCCAGAGCCAGCCTGCTCAGATCTGAATCTCAGCTCTGAGGCCTGCGCCTCAGTTTCCCCTTCTTCTCCAAATGAGGCAGATGTTATGAGAAGTTAATATTTGTGTATCCCTCAGAACAATCCCTGAAAAGAGAGTGCTACCTAAGCATTTACTGTAAAGGAAAAGAACACAGCCAAATGAACTCCTGGCCCCCACTGGAGCTCAGGAGGCTAAATGCTCTCCTGTGACTTCTGTGCATCACACACTACATGACAAGGCACTGCGTGACACGCATGTCCCGTGTCCGACAATTTAGTCCTCACCACAGCTTTATTTATTATGTTACTGTTATTAACCCTTTTTGACCACCCAGCCATAAAGGCCCGGGGTTGCCGAATAGGATTCTAAACTGGGAAGTCTGGCTCCATAACCCACCAGAAGACAATAAAGGGAAATCTGCATCCATGTTCTCATGGTCTACCTGGTCATTCCTTCACTGGGCATCTGGCAGAACACGGTCCCTGAACAAGGCTGTGAGAGGAGATTCCTGAGACCCTCTGTGAAGGTAGACAAGAGTCTCATAACCTGTCCCTCCAATAACACGGGTTGTTCTTGGAATATGCTTCCATGCCCCTCTCGGAAAGAGTTCACTTTAGATTATTCGTGACAGCTGGCTATTGTTATTTGTTCACATACTTCTATGGGAAAACATGTGTTTGTTACCTGAGGCTTGTCCTTGTGACTGGACACTTTACTCAAGTGACTAGTTTTAACCCTCAGAGTGTAAATTGTCCGATGCGCTTAATAAAGTTGGCTAGTGCGTGAGACTTTAGTCTGTCTCACTTTTAGGCTCTGCTCAGGTTCACAACCATCAACAAGAGCAGTAAACAAGCACCTACTATGTGTTGGGCTCAATGTTCATATTAGGGCACCAGAGTAAACAAGAAAGCCACAGAGCAACCTGCGCCAGTAAACACTCAAGTCCATGAAGGGGAAGGTTCTAGAAGGTAGCAGGAACAAACATCCAAGGGCTCAGAAGAACCTGCCACACACACAGGCAGTCTCCTAGGCTTTAGGGTGGAAAGCAGCTTTCAAAAAAAACCAAAGAATAAATGGTTTGGTTAGAGGCAGGGTTGCAATGCAGACTAGCAAGGGGCATTACCAGACATGGAAATTAGGAGAGGGCTTGGCTTGGCAGGGCCTTCGGGCTGTGTCACCATGAAGTACAGCCACCAAGAGAAGTCCAAAGATGGCAAGACAGGATGAGGCAGGATTCAGCCACATGGGGTGGGTTGTGCAAACAGGGTCAATTCTGAAGACAAGGCTGGGTCCCTGAGCCTGGCCTGGACCACCAAAGTCCCCCCACCCCATCTGCCATAAAGCCCCACATACCAGCCACCCAAGCCAAGGAGCGCTAACTGTCTTATGGGGCTCCTGGGTTTCTATAAGATCGCTCTGATAAATTCTACGACATCTAACCTTCCGCCTCTCAGAGAAGAACTCCTGTGTCCCTTTCTTTGCCACCCTCTATACTACGTGACGTACCTGTCGCCATATTAATAAAAGCCTTCCCTGTTTCTGCAGGTGTGACCATGCAGAATCCCACAGTCACTGTAAGTAGGATCCTCAGACCAGCCTACGAGTCTCTTCAGTTCTTTCATTAGCGGCTCAATCCCGCATAGCTGTGCATGCAGACACAAAGGCATATCGCTAAACGGTGGGGTCTTCTGTTACAGATTTTTTTATTTTAATTTTTATTTATTTATTATTATTTCTTAAGACAAGGTCTCTGTTAGGTAGACTTAGCTGTCCTGGAACTTGATATGTAAACCAGGCTGGCCTCCAACTCTGAGATCCACCTGCCTCTGCCCCCCAAGTGCTGGGATTAAAGGTTTAAGCCACCACACCTGCTTTGTTACAGATTTTTAAATAAGAGTTTTTACAAGTGAATAGGGTGTATTCATTGACCTCGTGGGCATGCACACTATAAATATAATTTCCAGTTTCTTGTGCCCAGTCCTTGGTGGGTCTCCCCACTGACGCTCCCTTTGGACACTGCTGGATAAGTGGTTCCTGGCTGGATATGACTGTAAACACGACACCACACCATTACTGTTTGTCTTTGCCCAGTAATAAAGATGAGTGCCTTTGTGAATTGTTTGATAATTATTTCTCCTGGAACTGTCCCTCGCTCATGAGTAGGTTAAGGCCTTCGCTAAAAGCATTTTTCTGTATTAAGATAGTAAGATACCTATTTGCTGGGTAAGTGAGTAAGTAGCAGAATAAATAAATATTCACTGACACGTCTTATTTGTTTCCAGAATTTTCTGCCATGTTTGGGTAGATCCTTCAGAGTATCCCTGCTAACGTGTCTGAGTATAATAACACTTCTACTGCCACAGGGTATAATCCAATGTCATTTGGCTGTCCCCAATACCATCCAGTTATAAGTTATTGAGAAAACCTAAATATCTCCAGTATAAAGAACAAACCAGGATCTGCCCTAGGGGACCTCAGCTCTTTGTTCCCTCTAGGGAGTGGACTAGTAACAAAGGTCTGTGGCTAGAGGAGGCCAGCAAAGGAGGCACAGCCTACCTGGCATCCCACAGGCTGGGGTCACACTCAGAAAGAGACACACAGGCTACCAGACACAAGGAGGAGCTGCATACATGGAGGTAGTGTATTAGTTTAATCTCCATTGGTGGGATTAAACACTGGCCGAAACCCACTTGCAGGGAAGAAGGCTTAGTTGGATTACACATCTGGATCACAGCGCATCATGAAAGGGAAGTCAGGACAGGAACTCGAGACAGGAACTGATGCAGAGTCCAGGGAGGGGTGCTGCTCACTGACTTGCCCCTCATGGCTGCTCAGCCTGCTTTCTCACATCGCTCAGATCACCTGCCCTGCAGTGAGCAAGGCCCTCCCATGTCAATCATTAATCAATAAAATAACTCCTGGACTTGCCTACAGGCCAATCTGGTGGACGCAATTTCTCAATTGAGATTCCCTCTCCCCAGAAGACTCCAGCTTGAATAAATTACATACACACACCACCTTCTAAACAACACAGGTACTCACCAACTTGGACTCAGTCACTGGAACCAGGTAGAAATTAAGTATTTGTGAGACCCACTGTGTCTCACAACACACAGTTGCTGGGTGGCAACAGGGCTATATGTTCTCGAGCAGGAGAGTAGGGCTCTCTCACACTTAAACATCTAGGGAGAGGACGTAGAAACAGGATCACGGCTAACACTAATGTCCTGTTTTCACCTTGTGTGAAAGTTCACTACCTTCCTAGGCCTCAGTTTCCCTCTATGTACTATCAGGATAAATGAGGCCTACACCCCTCCGAGGGCTTCCTCCCCTGTCGGCCATCTTATCATCCTCCACAGCCAGCCCGGTGATCGCTTCATCTAGAAAGGCATCCCTACTCTGCCCAGAATCAGGCCACACGGTACCAGTTTCTTAGTGGTGTCTACCTCTAAGGAATTTACACACTTATCCCACAATTGTGGTGGGTGCTATAGACCCTCTCCTGGGAGCAGGTACATTTGCTTGCTCATGTTAAGTCCCCAGTACCTGCACTGAACCTGGCCCATAGCCGGTGCTCAGCGAGTGTAAAAAGAAAAAGATAACCAAATTCTCAGATGTAGTTTCCTCCCTGTGATGGCTATTCCCAGTTGTCAACTTGACTACATCTGGAATTGATTTAAAACCCAAACAGCTAGGAATAACTGTGAGTGATTTTTAGTTAATTGGATCATTTGAGGTAGGAAGACTCATCTTAAATCCAGATCATGTGGAGTCAGAAGACCCTGCCTAAATCTGGGCCACATCCTCTCAAAGCAGCCTACATAAAAGACATGGAAAAAAGCAGCTTTTGCCTTCTGCCTGCCTGCCCTCATCTCACTGCCAAGTTCCGATAACCTGCTGTTGAGGTGGGTGTTAGAGCCTTCTTTGGGATTCTGATGTGTACTAAAGATTAGCTAGGACATCCAGGCTCGTGGAAGAATAACAGTTATTGGATTCTTGGACTTTCCATTGGGAGATAGCCATTGTTAGACTTTTCTCCCTCACTGTGCTGGAACTTCCATTATCATGCCCTTTCACAGATGAGGAAAACTGAGACATAAAAGAATCATTTGCCCAAAGTCACATGAAGATCAACTAAGGTCAGACACAGACCTCTTGGCAAGTGTGCTACATGGTTTCAAATAACACCATTTTTAAGGAGACACGAAGCAAGACTGGCCCACAGAATGATACAATAGGCAGATCATCACACCAGACACGCAGGGGCTCTTGGCTGTGGGAATGCATTCAAACCCCAAAGATGGTGCCATTTTCATCTTGGTGTAGACCTCTGGGTGGATAAAATTGCCCATTTTCTTATTTTTCTGAAACAAACCCATCTTGCTATACATGAAGAAAAACAAATTTTGATCTTTTTAAAAATATATTTACTTTTATTTTGTGTACACTGGTGTTCTGCCTGAATGTATGTCTGTGTGAGTGTGTCAGATCCCCTGGAACTGGAATTACAGACAACTGTGGGGGCTGGGGATTAAACCTGGGTCTAGCCCAAATTTTAGTCCTTTAACGTGATAAATGGCAAAGATCATCTTGCATTCCCTCTGCTGAACCCAGTGTCCCGATGCCAGCTGGACTTTAAGGACAGGCGCAATGGTGGGCGTGGGTTCTGCTTACTCTTTAAGTACAGCTTCCCCCAGAGACGAACAGATGAGAAGACAAAGCACAAATACTGCAGTTAGTCATCAACCACCTCCCACCCAGAAGCCCCTCTGGATACTTGCACCCCTAGGAACTTCCAGGCTAACAACACACCAAGGAGCAAGCCCTGACCTGGGAGCCAAGGCTAGCCCTCCACGAGCCTAAGATACCTGGACTCTGTCTCTGGGTCTCTCAAAGCAGTGCTTCACCAGAATGCAGGGGCTTGAAGACAGTAGAGTGGTCCTACTCGGCAGTCATATTCATAGATGCTCCTGGCTTAGTCACCTGCTTCCTGGTTCTAGAACTTTGGATGCGATGTTCCTTCCTTGCTGTGCATGTTTCTGCACTGGCGAATGAACAACTTAAAAAGTACCAATTTAAGGTAGGTTGTCCCAGTCAACGTGACATATATATATATATATATATATATATATATATATATATATATATATATATATATATTGAATGATGCCGTTAAGTACCATCATCTGAATACAGCGGGTTCCACACCCTGATAACTGCTCTGTAAGATCTTATGTCCTTCTCACAGGTTCCTTGGACGGGCGCTATGACCACCTACAGGTTTACAGAGAGTGAATAGAAGCCTTTTAATGGAGAATCATGTGCTGTCGAATATGGGGCAGGATGGAATTTCATCCCCCACCGTCTGGCGCAATGTTCACAAGGTGGGACGGCCTCCGGTTACCATGGTCATAGCTGCCTACTGGGCTCTACCTGCTTTTACAGATTCTTATGAATTTATGTGACAAGAACCCCGAATTCTCCACAGCCCCTGGATAGTCAGTCACCTATCCACACCACACTTTAGACCCCTTCTAGGAGTTGTTAGTCCTCTCTACTCCTCTACCCCCACCCCCCACCGCCCGCTCCGTGAACCAGTGACTCAATCAAAGGCTTATACAACCTGTGATAAGCCCCTAACTCCACCTGGCCTTGAGCTTGGACTACGAGGCCGGCAGGCACAAAAGAGACCAACACGCAGGGGGCGGGCCTGCTGGCATTTTCCCTTAGCACCTGCTTGAAAACTCTAGGATGTAAGCCAGGCGTGGGTCTCACGGTGGCTTCAGTCAGTAAACCTGTGTGGCCTGAGAAGTGTCCACAGGAAACAGAAAAGCAGCGCCCTTCAGCAGGCCGTGCTCCCGCCTGACCTTCTCCAAGGCAGGGTAGCGGCACGGAGGTATGGGTGTGCAAGTGCGTGAAGGCGGGCGTGCTGCAGAGTGAGAGGGTAGCGGATGTGAGTGTGTGCGTGTGTGCGCGCGTGGCTCCGAGTGTGCGCCGCTGGGATCGCGATGGGTCCGGGGCGGGCGGCAGGGCGGGCTGGGAGATCTCCTCCCCCCACCACATTGAGAAATCTCAGTGAGTCACCGAGTGGTTCTGCATATTAATGAGCTCGCTCTCCGAGAGGGCAGGAGCGAATTTAAAAGAGGCCAGGGTGGGCGGAGGGAAGCTGTGGGGAGACCGCAGCACCCAGCGCCAAGCGCAGCGCAGCACCGCGACAGACGGCAGGAGCACCCATCGACGGGCGAAGCCGGAGCGAGCCGAGCAGAGAGAGGCGTGCTTGAAACCGAGAACCGAACCGGGCGGCATCCCCCGGCCGCCGCACGAACAGGCCGGCGCCCTCTTCGCCTCCCTGCTCCCCACCGCGCCCCTCCGGCCAGCATGAGGCTCCTGGCGGCCGCTCTGCTCCTGCTGCTCCTGGCGCTGTGCGCCTCGCGCGTGGACGGTGAGTGCCGCGAGGGCCCTCTGTCGCGGTCCTGTCCCATCCTAGGGAGCTCAAGCATCATCTAGGCATCCTGGAACCCCGGGGGGTCCCGGGTGGGCACCTTGGGCGGTCGCGGAGACCCTTTCGGCGACTCAGCAGCCCGGCCGCGCTCTCCCGCAGGGTCCAAGTGTAAGTGTTCCCGGAAGGGGCCCAAGATCCGCTACAGCGACGTGAAGAAGCTGGAAATGAAGCCAAAGTACCCACACTGCGAGGAGAAGATGGTTATGTGAGTTCTGGGGTAGCATGTCCCATGGCGGGGCCCAACCTGGGGTTAGGTCGGGCTGATAATGCCTTTTTCTCTGCCTTTGCCAAGACCCTGGGGGCAGTCTATAACACGCTGGCAAGTCCTCAGGACATTGCCTGACAGTCTGCAAAAGGGGAGGGGGTGCTTCTGGCCGGTCCCTCTGATCCTGTCCTTGTTAGGATTCAAAGTGGCAGGCGAGGTTGACTGTGAGCTAGTGGTTCTGGTGCGCCCGCTTAGAACATCTACACCAGATCCGCTTGGGACACACACCCAGCCTGTTGGGCCGCCTGTGCTGCCTTCCTCTTACTGAAGAAAGAAGTAACTTTTCCTTTCAGCGCCCCGTTTCAGTCAGGGGTCTGGTCACAGCGGTGGACACTTTGGGGATCCCAGGGCTTTCAATGTGAGAATGCTCCTGTCCCTTCTCCCTCGTGGGTCCGTACCTCTGAACAATGTTGAAGAAAGCGCTCTGCTGAGGTTAATGTGCTATGCCACCGCTGCAGCCTGCTTAGTGGGGATGCCGGCAAAGTCTTAAAAACTGGGGCAGAGAGAGAACACTGAGTTTCCTTGCCTCAGCCTTCCCAATTAACCACTTGAAGCCAGCGCTGCCGTTTTCCCCATCAATACACTCTTGGCCAGGAAGGCAGCCCTTGGCAAAACAGCTCCCAAATATTTGCCATGGACCATTGGCCCCTCTTCCCCTCCCCAGAAACAGCACACACTTTATTCTCAGTCTGGGCGAGTGCCTTCCACCGGCTGCCCTTGCTTGCCCAAAGGCCTTCACGCCGTGTCTGAGAAGGAAGGGCACACCCCCCACCCGGCACCTCACCACCCCATCCGCTGAAGTTGAGGGAATTCAGAGAGCCACAGGGCCTGAGCTGACCCGAGTCATGAGTTTCCCAATTAACATCCTTTTCCCTGCCCTCAGCTTGAGGGTCAGAGAAAGGAAAACTACCCTTTTGGGTGTGGGCTGGCCCGGGGTTAAAATGCTCCTGGGAAGAGTCACGAGAACCTTAGTATTTCTAGTTAGGGGGTTCAAAATGTCGGAGATGATTGCAAGTTGTCTTTGAGACCTTGCAGGGGGGAGGGGGGAAGAAAATCATCAGCAACTCAGAAAGAGGAGGATCCTCCCCAGACTTGCTTTCCTTGACTAAACTTCTCTGGGCAGAGAGAGAAATTCCAGGAAAGGAAGGCTTCATGTAGTCTTGGGGAAACTTGCAGGGACCAGTGAGACCATCTCTCCTAGGCCTTCCTTCCCACCCCATCTTTTGACAGATCAGAGGCTCCACTCCTGGTCTATCAGACAGGGGACCCTCACTTTTTGCCAAAACAGGTTTTCAGCCACAAAAGCTGAAGGCAAGATTTCCAGCTCACCCTGAGTCACACAGAGCTCTCTGCTGGGGTGTCGGAGAGGGGGTCAGGGGAGTCAGTGTGTCTTACAATCAGGACATGGAAAAACCCAGATTCCTTGTTTTTAAAAAGTATATGCACTTATTACTGGAGAGGGAGGAGGCATGACATAGCCACGTGTGATCAGAGGACAACTTGCAGAAGGTGGCCCAGGAATCAAACACAGCTCCAGGCTTGGTGGTAAGGACTCTTACCTACTGAGCCATCTTGCCAGCCCATGTCCAGGTCATTGATGGAGAAACTGTGTCATATGTCCATGGAGTTACGATCCAAACCATCGGCACCCCAGAATTGCTGGGGAGACCCAGAATTTCTAATAGTTGTTAGGTCTTGGATCCCAGATACTGCACCCTGCTTCTGATTTGCATAACCCCAGTATTCTGAGAAAGCTCTGGGCACCTCTGTGGGGGATGCGGCGGAGGACGGATCCTTTTGTACTCTCCCTGACCTTCAGAAGTACGATGTTCAGTCTGCACTCTGGCCTATGAAGAGAGGGGTGTTGTTTTTTTTTTTCCGGTTTTGTTGTTGTTTGTTTGTTTTTACTGGAGTTTGCCACTCAGGGCAATGGCAGCATTGTGGGTTTGGAAGAAGTACAGGTGCTAATTCCTGCGGGATGGTAGAGGTCTGGAGGGAGGGTGCCATGCTCAGAGCCCGAAAGGATCCACCTGTCTCTGGGAAAGCACAGTCCAATTACCTGGTCTTATCAGATGTCCATCGCTGGCCTTGGAGGGAAAACAAGTTCCTGACAAAGCGACAAAGCGTTTGGTCTCCATTCTGCTGGCAGGACTCTTTGCCGTTCCTACAGATTGGAAGTATTCATTCACAGCAAGCCTGCCCCTTCTAGAATTTGACCTATAAACCCCGACTCTTCACCTTGGGAGCACATGGGGAACAAACTTCCCAGTCTTTTTACTCTCATCTCCAACTATCCGTGACTCATCAGAAAGTCATATTCTGATTTGTTCCAAGACCCTAAATTCTTCACCATTGTCCACCTTTGTCCTAGAAGCTTCCTGTAACCCTTGCCTGTATCTCCCTGGTCACCCTGACTAAGAGAGGCGACTGACTTCATCAAATGAGAGCGGTACCTCAGACCATTCAGGACTAAGCTCATACGTGAAGTTTGTCTTTGTCCTGGCTGCCTCATCTCTCTTGACTATTTAGTAGTTAATAGCTAAGTCCCTGGCACCTGCCAAGGGCTGAGTACTCAGCATAGGATACATCTTTAGTCCCTTCAGTAGCCCCGAGACACAGGTGCTTTTACTGTACCTATTTTACACAGAGCAGACAGATCCGACAGGTCACAAGGATTCAAACTCGGCCGACTGCACTCCGTATGGCCCCTGCTTCTCCCCTGCATGGAGTGCTGGAACTTTGGCTGAGAGAGGCCCAGAGAAGAAAGATCTTATTTTTCTGCCCCCAAGTGAGATAATTGCAACCTCACACTGAAGTATGAAAATGGGGTACCAAGCCAGTAAGGACCAGCAAATCTTCAGCCTGGGGACTCTAGAGAGTTCAGGTGCTGGGGTTAATGGTCAGACTATAGTGTCTGTAGGGCATGTCTCAGCCCCTCTGTGGGACTTGGCATGAGTGTCTTCTAGCAGTGGCTCTGTCTACCTCTGGACCACTGGACGAGCCTGGTCATCATTGCTCCCCAAGACAGGCTGTCCTGGGTGCTGGGGTAGGGGTTAGGATCTCCCAGTCACTCCCTACAGGCTAACACCACCATGAAGACTGAGACATAAAACATTACAAATGGCTTGCCAGGGACTGGGCACTTGAAGAAGGGAGGGACCAAGTGGCCCAGTGCTCTGATCCTGCAGACAATTATTCAGATATCTCAACCCTGTACCGCATTCTGCTCTGTTTCAGCATAACCACCAAGAGCATGTCCAGGTACCGGGGCCAGGAGCACTGCCTGCACCCTAAGCTGCAGAGCACCAAACGATTCATCAAATGGTACAACGCCTGGAACGAGAAGCGCAGGTACACTTCTTCCCGCCCCGCCCTACCCGCCCTCCTCCACCCCGTGCCCACCCCCACCCACTCAGAAGGGCTTGCCTATTGGCTGTAGCTTTCAGGGCAGGAAGGGACCCGGCAGACCATGTCCTCTACGGGTCTCATTTAATGTGTGACACCCACATAATATCCACAAAAGTAGACACCCTAACGCTGTTTCCATACCCCCACCGATGGGGACCTCACCACTTCACAGAGGAGGCTCCTGCTTTCTGCAAAGCTACACACCACAGGTGTGTCCTTTTGTGAGCAAAAATTCTACCTCGTCTATCTTTCATATTATAGACTTTTGTGAATATCTTTAAAAGTTTATTTTTTATCTTATGTATATGGGTATTAAGCCTGCATATACGTATGTGTGCCCCCTACATGTCTGATGCCCGGGGACTTCAAAAAAAACTCATCAGATTCCCTGACACTGCAGTTAGAGATGGTTGTGAGCTGCTGTGTGGGTGCCAGGAACCGAACCCAGGTCCTCTACAAGAGCAGCAGTGCTCTTAACTGCTGAGCCATCCCTCTGTGCCCTAACTTTTGTATTATGGTCTTAATTGCTCTTTTTATGTTAGCCACATAAGCTGAAAATGGCTGGGTGAGCACCTGGCACAGTTGTCCCCTGTTAACTTTAGAAGGTGGGGTATGACCTCTTCTTAAGTGACAGTTTATCAGCCAAAAAACCTGTAGGTGTACAGTAATGACAAGGGTGACCTGTGCCAGCAAGGTGATCTCCTCTCCAAAATGCCCCATGCCCTGTTCTTCCTACGCACCCGACTAGTTCCTTCTCAGGCAGGTTCTGAGCGGCGCTTGAATCCAGCCCCTTCCAATCAGAGCCTCTTTACCCAAAGGTGCAGCAGTTGAGATAGTCATTGCCTTGGACCAGACAGCTCTGCTGATGGGCGCTTTCATATAATCAGAAGGGGGGGTCCCTAGTTGTAATCCTGGGGCCCTAGGTCTGGCCTTGGAAGGAGAGGCCAGTTCTCAGTTCCTTTGCACCATGACCTGAAGTAGGTCACCCTAGGCCTGTTTTATCTTCACCTGCAAAGCAAGTTAAGGAAGGACACACACACTTAGGGACCTCCGAGGATTCCAGCAGCTTGGCCTAAGAGAGGGAAACAAGACAGGTGGGGACAGGGTGTGACTGCCTTCACAGCACTGGGAAAAGTCGGGGTAAGACCTGTGTGGGGTGTGGGTCCCTGTGCTCAACACAGACACACACACACACCCCGCGCTGGCCTCACCCCTGGTAGCTGCTCTCACGGCTGACACCCCTGTTAGCTTCTGCACCTGAATTCTTTCTTGCTCCCTCCAAAACTGCCTCATCTGCAGTTGCCTGAAATAGAAAGTGGTGAGGTGAGCGACTAGTTCTCTGTATCTGATGGGAATGAAGCCCTCTTTCTGGTCAGGACATGAGCTCACATGGCAAAAGCAGAGCCTGGCCCACCCCCACCCCCACCCCAACACCTTCCCGGCTTGTGTCATCAAAAGCAGAATGACCCCAGCTTATGGAGGGCTGGGAAGTCTTGCTCAAACTACTGGAGACATTCAAACCTCTACCCACTTAATTGTCCTCCACCGTGGACAATTTGAAGAGGAGGCCCCCTGTGGGTTTTCTGCTGCCCCACCCCCAACCCCACCGTTTCCACTTTTGCAAGTTGCTCTCATGAAGGCTATGAGAGCCTCCGCTACCAGGCTTCTGACGATTTGCTGCGTGCTAGCCTTTTCAGGGCTATTGACTTGTTTGTCAAGACAAAGTCTCACATGGCCTAGTCTAGTATCAACTCAACCTCAAGACTATGGATAGCCTTGAACTCTGAATCCTAGCCCGTCCACTCCTAAATGTTGGGATTTCAGGCTTACAAGCCTATGTCACACTCTACTGAGTTCATCCCTTTCTTAGGACACTGAGGCTCCTGGAACAGGAAACTGCCATACCTCCCCTTTTTCTTCCTATCGCTTCCTTGCACAAGATTAAAAATGACTTAATGAATGGAGATGGAGATAAAAGAACTGTTCAAAGCCAGAGCAAGAACAAACATACATACTCCACAGCTCAGAAGGGAGAAAGAGGAAGAATGGCTGGGCCTGGCCCCTGGTCCATGGCACCAAAAACTGAGCTCAAAGCACTGTAGAAAGCAGAGTCTCTGGCTGTCATGAAAGGCAGCTACATGGGACACTTCATTGCATTTCTATTTCACTTATGTGCATATGTCTGTCTGCCTGTATGGCATATGTGTACAGGTGCCCAAGGCAGCCAGAAGAGGGCGTTGGATGCCCCTTGAGCTAGAGGTACAAGGGTTTGGGAGCCCCTGATGAGGATGCTGGGGGCTGAACTTGGTCCTCTGGTGGAGCAGTGGCAGGTTTTTGAGCATGATCCTTCTGGCCCTCAGGTAGTTTATTTCAATGTATGATAAGGGATTCTCACTTGGAAATCAGAAGCAAGCAAGAAGCAGTGAGCTATCTGTGAAGGGCAACCCAGCGCCGGGATTACAGGTGTGAGCGTCCACACTCATCTGTGTGTGAGCTTTTGCGTAGGTTTCAGTCACATCTTTAGAACCATCTCTCCTCTCCTAGCCTCAGACCTAGGAGAGGATCCATAGATGAAACCACTCCACAGGAGCTGCGTGCAGCCTACACAGCGCCCTAAGTCACTTACGCCTGTGTGTCCTCTTTTCCCAGGGTCTACGAAGAATAGGGTGGATGATCTTGGAAAGAAAAACTCCAGGCCAGTTGAGAGACTTCAGCGGAGGACTTTGCAGATTAAAATAAAAGCCCTTTCTTTCTCACAAGCATAAGACAAATTATATATTGTTATGAAGCTCTTCTTACCGGGGTCAGTTTTTACATTTTATAGCTGTGTGTGAAAGGCTTCCAGATGTGAGATCTAGCTCTCCTGCGCACCAGACTTCATTACAAGTGGCTTCTTGCGGGGTGGGGGGTGGGGGATCGAGGAGGGGGGGAACCCCCAAGTCTTTCCTTTTTAAAATAAGGGGTTTTGTATTTGTCCATACGTCACCACACATCTGAGCTTTATAAGCGCCTGGGAGGAACAATGAGAATGGCTAAGGCAATTCACTGCAGTCGCTCCGGTCCAGGCTTGGAAGCTTCCGCTCAGAGAGCCTGGCGCCTCTGCACAGCTGCCATGGGCTCTCCTGGGCTTATGACTGGTCAGAGTTTCAGTGTGACTCCACAGTGGCCCCTGTTGCAGGGCAATTCTACATGTAGGTCCTTCTACATCTGTGCCTAGAGGAACTCGGTCTAGTTACCAGAATGAGCTATGTCTCCATCCCACCCCCCCAGCTCATTCCCCTGTCACCACCAGGCAAGTGATCCTTAAAGGAGCTGGGTCTTTCTTGCAACCTGAGGGTTTCTGACAGGTTTGCTCCCTGCTTGGTAGAGGATACTTCTGAAGCATCCAAAGTCCCCAGCAGTGTGAGAAAACTATGTAAGGAGGAAAAGGAAGATTCAGGATTAGATGCATGACACACAGTCAGAGTGACATCCTATTGTCAAGGGAACCCCCACCCCCCACCCCCGCAAAGCTTTGTTTCTTTCCCTCACCCCAACAGAAGGCACACTCCCCCTCGGTGCATATGCAGACAGCATAGTCCTCTTTTGGAGTTAGGATGATCCTGTGTACATATTGCCTTCAGTCCCCCCACCCCCCCGCAGCAAACTGCCCCTCCCCCCCGTAGAGGTGGCACTGTCCAGCTGTGTATCTGCTATGTAAATGCTGAGACCCGTGAGTGCTGCATGCAGGTTTCATGTTCTTTCTAAGATGAAAAAGAAAGTAATAAAATATATTTGAAGTTACCAAAATTCTGGGTTCCTGGGCTTTTTATCCCCCCCCCCACCCCCCGCGTCTAGTTAATCCAAATGACACTAAAATGTTTGCCACATCCTAAATAAACTGGCACAGATGTGTTGGGAGAGAAAACTGGTGTTTCCAAGCACCTGTCTCTAAGGACTGGGGGGGGGGGGGGGCTCTTGCTCTCTCCGGAAGCCAGGAGGCCAGGCCTGGAGGGTAATGCTCCCCGATCCTCACTGATGGAGGTAGGCAGGTGAGGATGCAGAACTGAGGCAAGGAGGCAGTCCAAGATGCTCTGCGGCCCATAGCTCTGAGACCCCCCCCCCAGAGGAGGAGCAGGAGTACAACTGAGAGGATGAGGGCTCCCGCACCAGGCTGTGTGGTGGCTGAAGAGGGAGATACTGCGGTCCTGATTCTGCTTCTGGGAGATGCCTGTGACTGCAAAGCATATGGATGGTGTTTCCGGGGACGGGCGGGGGGGAGGAGGGGGATGGACCGCTCCAGGGCTGGTGACCTGTGTCTTACTGAGCAAAGCTCAAGTCAGTCAGCCTCATCTGTCATCTACCCTCAAGGGGACAGCCCCCAGACTAGGGACCTGGAGATATACACTCCTTCATTTCTACAGATGGTTTCCTGACTGACTCTCCTCTCATTCACAAGGGTGTACAGAAAGTCCCCTCTGCTGGGGTGAACCCCGGGGTGACGCTATGACCCTTCTACTGTGACCATGCTTCTACACTGAAGCTCCAAGCTACCTCTCATGGGTTGCTGAGCAAACTGAGGACGAGAGAGATTAAGAAAGTTGCCCAGGTACCCAGGGTCAAAACCATCATACAACCCAGCGGCTGGATGGCCACCATCCCGCTTGGAGTAGGAACCTTGAATTCTCCACCCTACCTGTCCCTTTCCCTCATTCCAAATGGAGGTGGTGTAGTAAGCCTAACTCAAAGCCAGAGGCCAACAGACATTACAGAGTAGGGGAAGCCCCCATTAAAATGCACATTCTAGAACAGGGACAGAGAGGCCAGGCTCCACCACCCAGGGGCCCCAAAGCTTGGTGCTGGTATAGCCATAGACCCTCATGAGTGAGCGAAAACCCTGCTGTAAAGCAATCGATAGAGCCCTGCTGCCACGCCATTGCGGCTGACGCATGGGGGTCTGTTCTAAGTTCTAGACTTACTTTGCCCTTCCACACGCTTCACATCCCACACACCTGCTCACTCTGGCCACCTAGACTCTGGTTAGAGCTGACAACACGGTTTGCTCCCTGTCCAAAATGGACCTTTAAGTAAAAATAATTAATTTGCCGTGTATTTTAAATAGGGTACCTTGAATGTTTTTTTCAGTACAAGGAAACGGTTAATGTTTGAGGCGTTGTGAGTGTAATTACCTGGTCTGATTATTATGCACGGTAACCAAGTACGGAAATGTCACACTGTAGGACACGAATACATACAATTCATTTCTGTCAGCCTGAAAAAAAAATGCTTGAGTGACAAGAAAGAAATATGACATACTTCAAGATGAAAAAGGCGGAACATTAAGCCCAGCACGGGTCCTTCCCCGACAGGCCCAGGACCACTCACGTATCACAAGACCGAGAGACATCCTGTTTCCAGTGTCAGCTCCAATACCCATCTGCATGATTCATTGGCCTCGAATTACTACAGGATCTGCTCTGTCATTAGCAGTTCAGAATGTCTAATGAGATATGTTCTCAGAGGCCAGGGACCGTCTCTAGAGCATCTTCATTTAAAACCTCCCCTAAGCTGTAAAGGTACATGGCACAGTGTTTGCTCCTTATCCGTGGCTTCTCTGTGCCACCATGAAGACTGGAAGCCAAGAACATATAGACTATGCTGTTGCTATGGAGACAAGCCCGAAAACAAGCTTAAATTATTATTTATTTAAGATATGTGAGTGTTTTATCTATATGTATATCTGTGTAACACATGTATGCCTGGTGCCCAAGGAGGCCAGAAGGGGCATCGGATCCCCTGGAAGTGCAGTTACTGATGTCTGTGAGCTGGAAAGTTTTACTTATCACTGGGTACAATAAAAGACCAAACTCACCCCACTATCAGCCTTGGCAAAGCATCATTTCTTTGCTTCTGGAATCTAAAACTAGACTGGGCGTAGAGCTCAGCAGTTAAGCTCTTGTTGGTACCTGTGAGGCCCTGGTTTGATTATCAAAACCACAAGCCAACCTAAAGCTCGCCTGTCATAGCTTCAGCTGTCAACCCTTCACAAACCTAAAGCTCTCGGGAAGAGGGAACCACAACTGGAGAATTGCCTGTATCAGACTGACCTGTGGTCGTATCAGCGAGGCATTTTCTTAATGTTAGTATCAACATCAGCCCACTGTGGGAGGTACCAATCCCTAGGCAGGTGGGTCTAAGCTGTATTAGAGAGGTAACTGAGCAAGCCCGGGCACTGAGTCAGGAAGCTGTACCTCCATGGTTTTCTGCTTCAGCGTCCTGCCTCCAGGTTCCTGCCTTTGCAACCATCAATAGTGGCATGTAACCTGTAAGCTAAGAAAATTCTTTGCTCCGTGAGGTGCTTTGGGTTGTGGTAGTTATGATAGATAGCATCAGAGAACCACAGTAGGGCATCACCCCATTCACTTAAAGAAGTGTTTCAGCTTTCCCTGGCATGTATCAGTCACCACCGATTCAACCCCATTACTATACAAAATAAGTTAGTCACACAAGCACCCCAAGTTGCAGTGGCCAATCTAATAACCAAAATCACTCCCGAAGAATAGAAGAGCAGAGCATTCTGCATGGAAATGCTAGACTAAATGCTTTCGGGGGCAATCCGTGTCCCCGAAGGACAGAGCAGGAAGCTGCACGATTTTATCATGCCATGCCTACAATCTAAGGTATTTTATTTTCAGAATTTTCTACCTAATAGTTTTGGGCCACAGCCACCTACATTAACGAAACATTGGGGCTGGAGAGATGGCTCGAAGGTTAAGAGCACTGGCTGCTCTTCCAGAGGTCCTGAGTTCAATTCCTAGCAACCACATGGTGGCTCACAACCATCTGTAATGGGATCTGATGCCCTCTTCTGGTGTGTCTGAAGATAGCAAAGTATATTCGTATGCATAAAATAAATAAATAAATCTTTAAAAAAAATTTTCAAAAAACCCATTGAAAGCACTAAAGTGAGAACACAGGACGGACCCTGTTACCTGCAAACAGGACTGGTTAGTTGGTAGCACTGCCTTCAGGACCCTGGAGGGTAGAGGTGTGGTTTGATAGAGGGAGAGTCAGCATCCTTCCTTGTGTCAGAAGTTGAGGTAGATTCTAACTGACTTAAAGAAGAAAGAGAAACAGGGGAAAGATGTTAACGCTTGCTCAAGGGGAGCTGTCAGAGCATAGGACCCGCTACTGAGAGGGATTTACTGGCTGACCTGAGACATCCAAATTTCCCTTTATCCCCAGACCTCTCCACACCACAGGCTGACACGTGAGAGCTTCCGGAGAGTCCCAGGCTCCTGTGACTCGTGATTGAAACCTGCAAAAGCCACATCCCCAACAAAGGACTTCCCAAACATGAGTTCAGGCTGTCCTGCCTTCTTGATGGACACTCCTAAAGGCTTCAGAGATACGTTAAATGTTCCTCATACGATTCAAGGCCAGCCTGGTCTACAGAGTGAGTTCCAGACCAGGCTACCGAGAAACCCTGTCTCGAAAAACCAAAAAAAAAAAAAAAAAAAGTTCCTCACACAAGGCACCAAAATGTGCGGATTAAATGAACTAGTATTAACTCAGAGTCACCAATAATGCATCAGTGTCTCATTAAGGAAAGAAATAAAATACTTCCTCTTGGAATCATTTAACTGACAGCAGGTGCAGATTTGAATTCTCTGGGTTTTGCTCCCTGTGTCTGCCGTCTGTGTGTCTCCCTCTCTAACACGAGGCTTTACTCTGTCTTGATTAAACAACAAAGAAAGCATCGCGTGGGGAAGGAATGGGATCCGTTACAGAAACATTTAACAGAATTTTACAAGGACTTAAGTCACTGGCTCAAACCGGTCCCAACTGATCCAGATAACAAGAAGTACTACAAACATCACTGTTTATCAACCAGTATCCATAAATGGTTACTTTTAACATTTATGGTGGATTTTAGAAGGTTGCTTTCAACTTCTGAATCTGTTGCTTTCAGCAAATGTCTGGGGCGAGAGGGCCATGGAAAGTGGGGGTTGGGGGGGCATGGAAGAGCCCATAACTTATGATCACAGGTCTGCATTAGCTTATGTTGTGGGAAACCCAAGGCTAGTTGGTTACATTGTTCTCTTCAAGGTAGATTAAACAAACAAGCTGAACACACAGTAGGACAGCAGTCTTAACTGACCTCAAGGTATATTATTAATGCTAGCTGTGAGATCCAGCAAAAGTTCCAGTCTCTTAGACTGTAAGAGAGGTTTGCATAATCGCCACAGGGAGGAACGAGGGTCCGCCAGGTTGCTCCCTTTTCCTTAGAGGCAGACACGCTGGGCTGGATGTCGGTGATGCTCTGCTGTCTATGAGGCAAAGACACTACCTAGATTGATGTTGATATACATACAGTGCAAACAGGGGCACACAGCAGGCTCTGGGGTAAGTGTTCTCAGTCTCTGGGTGGCTTACTGTGAGTCAGATCCTGTGCTGAGGGCTTTATAACCTTACACACACATCACACACACACACACACACCACACACACGCAACGCACGCACCACCAACACACAATCAGGGGTTCTAGTGTAGCTCTGTATCACAGATGAGGAAACAGAGACTAGGTGAGGCCCACCTGTCAGCCTTCTTTCCATGCTCCATATGGTGTATTAGTTGCTTTTCTATTGCTGTAATAAAACATTGGGACCACAAGCAACTTGGGGAGGGAAGGGCTTCCTAGCTTATACTTGCCCAGCACCGTCTATCTTCAAAGCCAGTCACGGTAGGAACCCGAAGCAGAAGCTTACACAGAGGCCATGGAGGAACGCTGCTCACTAGCTTGCCCAGCCTGCTTTCTTGTACAACTCGGGACCAGTGGCCCAGGGGTGGCACCAGCCCACACCAATCACTAATCAAGAAAATGTTCTACGGACTTGCCTACGGGCAATTTGATGCAAGTATTTTCTCCACCCTGAGGTTCCTCTTCCCAAGTTACTCTAGCTTGTGTCAAGTTGACAAAAAGAAACTAAGTAGCAGAGAAAGAAAAAGTTTATTTTGGCTTATGGGGTTTCAGAGAGATAAAAATTGGTTACACTAGGGAGCCAATGGTGGCGGAGGGTGGGGGCGGGCAGCAGCAGAGGGCAGCAGGCCCTGCAGCTACGGCAAGAAGCTGCAATCAAATCTTCAACCACAAACATGAAGTACAGAGAGAAAAACGGTGGATGTGAGGCTATCAATGAACTCTCGAAGCCAGGCTAGTGACTGTGTCCTCCAGCAAGTCAACCGCCTTCCCAAACAGTGTTACCAACTGGGGAGCAGATGTTCAAATACCTGACTTTATGGGGTCATTTCTCCTTCTAACTACCACATCAGTGGTAGAGGAAAATTTGAACCCTTGCACACCTGACTTCCTGAAGATGTTCTGCTCCTGTCTGTCATCCCCACTGACCTTCCTGCCTGCCTGAAAGCTCGGGATAGCAAGACTTAGCCCTGGGCTGAGGTAATTATGGAAAGGAGATCAGCCATTTAGTCACCATGGCCGCCCAGGCTGCTTGGGAGCCAGCTTCGTCTTACTGCTGTCAAGTCTAGTTGTGTTCATGAAACAGGAAGGCGCTTCCAGCCACACAACAAAGGGAACTCAAGCTGGACGCAGAGATGCTGCTCGCCCCACATTTGATGGACACAAATTCTGTTTGAGCAGAGGCAGCCGGTTCCCAGCACAAGCAAAATGGCCACATGCTGTCACATTCAGCTCAGGACTTCAGTTAGCAGCAGGTGGAAACCGTCCCAGTTGCCGACTTCCAAAATCAATTCAAAGGCAGATTTAAAATCATGAATTTCATCTTACCAGAGGCCAGAATGGATATTCTGGGATGGGTGGCGAAGCTTGTCTGATAAGATATCAATATTCAGAATTGCACCAGCACCAAGGGAGATGTAGAACAAGAGGCTTCCTCTCAATCTGTTTCCTCAAAGGCATGGCCCAACAGTCATTTCTACATCACAAGGCTTGTTCCGCTGCCACTGGCCCTTAAAGACAAAACAGGGGCTCTGCACTCACATTGGTTCAGCCACAAAAAAGATTGCAATGCAAGAAAATTATGAGAGCCATTCTTTTGCCAGGGACAGCTGGAGCTTTCCCCCAAACCCCAGTATGGATCCCATCTTAGAAGCGCCTAAGGCCCCTGTCCAAGGTGACACAGCAGCCAAGAGCTCTTCAGCAATGTTAAAGATCCTGGCACTCCCCTGAGGAGGATGCTTATATCCTTGCCAGGGACAGCGCTGGCCCCTGACATTTGTCCTAAATGAAAAGCATCACCCCACCCCCACCACGTGTTGGTCCACTGGATACCCAGACAATTAGGTACTAGGTTCTACTTTTTTTTTTTTTTTTTAATTTTTCTGCACACAAAAAAACACAGAGTTAATAACAACAGACACTACTTAATCAGACTTTATCTGTGCAATTTCATGGTAGCTACAGGAAGCAGAAATTATACCCATTGGTCACAAAGGGAAAAACTGAAGTTCATACAATTCAGCCTAGCCTACTGGAACAGGGTTTCAAGCCCAGGTTCCAAATCATATGCTATGACCACATTTACATATCCATTTCTGAATTGACAATTTCATAAATGAAAAACCTAATGGTCACATATTCCTAGATAAAGGCCTGCTACTTACCTAATATGAAAGTTTCCATTTTTTTTTTTTTCTGAAGGAGATTGGCAGAATTACTACATGCAGTTACTCTGCTAATTAACCTTCAGCTATTTGTATAGCACATAAGATAGGTTCTACTTTCAGGAGAACAAACGTCAGGGGCTGGAGAGTGGCTCAGCAGTTAAGAGCACTGACTGCTTTTCTAAGGTCCTGAGTTCAATTCCCAGCAACCACATGACAGCTCACAACTGTTTGTAATCCAAGATCTGACAACCTTAATCAGATATACTTGCAGGCTAAACACCAAGTGCACATAAAATAAAAATAAATTTTAAAAAATGAACTCTGTAAGGATTCTAATTAAAAAACAGAGAGAGAGAGAGAGAGAGAGAGAGAGAGAGAGAGAGAGAGAGAGAAACACTAACCTCCAGGGCAAAAGAGAAGATTTTCCTTGCCAGTTTGGTTGACATGAGCTTAAAGCAAGGCATTAGCTCCCTCAGAGCCTGCGATGGGGTACAGGTCATGACATTCCAACTCATAGCAACTGGGAGTGCTGACACACAGGGCAGCTGGGGATCCATGGAAACCCTGGGCTGCACCATATTCACGCTTCTATGATGCTAGTCTGACTTTCTCCTTCCCTTGACCCTGAGAAGGGCAGTGGTGGGAGAGAAAGACCAGAGAAACCCAAGTGTACACCATGGAGCCTTGCTAATTCTAGGGGCTGGAGGAGCCTCCCGGAGCCACGAAGCTCTGGGGTTGCACCAGACTCCTTCAGTCTCTCAGTATCCCTCTTTGTGTTTAGCCCTTACCTGACACCCTTTTCCAGAGGCTGTGGGCTCTGTCCAGGCCTGTACAGCCATAGGCCGGTGATTGTGTAGTCATCCAGTAACTGAGCTAAACCGTGCAGGAAGCAGCCCACTCCATAGCTGAAAGGTTCAAGTGGTGCATCCTTAAAGCAGAGCACAAAATGATGCTCCCTGAGCCCCACAGAGGCAAAGCTCTTTCTCAAGTGGTAACCTGGAAATGAGGGCAAGGCCTGCTGTGGCATACCTTCCTTCTCCATGATAGCCCTGGCTATCCTCAGCTGTACCAGGAGGTAGCTGTGAGCTGTGTGCCCTCAGGGTGCCCTCCCCACACCACCTTCATTGTGAGGGTCCCTCGTGTCCTCTGTGCTGAGTGCAATGTTTTCATTCACCCCACTTGAGTCCGCAGACGAATGTCCCTGGAGGACACACACGGGAAGGTATTTAACTGACCTACCGGGCCTCATGGTGACAGAGCAGAGTTCTGCTTCCCAACCTCAGCACCCACCGCCTCAACCCTTTGGATCTGAGCTCTTAGTTCCAACTAAACTTGGTCTCCCCAGTTCTTCCCCACAGTCCCTGCCTTTGGGGAGCATTTGGAATTCATGTCACTTGTTCTGCTGTTTGGGAATCCCACAGGGGACCAGGGAACTGGCAAGACTCATACTTGCCCGTGCCGAGCCCACAGCCATGTGCCTCACACATGTTCTCCCTTGGTCACGCCAGCTCTATAGGATAGACACTGACATCATCTGTCACACGGGTCTGTGTGCTAGAGGCTCTGGGTAGATGTGGCAGAACCTCTAAAAGGCAAGGCCTAGTGGAGAGTCTAGGAGGAGACTGTCCTTGGAGGGGCCAGCATTGCCTCAGGGATAGTTTGACTTCCTCAACCCAGTCTTACCTCCTTCCTGTCTCACCGTGTGGTGATTTCTACACCTATGTCTGCCACCTAGACTTCATCTACCATGAGGCCCTCACCAGCCCCAGGCAGTTGACAGTGCCATGCTCTCAAACCTGTGTAACTGTTAACTAAATAAACCTTTTTTCTTTATACATTCTCCAGAATCAGGTACTCAGTTATAGCAACACAAAACAGACTAACACAGTGTATCCTTGGTTTGTTGTTTTTGTTGGGATTTATTTTCTTTTTAACCTGTGTGTTGTATGTAGACACATGTGAGTGCAGTACCCACAGAGTCCAGAAGAGGGCTTTGGATCCCCGATTAGCTGAAGTGGTGGTTAGCTGTGACCCATTTGATGTGGACCCCAGGAACTGAACTCAGGTCTTCTGCAAGAGCCTGAACCATCTCTGCAGCCCCTTTCCTAGCTTTGTAGTTAAGAAAACAGAGTCTAACAAAAATTCAGTTCTAAAAGGACATGCAGGTAACAAATCGCCATGTCAGGATTTCTACCAACCAGGTTTGAGAAAGTCTTCATATTTCAACACTCCTCAATGCTGCTACATGAAATAACATTTTTCTAGATACATTTTATTCTCCTTAGGTTTAGGATTCTTGAATGTGCTGAATGGACTTCTCTCTGGATGTAATCTGGTGTGCATTATAATCTGAGGAATATGTGATTTACTGCTATCCACACGTGCCCAGAAGGTTTAGTGTCCCTAGTCCTCAGAGCATGAGGACCCTAAAACTCATTCATTCACTCGGATCCTGGAAAAGTTGACCCATATCCCT
Source organism: Mastomys natalensis (assembly GCA_021653895.1). Classification (NCBI taxonomy): domain Eukaryota; kingdom Metazoa; phylum Chordata; class Mammalia; order Rodentia; family Muridae; genus Mastomys; species Mastomys natalensis. Next base: position 713,118 of record JAJTUV010000325.1, on the reverse strand, counting down.
CCCATACCTGAACCCAACTTGGGCCCATGAGTAGATTCCCCCATCTTGTCTTTAATCCCATTTCACAGCACAAGGGGGCTGCAGGGCAGAAGCGTTGTTGAGGGAACACCCAAGCTCCTAACTCACTCTCCCTTATAGACCAGATTCTGGAGCAAACTCATGGAACTTCTGTCCGGTAAACAGGGCTAAGAAGAGGTTCAGTATGAAGTGACCAAACACTACCGTTATCTCAAATTATACAGTCTAGTTGAGGATCCTACTTGCTCTGATCAATCTGCTCATGGAATCACACCAAGTGTGGCCTGATCCTTTTCCTACAAACTTTAAAGTTTTTGATCGAACGACTAAACACAAGCAGATCCATTAAACACATCTCATAGACCAAGAAAAGAAGTCTGGTCCCTCCGCTTGCATTCTGGAGACAGTGCGAAAGCGCCACCTTGTGGTCACTTAACAGATTGCATGCTTCTGGCCAGCCTGGAGTTGGCACCACTGGAACGGGAAGGAGAAAGGCAACGTGGCTTCTAGTTCCTCACTTTGATTGTTTATCATGAAGCCCAAAGGAGAATGTTTCCTTAATGCAAAACCCATCTCTGAGAACTACTGAGGAGCCTGTGTAACAACCTAGGCAAAAGCACAGTGCTGGAGTCAGACAGAGCTGCCTGGGCTCACAACCTGGTGTGGACATTTTCAATCTATGCAGCTTTGATGGAACTATGTTCCTGGATGGTAACTCTGTTTCTGGGATCACAGCAGAGAAATGGTCTCACAGGAAGGTCTGTGGTGAACCTGGATCTACCAGTCAGTTATTCCCATTGATAGAGCCAGATCCATTTCTTCAGAAGGCGGCTTGCCTCTGAGACGTGCAGTCAGTAAAGACTGGAAGGAAGAAGAGGAGGAAGAAGAGGAGAAGGGGGCAGGAAGGAGGAAGAGGAGGAGGAGGAGCAGGAGAAAAGCAGCAGTTGGGTATGGTGGCTCATACTTGTCCCCCCAGCTATTTGTAAGATGGAGCAGGGGGATCACCAGGAATTGAATACTAGCCTAGGAAAGATACTGAGATCTCACACTCAGGCCCCAACATAAGAAAAAAAGGTCCAATTGTAGCAGAGAAATGATTGTTACATTCACTTTGCAGTTGTCAATGAGGTTTTTGCAAAACAAAAAACTGAGTGAGGATTCCATGTAATCAACCTGGAAAAGAAACACAGTGTGACACATTGAAAGCTCGGACTTCAGTCTGGTGGGTTACAAACCCAGCACAGGAGAAAGAACTGTGCAGGGCAGGCTCTTTGTTTTGTTTTTGCTCAACATGACACAAGTTATAATCACCTGGTATCTTAGTTAGGGTTTTACCACTGTGAAGAGACACCATCACCATGGCAACTCTTAGAAAGGACAACTTTAGCTGGGGCTGGCTTACAGGTTCAGAGGTTTAGTCCATTATCATCCTGGCAGGAAGCACAGTGGTGTGCCAGCAGGTGTGGTGTGGTGGAGAGGAACCAAGAGTTCTACATCTGGATTGGCAGGCAGCAGGAAAAGGAGACACCATGCCTGGCTTGAACCTCAACTCAGTTCCCCATCTCTCCCCCACACCCATAACACACTTCCTCTAACAAGGCCACACCTGTTGTAGAAGGAATTATTTAAACCCAAATTTGTGGCTGTAAGATCTCCTACCCTAATGAGAGCAGTAAAGGAAAACACAACTCAATAATTATGGTATAAATTGCATGCCTAGATTGGGCAGATTTACCACTACACTACTCTAATCCCCAGCTATGAGATCCCTTATAACTTGCGATTCATCCAGACTGCGTGCTTGTCCTCCGTTGTTGTCGGCTTCCTTCTACCACAGGCTTCCTCCTGCTTCTCCTTCTGCTTCCTCTTCTGCTTCTCCCATCGACTCCCTCTCTTCTGTTTCTGGCTTCTACTTCTACCTCCTTTTATATCAAATTCCTCTCACTCTCTCCTCCCCTAAGCCTTTTTTTTTCCGCCTCCCCTTCTACTGCCCAATCTCTGGCTCTAGTCTTTATTTTACAGGTTTTAATTGGACGGAAGGTTTACAAGACGTCACCTGTGTACAGATTCAATCATCCTCTGCAGCCCCTCCCATAAAAGAGAAACTAGGATCAAAATACAAGGCTGAGGCTATCCACAACATTGATTCAATCCTCCTCTGGAGCCTCTTTCAGGGGGGTGAAACTAGGATCAAAACACAAGGCTGGGGCTATCCACAACACACACCTACTAATAATGCCACATCCTATGAGCCTATGGAGGCCATTTTCATTCAAAACTCAACTGGGAAGAGGAAACCTCAATACAGAAAATGTGGCCATCAGATTGGCCTGTGGGCAAGCCTGTGGGGCAATTTTCTTGATTAATGTGGGAAGGGCTAGCCCACTGTGGGTGGTACACCTGGGCAGGTGGCCCTGGGTTCTATCAGAAAGCAAACTGAGCAAGCCATGAGGAGCAGGCCAGTAAGCAGCACCCCTCCATGGCTCCTGCTTTAGCTCCTTCCCTGAATCCCCTCATGGCCCGTGCCTCAGAATATGGAAGCCGAGTAAGCCCCTCCCTCCCCGAGTCGCTTTTGGTCATGATGTTGTGTTTATTACACTAGAAAGCAAACTTGTACAGAGTCCATCAGAAAGGTCGAATATAAACGAGGGCTGACTGTTAAAAATGCCTTCCAGGCACTCGGTATGTTAGTTACCTCTTTGCAGCCTGGGTGGCTACACGGAAGCAGCGTCAGTAATTTCTACAGAAACCTTCCTGTCAGTCAACCTATTTCCACAAGTCTGTCCTAAGGGAGAAATCCCAGTCACAGAGAGTAACCCTCTTGGAGGTGTTCACACGGCATTATTTACCATGAGTAGGAATAAAGTTTCAGAACTGGTTAAGGATGCCTGGGAAAAAGTCAGAAGGCATAGCATCACCTACCTAAAATTACAAATAATACACACACATCTTGTGTATATATACACACACATAGTTAGTTTACATTTTTTAAAAAAAAATCTCATCTTGGCTGACATTGCTTCCCACAAGAGCTATAGACTACCTAACAAAAACCCCACAGTAGGGATGAGAATATCCTCCTTTTCAGTTGTGGGTGACATTTGTCCAAGAGGCTCCCAAAAACACAGCATGCTATTGCTGTTGGTAGCCTCCTGGAGGTGGCAGGTGAATCCCTGTTTCTAAAACACATGACTTTGCAATGAACTTTGGACACAGGGCCTGGGGAATCCGACTTGAAAGCTCCTCCCTGGGACTTGCTCCTGTGTCCCCAAAAGGTACTATGCATACTCTTAAGCAAACAACAGACCAACTGGAATGATGGCTAAGAAGCACAGCACCAGCTGGCAAACTATGGAAACTATAGAAAACTATGCCTGGCACTTGAAACCTCATGAACTACCCAGAGCTAGTGACGTCATGGATCCTGGGGGAGAACGTACAACCACCACTTTACCAAAGCAGCCTAATTCCTAACTACACTCTAAATATTTATCCTAACACCCACAGATTAAATGTAGTTCTCTTTGCAAAAGATGGAGCCCACTACAGAGAACCATAACATCAAAACGCAGAGATCATCACGGCTGATACATCTATAGCACAGCTCCTCATCTGAGGCTCGGGAGGTCCCTGAGGAAGATGGGGTAGAGAGGTTGTAAGAGACAGAGAGACACCGGAAGTGTGCTGTGAGATTGTGTCTCCTAGAAATGTCAGAGAGGCTACACCCACAAACTCTTGTCAATATGGCTGCCTAAACAAGATCTGAACAAAGACAACAGCAGGCGACACACTAACATGCAGGGGGAAAGCTCTCAGGGTCTCATTCTAGACAAAGCAATAGGGAATGCTGGGAGCTGAGAAATTATCTTCCCTGGGTGTGGCATTTAGTTTAGGCTCCACTCCGCAGTTACCTGGTGTCTTAGTTGGGGTTTACTGCTGTGAACAGACATCATGACCAAGGCAAGTCTTATAAGGACACATTATTTAGGACGGCTTACAGGTTCAGAGGTTCAGTCATTATCATCAGGTGGGACATGGCACATCCAGCAGGCATGGTGCAGGAGGACTGAGAGTTTACATCCTCATCTGAAGGCTGCTAGGGAAGACTGGCTTCCAGGCAGCTAGGATGAGGGTCTTAAGCCCACACCCACAGTGACACACCTACTCCAACAAGGTCACACCTTCTAATAGTGCCCTCCCTGGGCTGAGCATATACAAACCATAATACCTGACAACAGACAAATGTGCCTGACTCTCTATAAAAGGGGCTGCTTGCCCCTCCTCTCTGTCTTGCTCTCTTCTCCTTTCCTCTTGCTCTTGCTCTTACCCTTTTCCTGCCTCTCTCTCCAATTCCTTCCCCCCACCTCTCCATGTGCTCACGACTAGCCTTTATTCCTTTTCTTCTCTCTCTTCCTCCCTCTACTCCCCCTTTCTCTCTCCCTCCCTCCCTTCACTCCCCGCTCTCTCCCTCCCTCCCTCTTTCTTTGTCTTTCTCTGTTCCTCAACTCCCCTCCCCATGCCCTGAATAAACTCTATTCTAACTATACTGTCCTGTGGCTGGTCCCTCAGGGGGAAGGGACACCTCAGCATGGGCCCACAGAGGCACCCCTTCCCCCAACCATATCGCACATATCCAAACATATCCCTGACTTCTTTTTCTTTTTGTAAAAAACACTGGGTAGTTGCTAAAATCCCTTCCCTGAGAGACATAAAACAAAGTCTACCTCCTCCTAGGTTCCCAGTAACAAATTGAGACACGAATCCCTCCAAAGTTCACTCTACAGCAGTGCTTCTCAACCTCTGGGTTGTGACCACTGGGAAACACATATTTCTAATGATCTTAGACACTGAGATACTGCTCAGTAGAAAAATTACAGTTAGGAAGCAACAACGAAAATAAATTTCTTGTTGGGGGTTCCTAGGACCACTGAGAACCACAGGTTGAGAACCAAGGCTCTAGAGAGTCTATGGATTTATTGGGCTTCCTCACACAACTACAAGGGTGAGAGTGCTCCTCCCTCAGCTGGCTGTACCTGGAAAGCCCTACCCAGCAATGGTGAGAGCTTTCCCGTTACACAGATGGAACCCCAGCCTTTCTCAGGCCTCTATATACTGCACAACACACACACACACACACACACACACACACACACACACACACACGGCCCTGTGCAGCATTGCCAGAGGGTAGAGAAAGTCTGGAGACTCCGGAGAGAATCTTGTGCCCTACTTGGAGCCTCTGGACAGGAATGTAAACCATCAGCCAGCTCACTGGGATGATCTGTTGTCGTAGCAACAGCAGGCTGCCTCTATATAAACGTGGGGTGGGGGTGGGGGTGGGGGCCTCAAAGCCACAAAAGCATCTCCTGCAGGAGGACCTAATTGAGAACTGCCTGAGAGACCAAGGATTGCTGCTCAGACAATGCCAGCCAATCAGACCTGCTGTTTAGAAGAGATGCTTTCTTGGGACCAATGGGGCACAGGTGGAGAGTACTAAAGGAGCTTGCAGCAGTGCTCAGAGGAGCTTGCTGTGGCGTTTCTCACCTGCTCCCGGAGTCTCTGTTGTAGACTCTGTGTCACCTCGCTCACCTCCAACCCCCAAGGGCAGGGTGAGTAGTCCAGGGTCAGACAACAATCTGTGTGCAGGGGCTACAGAGCTTAACTCCCCAAGATGGTCGTTGCTTCGCTCAGAGGTCAGTCCTCCGGACACCTGGGAACCGCCTCTCAGCTGGTTACTTGACACATACATACATCTAGGTGACATTATATGGATTTACAGTTGTCTTTATGAATTTAGGAGTGAATGTGTGTGTGTGTGTGGTGGTGAACAAAATTTTAAAAGGAAGCCATGAATTTTGAGAGAAAGCACAGGAGTGCACGGGGGGGGGGTGGGGTGGAGGAAGGAAAGGGAAGGGAGGAAATAATGTGATTATGCTCTAATTTCAAATCTCAAAAGTATTATATATGAAAAGGAACGTGAACCAAATGCCGAAGAGAGAGAGAGAGAGAGAGAAGAGAGGAAGAGAGAGGAAAGAGGAGAGGGAAGAGGAAGAAAGAGAAAGGAGAGAGGGGGAAAGAGGGAGAGAGGGAAAGGAGAGAGGGAGAGGGGAAGGGAGGAGGGAGAGGAGGGAGAGGGAGGAGAGGGAGGGAGAGGGAGGAGGGAGGAGGAGAGAAGGGAGAGAGACAGAGGGAGAGGGAGAGAGGACAGAGGGAGAGGAGAGAGAAGAGAGAGGAGAGAGAGAAGAAAGGGAGAGAGAGAGAGAGAGAGGTTTATGGCACCATGCCAAGGTTACCCACTGCACACGGCTGGTCTAAGTGTCCGCCTGAAGCCTGTGGAAATATTTATCCAAAGCTGCTCCCTCCCACAACCCACACAGCACTAAGGAAAACTCGTGTCAAAGTTGTGCTACCTCCCTGTGAATTGTTGGTCATGGAGACCCTGGGCCCACGAGAAGTAGATTATTACTTTATTTTTATTTTATGTGTATGAGCATTTTCCAGCATATATGTGAGGACACGTGTGTGTGTGTGTGTGTGTGTGTGGTGTGTGTGTGTGTGTGCACAGTGCCCACAGACTCCAGAAGAGAGCATTGGATCTCCTGAGACAAGAGTTACAGACAACTGTGAGACACCATGTGGGTGCTGGGAACCAAACCCAGGTCCTCTGCCAGAGCAGCCAGTGCTCTTAACCACTGAGCTGCCTCCCGGCCCCAGTGACTGCTGAACCGCTGAACCCTACACACATTTTGGTTACAGGGCATAGAGAAACCAAGAAAGAACTGAACTGGAAACACACACACACACCCTCGCTGGCTACCTTTCATACTGCCGAAGGTGCTACGAAGGCTGCTGGAGGAAAATTGACATCTACAGTCTTACTCAGCTGTGAGTGTTGACCTGTCAATCAAGGTGTACCCACTAGTGTGATGCAGGGTCAGCCAGCCACTTCCCGATAGGATTTGTGACTGTGCCACAGGAGGAAATCCACACCCAGTATGCAAGCCTGTGGCTCAGCAGATCACAGGGAAGCTACTACTGCTATTTTGCTTAATGTACATGAAGTGACTGTTAAATAGCCTTTTAGATATTTATGCATATATATTGTTGAGATATTTAAATTGGCGGCATTCTATCTGGCTTTTCTTAATCAGCCACCATGTTCTCTACTAGCCTAGGCCTGTGGCCAGGAGCGGCTGCAGCCGTACTGCCGCTGCTCAGCTCGGGCCATCCTCTCAGGCAATCAGAGACACCAGCCCTGCCACCCATGAGATGCCAGCATGGGAGATGGCTCTGCCAATCTTCCACACTGTGTCCACAATGCTTGGCTGAGCACAGACCATCCTACCATCCATGTGGGCTTGGTACAAATGAGACTCTAGTGCTTAGATTATCCAAAGGCTTTATATGTTTGGTAATGCTCAATAACAAAATTCCCATACAATCAGAGGTGTAACCCAATACCCAACCTAGATATACCAACTACCTTTGACTGCTAGAGACACGTGCACATCTTGCTTCCATGTTCCCCTCTCTCTCATCCTTCTCTCCTAGCTCCTCCTCTTACTTCTCCTCTTCCTCTCCTTACTCCTCCTCTTCCTCTCCTTACTCCTCCCACCTTAGCTCCTCCTACACATATCCCCATAAACTAGTGCTACTATTAGCATTGTCCAGAGGAGCTCCTCTTTGAGGTAGGCAGCAGTTACTACAGTCTTATTGTGAATAAATGACTGTTGGATGTTTAACCCCAAATGAGGGGTCCATATCACTCCCTTCTAGGCTCACAAAACATCATGGAAGAAAGGATGGGAAGACTGTAAGAGTTGAGGGAAGGGATGGAGGGATGGAGGGATGTGTAATGCTGTCTTCCAGCCATGACATGGCTGGTGCTCTGATGAACTTACAGTAACAGCAGCAATGAACTGCATATGGCCTGTGCAAGATGGAGTCTGTCACCAATGTCACCAAGCCCCATCCCTCCTGAGGAACTGCAGGCTATTAATGGCTCCTGAGAGAGGGAGATTTTCTTCAGTGGTGTAGACATTGGCAAGTTGCTGCCTATAAGTTACAGATTATCCTGCAAGTAACCCCTCACACGTCCACCTGTAAGCAACCCTAACTAAACTCACTAGGTCATTAGAAGGAAACATGGAATGAAGGGAGACCATGGCCTACTTAGGAAGAGGCATGGGATACTCTTAGGAGAAGAGGGCGTGTGTGATTAGGGGTGGGCATGATCTAAATACATTATATATGAAACGTGCTACTGTCATGAATAATACGTGACGATATTACGTCCACCTTAAAAAAGCGCAATACCGTGCTTCTTTGAATGCTATGAGCATTTAAGCCCAGAGTGCTGGGCCACACCATGAGGAGACTATAGCTGTTGAGACAAATCTGAATTTCTACAAAGGCATTCAGATTTTCAATAAAAGTCACACGTCACTTAACAATGCGTAGTCCCCAGACATGTACCATTAGGTAATGTCCTCACCGTATGAACATCACAGAGTTATTTACATAAAAATAGCGTGGCATTGCTAAATGATGTAATCTTAAGAGATGATGTGTATTCAGCCCATTGGTAATCACAGCATCGTCACACAAAGTATGAGCGCATTTGGTATATAAAAGTTAATACTTAATAATAATTTATTACAAGAAATGCAAACCTAATGTTTGTTGAACACAATAATTTGTTGATTTTTTTTAAAAAGAAACATTCCTTTAAAGATTATGTGTATGAGTGTTACCTGAATGTATTACATACCATGTGCCCACTTGTACCCAAGGAAGTCAGAAGATGGTGTCAGATCTCCTGGAACTGGAATTACAGATGATTGTAAGCCTCCATGTGGGTAGTGAGAACCAAACCCTTTGCAAAGGCAGTAAGTACTCTTAGCTGCTGAGCCATTCTCCAGCTCAAAAAATTATTGTTTTTATAATGGGCTGTGTTACAAGTTTCATGTAATCCTTGGGCCATTTAAGATAGGCACCTTTTAACAAAGCATTTTATAGGTAAGTAAGCTATAGGTTAAAAAAATTTATAACCTTTTGGTGAAAATATCAGAGAGGATTCAAACTAGCCATACAACCAGAAGTCCATAGAAAGCATACTCCCTCGACCTCTGTGGTGGTTTGAATATGCTTGGCCCACGGAGTGGCACTCTTTGAAGGTATGGCCTTGTTGAAGTAGGTGTGGCCTTATTGGAGGAAGTGTGTCACTGTGGGTGTGGCCTTTAAGACCCTCATCCTAGCTGCTTGGAAGCCAGTCTTCTCCTGCAGCCTTCAGATGAAGATGTAGAACTCTCACTCCTCCTGCACCATGCCTGCCTGGACACTGCCATGCTCTCACCTCGATGATAATGGACTGAACCTCTGAACCTGTAAGCCAGTCCCCATTAAATGTTGTCCTTACAAGAGTTGCCTTGGTCATGGTGTCTGTTCACAGCAGTAAAACCTAACTAAGATACCCTCCTTGAGCACGGGAGCTGCTGGGACGGTCTCCTGAATTCCGGTACAGGTTGGTGCCACGAGTCCACATTAGCTACTGGATTTCCATCATCTATCTTTATCTTTGTGATCATCTGTCTTCCTAAGGAAGACTGAGATGTGGCTCACCCAGGAGCCCTGCTCAGTCAGAGCAGAGGGTAAGGAGCTGGCAAGGGTATGGGAAGCTTTGATGGACAGGTAGAGAAAATGTGTGCTCTAAAAAGGCAAAGGGGAGTGGGAAGGACATAAACCTCTTTCAACTACTGCCACCACCTCTTGCTCTAGGACAAACACTGTGCTGTCCACGAGGTTCCTCCCCAGAGGACTCCTGAGCAAGCAGCTCAGATCTCAGGGTAGCAAGGCTGGAAGACAGTCAGAGCTTTAACAAGCAGGACCCAGGAGAAGGTTGTTAGATCTCTAGAAGTACCAGCATCAGAATGGGTTAATGTAGTTCTCACAGGCCCTGGCTGATTCCCACTGAGTGTTATAAAGACAGTGTGAGCACCCCACCACCACCCTGAGCCCGGTCCTCTGGCATCTGATCTGCTATATGATCATCGCACGAGCTTCTGAACATTTTCAACACTGCGATGGCCTCCCCAGGCACAAGTGGACCTCTAGAATTGTTAGTCAAATAAACTTGTGTGTTTGCGTGCCCAGCCTCAGGCCTTTTGTTATAGCAACAGAAAGGGGGCTAATAGACTACCCCTGATTGTCTTGCTTCCCTTAAATGAGATGTCTTAAATCCCAGCACTATTAATCCATTGTACAGATTGTAACATTTGTTGAATAAGAACCCTGGCAAGCTACATACGGAATAAAAATCCTCTCTACCCAGCAAAGAAAGCATCCTTCTGAGGCAAGCGCTCTTCACTCCCAGGATGCTGAGCCTGGGCTGACTTTCTGAACACTGGAGACAGAGAAGACCAGGATGGGGTGCCCCACTAGGCTGTTGAGACCTGAGGCGCAGAACAGAAGCGACCCAGCTGTTGGGAAACAACAACCCAGCGCCCTACTAATTGTCCCCCTTTTCGGTGTTTAGTTAAGAACTCAGAAGAAACCGATCTTTGTGCCTTTTCATGGTTAAAATTCTACATGGAACTGAAACCTCAAAGCAGCCACCAAGCCCGTCTTTGTTGGGTTCCTAGGCAATCCAGATGCCACATCTCAGCACTGAGCGCTGGGACGGAAAGCGCTCGGCCATTCAAAGGCGAGCTGACTGAACAAGAGCCTTGTTCTCCCGGGTCCTGGAGGCCTGGCAATTTCAGGCTCACTTTTAATCTCCAGAAGAAACGTTGTAGGAACACACACACACACACACACACACACACACACTTCCTCCTCTACACCAAGGCACTGCTCCTGTGGGCTCAGGAGCTGCTGATGGAAGAGTTTCATGAATGACTGAGCAGTTGCTGTTGTCATTCTAGGAGAAGCTCTTGGCTTCTGAACCATCAAGCTCCAGATTTTTCTTTAAAGGTTAAACACACTCAGACATGTGTGTGTGCATGCACACCCACAGGCGTACACATACACACAAATTAATATATAATTAATACAATAATACGGTGGAGAGTAGCTAGGAAGACACACGATGTCAACCTCTGACACCGATGTGCACACACACATACACACACACACATGTATACACACATACATACAGAGCAAAGAAAGAAGCAGAAATTAAATGATCATTCTGGGAACGTGTCTCTGCCCTGGAGAAATGAAAACTCCCTCTGTGGACAAGAGGGGGGCAGTGGTTCAGGAATTTGCTCTGTTAGAGATGAAACCCATTTGTTGATGAATCAGATCTGGAGCTGTGTGCCTCCTGTTTTTCTCTGTCCTCATCCAGGAGCTGCCCTTGGAAACCCCAGAAGTCCTCTGAATTTATCAGCTCAGTTCTCTGTCTTGCAGCTACAATGGAAAGTATTGTCTGCAAATTAGCAAACTTTTAGGTAGCTACTGAACTAAACCACTGACCCAAATGTTTTTAGCCTGTCTTTGGCTCAGCTTTCTCCTTCACTCTGGAGGGAGCAATGTGTGGTTTATCCCTACAAGACAAATGATGTAGGGTGGGGATGAGCAGATATCCCCAGGGTGGGGATGGCAGGTAACTTGGTCAGAGTTTACTTATTCTAGTTGTTTTAAATAGTGAACATCTAGGAAGTACTGGAAGGGTGCAGCAAAAGCCTTTCACTCACCCTTGGTGACAAGTTGGTAGAAACTCTACAGATGGCCACACTTAGCCAAAAGTGTTTATACATATAATCTGACCCAGAAACCCTGCCTCTACTATGATACACATATGTATATAGCATGATACATGAGTAGTCATTGTTAAGTTACAGTAACAACAGGCAGATGGCCCTTAGCCGAGTGAACAAATCAACCAGCGGGTGACCTCACCCCATGGGAAATTATTTGGCCCTAAAATGAGAGGGAGATTTAACTATCGAGACCTGGACAGAGGCTCCAGTCATGTGGCAAGATACAGAACTGTCTGTGAGTGTGGAGGAGCAGAATCCTGGGAGGAAAAAAAAAGAATAGATTCCTCAGACAGATCGATAAAGACAAAAGTCAGAGGTACTTTGGGGTGAGCCCTTCCAGTGTCTAAGTGCCAATTACGACATCTTGTGAGGTTTTTTTGTTTTTGTTTTTGTTTTTTTGTTTGTTTGTTTGTTTGTTTTTTTAAGTTGCTGGTAGCTTGAGATCAGCCACAAGGAGAGAACTTACTCCATGGAAATCAAGAAACGTGACTGACAGGTGGGGAAGCTGCTTTGGCCCGAGAGCCAGATGTGCGCATGTGCAAACACAGCTCAGGAAATGGCTCGAGAGCCAGAGGTGCGCATGTGCAAGCTCGGCTTACGAAAATACATAAAAGTGTGGGCAAACTTAAAGAAAGCCAAACAGGTGGTTGGAGAGATGGCTCAGCGGTTAAGAGCACTGACTGCTCTACCAGAGGTCCTGAGTTCAATTCCCAGCAACCACATGGTGGTTCACTGCCATCTGTAATGGGATGTGACACCCTCTTCTGGTGTGTCTGAAGAGAATGACAGTGTACTCACATACAGAAAATAAATAAATTGGAAAAAGAAAAGAAAGCCAAACAGAAATGCTTAGGAATCGAATTCTACTGTGACTGCAGAACATAGATGTGCCGATTCTGTCAGCAAAATAGCTAGATTATCTTCAACATGCCAGGTTTACAGGGCATTACAGGGCATTCTGTCCTTACCATAAAAGTTCCCTCTCTGAGGCTGGAACTCTGAGCCACGTGTGGCCTTCCAAAATTTCTCAGCCCCACCTGACCCACAGAAGCAAAGTCCCAGGAGGAAACCAGGGCTGAACTACAAATGGATGACAATTCCATTTTCCTTTTGTATTGTTTTCCTCTTTAAAAATTACTAAATTGAGGGGCTAGAGAGATGGCTCAGAGGTTAAGAGCACTGGATGCTCCAAAGGATCTGTGTTCACGGGCTCCTCTAGCATCTGTAACTCCAGTTCCAAAAGATTCATCGCCCTCTTCTGACCACCATGGGCACTGCACCTATGAGATTCATAAATTAAAAAAAAAAAAAAAAGAAAGAAAAAGAAAAGAAAAACCCAATATGTCGAATATGGAATATATAAACTTAATTTTAAAAATTAAAATTAAAAAGATACAATCCCAAAGCCAAAAGACTAAGCAGGAAGCAAATTTTAAAAATTTAAAGAGTAAAATTTAAAAAGGGTTGGGAGGAGACAAAAATAACCATAAGATACTACGTCCACACTGAGATAAACAGCTCCCTCCCACCTGTCCCTGCCCTCTTCTTCACTCTGCCATCTGTTTGGGTTATTTTTAAGATTTTATTATATATATATATATGGCAAGTACATTGCCCGAAGAGGGCATCAGATCCCATTACAGATGGTTGTGAGCCATCATGTGGTTGCTGGGATTTGAACTCAGGACCTCTAGAAGAGCAGTCAGTGTTCTTAACCACTGAGCCATCTCTTCAGCCCGCCATCTGTTTCTTATGCATATCTCAGCTCCCTAGGGCACAGACAAGCAAGTGTGGTACCCAGGTTATAGCCTTTCTTCTTCTGATACAATGTGACACTCTGTGTAGAATGATCTACAGCGTGGTTGTTGCCTCTCGAGATCCCTCGGAGACCTTTCCGAATCAGAAGCTCAACAACGCGCTCATTGTTTTCGTTGTGACCACAGGCTTCCCCTTCTGTGGATTAGCACGCTCTGTTCCACCGCTCCCCTCCCCACGGCCAGCCGCTCTTGCATCCTACACGCCACTGTAAAGAATAGCTTGAACCTACGGCATTCCTGTTAAGGGGAAAAAAAAAAAAAAAAAAAAAAAAAACCACCTCTTTCTTTTTCGATTTCAAGTCAACCCCACACCCCTCACTTCTTCCACACATCTAGAGAGAGCGGTAGGATGTAGCCCAGACTCCCAAATCACCTTAACCACCACGCCAGGCAGAGCCATCCATCATCATGAAGACTCCTCCTGCAGTGCTCTACCCCTCAGCCAACTCCTTGCACCTCAACTTAGCACCTAAGTGCCTTGTACACTGCTTAGGTGTCCCAGTCTTTCCCAAGCCAGGCAACAAGCATACTCTAGTTAACCAACAGGTGGCGCTGCTTTCCACCTCTGCTCTGCTAAGACCTTAAGCCCTCATTTTGTTCTGAGAAAGAAACTGGGAGTGTGGGGTGTGGCTTCATTTATAAGGGGTTCACGACGCTCTCTGAATGCTCCTCCCAATCGCCTAAAGCACAACTACCATTTTCCCTCTGTCCTGTGAAGCAGTGTCTTACTTGTTTTCTTGTATATTTAGAGGCAGAATACTTGAGAGCCGAGCTTAGCTTGACAACTGCTCCACCTCTCTGAACGATGAGGAATGTAACTTCCCACCCTGTGAAGGCTAAGTGATATTTCTCTTGAAGTGCACCAGAGAAGTGCTCAATGGTAATCTGATACTTTTTGCGATGTGTTTGTGTGTCCAGTGTTGTCAACACCTCACTCCAAAGTAGACACAAGTCTTCTGCAGCGTTTTACCCATGGCAATCCATCCGTGCACCAGTCTGCATTTGCTGAAGGCTTACCCAAACTTTCTCTATGCCTAGCTTACTCTCTTCTTTCAAAAGTCCCACAGCTTCAGCGCATCCCTTCAGCTATCTCTCCTGCTACTTCTGCTACAGGAGGTCTCTACCAGTCCTGTACCTTCTGGTCCCTGTTCATTTAACAATCCCTTCCTCCTGTTATGTGTATGTGGCCCACCTTAGGGAGCGCTCTATAAGTGCCTAGGAGTGCTACATAGGGACCACACTGGTAGCTCTGCTTCCCAGGAAGGCTGCCAGCACGTGAGGATACAAATACCTCTCCCATCCAGCCCTCAGCATCCCCAGTGCCAGGGCTCAGCAGCACTAGTGGAAATGCCCATATGCTCTGGGCACAGCCAACTCAGAAGCACACAACTTTATTTACACTTGGAGAATGGAGACATGCATGCAGGATCTGCTGCCTTCTTCAGCCAGAGTTTCCTTGGAGCCCAGAAGGATATACAACAAAAGGCTGCATCTTTAATATTTAAAATACATGCAAATCACTAAACCTGAGCAGCCCGTAAGTAGAAACACTGTTGCAGACATGGGAGAGATGGGTTAATAGGTGAGGTGTGCTGGTTACTTTGGAGTTGTTTTGTTTTGTTTCTTGTTATTTTGTCAACACAGGATAGACATCTGTAGAAGGAACATTTAAAGCATTGTTTCTATCAGATTGCCCTGCAGGCAAGTCTCTAGGGGATTTTCTTGATTGACATACAGCTGGATAGTGGTAGTACACATCTTTAA
Organism: Mastomys natalensis; assembly: GCA_021653895.1. NCBI lineage: Eukaryota > Metazoa > Chordata > Mammalia > Rodentia > Muridae > Mastomys > Mastomys natalensis. The sequence continues at coordinate 697,760 of JAJTUV010000325.1, read as the reverse complement.
TTCCACCACTTGGAAAGCAGAGGCAGGGGGATCACTGAGTTCTAAAGAGCAAGTTCCAGAACAGCCTAGGGCTTTCATAAAGAGACCCTGCCTTAAGAAACCAAAGAAGGAAAAAATATATTTGATGTAGAGGGCTCAGCCCATTATGGGTGGTGCCACCCCCTAGGCAGGTGGCCCTAGACTAAGTAAGAAAGCTGAGTGAGCTTGCTACGGGGAGCAGGTCAATACACAGAGTTCCTCCATGGCCTCTCTTCAGTTCCTGCCTCCAGGCTCCTCCCTTGAGTTCCTACCCTGACTTCTATAGGTGATGGGTTGTGACCTGGGAGTTGTAAGATGAAATTAACCCTTTCCTCCCCCACCCCCACCCCGCTCAAGTTACTTTTAGCTAGGGTTTATCAGAGCAGCAGAGAAGCCAACTAGGACAATAAGCTAAGCAAGGGACTGTGTCCTGTGGAATTGTCACTGGAGAGGCAGACAGGAAGCAGGTGGAGGATACATGTGGAAAGTGCTAACAGCTGACAGCTGATGGAAAGGTTGTGTGCCAGAGTGGCCATGGAGCCAGTAGGAAGGCATTGTCCTAGATCACTGGGAGCTCCTTTGAATGGGAGCCTGAGGGTAAAAGGAGTCAATGTAGTTGGACACAGCAGTCTGGGTAGGAGGATGGGCAAGTACAAGGCTCTGAGAAGTGGCAAAGGCATCACGGAGGCTGGTGTTGGTAGAACACAAATGCAGATGATAGAACAGGAGAGGTTGAGGTGCTCCGGACTTCTTGGACACAGTTGAAACAGATAAACATAGGGGTGGTCATCCTAAGCACATGGGACATTTTCTAAGGGATTTAAGAAGGGGAGTTAAGACATCATTCACCCTGGCTAAAGAACAAATGGGCGGACGGACAGGACAGAAGGATGGGCAATTGAATAAATAGTACAGAACCAACCAGCATAAGCAACTAGGACCTCTTGGTACCCAGGTCATGCTGTGTTCTGCAAGGACATGGGGACCAGAAGCCTAGAGAGCCCACAAACTGCAGGATCACAGACAACGCCCCCTCCTCCTGCTTTAGCTCTCTGGACATCTCAGGCCCTCTCTCACTGTGTGAATAGGGGACAAGAATAGATAAGAGAGGACCTAAATGTCACACAACCAGATAATTCCTCCAGCCTGGAGAAGGCAGTACTATACACCTGGGGCTTTCCCTACCCCCTATCTCCCACCCCAATCCTCCACTTTTGATACACAGAGCTTGAGACAGAGATGAGAAGGATTTTGTGGTCGTTTGAATAAGAATGGCCCCCATGGGTTCATATATTTGAATGCTTGGGGAGTGGTACTATTTGAAAGGATTACAAAGTGTGGCCTTGTTGGAGGAAGTGGAAGGGGCTTTGAGTTTTCCAAAAGCCAGGCCCAGCGGCCCTCTCTTCCTGCCACCTTCAGATTCAGATGTAGAAGTTTCAGCCACTGAGTCTGCCTGCACATCCCTGTGCTTCTCAACATGATGATAATGGACTAAACCTCTGGAACTGGAGGCCAGCCACAATTAAAAATGCTTTCTGCTACAAGAGTGGCCACGGTCACAGTGTCTCTTCACAGCAATAAAACAGTGATTCAGACAGACCCATCAACATGTAAAGCGAAGCCTGGGCCCTCACTTCTCACCAGGAAAACAGGAACAGAGACCAACTCCAAACTCAGCAATGGGACCAAGTCACAGCCCTTCCCTGTAAAATGTCACCCATCTCCACAGCAGGGAATAGTACCCTCCCACACAGTCTGGGGCCAAGAGTTCTGTACCCCAGCCCAGTCCCGTCACCTAGACAGACCCAGCTGTCTCTATGAAGCAGGAAAGAAGTGAAAAAGCAGCTGACCAGTGGTTAAGACCTTGAGCCAGCTAATCCTGCTTCTACCTCAGCTGGCTGGTTCTGCAACCTGGAACATGTGGTTTAATCGTCGTGATTCTCTCTCTCTCTCTCTCTCTCTCTCTCTCTCTCTCTCTCTCTCAGATTTGCTACTTTTTAAAAATTTTATGTATATGAATACACTGTAGCTGTCTTCAGACACACCAGAAGAGGGCATCAGATCCCATTACAGATAGTTGTGAACCACCATACAGTTGCTGGGAATTGAACTCAGGACCTCTGGAAGAACAGTCAGCGCTCTTAACCACTGAGCCATCTCCCCATCTCTATTGCTGCTATGAAACACCATGACTCAAAACCAAACTGGGGAGGAAAGAGTTTATTTCGTTTCACTTACTTCTACATTGTAGTCCATCATTGAAGGAAGTCAGGACAGAAACACCCAGGGCAGGAACTTGGGAATAGGAGCTGATGCAGAGGCTATGGAAAGGTGCTGTCACTGGCTTGCTCCTCATGGCTTGCTCAGCTTGCTTTCTTACAGAACCCAGGAGCACCAACCCAGAGAAAGCATCACTCATAGGGACTAAGCCCTCTCACATCCATCACTAATTAAGAAAAGGCCCCACAGCCAGATCTTAGGGAGTCAGTCTCTCAATTGAGGTTCCATCCTTTCAGATAACTCCAGCTTGGGTCAAGTTGGCATAAAACTAGCCAGCACAGAGACACATGTGCACATAACTAAAAGTGAATCTTAAATGGCAGACAAAAAGATGTAATTCCCAAGGTTGTGTATGAGGGCATAGTTCCATCAGAAATGACTGCTCGGTAATGGAACTCCTGTCAGTATGGGAGATGATGATGACAGTGACGACTATGATGATGACTGGAAAATGGCAACAGCACAGAGCCAAGAGAAGAGACTGACAGTGAGATCCTGGACCAGTGCTCATGCCAGTGGGCATGTGAGACAAACATGCCAAAGCAGTCGAGTAACCTGGGCTGACTTAGAAAGATTTCCATTTTTCTAAATGTATTTTCGCTCAGTCTTCAAGTCAGTAGAAAAGCTGGGTTTCCCGCTGGGTTCCCATCACCCTGCCCCCACCTCACTCCAGATGCGGGAGAGCCACCTCCCGGGTCCCACACCAGGACACTTGCTCACTTGGTGGGAACAGGTGGTGTGGTAAGAAGCTTGTGGCTTTGAGCTGTGCAGAGCTGGGTGTTATCACCGAGGCAACTCCTCCCCCTGTCCTGCCCTCAGAGTCCCCAGAGGAAGCTGATGGTGTTGAAGGGGTATCGTGTGCTAGCATCTTGGCATGGCTTGATGATAACTTACCTATGGAGTCACCAGGACCCTCGATCTGTGCTTGCCCAGCTCCCAAAGCCCACAGGGGTAATTAGGGACTCCTCCACCTATGAGAGCGGCACCTCTGTTCCCACCCCACCCTCTCTATCTCCTCAAGTTACACCACCTCAGAGTGGGCATAAATACCCACCGAGCAAGCCTTCTTCCAGCAGGGGCTGAGCACCCAGCAGGGGGCCTGGGGTTGTGATGCCAATCTGTGGGTACTCTCAGGTTACAGAGGTGGAGTAATCCCCAAGAAGTGGCATGGCTTAGACCTCCTCCCATCCCCTCCTCCTCCCAAGATGGGGAAGGGCTGTGTGTGCTCATATGCATCCACACGTGAACCTCACTCGTGCATGAACACCGGTGCCAGGGGCTGAAGGCACAAGGCGGGGAGGAGTAGTCTCATCCATGGGATCCAAGGATGGGCCTTCTTTGCTTAATCAATGGTTTCCTTTAGAGGGAATCAGGTTCCATCCCACAGATATGGTCTCGCCACCACTGGTTGTCCTTGTTACTCTTAATACAGGTCGTGTTTGAGACCTTGGGGCTTCTCTACTGCACTACAGTCTCAATCTCTTTCTCTCTCCCTCCCTTCCTCTCTCTCTTTCTCTCTCTTCCTCTCTTTCTCTCTCCCTCTCCCTCCCTTCCTCTCTCTCTTTCTCTCCCTTCCTCTCTCTCTCTTCCTCTCTCTCTTCCTCTCCCTCCACCCCCCTCTCTCTGTGTGTGTGTGTGTGTGTGTGTGTGTGTGTGTTCTCCCATGGTGGTAAGGTAAGATGTACTTAAACTGATAGGGAATAATGTTCTTTTCTGTTTGTCTACAACATTGCTAAAATCCTTTCCCAGAGAGTGACATAAATGTCTGTACCTCCTTCTACTGCTGTCTTAACAAACTGAAGAAGAATTCTACTCAAGTATAGCCTGAAGAGCCAGAGTTTACTGGGCTTCCTCAGTGAGCATAGGTGACAGGCTGCATACATGGGGTAGGAAGTGTGGGTGCTCCCCCTTCTGAAAAGAAAGCTCTATCCAGCAGGAAATGATAGTTTTCCTGTATCTTGTGGGTGGTGTCCCCTCCCCTAGCCACTCCCCAAGGCCATGTGTAATTAAGGCAGTGTAGGGCAGGTGGATAGGAGTGACTGGACTCTCAGGTGAGGGTCTCATGGCCCTGCCCCTCTAATGAGGGGGTGTAACTATCAACAAGCCTACCTGAAATAACCCTTTTGTAAGAGAGGTGGCGGCTGAAATCCCCAGGACACCCATTGCTGGGCTCGGAGGGTAGTCACCCACACCCCACACAGCTTTTTCAAGTGGCCCCCACGGTGCCCAAGGTGGCTGCCTTCCTTCACACTCCCTAGGGCTTTTCCCACTTTCCTAGATTTTTCTTGTGACTTCCCCCCTCTCTCTGGCTCCCACCTGCCTGAGGCCTAGGCTGCTTGTCACATGGTCCCTGCCCTCTCTTTCTAGCCAGTAAATTCTGTCTATCATGGCCCCAATTAGCATCAGGGACACAGTGAAGAGAATTCTAAGCATTGTTGCTAAGTGAGCGCTTGGTCCCTGAGGCAGGGGCAGTGACCGTCGCACTCAGCCAATGAAGATTGCTTATGTCCCTCCCCACCCCACCCCCAGCGCTACTCTGTGATGTGGTGCTGTGGAACTGCACCCACTCGTGAGGCTCCAGGGTCAGGCAGTACTCGGCTCATCTAGGACTGTGTCCTCCCCCCGCATCAAGCAGTCCTCCCTCCAACCCCTGCCCCCACCTCCCCTTCAGATGCAAAGCGGACATATGGCTCATCTCCATCTTTGGGGGAGGTTCTGTCTAAAGTCGTCCCAAAGATTCAGATTGTATGACAAATCACGTTCTAGACTATCGTGGCGAGAAAGCCGCCAGGCACTTGCATCATTACCCCCAGACAACAGCTTCATTAGGCTGAAAGGGAAGTTTGCCCCAGTGCAAGCGCCGCCACTGACCTGGGCCCCTCTCTTCTCCATTGTCTGTGGGCGCCACGGCTCGCGTCTTCATACCATATGGTCCATTTGAGCACCCCACACTGCCTTCCTGGGGAAACAGGCATATTGAGAAGCATTGGGGTAACCATTGGCCTGCCTCCTGAGTCCAGGGGCGAGCCTGCCACGGAGTGAGATAGAACTGGATGAGAAGATGGGGACCAGGGGTCTCGGGTAAGCCTGAGTGCACGTCTACTGCATTTGGAAGCTCCTCTGAGGTCCCTGGGCTCCAGGCATTTCTTCCCCACCCCCACCCTCCACCCCAACAACAACAAAAGTCAATTAAGCAGAACTGACAAAACCTGAAAACCAGGGTATCCCTTTGGGAATATTCAGGAGTCTGATTTAACAGGAACTGTGGGAGCAAGACCGGGAGACCTGCTTTTGTAACTAGCTCCCACACCATCTCCTTGAAGCTTTGCTCCAGGCTGCCCCTAGGAGCGGATTTCCCCAAGAGGAAGGAATCTTACGCAGCCCTGCGCAGAGAGCCAGGGGCCATCAGAGGGCACCCTCGAGGAACAAACTTTGGAATCCAGAAATCGGCCTACAGGGACCTCGCTGACTTTTGGTTAAGAGAAGCAAGAAATCCGGCCAGTACTGATGCGGTGCTTGGTTGGGCCAGCCAGCCTGGCGGATTAGGGCCAGGATTAACATTTTAAACTCCGCCAGGCTCCCTGACTCAAAGATCTCGCTCGCTAATCGTATTACTATCCCTCGGATTATTGCCTTCCTCTCGGCAGAACAGACTCTAAAATCAAATTGATTAAAGTCCCCTCCTGTTTTCTCTTATCTCCTTTGGTGTGTAGGGAGGGACCTGGGCTTCCGCAGGAGCGGACTTTGAAAGTCCGATCTCACTTCGTATTCGGCTCCTTCCCCCTCCCCTTTCCACGCCAGACTACGGTGAGAAAAGGAACGACACGGTTTCTTTAGTCCCGCCCACGTCAGCTCCTAATTCCGGTCATTTATCCCATATTAAAACTTCTTTAAGTAAGAATGGACCAGCATCAGCACCTGCTATGCAAATGTGGCCAAATCCAGCCGGGCCGCCGGGCGTGCGCCATTCAGCGCTCCCGGCGGCGCCGTGCTGCCCTTCAAATGCAGACGCGCGGGTCCCGACAGATTGCAGGGGGGGGGGAAGGGAGGGGCGGGGAGGGGCTGGCTAGCTGGAGTCCCCTCGAATCACCTCTCCCCTGAGGCTTTCTTCCCTGACACTCTCTCTCCCACCTACCTTTACTGTTTTCTCCCACTGACGCCAAGGTCGCTATGCCTTGGTGTCCCCGGAATTCATCCTTGCGCCCCAGCCTAAATCTAGGCAGCCTCTCTAGTGCGGGCTTGATGTGGCCGCGTCCGCGATGGAACAGGAGTGGGACAAGGTCGCCTCTGACTCCCAGCCAGCCCCAGGGTCCCCGCAGCACGCTCCCCTCCGCAGGGAGGCCGTGTCGTGGGATAACAAGGATTAGCGTGATGAAGACCATTGAAGCCCGCCCGGTCCTCACGTGGCTACAGGCTCAGTCGCGTCTCGTGAGGCTCTAATCCGCTCACGAGAGGAGCCCGGTCGCCCGCACCGGGGCCGCGTGCTTGACCAGGCGCGGGGTCACTTGGCGCATTCCCGCTCCCGCGCTCCAGGGCCCGGGCGTGGGAAGAACCCTGGCGCGAGGGTCAGAGACACAAGGCTGGGGGGACCCATCTTCCTCCAATCCCCAATCTTTATTTGTGGCCCTATAAAAGAAACTGAAATGCTGGCTCGCCGGGGGCGCTCGGCAACAGAGGACCGAGGCGTCCCAAAGACATTCAAAGCGATAAATACACTTGCGCTGCCCGCTTGCTCTGTCCCTTGGGGGCGTAGAAAATGAGGCGCTTTTCCTCCCGCCCTTTAACTCGAGGGGAGTACCAATAATTCATGTATGTTATAATTCTTCATCGCCCCTAGGTAGTCTGGGAAAACCAGAAGAAAAGAAAATGCCAGAAAGTTATGGTAAAACTTGAGTTGCCTCTGAAGCCGCTTTCTTTGCCCCTGCTGAGAGAGTTTGAATACCGAGAATGGCCCTGGACAGTAACAAACAAAAAGAACGAAGAAGACAAAAGGTTTCCAGAAAAAGGTTTAGCTAGAAGACAAGGCTAGCGAAACTGAAAGGAGTGGGGGGGGAGCATTTACAACGGGACAATAAGTGTACTAATCGCTTTGATATATTATACAAGCCCAAAGACTCAAAACATTGTGTAATTATTTATAAATGACTTCTCCACTCCTGTGCATAATACAGAGGAAAGAATAAAACCGCGGGCTACTCTCAAACCATTTCTAAATAGACCTGGTTCAAAAGGAGGCAGAAGTGTTTGAAATAAAATAATTAATGGTGGATTTTATGGTTGTCTCATTAAAACATTTTAATTACTGCAAACAAAATGCAATTGTGTTTGAAACCTGATGTGAAGTTAGGTAGCCCAGTGTTAAGATCGTGAAGGAGGGGAGCGCTTCGGTTTCGGACTTTAGTTTTGAATTCTTTGCGTAGCCATTGAGGTAAATTTCATGTTGACTTCTTCCGCTCGATCCCTCTCCATGTTCCCACCCTTGACCCACACACAGGCAGTGGTTGTCGATTTTTTCTCTCCTTTCCACGACGAAGATATTAAGGATTACAAATACACAAGGCAGATAAAAATAAAAATGTAGTGAAACGAATTCTTGGTGACTTGGCTTCCTGTGGCAGGTGCAGGCTGGCTGTGGAAGCTAAACCTCCACAGCAGCGGCGGGCTGTCCGGCTTTTCTAACTTTTCTATAAATTCAGATTTAACTTCAAGAAACCTCTCAGGGCAAAAACTCCAAGGCTTTGCAGGTAGTTTGAAGTTGATTATCCCTGGCCTCTAGCAGCTAAGTATCTGATGATTCCAGGCCTCTCGGCAGAGGGGGTAATCACCTCAGCCCCTCCCTTTTCAGTTCTGAGCCTGATTCCTGATGGGCCTCACTGCACAAGTCCCCAAGCACACCCTTACACCTCCCCTCTTTTTTCTCCTCCAGTCTCCCTTCTCCCTCATTCTCCTTTGGGCACAAAAAGGACATTGTTTTCTCCGAGATTGGCCCAAACCACAAACTTCAAACTTAGGGCCACCCTACTGTCCCCTGCACACCAGCACAGGCCTGACAGTCCCTCCGACTTGAAACCTTGCAGAAAGCATTTCTTTAGTTGGCAAATTTTCCAGCATTATCTCTTATCTTGCACTAGAATAAAGTCAATTTGCATCGGAGCCTCCACCAACCCATAGACTCCTCTCACAGTTGTGCATAGCGTACACGACGAAACACACCAACACACAATGCCAGGGAATCTTCACGCAGACATCTCTGAGGTGGCAAATGCATACAGGCAGCACTGTATTCAGCAGGGCAGGGGCCGAGGGGGGCCCCCATGGATTTCGGGAAACCATGGATAATTTGCCATTTTCCCTGCCCTGTCACTGAAAGACCCCTCTGTTCCCCCCTCCTGCCTCGTTTCCCCCCTCTACTTTACATCCCCTTCCACAACTGTCATGGGTCATCAATAAAGAAAATGGGGAATTGTTTCCCCTTTCCAACCCCACCCTGCTGCTCTTCTGTGGAAACACAACTGCTTGTCTGCAGTGTATTTAATCAGAGAGAAGGACCCACCGTGTCTGACGCCGGCCTTCCCTTCTGAGGAGCCCTTCCTCTTGAGCCAAGGCACCTTTCTGGCCTTTTATTCCTAAAAAAGAGATTGTGAGGGGTTGGGTTTTTTTCCCCCAAATGTCACTCACAAAACCAATGTCACCCCTCCCCCCAGGTGGCTGCAGAAACCAAACAAAGATTGGAGTGAGGCTTTCTTTAGAAGGCCTGGCTATCTCCACAAACTCACTTTCTATCAAATTCCCCGGCAAGGCTGCACCTGCAGACACTGGCCATTGCTGATGGCCCATAATTTATTGCAACATACTGCTACACCTTAAGCAGCAAGGCCAGTTTTCCTGTTCCGAATTGCAGCTCAGAGTCCATATATATTGGACTTGGAATTACTATTTGATTTAATCAATCAGAAGTGATGAAATGTGATCATGTGTTCCCCCCACACACACCCCGACACTCAGAGATCATCAGCCCCAAACTTGTGATTTCAGAGCAATGACCTGCACCCTGGTTGCTAGCAAGGGACTCTCTAAAAGACTGCTTATTCAATGTCAGACTTGAGTGTTTCTAAAGCAGGTAGGGTGAGTGGCACAGAGGTCACTTGGCTCAGCGCTGCCTCCACAAAGGGCATGTGGATCCTGACATCAAATGAAGGCACTGACAGAGCTGAGGAAGTGTCCCCCACAGACAGCAACCTGGCTCCAGCCCTGGAGATCCTATAAGCACTATACCTTGTCATTTTAAAATCCCAAAGCTTGCCTTGTAGGCAGCTTGTTGGTTTTGTCTATGTGTTGAGCACATTCATGTGTTTGTGTGTGTGTGTGTGTGTGTGTGTGTTATACACATATATGTGTGTGTTTATAATTTACCACCACTTCCCCCTAATCTAGTCTTTCCCTATTAAAAAAACAAAAACAAAAACAAAACCTTCTAGAGAACCTGCCCCACCCTGACATCCCTTCCTCCCATTTCTTACTATAGAAATCCTGTTTCATCATTACTTAAGGTGATCCCAGGAAGGTCTTCTCCATAAAGAAGTAACACTGTCTCCCTGCCTCCCCTTGGGAGCCTGGAGTCAGGTTTCTAGGGTTACCTACATGTGCCTATGGTCCTTCCCTCACCCAGAAACCCTGGTGTAGTTCTGAGTCTTTTCTGACATCTGCTCCACCCACCCTTTACTTCCCTGTGGATTGACAGCTGGATGCTTCACTCACCAGCCAAGACACCTGGTGCAGCATCAGCCACCTCAACACCTGCTGTGGTTGGATCCCTTACCTGCCCATATCACATCCAATTATTCTCTGGGAATGAGAGTGCCCACAGATGAGAACCTCCCTAGAAGGAATATAGCCCCTCATAGAGGAAGCAAGCCAGCTCTGTCCTCAGAAGACCTTATAAGAGGGACCCTAGAGCAGAGCCCTGTATCCTAACCCAAAGCGCATTGTACTCACCGCTCCTGTACAGAGGAAGCAGCTGCTACAGGAGCAGGAAGTGCAAGCTGGAGATGTCCACCTGGTCAAGCCACTTGTGGTCACGCAGGAAGGGTGGGCGATGATAGAAGAAAGCCTGGCAAGAAGGTGTCCTCTGTGGTCAGATGTAGCCCGTGTCAGTCAGGACACGTGGCTCTCTGGGTGGCAAACGGGCTATGGCACTTACATGGCCAAAATCATTTGATTGCTTCCTGTCTCCTCTGTCATCGATGTCCTTGTTCAGTGAACGGGGGACAAATGTAACTGAGCCATAGTCCTGCTCAGAGAGACGATGGAGGAAGAGGCAGGAAGGCCATTACAGCCACCACGGCTGCCTATCTTCTACCACGAAGCCTCCCACTCTCACCCAGATGGGTCTCTATAGTCATTCCACCCCCCACCCCGACCCCTGCCTAGACTGTCTATTTACATCCGATTCTTCCTTCAAGCCCGACTCTGAAGCCGTTCCCAGTGGAGGCATTCTTCAGGTCTGTTCCTTAAGGTCTCAGCACGATGAGTCAGATGCTCGTAACTGAGACTCATGCTCATCCCTCTTCTCTCCAGAGACCTGGCCCAGGCCAGCCAGCAGTGGGTGCTTAAAGTGTCTCTGCTGGAGACCTGTGACAGAAAAGCATAAAGTGGGATTAAAGAGCAGTAGTTGTGGAGTACACGGGGTAACCTGGGGGAAAGACCTCATCTCAAACCTCAGTTTCCTGTGCATGAGTAATTTATACAGGGGCTGAATAAATAATCTTCATGAGTTCTATTAGCCCCAAACAAAAGTTAGGAGTCAGGACCTCCCTCAGCCAGTCACCCTCAACTTTCTGCACCCCAGGCTTAATACAACAGCCAGCTAGAGCAGGTCATCCACCTCCACAAGAAGTAAGTGCAAGTCTCTAGGCTTTGAAGACAGACCTGCTTTACTTGCTATGCCACAGACACAAACCTAGCAAATGGAGCCCAGTAGCTCCACTCTAGACTGACTGGACAGTGGTGGGAATCTTGGAGAGTAAGCTTAGAAGACAAATTAGAGGAAAATATCAGAGCCTGGATAGGTCATCCACTACCTCCTGGCCACCTCTTCTACCTGTGGCCAGTGGCTCTTCCAGTTTGTTGCCATGACTCAAGTGACCTTTAAAAATGTCACCAGCTCAGAGTCAGAGTTCAGTCTGACGGAATGAACTTTAAATTGCATGCCTAATTGTCAGAGCAGGGCAATGAAAGTCTCATGCTCTGGCACTTCAAGAGGTGGACACCAAAATTCTCACTGCTTGCTATTCCCGTGGTGCTGCTCAAACTTAGAAAAGGGCCGTCATGGGTTCAGTGGTGACCCCAGTAGCCTCACAATGTACCCTAGCTGGAACAACAGTTCTGGAAGATGTAATTAGAGTGAGAGCCTGGCATCATCTTGGATTCTGCAGTGCCCAGAGTCCTGCAATTCTCCTTAAGAAGACACACAGTCATGGGGAAGGACCAGGCAGAGGCACAGCTGGGAGCTTCACTTATGAATTAGTGATCAGGACATTCAGGAGCCATAAGAAATTGAAAAGGACTAGGTCCCCTGGCATCTTGGTTTTGGGCTTCTGGTCTTCTGTGCCTCAGAAGAACAATCTTCTGTAGATTTAATGCACCCACTGTGTAGTAATTTCTATGGAAGCCCAAAAAAATAAGTACAGTGCCTGGAACTGTCACAAGGTCAGGCTGGTGTTGGTATGCTGGGACCACCAGAAGCTGTCACAGGGACAAAAAGAGGCAGGGTTTACCCCAGAGCTACTGTTATACAACTCCCAGCAGCCCTTGGGCTCAGGGATCGATCGTCAACAATTACTTTTTCTTGCATAATCTTGATTACAGCCATTTCCTGACCTTCTTACAAACCTCCTCAAGCCCTTATCTGTAACAGTGTCCTAGCTTTCTGCATAAGTCGTATCTATGTTAGCTGTTGCAGAGGGAAGGAGCCACACGGCAAGAGCTAGCCATAGGCAAAGAGGCTGTGCCTTCTCCACCAAGGCGCAGGTGTCCTGGACAGAGCCCCTTTGAGGACAGCAGGCAAGGCCTGAGGCCTCCACTCAGATATCATGGAGGAGGGGGCCTCCAGGGTGTTCCTTTTGTTTTTAATACCTGACCCCACAATCCAGGGTTGCTCCTTAATAAATAACTCCTCTCAGGTGCATCTGAGAGGCTGCCCAGACCTCTACTGCTGTCTGGCAAACAAGAAAATAACTCGACCCACAGAACGAGGCATTCTCTGGACTAGGCAAGTTTATAGGCAAATTGGCAGAAGGGGTGGGGATGGAATTTCACTGTGTGCTTGCTGCCCTCGTGGGACATCTCTCTCCTGGCCAGAAGCTAATCCCTTAGCCATCTGGTACTGGAGTGGACCCCTGAAGCTAGCGCCATTCCAAAACACAAGAGAATTCTTGGAAATGGGGAGAGCAAGGTTTCAGGAGAAGAGGGCGTTAGCATACCCCCTGTTACCTCTGAGTCTTTGAGGAGAGGTACGCAGGGCGGAGTGGGGCCAAGACCCAGCACAGTCTGGGAACTCACTGGATCTTTAAGTCTTTCTCTTGCTCTCTTCTTCACTAACCTTGGCGGAGCAGGGACACCTACCCCTTCCCGAGACTTGTAGCTGTTTACTGGTCCTCTCTCATGTCTGTTTGGATGCAGATAGTCACTCGGAGGCGCTGCTCACTGCAACCCCGTGTGACAGGACCCCCGGGAACCTACGAGTACGTCCAGAGCTACATTTGTGTCCCTTCGTCTAAATAAAGAAATAGCAGGTGGCTTGGAGAGAGGAAACCACTCGCTCAAATTCACGAGAGTCTTCAACAGCAGGAGAAGGGATGCGAACCCAAACTTCAGCCTCAACCAGGCCTCCATCACCCACCGCGCAGCTCACACTTTCTGCCAGGGCTCCGCCTCCCCATCCAACCCCGGCGAGGGGCACCCGCGCGCCCCTGGGAGGAGTGTGCCTCGGCCGGCCGCTAATCGCCCCCGTCCCCCGCCTTCGCCCGGGTTTCCCTGCCCGAGACGCCCGGGCCTCCCTCGCTTGATCCGGCTCCCGGAGCAGGCTGGGCCACCGATTGGCCGGCGGTAATTACGGGCACGCTCCGGGAGGGGTGCTGGGCGGGGGCGGCCTCCCGCGAGCATAAATTATGCAAATAGCAGGCGCCGCACGGGGCTGACCTGCCGCCTCTCGCCATTCACCCGCGCTGCCTCGGGGGCGGAGGTGGCCAGGGAGGGGGCGCCCATTGTTGCGCGCCGTACTTAAGGGGTCCTGAGGCCGGTCGTGTGCCACACTCGGTGCTCACACGAGCTGATCTGATCGCCGGCGACATCACTCGGGAGACCAGCCCGGCGCGTGGCCCCTGCAGGCGAGGCGACGAGGCCAAGTCCATTCCTTCCCTGAGCCCCTGCGATCTTCCCCGGCCCTTGCGCCTGCAGCAGGCACAGGCTAGCCCCGGGTCGAACGGACAGTAAGTGCGCTTCAAAGGCTGTGCCCTCGGCCCACACTTAAGCCTTCTAAACTTCCTGTCCGTCGGTCCGTCCTGCACACTGCGAAGATGCCTGCCCCTTTGGAGACCTGCCTCTCGATCTTGACTGTGCCAGCAGCAACAGCAGCAGTGACCTGTCCAGCTTCCTCACCGACGAGGAGGACTGTGCCAGGCTCCAGCCCCTAGCCTCCACCGTAGGGCTGTCCGCGCCAGCCCGCAGGAGTGCGCCCACCCTCTCCGGGGCATCGAATGTTCCCGGTGCCCAGGAAGAAGAGCAGGAGCGGCGGCGGCGGCGAGGTCGCGCGCGGGTGCGGTCCGAGGCGCTGCTACACTCCCTGCGGAGGAGCCGTCGCGTCAAAGCCAACGATCGAGAGCGCAACCGTATGCACAACCTCAACGCTGCGCTGGACGCGCTGCGCAGCGTGCTGCCTTCGTTCCCCGACGACACCAAGCTCACCAAGATTGAGACGCTGCGCTTCGCCTACAACTACATCTGGGCCCTGGCTGAGACACTGCGCCTGGCAGATCAAGGGCTCCCCGGGGGCGGTGCCCGGGAGCGCCTCCTGCCTCCGCAGTGTGTCCCCTGTCTACCCGGGCCCCCGAGCCCCGCCAGTGACACAGAGTCCTGGGGCTCTGGGGCTGCTGCCTCCCCATGCGCCACCGTGGCGTCACCACTCTCTGACCCCAGTAGTCCCTCAGCTTCAGAAGACTTCGCCTATGGCCCCGGTGATCCTCTTTTCTCCTTTCCTGGCCTGCCCAAAGACCTGCTCCACACGACGCCCTGTTTCATCCCGTACCACTAGGCCTTTGTAAGGCAACATCAATACTCCCTTCCTCCCCCAGTCTAAGAGCAATAGATGGGGAACCGCTGAAGCCTCGTGGACCACCCTTACCCCCAAGTGGATGCTGGGAGCTTTAAAGAGGGGGGGACGGGGATACCTGACCACTTGTTAGGTTGCTGCACCCTTGCTGAAGCTGCCCCTCGGTCTGTTTCTCCACCCCCAGCACCGACCCCTCCTGCCCGCCCCCAGACGGCCTTTTGGTTTTTTTGCACTTTCTGAACTTCACAAAACCTCCTTTGTGACTGGCTCAGAACTGACCCCAGCCACCACTTCAGTGTGATTTGGAAAAGGGACAGATGAGCCCCTGAAGACGAGGTGAAAAGTCAATTTTACAATTTGTAGAACTCTAATGAAGAAAAACGAGCATGAAAATTCGGTTTGAGCCGGCTGACAATACAATGGAAAGGCTTAGAAAGGAGCCACAAGGAGTGGGCTTCATGCATTATGGATCCCGACCCCCGCCACTGTGGGCTTGCTCTAGGAAGAACCTGAGTGTTTGCAAAGTTATTCAGGCACCGGGCTGGAGGGTACTTTAATTTATTCAGGATGCTTCATTCATATGAAAATGTATTTTTGTACATAAAGAATTTATTCTATTATTATGAGCTATTAAAGTTTACATTTTTGTATGCAGATGCTTCGTGTAAATAAAAAAAAAAAAGAAAGAAAAGTCACCAGCTTCCTTGCCTAATAGTGATGTCTATGGGGCTTCCCCTCCTTCCCCTTGGCAGCTCCACCTGTTAAAGTGAAACATTATCCACCATCTCCAAACCCTCCAATCCTGTTTCAAAAACAACTTAAAAAGAAAACGCACCTGACTATCGCCAAGAACGAGGGAGACAGATTAAGGCACTTGTGAGCCATCGATTCTTTTCACCTTGTAAACACAAGGGAAAACTTTCAGGCACCCCCTAAGCCAATTAAGAATTTCTAGTGGGGAATTAGCCCCGATCCTCAGCTACCTGTAGAGGTAGGAGCCAAGAGAGTCTTTTGAAGAAGCCCACATCAGCTGGCTCTGTGTTTCAAAGGGAGGGGATTAAAAAGATCAATACAGTGTGGCCACTGGCTAGGAAGCCCTGGTGACAGGTGGGCCTAGTCTGGGCGAGCAGAAGGGTCTACTCTTGGAGCAGCCTATTTAGAAGAGGAAATTGATTTGTAAACAACGCCTTTAAAGTATTGTCTGTTAACGCCGAGTGTCCTGGCTGTAAGCAGTGGGATACATTGTCCCCGAGTGGGATCTACAGCTGCCTTAAAACTGCCGGCTAGGGTGGCAAAGTCCACCACACACCCGCAGTTCTACTCGCTGCAGCTCCAAGTGTGGGGGAGGGGCTCCCATAGAGAAGGGTTTTGCTCAGTCAGTCCTCAGGGGCCATAGCCAGGGCTTTCATTTGTTGCTAGAGAAATCCCAGTGGGGACTTTTTCTGGCTGCAGTGCTTGTCGGTAGTCTGACAATCGGCTAACAGCATTAGCCGGCCAGAAGTAACTTTTCCTTTAAATTTCAGAATGGGGAAAATTACAGGAAGCTCCTGCCTGGAGCCCCGTCACTTCCTGTCATCTGGTTTCACAAGTTGCTCCACAGTAGGACAGCATCCCCATACATTGGGCTACTCTTTGTGATGAAGCAGTTATTTAGTGGGAAGGGGGCTTGTAGGACTCTCTTCAGGAAAATGTCTCTGACAGAACCCTTTGCTTTCTGACACTTTTCCTGGCAGCTTGGATCCACAAATTCATATGCCCGAGCCAGCAGTGCTAAGCCCTGCCACAGGCAAGATGCCTGTGTCAGATAAGAAAGCTACCTTCCAGAAGGTTTTGGAAAATCGGATACCTTCTCTAATTGCCCCGAGCAGGGAATGAGTATTCTTGAGAAGCTTCAGAAGTTGTAGAGCCTACAAGTAGAGTCAATCATTCCTGTTAAAAGCTGTCTCTATGACGGTCCAGCTTGGGGCTTGCTGGATGACTCCCCCTCAGATCTAAACCATCAGCTTTGAGCTTCCCGGAGTAAACTGAAATAGCCTGCACAGGGTGTTGAGCTCTCCAAAGGAGGGGATGCTGGGTAGTGACTTCAGACCTTCTCAGAACAAGAAGGATAGCCCCTTAGTGTGACTCTTCAGCCATCAAGTAAATGCATGTGTTTATGACAGGAGAAGAAAACAACAGATTGGGTTTATCACCCCCTCAAAGCCTTGGGAAAAGCAGAAGGGCCGGAGCTGGATGACACTTTGCTGTCTCCAGCACTGAAAACAGGAAGTCATCCTTCCAAGAGTCAAGAACAGCACCCCATCTTCTCAGTTTGGCGGCTCAGAACGCCAAGGTGTAGGACCCAGAGCCCCTTTCCACAAAGAAAATTCTTTAAAGATGGCCTTATCATCTGTACCCAGGACCATTTCTATAATTCTTCTAGAATCCAGGGCAGTTTCTATACCCTTCCTAGAAAGCACACACGTCTGTAAGTGCAGAAACGGCAGCTCCCAACCAAGAAAAAAGAAGGAAGTGATTTAAAATGTGTACCTCCTGTTTAGGGCCTATTTATTCCTACAACAGAGTCTCACTCGTCCTCACATCTCAGGGATGGGGGAGGGACACTAAAATATTCTAGCCAGTTAAGACAATACAAATTCTTGCTGATAGCCAAATTTGGCTACCCTCAGTCATTGTTCCCTGAGAAGTCATCACCCCCTGAAGAAGCCTCAAAGTCTCCTTTACTCTCACCTCCTGTCTCTGTCTCTTTGTCTTTGTCCTGGCCTGACACTTTCATACTCTGTCTCCCAGCCATTTGGGAATTGGGGGTGGGGTAAGGGTGGGGAAGAAGATAAGGATAGAGGAGTAAAATGAAGATTTTTACTTCTTCTCTTGTTTTTTTAATGACGGCTGTTCAAGCCCCTGCTATATTCTAAGCAGTGGGATTAGCAAGACAAAGTCCTTGCTCAAAAGGAGCCTACACATTCTAGTAGGGACAGATAGGCATGGAGAGTGGGTGTTGTGGCTTCCCTGCGAGTGGTGGGCTCAGGGTGCGGGGTATCTTTAGGGGGTACACTTTAGGGAAGTTCTCAGTTCTTAAGCATCACCCTCGTAGAGACCCAAATCTGTGGGGCCATGCAATATTAGATGCAAACCTCCAGAAAGAAAACAAGTCTCTCTTTGCTTCAAAACCCTGAAGCCAGCCAGCGTAAGGAGCAGGCTATGCAAACATAGGAGGGGCAACATCCCCTGGGGAAGACTGAGAAATTCCCCCCGCCCAACAGCGTGGTTCAGGGAATGGCAAGGACGCTGGCATGGATGAAGCTGGGGAGGGGACACGAGGAGGTGGGTGAGGAAAAAGAGGGGCAGGAAGATCCAGGTCCTGCCGAGCCTTGGAAACTGCTTTAGGTGCCTGAGGATTCCCACCTAGGGCTCGGAGGATTTGGAAGGCTGAGGTCAGAGGGGAGATGTAAAGGCAGGAATGTGAGGCAGGAAGCAGAGCTGGAGGAGCCAGGGCAAAATCTGGGACTAAACTGAATGAGCACTTGGGGGTTGTTGCTGGAGAAAGATGGTGGACATAGTGAAGACAGCCCATACCAGGTACATCATGAAAGCAAAAACTCCAGGATTTGTTGTAGCACTTGAAGAGAGACCAAAGAAGATCCGGCAGGTTTGAATCAGAAACTAAGGAGGACATGAACCTCACATCCCCAAACAATTCCAAAAACTGAAGAATACTTAACTTGGCTAGAAACAGCCCATTGTAACTCCCAAAGACAAGACATGAACCTGGGCTACAGTTGCCCATAAACTGGAGACTGGATTGTGCCAGAAAGAATCCAAGCATTGTTTGGGATAAAGCTAAGACAAATGCCTGAAGACGTCACAATTCGGGTAAGGAAAGGGTCTGTGAGGTCATGGGGAATGCCTGAGGTAACACCAACCACAGCCAGGACAGTGTCATCACTGCCATGATAGGTAACATTTAGGCAGAGTCACTCTGGGTTCATGCACCCTGCTCCAAGTACGTTACCCATCGTAGCTTATTCAACTCATTCCTGTAACTGATGAGGTTGAAGTACCATTATGAGTCAGATATGGTAGCACACACCTTTAATCCAGCAATTGGGAGGCAGAGGCAGGCAGACCTCTGTGAGTTTAAAGCCAGCTTGGTCTATATAGGGAGTTCCAGGACAGCCAGGGCTCTATAGAGAGACCCTGTTTCAAAAGAAAGAGAAAACTAGAAAAGAAAAAGAAAGATTGAATACAATATCATTATTATCTCTACCTCACAGAGGGAGGAAGTGAAGCCAAGCTAACAACTAGCTAAGACCACGGAGCTGATGGGTGTATAGCTGTGATCTGAATCCTAGCATTCCTGTGTTCTTAAAGGGATAAAGATCAAATGTAGCCAATCGTTAGCCATCGTGAGCAGTGCCATTACGTGTGTGCGCACACTAAGCCTTCGAGACCCACACAGAGAATGATCTACCGCTCTTTTAGTTTCTAATGAGCGAGTTTATAAGGTACATATAAAGTCAGTAAAGGCAGAAGAATGAATGACAAGAATAGGCTAGAGAGAAGCAGGAGGCAGATCTCAAACATCATCAAACAGGGTGAAGCTTACAGCAGTTCTCAGAGATGATGGGGACCTGCTGACGCTGATGCTATCCTGTTAAGATCCTGACCGAGACAGTTCTGGGCAGAAAAGTCTTGTCCACGATGAGCCTGCAGCTTCCCGTTCCCAAAACAGGCCTTTTCCTACTGTGGGATGAACAAGAGTAACCCTGTTGGTCACAGTTTAGCGTCCGCTCTTCTCAAGGGTGCAATGTTTTTAATACCCTTAGCTGTTTCCCATTCTTTCTCCCCCATCACAAAGGCGGCTGCAGCAGCCTGAATCCAGGAAAGGGAGTTTTGGAGGATGCTTGAGATAAATATACTTGAGTCTGAGGAAAGGGGAACTCTCTTGTCTTCCGAGATCCACTCTCAACAATCCCAGCAGCTCATAATGCAGTTTTTATTGTGCCCAGGGGTGAGGTAGGTCATAGTTAGAGAAAGAGCCACAGCTGCTGTGCAGAAATTTAGGCTGAATGAGGAAAAGAGCTCCTTCATTCCTCCAGCTGAGGGAGAAGAGAAATACCCCCATAGAGGGCTTGAGAGTTAGTTCTCCAGTAAAAACCTGGGGTAACACTCTGCAGGAGTCACCCTAAACAGCTGGAGGGAAAGTGACCTACCTCTCACTGAGACTCAGGCGTCCTTTATAAACTATTTCTAGGGCTATTTCGACCTCAGTCAAGCAAGGGACAAAGGCTCCAACATTAATGCCAAAGATGCTGTCTGATGGTAAGAAGCTTAGCTTAGAAGACCAAACACCTTCAATGACCACAAACCAGTACTACCGCCTAAAGATTGAGATAAACACTCTGCTCAGGCACTGAATCTTCTTCCTGCTTGCTGGGCTCATGTGACCTGGGTAGGTGCTAAGTCACACTAAAGGCAGGATGTAGGGATTCCAGTTGGCCCGGCCTATCTCATCTTCTCTAACAAGAATTAGATGTCACTACTACATGCTCTCTGGGGTCACTCAGACGATGCCCCTGTGTTATTGAAAAATGTGTCTTCACCAACACAGTGCATGGTGTTGTATGCACACAATGCTCTAATCCCGGGATTGAGAAGGTAGAGGTAAGAGGATTGGGAGTTTGAGGCTGGCTCGTGCTATATGAAGCCTTCCTTGATTAAAAAAAAAAAAAAAAGATGAGAAGGAAGGAGAAATGTATTTCTTTCAAGCCTTGAAAATGAGGTTCAATATGTATCAAAATTTTGCCAAGGTGATCTCAAGTCATTTAGACATAATCAAAGAACAAGAGGCAGTCCACATTGTTAGTGTATCAACTCCAGTTTGATACTCACACATTCTAACTAACAGGCCCTTGATACCATGCTACTTAGATCAATGAGACTAACCTCTACATATAATCAGAATACCTACAGACATCCAGTCTATGAGCTTGATAGATACTATAATGTTTAGATGTGTTAGTTCCCCCTATGCTACCATGGTTTCCTCTTTGGTGGATCATCCTTTTCTTCTCATAAAACTTGGGCTTTTCTGTGTTTTGGATCTGGTTTCAGCTTATCTCATAAAGGTTGGCATGATTGTTGATGAAAACTTGACAGAATCTAGAATCACCAAGAAGATAAGCCTCCAGGCATAGCTGTGAAGCATTATACGGCCTCTGAAAAGGTCTGTGAGGCATCATCTTGATTAGGTTAATCGAGCTTGGGGAGACCTGCCCATTGTGGGTGGCACCATTCCCTAGGCTGGGATCATAAACTGTATAAAAAGAGAAAGCAAACTGAGCTTGGGCGTTCATCACTGCTCCCTGAGAGTGTGGATGCAATAGAACCAGCCAATCCTTTGGTCCTACCAGTATGTCTTTCCTACATAATGGACTCTGTCTCTCTGGTGCTATAAGTCAGAAGAAGTCCTTAACTTTCTTTTGCAAGATATTTTCTCACAGCTAAGAGAAGGTAAGAAGGTAGCTAAGATAGTGTATACCGAGGTATCAAGAGGAAGAAACTTGAAACATTTATTTAAGGTATATGAGTACACTGTTGCTGTCTTCAGACACACCAGAAGAGGGCACCAGATCCCATTACAGATAGTTGTGAGCCACCATGTGGTTGCTGGGAATTGAACTCAGGACCTCTGGAAGAGCCATCTCTCCAACCCATTTTTTTTTTTTTTTAAATATTGCATCCTATTTATTGGGAGAGGGGATGACATGTGTGAATGATCACATGAGTGCAAGTCAACCTATGGGATTCAGTTCTCTCTTTCCACCATCTGGAGCTCAGAAATTAAACTCAGGCCGCCAGGCTTGTCATCTGCTGAGCCCCGCCACCATTCAGGATTTCTTTTCATTATAAAGAACTTGCAAATAAAGAGACTCGCACAGCAAGACCAGCCACACCAAAGTCTAAACATCACAATGAATGTCTATACAAGGTGTCATTGGGAAGCCACAAGGCTTCACTCTTGCCTTTTGCCTTTTATGCTTTACACTATTAGTGACAGTATAATATGCTTTACACCGTCATTTGTAAGTATGTTCTATACCAGTGAAAGTGGACCTCCAACCTGGTCTCGGAACCCCCTTGAATGTGAGAATATGTGAATGGCATGTCCAGTCGGGACTCTGCCCTCCTCTCACCGAGTATCTCCTTCTCCAGAGTCTGTTTCCCGAATAAGGAGGGCGCCATTGGGAAAGTGGCCGTCCCTCCAGCTTGAGTCTCCAGATGAGAAATATTTGCTTAAAACTTTACTCTGACGTGTTTCTGGGACAACCCAATAAACAAGATTGGCCACATCTAAAATCACTGTAGAGGTTTCTCCTCAGAGAAATCTACTACAATATACTCTGCACCAAAAACAAAAACACAAAACCAAATACCAAAGCAACCAAAAAACAAAACAAAACAAAAACAACAACTAGCTTTTCCTACACTAAATCAGATATCTTAGATGCTTACACTCCCTCCTCACACCCTATATCACGTAGGCTTGGACGACAAGAATGATCTCATAATCCTACAAACCCCACAGGGCTTTAATGAGTCTATACTTTTCTCCCAGTCGTAAGGATGTGTTCAGTCAGCCTCACTACTTAACAGTGATTTTCAATGGCTCTATGCCCAGAGTTCCTTTAGATTACTTTTCAGCTATTTATTCATGACAATTTTTTTTCTTCTTTTCATGAGTACATGACAGGATTACCTTCCCAGGATCCTTTGCAGGTAATCATTACCACATAACTGGGCTATTCTCATTTGTCCCCAATAGAAAATTTGTAAAATTGTAAACAAAAACTACAAAAAAAACCCAACCCCAAACAACAACAATAAAAAAAAAAAAAAAAAAACAGACCTGCCATGAAAAGGAGAAAATCTATACAATTTGCGAATTCATGAGTTTTCTTAACCAAATCAGGGAGTCAATGTTACTAGATAATTAAATTAGAATGGAGGAATGCCTTTCTAAGCAGACACTAGAATCTTGGCTTTTTAGCCTTGGATGAAGCACTGGAACAAAGAGGGAGAGAGAGAAGTAGGGAGGGAGATAAAGAGGGAGGGAAAACAGAGAAGGCAAGAAGAAATGAAGCAATTAAAAATATCTATTTTTATGAGTATGAGTGTCCACATGTACATCTGTACACCATGTGCATGCAGTGCTCACAGAGGCCAGAAGAGGGCATCAATTCTCCTGGAACCAGAGTTATAAACAGGTGAGAGTCGCCATGTGGGCGCTGGGAACTGAACTCAGGTCCTCTGCAAGAACAGACAATGCTCTTAAACACCAAACCTTCTCTTTAGCCCCTGCAATGTTTCTATTAGTTTTACTCAGAATGGATAGTTTGTTTTCAGTAAAAAGCAACTGATACATGCAAGAACATGAACACATCTCACAAGCATTGTGCTAGGTTAGAAAAAAAGACAGTTCCAGACAGCTAAATACACACTTACACAGTAAGCTAAACGCACATACACAGTATTAACCAAGCAGTACACCACAGATTAGTCACTCCCAGGCACAAGAATGGGAGAAGATTAATTTTAGACAATATAAGAGAACTAGGCAGGAAGGTGGAAACATTTCAGACCTCAAACATGATGATTCTTACATCGAGGATCAGTTCTCACATGACTGTACCTCCTGATGTTCGTCTCCATAAGGTATAAACTGACCCATCTTACAGCATTAGATGTGGCCAGGGGCTGCCTTTACATTCTTTTCCAACGATCATCACTTGGACATGAGGACAGTCCACCTTCAGCTATGCAGCTGACAAGCCCAGGCCGATGCTAAGATCTTAACACAGGGACAGAAGTCAAGGATTTGTATTCAGCAACGTTCATAGCAATTTGGCAACATTATATCTGTTGTATCTAATAATAAGACCTCTGGGGCTTGCCCTGGGTGACTGCATGGGAAGTGCCATTGGCCTGGACTCCTCTTGACTGTTGTATGAATGTGAAATTAGCCTCGTTCATTAACTGCTATATCAGTGTCTCCCCATGATAGAGGCCGAGCCTTCCCTAACTGTCTGCAAATCTCCTATGCAGGAGCTTTAGCCCCAGAAAAGCTGGGAGCCAGATCTTCTTAAAGAAAGCGCAGACTCAGAATGTACAGGGAAAGCAAGCAGGTAGAGCGTTACTTTCAGGCCACGGGGGTGCCTTTGTTTTAGAGGAAAGGAGGTAACAGTGTCCATTCTGTTGCAGCAAGTATCCCACCAGCTACTGAAAGGCAGAGCCATTTAAATAGCCCGCAAGTCCTTGATTTGGATAGAGGAGACCTCATTCCTATGAGGGGAGGCTCTTGGGTTGCGCTCTCTCTCTCTCTCTCTCTCTCTCTCTCTCTCTCTCTCTCTCTCTCTCTCTCTTCTCTCTTCCCCTCTCTCTCCTCTTCTCTCTCTCTCTCTGAGGCAAACTTAGGACAGGTAACTGAGTGCTCTTAACCGCTGAGCCATCTCTCCAGCTCTCCTTTCTTAAGGCAGAGACACATTTGTAGCCCTGGTTGAGCTGCTGGCCTCAAACTCATGGAGATCCACCTGCCTTTGCCTGCTGGATGCCAGGATTAAAGGTGTGTGTCATCATACCTGCTGGGTAACTGGCTTCTACTGAGGGTGCCTGGGCACCATAATCTACCAGACCAGTTATGTCCATTCCCGTTCATTAACTTCATTCCAAATTGTCTCCTGAAGTAGGAATTTCTTGTTTCACTGGAGAGTCAGTTGTGTCCTGTGATGTTTTTCTGGAAGCTGTCTTATGAGAGGATGTTTTGCTGAGAACAGACACGTCATGTTTTCTGGAATCTGTCTGGTGAAAGGGCATGTGATATTTTGCTGGAGCGGACGCTCGAGAGGACACATGATGTTTGGGAAGGGTATAAGTATAACCCAACAGACAGTGAACGGCACTCTTGCATTGGTTTGCTTTGCTTTCTTCCCTGATCTTCCCTGACTCCTGCTGATTGGTGGAGTCTCGTGGTTTCTTCCAGATCAAGCTGCTGCTGGTTGTGTTTGGGGTTTTGCTAGTGGACTGGACTGGTAACCACGAAGATTGGAATCACTCCAAAGAACCATTTCTAAGCAGGTCCACAACCCCCGTTTCCTTTTAACCTTTCTTTTCCACTACCACTGGTGGGTGGTGAGATAGAAGGGAGGTTGATGTGTTTAAGAGTCCTTATTAAAGTAGGTTTCAAAAAATCTAAGCCTACAATCTCCTCTTCTAAAATCGAAGATAATGATGATGCCCACCTGTGTCAGTGAGCTCGTCGAGGTTTCGATGACAAGTTGTTCATTAAAAGAGCCAAAGCTGGGCGTGGCTCATTGAAAGAGCTTGACAAATGTTAGCGATTGGCTGACTCAGCTGTGAGTGCTTTGTTTGTAACGGGATGGCCTTTCCTTGGTCTCCAGATGGTCCCTCAGTGCCTGAAGGTTGGCCTTCTCAGACAGAAAGCTGACTGGTGAAACTTGATTCTCAGGCAGCAATTTGAGCATAGAGGCCAATGCTGCACTTTAAATGTGCAACTGACTATGGAGGACAGAAGAGGAGCATTACCTTATACCCAGTGATAGACTGGCTCAGGCCCAGCCTCATGCCTCGCTGCCTCCAAGGATTCTTCGGGCTGAGCGTAAGTACTTGTATACGTGCCTTCCTGTTCGCAAAGCCGTTTCACATCCATCATGTGACATTAGCCTCACCGTGTCCAGCGAGGTAGAAGGGATTATTGTATCTTTGGCACAGATGAGGCAAGGGGCATAGAGGTTAAGTGGATCACCCAGGGTCATGGGGTTAATGAGAGGAGAGGTGGGACTCGGAGTTGCATCTGCCTACAAGTCCATTTCTTTTCCTCAGATACTTTCTCACCCCTTCAGGCTGGCCTCCTCTGACCCAGAGCATACACCTTCACAGCACAGCCGCTCTGACATCATCATGAGTAACCAAGCAAGAGGTAAGAATAGTGAAGGTAACACGGGAGGGAACAGTATTAAATTGCTGGTATTTCAGTTACACAAGTGGCAATTCCATCTTCTGCAACCTACTAGCTAGCACCTCCTTGGATACTTAGCTGGGATTAGGCACAGAGCCAAGCATTTTAAACCGTGTTGGCTTATGCAATCACAAGAGCCCCCATTCTATGTCAGGAATGAGGAAGCTAAAGTCAGCGTTGCGAAACTAAGTGATCGGAGCAGGGTTTAAACCCAGGCATAAGGGCACAAGCACTTATTAATTGTGTTATCTTGCCAATCCCTTCCTCAGCAAGAAGACATGAACGTCTAATGACAGAAAACCATGGCTCATCCAACCGTAAAATGCTACTCCCCCCCGTACCTGGTATTCATTTATTTGATAAATTTAGGGCTTACTTACTTATTGCTCTGTGTGAGACAATCTGGTACGGGTCTCAAGCATTTGCACACATCTTGGGCAAACATCGATGCTCTTTGGTCTGAATTATGTTTTCAAAAATACCTGTATATCCAAGATAGAGATGGTGTCCCTCTCTCTGGCAAGGGACTGGTAGACTATGGGTATAAAATCAGAGTCCCTAAACTCAGAGCCTATCCCCTGCACCTCACTGAGTGTGCGGGTATCATCTGGTTAGCTTTGTGTCCCACTATGAAAAGCAGGCCTTGGGAATCACTATAAAGATGCCAATGACTGCCTCTACTACTGGATGTTAACCAATCTTCTCTGACCCAGGGTCCCTGTCTTCTTTTAATATGAAGCCGTACCAGACTAATTTGCTAGCTTACAAATAGGTTAATGTCTCAGACCTAAAGTTCTTAACAGGACAAAGTAAGTACTGGCCCCTGATTAAAACACACAAATGTCCACTATGAACATTCCCAGTTTGCAGTGTGTGTGTGCCAACTGTCCTCATAGAATCCCAAGTGTGGCTGGAACTGCCACTTGCAAAGAGGTAGGCTACGTAAGCAAAGAGCCAGGAGAGTGAGTCTGGTCCCCCTGGACTAGCCACTGCTCTATAGGGAAGCCATATTAATATGTGTTTTTAATATAACCTACTGACTTCAATTTTTTAAACTTCCCAGGTATACCTATAAAACAGGTGAGTGGAAGAGGTGATCTTGTAACCATTAAAAGATAGTGAGTGACTACTTTGTATCTAGCTTCTTGGATTCAGGAAAGACAAACAGGACTGAGAGGACTTGTCAATGATAGAGAAGGACCATCGGTAGGCAAGCAACAGTCTAGGCGAGTAAGAGAATGCCAAATAGAAAAAAAAAATAAATCCTTTGCCAAGATAAGACAACAAGATACGCTAATAAAAAGTCATGACGGTTGGGAGTTAGACACTAGACTGACAAGAAGAGACTTTGCTTAGTTAGGACAACACACAGAGGGATGAAGACTGGCGTGCTTGAGGGGCAGCAATGAGGGGCAGCAAGGGATGACGTCGATGAGTGGGTGGAGCCTAGAGAAACAGGGAGCCTAGAGGCAAGGGACAGGGGTGTTGCGGTGCCCGTGGAGGTGAGGACACAATCTAAGTCACAGGGCACTTATGACGCTTTGAGTCTGATGACATCAGAATGACATGGGTACAATTTAATGAGCCATGCAGAGCAAGGCCTCTCCCACTACAGCGCCAGGATGGCACACTGGGAAAGTGCTGAGCCCTGCACTGTGAGGCACTTCTGCTGAGCCACACAGTCACCTAAAGACGACTGTTTGCCAACAGCAATAACTTAAGAAGGAATATTTAACAAAATTCTACATGTTGTAGAATATTTTGTGTCTTGGCGGCCTTCCTATGACACGCAGCTGAGCTCAGTCGGTGTAGGCTCCATACGAATAAATTCTCGGAACCAAAGTAGAAGTCACTCATGATCACAGGCCACTCAAGGCCAACACACATGCTGGGTGGACACCACTAGACCTCAGAGGAGGGGCGGGGGAAACCTGTGCGGGTGTGAGTTGAGCCTGGGGCTGCTCAAAGAACGGCAAGGGGCAGATTATGAGATTCTTACAAATAGCAGGGCCATGCACAGACTCTATTTTTATTTTTTTTAATTTTATTTAATTTAATTTTATTTTATTTGTAAAAATAGCCCAGGGCACAGAGCACCTGCAAGCAGTGTATAGGTGTGCTGCAGGAGTCCATCTGCCCTCACATTGACAGACGCCCTTTCTGTGGGTTTTCCCAGGGCCCGGGCACCTCTGGGAGCCTGAGCTGGAGCAGCAGCCTCAGTTTTGGTTTGAATCTGGGCTTTGGTTGGCAAAACCTACAACCCTTGGCCACGTAGCTTTCAATCGACTTCCAGAGCTTGGAGTGAGCCACAGTAGCGAGTTGCTGTGTCTGTGGTTGGGGTCCACCGGCATCTTGGGCTTAGCCACCTTAGGGTTCTCGAGCACTGACGGCCTTTGTATTGTCTGCATCTTTTCCAGACCTCTCGGTAAAGCGCATGTTCCTCGGGAATTTGGGTCAACCTCCTTAAGAAATTTATCTTTGTGACTGTGGTTACCTTTTATTGATTGATGATTGATTTTCTGTGTATTGGTATTTTGTCTGCACAGAGACTGTATTCACAGACTGCTCTGAACAGCCATGTGGTTGCTGGGAATTGAACTCAGGACCTCTGGAAGAGTAGTCAGTACCCTTAACCACTGGGCCATCTCTCCAGCTTCAGTGACTGGGGTGACTGGGATTTCTTGATGCCATTTCAGGATTTTTTTTTTTTTCCTGAGACAGGGTTCCTTTGTGTAGCCCTGGCTGTCCTGAAACTGGTTCTGTAGGCCAGGCTGGCCTTAAATTTACAGAGATCCACCTGCCTTTTTGCCTCTCAAGTGCTGGGATTAAAGGTTCACACCACCAGTGCCTGGCTCATTTTCAGGATTGTTAACTTTTTTTTTCCTTTTTGCCAGACTGGGGCTTGAACCCAGGACCTTGTACATGCTGGGCAAGTGCTCTGCCACTGAGCTACATCAATCCCCTCCTCATAATCTCTTTAGATGTAGCTAAATGAATTGCTGAGGGATGGAAGAAAGAAGAAGAGGAGAAACAGAAGGAGGAAGAGTAAGGAAGAAGGAAAGAAACAAAGGGGAAAGACCCAGAAACAAAGGTACAAATGGTCCATTTATACAGACAATTCTAATTCACAAACCCAAGGGAGCAGCTCAGCAGAGGAGAGACAGTGAAATCACGGAGGGAGAAGCAGGACCCACCCAGTAAGAGCAGTCATTAAAATGGCAGAAGTCCCTAGAGCTGGAATCAAACCCAGGGAGAAAGATTGCAAAGCTTCACCTACATTGATCAGAACAGTGTAAATCTAACTATATGCAAAACATCAAGACAGGAAAAGTCAGAAATGTCAACGGTACTTCATGAATGGTGACAGGGTAAATGTGTTGGGTCTTGTTTCTCCTGATTTCAAACTGGAATGCAAATTATAAAAGGAAAAACAAATGGCGTTATCCATAGTTAGCAACAACACCCAAGGTGTTTGCCATCTGTATCTGGAAGCAGGGCTTTCTGGCTGGACATTCACCTGTGACCATGTTTATTAAGTATAAAGGCTATCCTATTAGCCCGTGGCTGTCCCTTGGAATCATAGTCCCTCCGCTCTAGGCAGCACTTTTAATAAGTTTCCCTGTCCAGATTCCCCTAATGATATGCCTTTTACTACATAAAAAGGGGCTTCAGAAACCTAATTCCTCTGACAGAAGCGGCGGAGATTTCAGATTTCCACCAGGTTTGCTCGCACCTGCCCTTGTGAGGCATGAGGTTTTGTGTGCAGAAGCCTCCAGGGGTTGAAATTTAGCCCTGTCCATGTAGCAGGAAGGTCAGCTGAAGTCACTGGGTCCCAAGACACTGGACTTCAATCTCCAATCAAAAACAAACATCAAAACACTTCTATTCACTGGGCCGTGCTCAGCGGGGCGCTGGCATTTACAAATGTAAGGTAACTAGGCTCAGAGAAGGGGCTCTACTTAGACAGTCGATTGTTCTTGGAGATCTGACCACCTCCAGATCTGTGTCAGTCAGACTCCTATATACTGAGGAGAGAAAGCCAGCCTCCTCCAGGCTGGGCCCTGGCTGCCACCTGATACCTGAATGAAGAGTAGGATCAGCAAAATCCAAACTTATTTTGGGATGTCTGCCTCTGGGAGAAATGATTTTGATTTTCCTATAAACCATTGTGTAAAAAAATTAATGTTGGCTGTTTTTACGGATGATTGGTCCATCCCCACCAGTGAGGCTGGCTTTATTTTGCATTCTCCTGATTACTAAGCGAACATCTTTCAAGGACACATTGGCCCATTTACCAGTGTCTTCCTTACTTCCCCACCGGGGGTAGTGTCTCAGTATTATCATCTAGTGTAAGGATGACAGTTACAGTAGCAGCCACACAAAAACAAGGGCTAAGCACTGAACTACAGAAGTTGTAAAACCAGCAAGAAAACACTCCCACTTTCTACAGAGGCCAGCAGGGGCACGGGCTCAGAAGTCCAAAGAAATTTTAACAGTCACGTTTCAACTCCACGCTTGGCCCAGCCCTTCTATTGCCAGGAACCTCCGAGGCATGGATTGATGTGGGTTGGGAGAAGACAGGATGCAAACACCTGAGCAGTGCACCGGCAGACTGGCATCTGGAATAGGGACCAGTCAGCGCCAACAGATGCATCCCTAGACCTCCTGAAGGAGAGAGGGTCTGGGGGAGTCTCTTCACCATTCCAAGATAAAGAGAATATTTTTACTGTCCAAGTGGGATACATGAAGAAAGGGGAGGGAGAGAAAGAGAGAGACAGAGACAGATTCTCATAGTAAATTTAGATTACAGAGTAGAAAAAAAAAGGACAAAATAAAATGACCTTTATTCCTTGCACCCCAAACCAATCATACCTTTTATCAAAATAACCGTTGAAGCACAATTATAGTCAACAAAACACGTACCTTCTCAGTCTGGGTTTGTTGGATGTTGGTACGTATCTGGGTTATTTCCGGATTGGTGATGTTATAAAGGAGGCTTGCATACATGGATGTGTGTTTTCATTTTTCTTCAGCATGGAATCACTGAGCACATACTAGGAGTATATTTCAATTTTACTTCCTATGAAGCTTCCAATGTAGATGTTCACTTTTGCAGTTCTGACAATGGTATGGCTCAGACTGATTCTCTTATTTGTAATATAGGTCTTGTGTGTGTATGTCTGTGTGTGTCTCTGTGTATCTCTATGTGTGTATGTGTGGTTTATGTGTATGTATGTGTGTATGTGTATTGTGTGTGTGTTTTGTGTATATTATGTCTCTGTATGTGTATCTGTGTGTGTGTCTGTGTGTGTCTATGTGTGTCTGTGTGTGTGTCTGTGTGTGTCTGGTTGTTGTGTCTGTGTGTGTCTGTGTGTGTGTCTGTGTGTGTGTCTGTGTGTGTGTCTGTGTGTGTGTCTGTGTGTGTGTCTGTGTGTGTCTGTCTGTGTGTGTGTCTGTGTGTATATGTGTGTTCTGTGTGTTTATGTGTGTGTCTGTGTGTGTGTCTGTGTGTGTATCTGTGTGTGTGTCTGTATGTGTCTGTGTGTGTCTGTCTGTGTGTGTGTCTGTGTGTATATGTGTGCCTGTGTGTTTATGTGTGTGTCTGTGTGGGTATCTGTGTCTGCGTGTGTATGTGTGTCTGTCTGTGGATATGTATATGTGTTGGGTGGGTCCTGGCACCCCTTTGTGCATTTATTTATATATTCACTTACTACAGTGTACATGAGTGCCTGCATGAGGTTTTTTATTTACATATGTCTATGGGGGTCAGAAAGCATCAAGTTCCTGGAATTGGGCATACAGAAGGTTGTGAGCCACTTGATGTGGGTGCTAGGAACTAGGTCCTCTGCAAGTACAGTAAGTACTCTTCATCACTGAGCCATCTCTTCAGGCCCCTCTGGTTTTATTTTGTATTCTTCTAATGACTAAGTGTCCATCTTTTGACATAATTATTGAATATTCATATAGCTCCTCTTTGGTGCCATATCTAAGCATTTGCCCACTATCACAGCCTGCTGTTTTATATGTAATGTATAATCAGATTAACACATCAGATGTGGATCTCAGTCATTTTCTATGCTACTACAGGAGGCTAACAGAAGAGAATGAAACCAGCTCATAGCAAAAGACGTTCCTGAAACAAAGCCCACATTACCCGTGTTTGAGGATAAATCAAAATCAACTCCTTCACTCATTTGCCAGTTCGTAGCTGAGTTCATCTTTTTAAGCGAGGTCGTGGGCAGGCTCTTCATGAATTCTGGGTAATGACCATTGCCAGAGCTGTGCATCCCGGCCAGTGGTGTCCATTCTGTGGTCTCCCTTTTCTTTCCTCAAAGTTTGTTTTGGAGAGCAAGTGTCAGTTTTTATAAAGTCTAAGCCATCTTTTCTTCTCTTACTAAATCATAGTTCCTTAAACCTCAGGCCCCAAGTAACTAAATGGATTTCAAAGACCCATGGCAATGGTAGGCAGCCAACACTAATTCCAAGTCAAGTAGGCAAGGACTCTAGTACTTCCGGGTGGGCTCACCTGTGCTACTGTGCAGGTTCTGAATGAACACATGTGTACTGTGCACTTGTGCATGCTGTTAACCCTTGCAATGCCAATCAACCATGCCCAAAATACCTCTGCTTGGGTTGGGAACTTTTTTTGTTATGAGTTGTAGGGGTTTTCTGTGCATACAAATATTCCTGCTCTTATAGAAATTTAATGGTAAGCCAGGCATGGTGGCACATGCCTATAGTCCCAGCGCTTGGGAGGTTGAGCCAAGAAGATCAGGAGTTCAAGGCCAGCCTTGGCTATATAGTGATTTTTGAGGCCAAATTGGGGTACTCAATCTTATTTCAAATCATCTGAGAAATAATAACAATAGTTTATTAAACAGTGGCTTAATTGTGGGTAACAAAGACTTCACATTTTCCTAACATCGTTCCTCAGCATTTAAAGACCAAATTAGTATATTCAGGGATGATATTGTGTGAAAAATGTTTCATTTAGAAATTGATGTTTGAGTTACCACGTGAGTTTCCTAAAACTTACTAAGGGAAATCTGTCTTGGTACAAAGTTTCTAGAACTGCAATTTTAGACTACGTATTTAGGTGAAGTAGTATCCTTCAGTATTGACAATGATCAAATAAAAAACAGGCAAACACTGCAGCGTCAATTAGTGTTTATGTAAAAGACAAACACTCATGGAGCTCATGAATATGCAAATTTACCACTTGCTTTTCATAAGTGTTAAAATGGCATCTAGACTCAACAACAGTTTTGAAATAAATTATTTACTGTCAGTAAATTTTTGTTTGTGTAGGTTTTTTTTTTTTTTTTTTTTTTTTTTTTATAGATCTATGTATAAAATTTTGGTATAAAATTTTCTCAGGTGAATAGGATCCCAAGGTGGAGAAAGTTGAAAAAGCTTTGACCTCAAAGACTTGCTCAAGAATCCAGGTTCTGCTTTCAAGAAAGGCCCCTCAGACGGCTGACCGGCGTCTACAGCAGAGCCACAATCAAGAGTAGCAGCTCATCCATCCTGTCTCCTGTCTGGCCTCAGCCTCCCAGTCAATCAAGGGGGTTTATTGGGATTCGTGAACGCGCTCATGTTTCTCACCTGCAGTGATCACTCCTTGTCCTGACTGAGACAGATAATGCCTTGTTTCCCCGCCCCTGCAGATAAAGGCCCCAGAGCACGCCTTATACGGTGGCTCTCATGGGGCCACGGGCAGGCCTTCCATTCTGTCGGCTATTATTATTATTGAATCTATTATTTCAACCAGTAACTGGGAATGTCTGTGCCGTTCCTCTTAGAGTTAGTGGTCCTCTCTGTTCAGCGTAAGCAACTTGCTCTACTTAGTGTTGATATACAGGGGGAAACCTCCTGATGCATCCTGCTACAATGGGCTTTCATTTGGGCGTCTAGAAAACACAGCCTTCAATTGTAAGCCCATGAAATGCAATACCATAATTACAGTTTCTAGGCACCTCTAATGACCCATTAAGATGGATTTGTAGAGCAGGTAGACTATACAGCAAGAAGCAGGTGAGACTGAAGGCTCCAGGACTTTCTCTCCAAAGGGCAGAGACCCACTGGAAAGAATCTACCATAGAGAAAAATCACAGGGCTAGATATGGTCTTATCACTGAGTACCATCACCGTAGGGCTCAATCCTGAAACGCCTACACTTCCTGGACTAAATCACTGGGTGAGTAGAGAACAACCTGTACTCATCTTATGGGAATACCAACTGGTAAAATCATTGGAAAAATACCTTGGCGTTATGTTGGTCCTAGCAAACTGAACATCTAGTAACTACATTCTAGTCATTTATTCCAGAGAATACCACTTTGTGCACCAAGAAATAGGTATAAGAAGCACTGTTTATAATGTCCTCAAAGTGGGACTGGAGACATGGCTCAGTGCTTAAGAATACCTGTTGCTCTTGCAGAAAACCTGGATTAGAATCCCTGTACCCACACAGTGGCTCGCAACCATCTGTAACCCAAGGAACATCTTCATCAGGGAACCATCTTCTGATACACCTGCATAGGTGTATGCATCTGTACATAACATGCACACACAAAATGCATACACATGAAATAAAACAAACCAAAGAAGAAAATAATGTCCTCAGAGTGGAAATCACTGGAATTTTGGTTTTCAGGACTATAAATACATTGTAGTACCAGCACACAACGGGGGCATCATGCATAAATTACCTAGAGTGATCAACATCAACGTGGATGGACTTAGAAATGTAATTTTGAGCTGGGGGTGGAGGATGCTTTTAATCCCAGAACTTGGAGAGGCAAATGCAGGAGGGATGCAGGGTCAAGAGAACCTGGACTGTATAGTGAGACCCTGACCAGAGAGTAGGTTGGGGAGAGAGAGAGGGAAGCAAGGAGCAGAGCAAGAGAGGGAATAAAGGACAGGGAGGGAGAGAGTGTGAGAGAGAAAGAGAGCAGAAAGAAGACTGTGGGAAGACCCACTGGGAAATGGTGGTTGTCATGGTTTTGTTTTATAATGACCTCATTAAGCGACAACCACTCCTTTACCCCCCCCACCCCGGCACTGTAAATGTGACCTTGTTTGTCAATGAGATCATTGAGGACTTAATAAAGGGTCTGAGGCTGCGATCACCCTGCATCCAGAGTGAGACTCAGCTCTAGTGATTAATGAGAAGCAGGAAGAAGTGGCTTGAGATACAGACATGGGGTCAGGGCTGGGTGGAAACTGAGGCAGACAGTGGGGTGATGCTACCTACCACTTGCCAGAGAATCCCAGGAGTGGCTAGCAGCAGGGGGAAGGAGGGATTCTCCCATAAAGCTTTTGAAGGATGCTCGCTACTGCTGACACCTTGGTTCTGGACTTTCAGCCTCCAGAAGCATGAGAGAGAGGAAGAGAGAGAGGAAGAGAGAGAGAGAGAGAGAGAGAGAGAGAGAGAGAGAGAGAGAGAGAGAGAGAGGTGCTGTAACCTCTATAACAGCCCCAGGATGCAAGTGGCCTGGGTCTTAGGCTAAATGAACCATTTGTTATCTATTTGCTTGAGGCAGGATCTTACTATGTAGCCCTGGCTGTCCTGGGACTCACTATGTAGACCAGGCTGACCTGGAACTCACAGAGACCCGTCTGACTCTGCCTCCCAAGTGCTGGGATTAAAGGCATACCTGGCTAAGTGATCCAATTTTGAGGATTCACTTGGTGTTAAAACATACATATGTGTTCTGTTACATTGTTATGGTTTGCATGTGAAGTGTTAAAACATACATATGTGTTCTGTTACATTGTTATGGTTTGCATGTGAAGTGACCTCCAGCTGCTGGTGCGGCTTAGAGGACTGTGGAACCTTTTGGACAAGGGTCCTCACTGACGAACATAGAGCCACAGAAGTGAGGCTTATGGATTGATTATAGACCAGGCAGGTGTCCAGCCTGAGTCCCTCTGCTCTCTGTTCTGCAGAGATGTGAGGGAGGTAGCCCTGCGGAGACTGTTGTAACCCCAGGCTAGCCAGATTCCAACTGCCATGCCTTTCCTACCATGACAGACTGCACCGTATCCTCTCAAACGGTGAGATAAACTCTCGGTTCCTTCATTTGTTCCTGCCTTCTATTCACAACAACATAAAGAAGATATCACAAAACATGATAATAATAATAATAAAAAAAAAGACTTTAAAAGCAAGGTTTCCAAAGCCCATTTCAAGCCCTGACCATGGAAGAATTTCATGGTGCCAAGTCTCTTCTCTATCCAGTGGTTGTACCAAGCATGTTTTAGACAGTATGATATCATTCCTCAAAGGAAACTTTATTTTGCAGACAAGAAAACTAAGGTGAAGAATATCAAAATGTTTACCTGAGGTATAACAAGTATGTGAAAAGCAGCGGCTCAAACCCAAACTTTTGCTCGAAACCCAAACTTTTTCACCGTAACAGAGACCCCAGGTCACATTTGGTTACCCCAAGCTTGTTAATGTCAAATATGACAGGTCCCAAGTGACAACTCCGGCAACATAGGAAGCTCCTACCTGCTGGGATGTTAGCTTCCCTTTCACAGCTTTGTAAACATTTAAGCTCAACGTTTTCACATGAAGTACACATTAAGTAGGACTCAAGCCTTTCGGTGCATCCTGTCATTGACAGATGCAAATCGCCGTTAGTGAAACAAAGAGTGCTAGTTAACAGAAGTGTGAGATTCACCCATCTCTTACTCCTTGATACCAACCGTGGCACTGACACACACAACACACACACACACACACACACAACTTTACAGGAAGAAAGCTTCTTTGTCTGGGAATGGTTAGATGAGAGGTGGGGTTCCTGAAGTCAATGGAGAGAGCAGCAAATAAAAGAACCAATCCTGTGTGTAACCTGCAGGTCCCACATCCCAAGAGTCCCCTAGGTCCTAAGGACGGCATGGCTGGTTATACTTATGGGGCATGCTCCTCTTTTTCCTTGTTCAGAAGTATTTACAAAGGAGTGGGAAAGAGCAGGCCTGACCATCTGATTCAACTTGAGGGCTTGTCTTCCTTCTGGGGCGCAGCTTGACGCCGTGTTCCCTTCCCACCCCTCTTTTTCCTGTGAGAAAAGACATTTGTCAGACCCTGAGGCCAAGCCAGGATGCTGGGCTTGGGGGTGGGGCCACGCTCCTGTCACTGCAGCAGGTGCTGGCTTCCTTCCTCCCCTCCCCCACCCCCTTCAGTGATCGGTGGGATGAAATTAATTGAGAAGGAGAGGTCAGCTTCCAAAGCTGTGTCTCAGCTTCCCCTGACACCAATTCTCTGGGACATAAAGCTAAGAGGAAGAAAAGTAGCCTTGTGTGGGTTTTGCTGTAAACTCGTGACGACATTTTGTACAAAGCCACAGCTTCAGGGTAACTCGTCTTAGTAGATGCTGACTGTCTTCAGGTTCTACTTCACCATCACCAACAAAGGGTGGGTGCACCTCACTCTGCAGCTTACCGTACCTCCTGTTTACGTGCAATGCTCGGTAAGGCTTCAAGTAAACAGTGTGTACATTACTTTCGGATAGACACAGACCAAAGGACCCAGTGGATAGAGTGGCA
The DNA here is from genome assembly GCA_021653895.1 of Mastomys natalensis. NCBI lineage: Eukaryota > Metazoa > Chordata > Mammalia > Rodentia > Muridae > Mastomys > Mastomys natalensis. The sequence goes on along the minus strand of JAJTUV010000325.1, from coordinate 660,543 downwards.
GAGCCCTCTTCAAATCTGGGCTTAGCTCCAGACCATGTACGTCCACTTGACATCTAGTCACCTCTCTGATAAGGCCAAGAGCATCCAAAGGTAGCTTTCCCAGAGCCTTGCTTCCTCATGAAAACAGTGTGTCACTAGCCTGGAAAACACACTCAGCAGATGGTTGGACACTCAGGAGTAAATGTAAGAATGCCAGATTTTCTCTACCACAAAACCTGAATATTCTCCTATACTGCTGCTACACACCAGGGTGAGGGGCTGTAAACTCAGTACCAGAAGGGGGTCCAGCAGTCAGAGGGCCTGCCTCTCCCTGAATGGCCAGCTGGTGGGTTCCCTACCTCTCCTCAAAGAGAGTCAGCTGTGGGCTAGTCTAGGTCCTGCTTGCAAAGTCCTCCATTGTAAGCATGCCCGAAATGTCTCTCTTAAACTGAGATCTGAATCATTTGGTTCAAAAGAAAAGCTCAGGGCTCATCATTAGCTGAGCTACAAACATCGCTGGCTATAAACACAGGGCGGAGAGAGAATGGAGTGCAAACTAATCTAAGTCCCATTCTGAAAGTCAGTGTATGTGTGTGTGTGTGTGTGTGTGTGTGTGTGTGTGTGTGTTCGTGAGTGTGTACATGTCTGCAAGTGTGTGAGTGTCTCTGTGTGTGTGTGCATGAGCGCGTGTGCCAGTATGTGTGTGTGCATGTGAATATGTGAATTGTGCATTTGTGTGCATGTGTATGTATGTGTGCATGTGTGAGTGTGTGTGTGAGTGTGTACGTGTGCATGTGTTCTTTGCAAAAAGACTTTGAGTGCAGTGTTTGGGCCTACTTGCCAATACTACCTATTTACTGGGCTTGGCTTAGAGAACTAGCTGTAGCATATGCAGAGCCGGTTAGTTCTAAGATCTGGTCTCCAGAAGAGCCAAATCATATAGACACTATTGTCATCCCAGATGAACCAGAAATAAAGAGGCTTACAAGCACGCCCAGCCTGCAGCCCGTGGGCTGAACCCACACTGGGATGGCTATGAGGGCTGCCCAAGGCAAAATCGGAAACTGACTTTAAACATCGGGTTTTTGTAACTCTGCTTTTGTGATTTAGTTACATCGTTCTCCACTTGGAGCCTCGGAGAGGTCAAGGCTGTGTTTCATAGTCTGAAGGTTGGACACACCTGAAGGGCATGGTAGAACTCTCTTCTGAAACCTGTCTTCTCCCTTTCAGCAGAAGATTGCAGCCAAATTTCTGCTCCCTTAGTTTCTTACTACTGTACAGAAGTATTGTCCCCAAGAGGACATCCTCCCATGGAAGAGGAGGCTGACCCATAGTGGAGATTTTACTCTCATTTTAGGTAAGACTCAGAGGACCCCTGGGTCATTCTGAACACAACCCTGAAGTTCATCATTTCTACCTGTGGGTCCAGGGTCCCTACGACAGTTTTGTTTTCATCCCATTTTCCTGCCTCAGATCTCACCTGCTCTTTGTGATTGGTCCTCCAATCACCACACGTAGGTACTAAAATGCACATCTTTAAGTGGTTAAACCTTTCCACTGGCTCCAGAATAAAATTCCTGCCAGATAAAATTTCAGAGTCTGTCTTTCCTCTCTGGGCCCATCTTCCTCATGGTCTGTTCTACCCCTGTATTATATATTTTTGGTGACTTTAGGCTTTGGGCTGGTCTTCCAAAGCTGACTCTTGTATGTTTCCAGCCAGGGTCCTGCAAAGAGAGCTCCCTGGTAGCTCAGATCAGGCAAGAAAAGTGCCTGCTGCTGCCCCAGCTCTCAACCAGCAGATCTGAAGCAGGCCCCCTGGGTCCCTGTACAGAACAGAGCAGCTGCCCCAGCCCTTCCTCCTTCAGGGCGAGGATGAGAGGCTTGAACTACTGGCCAGGTCAAGCACAGTGAGCCAGAGGTCAGCGACTTGTGCCTCTGCTGGTCCACACAAAGGGAGCTTCTCTGCTTAATCCCCAGGGCTGCAGGGTAAACATTTAGAAAGAGAAGTTTGTCCATAGAGGGCCAGCCTTTGTCTCCTTATCCCACTAAAAGATGGTCCAATGAAGGACTGTCACAATTCGATGGGGAGAACAGGAAACAGCCACAGCCAGACCGATGCAGTGGCCTAAATAATGGAAGTGACCCAGCATTGTGGAGGGCTGAACCAACAGCCAGAACGAGGCACCCCACGCAGGGTTGAAGCACCCCACGCAGGGTTGAGGCACCCCACGCAGGGAGCCCTGCACACGGCATGTGAAGTCCTCATTCGACTCTCACACAAGGGCTGGGAATTGTGCCCAGAACAATTTCCATGCCTTTATTTCTAAAAGCAAATATCCCCCAGGCTCCAGAGGACAGAGAGGGCTCTGTGCCCAGCCCCAGCTCTGGCCCAGCCCCCTCTCTAGCCTGCTTGTCTCTTTCCAGTTACTCTGTCTCCTAAACAAGTACAGGGCCCTTCCCTCCCTGTGGGCCGCTGACTCTTCTCCATCCTGAGTGCACAGCAAGGGCATTCAGATCTGCTTCTCCCTTTTAAGCTTGAGATCATTCTGATCTCTTCAGAGACATGAAGATTTACAACTTGGGAGGCTGGAGCACCATGATCTCAGCTCTTAGAAATAAAAGGGGAACAGTGGTGGCGCACGCCTTTAATCCCAGCACTTGGGAGGCAGAGACAGGTGGATTTCTGAGTTAGAGGCCAGCCTGGTCTATAGAATGAGTTCCAGGACAGTCAGGGATACACAGAGAAACCCTGTCTCGAAAAAACCAAAATAATAATAATAATAATAAAATAAAAATTAAAAAATAAAAGGGGAGTGGTGGAGGGGTGGTTCAGTGGTTAAGAGCATTCATCTCTGCTCTTGCAGAGGACCTGGGTTCAGGTCCCAGAAACCATGTGGCTGCCCCCAACTCTCTGTAACTCCAGTTCTAGAGGGTTTAACATCCTCCTCCAGCCAGCTTGAGCTCCTGGCACACACATACATACAAGCAGAACATTCATACACATAAAATAAATACATCTTTAAAAGATAAAGTTGACGTTTTAAAAGATTTGTTTGAGAGACAGCAGATTATGTCTACTGACACTGGGAAGAAGGGATTCTTCCTGTTCTTCCCTGGCCTCCTTCTTGGTGAAGGCCAGTGCTGACTGGTGAATATCAGAGGGAAATAGAACAGAAAAGGGAGCAGGTTCCAAATCCTGAGAGGCCAGTCAGCCAAAGTGAGTCACCTCTCTAAGCAAGCTCTGGTTGGCCTTGACTCACCAACAATGAAGAGGAGTGCTGGGGAGTGTCCGAACCTCTAGAGCCTCCCCTTGGACCTCCAGGTAGCAAAGGTCCTGTGTCGAAAGAAGCAAGCCCGAGTCCAACACACTTTATGTTATAAACATTCAGCAAACCCCTCTTAGCATCTGTAGGCTACTTTGTTTTCTGTTGTGTGTGGGCCGATTTTGTTTTTGGTAGCCCAACATCTGTTTGTTGTCTGGTCTTTCTATTTTACTTTGTCTTTTTCTCTCTCTTTCTTTCTTTCTTTCTTTTCTTTTTTTTTTTTTTTTTTTTTTTTTTTTTTTTTTTTGATAAGGTCTCATGTAGCCCAGGTTGGCCTAGAATTTCTTAAGGAGCTAAGGCTGGCCTTGAACTCCTAAGTCCAGACTCAAGACTATCACTGCAAGGGTTAGCCATTGACTGTGGCAGATATATTCCAAGTCCCCTGCATCAAGAGCATGGAGGACACTTGACTCTACCTCCCAAGTGCTGGGATCTCAGCCATCTGTCACCAGACCCAGCTTATTTTGAGAAAGGATCTAACTGAGCAGCCCATTGCAACCTCCAGCTCATGGCTTTGATTTCCCTTCCTCCACTGTGTTGTTTCCTGCTACGTATATCAGGCCTTGGAAGTTGTGGCTTCTAATTTCCTAAAGCAAGGCCACCTAACAGAATAGCACTATAGACCATCTGATGTCCTGGAGACCTATATCCCAGTGCAGAGACACAAGGTGGGAGGGGGCTCCAGAGCTGCTGTGCCAGTTCTATCTCTACTCAAGAACTCACAAGTTTCCTAGCTCTCTGGAACAGTTGATTGGGTCTCTAGCCCAGCCAGTGTCCATTTATACCCCATGGACTATATGACCATTAAAACAGCCCTTCCATTTACTTTGGAGTAATTGCTGCTAGCTGGTTACTTTGTAGAGTGTGTAAAATAAGTCTTAGAGTCAATATCCCCTCAATGAAGAGTCAGTGACAACCAGACAACCAGATACAACCAGGTCAACTTGTACATAAGACTTGTCACTTCAGATGATCACATACAAGTGCTCACTGTAAGGCCAGTAAGGAGCATGGAGAGGCCACCTCCTCACTTTTTCTTAATCCCACAGCCTTCTGAAGTGGCCCTACTCTGGGCTTTACAGCATCTTCTTTCACAGCTATTTGGTGGTCTTAGGATCCCCCAAGCACCCAGGAGCAGAGGGCACTTCCAAGGGCCTTCCCTGGGTTCCCCTTGGCTGCCTCGCTGACAAGTTAGGAAATGACTTGTTAGGCTTTTATCCACCTTTTCAGTGTTATGCTGCCTGCCCCCTTCACTGCCGGTGACCCTAACTAGGCTGACTCTGCCTCAGTTAAGTGGTCCCTAATTACCAGGACCAAAGACCCGGGAGGCACCTGGCCGGCGGCATGCTCACCTGCAGCGCTCTAAAATCTGGGTGGGCGGTGGACATCGAAGCAGTCCCCACCCAGATGCAGGAGAGGCGGGAGGCCCAGCTTTCCACCTGTCAATCACTGAGCAGCAGCTGCGCTCTGCGTAGCTGCTTCGCACTGCTCCTTGGAGGGAGATAAACATCATGGAGAAATCCAATCCAGCGCGGCTTCAGAGATAAACAGATGTGCAGGGCGCCACAGCTCAGGAGATAACGCCCCCTCCCCGCCCCACGAGCCTGCTCAGCCCTGCACCTGCCCCAGGCGAACAGGATGAGCCTCTTGGGAGGCGAGCTGCGTCCCTCAACTCCGAGAAAGGGTCTCAAGAGCTGCGGGTGAAGTTGGGGTTAGAACAGAAAGAAACTGCATTTCTAACAAATTCAGTAGACTGCACAGGGACATTGGCATGAACTACTAGCGTTCGAATCCTGACTCTGCACTGTTGGCCAGACAACAGCAACTCAAGGTGGCGTGCTCATCACCAGGTCATGACTACTCCAAAGCCCCTCTCTGAGCCGTTAAATCTGGACTGGTGTTAAGATGTACCACTTGCTCTTAATCTGGGTTTGGGCTAGATAAAACTGATAGATAGCCAGATAAAACTTTGAGTCTGATAAAGCCATCGGTGACACTGGAAAGCGAAACCATTTTGGGAGAACGAGGCAGATGCAAGATATTAGGCATGAGGAGAAATATCTGGAAAGGATTCTTCCTACTCAGAATATTCCTCCCAGACTCTATTCCCCTGATGCTGAGAAACACTTCTGGCGTAGTGAAAAAGAACCGTGGTAAAGTTTATCGAAGCCCGAACCTTCCCTGAAGCCTCAGACCCTTTTATTGGTGAGACCCTCGTGTTTTCTCTAGTCCTACCGAACTGAATGGACTATTTGCTTAAGTATGAAGACTTGATGCATCTGACTGTGCCTGTGGTGTTGCCAGATTCCTGTCCCCAAGGCCGGAAGTTTTCTTGCATGAGGCCAACTGGAAAGAAGGGCGGGGTGGGGGGGGCGGTTTAAGCTAGAAATGATGACTACTGGGCCACACTTGGGGCACACCAGCTGAATCTCCATCTGTTCTGTTCTCCCCCATCTCCCTCCCTCCTCCCCCTTTCTCTTTTTCCCCTCCCCTCTCCCCTCTCTCTTTTACTGGCAGGTCTTTCTTCTCTGCTCTGAAGCCCAGAGGTTTCCACATCGGCTTCCGTAGGATCAAGATGTGCTACTCCTCCTAAACCAGAATTCTCTGCTAGAGGTTAGAAGGGTTAGAAGATGCCAGACCCTAAGCAACAGCTATCCCTGGATCTACCAAGTAAGCTAGTCTCCGAACACCCCCCACACACAAGGGGCCCAGCAGGGAGCACTCTGGCTCGCTCTCCTCGCGGAAAGGAGCGCACGCGGAGTGCAGTGACACCCGTTGCACACACCAATTGCAAGTTTACTACTCCTGGTTCTTGCAGAAGTGTGATCCCACTCTGTTCTGGTATGGCGGGAGCTTGCCCTTTCGTGCTAGCGTGATCATTAACGCTAGCTAGCTAGCTAGGCCTTTGTGGACCTGAAAAGATCCGAGGCCTCTCGGGACGCCTCCCACTACAATAGTTGCTCCACGGTCTCCTCCAGCCCGAGGTGTGGCGTCCCCAGAGCCATTGCACCCTCCGGCTGGTCCTCAACGCAGCTGGAGTACATGGCCCAAGCTGCAGAACCACGGCCGCCCCCTAGTCCCTGTGGTCACAGGCTCTATCTGCCCCCACCCTCTTCCAGCCAATGTGAAAAAATGCGAGCGGACCCTTTCCCTCTACTCTGAGGACGTTGGACTGGGAATAAAGTGCTATTGAGGCCGGAAGAGGCCGCCTCTGTCTGCAGAGCTTTGTGCGATGTTTTCGGAGACATTTGCATCTGTTTGCGCTTGGGTAAACGGCGCTAATAGCTCGGCCGGCCGCAGAAAGCCAAGAGATTGTTCGGTGTCTCCCTCCCCCTCCGGGCTCTGGCCCCGTGCTGGCCGATCTGTGAGGCGCACCACCGGTGCACAGCCGAGGACTGCCAACCCCGTCCGGTTCAAAGATTGGGCGCCCTCGCTCTCGGCCCACTTTTAAACAATTGACTTTAACAATGCAATTTTAAGCAGAAAATCGTCTAACTAGATTAAGCCTACATGGCACTTAACCCCCCCCCCCAAAAAAAAAAGAAAAACCGGGGGTGAGACGTGTCTGCGTCCACAGAGGAGTGCGGTGCCTAACAGGATAGAAAGTGTGAAATGCATGCAGAGGTGGAACGGCCGGCAGGTGCCGGGCCTCCCTCCGGCCGACCGGGGCTGGACAGCTCGTCTCGCCCCAGTCCTAGGGCTGCAGACCGGACGCAGCTCCCTAGGGAGCAGGAGTGTGGGGCTGGGGGCCCATCCCAGCGACCCCCGACGTGCTCCGCTCGCCCGGTCTGCAGGCTCAGCTCTCCTGGAGCGGCAGCATCCTGCCCACCCCTAGTGGGGAGGGCACAGGGCAAGGCTAGTGAAGAAGGAACGCCCTCTCCACTCGCGAGACTGAGCAGACAGGCTCTTTTAATGGGATCGAAATCAAAGTCAGGCCTTAGAAAACTCCATTGCTATGGTAGCAAAGTTCCCCTGAAAGCGACAAAGCCTGGAGTCGCCCCCACCCCTTCCCAAGCCTTGCCCTCGTTCCCCTCCCCACCTCCACCCCACCCGGCGCTGCCTGGAGCCACGCTCGGAGCGCGCTCGGACGGGTTAATCACTGCAAAAACAAAGACATGAAAGACTCCAATTGGAGAGCCCTCCACTGCCTCCTCCCGGGCCAGGGGGAGGGGAGCGCCACACTGATGGAGTTCCCCCACCCATCCCAAGAAGGCGCTGCGGCCTCAGTCGGGTGGGAGTCCCATCCCACCATCCCCAGGCGACGCCGCCCACACAATCTGGCACCTCCCGGAGGACTGCTGGAGGTCGGCAGAGGGGGATAGAGGGGATCAGGCGGTCTCCTACCCAACCCCACCCACCGCCACAACCCCACAAAACAGAAACACAAAGCCCCGGGATTTTTCTCGGAGGCTTTATGGAAATGTTTAAAACTGAAGAAAATTTTCTAAAATCTTTTTAAAAAAGAACACACACAATTCAAATTAATCGGCGTTTAAGGAAATAATTGTAGTGTAAGACTGTGTAATAGTCAGATGTAAACCCACCCACTCCTAGAGCGCTATATAAGTCTGTGTAATGTGGGATCTAAACTTATATGTATGCACATATTTAATATGATGTGAGACTTAAAGACCTAAATTACCTTTAGAGGTTTTCCTTTAAACATCTCCTTGGAATTCAGGGGTCCGCTTTCCAAGCCCTCTGAGGAAGATGAGCAGGGCCCTTATGCCTTGGAGATTTTGATGGGAGCAGGGCAGGGGCTTGTCTGTTCACAGACCGTGAAGGGACTATCTCCGGCTAGTGGTCCCTCCCCTTGATTTCTACCTTGAGAGAATGTGGTAATAACAGAAGAGGTTACAACCAGACCCGTCTGGGGAAGACCCAGGAGTATTCTGAGGAGAATTTGGGCAAGCATAGGGAAGACTGCTAGCTTCTGGTGGTTGAGTCTGAGGACAGCCTGACCAATTCACAGGGCAGTTAGACGTTGCTTTGTTTGTTTGTTTGTTTGTTTGTTTGTTGTTTTGTATGTTTGTTTTAAGCTTGTAGGAATAGTCAGAACTATTCCAGTACCCAGAATTATCTAAATCCAAGTCAGGCATTATCCAAACCATTCTTTTCTTATTGCTACTCTCCTTGTCGAGCAGAGCCTTCCTCATCCCCACCCTGCCTTCTTTCTCAAAATCCTTCTGCGAGTTCCTGATGGAGTTTAGAGTCCTTGCTGGGCATGGCGGTGCACATCTTTAATCTTAGCCCTCATAGGCAGAAGCAGACAGTGTTAGCATTCTGTCTAAACTCTACTCCACAGTTACCTGGCAACAGCCAGGTAGGCCTGGCCCACTATAAAAGGGGCTGCTTGCCCCCTCCTCACTCTCTTGGTGTGTTGATCTCTTGCCTTCTTGCTCCCCTCTCTGTCCTTCCCCCTTCCCCCTTCATTTCTCCCTCTCTCCACATGCTCATGGTGGCCTCTACTTCTCTCTCTCTTTCTCTTTCTCTTTCTCTTTCTCTTTCTCTCTTTCTCCCTCTTCCCTCCCTCTCTCTCTGCTTCTACTACCCACTCAACTCCCCTCCCCATGCCCTGAATAAACTCTATTCTATACTATACTGTCGTTTTTTACTGTCCTGTGGCTGGTCCCTCAGTGGGAAAGGATGCCTCGGCATGGGCCCGCTGAGACATCCCCTTCCCCCATACTTCACCACACCCCCATAGTACATATTCCCTATCTCTTTATCTTTTTATAAACACATCAGGCAGCTCTGACTTCCCAAGGCTAGCCTGCTCTATAGTGAGTTCCAGGACAGCCAGGGCTACACAAAGAAACCCTGTCTCAAAAACCAAAACCACCCCCCCAATGACCTTGAGTCAAGGTGACTTGTGTTCTAGGGTCTCAGAGTTTGCAGCCCTCAGTTATCCACATGGTCAAGAATAAGGAACAGACCGTGGGGCCGGGGAGGTGGCTCAGTAGTTAAGAGCTGGTTTTGATCTTGCAGAGGACACTGGTTGGCTCCAGCACACAGCCTGCTTGTTGTGCTCGTTCAGATATGCAGGCAAAGTATACACACAAAAGCAAATGTTTTAAAGAATATTCGTTAGTTCTTTTCCTCTGAGGCCCAGCATCCTAGCATGATATTAAGGTATCCCTGAAAAGCTCTGGCAGTGCTAAGTAGAGACGTAGGCAAGAAAGCCCTACTCTCAGGTTGGCTGATTCCTGTTGGGTGTCTCGGGCCTGAATATGCCTGAATCAGGCACTGGCGTCAGCTTTATTTCCGCAAACGAAAGTCTGTTTTGGGTCACCCAGGATAAGTAGCTTTGTCATGGCAATGATTTAAACTGGGGCCTGCAGGATGACCCAGAGACAAGGTCCCCAGAGACAGCACATCCAGGCAGAGGCTCCTCCTCTCTTCCCACTAGCCCCTCAGGGAGCAGCCACCTACCCTGTTCTCTCAACCATCTCTGATGTGAGAGGCAACATCATAAGCCCCGCCCCTTCCACTTAGTCTCAAACCTCCAGAAAAGAGACTGTCCCACTGGGCTAAGACCTAGGCCTCTCTGCTCAGGTGGACATGCAGACAAAGTAATAGTTCCTTCTGCCTCCAAGGTCTGCCTTTCTTTGTGTATCTCTCCAGTTCTTTCTCCTTCACAGAAACACGGCATGGACTTCTGAGCTTTTGAGCCCAGTCACAAGAACCAGGCCATTTCAATACTCAGGGGCTGGAGAGATGGCTCAGCGGTTAAGAGCACTGACTGCTCTTCCATGAAGCCCTGAGTTCAATTCCCAGCATCCACATGATGGCTCACAACCATCTGTAATGGGCCTGATGCCCTCTTCTGGTGAGCACCCCTGCTCTAAGGAACTATTGATAGGGTGGAATGCTACAAACTATAAACTACTGGCCCCTGCATTTGAGAAAAAGGTTTCTCAGTAGAACCCTCATCCCCTCCAGAGCTTGGGAGAATGTAGCAGAGACCCCTCCTCAGCCAGCAAACACCTTAGACAATGTTTCTTCTTGCTGTTTGTACAGCATCTGTCAAGCTTTTCATTTTGGGGACAAGATTTTACTCTTGTCCCAGCTGGAATTTACTATGTAGCACAGGATTCCTCCATTCATGGCAATCCTTCTGCATCCACATCCTGAATACTGAGACTACAGAATACGCTCCCACCACTGCCAGCACACACACACACACACACACACACACACACACACACACACAGTCGGCTAGTTAAGCCTTTGTTGTGTTTCAAATACTCTACCAAGTAGGCTTATCTCATCCATACATCAGTATGAGTCCGACATACAGAAGGAGGGCCAGCAGGCAGGCACAGGGAACTAAGCACGAGCCAGACAATGCAGCCTGGGATTGTCTCTCATTCCTCCTGATTCCAGAACCATGCCTTCCAGCACCAGGGAGTTCCTTGGTCATGGCAATGGGGGTTTCTGGTGTCCTTTCCTCTGGCCAGCTGCCTCTTTCTAACTTGCTTAGATAAGAAAAGACAGTCTTCAAGAGTCTCTGGCCTTAACTCAAGTACCTGGGAGTGGTGGTTTGAATGTCTCTGCCTGGAAACACAGACCCCTGAAGAAGGAGGGAGGCTTGTTCCTATGATGCTCACCAAAGTACAATCACCCACAGGCTCCATGTATCCCTCTTGTGCAAGCTATACGTGGCTGACTAACGCGGGAAAGACAGCATCCTGACTGGCTCCTGTTAGCCTTTCCATTGGCCTAAGGCAGGGAGGCAAAAGAAAGCCCAGTCTTCTGCCCAGTTTGACTTCTATTGTTGTGGTAAAGACTTGGACAAAAGAGGGGAGAAGGAGAGGGTTTATTGTATCTCACAGTTCCTCACTGAGAGAAGTCAAAGCAGGAACCTGGAGGCAGGAGCTGAAGCAAGGGTCACTGGAGGAACGCTCCCACAGATGTGTCTACAGGCCAATCGGATGACATTTCCTCACTTGAGGCTCCTTCATCCCAAGTGATTCTAGCCTTTGCCAAGTTGACAAAAAGCTAACCAGCATACAGTCCTGTTCCCCTTGGGAGCTCCTATCTTGATTAACCTTGATTGGGCTTAATGAATCAGGCAGCTCAGAGCCAATCACCCAACACGGTAGCCTCTCTGGCAGTAGAGAGGAGGAGTGAAAGGCTAAGCTTGGGGAGCACACCCCTCCGTAGCCCCTAGCCACAGACCTGCAGGATCTATCCTGATCACCTAGATCTTCCCAGGAAAAACATGTGACAGGCCTTTCAGGCATCCTTGCAGTGGGTGGGTGGGGGGGGGAAACCCTTCTCTGTCTTGTCTAGCTGAACACTCTCTCACTGCCCAAAAGCAGAAGTGCATGGAAGGGCTCTGGCTGATTAAAGCCAGAGCCATGTGTCGCTAGTCAGCCCAAGCTGTTGTTGGAAATAAGAGGAAACTGTAGCTCTGAGCTCTGATAGCTTCAAACTAGAGCTGGCCTTAAAGCGAGACGCTGGGGTACATACAGGCCCTCCATGCCAGGAGGACAGTATGCCCTTGATAAATGGCTGACCACCATGGCTTGCGGGTGCTCCGCTGAGCTAGCTTTCAGGATGGAGCTTATGAGATACTTTTCTTGGGGCTGACAGGTGACCTTCAGAGGTGAAGGCTTAACCCCTCTTAACCTTTGACCTCTCACCATTGCTCTTCTCCTGGCTCCTTCTCTAGGCAAAGTAAGTGTACAAATCCTATCTCATTCTGCCCAGAAGCCACCTGGGCCAAGAGGTCCAGGAGAGCCCCCACACACTGAAGGATGGCTCTTGCTCAAGTGAAAGAAGTTGCAGAAAAGTCACTGTCACCTCAAATAGGACAACAGCTTCAGGAAAGAGAACCAGGGCCAGGCTCGGGCTTCCACAAAGAAGTCTTCTGCAGTCACTGGACCCAAGCCATTGACTGCTAATGTGCAAACCATTCCCCAAACCAAGAGAAATCACCCACAGCCTCACATCCCACCATCCTGCACTGTGGGAAGTGGCAGCCTCCTGCAGCAGCTCAAAACCAGCGAGCAGGCTCTCAGAGCTGGGGACTTCCCTACTTGAAAGAACAACAGCTCTCAAGTGCAGACTGGAGCCGCTCTTTCAATGGCCCCCTTGTTATGCTAATGAAAGAGTCCTCTCTGCTCCTCTCTAAAAGTCCTCCCCATGCCTAGGCATGCAAGTGTGTAAGGTCCTTGTGTCTGTGTGTGCAAGCGTGTAAGGGTCAACAGGGATCTTGGAAACAGAAGGCTTGGGTTCCTGGGCTTCCGAGAGGACGTGCTGGGGGGGAGGGTGTGTTCTGACCTCTTGCTGATTTAAATGTCCTTGCAAGGGGCACCTACCCTCTCAGAAGGACCCCCAAGAATAGGGCTGCCAGGCAGGCAAAAATCTTTCCCACTTTACAGGATGAGGCATCTCAGACCTCATTGAATAAAACAAGTCCCTCAAGTCAGATTCTAGAAACTAACCTCACCCGTTTGTCCAATGGAGAGAATAGGGGGACCATTGTGGGGAGGTCTTGGCACAGGGCCTGCCACATAGCAAAGGACCTCTCTGCAGAAGCTTCTCACAACTCAGAACACAGAGGCAGGGGGAGGGGATGGGGGTGGGGGCGGGCTTAGAACAGTGGTCCTGGGGAGCCCCAGAATGCAAAGTCAGCTGATGCAAAGTGGCCTTCTATGGATAGGTGCCTAATATAGGCTGCTTCCTTCTGTGAGTCAATCCTGGGGTTCTCCACCCAAGCCAAGGCCCCACAAATTCAGCTCGCTTTGCCGTGCGTGGCAGACCCCTCATGTCACAGATCCTTCAGTGACTCGGTCTCCACACGTCAGTCTCATCTGTCCAATGGGCGTGGCAACCCTCCTCACAGACATGGCTACACACACATCAGGAGGTTCCACCCAAGGCCAGGTTCCTCTGTAAAGCTTTGTTCAATGTTAGCCAACAGTCACATGCTCATTTGTCTGTCCAGCCTGCTGGAATCCTGGTGAAGGTGACTCTCCAAGGGCAGGCCCTAAAGGAGTCCAGAGAAATGGGACCTCTCTGGCATCCTCCTAGAAGAGAAGACCACTGAAAAAAGTCCTCTCATTACCCCCCCCCCGTGTTTTTCCACCTCATGTCTACCCTCCCACTCCAAGTCCCATAACTGTCTTCTCACAGGCGATAATGGTTCCTCTCCTAGTAACTATACCCAGTGAGAAGATTAAGCTGGGTGTCACCTGTGCCCTGACTCTTTACCTTTGGGGCCACACAGGGGCAGGATGGTTTCACAGAGCTAAGAGATGGCTGTTGCCTTGGGGAAGAGAAAGCTCTCAAGAGCAGGCCACTGATCTCAAAGGGAAATAATGGGATTTTCTGGGATTCACACTGATCCCCCAAAGGAGAAAGGCCTCTGTTTGCCTTTTTTAAGCCGCCAAACAAGGAACTAAAACCTCTTTGAGCCCGGAGTCCTTTCTGAAGTCCTCATTATCCCCAGGGGCACCGGGAGAACACTGGGTGCCTGTCCCACCACGCTGAGAAGCTTTCCTTCAGCCATAGGCCTCCCTGGTTTCCCAGTGACCCATATGCTGCTAGACCACAGTCAGGAGTTCCTAGCTGACCTGAGAGACCTGTGCCCTTCACCTGCCTGGGGATGTACTCCCCCACACACAAGGCTAGACCAAGGACAACAGCCAAGTAGTCATCCCAGAGAGTCACAAACAGTAGGTAACTGCTCTTTGTTCCGGAGCAGACAGCAGGCTCTGTTTCCCTGTCCTCCTGGCCTCAGCTCTGGGGTTCTGGGGATCTGGTAGCAAAAATCAGGCCTGGCCTGAAGAGCTGGCTACACCTCCAGGTTCCAAGTGATGTCAGTGACCTTCAGCTATCACTATTTGAGCTGTCCTGCTTAAAGCCACACTCCAGATCCAGCTGTTGTCCATTACTCTCCTACCCCCCAAAACCTTACAGACACTCACACATACCCGTGCTTGCCTGGTCCCACACCCATCTACGCTTAGGCCCAGACTTCTGCCTGGCCTGGTTCTCAGTCACCTCTGTTACAATTGCTTCCTCCACCCTGGGCACCCATGCCCAAATCAAGCGCTAATCTCATCTTCCCTCACTCCCCCCCACCCCAACCCATCCTCAGCCCAACAACCAGAGAGGCTTCTCTTCCCCTCCCTCTCCACTCCTCTGTGATTTCAGATTTCACTTCCTAACATGTCAGGGTCTCCCCACTACCCTGAGAATGTGACTTACAGGTCCCCCCATCTCAGAGCACCCCTACCATGAGAAGCAGACACGTGAGTGCCCACGATGTGCACACACATGCAGGCATGCTTCTGGACTGCAGCCCTTTTTTCGGTACACATTCCCTCAGACTAGCCTTTCCCTCATCTATGAACTATCTGCGCCGATCCATTTTTAAAAAATATTTTATATTTATTTATTTTTATAATATGAATGTTTTGCCTACTTGTATGTATGTGCACCGATGTGTGAGCCTGGTACCCAAGAAGATCAAAAGAGGGTGCCAAATGCTCTGGAACTGTAGTTATGGATAGTTGCAAGCCACTATGTAGGTGCTAGGAACCAAACCTGGGTTCTCTACAAGAGCAACAAGCGCTATTAACCTCTGAGCCATCATCTCTCAAGGCCCTATATCATTTTCTTCCTCCTCTTCTTCCTCCTCCTCCTCCTTTTTTGAGATTTACTTCATTTTATTTTATGCATGACTGTTTTGCCTGAGTATATGTGTTGTACAACATGAATGGTTGGTGCCTTGGAAGGTCAGACAGTGGATCCGTTAGAATTGGAGTTAAGAATGTCTGCGAACCATTGTGTGGGTGCTGGGAATCAAATCCAGTTTTTTTTTTTTTTACAAGAGCAACAAGTGTTCTTGAACCATTGAACCATCTCTATAGCCTCACCCATCTATCTTTAAGATATCTAGGGTAGTTGGATGACAAGATGCATGCCTTTAGTCTCAGGAGGCAAAGGATAGATAGATCTTTGTGAGTTTGAGGCCAATCTGGTTTGCATAGGAAGTTCCAGGGCCAGCCATGGCTACACAGTGAGACCCGTCTCAAAACAAACAAACAACAAACAAACAGCAAACTCCTCATGAAGCCACCACCACCATCAACAACACTTTTAGGATGGAAAGAAACACTTCAGGAAAGTCCCCAGTTACTACCACCACCTTGTGTTACGGGAGTTACTTGTCTCGGCGGAGGCTGCTGGTTGTCTCCTCTCTAACAGTAACGGAATTTCTAGCTGGGTAAACTGTCAAGAGAAGAACTCCATTGTCCGGTCTCTGCTGTGCTCTGTTCTGACCCATGCAGTATAAACCAAGGGGGCTACTTGCAGCTACTTCCAGGAAACCCTTCAGAGGGCCATAGCATGCTCTCTGCCTCTTCTTCATCTCTTCTTTCTCCCTGCTGTGGGAGCAGTGCCACCGGCTTAGATGATGAGGGAAAGTCACAGGCTAGAAATGGGGGAAACTTGGTCCTGTGAGTCTCATGAAGCAGAGAGGCCATGATTCTTGTTTGTTTTTTATATATATATATATATATATAAGTGGCTTTGTCTTCAGGCACACCAGAAGAGGGCATCAGATCCCATTACAGATGGTCACGAGCCACCATGCAGTTGCTGGGAACTGAACTCAAAACCTACGGAAGAGAAGCCAGTGATCTTAACTACTGAGTCATTTTCTCAGCCCTGAAACCAATCAAACTTTACTTTTTGCAAACATTTGTTTGGGGATTATTTTTTTCTCCAAATAGTGCATTCTCTCTTTACCCCAGGTCTAATTCTATAACTGAAGGCATCTCACATTATGTCATGTTGCTTTCAATGGGTCTTCTTGTCTGGGAGACTGAGAGCTGCCTGAGAGACTGTCTAAGTCAACATTGTATCCAAAGAGCCTTGAGCAGGGTAGGCATTTAATTATAGATGAATGGTGATTTTTAACAGGCTAATGTGAGACTGACGTACAGATAATTCTAAGAACAGTTCTTAGACATTAAGGCACTACCAGCCAGGATCTGCACACTGGCCTGTTTTCTGGCATGCATAGACACTATTTCTGTACCTTCTGTCACAGTTAGCTTCCCTTGCCTCCAGCCATCCCCTGCCATACGCACTACCTAGCTCATTCCATCAGGGCTGTGGGGCTTGGTCACTCGGAGAGTTGGCTCTCCCAGTATAACATACCGTTGTTGAAGATGCCACGAATGACAGCTCAGGAACTGCCTCCTGGTGACATCTGAAGGTCACGTGGACGTACTAAATAGGACAGGGAAATGGTCATGATGTGGTGATGACCTTTGACCAAGGAAAGACAGAGCCAGGTGAAACATTCTTCTCTCCTCCAGACCATGAAGTTCTCACGGCCTCTGCCAAAGCCTTGCAGAGTGAGTGACTGACCATGCAGGACACTTAAAATACTCTCCCAATATCCATTCTCTCCCACATCCACACTTTCTCTTTTCTCCTGTCTTTCTGGACTAGGATGCTTTCGTACAATATTAGCACATCCATCTGTACCTCTCTTTTCTAAGGACACCTGTAGTGATCATACTTGGTAAATGAGAAGTCTCCTGTGGTCAGGGCACAAAGGAAAGCTGTGCTAACTTTCACATTCAATCAGAAGCCAGAAACAGGGTTACACAGCTACTGCAATTGTTTCTAGTTGGTACAGTATGCTGAGCTCACACTGAGGCCTGGGAATTGAATTTTTAGATGAGTGAGTTCAAGCAAGTGGCTTAGTCTCCCTGTGTCTGTTTCCTCACAAGTGGCTTGCATATAGGCGACTACCAAGAGTAACATACAGTGCAAGTTTGACCAGCATTAGTCATCGTCATCACTGTGAGATGACATCTCAGGAGAAGAGCCTAAACACCTTCCAAAGGGGCTCTGCTGACTTTGAACGTTAGTTGTCAGCAAGTAAAGCTGTTAACTTGGTTGCCTCTCAATAAACCAAGAAGCAACATTCAAATAAATTATAACAAAGACAATTCCAGCCATTCTTCCCTGGCAACTCCTGTGTGGTGTTGTTCCCAGGATTAGGTTATTTTAGCCAACCAAGCAAATGTGCAGGTCAGGGAACTGAAGGACCTCATTGGTTTCCATGGTACACAGGTGTTGGTAGATAGTTGAATATACTAAAAATAAGTGCTCCCTTTAGTCTACCACTTTGTTTCTAGAAAGATGTCCTAAGGTGTGCCCTCACACACGCAAACTGAATGTGTAAGTGATATTCGCCCCCCCGCCCCCCGCTGGCATTGGGCCTTTGATTCCATTCCAAGATCTTTGCAGTAATCAGTGAGAAATCTGCAATTTCTCTTTGCTGAGACTGTTTAGTTGATAAAATATGAAGGTGGACTAGATGGGGACCATCTCATTTATACACATTCTTCATTCAAAGATAAGAACAGAGAAGACAAAAAGCTAAGAAACAAAGATGGAGGGAGAGAAGGAAGGAGGGAGGGAAGGAAGGAGAGAGGGAGGGAGGGAGGGAGGGAAGGAGGGAGGGAGGGAGGGAAGGAGGGAGGGAAAGAGGGAGGGAAGAAAGGGCTTAAGCCAAAGCTGGGGAATGTAAATCCAATCTAGGGAAGGGAGCTTTTAAAGCCACAGCCCAGCAGAGCAGTTCCTAGACTCAGCTGATGTGCCAGCCCATGACACAAGTGCTGAGTGCTTGTAGTGGCTTCTCAGAAGGAGCCAAGGCATTCAGAGCAGCAAGCCCAGGGGATGGAAACCTGAGTCAAAGACCATGAAGGCCTTGAAGGAGGAGAGATGCTGAACACTGGGTCTCTGACCAAGGCTGGCTCTGAGAACCTGTGTGGAGCAGCTCACAGGTGCCTTGATTCATGGGCAGGAAGAACAGGCACTAACACTTAACAAACAAGAAAATGAGGCCAGAAAGAAGTCATTTACTGAAAGTCACTCAGCTAGTGAGAGATGAAAGCAGACTATGACCCTCTGCTCTCTTCCAGAGCTTCACCAAGCCAGCTTTGCCCCAGGATGGAGCTGCAAGGGACACACAGGGCAAGGGGTTTGTGTCTGAAGACAGGTTTGCTCCAGGGCTGTCCATTTCTGTGCTTCTCAAGTTCTAGCTGTTCATCTCTGCCTTGGTGCCTGACCAGAGACAGGGGAGGGGCACCAGACAGGGGACAGGGTACCAGGCAGGGCTCTGAGGGGCTGATTGGTTATCCCATGGTGTGTGAGCAGAAGAGTCACAGGAAAGATGTGCTCTTGATCATCAACATGGAGAATGGTCCAGAGACTGGAGCCGGTGTTGCCTGGTGGCTGGTGGGCAGGATGAGGCAAATGGAGAAACTTTGGCCCTGGCCCACCTCCTTGTCACTAAGGCTGCACTCTGCCTATGACCCAGCCCCCCACACACCACCACCACCACCACCACCACCACCACCACCACCCATCACCAATTCAGTGCTAATCAGTTTAGGAAGGCTCCGGAGGGCAAGACTCTCATTTTCCTGCTGTAGCAAATTAACACTTCAATTAAAAGACAGGCAAGCCAGCCCTGACATCTACTCTCTTCTACCCTGCAAAGAGTTAATTAAGATATGGGGACATTGAGGGGGTGGAGTGACTTTGGCAAGTCTCACCTTGAACTGACCACCTTGGTCAGCCTAGTGTTTCTAACTCAATCTGGAACTCAAGACCACAGACTCTTATGTAACCTAACTGGCTTCCAATTCCTATATAGTTAAGGCTAGCCTTAAACTCCTGATTCTCCTGTCTCTACCATCCAAGGGCTAGGATTATAGGTGTGCATCATCACCGGTGGCTTGGACTGTGCCCTTTTCACACATTCCGAAGAGTGTTGAGTGTTCAGTAGGCTGTGACAGCAACGCAGCAGAGGTGAAGCTGAGCAGATTTTCAAACGATGTGGTGTCAAACCAGGAACTATGGGGTAGGGGAGGGCGCCACAGAAGATAAGGAGATATAGGAGGACCGCATGGATCTTTTTCTTTAATTATGTGTGGGTGTGCTGGGTTGAGGGGTATGCGTGTGTGTCTGTGTGTGCTTGTATGTGTGTGGGTGTGTACTTGTGTGCATGTGTGTGTTGGTTTGTTTGTTTACTGAGGATTTCAATTAAAATAAAAGTTTGAGATAAGCTCCCTCCCCACACACAACTCTTCAGCAACAAAGAGGCACCCATGTCTGCCACAGATCGGCATGCTCCCACGTGCAGAGGTGTCTGTCTGTAAGATACATAGCTGTTCCTCCCAGTCATTGCTCCTAAAAGAGCAAGGCCACACAAACCGGAAGCTATGGCCCCCATCCCATCAACAGACTGGTTAAAGGGTGTGGCCAGCAACTGTGGGGTACAGCACATGGTACAGGCCATTCCTGACCTTAGGTGAGGGTAGGGTTTGGAAAAAGGGACCACAAAAAAGGGACCACAAAAGAAACCAGTTGCTGCGTGTGCAAAGGTCGGGCCTATAGCTCTACCTTAAGCCTCCACCACCATCAGAAATTGGGCTCGAAAAGTGATCAACAACCATATACCTTCCTAGAACTCTGGGGCCTATAGGGAAGAAAGGGGAGCGGGGGCCAGGAGGGGCCTTAGCCAGCAGGCAGCAGAGCAGAGGGACATCCAGGGTAGGACAGGGTGGGGCAGCCAGAAGGCTGCCTTATCCAGTGCCAAATTCCCTAAACCTTGCAAACCAAGCCATCCCTGCCCTCTGTGCTTGGAAATCCCTTTGAGCTGGAGAGGGCACATGGGGGTCAGAGAGTGATGAGCCCTGGCCCCAGCACCGTTTGAAATCCTGGGCCAGGGGCGAGGCCTTCGAGGTGGGGTCGCCACCTCCAGGGCAGCGGCGTCCTCCGGCCGGTTGCTAGGGCCCCTCTTCCGAGGCATCAGGTTATAGGGCCGCGTGGAGCAGCCCATCTGCCGGCTCACTTCTCACTTTCCCCCCTAAGGCTGCCTGTGACCCGGCTCCCCAGGCTCTGGCCCGGGTGTAAAAGTGGCGGGGGGCCTTTATTCCCACCGAGCCCCTTCTCAGCAGCTCGGTCGGCCAAACTGCTCTTGGATTACATTTTGATGAGTTTTCAATTTAGGCTCCACAGACAAGGGAGGGGAGGGGCGGGGGCGAGGGCGGGGGCGGGGCGGGCGGAATAAATGCAACAGATGGGCCCAATTGTACCGCCTAGGCAAATGAAGGAAGACATCTGTAGCTCCCGAATACTGGTGGTCTGAAACGCAATTAGCCCTCTGTGAAAGGGGCCCCTCGCAGCCCCCTCGGCCAATCCCCTCCGAGGCACTGCTCACGTTACAATGGCCTTGACCACAATCCATTGAGCAGAAAAAGGAAAAAAGAAAAGAAAAGAAAAGAAAGAAAGATTAATCCAGGAGTTGCTGGGCGGTGGGGCTGCAAGTGGGTTGCCATGCGGTGAGGAGAGGGACTTGGATTTCTGCGTTTTCACGGTCTCCTTCGGGGAGTACCTACCCTAAGTTCTTAGGGAAGGCACCGGGAAAGGGGGAATCTGACTCTTTTTCTCTTGTGAGACTATGTGGTCCCACATCTCCAGTGGTTCTTAATTTGCAAATGGCTCAGAAGCCTCCATTTTCTACTGTCGTGTTTGGAAAATAATGAAGACCCAGTCTCCCACAGTTGGAAATGGTAGTTCTGCCAGTCTTTAAGGACCTGGGTCCAACTGTCCTTCCTGTCTGGCTGTCAGGCATCCCAGAAGAGAACAGTTTGGGGCTTCCTGTATTCGCATACTTCAGACCAGTACTTCCTGGCAGATGTAGAAGGCGACCCTGCAGAATGGCACGGGCTGTTAACCGGAGGCCAGCGCACCTTTAAATTGCCTACCTGGCTTTGTTCCCGGCCAGGCTGGGCTCCCTGACCCTCTGATTTGGGAGATAAAGGAAGTCCATGCTCTGTCCACCTGTCTAGAGTTTCAGCTGCCCATGTCCTGTCAGAGCCGTCAAATGGCCCCAAAGCTCCCTGGTCTGTGTCACAGAGGTCACTCCCAAGGGTGCACATTCTCTGGCCCAGTGCCTTCTTTGGGGAGAATTTCTGTCAGTTAAGCATCAAGAGGGCATTCTCCTTTGTTTACTTTATCATGAAAGGAATATATATGCTATGACATTTACAACTTTTTAATATAATTTTAAAAAATATGTATTCATTTTTATTTTATGAGTATGTTTTTCCTGTGTAAACCCCATCTGTGCAGGAGGTCAGAAGAGAGCATTGACCCCCTGGAACTGGAGTTGCAGATAGTTGTGAGTAGCATTTAGTTTTACTCTGAGTCAGTAGTAAATTCTGTGACTGGCTTGTTTTTTAATATCCCCAAGATGCATCTGTATTGGAGCATATGCCAGAATCTTCCTCCCCTTTAAGGCCAGATAATATTTATTTGTATGTGAGGACATATTATGTGTCCATTCACCTGCTGATAGACAGTTGGATTATGTCTCCCTTCTGGCTGTTGTGACCATGAATGTGGATATACACATATCTCCTCTGATTTCTGCTTTCAGGTTGTTGGTTTTGTTTGCTTGCTTGTTTTTAATATACTCTTAGACAGTATGGTAACTCTGTGACTATTTTTTTTATATATTTATTTTTATGTGCATGTCTGGATATTTTGCCTGCATCTAAATATACCACATACATACAGTTCCTGTGGAGGCCAGAGGAGGCTCCTGTATCCATGGAACTGGAGTTAGAGATGCTTGTAGCCACCATGTGGATTGTGGTGGAAGTACACTTACATCTTCAGGATGTAAACCACCTGCTGCCAAACCACCTCTCCGGCCTTTGGTTTGTTTGTTTGTTTACTTACTTGATTTTATTTGTTTCAGTTTTTTGTTTTTTAAAGATTCATTTATTTATTTTATGTATATGAGTACACTGTAGCTGTCTTCAGACACATAGAGGGCATCAGATCCCATTACAGATGGTTGTGAGCCACAGTGTGGTTGCTGGGAATTGAACTCAGGGCCTCTGGAAGGCAGTCAGTGCTCTTAGCCACTGAGCCATCTCTCCAGCCCCCTCAGTTCCAGTTTTTAAAGACAATATTGGTGGTAATTTCTACCAGCTTTAGAAATCGGACACTCGTTTTTCCTCTTAGACTCAGAGCCTAGGCGTTTTGATAGCTGATTGAGCATGTTCTGAGCCTGGGCCTTCCACAGACCTGGACATTGGGCCTGTGACTCACACTCCACTCCGTTGGCTTGTGTCTACCTCTAGGCTTGCTCACTCCCGACTTCCTCTCCCACAGCCGGTCTAGGCTCACTCTGAGAACCTAGCTGCTTTTCTTGATTTTCATTGTTTGCACATAGAAAAGCAGCAGACATACTCAAGTTTTTCAGGTCTCACTAATCAAATATTCCAAGGTTTGGGAGTATCTTCTTAGCACCTGGTGCCAGCGTAGCATGAAAGCCATAGCAGATCACCTGAGCTTAGAACCTGGAATGACAAAGTCCCTTTAAAAAGTAGCAATCGCCCTCACCAAAATCTGGCCCAGTTCCCAGTCCTGTGTCACATTGTGTCACCTCTCTGACCCTTCACTGCCTCATCTAAACTATCCTTCTTGTCCTGGGAATCAAACAAAACTTTTTGAGTCAGGAATAGGATTTGGGTTATAGAAAGCTGTCTATACCCCAAGAGCAAAGGATGACCAGAGCTAAGGGAGGTGTGAGCACTGCGTCCTCTTGGGGATCCTCAATCTAAGCCAGCGCCTCTAAGGAAGACCAGGAAAGCCCCGGACCAGTGCTGCCTCTGGGCATCTCGGGGTAGTTTGACCAAGCCACACCCAGGCCTTCGCTCTGAGCTGATCGCTCATTCAGTCTCCTACCTGCCAACTGCACCCTGCTCCATGACCAGGCTAGATTCTCTCTTAGCAATGATGCTCCTGACCTGACCTAGTGTTTAGTCCCATGGCCTAATCCGATGGTATTGGCTGATGAGACTAACATGTTGGAGAGGCCAGTAGGCCTTGCACAAGGCCATGCAAGTGAGGCCATTGCTATAAAAACCTCAGGGCTGGTTCTGATCAAATCACACAGAAGCAACAACTGCCAACAGCTGGGACTGGCTAAGAAAAAGGGACTGTGACCTGCCCGTTGCATCCCACCCCCCACAAATGGGCTGTGGCACATTCCTTTCCTGCCCCAGCTAGGCACAGATTGCATGAGCAAACTCACCATTGCCCATAACCAACATCTAGAAATGTGTCTATGGTACCTGGATAGAGCAACCCCATGGCAGACTTAGCTAATGTATAGTCTGTACCTTAGGGCTTGGGGACTACTTTGAAGTATATCCCTTATTTGAAATTTAGTTACCTAGACAGACCAGAAGGATAGTCAACATCCTTGCTTTTCTTTTCTTTTCTTTTCTTTTCCTTTCTTTTCTTTTTCTTTTTGATGGCTTCTCACCATGTACCCTTGGCTATCCTGGAACTCACTATTTACTATGTAGACCAGGTTGGGCTTAAACTCATAGAGATCTACCTGTCTCTACCTCCAAAGTTCTGGGCTTAAATGAGTACACCACCATGCCCTGCAACCATGCTTATATTATTGAGTTTGTGCTGTGGGCCATACTTGGTTCTAATCAAGAATATAGGACAGACAATGCAAGCCAGGCCAGGCCAGGCCAGGTTACCTGCTTTCATAGCATGCACAGTCAGCAAACAAATACCTCATGGGGCTCAGGCAATGGTGCCAAGAAATGAGGAAATACAAAGCTCTGGGCAGCGGAGATCCCTGGTCATCAGCTGCTTCCACGGCCTGTGTGAGCCCGAGCATCTGAGAGGCATGTTTCTTTGTTCCCTGAGATAGGCACAGTCCAGGAACCAATGGTGGCCAATACACTATGAGCTGAAGTGGTCTACTTATCACAGCCATCTCATTGCTGATGGGAGGACTTCTAGCCACGCCCCCTTTCTTCTGCATGGTGACCCACCCACAATACTCAGAAGATTGGCCTTCCATTCAGCCCAGCTCCTGGAAGAGTTGGGGGTGCAGCGAGAACAGCTCCCCATCAACCACAGAGGACACGCATCAGGAGCAAGAAAATAATGTGTAAACACTAGGCACCAACATTTGGGGCTCCTGCAGCCAGTCAGACAGCCAAATTTTATTTTTAATTTTTAAAAGACAGCATACAAAGTAATTGGTTTTATTATTTTCATACACAGACATCATTTCACCATGTCCTTATTTCCTGTCTCCCTTGCTTCCAGTTGAATGGTTTTCTCTCCTTTGCTGTTATGTCACATGGGTTTCTTTACTCCCTCCCTGCCCTTAAGACCTCTTCTTCAGCTCTCACCATGCTCAGAGGCTCCTTTCTGCTTCCTTGAGCTCATCTATAGATACAGAGAAACAGACTAGATAGATGACAGACAGACAGATGATAGACACACAGATAAATATATGACAGATTGATACTTAGATGATACACAGGCAGATAAATATAGATGGATGATAGATAGACAGATAGATGATTAATAAATGATTGATAGATGACAGATAGATAGACAGATGATTGATACACAGATGACAGATAATTAGATGATTGATAGTATAGATAGATAGATAGATAGATGATAGATAGATAGATATGATAGATAGATGAAGATGAATGATCACAGAAGATTGATAGATGATGGCTAGATAGACAGATGATAGATAGATAGATAGATGAAATGATGACATGGATGATTGATAGATGTTTGATAGATGATAGATAGATAGATGACAAATGGATGATTGATAGATGTTTGATAGATGATAGACAGATAAATGATGATAGATAGATAGATAGATAGATAGATAGATATAGATAGATAGATAATAGATAATAGAACTTTGGTTCCACAAGAAAGATTCTTTCTGAATCTGGCTTATTCCACAGTGTACATCCTGCTAATGACAAAATTTCATTTTTCTTTACTGGCTGAAATTTTTTTTATCATGCTAGATATAGTGGCACATACCTTTAATTCCAGCACTTAAGGTAGAGGCAGAGGCACAGGAGGATCTCTGTGAGTTTGAGGCCAGCCTGGTCTACATGGTAAATTCCAGGACAGCCAGGGCTATAATAAGACTAATATAGTAAGAACCTGTCTAAACAACAATGTTTTTCCATCATGCAGATAGCACATCTGAATCAAAGCCAAGAAGCAGATGGTCATAGACTTCCAAATGTGTAGTTACAAGTTATTGAGGGCGGGGAAATTTCTGTGTGTGGATCACCTTCATCAATTTCTGCCTTTTTAAAAGACAAAAGAAAATTGTTTCTATCATTTAAAGAAAATAGCAGTGATAGGGTTGGGAAGACGGCTCCGTGACTAAGAGCACTGGTTGTTCTTTCAGATAGACCTGGGTTCAATTCTCAGCACCTATACACAACTGTCTGTAAGTTCAGTCTGAGGGGATCCAACGCCCTCCGTTGGCCCCTTGAGCACTGCATGAATATGGTGCACACAAAACATACAAGCAAAACACCTATACACATCAAAAACTTAACTTAAAAAATGGGCTGGAAAGATGTTCAGTGATTGAGAACATAGGCTGCTCTTCCAGAGGACCTGAGTTTTATTCCCAGTACCTACAAGGGCATCTCACAACAACCTGTAACTCTGGTTCCAGGGGCTCTGATGCCCTTCTTTGGGCTCTGTGGGCAGCTGGTGTGTACTTGGTGAGAAATGGTGGATGTTTTGTGGTACCTCCTAGGCAAGTCATCGGCGTCCATATGACACTGAACTCCTTCCCAGCCACCAGCTGTCACAAACCCACCAAAGTGCGTGATGACCACAAGCTGTGCACTTCCGGTGAGCATCCCATGGCCACAGTAGACACTGCTGATGCTCTAGGTGAAGAGTGGAAGAGCTGTGTGGTCCAAACCACATAGCAAGGCTTTCCCATGAAAGAAGGTGTCTCCACCCATGGCAGAGTGCACCTGAGGTTGAGCAAGGCAAGTCCCTGCCATAGACCAAGGAGAACTGGAGGGGAAGTGCAAGACTGCTCAAGGAAGCCAATCTGAATGTTCGCAACTTGGTTATTGTAATGAACAAACAAACACATGAGAGAAAAGGATATTCCTAGACTGACAGATACTACTGTGCCTTAGCAGCTGGGATCCCAAAGCCAGAAGAATCTGAACACATGTAAGTCTCTCTAAAGAAGATGATGTCTGCCAATATGCTATCAGAGGCCCTAAACTAAGAAGGTGAGAGGTCCAGGACCAAAGATCCCAAGATTCAGGGTCTGTGATTCCACGTGTCCTGCAAAACAAATGCCAACATATTACACTAAAGACAACATACTTAGAAACATGAGGAGGCTTCACAATGTGCTAAATTTTTGGCCAAGAGAATGAAGAAAGCCAAAGAAAAACTTCAGGAATAGATTGCCAAGAGATGTAGACCCTTCTCACTGAAAGTTTCTGCTTCTATGTCTGGTCAAAAAACAAAGTCTTTAAGACTGACGAGTAAATGATCAGACCTTGAAAATAAAAAACCAATGATAACCCCACTATATGTGAACATCTAGTATGTTGATAAAACATAACTATGATTCCCAAAGCAGCAAATGAGTGAAGACCAACACCCAGTTGTATTTTTCCAAGTCTCTTTAACTTAATGGTGTATGTCTGATTGATAGAATGAAACACACAGTGTACATCTTCTAAATTCAGGCTCCTCTGGTGTGAAATGACATATACAAAAATCCAATGTTGTACAAAAGTGTAGGCAGAAAGACGAAGTCTACAGATATCACGAGATAAGATACTATCCAAAAGGTTGATCTTGTATGTTTTTAAGAGAGGAGTCTAGCGTTGCCCAGGCTCACCTCAAACTCACTATTAGCTGAATATAACCTTGCACTCCCAATTAGCCTTTCTTCAACTTCTAATCACTGTAGCTCCAGGTGGACGCTACCATGCCTGGCTCTAGATGGGAAAATTTGAAGATGGATGTCAAATATCATCACCTTAGAATTCAAAGAACAGCTCCATCCAGGGTCCCATAGAGCACCTTGCTTTTGTTTGTTCGTTTGTTGCTCTGCTCTGGCTCCCAGGACTTTGGGCAAGCTCTGGAGAACACTCTCTGTTAACCTGGGCTGTGAGGGAAGCAGTCTGCAGGTTGCCGACTGCTATGGAGGCAAGCCCAGCAAGTACTGAATGCTTTGTGGTCAGCCCATTTGTCCCCCCACCTCCCCGTGGGGTCTTCAGATCCAGGATCCGCAAGGCAGGCCTCTGACTTTCCTGCCAAGCCTCCCTGACCGCCATGACCCTGCCCCAACTTGCCGATCCCCCATGTCACATTTCCAGGGACAAGCAGATGCTGCCTCGAGTCCTGATGGACAGTTTGGTGTTCCGGGCAGGCTGTTTTCAGATTGGGAGCCGTGTGTGCAACCGTGTCTCTTGTTTGCAGGACACACCTCTCTTCTCAGCCACTTCTAATGAGGCAGCACAGACGCCACCCACGCAAGATGCTAAACTGCTTCAGATGGACCGCTGCAGCTTTCCAACAGGAACGAATTTAAAGGGTGTATTTTTTTAATAAGGAAGAAATGACATAAGCGTCCCTCTTTGTTATTTAAATTTCATGAAAATCAACTATAGAAGGTGTGTAATTGAGCACAGAATAGGGCCCAGAATAGATTCTAAAATAACAGGAGAGCCCTTTACAGATTATATATGGAAAAAAAAGTCAAAGAAAAGCAGACTTTCTGTGAAAAACTGTGAACTATTTGAAGGAAGGAGAAGAGAAGGAGGGAGGAGGGAGGAGGGAGGGAAGGAGGGGGTATGGTGATCAAGCATGGTTAGAAGGGTTTTTGAGGGATGGCTGGTTTTTGTTTGTTTGCTTGCTTGCTCGATTAAAACATTTAAGATAGTATCTCACTCTGTAACCCAGGCTAGCCTGGAACTCAATATATAGCCCAGGCTAGTCCTGAACTTGTGACTATCCTCCTGTCTCAGTTCCCAAATGCAGAAATCACAGGCATGAGGCACCACATCCAGCAGGCTGGTTTTTGCTGGTTTCTGAGGAGTTGCCTTGGTGTGTGACTTAGTGGTAGAGTGATTGCAGGTCTCACAATGATTCAGACTCAAACACAGCTGCATACAGTTCTTCAGCCAGAAACCAAGGCCAGGCCAACGGACTTCAGGAGCCTTCCACAAGGGCTAGCAGACAGGGAGAAGTACAGGCCTAAGCTTGTCTCTCCAACCACCCTAGCATCTGCCCTGGGATCTAGAGGCCATGAACCTTAGCAGTCAAGCCTTCAGATAAGGGGCCAGAGCTGGTCTGTAGGCCTGACCCAGGCCACCTTGTAGGTGAAGGGCCCGCAGCTAGGAGCTGTCCTGACCCACTGTGGAAGGCTTCTCTGGGTCCAATGCTCCCAAAGGGCCACAAGTCTGTTCCTCCTAAAACACTGGCCCTAGCCTCCCTTAAGCTCCACCACCCTGCGCCGTTAGCACAGCTTCTCTCAGTTGATCTATCACCCTTCCTTCTCGAACCCCCAATCTCCTATCTGTCCAACAGGGACAATACTATCTCCTGAAACAGCTGACATGAGGGTGACCTAGACGCACACAGTACCCAGTAAAGTGCCAGCCAGCCTATAGGTACACCAGCCTTGTCCCTGTCCTTTCCAGGAAGCTCTCTTCTTCCTTCTTCTTCTTCTTCTTCTTCTTCTTCTTCTTCTTCTTCTTTTTTCTCTTCTCCTTCTTTTCCTCCTCCTCCTCCTCTCCTCCTCCCTCCCTCCTCCTCCTCCTCCTCCTCCTCCTCCTCCTCTCTTTTTGAGACAGGGTCTTACTATGTAGTCTTGGCTGGCCTGGAGTTCATTGTGTAGACCAGGCTGGCCCCAAATTCATGAACCTGCTTCTGCCTCCTGAGCTGAGGATCATGGGTGTGGACACAACACTGGGCCTTCATTAGCTTCTTGAACACAAACTGAGTACTTGGTGGTGATCTTTTCTATGAAAGTCCAACCCTCTGTTAGAGAGCAAAAGCCACTCAGTTCAGGGGCTCCTCCAGCCCCAATCCCTTGTCCTAGCTAGGCTCCTTTGTCCTATTAACTCTTACATTGAGCCGCAGTGGCCCTGTCTGTCTTCCGCACTGGCCCGGGAAGGCTGAATAGAAGCTCACACATAGCCCTGAAACTCAGCATGTAAGCCAGAGTTTGTTCAACTTTTGATGATCAGAGCCGAGAACCGAGCAGCAAAGAACATCGGGCAGAGGACGAGGTCAGCGCGCCATCTACTGGCAATGCCGCGGACCAGCAGGAAAGGACTTGTCTAGCTGCCGGATGGAGCCCCCTTGAGGTCATTCAACAGTAAGACGCTTCACAGAAATCCACACCCCAGCCTGGAAATCACCAACAAATATCGTTGGTTTCTTGTGAAAATAACATGATGTATCGAGGATATGAAGGAAACGGCTTCTTTTCAACTCACCAATCCAGGTTGTGAATTTAAGATAATTTTTGGAGACTTGAGGCTGGATTCCCGGACCCTGACAGTTACTGCAGCACTATGACAAACAGGCATTAGGAGCAGACAGAACCCAGTGCCAACTACAGCCCTGCCACTTACTAGCTGTGGGACGCGGCAAGTTTACCCATCTCTTAGCTTTGGCTCTCCCAGTCTATAAAGCAAGCTTGTAATAGTATACGTAACCTACGTACGTACGTAACCTACGTACATAACCGAATTCGAGAATGAAAACAAAGCCACTCTATGGTGCCTACACAGCACGAGAGTGAGAGCCTCCTACCCACTCTGGCTCAGCTCCTATTCTCCAGCCACCCTCCAGGACGCCCTTGTCCGTGAGTTGTTACCCCAGCTCTCTGATCCTGGTTGCCACTGTTCTCGCCTGCTGTCTCCTAATCCGCGATTCTCTGCTTTGCTCAGCTGACCTCTTGCCACCTCTAGCAAGATCCCTCAGGCCTCCTGCTTCCAGACCTGCTCTCTTTAAATGTGGGCAACAGCAATGCCTCAAAACACTGACTGAAGTAAGGGTGGCAGGGGGAGTGGACAGAGCTTGATGGGACGCTAGATCAGCTTCTGGACATGACTAGTCCTAGGCTGCACATGAGTCTCTGCATTATCTGCTGGACATTCAGAGTAGCTTCTCTGACCAAGCTTCCAGGTGTCAGAAATCTATGTGCATGAACATAAGTATTTAGGAGGAAGTTTGACAGCAAGTCCATCTGGTAAGGCAACAGTAATAGGTTCCCAGCCATGAGCCTATGACCTCTGGAGCCACTGACTTTAGACTAAGCTTACAGTAGAGACATAAAATCCCTACTGTGGTGTGGGTCTTAGATCAAGATAGAAAGTGCTTGGTTGTCTCCATAACTGTGTTGGCACTATGTCACCAACAGGCACAACCCTCAGACGTCAGCATTGTAGCTCGCAGGCTCCCACGGCAGCCTGTGTGACACCTTCCTGCACCATCTTTCCTGGGCTGTCAGGGTTTATTTCTCAATGGCCTGAATCCAGAGTGAGTGTCAGCAGCTGTGTCCTACCATCTCGGTGTGGCAGGCAACCAGACACCTTGGATTTTTCCAAGTAAAGTCAAATTGTTCCATCAGTTACTTTCTTCCTCCCCTGTTCAAAAAACAGACCAGCCCTGCCCTCAAAGGTGTCTCCAGCAGAAACTACAGTCAAATGCCAGTATCTTATTTCATATTTTCTTCTCTGAGCTCTTTCTCTAAGACCTTTGCGCATTTTAAACCTTGGAGTCTTCACAATATCAACACTGCCTATAAAAAAGAAAACAGAGGAAGGCCACATAGGAGACCCCTCCGGGTCCACATAAGAAATAGCTGAATTCAGATTTGAACTCAGCTACCAGCTTCTTAAAATTCCAAGCAGGCAATGCTGCCCCAGAATCTTCTTGATACCTAAAATCCAAAGGTCACTGTCACAGACACGAGTATCAGGGACTCAGTAGCACAGCTGCAGAGTGGGAGACGTTCTATTTAAGGGACAAACAGGACCAGCAAGGCCAATGTCCAGGCTATGGCGCAAGAAGAGCTCTCCCTCCCCCATGGCACACAGACTTCTCCATACTCTGAGTATAGGACTTCTATTAGCCACCCCCGACTCAACCACAACCCCCCAAAGCTCCTGATTATCCACCGAGCCCCAGCAGTCCCGATAGTGTGGGATAGAATTCAATGCTCTGGTGTAGCATAAATGGCCAAGCAAGGCTTTTCAGTCTCCACTTGGTTTTGCAGCCTTTGGTCACTGCTGTCCCTTGGCTATTAGCCAAGTCACCTGGTGGACTGGTGCTGCTGCTCAGACATCATTCAGCTACTGCATAAGTGCACTCTCCCTGGGGGATATGACACACCATTTCCCTGGCTCCAGCTCCTGGTTCATATTCTCTTTGGTTCTTCCCCAATGTCCGGGTTTGCTGTTGTTGTTCATTTGTTTGTTGACTTCACATAAGCTAGAGTCATGTCAGAAGAGGGAATCACAACTAAGAATATACTTCACAAGATCAGCCTGTAGGCAAGCCTGCTGAGTGTTTCCCAAATTAGTGATTGATATGGGGGACCCAGTCTACTCTGGGTGATGCCACTCCAGGGCAGCAGGTCCTGGGTGGTATAAGAAAGCAGGCTGAGCAAGCCAGTAACATTCTCCCATGGTCTCTACTTCGGTCCTGCTCCAGGTTCTGCTTTGAGTTCCTGCCCTGCCTTCCCTCACTGACGGAGTACAGCCTGAGAGGTACAAGCTGAAGTAAACGCTTTTCTCCCCTAGTTGCTTTTAGTTATGGTGCTGGTGTTTTATCACAGCAGGAGAGACTCTAAGATAGCAGGCTTCTGGGAGGAGGACTTCCTTACAGTGCCAGGCTGACTGATGGCCTCAAAGACATCCATCATCCAGGACTAAGAACTGCCACCCATGGCAAATGAGGTGTTCAAACCAAGGGGAAGTGATCCTTGATTAGCTGCTTGGAAACTAAAGGCATTTACAGGTATTACTCAGATAGAAATTTGGAAAGACATTTCACTTGCATGGAAAAGGTCGTGTGAAGATCAGCAGAGGTGATGAACTAGAAGACTTGAAGATCGGATGGTTTGTCTACTTGCCAAGAAATGCCAGAAACCTCTTTCAGTTGATAGAGGCAAGAGTTGGGTATATTAGTCTACTGACAACTTGGTTTCCACATGAGATGCTGACTTCTGGCTTCTAGGACTGTGGTTTAGTTTGTAGCCATTTGTAACACAACAACATGACCAGACACTAATTCAGTGATTCACCAGTTTCCTATTGTATCCACAGGAGCATACAATGTGTTCAGCAAGGCCCTCAAGGAGTATACGTTGGGTTACTGAATGAAGGAATTGCATATGAAGCAGAATAGCAGAAGATAAATAGGATAGAAAGAAGTCAAATATTAAGTAAAAAAAAAAAATATGTTCCACTCTATTTGTGGCTAACAGATTTGAGAGGTCAAGAAACCTTGGGAATTAAAATTTTCAATTCCCCAGGAAGCATACTAGGCTCTTCAGAGGGAGCCACCCACAGTGGGCCTCTAGCCAATGATGGCCCTGAATGTGGGAGGATGACTTTGGAGCTGAGTAGCTCCTGGGACACCTAGATGGGGGAGATCACAAGACCAGAACAGAGATAGTCACTGAAACTTTTCAAGGTCTCACCAAATATAATGACACTAACACAGTGGCCAATCAAAATAGTGCTAACATCACTGCTTTGCTCCCTACCAATCATATTTGAGGTTACCTAATCCTTCTGGGAAATTCCCCTAGATCTATATAAAAAGGGGCCTGCAAGGCCTCTTAGGACATCATCGTTTTGATGAATGGTTGACCCTCCAACCTGGTAATTTCTACAGAATTAATCCTGTTTGTCTTTGCATATTATCTGAGTCTGGGATCTTCCTTCAGCGATTCTTGGACTCTAACAGATTCTAAGGCAAGAGGTAATCAGAGGTACATATGCATCTAATGGCTTGATTGGAAATGAAGACTCTAATGGAATTAGACAGGAAAATAGATGAAAAAAAAAGGCCAACTCAGTCTGGCAAATGACGACGGTGTTTGAAGATTTGGAGTTCACCATTAGTTGGTGGATCTATCAAATGAATGAGGTCAGGGGCTGGGCTGGGCAGGATCTGAGGCTGCGAGAGATCTGGATCTGCAGGGGCCATTGGGAGCCAGAAATCACAGCTGACTCCAGAACTAAGTCTCCAGCACTTACTCTGAAGGGGCCACCACTGGGTGACAACTTCACTAGGCTCAGCTGGTGACTGATGCAGGCAGAGGAGAGGAAACGGAGTGCAGAGGCATCAGGCCCTGGGGAGAGGATGAGGATGAGCCAAAGAACATCTGTGTGTGCACGTCCATAGTGACGCCATCACTGATGCGCTGACTTGAGGTGAATGAGGGAACATCCTCTTCTTGTTTTCTCTCCCTTCATAAAACAGAAGATGTCACAAGAGGCAGCAATAGGGGGGTAGGGACGCATATTGTGTCTAAAGAATCTAAAGGTCCTAGCAGGTGTCAGGTAAAGATGGAAGGCAAGAAGGGAGATCCATTCTTACTGATATGCCTCAGGTGCCATCCCACCTGAAGCTCAGATGGACCAGTTGATGGCACTAGGGGCAGTGTGGATTCTGAAGGAGTCAAGTGTCTGGGTTTATTCGTGAGCTTCTGGTTCCACAGGAGAAGGGACTCAGTGGGGGTCCCAGAGCTTACTGGGAGTAAAGAAACCTTCCCCATTCAGCCTCTTGCCTTAAAAACCTATAAGCAAACACTTTTTGAGCACACAAAGATTGTCCCTAGCATTCAAAACTATATGCCCGCCTACGTTTAATAGGGTCCTTTTTTGTTATTGTTGTAAACATGGTCATGTATCATAGACCAACATTTGAATGACAGAGGGAGCACATATATGAAGCTCACATAAAGTTTCATTATCTAGTGAAGCTGGTTCTTAGCTTTCCCAGCACCCTCTGACGGCCACACAACATTGACTACCAATCAGCCCCTCAGCTCATGGCTCTCCCATTAAGTGATGCCTAAAACTATATGTAAGAATCAGAGATAAGGGGAAAAATCTGATTCTCTAAAGCACACTTGCCTATAGCATGTATATATAGAGACACACAGATGACAGGAAGAAAAGCCAAACTAAGGGCAACATTTCCCAAGTCTTGCTGTTGGCATTCTAGCCAGTCTCCACATTCCCAGGCAGGCCAGTGGCTTGCACTAAATGCATGCAGAGGCCTGCCAAGAATCAACAGCATGGAAGAGCTGTATTTAAAGGTGTTAGAAGCAGACCCACTGATAGGAAGCTTGCCTCCAGGAGGCTGAGCCACTCGGTGCCCTGGGTCTCACCTAGAACCACTAGAGCTATGCAAGACGAGTCTGTGCCACAGAGAGACCCACTGAACTTTGTGTTTATGCTCTGGCCCCAGAGGCTAACAGCAGGCGAGAGGCCACCAGTAGTTGCTAGTCCTGAAGTAAGGCTTTAGCAACGGCACAGCAGAGGCACTTGGGGTCAAGAGCAACCAGAAAGAAACAAGCCATGTCACTGGGCAAGCCACTGGGTGACAACTTTACTGGGCTGGGTTAGCGATGAATGGCTCAGGAGTCTGCGGTCCCACAGAGCTCCTGGAAAACCACGTGGAGGGCTCACTTAGCTGGCAGGGTTTTTCATCTTCCTATCATGGCCTCATTTCAGTGATCCAGCTCCCCCTGGGACCGAAGGAGGAGGAAACCACTTTTATATTAGTGGCCATGTGGGAAAGACATATTTTCCACGACACTGGGTTCGTCGGGGCGGAGCTGCACACGTGTAAAGCACAGGGGAGGGCATCATGTTAGAGGCTAAGGAACAGTTGCCGCCATGGCGTGGGCCAGGTTTCTGAAATATATGGGTGACAGAAAACAAAACATTAAGCATGAAAGCCCCACTGGGGAATGAGAATTGTTGCTCTTAAGGATACTGTCACCAAGTTGGGAGCCAGACAGTACCTAGGGCTGAGGATAGGTGACCAGAACATGGAGGCATGTCCGTCCGCCTGCCTGACTGTGGCTGAATTCCTGGCTGGCTGCATTCCTGCAGCTAGGACAGGTATGCGGGACGCTTTCTCTCTCCTTTTTGCTTTCAGATATTGTGAACTATGAGCAGCTGGAGGGGTGGCTCAACTGTTAAAAGCACCGGCTGCTCTTCTAGAGGACCTGGGTTCAATTCCCAGCATCCACATGGCAGCTCATAGCCGTAATTAACTTCAGCTTCAGATGATCAGACGCCCTCTTCTGGCCTCCAAGGGTATTGCATGAATGGGATGCACAGACATACATGCCAAAAAAGTACCCGTACATAAAATAAATAAATCTTTTTTTAACAGATTATTTTTTTTTAAAGATTGATTTATTTATTTTGTGTATATGAGTACATTGTAGCTGTTTTTAGACACACCAGAAGAGGGCATCAGATCTCATTACAGATGGTTGTGAGCCACCATGTGGTTGCTGGGAATTGAACTCAGGACCTCTGGAAGAACAGTCAGAGCTCTTAACCACTGAGCCATCTCTCCAGCCCCTCCCCCACCTTTTTGAAAATCAAAAGTGCTGAATGCGGTGATTCCCCACAGAGCAGGTCTGTGAGCCAGCACATTCCCAATGGCAGGTTTTAGCTACATCCAAAGATTAAGATCCCTAGCAGGATAACAGGAGAATGACGAAGGTGAACCTGCTGTGTCAAACAGGTCAGTGAGAGACACTGATTCAAATAAAAACAGAGTAAGATCAATCAAGGGAGACACCTATCCAACATCAACCTCTGACCTGCAACCACATGAGCACCAATACATGCACCCCACAAGCACATGTGTGCACAGCCACAAGAACACATAAAGCACATACAGCACTCACACAAAAACTAAAAAGTCTTTGTGTAAGGAGAACGCAATCTGCAGAATGTGGGAACACATTTGTAAAACACGTCTCTGATACAGGGCCAGGATCCAAAGCATACGCAGAGTCCTTGCAACCTAACCACAGCAATAAAGGCAAAACCAAACCAAACCAAACCAAACCAAACCAAACCAAAAAACACAAAGGACTTTGAGTTGCTCTTTCTCCAGAGATGTTTACAAACATGGCCAATATGTGCAAAAAGACATTGAGCAGCAGCAGAGAGACACAAATATCACCCCTCAGCTATCAAAAATAGAAAGTACCAGTTATCATGAGGGACATAGAGAAACCACAGTCCTTGAGGTGTAATGGTAAGAATGTGGGTTAGTGAAGTGATCGTGGAGAACGCCGTGGCAAGTCCTAAGTGGCCTTGGAGAACACTGTGGCAAGTCCTAAGTGGCCGTGGAGAACACCATGGCAAGTCCTAAGAAATTTAGAAGTAAAACTCGAGCTGCAAATTCTACTTACTGATATTTCACCAACTTAGAGGCTTAGGGTATGTGATGGTTTGTATATGCTTGGCCCACAGAGTGGCACTATTAAAAGGGGTAGCCCTGTTGGAGTAGGTGGCCTTGTTGGAGTAGGTGTGTCACTGTGGGTGTGGGTTTAAGACTCTCATCCTAGCTGCCTGGAAGCCAGTCTTCTCCTAGCAGTCTTCAGATGAAGATGTAGAACTCTCAGCTCCTCCTGCACCATGCCTGCCTGGATGCTGCCATGTTCCTGCCTTGATGATAATGGACTGAACCTCTGAACCTGTAAGCCAGCCCCAATTAAATGTTGTCCTTTATAAGAGTTGCCTTGGTCATGGCATCTGTTCACAGCAGTAAAACCCTAACTAAGACAGGGTGTGTGTTGGGTATGGTTTCTAAAGGATTAGTCCATGGCTGCTTGACCGTAAGGTTGGGTGAAATGTAACTGTGGCGGAGGTACATGGTACAGGTTGTTGTTCACTTGATGCCATATAGAAAGCAGAGACCATAACAACCAGGAGTCAGACCAAGACATCCCAGTGACCCAGTGACCCAGTGATCCAGTGACCTACTTCCTTCTAGTCAGCTGAAAGCTGGGTGTTATTAAAAAAAAAATGAGCCAGTTGGGAACACTTAATTGCCAAGCCATAACAGATGCATACCCAAATGATTAAAGGCAAGGACTCAAACATATATGCATTCCCCTGACCCACCATGTTCATATCAGCATGGACCCACAATAGCCAAGATGGAAGCAATCCAAACATCCGCTGGCAGATAAGTGGGTGAATGAAATTGGTAATTGCATACAAGGGAATATTATTCAATCATATAAAGGAATGAAATTCTGATATAGGCTACCATGTAGATAAGCATTAAGGACATTATGCCAAGTGAAATAATCCTGTCACAAAAAAAGATGAATCTGCATGATTCCAATTCTTTGAAGTTCATCTAGAGTAGTCAAACTCCTAGAAGGTAAGAAGGTGGTGACTGAGAGCTGCAGGAGAAAGAAATGAGAAATGGAAAAGATTCCGGAGATGGTTCATAAAATATCTTAAATGTCCTTAGTAACTGTGCTAGTTGGTTGTGATTGTCATCTTGACACAATCCAGAATCACCAGAAGAGAGAGTCTCAGTGAGGGATGGTCTATTTTATGTTAATTGATGTGAGAAGACCCAGCCCATTGTGGGCGGCACCATTCCCTGAGTTTGGGTCCTGAACTGCACAGGCCTGAAGAAAATGTGTTACACGTGCGTGCATTCATTTCTCTCTGCTGGTCACCAGATGTGCTGTGACTGCTTGCTTTGAGTCCCTGCCTTGGCTTCCCTATTGTGACACGGAGTAACTTAGCATTGTGAGTTACATAAACCCCTCCTGCCCCATGTTGCTTTTGACAAGGGATTTTATCACAGCAATAGAAACGAAAATGGGACAGTAAAACTTCAACATGGCTAAGGTGACTGTCTGTGTGGATAATTTACATTTGCCAAGAGCTTCCTTTTTCCTGCTTCCAGCTCATACAGTTCTCTAAGCAATGGAAACAAGTTATATGTCCACAGAAAGGGTTTTTTGTTTGTTTTCCATAGCACATGAAAAATTTGCCTTTGAAGACATACAATTTTCAGATACTCTTTATTCCCTCATCATAAACCATATTTATGCTGGGCTTTATCTCACAATGAAAACAAAAAGGTCACATGTGACCATGTATCACACTGTGAGGTCATCTTCCCTGAATAGCTTCAGTCTTTAAAGAAACCCATGCTTTTCAGAGAAGTTTGTGTATGTGTGTGTGTATTGGTATATGTATGTCTGTGTATGTGTGTGCATATATGTATGTGTTCATGTGTGTATATGTGTGTTGCATGTATGTGCATGTGTATGTGCATATGTATGTGTGCATGTATATATATGTATGTGCATGTGTGTTCTTGTGTGTGTATGTGTATGCATGTGTGTATGTCTATGTGCATATATATTTGTGCATGTGTGTGCATATGTATGTACATGCGTGTGTGTGTGTGTGTGTCCCCATAGACCCTTGGCTGTCACTCTCCAGGTGCTGTTCTTCTTCTTCGTTTTTTTTTTTTTTTTGAAACAGGTTCTTTCATTGGTCTGGAGCATACCACGTAGGCTGCCATAGCTGGCCAGCGAGCCCCAGAAATCCAGTCTTCTCCAGCAGTGGCATTACAAGCATGTGCCACTAGCTCCAGGTTTTCTTTAATGTGGGTGCTGGGAGCTGAATCAGGACCTCAGGCTCTTGCAGCCAGTGCTTTACCGACTGAGCCTTCTCCTTTGATGTGGAATTGTTAAAAAGGATTTAGTTAGTTAGTTAGTTAGTTAGTTAGTTAATGTACATGAGTACACTGTCACTGTCTTCAGACACACCAGAAGAGGGCATCAGATCCCATTACAGATGATCTTGAGCCACTATGTGGTTGCTGGGAATTGAACTCAGGGCCTACTGGAAGAGCAACCAGTGCTCTTAACCACTGAGCCATCTCTCCAGCCCCTTGATACGGAATTTTTAAGTGTAAAAGAAAGAGACCCCCATTCTACTCCTTTAGGCCAATAGGACTAAAGAAGATGCTGGGGGTGGAGGCAAGGAAGGCTGTGCAGGTGTAATTTATTCCTCTTCTAAGGTTGAGGAAACTAAAACCCAGAGGGCCAAATCCATGGCCATGGTGACACTCTGTCCCCTGGGCATGACAGGGCCATCACCATCCTGAAAGAAGAGCAGCTTACTCACCACAAGTGATCTCATAAGATGGAGTTTGTCAATGTTCCCTGTGGCTGAGACTGCAGGATTCGCTCCCTCCCGGCTCCACCCCCAGCTCTGTAAACTCTTGCAGGGCTGACACAGTCAATGTGGCTGAAGAGTGTTGGAGGCACTACAAGGATGTAGAAAATGGAAGTTAGCCAGAGAAGACTCATTACCGATGCTGGGTGGTAAATTTGGAGATCATCCCATCCCTCTAAGTAAGCAGAGCTATTAAATTCATTGGCCCACCAAGCTGGATTTGGCTGGAGCTGTTCTTTGGTCTGTTGTCGGTACCCTATCTGGGGAAAAGCGATGTTTGTTCATGCCTTGACAGGCACAGCAGAGCCCGGCTTCCCAGGCAGTGGTGTGTGAAATGCAGCAGCCACTATGATGCTGTGAGAGGCGACCCAGGGCTAGGAGATGGCTCTTGGTGCATAAGTGTAAGAAGCTGAAAATCAGAGTTTGAATTCCATGTAAATACAGGATGGTGTGGTAGACCACCTGCAACTCAGTACTCAGAAAGAGACAGAGGGTTCCCAGGGCAATGTGGCTGGCTAGACCAGATTTGGCAAGTTCTGTGGTGTGGTGAGAGGCCTGACTCAATATACAAAGGAGAGACCAATGAAAGAATCTGACATCAATGTTTGGTCTCCAAAGCATGTACATACATACATACATACATACAACACATACATATACACACACATGTATCTACACACAAATGTATTGCAAATACATATGTGTATACATCATACACATATACATACATGTATATGTATGCAATAAGAGTAATAAGGTCATGAGGACCCTGAATGGATTAATGGCTATCAGCACATGGGACACCTATCTCAGGAGTGGTTTTTGACAAAAGGATGAAATGTGGCCCTTAGCTCTGGCATGCTCACCTGCCCACCCACATAAGGATAAAACATATATGTGCTTACCCTACTAGGAGTGTGTATCAGGTTACTGGACTTCAAGTCTCCTGAACCATGAGCCAAATACCTTTCCATTCATTACCATTGATTAGCCCATGATAGCCCATGATAGTCCATGATAGTCCTATGTAGGTTCCCTTCTTGCCCTATGGCTCCTTGTTCTTCTGGATGCTGTGG
The DNA here is from genome assembly GCA_021653895.1 of Mastomys natalensis. NCBI lineage: Eukaryota > Metazoa > Chordata > Mammalia > Rodentia > Muridae > Mastomys > Mastomys natalensis. The sequence continues at coordinate 619,971 of JAJTUV010000325.1, read as the reverse complement.
GTAAGGACAACGGAGAGGCATGTGAGCCAGGGCATGGAGAAGCCTCCTCGCCCTCCAAGTTAGGCTCATAGGTAGCCTGACAGACAACCAGGACAAATGGACAAAAGGAAGGCAAACATGTGAGTTGAAATGACGGGTTTAAAGGAACCAGCTCTGTGTGGCCTGATCTCTCCCTAGGTATTGATCAAGGTTCCAGGCATTGTTAAATTTAGCATTCGGTAAATCTCGTGTAAGAATGGGGAACAGCAATGTCCACTGTGTCTAATAGTGAACCCTGGGATAGGGGAAGTGTGGACCATCAGGGCACCAGTTCCCTTTTTTTACAATCTGGCTCCTCAGCAGGTGGAGGCTAGCCCTTCTGTACCTACAAGGAGACCCAGTGCTCTGCTCTGGGAGGCACACATCTGGAAGCAGGAAGGGCCATGATGGTAGCCACCTTCGGGATTTAGTCAGGGGACTGCGGAGCTGTTTCAGCTTGACTGAGCCTACCCACCCTGCACCCTTCCCCAATCAGCAAGGGGCTTGCTTGGGCTAACACAGAGTACAGAGTTAGGGGTAAAGATCCGGAGGTCACATCTGAGTTTGAGAGACAGCCCTGCTATCTACTATAGGGTCCAGAGGAAGACGCCACCTTAACTGTGCCTCAGTTTCTCATTTGTGACAAAAGATGTATAAATAACAGGATCCAACTCTGCTGTGGGGATAGAGCCAAAACATAGTATTTAGTAAGACATCACTGTTTTAGTGTTTTTAAATTCAAATATGCCGTGGTTATTGTTATGCAAGGGCAGGGGACAGGGCAGGGACAGACACACAGGCAGAATTACAGAACAGGAACCCACGTCCCACCCGCGCTCTACCAGAGCCCCACCCCACATCTAGAAATGCACCAACTCCTCAAACCTTCCTGGTGTTTACTTGTCTAAATATGAAGAGTCTCCCACAGGTCTTGGTCCCTAGATAGCGGCAGTAGCGACAGGGATAGGACCATGAGGGTGCTAACCTCATGGCTAGGTTAATTTACAGATGAGTTCATAGCGGACAGGGATCTCAGAAACTGGAGCCTGGTTGGTGGAAGCAGTAGGAGGGGCGTGGCTTTGTAGGTCGTGTCCTGCGCTTAGCGCTTCCTTTTCCCTCCCCTCCCCCTTTTCTACCACACCCTTTCGACCTGGTCTCCTGGTCTGAAGATTCTGCTTTACCCCAGGCCTAAAAGCAATGAAGCCAGATGACCACAGGCTAAATTTAATGAAACTGCAGCCCAAACAGACCTTTCCTCCTGTAAGTTATCTCTCAGTGTTTGGCCACAGAAGTAAGAGGGCTCCACCCCACCCCCTGCCTTGGGGTCACAGTCTCTGAGTCACAAACACTCGTTCTTCTCTGAGGATGGTACAGGCAGGGAGTGTTGTCTTAATCACAGAGCATCCCACGGGGATGGACCAGGGCCAAGGCTTGACTGTATTCCCCCCCCCAAGTTCCCCCTCAATGGACAGATCAGCTTACGCCATTCTGCAGCTAAAGGAGCAGACCTGGTTCTTCACCCCAGCTCTGCTGGCAGGAAGTTGCACAACTATTCCCTTCCCGTGTCCTCTCTCCTACGCCTGAGACCACTGCTCCCTGTGGCCGGGTGCTCTGGACTCACGCCAGCCTGAGGGATCTCCCTTGTGTTGATTTGCTTTTCCAACTTAACACGACTAGAGTCACCTGGAAAGAAGAATTGCCTTCAGTTTGATTGGCCTGTAGGCAAGTCGGGGAGGGGCACATTTTCTTGACTAACGGCTGATGTGGGAGGGCCTAGCCCATTGTGCATGCTGCTATCAGATGGTCCTGAGTTCCACAAGAAAGGCAGCTGATAGCAGCGGTGCAACGCTTTAATCCAATGGAAGCAGAGGCAGGGGATTCGAGTCGCCAGCTGTCTACAGAGTAGTTCCAGACAGTAGGGCCTACCAGAGACCTGTGAAACCAAACAAACATAAACAAATACAAAAAAAAAAAAAAAAAAAAGGCAGCTGGCAAGCATGAGAGCAAGTCATAAGAAGCACTCCTCCATGGCCTTGAGTTCCTGCCCTGACTTCCCTCGGTGATGGACTGTTTCCTGGAAGAGTACATCGACATAAACCATTTCGTTCCCCAAGTTGGTTTTGTCAGAGTCTTATCACAGCTCAGAGGCCTGATTAGGACAGTCACCCCCAGAAGAGTGGCTTTCCTACCCTCTTTGGCTGTTCCCCCTCTTCAGCTTTGAAAAGCAGGTCACTGGCTAAGGGTGCTGCCGCAGGTCCTCAGGATACATCAAAGGGATCCAAGTAGCCTCGGGAGCCAGAAACAGGGCTTCTGAGCTGAGTGGCTAGTTGGCTAAGCAGCTGAATTTCAGAGAATGCCTGAGTGTACAAAGCAGCTTAGTAAGGTTCAGGAGCCTTACGGACCAGGCTCTAGTGTGGCCTGATGCCCACCCCAGGTGTATGACCTTGAACAAGTCACCCGACTGCTCCAGCCTCAGTTTGCTCATCTGTAAGATGGGTAGCAGGGATGTGTTTCCCAGCAAGGAAGCAGAGACTTTTCGCATGATGTATTTACCTCATTATGATTAAAATAGAACTTATGTGAAGCTCCCACATGGTGGGGATTCAACTCCCAAACTATCTTGTTTTAAGCCCAAACCGGGATTTTTTGAGGCTATAAGGTTTACATGTATGTATGAGTCTCTTCTAATAGCCCCTCTCCTCAGATATATTTCGGACCTTCAGCCAAAGGTTCTGCAGAGACTGCATCAGCAGACCTCACTGTGTTAGGCACTTAGACAAATCTCATTTAGTGCCCCTAACTGCACCCACTTGCCCATCTGACTGCAGGAAACTGAGGTCCAGATAGGGTGCCCCACTTGAGGTCATACAACGGTTACTTGAAACCAAGACACAAGCGACCTGGAATGGGCAGCTGAGGGGAAGGTCTGGGGAAGTGGTTGTTTTGTCTCTGGGTTCTCCAGCTGGCCCAGGATGGACTCATCTCACTGAAACAACACTCCTTAGACGCCAGTGCCAGATACCCAATGGCCAGTCACAGGGATCGTCTGAGCAAGGGCAGGAGCTTGCCCCTCCATTTCACCTGCCTTTCTTCTTACTCACTCGGCTCCCGCCTTCCACCTAAAATGCTGACGACAGTAAACTTTGTGTCTCCACACCAGCCTGAGTTCCCTTCATATCCAGAGGATGGACCCTGGGCAGAACTTCCTCATGCCAGATGAATCCCCTGCGTGTTTCACTTCCCTTTCTCCGTGGGAAAGGTTCTTAGCCCAGTCTCTGCACTGCAGGAGCTGTAAACTTGTGTCTTATGCCCATGCCCTTGTTGAGGCGTGACTGTAGCAAAAGGGTGGGCAGGGGGCATCCTATCTCCAAGAGACACACTCAGGAGTGGCAAAGGCCCAGTCAGGCCCAGTCTGCACACCGAGAGGCAATGAGCATCACGGAGCTATCGTGGAGCTAGGAGCTGGCAGACATGGGAACACTGAGAAGGAGGCTCCTGTGGAAAGAGGGACATTGTTGTCGTCAGATTGAGAGACCTGTGTAGGCAAAGACCGAACTATGTGAGCCCTATAGCTCAGGAGACTGTCCTGTGGCAGGACTCAAGAGTGGCGTCGAGTCCGAGCATCCATTATAAGTGGCAAGAGCTCTGACCTCCGTCCACCCTACCACCCACCGAGATCACTCATCCACTATCCACATCTAAGCGCACATTGCATCAGCCCAGCACCATGTCATCATCATCCTCGATCATCATCCATCTCATCCCACCACCACCATCCATCCACCCTCCATCTATACATCCACACCATGCCATGTCATCCACAACCTACCATACCATCCATACCCATCCATCAACCTCACCATCCATCCCCATTCCATCATCCATCATCCTACCCATCCATCCATCCCATCCTCCATCACATCCATCTCCATGCCATCCTACTCCTATCCATCCATCCACCCATCCATCCACCATCCACTCATCATCCACCCACTCCACATCCATCCATCCCATCCATCCATCCACCATCCATCCACTCACCATCATCCACCCATCATCCATCCATCCATCCATCCATCCATCCCATCCATCCACCCATCCATCCATTCATCCATCATCCATCCATCCATCCATCCACCATCCACCATCCATCATCCACCCATCACCATCATCCATCCACCACCCATCCACCTACCCATCCATCCACCCACCCATCATCCATCCACCCACCATCCACTACCATCCACCCACCATCCCCCACCACCATCCACCACCCATCCATCCACCATCCCATCCACCACCACCCACCCCATCCATCCATCCACCCATCCACCCATCCCCATCCCATCCACCATCCACCCCACCATCCATCCACCCACCCATCTACCCACCCATCCATCCACCACCCATCCATCCATCCACCCACCATCCATCCCACCATCCATCCACCCACATCTCCACCATCCATCCACCATCACTCCACCCAGATCTACGCCTCTTCGTCCTTCATACAATAAATAAGCCGATATTATGATCATTGGCATATCGAGAGTTATGCGTTGGTTTTAGAAAATGAACAGGATATTTTGCTATGGGGAAGGTTATAGAATAGGAATTCTCTGCCCCAGTCTGAGGCACCCTTCTTGAGGGAGTCAGGCATAGATAGAAATAGAAAGAATTAGAGGAGTAAGGGTGCAGGAGCATGTAGAGAAGAAGGGAAGGAGAGAATGATGAGGGGAGAAGGGCTGGCATGAGAAGGAGAAAAAGGGAGGGGGATGGAAAGCGTGAAGTGGAAGTAGGATACGGAGTGGGGCTTGACCTTGATAGTAGCGGAATACCTGGCTGTCCGGTTATGTTTAGCAGAGAAATACCAACATGGTATTTTACCTGAGTAGGTCAGCCCTGGCAATGACCTAGGTCCTGTCATCTTCCACCACACATTCTCATCCTCCCACACCATCCATGTGCCTGCCACGTCCTTAGACCACTCCTGGTTGGACCACTCGAGGCTCAGCACTCAAGGATCCTGGACAAACTCCAGTCACAGAATTGTGGGATCAATGTCACATGATGATTTTTACTCCTCCTCTTTTGATGCCAGGAGGACCCAGGCACAGGTGGTGGGGGAAGGCCACAGAAAGGGCAGGTAAAGGTACTAACGCCACATCCATCCATCGAGCTTAAGAAACCTCTTGAAAGCACCCTCGGTGGCTCTGAGAGGTAGCTTGGCTCCTTCCCACCTATCCTGAATCAGTGATGACAGAGAAGCAGCTCCCTGCATTCCAGACCCCGAAGACTATCCCCAAAGCATGGCCTGGAGGAACTCTGTGACCCAGCAAACAAGAAATTCCACTCTTGGTAGGCCTTGGGGACTGGGGGGTGGGGGAGTCGCGGTGTCAGTCCACTTGGGTCCTCACCTGTCTGTACTGGAGATTGACTATGTGACCCCGGCATGTCACCTCTGAGCTTTGGAGTCAATTATTTCAGCACTGACTCTCGGGTAGACAGGAAAGACCCAGGAATAGCTGGGTCTCCGAGCTCCCCCGAGCAAGAGCAGCCTCTGAGGCACTGGGCTGGAGGATTCAGAGCACATCTTCCTGAAAGCAGGCAGCAGGAGATCCTCTGGAATGAGTGAGTCTCTACTCAGGGAACCCAATGCATGATGGTCCCCTCTCTCATTCTACCCAACCCAACTGCAGGCCAGGATTGGGCTATCCTTCTCCCATCTGCTTATGTGTCCTCCTTATTCCTCCTTATTCTGCTGGTCTTTCTAAGCACACACAAGTCTCCATTGTAATTTTTATTCCGTTCTCCATCTATTAGCATGACAGTGTGGAGACAGCATTATTCTTTTACCGATTTCTGTATGAAATTAGACCATGCATCCTCACGTTATGTCTGGCTTCAGTCTGTGTCCCTGTATCCTCCAACATGGAAAGGAATTTGAAACTCTGTAGCTATATGTAACCATCCCACCTAGATTGACTTTAATGATGTGTGTGTGTGTGTGTGTGTGTGTGTGTGTGTGTCATATATAATGAAGCCTAATTTAGAACATCATCATTGTTTCATTGAGCTGGACCCAGCAGGCCATTCTTCAGTGACAAGATCCTGAGAAAAAAAGGTACCAGGATCAGAAAATAAAGAAGATAGGAAAGTTTGTGCTCTGGAGATCTTGTACAAGCTGTCTCTCCCCTTCCCGTGAGAGCCCACCCTCTCCTGCCCCTTCCCATGTGTGCCCAGGCTCTCCCTTCCCCTGTGTGTCACCCTCTTCTGAGATACCCTAGAGAGCCTCCATTACGTATGGCTTCCTTGACCAACTCTGGACAGTTGGAAGGAACCTCCTAACCCAGGAGCTCCCTGACAGCAGCCCTCTGCCCTCAGAGGGAAGAAGATTGTCTGTGGTCTCTGGGGCCGAGAGCACCGAGACCCAGGAAACCCTACCATCAAGAGGCCCCTCCTAGAGAGGCACCAGTTTCACAACTTAGGCAGCGGGTTCTACTTCTGCAAGAGAAAATAACACTTTGGTTTCTTTCCTAGAGGAAAAAGGAAGAGCGGCAGAGCTGACGTATTCTCTGACACAGTGTATTCCTGAACTACGGAAGAGCCCGTCCAGGCCTTGCCCTAGTCCAGGGCCTGCCTGAGCACACAGCTGCAGGGTTAGTACCAGGTTTACCCGCAGTAAGGTAGGTGAAGGTCATGTGGACCGGGAACCCTAGGGAGGTTGGTGAGGTTAGGGAAGGACCCCGGGCCAGTGCCAGCATCTTTTCACTTGCTGTGGCCTAGTACTATAGGGACTGCAGGGTGGGTCATACCCTACCCCTGGGAGAGGAGCTTGAGGAAGACAAGAGCCTGCAGAACTCTGGGAGCAGTTGTTGGGGGGCAGTTGTAAATATGAAAGGGTAGGGTTGGCCAGGTGCCCTTGTGCTTGATGTCAGAGGACAGAGACAAGGTCACTTTCCCCAGGGAAGAAAGCATTTGAACTGGACTCTGCAGGATGAGCGATGTTTTCACATTGAGTTTAGGATAGAACATGCCTTCTTAGCAGAAAATAAAAATATATATCGCAGACCAAAGCCAGGCGCTAGAGAAAGATACGATTACTATTGAACCCACTTAGCCTCTGGTTCTTGATAAAATGACAACAAATACTAGGTGATGTGGGGTATGCAGACGTGGCAGAGTCTACTCTTTAAAGCCAGGCATATGCCGGCGGTGGTGGCGCACGCCTTTAATCCCAGCACTTGGGAGGCAGAGACAGCGGATTTCTGAGTTCGAGGCCAGCTGGTCTACAGAGTGAGTTCCAGGACAGCCGAGCTACACAGAGAAACCTGTCTCGAAAAACAAAAAAAAAAAAAAAAAAAAAGCCAGGCAGGGACCAAGCAGACCTTGGGTGGGGCCTTCCTATGTGCCCCTCGGACACTGACGGACAAGTTCCTGGAGGCGGAGCTGTGGGACCTTGTATGCATTTCCCAGAGCTCCTGAGGGACTTAAGTGAGCCAGATTTTCCTTCTGCCCATTGTCTCTACCAGGAGCTACCTCTGCCCAGATGTGCAGGAAAGGTGAGCCCTGAACCCGGCGCTGGAAGCACCACAGAGAAGGTGCTCGCTGTTTTACTCCCGTGAGGTGCTCAGGGACCTTTTCTGTTGCTCTGTACCCCCCTAGCTGGAAGCGCCATATCTTCCCCTTCAAGAGGGGTGCTCCCAAGAACGAAGGCCTGTCTCCACAGCACCTGAATTGACACCTGGCTTGAAGAAGACTCGGCAAGAGTTTGTTTGTTGCACGCCCGCCAGATCCAAGAAAGCCTGTTGTGTCTGCTCATCTGTACCTATAAAGCAGGGACAAACTGTCTCCAAATGGCCTGTGGACTGTCAGGCTCCACCCTGTAAGCTGGTAAGATTTATCCCTAGTGGAGGAGGATGGGCACACCTGTGTTATAAAACAGTTCAGTTTGGAGAGAACGGCAGTATGTCTTGTTGGAGAGTGGGGAGATTGAGTTCCAAGGTTAGTGTCGTCCTCCACCCCATCCCAGCTTGGGCAGAATGACTGTATCCACTTAGGCATGGTCCTCATCAGCAAGATGTGGCCAAGTTCTCCAAGTAGGCAGCTTGTCTGGGCTCAGAAAATTACAGAGGTGTGTCTTTGTCATGTTCTTCCCAGGATCTATGGAGAGGCCCCTCACAGTCCTACAGGTGAGCCTTTACCACCCTACACATGGCCCAGTAGCCTTTGCCCAAGTCCCACTGCAGCTGCAACATGATGCCAACAGGCTGCTGGTCGGGCGAGGGCAGGACACCCACCTCCAGCTGCAGCTGCCACAGTTGTCTCGCCATCATTTGTCCCTGGAGCCCTACCTGGAGAAAGGCAGCAGTCTGCTGGCCTTCTGCCTCAAGGTGCTGACCCGAAAGAGTTGTGTGTGGGTCAACGGGCTGCCACTGAGATACCTGGAGCAGGTTCCCCTGCACACCGTCAACAGAATCTCCTTCTCTGGCATCCAGATGCTAGTCCGCAAAGAGGGGGGCGCCTCCCTTGAGGCCTTTGTCTGCTACTTCCATCTCAGCCCTTCACCCCTGATTTACAGACCCAAGGCTCAGGAGACAGATGAACGAATGGGAAAACATTGTTAAGAAACAGACTCCCCTGTTTTGGGGGAGGCAACTCGTGAACTTTGGGGTCTCTCTACCGCCTCTCCCAGTCTCAGACAGCTGCTTCCCTGCCAAGCCCAGGAGAAGCAATAGAAACAAAGTTGCAGAAGAAGCTCCCAGACGACGCACCCCACCAGCCCTGCTGCTGAGAGCAAGCCGTAGGAAAACAGGGTTTGACATAGTTGACCTACGTCCTGCAAGGCTGACACACAGTTCCCATGTAAAGCCTGCTGGCCGCCATGTTCACAGGGAACTGATTCAGTAAGCTTTGAGCAGCCTAGGGGTGGAGAAGTGCCTTCCTGTGGCTCTGGGTAATGGGAACTTCATATACTTTTAGAGGCTCTGAGGGATTCTGGGAGCCTCTCCCAGCATTCTGTGCACCCCCTCCCCATTTCCTCCCTTGTCTGGCTAGGAGTTACTTTACATCCTCATCTCCCACGCTGCCTCAGGGCAGGAGCATGGGGTTGCGGCAGGAATGCAAGGACACCGGGAGAAATTACATTTGTGGTAGTTTGGGTTACCTTCAGCTTTCAAATACCCACAGGCGCTCAGGGCTTAGGAGAGCCTGTGTTTAATAAACTAAAAGTATTTCATTACGCTGGCATGCCCACTGGATTCCCTGAGGCCCAGATGGGCCACATGTATACCATGTTGTCATGAGGCTAGGGGTGGGTGGGTGGGTGAGAGATGGGAAACCTGGGCGAGGTGTGAGAGGAAATTGGGAAGGTAGGTAGGCGATGAGGTTCCTGGGAAGGTTGCAAGCTGAGCTCCAGGCTTCTGGCAGGGGAGGAGCTAGAAGCTAGGACTGCTTGGGAATTTCTTGTCCTCCCCTCTTCTTCCTCTTCCCTCTGCCCTCTTCTCGTTCCATCTCCTCTCCTCCTTCCTCTGTTCCTTCTGGGCGAGAGCCTTGGTTGACCAGAGGGCAAAGTTCTTTCAGAACTGATCTCTGAGATTGGGTGCAAGGGTGCGTAAGAAGTCAACCCAGCAGTTACCTCACTCAGAGCAAGTCAGATGCTAACGGTGGTGGTGGTGTGGGGGAGGGGTGTGCCTATCCTTCCTGAACACGGGTTCCGGGGTAATGGTGGGTTGTTAAGGAGCCAAGAAGGCAAGGATGGGAGAATTTTCTCAGGAAGAAGGGAGCAGAAGGCTAGCAAGGCTAGTGTCTACTCATGTGACAGCAGGAGAGTCCCATAGACTCTGCTAACCACCATAACCCGGATCCTGCACTAGCACATCCCAAACACTGAGGGGACAGTCCTGTCAGCAGACTGATCCATATCCCCACACCTGGGACATCATTGCCATTTACCAACCCGTCCCCCTTTGTGCCCAAATCCTGGGTCATAGGGTCAATACCACTCCCCCACTCCCATAAGAAGAAACTAACACTAGACAAGACACATGCGTGGTTGGGAAGTCCCTCCTCCTACAGAATATGGATTGAGTACATTCAGATCACAGATATGAGACCAAGGAGGATGTGTGTCTACCTGGGACCGTGCTGACCGTGCTGTGAATGGCCCCCCAAGACTCCCAAAGCAGTTTTTCCCTCATTTGTCCATGAACTTGTACCAATTGCCCTCATGCCAAATGCGTATACCAAGTCTCAGGATCCAGGAATAAACAAAGCCAATAGAATCTGCCTGCCAGCAGCTTGCTGACCTCAGGAGATAGAAGCATTCGGGAACAAATGACTTAATTATCACAGCTGTTGCTAGCTTCACTCTCCTCTGTTCAGTTGGAGTTAAGCCCTATCTTCAAGCGGGTTTGAAGTTGACGCTTCTGTATGTTCATCCCTCCGAGGAGTGAGTCACAGTGTAATAAACCGTTGAGTCCTGGAGCCAGCGGTCACTACCCAGTCACTCCTCACAGTCCCCCAGATAGACACTGTGGTCTCAAGCACAGTCCTCAGGTAAGGACAGTAAAATTCAGAAGGTCAGAAGCCAGGGCCATCTCCTTTGTGAGCTGGGTGACCTTGGCAAGTGAGTTGGCCCACCGTGCCCTGTATTTCTCCCTCTGGAAAGTCAGGAAGATAAGCCTTCCAACCTGACAGAACAGTCAGAGCATCGTAGGAGGTAGGAAATGGAAAACACTTAGTGCCGTGCCTGGCACACAGGAGGAACTCAGAAAAAGGCTGCCATCCTGAGACCAAAGCCGGGGACGCTAAAATATGTGCGTCCTTACGCTTATCACAAATTTGGAACTCGGGGCAGACTTGAACCCCAGTCATCTGCTTCAGAGCTCAAGGGCTTCCGACACCTGTGACTCTCTAAGGATTTTATTTCCATGTAGAGACTGAAAGGAGGAAAAGGTTTTTTAGCTGCTTTTGTACAGAAGATCTGGGTTTGTAGAACAAGAGACACTACTGCCGCCGGAGAGGAGAAAGTGCCTGTAGATCAGGCTAACGCTCTGAAGTTCCCCTGGAAGATTCAAGTGCTGTCCAGTCTGCCCATCGCAGAGCAGCTGCCCACAGACAAAGCTGGAGATGACACACTTAGAGACCGTGTGTGACCACTAAAGGCTGAAGGGACCAGGGTCTCTGCTCAGATTACAGCTGCTGACTGCCTCTCTCGTCCTCTCCCCTCCAGGAGGGTACAAACCTGTCCATGCTAGGGGCCCACGAGCTAGTAGAGTACTTCCCCCACGGAGACTGTGTGGTCGGAGTATTTTGGGTGAAGTGTCTGTGCGGTCCTCACGCTGAAGAGTAAGCTGGAGGATGACAGGCCAGACACAGGAAGGGGAAGAGCCAGGAAACATCTGGCTTGTTTCACAAAGTCTCCTCAGGAGAATTTCTTCCTCCTCCTCCTCTTTCTCTTCCTTCTTTTAAATTTTTTTTAGACAGTCTCACTGTGCGGCTCAGAGCACAGTTGCACGCACTGTCCTGCATCTGCTCTCCCAAGTGCTTCAGTTAGAGCGGTTCACCAGCCGCCACTGGCTTGTGTCATGTGTTCAAGAGCGGAAACTCTGCTAGCCTCTGCTTCTCTTGAAAAACGTAAACCTCGACCTGCCAGATTCATGCCCCGCCCCCGTCCCACTCCTCTATCCCTTGAAATTTGCAGGTTGATTTCAAGATCCCGGTTTGTGGATTTGACATGGCTTCTCCTGCCTAGGCAGGGTCCCTTCTAACCATCTCCTATGAATGTCATCAGCTTCCCTGTCACAGCAGTGCAGCCTGTGTGGCTGCAGGCGTGAGCACATGGAAGCAAACGGAACATACAGACGTACAGACATTCGTGTGCACAAAACACCAGTAGCTTCAGGCTGGGCTCTGGTCAGCCTGCTGTCTGGGTTACAAGTCACACTGCTCACTTGCCATCCCATAGTCTCTGGACCTGTGCCTCCTATATCAGAGGCCCTGTAAGAGGTAAACTGAGGCACTGCATGTAAATGTGTCTGTGGCACACAGTAGATTTATATGGTGACTGCTTGACTGTCATGGAGAAGGGGAGACAGCTCCCTCTCCCCAACACTTTCAGCCTCCAATAGAGGTGCAAGGCTGCAGGCTCTCCCAGGAGACCCTGAGAAGGGCCCTTAGCTATGGCAGTCAGGAGTCAGCTGGCTAGCCCAGATCCAGGCCAGTTTCCTGCCAAATATCCTTTCCCTGGGCCCCTCTCCAAGCGTGCACCAGCAATACCCACCTTGCTCTACAAGCCTACCAGCTACACACACCAGTACTGCTATAGACCATAGAGCCCCAGAAGACCACCCTGCCAGAGATCTGGACAGGACAGTTCTCTGTCAGAAGAAATATGTATTGCTACACAAAGGAGCAACAGTCAATTTTGCCAGCAGGGCACCAAGGGAGCACCACCAGGGCACCCAGGGAGCACCACCAGGGCACCCAGGGAGAACCACCAGGGCATAGAGAGAGTACCACCAGGGTACTGAGGGAGCAGTGGTTCCATAAATGTGTAAAGGAAGCCTTAGTTGATGGGTCCAATTTTAGGCCTCCTGGTGTCTGGTAGAGCTGAGGACACAGACTGAGAATCATTTCTATAACTACCCATTGCATTACCAGGTTGCTATCAGTCAATAGGTGTCAGAAGCAAGCAAGCAAGCCTCATTAAATGTAGATGTTTCCTCACTGCCTCTGTCCCCCACAAACCAGCTCAAGCTGGGACACCTGCCTCCTAGCCATCCTCTGCTCCCTGCCCATGGTCTCTGGGTTGCAGTCACTCTCCACTGCCCCAGGCCATCCATCTAGCCAAGACTGGGGGGTGGAGGGAGGAGTTGAGCCCTAGGAGGAGATGTTGATTTTAATGAACTTGATTCCCATTGCAAGGCTGATTCCTCTTACCTTTAACGTGAACTCACAGGCGGATTAAAGTGAAATAAAACCTACTATTTGAGCTACATTTCCAGCTTATTGGAAACATGCATTACCTCCCTGTGACTGGGCCGTGGGAAGAGAAGTTATTATCTTTCTTTAGAGTTTGTAAACGCTTTATGGCAGAGGCATTAAGCCTGCTGGGGGTGGGGAGTGGGGAAATGGAGAGGAAAAAAAATTTGCTCCCGCTTACCGTTGTTGTCCAATCACATGCTCCAGTGGGAAAGAAGCATCCCAAGTGAGCGACGGAGAGCCAGGTGAGCCCCAGCAGACGAGTGGAATTATTTTCTTCTTTAGGCATGTGAACCAAAAGGACATTAAAGTACCGATTAGCAAGGGAGCTCATTCCGTCCTCCAGAGAGGCTACAACTCACCCCCATCCCAACCTCTCCCTGTTCTTCTGGTATTTGTTTCCAGGAGAAAAAAAATGGCCTCCACCCCAAGAAACCCATCCTAGAGGGAGTATTTGTGAAGGGCATGACTCTGGACATTTGGAAGCATGGAGGAGCCAGAGAAAGGGCAGCTCTGAGTCAAGATTGAGTCCATGAGGGAATGAGGAACTCACCATGGGGACCTGGCTCCAGAGAAGCAGCTGACCCCTCTCCCTCCCCCAATCCCTCTGGGTACTGTCAGCAGACCCCATGCTCCAGGCTTGAAGTCCAGCTTTCTGCCTCCTGGAAGGAAACCTTCCCAGGATGTCTGTTCTGCCATCTTTTAAAGCGATGGAGACAGGCTCATCAGGGATGTCTTCAGTGTAAAGCAGAGGCTGCCCAAGAAGCTGGTGCTCAGTCAGGCAGCCAGACCTGACATTTCTGGGGTTCTTTTCCGCAAGCTCAAATGTGATGGTGCTAGTCTTCCAGAGAGTCTGTCTCAGATGGTCTGGGAACAGGGACACTGCTATGTAATCTTGTTTAGAGGGTTTTAAGCGTCTAGGACCAAGTCAGGCAAACAAACCCAGTCTCAAGTATTGAACAACAACAAAAAGAATTATAATTTGAGCAATTGGAACTCAGAGCGGGAGAATTGCTGAGAATCTAAACAGGAAGTGGAATTCAGAGGTTAGCTTGCACAGACATGACAACCTTGGCTGGCTGTGTCCCTGTGACTTCAGTGGCAACTAGAAGTAGAAGAGGGGTAGAAGAGAAACCAGGCCCTTGTCCTGAACTGCTGGGAAGGCCTCTTGTGGAAATGAAGGCCTCTGAGGGAGGAACTGCTCGTGGCCAGCTGGGGCCATGGGTGGCTCCTGAGTTGGTGTGAAGAGGCAGAGATGGCTGGGTTTCTCTCCTCTCACGACCCCACTGCCTCCCAGTAGACCTCCCTTTGGCAGAAGTAGCTGGCAAAGGCAACTGAGACTGAGCGGCCTGAAGGGCCTGAGTCCCTGCAGCACAGAGCAGAGAAAGGAGAGTACGGTAGATATGTGGGCAGTCAAATTCTGACACAAGCCCGGTGCGTTCTGTGTCAATGTCCCTTAGCCTTGTCTGGGCCCTAGGGTAGCCACCAAGTAGTGTAGGAGCAGTTATTATAGGGGCTCCATTGCCAACCTCTCTGACCTAAACACCTTTAGGACAGCAGATGGTACAGCCTAGTAACACACAAAGCCAGGTGTGGTCTAGCTTGGCTCTCATGCATCTTTACCAGGATGCCAAAGTGCCCTGCTTTGATGGCTCCCTTTCCGGGAGTCATGGAGCAGAGAGAGGTGTCCAAAGAAGACCCTCAGTACTCAAATCCTCACTGTCCTCCATTGATTCTAGAAGCTTCCATTACCACACAAGCCACCTTCTCCTCGCCTTTAAAATGGGGATACTGCTAGTGCCTACCTCACCCCTGTGAAGATGAGGGGGAAAAAAACAACATGTAAAGCAACCCAGCTATCTCGTTAGCCACCAGATCCTTCCAGAAAGATCCCTGGCTTCTCCCACTGAGAAGAGCCCTCTACCATCCAGCTCCATGACAGTGCTGGGGACATTCGAATGGGGCAGTAAGCAGTTATCTGTGGTACAAAAGTCCTCATCTCCATGAGGTCAGAATGGTCTAGTCTGCTTGCTAAGACTTCTCACCAGAAGAACCCTATATGTGGCAGAAACTCTCTCAGACATGATTGACAGCTGCTGGGCTCTCAAGTCGGTCTTCAGTAAGGCCCTGAAGGTAGGAGGGTGAGCTATGAGGGGGAAAAAATTTGAGTGGGTAAGAGCAGGCTTCAAGACCCAAGCCCAGCAGGCACTCGTGGAGCCTTGATAAAACTGCTGCTGGAGCTCTTAAAGATGGGGCTTGAAAGGCCAAGTGCGCAGGCTGTGAAGGAGGAATGGCTTCGCTCCTGAAGCAGTTACTGACAGGAGCCAGCCACAGCCTCCAGCAGAGCCTCTCGGCAGGCACTGCCAGCAGGGCTGTTTGCAGACAGGCCTTGCCTCCCAGCCTTCGCCATTCAGAAACAGACATACAGTTAGTTCCTGGACTCGGAGGTCGGCCCCAGGAGGACAGGCAGCAGGCTGGAGGCTGGAGTCTCAGAATCAACACTGGGTCTCATTACTGAGGATCACGCAGCCCCCATGGACACGCGTTAGAGGCCTAGGCTGGACGCTAACAGGGAAGGCTGCCATTCAGTTTTCTATCGCGCTTCTCCCGGGCCTGTAGAGTCTGTAGTTACCACGTGGATTTTTGAGTTGAAGCATCTCAAAGCCGCATCTGCACAGACTTCTTCGCCGCTCTGACTATGGGTCCCCTGCCTAAAAGTCTGGGTAACAGAAAACCACAGGGTAGTTATGAGCTGTGATTTTTCTCTCCTCAGCTAAAGAAAGGGAAAGCATTCCCACCTGAGAATCTCGGCTGGCCCTCCAAACCAGAGCGAATGCTTTGAGGACTCTCAAGGGAAAACCAGGGAGCCGAGACCCTGTGAGGAGTGGGGGAGGGTCAGAGAGCCTACTGAGGAGAGCTTTGTGATCCGGGAAAGTCAGTGTGTTGCCTGATGACAGCTGCACTCAGAGGAAGGCACCGCCAGACTGCACACCACACTTCACTTCAGCAGCCTCCAGTCAGACACAGCTCAACAGCCGTACCGCTCAACAACTGGCTCTCTGGTACAGGGGCTCCCACGGCAGCATTTGCCGATTCCTATTGTGTGATTTTTCTCTCTCACTGTGGTCCATTCTGAGAGCCCCCTGACAAGGTGACATTGCTGAATGACAGGGAAGAGACTCAGAGAAGCACATACCATTCTTTTTTTTTTTTTTTTTTCTTCTTCAGGGAATGTTTGGCTACTAAACATTCAGATGAATCGGTCAGAACACCAAGTACAGACGTAGCCTCTCCTTACTGCCACCTACTGACACACATGTGACACAGCAGCCATACCTACAATGCCTCTAGGGGCAGGAGCAAATATCTTTCTGTACTGTTTTTTGCCACACAGATGCAGTGGCCTCCTAGACACCAAGAACAGGGTAGCACCAGGTTGGTCACCCAGGCTGTCTGTGTAGAGCTACCCAGCAGCCCTTGAAGGAAGCTAAGGCATCACAGCACCATCCTGTTAGAGCCAGGAAGTGCCCTCGCCTCCACCCTCCAGTGTGCACCGTTTCCTTCTCCCACCTCCTCCTCTCTCAGTGAGAGAGCTGCTGCTTCTGTTCTAGGCAGGAGGCACCCCATTGCCCCGGATCCATCCCTTCCATACTCTCAAGAATACAGACATTAGGGCCAGAGAGGTTGCTCAGCAGTTAAAAGCACTTGCTGTTCTTGCAAAGGACACAGGTTGGACTCCTAGCACCAATGTCAGTGGGCTCACAGGTGCCTGTATCTACAGTTCCAGGGGATCTGATGCCCTCTTCTGACCTCTGTGGGCACTTAATTCATGTGGTGCACATGCAAACAAGCAGGCACACACAAATGCATAAATTAAAATAAATGTAGAGAATATAGATACAATAAAGATGCTTAGGAAGCAATGCGTTTTGATTGTTTGCGTTGAATTAAATATGGATTATTTAAGTAAGTTCATATAACTTTAATAATTCAACTAAACTTTTAGTAATTCTTGTAAATAATTAAATGTAGTTTACTATTAAATCAAATGGCTTGTATTAGTCAGGGTTCGCTAGAGCCACAGAACTTATGGGTAGCCTCTATACAGTAAGGGAATTTGTTGTTGACTTACAGTCTGTAGTCCAACTCCCCAACAATGGTCAGCTGTGAATGGAAGTCCAAGAATCCAGCAGCTGCTCAGTCCCACAAGGCAAGCAGGCGAAGAAGAGTGAGTCTTCCTTCTTCCGACGTCCTTATGTAGGTCTCCAGCAGAAGGTGTGGCCCAGATTAAAGGTGTGTGCCATCACGCCTGGATCTTGGACTTGTTTTGTCACAGGCTGACCTTGAACTCAGAGATCTCCTTGCCTTAGTCTCCTGGGATTCATAGCCACTGTGCCTTAAGATCTCCATGCCAAGATCCAGGTCAGACACTTGTATCTCCCAGCCTCAAGATCTGGATTACAGGTGAGCCTTTCAATTCCAGATTGTAGTTCATTCCAGATATAGTCACGTTGACAACCAGGAAGAGCCATTACATGGCTTAATTCTGTTTAGACTTCTATGATCTTTTTAAAAAGTAGTTTGATATATGTGTGTGTGTGTATGTGTGTATGAGTGAGTGGCTTGCATGTGAGTCTGTGCACCAGTTCTCACCTAGTGGTCCTCTGGAACTCAAGTTATGGATACTTGGGAGGCACCATGTGGGTGCTAGGAATTGAAGGTGAGTCCTCTGTGAGAACAGCAAGTGCCGAGTCATCTCTCCATTCTGACGCCTCATCATCTTTAACAACCAACTCTTATGAGAGAGCCTCAGCACCCTATGACATGGGACCAAGCATTCTGGTCCCTTGTACTCAGGTACTGTGGAACAAGAAAACATAGTGAAAAGGACTTAAAAATGAAATTATTTTGCCATGTGAGAGCAAATTTGTTCATACTTTTCACCACAGAGATCAGAAGTAACCTTGGGAGAAGGTTAAACTGTGGGATGTTCTAGATGAGGAAATGAAGGGTCAGAGAGCAGAAGTGAGCCCAGCCTGCTCAGCTGGTCAGTGGTGGTGCCAGCATCTGTCTTGCCCTCGGGTTTTGCTCACTTCCTACACCTCTGTCCATACTTTCCATAAAGGGCAGCCCGTGGCCAGCTCTGAGCTTACCTGGTGGATCCTCATCACATGTCTGCTTAGCAAGGGTGTCAGATTTTTTAGCTGGAGAGCATATGCAAGAACTGGAATTATCCCTTTACTTAAAATGCAGTCTGGTAGAGAGTCATAGATAAATGGCTATAATCGTGTCCTTCTTAGGGCCTTTCTGTCTGAGCTTAAAGTCAGTGACAGGTTGTGAGGCACCTAGAGACCAGCTTCCTCCTCACAAGGTTGGAGGGAACAGGGTTCTCTGAGCCTCGTCTTCTACCTCTGGAATACAGGATGTTGATGTTTCTGGAAAATGGACCAGCAGGGATGAAGCCCAAAGGGCTTTAGCCTAGGCTTTCTGAGTTGGCTTCCTAGACACCAAGAGGCAGGTAGCATCTGCTGGTCACTCCGATTGTCTATGTGTAGCTACCCAGAAGCCCTTGAAAGGTACCATGGCACCACTACCCTGCAGCTGTCGATGTTGGGTTCTAGGACCCTGCTGAGTCAGGAGAGCGGCCCCTCCACAGCCTCCAGTGGGCACTTGGTATCTCCACCCTCCGAATCTCTCTGTGCCGCCGCCACCGCCGCCGCCGCTGCTTCTGAGCAAGAGGAACCCCCAATGCCCAGGCTGTATCCTTTCCATTTTGTCTCTCCCCATTTTCTGGCATATAGGTTTAGCATGCTTGGCTCTCTTAAACATCACGCTTTATGGCCGTTTGCAGTGCAATTTCGTTCCTGTCCTGCCATTCAATTTGAATTAAATATCAAACAGATGTGAGTCTTTTTGTGTGTGTGTGTGTGTGTGCTCTTTTTAAAGAAAAAAAAAGTTTAATATTAGGGAGCATGCCCTCCTAAGATCAGGAAAGCCATTCGGAGAAATAAGCCTGCTCAAATTAAAAAAAAGAATCGTATTGGTTTAGCTCGAGATGCTTTCAAGTGGTACCTTTCGAGGTGCTAAGGAGCAGAGTTTCCAGCAAGCTATAAAGCATCAGGAGAAAGCAGGGTAAGATATACGGCCTGGGGCTGATGGGGAAATTGAGCTCCAAAAGGGGGCAGCCCCACCTGGGAGAGAGCTCTGAGCCTGGAGATGAGGTTTGCAGATGAGGGTGGGGGAGGCCATCTTCCCCTCAGGCCTTAGGGAAGAGCCTGTGCTTAGCAGCCTGTGTGGTCAGGCTGAGAAGGAAGGCAGAAGGGGTCCTCCATGTGCTCAGAGACCCCACTGGGCCTCGGCATCGTGTCCTACATCCACAGACTACCGTGGCCCATCTCCCATAGTCAGCTGTTAAAGTCCAAACCGCCTTTCCAGACATGCCAAATGCCGTTGTCCCTTGTCTCTGTTACCATCTCTTGGATGGTGGGATCTCTGGCCATTGATGGATCGTTGGGAAATGAGGAGAAAGTTATGCCTCCTCATAACTTTGCAGAGAAGATCACAGGTAAAGTTGCTTATAACCTCAGTGTCTATGGCCACTGCCCAACATAGTCTAACAGCATAGAGCATCTATTCATTGAAATGTTCTTGCAGGGAGGGCTGGGGCCCATCTTGTGATGGCTTTTCCCATGAGCAGGAATGCCTGATCAGACTCCAAACAACTCTTCTCAATTCTTGGCAGCAACCATACCTGCCTCTCCAAATTATTGGACCTGCCGCTACTCGTGGCTTCCAGCCAGGACGTCTTAGGGCCAGCTAAAGTGTTTCCATGTGGTCCCTTGACTCGCTGTACAGAAAGACACTACTCTAACTTCAGCACTGACTGCAAACAGCATTTCCATGTCCAGGGCATGGGGCCAGCTTGTTCTAGACATCTTGGATGCCTGCTACAATGCTCTGCACACCCAAGGTTTGCCTCAGGGACAACATGAAAACACCCAGGGACCTTGCATCAGGCCCTGCTGATGAAACAGAGCCAACACTTCCTAGAACTCCACAGGCAAGTGGAGGGATTTAAAGAGGGAAAACCCTAGACTTTGGCGACAGGTAGCTGAAGGCTAGAGCCAAGTTCTACCCCTTCCTAGCTCTGTGGTCTTAGCAAGTCAAGCATCAATCTTAGTCAGTCCTTTTTTGTCTTTCATCCCTCCCCTACCTGCAATCCATATATATATATATATATATATATATATATATATATATATATATGTATGTACATGTATGTATATGTTGTGTGTGTGTGTGTGTGTGTGTGTGTGTGTGTGTGTGTGTTTTGGCCTGCCTGGACACAGTTTGCTCTGTGGGAACTGCCCATAGAGACCAGACACTACAGACAGTTGTGAGACACCATGTGGGTGCTGAGGATCAAACCCCTAGGTCCTTTGAAAGAGCAGCCATTTCTTTAAGCTGAGTGCTAAAGACATCTCTGACTGCTGAGACATCTCTCTAGCCCCACACCCGACTCCCCATTCTGTGTGAGCACTCATCTCATGCCAAGGAGGACAGGGTGGCATGTGGAGTACTCAGTACAGAGATGAACCAGTACTTTAGCATTATAGTGTTAAGTAGTTATCTTTCCATCCTGCCTTCAAGCTTACTGGCAACCCCTATCTGATAGTACTCGATAGGAGGCTAGAGGTTGCATCAGAGCCAAGTATCCCTCTGAAGGAACCACAATGATGGCTTCGGGAGGAGTGGGGGACACAGAGGGAGGGGGGGATGAATTATGCCTCGTAGTTATGTCTCAGGGAAGGAAGAGATGGGAGGGAAACTGAAGAAATATCAAGTGGTTGCAGATGCGGAACTGAGAGTCAAGAACTGTTGTTGCTCCAACGGTCCTGTGTCCGAGGCCCATCTCTGAGACCCCGTGCTGGCAGAGGGAGGTGGCAGGCAGTTGATAGAGTGTAAGGGACAGCTGTCTGCTGCAAAGGAAGGAACAACCACATTTGGTTTCTAGAAGGGCTCTCAGTCAAACGAAAGGTGGTCAGACAGGGATTCTAGAGGAAGAAGCTATGCTTGGATGATGGGCTGTGTGCAGAGAGATCAAGACAGAGGGACAGACAGAGACAGGCAGGCAGACAGACAGACGACAGAGACAGACGGAGACAGAGGCAGCTCCACCTTGCTGCTCACCAGGACAGGCAGCAAGAGGGAGTTCAGTCACCTCCCACCCTGCACAGTCGACAGTGGCAATCATTCATTCGGGCTTTACTGAGAGTAAGAGGTCCTCAGAAGGAGGCTTAGTGTCCGGCCATGGCATAGTTCCCAGCTCACCACTGAAGGACTGTACACGCAAACAGACCTGGAGCCTTCTTCTCACAGAGTCTGGGGGATCTCAAGGGAATCCCTTGGATTCTTGGCAGCAAGCATGCCTATGGCTCAGCACACGTTCTCAGCCCCTAGAGCTATTTAAAGAGGTCAGATGTCCTGAGGGGTAGCCTCAGGGAAAGGGACTTGACTCTCTTCGTCTTAGTGTTAGGTAGAGCTACTCTCTCTTTCTCCCTTCTCCCTCCAACCCTACAGAGTGGTAGGGATTCAAGATCTTAGGCTATTAAAGAAGGCTGGTAGGCTGGGGAGATGGCCCACTGGGTAAAGTGTTTGCCATTCAAGCATGAGGCCCTGGTCTTGGATCCCCAGATTCATGTAAAAAGCTGGTTTGCTGGTTGTACCTATAACTTCAACGCTAGAGGTGTGGAGATAGGCTGGTGCCAGGGAGCATATTGGCTGGACAGTCTGCTAAAATGGCAAGAATCGTTTTAGGAGAAACCTTGTCTCAGAGATAGAGCAGGCAGGCAGGCAGGGCAGGGCAGGGCAGGGCAGGGCAGGGCAGGGCAGGGCAGGGCAGGAGGGAAGGGAAGAGGAAGGCAGGCAGGGAAGGGAAGCACAGCAGGCAATGGACGTGATAGAGAGGAACTTATATCACCTGTACAAGCACAACCTTGCACACGCACACCACACCACACACACAGCTGACCATGGTGTGGATCAGTCTCACATCTCCCAGTTTGTCCCTCATCCCAAGAACCTCCTACCTGAAGCCACCCGTATTCATGCTGATGGCCTCTTCCATGTCCCCAGTAGGGCAAGGGCCTTCTCAAGCTCTGCCCCCCCATCACATCTGAGGTCACGTTAGTCTTCCTCTGCTGATGCCACTGGTCTTAGGCTGATTAGAACTTTAGCATCTTACACACATTCGCATCTATCTCTGTTGCTGTGCTGCAGTAACCTACTAGTGACTTAAAGTTAGTGCAGAAGCAGTCACTCACATCACTATTCGGTTTTCCAAATAATCAAGGTAGTCAGGCTTGTGTGCTAGGCGTTTTCTGGGTCCATGCCTATTACATCTGCCTTTGAAGTGTTTGTAGTATCTTGGGCTGTGTTTGAAGTTATAATCCAATACATCCCTAAAATGTACTTTTGGGCAATTCTCTTGTGGCTTTTCCCAGGGAGTGTACACCCAAGTGGTAGCTATGTATGGATTCTGTCAGCTCTTTTCTAGACATGTACCCGATAGTTGACAGGAAATATTTCATTAGCCCATATGCCGATTCAGCACACAGTTCTTAGGATGCCCATTTTACAGATGTGAAAACAGATAGGTGGGATTCAAGGGTGGTCACTTACTCAGTGGTACCAAGTGTGTCTCTGTGTTATTTCTTGGGTATCTCTGCTTTCAAGGTATAGTCTCTGGGTTGAACGGGAGCCCTGAGTCCTTTGTTCATGGCAGTGAAGGACTAATGGGGAAATAGTCCCACAGCAGCAGAGGCATGATGGGATGAGGAAGCTGCTACTTCGGCCTCTGAAACCACCTCTGCAGATGGCCATCTCAGACCAAGCCGGAGACTGCCCTTCCTGACCCCTCTGAAGATGTCCTTTTAAGTGAAGGGGGTACTTTAGGATCTCTAAGCCCGTTGGAAGATGTGAAAATGAGGGCAGGTCAGCCACATGAAGAGTGGCCTACAATGTGTAAACACACCTTGGGATGCTAATCTCCCAGGTCAGGCTCTGGGGCTCCGGCTGCCCACTGCAGGAGCAGAGGCCCTGCAATCCTGTAGAGATGGCAGGTGGTCTTGAGGCTCCTGGGGTCAGGCAGGATACTTTGTTGGCACCTCTGCCCTACATCAGCCTAAGTGTCCTGCCCAGCCTTCCCCAGATACAAAGCAGCCATAGCTGCCAGGCTAGAGAGGGGCTCCCGTTCAACAGAAATCCTGGCCCCTGGTTGTGCCCCTGGCCGAGGTGCACAGGACTAATCAGAAACACCTGTGTACATGGAATTTCCTGCCCGGTTCAGCCTTCATTTCCTCTGCCAGTAAAAACCCGAGGCATGCAAAGGTGAAAGGAACCAGTCAGTCAATCACCAGACGACGGCCACCAGGGCTGCGGAGACAGGACTTTCTAAATTAAAATTTAATTCTCACCCGATGGCCCAGCTAGGACAACCATGATTCAAACCCTGCGACCAGTGGCCACAGCCGGGCAGCCCTCCTGCAGGAATGAACCTCATCTCCTGGCCAGAGGAGGGTGTCGCCTGCCTGCCTTGGTCATGGGGCTATAGAGCCAGCACCTCAGATTGAAAGTGACGCTCTTCCTTGTCAGCTCCATCCTGCAGCTGCAAGGGCCGTTGCCTGATTAGCTTGCTCTTGACTTCAGGCTGTTTGAATTATTAGGTGCTGGAGAGATCAGAGCTCCCCGGTGACCCGGTGGTCATTTAGCAGACAACATCAAAGCCAGGGCAGCCAGAGTCCAAACTGGAGGATAATGGTCAGAGCCTGAGGGTCTGCGCTCTGTCCTAGCGCAGCAGGTTTAGGTGAGGAGAGAGTCATAAAAACCCGCCTCTGTTTTTTTTCCAGAACATTTTCCCAGAGATTCCTGCAGGCTAGTGGAGGTGCGGCTTGGAATGGGGAGGAAGAGGTGTCGCCCTGCCCATTTTATGATCATACCAACTTTGTCTGAGGAATGAGTCGCCTGACTGCACAGAGGGAGGGCAGTCATGAGGCCATCACAGGAGACTGGGACATGGAAGAGATGGGGGAGTAGTCCCTAGAGGCCAAATCCAGGCTAGGGACCTAGGCCTGAGGTTGTATGAACCTGAGCTCAAAGCCTGTCTTGGGCCGTTGTGCAAGCTGACTTTCCACAGAACAGAAATATGTCTCTCTGTCTCTGTTTCTCTCGCTCTCTATGGTGGCTAAAAGGTGGATATGCACACGGGAGCTCTAAGCTGAGGGATGCAACAATGTAGCCGTCTCTGAGAGGAAGCATCTGCTTCCGGGACTGCTTTGATGGGAATCACAACAGGATGGATAATCTAGATTTCTGGAGAACCTGATCCCACCTGTTCACCACAGACCCCTTCCTTTAGTTTCAGGCCTGTGCCCCTTGGCAAATGCTCACAGACCCTTCTCCATCCTGCTTGATTGCCCCCCAAGAGACTCAAGTACAAATGTGCATTGGTGATGTGGGAGCTGAGACGGCAGGGCCTGCCCAAGTCCTTCCTAGTCCTGGAGATGTTGGCAGGTGGGAGAGACTGTCAGAGGTTTCTCGGAAGTGGAGCTTGACCAGATCTCTCTCTCTTTTCCTCCCTCACCTCCCTCCTCCCTCCCTCCCTCCCTCCCTCCCTCCCTCCTCTCTCCCTCCCTCTCTTCTTCCCCTTCCTCTCCCTATCTCTGTCTCCCTCACCTCTCTCTCTCCCTCCTTCCTCCCACCTTCCTTTCTGTGTTGTATACATTCGGGTGTGCACACTCCGGAGTAGTTCCCACAAAGAGGCCAGAAGCTGACTTCTGGTGTCTTCCATTGTCCTTGGCCTTATTTTTGAAAATTGGGTCTCGATCTTACTGAACCTAAATCTTGCTGCTTTTTCTAGAATGACTGCCCAATGAAACCCCAGGATACTATAACGGAAGCTTTCAGTGCTGGGATGATATGTGTGAAGCTCCTTTCACGTGCTCGGCTGTGATGTGTGCACTAGGGGGTTGAAATCAGAGGGAAGCACGCCAAGATCTTCACCCTGTGCCATCTCCTTACCTCCCAGTATTGGTCCACAGAAACACGCAGGTGGCTTTCATCCGGAAATGACCGAGCACAAACCACACACACAATAGTTCCCATCAAGGTGAAATGGGACAGATCCAATTTGTTACATTTAACCAGGAAAGTGGGGCTGGAGAAATGGTTCAGTGGTACAGAGCCCTTACTGCTCCTCAGGGACCTATTTGGTTCCCAACACGCCTATAGTAGTTCACTACTGCATATAACACCAGATCCACGAGACCCAACACCCTCTTCTGGCCTCTGTGGGTTCCTGTGTCCATATGGTGCATATATACTCACAAAGGCTTCACATAAATAAAAATAAATAGATCTTTTAAAAGGGTCCTCCTTGTGTGTGGTATTGGGTAGGAGTTGCTATGGCAGGTGGCTATGCAGTAATGACTGACTCGTCTTGACCCCGGTGCTGCTGTGTACACTAAACTCCAACAGACCATAAATGCACAATCTTTTACTTTCCCGTATGTGTGTCATAATAAATACCATTTTCATAAAAGTTGTCAGGTCCAAAACATCATGCATATAAAATAAAGAAATATGAACTACCCATTCTAGCTGAGAAAATGTGGGTCTTTGTTTTAAAAGTAAAAACCTAAAAATATGTCATTTATCTCAGCATTGGAGTTAATTCCTTAAATGCTTTAGTGAATTTCCTTCCCACTTCTATAAAAAAAATTTTTTTTAAATATTTATGTAGTGCATGTGCACAGGTATGCAGGTGCCCACAGAGGCCAGAAGAAGATCTGGAATTAAAGGTGATTGTGTGCTGCCTGTGCCCTAGACTACTTGCTACCCAATCCTACCTGCCCTTGGGGGCCAGAAGTGAGAAGGCACAGAATCAACAACGTAGACTCCAGGAGCAGGTGAGAAACTACAGCAAGCCGCAGCAAGCTGGTCTGAAAGCTGCTGCAAGCTCCTTCAATACTCTCCACCTGCGCCCCATTGGTTCCCCATCCCCCCACCAAAATCTCTTCTAAACAGCAGTTCCCGATTGTCTGGCTTTGTCTGCGTCAGCAATCCTTGGTCTTTCAGGCAGTCCTCAATTAGGTCCTCCTTCAGGAGATCCCTTTGCAGTTGCTCTCCCCACCCCCCCCCCCCACCCCCACCCCCACCCCCACGGTGTTTCTATAGAGGTGGCCATGCCATTCCTTCTATAGTTGTGAACTGCCTGTCGTGGGTGCTAAGAACTGAACTCAGGTCCTCTGCCAAGGGCAGCAAGGGCTCTGAACCCCTGAGCCACTCTCTAGCTAACCCTCTCACTTTTTTTTTTGGTGCATGACTGTGTGTGTGTGTGTTTTTTTTTGTTTTTTTTTTTTTTTCCTAGCTTTAGTAATAGTCTCGTATGTAAAAATCTTTAACACATATTTCATGGCTAGTGCAGTTCTGCCCCTGTTGCTGCTGGTTGCAGGACTTGGGGTCCCAGCTTCCATTCCTCCATCTGGTTGATGACACTCCATCTCTTAGTGGGCAACCTTCAGGTTCTCTTCACCCATCAGCTGCTGGCCGCCTAGGCTGAGTATGACCCAGGCTGTCTGTAGGACTGTGCACGCGTGGGTGTGGATTCCACTCCTTTTGGTCCATGCTGGGATGTTAGGGTGATGTAGAGACTCCATCCTTGTTCTCCATAGTGAAGACACAAATTGACATCCTCACCAAGAGGATGTATGAGTTCCCTTCCTTCTACCTTCTCTCCAGGATTTCTTTGTCGTTCTTTTTCTTTTTAAATAAATAACAAAGTAAGAGCCATTCTTAACTGCAGCAAGTTGATAGCTCACTGTGGTTTTGATTTGTAGTTTCCTTGGTGGCTAATGATCTTTCTTCTAACATATATATGTTTAGTAACTATTTGTACTTCTTCTTTAGAGAAGGATCTGTTTTCAAGTTGATGTGTCTTTCACGGTTAAGATTGAGTTCTTGGAGCCAGGCATGGTGGTGCACACCTTTAATCCCAGAACTAGAGGCAGAAGCAGGTGGACCTCTGTGAGTTCAAGGCCAGGCTGATCTACATTGTAACTTCTAAGACAGCCAAGACTACATAGCGAGACCCTGTCTCATAAAGAAAAAAAGAATTCTTTATGTGTATGGAGTCTGTATCTATCTTATGTATTGATGTCTGTTACTTTATTATATGGATGTCTGTAATCTTTATGTACTTTGGATGTCCACATCTGGCAAATACCTCCTCCTCGTTCTATCTCATTACTCCGTTCTCTGTCTCCTTTGCCAGGGTTTGATAGAATCCCATTTGCCAACACCAGCTCTTGTTTCCTCTGATCTGGGTCCTCTCCAGTGAGTCCTTGCCTGTGCCCGCGTCTTAAAGTGTTTCCTTTCTTTCTCTCTTCTCAAAATGCCAGTTTCAGATCTTCCTGTCTTTGATCCCTTTTGGGTTGATTTTTGCGCAGAGTAAAAAAAGCGATCAAATTTCAGTTTAGGGGAGGGGAATCCCCCTCCCCATACTCTTCAAATAATGATGTTTTCTGCTCTCGAATAAAACAAAACACTTGTTTGTTTGCAGTGCTCAGTGAGAGCACACAACACTCTGCAGAGGCAAGCTCGGGTCTTATATGAGGTGGCAGCACTTGGTAATGGAGTTGCAGCAGCCTGCAGCCAGCAATCCGCTCATTATTCTTTGTCTGTGGAAAGGAACGAACCCGAGCCTCTCCAGGATCTAAGAGTTTATGAGCTGGCTCTGTAGCATACCTTCTTTTGGGGAGAGAGGTGTGGGAGAAGAAGGCAGTGGGGAACGTGCCAGGCAGCAGTTTTAATAAAACAACTCATGAGCCAGTACAGAAAGAGGTTTCTCTGCTTTCCAACCATAAGTGTCTACAGGCCAGGACTCACTGACCCAAGTAGCAGATGTTGGGCTTATCTTGATAGACCCCAAGACAGAAAGCTTTTCTTGTAATGCAAAATGCCTGGAAGCATGGGGATGTCCCTCAGGAATGTCCCATCAGCCTGACCCAGACATTGCTGCCCAGTTGCTCGTCTGAGAAAGATGTAGAGGCATCCAGAGCTGGTCCTGGA
Source organism: Mastomys natalensis (assembly GCA_021653895.1). NCBI lineage: Eukaryota > Metazoa > Chordata > Mammalia > Rodentia > Muridae > Mastomys > Mastomys natalensis. Next base: position 591,843 of record JAJTUV010000325.1, on the reverse strand, counting down.
GCCCTCATGGAGGCTGCCCTCTGTCAACTGCCAAATGCAGCCAGAGAAAGCCTCCTGGCTCTGATATAATTTCGGTGTTTGGCTACACTGGGACAAGTAGTCCAGCAGAGAGCTCTGTGGGTAAAAGCCTTCTCCATGGGACTTGTACGAGCCACAGTGGAGAGATCAAATAACCCTCTTGCTCTCTGCCCTACAACAGGCCTGCTCTCTATCAAGGAGGACACGCAAAGCCAGTCAGGACAGAACTACCCTGCAGATGGCAGGGCAATGAGGCAAGCCATAAAAAAGCCTAATCTCTTAAGGCAACATGAACTGTTGGCAAGAGCATAAGGAGAAAACAGCACCAGCCAAGGGCTAATTTTCTTCTTGTGGCAGATACCTGCTAACCGCTTGCAGAAACAAACATGGGAAAAAGGCCTGCTAACACCAGTGGGCAGCAAGGCACACACATAGCCTTATTGTAACTATTAGTGACAGCTACTGACTTGAGTGCTTTCCTGCAAAGGGTATTTTTATTCTGTAGCTTGACAAATCTTTGGGCTCCCAAACTTACTAGTAGTGTCATCATCCCTTGTCATTCATGTCAAATACAAAAACCCAGAAGCCATTTGAGTATTTCCTACAAAAGATTTTTCAAAAACCAGTAAGTTGTGGTAAGGACTGGAGAAGACTATGCAGAGGGGTGATGTCACAATTCTTATATTGAAGAACATGTGGATTATATAGGTCAACTGAGGACAGCAGGCAGTTGCTGTAGCTGGCACCATCACTACTACCACAATCAACTCTGTTACTCTTGAAGCTGGTAGCCATCTTGGTTTGGCTTCATTAAAGCCAAACTCCCTAGAAGACTTACTGTATGTGTCCTACCTTCCAAAAATCACACAAGAAAGGTCATTAAGAGGAATTTATTTCTGCTGGGCATGAAAGCAAACACCTTTAGTCCCAGCACTCCAGAGGCAGAGATGGGCAGATCTTTGTGAGTTCAAGGCCAGCCTGGTCTACAAATTGAGTTCCAGGACAGCCAGGGTTCTGTTACACAGAGAAACTCAGTCTCAAACAAAACAAAACAAAAAACAAAACAAAGGAAGAAATTTATTTCTATCTAGAACTCTAGCTGCAAGAGAATCCAGGAAGCTTTCCAAATAAACATCGATGTCTTGGGAATAAAACCGTCTTTCATCTATGCTTTCCAGTTGAGGCTAAATCATTTGCTCAAGATCACATCGGCAAGCCTAGGTTAAGAGATTCTCAGGTCTGACCTTATCTTTCTAGAGAATTAAGAGAAAAAAAAAAAACCCAACAATCTATGTATTCTAAGCATTCTTTCCAGCTACAATTACACCAGGCGAGTCCTTATTAGAACTCATTAAAGCCCCATGAGATTACTCTAAATCCCACACAGACAATGCTTCCTGGTTGTGAGAAATTGATTGTTCCTGTCTTAGTGTCTTAGCGGAGACGGATTAAAGACAGATTTAGTGAAAGAAAATCAAAATCAATGTGATTGGTGTAGATGAAGCTTCAGATAAAAATCTGTTTTCCCCTGTGAGGCCCAGCCATTCTCAGAGGACGCCTGTGCTGTGATACATAGAGCTGAGTCTCATGGACACTGAGGAGCTAGGTCCCATGCCTAGGTATCACACAGAGTAGTCCATTTCACCTACACCACAATGAAAGAGGCAGTAGTCTCCTTTGAATTTCGTAAGCAAAGGTATTGAGTCTCAGATCAAAGAACTTGCCCAAGGTCAATCTCACTGCTTGTCTGTGGTAAAGCCAGAGCTGATATCCGAGTCTATCTCAGATTACATTTTGAAATTCTTAATGCCTTGGCCATGTGTCTACCTCCCTGACCCTTTATGTTCTAGAAGCTTCTCACAGCACCTGAAAAGCTATTTCCATTCAAGTAGCTGACCCTCAGAGGGATGACAGTGGTGATGGGCTCTGGAATGATAGAGGGAACTGGTTCCTGCAGGCTTGGGAGTCCCTTGAGACCAGGGCACCTCTCTAAGCCATGATTCTGGCCAGGTCCATAATGGGGCCCTACCCCTCACACCCATCCTGCTAGGCCTGGGACTAGGCTTAGAACTACAATGTTCCAGGTTAAGAATCCATGTTAGTTTAGCCCTCTGCATCTGGGTAGACAACTGTGACAGGGGGCAGAGCCCAGGCCTTGCCATCCTCTTCAGTTTAGAGGAGAGCCCTCGCCTAGAGGCTTCTTCTTGCAGCAGATAGGGATTCACACACACCACAGCTAGACAATGTGCTGAGCATAAGGGTCTTTGGGACACTCAGAAGGAAATGGGATGTCTTCCTCAAAGCCTTTCTCAGGGCTCATGGATCTATGGAGCAGAGGGGACAGAAAGAGTGTAAAAACCAGAGGGAATGGGTGACTCCAAGGAATCAGTGCCTTCCAGACACAGCAGGATAGATGTACGTTTGACCTTATGGGGACTGTGGCACACACACAAGACCTGAACACACTCAAGCCAGATGGGTTTCGAGCACTGAGAGGAGGGAGGGAACAAGGACCCCATCCCTTACCAAGAAGCTTTCTGCAAGCCGATACCTGCTGGCAAAGAAAAATTGGTTGTTTGTTTTATTTTGCTTTTTCCCCCCAGTGAGTCCCTAAGTCTTCAACCACACTCTAGGGCAGGCCCTACATCTGCCAGTAGTCAGCCAACACAAAATGAACTCCAGGGCTTTTGTGTGTGTTAGTGTTTGCTTCATTTTTGGTGTTTGTTTTGTTTTTCGTGTTTGTTTTTTGTTTGTTTGTTTTTTTTGAGAGGGAAAATCATAAAGTTGTGGGTACAGGGAGGTGGAATCATATAGGGTGGTAGAAAGGTCTTGGAGGTGTCAGGGGTGGAGAAAGCATGATAAAAATATTAATGAGAGAGGAGAGAGAAGAGAGAGAGAGAGAGAGAGAGAGAGAGAGCCCAATATGGTAATGCCAACAGTTCTGTGCCTTCACAAACACACAAACACATCCCACTACAACACAACAACATAAACACCAGCCATCAACCACCGCCACCACCGCACCACCACCACCACCACCGCTGCCTGCCGCCTGCCACCCACCGGAAACTCTGTAGCACCTGTGCAGCTGGTGAACCTGAAAAATGCTGCTTCTTGAGCTGGGCATGGTCAACCAGAATGACACTGTGAAAGTACCAGAGCACAGTGTCTGACATTTCTACATTTTTATATTATCTCAGGTTTTTATTTAAAAGTTTACTCAGAAGCCACATTGCTGCTGAGCTAATCCTAGGACCAGAAATTAGTCCCACAAACTGGTTTGAAACTCTCTTCCTCTCTATGATAAGAAGCTGAAAACAGTCATGCTCAGTACAGCTACCAACTCAGCCTAAGTAAACATGGTGAGAGGCGAGAACATCTAGAGCGCCTTGGCAGAAACTACATTGGCTTCCCCTCTCCTCTCTTCTCTCTCTCTCTCTCTCTCTCTCTCTTTCTCTCTCTCTCTTTCTGTGTGTGTCTCCTTCCCTCTCTCCATCCCTAGAGAGAGAGAGAAATCTAAGAGAGAGAGAGATCTGAGAGAAAGAGAGAGAGAGATCTAGTTATATACAAACTGGTTATCTCTTCTTCCAGAGAGATCAATTAAACTACATTTCCCAGCCTCCTTTGCAGACAGGTGCAGTCATACAGTGAATCCTAGCCAATAGAATGCTCAAAGTGGTCACCAGTGGTGAGTGTGAATTCCAAGTCTGGCTCATACCACTGTCTTGCACAGCCTCAATTACCTTTTCTAACCTCGTGGGAAAACTCTTTGGGGTGCGAGGGAAGCATAGAGCCATAAACTGAAAAGAGCAAAGGGACCATCTGGAGGAGAGCCATTCAGCAGAATCACCTGACCAGGAAAACCTATAAAGAGACAAGCGTACAAGCAAGAAGTACAGTGTGAGGTGCACATCAGCAAAGCTTCCCAGTCACACACGAATGTTTCCACTTCTAGGCACAGACACCTTGTGCTCGAAGCCATTTGTACCGTCTTTATCTAGAGACAGTCCCCAAATATTTTTAAGTCTCCCAGAAAACATGGTGACCTCTTAACCTTCTACCTATTGACTTAAAAAAAAAAAAGATTTATTTATCTTTCTTATGTGTATGAAGATTTTGCAGGCATGTATGTATATGCAGCATGTGTGCCTGGTGTCTTCCAAGGCCAGAGGACAGCTTTATATACCCTGGAACTGGGGTTATAGAATCTGTGAGTTGTCATGTGGGCAACGGGAACCAAACTCAGGACTCCTGCAAGGGCAGCAAGTGCCCTTAACCACTGAGCCATCTCTCTTCCCCAGACTTTTAAAGTAAAACAAAAATCAACCAACCAAAAAACAAAAACAAAGAATTCTAACAAGAGCCAGTCATTGACTAGCTCTCGGGTGTCCAAAGACGTGAATCTAGAGGGAGAAATTCATTGTTATAGTAAGAGCTGGATATCCTGTCCTATGTCTTTGCGGCTCTTAAAAATTCTCTGTCAGCAATGGGAAGATTGCATTCTGGAGTTGCTTAATAGAGGGCCTGACAGTCCTCAACCACCAGGGGGCGATACCACGTAACAGAAGTAGACAGTAACTAGAGAAATGGTGGGAATCCTCTGGCAGGTACTCCAGTGCGGTGGCCAGATAGTCAATCTTTTGGTAAATGGGAAAGGAATAGCTAAGAAGGCTTCTTTGACACCTGGCTCCCATTTACACACAGACACACACACACACACAGACAACACACCACAGACCACCAACACACACACCCCACACAACACACACACACACAACCGTCATTGTTCCAAGGCTACCCTACCTGTATTTTTTTCCTGCAAGTATAAAAACTCAATAGCTGGAAGATTTAGCTGCAGGGGGTATGGAATAACTGTGCTAAAGCTACCCGCCACGAAAACATCTAAACACATAGCTGTTAAAAAATGAAAACACGGGGTAAGGGTGGGGGAGGGGAGCATACATGTCCCGCAAGAGTCTGCAAGAAAACAGTTTCTTCCACATCACTCTGTGGTTTCCTAGTAAAACCGAGGGTTCTGAGTTCTGCTTCCTGGATAGGAGCTTGCTTCCCTCGCCCCCATAACGAGCCTTTTGCTAAAAATACCTACAAAAGCTTAGCCTGTTTGACAGCACCAAAGCGCAACTGAAGATTTGTAGAGCAAGATGAAGGAGAGACGGGAAATCCCAAGTTCAGTATATATCCCAGGGGTAAGCAGAAACTTTGATAAGTGCCCCAACCATAAGAGTATTTATTCAGTAAGCAGCTTGAGGTCTCAGTTGTGTCATATCCACAGCTCCAGAATGAGAGGATTTTAGGTCAGGTTTCCTAAAGATAGCCCAAGGCAGACACTTGCAAGCAGACATGAGTCAGGAGATACAGTTTCAGGAGCTACAAGGAGAAAGGAGCGAGGAAGAGAAGAGGGACCATACATGAGAGGGGCTGAGTCTAAACAGTCTTTCTCAGGCCTGGAGGCTGGGGATAATTACTGGGAATTCCCTTTGGAGAACATTAGGTCTACAGAGTTCACTCTCCAATTTCCTTGTTGTCCCGGGATCTCTTTAGGAGCATAAAAGATTGGGGTGGGGAGATACAATCCAAAGTCTAAACAAAGGAGATGTAAAAAAATCTAATATTAGATAGATTTAAAGATACATTATAAAGAAGAAAAGTGAACATCTCATAATGTTATAGAACAATTCATTAGGACACCATAGTTCTAGCCTGCCCGTAACTAACAATATAGGTTTAATATATTAATATGCGAAGCATGTTATATAGAAGAGCATGCAGACACATATACATATATGTGTCTAATGCATCAAAAGATGCAGTTACAACTGTCAGAAGTAAAAGAGTCGGCATAGAAGACTTTCACACACTGCACTCCAGACCTGACTGGGGGAGGGGGTGGATAAAAAAAAAAAGGACAAAAAATCAGCCAGGACATTGAAAAATCTGAAAAATATAATGAATAAACCTGGCTTAATTGATATATGAAACATATCCCCAGTGATAATAAAATTCAAATTATTTAATAGAGGAGAGTCATATGCTGAACCAAAAAGAACTTCGACAGTTTCCGATGCTTCTAATGATCTGCTGAATAGTCTCTGTGTGTGTTAGAAGTAAGCCAGAAGGACTCTGACATGCCAAATGTCAAATATGCACTTTACAAAAAACCTAGAGTTGGAGGCTGGAGAGCTGTCAAAAGCACTTGCTGCTTGTGCAGAGGACCCAGGTTTGATTTCCAGCACCCACATGGCTAGTCACAACCAACCATGACTCCAGCTCAGTCCAGCCTAGGCTACAGAAACTATATCTCCAGGAAGTAAAACGAAAAAAAAAATCAAAATTATTAAAAGGCACTAGATTTAAAATAGGAAAGCATGTAATCTTAGTCATTTAATTTGGGTGACTGAAAATTCAACGGAAATTAATTCTAGTAAAGCAAGTATCTAAACTGACTAAGAATAGATAATTTAAATAAGATAAATTAAATAAACTAAGTCTAGATAATTTAAATAATACTTTACTCAAGAAATAGATCTTGTAATTCAAAACCTTCCCACCAAGGGAAACTCCAGACAACTCCATTAATTTCTGTTAAGTTTATATATAGGGAATGAATCCAGTACTACTGATTCAATATCAAATCTTTCTGGAAATTTAAAAGGGAAGGAGAATTATAGTCATCCAGATTATATATTTTCAGCAAGTTATTTTGAGGGTGTCAACAAGATGATTCTAAAATTTACATGGAGAAGCAAAAGACTCAGAACGAGCAGCACGGGATGAGAGCGAGCAGAGGTGAAGCATGATGCAGGCTCAAGATGTCATAGAAAGCTGTAGCCATGGAGACAGGAGGTCTAGGGGCAGAATGGACAAAGGACTGAGTGGGAGGAACAGGCAGCCCAGAAATAGAGCCCATAGGAGTATGGATTACTGGTCTTTGACATAGTAATCCTATGCGCCTAGCAGTGTATACATAGACCTTGGACTCTTCACAACACTAGATGAAATAGGTCAGACTCTAAATGTAAAACAAAAGCCTATAAAAGTCCCTGCACGATATTGTAAAAGAAAGCCCAGGTGGCCCGGGCTTATCGATGGTTCTAGAAACAACACCAGAGGCACAAGCTATAGAAGAAATCATTTACAAGCTAGACTTGATTCATTTATTTAATGTATCTGGGGGCTGGAGAGATGGCGCAGAGGCTAAGAGCTAAGAGCTCTAGAGGACCTAAGTTTGGTTCCCAGCACCCACGTGGTGGCTCACATTGATCTGTTACACCAGTTCCAGGGGATCTAAGCTTGCATGAATCTCCTGTCACTGCTTGCATGGTGCATATGAATGCTTGCAGGCAAAACATAACATTTTAAAATCTTAAAAAGATAAAAAGTCTACCTTCTGTCTTAATTCAGTGGACAATATTCAGGAAAAGTGAACCCTTAGAAACAGTTTTTTTGTTCGTTTGTTTGCTTTTGTTGTGTTGTTGTTGTTTTAAAATCAACCATTACCAATTATTGGAGAATGGGAATGGGAAGTCTAAGTAGGCAGAGGCAGAGACTTTTAGGTAGTAAAATCACTTGCATGAAGCTACAGTGGAAGCCACACCCCATCCAGTAGACCTTTGTAAAAACCACTGCAATAAGTAACACCTACATAGAGTAAACTAGTGTAAACCATAGTCTTAGTGTGACCATGACATGTCAAAATGGCTTGCCACTTGTAACTCATGATGGCTTTGGGGAGGAGTGTTGATGAGGGGAGAGACTGTAATAGTAACAACACCAAACCATGGGATACAAGAATACAAAGTATCAAAGCACCAGTGACCACCAAACTTCCACATTGCAAAAACTGGATACAGAATAGATACAGAACAGTCTGTATACGGTTTATTTAATGATTATTTAAGGAAGTGTAGAACTAGAAAAAGATGGTGTAACAGGAAAAGGAAAAAAGTGAGAGAGAAGGGAGTAAGGAAAGAAGTTTGGGATGGAAGAGAAAAGAGAAAGATGTTAGAAAACACAAATATAAAAAGAGCAGTAGAAGCCAGGCAGTGGTGGTGCTTGCCTTTAATCCAGAACAGAGGCAGAGGCGAGCCTGTGAGTTCCAGCCTGGTTTACAGAGCTAGTTCCTGGACAGCCAGGGTCACACAGACTAACCCTGTCTCAAAAACAAAGAAAGAAAGCAAAAAGAAAGAAGAAATTAAAAATAATTTCATGATGAGAAAATTACCAAACAAACCTAGGACTAAGGAGATGGCTCGGTGAGCAAAGCAGTTGTAGCAGAAGCATGAAGACCCAGAGTCAAATCCCAACCCTCATGTAAAAGCTGAGAGGGGCAGTACAGGTCTGTCAGCCCAGCACTAGGTGTATGTAAGGCAGGCGGGTCTCTGGAGCTTGCTGGTGAGCCAATCTAGCTGAATCAGTGAGTTCCTGGTTCAGTGGGAGGACACTGCCTTAAAAATCATGGCAGAATCCCTGTCACCACCTAGAAGGCTGGGCTGCCCAACCCAGCTGCCATCCTGGGCCAGATTCAGCGTTTTGAGTCAGTCCACCCCAACATCTACTCCATCTACCAGCTGCTGGAGCATGTGGAGGAGCCAGGCCTGTAGAACCAGATGTCATTACCAAACAGGGCTGGTCCTAGTTCCTTAGTCGGAACCGGTATGGCTGTAGCCTGCACAGGTTGAGCCCAGAAAACCTCAGGGCAGTAGAGGGCAGGGAGGTCTATAACAGCCTGGAGCTCTCTCAGAACTTGCCCCAGATGCTCTACCTAGCACAATGGAGAGAGGCTGAACTAGAGACTTGACATCAGTGACAAGTGTGAGAAAAGGCTATGCATCTTGAGTAGGGTCAGCAGGTGGTGTGCAGCAGCCTGGAGCTTGCACAGACTCAGTCCTGGAACATGGTGCCCACCAGCGCGATGGCTCTGGTTCTGAACAAAGACAGGATGCCCAAACGAAGAAAGGTTCATTTTCTGGACTGGATCTCCTCAAAAGACCTCCATGGTTCCTGCTACCCCTGAGACCATGTTGGTATCCATGGTCCGTGCCGTTGTCCCTGGAGAATTGAAGCCCAAGGTTCATGTGAACAGGCTGCCGTTGGAGGCCATACTGATGTCTGAGGCCCAGGCTAACCGCCAAAGGCCAGGTAGATATCCAAAGTCTCTGCTACTACAGAAGGCTATGTTAGTGTCTGTGGTCTGGGTTACCTGTCAATATGAGTGGCCTGGGCAGCCACCTGAGACCATGTAGATGTCTCAGAATCATAGAAGGTTCTGTGACTACTTCTACCCTGCCCACCCACAAAGTAACAGCTGAGACCGGAAGCCATCGAAAGGAGCTTTTAAAAATTGTAGCGGGATGCTGAAGTGTAGTCTCTACAACTGACTGCTTCTGGCAGGGGTGAGAGTGGCCGAGGACTCAGTTTTCTTTAAGGAGCTGACCACTGGGAGTTTGACCATGCTTCAGTGATTATATGGACAATATAATTTGGTCTTGTGGGTTTTTTTTTTTTCTTTCTCTTTGGAGGGGGAGTTCACACTAGTGGGGGAGGCAGACCTGGAAAGACTGGGAAGTGAGTATGATTAGGTATATTATGTGAAATCCCCAAATAACCAATAAATATTATGTTGGGGAAAAATAATCAAGGCAGAGACTGACTAGAGAAGAAATTCTGCACCTGCATGCCCAAAATAGTAAAATAAAAAGTTTAAAGGAAAAAGAAAGAAGGAAAGGAGAAGAAATATATCTCCCAGTAATGAAGAATACATGTAAGCAAACATGACACGAGCTTATGGAGGAGGATTTAAAAAGAAATAAAATATAATTTTAAAAATATGATAAGGTAAAAGACAAATAAGAGTGTGGGGACGGGGAGTTAGGGAAGGGCAGAGCTTAGATGAGGGAAAAAAGATGCTGTGTGTGGTTTTTATAGAAAGTTAGAGACTGTGGGTGCTGTGGTGTGTGTGTTTGTGTGTGTGTGTGTGGTCGCTGTGTAGTGTGTGTGTGTTTGTGTGTGTGCTGTGTAGTGTGTGTGTGTGTGGGGGGGGGTGGAATGGGAAGAGGACCTGCGGGGTTCCTGCCTTTCTTCACGCTGGTGACTTCTCTTCTTTGCACACTAGGGGCCTCTGCTGGCCACACTTAGCTTTGCAGTCTGCGGACTTGGGTTCACTCTACTCCTGAGACTCTTCTCCAAGCCTCCTCAGGAGCTAAAGCCTCAGGTATATCTGGAGTGTGGGAAGCACACGTCTGTCCTGATGGAGAAATGCACTGGGGCGGGTTAGTCTTTACACACGGCTTGACCTGAGGCAGCCCTCCTGCCCTTGTCCCCTTTGCCGTGTGAGCATCTGTCTGTCTGTCTCTCCCTCTCTCCACAACTGTACCTGCTGTCTCTCATCTTGGGAACGTGGCGGGTTAAGTTCAGGCCCCCTGACTTGAGTTGCGTTCTCTGTTCTTGAGACCCCAGGATATCTCCGTTTGAAACAGGGGATCCACTCTCAAGATGGTTTGTATGCTCTGAATCATGGAATTTTTAAAAAGGGAGCGGGAGACTTTCTCAATGGCAGCTCATCAAGAGGAACCAGTCCTGAAACCTGAACTTGCATCTGAAGGTTGTGAGGCTGTGGACATCTCCTCAGGCCCAGATGGCTAATCTGTTTCATCAGGAGCACCTGATTCATCTGAGCCTTCGGCTCCTCTTCCCAAACCTGGAAGCCTGGAGCTGTATTTTCTGTATATTACTTACAGGAATCTGGGGTGAGGTGTTACTTAGAGGAACATAATGACTCCTGGGGAGCCGAATCCCCAAACCTCATCCCCTACCATAGACAACAGTTCATGAAAGCTATACACCTGAATCTCACGGTACAACTTCCAGGCAGCTCAACAGGTTTGAGAACATCTCTTTCCAGCAGTTGAGCTTGCCTGAGAGTGTCTGTCAGCAGGCCTTATACATGCTTGGGGTGGAAAGGGACCTAGCATATCTGGTCTGTTTCAGGGACTTCCTGAAACCTTTGAGTTGTTTACTTGTTGAGTAGAAGAGCTTCCCTGAAGGATGGTAATGTTTCACTTTCCTTTAGAACATTCTGTGTCTTAATGAACTTACTTCCCATGTGGAAGGCTTTATCTAGGAGAAAATTGATACCCAGCACATAACAGTTATTACCTGTCATGTCAAAAACAATTTTACATTTTGGGAAAATACACAAATTTCACATTAGAAGATAGATTTTTAAAAAAGAATTTACTTTTAAAAATTCAGTTAACATCCCAGTCACAACCTCCCCTCCCTCCTCTCTTCCCAGTCTTACCCCTACAGTCCCTCTCCCCATTGCCCCTTCCTTTCTCCTAAGAGAAGGGGAAACCCCCTTGGGTACTACCCCACTCTAGGACCTCTGGTACCAGCAGGACTAGGCATATCCTCTCCCACTGAGGCCCAACCAGGCACTCTAAGGGGAAGGGGATCCAGTGGCAGAGAACAGTCAGAGACAGCCCCTGCTCCACTTGTTTGGGAACCCACATGAAGCCAAAGCTGCACATCTGCTACAGATATGGAGGGTCTAGGCTAGCTCCTGCATGCTCCCTGGATGGTAGCCCAGGCTCTGTGAGCCCCATGGTCCAGGTTAGTTGACTTGTGGGTCTCATGGTGTCCTTGACCCGCCCCCCCCCCCAGCTTGCCCACCTTTATCCCCAACTCTTCCACAAGGGGTTGGCTCTCTCATATGGGATGGGTCTCAAGTTGGACCAATCATTGGTTGGCTGTTCCCTTAGTCTCTGTTTCTTCTTTATCCCTGCACATCTTGTACGCAAATCAGATTTTGGGTTGAAGATTTTGTAGGTGGATTGATGTCTTCCTCGCTCCTCTGGAAGTCCAGCCTGGCTACAGGAAGTGGCCGCTTCAATCTCCATACCTGTTTGGTAGGAATCTCAGCTAGAGTCACCACCAAAGATTCCCTGTATCCTCTCCTGGGCCTCCAACTAGTCTCCAGAGATGACCCCCACTCACTGATTTCCATTCTTACCTCCAGATCTCTCCCACCCCTTCTCCCCACACCTGACCACCATCCCCGTTCCCCTGGAAGATAGGAGTTTTAAACATTTCTAAAGTTGTATGATGACAAACTTTGACTCTTATGTGAAAGCGTGTGTGCATTTGCATGCATTTATGTGTGTGCGTGTGTGTGTGTGTGTGTGTGTGTGTGTGTGTAAGAGGGAATAGAGGAAAAGAGAGCGAAAGGCAGGAGAGGAAGAGGGAGAGATGACACCAAGAAACCCTAGGCATTAGTTCAGTTTGCTTTGTGCTAAAGTGACAACCTTCTGTATCCCACTTTGAACAGCAGCAAAGCTTGCTGTTTTTGTTTGTTTGTTTGTTTGTTTGATGAACAAACCTCGTGAAAGGACCCCCTCCCCTCCCCAAACACTCTGTGGACCTAAGTAGATTCTAAGCACAGCTGCTCTGAAGCAGAATCTTGACTACTTGAAGCCTAGCTCTAACTTCTGGGCAAACCCTACTTCAATCTAGAAAGGTCTTTAAGCAACAAAAGAGATGGTAATCAGTCCCTCCTCCTTCCCAGAGACATCCCAGGGGGCTTCCTGGCTTCTTTGTTATTCTTCATTAGGGTAAACATTCACTCTCTTTTCCCAAAACTGGCTTTCATTGCTTAACAAACATAAGGAGTGGAGTCTTACAAAACCAGGGAAGGTGTCAAATGTAGAGGGAAATTGCAGGATCAAAGTAAGAAACCAGGTGAAGGCAAAGGCTCCCCAGGGTGGAAAGGGACCACTGGGAAGTCAGGGAAGAACAGACCTAGCAAGGGAGACCAAGTCTCACTCCTGGTGGCCCCACCCACTTTCCCTGAGCACATCTTTCCGGTATCCTGGAGACCCACTCCTTGCCTTCCACACAGGAGCCCAAGAGAAATGGATTGTTTACTACAAAGATGTGGGGCAGAATCTCAAAGATTTGTTTCCAGCACACCTGAGCCCTGGGGATACGTTTCAGAAGCAGACTCACAAGGCCAGAGATCCCACTTCTGCACGACTTCTAGCCCAGGTGATCAATGGCTCGAGAGAGAAGTCAGCTGTTAGGCCAGTAGTTGGGGTTAAACATTCCGGTGTTCTCAGCATTTCCTGCCCCATTAAAGTGGTCGAACCTTTGTGGATATGAGGGCCAAACTGAGGCAGAGCAGGAGAGAGGGAGGGGGAGGAGCACAGCAAGGACCTATTGTTAAGTAAACAACGTTCATGTCAAGTCCTGTCCCCTGTGTCATCCCCTGTCTCCTCACCCCCACCCCATTACCAACTTCCTGATCTCTGAAGAGTCCAAACTTTTCTCACAGTGGCACTAAGACATGGCTTGTCTTCTCACTGTTGATCTTTGAACAAAGCTGCAAAAGTATGGTGTGAGCACACACCAGCAGAGTCATCTACGGAACAAATATGAGTCACTAATTTCCCGCTCCTCACAAGGGAAAAAGCCAGTCTCGACGTGCTCTTGATGTCACAGCAAAAAATACTACATTTAATCTTGACCCTTTGGGACAGGTTAAACAAATATTCTATGTGATCGAATGAGAAACACACATGGGGTGCTTTTGCTCCCTGACAAGCTTGGATGGTCACCCCAAGGACTAACCTTACATGGCTACCCCAACCTTTTCTGAGGAACGCATTTCAAATTGGCACAATGATGGACAGCTGGCTTTGCAGTGCTTTCGTGGGTCATATGCACTTGTGCCTTTGTGAGCCTCATCCTTTGAGGGGGGGAAGGAAAAAAAATGTACGTTATGATGGTGCTGTCATGAAGACAAATGAATTACTATCATATGTTGTTTTCTTCAATTAAAAAAAAAAAAAAGAACCTAGCCTTTTCTTCTGATTTTAAAAGAAATCATGACATTTCCATGGGCCCTTAAAGACCAACAGGCCTCAATTTTTCTGATTATCCAGGCTTAGCTCTGGGTTGGATTCCCCAAGAGGAAGAGTTAATTGGCCATAACAATATATCTGTCGTTTACCAGTGCAGTTTGGTTTTGTTTTGAAACTATGAACCTCTAGCTAGCTTGAAACTTGCTATGTAGACTGGGCTGCCAGCTAACTAACAGAGATCTACCTGCTCTTGCCTCCAGAGTGGATTTTTTTTTTTTTTATGAAGTTGTCCATGAAGCAAAAATGCTTAAAACCCACAAAAATCACACTGCCTGTGGACCTGGTGAACAGTTTCGAAACAGAAAGGAATGAACCAGTTACTTCAAGGACAACCTATGTGATGTCACTGTTTCCAATATTTTAGTTGAGCTTTCAAACAAAAGATACAAATTTGAAACATTTGTTTGCTACTATGAACCTGACAACTTCCTAGACCTGGGGAAAAGAAAAACAAAACATTCCGATGAGATGCCTGGGGCTGACTTGTCAGCTGGGCTGGAAGAGTCACCTGGGGAAGAAGGAAATCTCAACTGAGGAACTGCCTCAGTCGGTTTGAGTGTGAGCATGTCTCTGGGGCATTTTTTTTTTTTTTTTTTCAACTGCTAAATGCTGGCCAGCCACCTTGGGCAAAGTGATCCTGGGGTAAAAAAGGTTACTAAATGTGAGCCTGTGAGTCTGCTTCAATTCCTTCCCCTGCTGTCCATCAGTGATGTTGTCATGGTTTGACTACGCTTGGCCCAGGGAGTGGCACTATTTAGAGGTGTGGCCTTGTTGGAGTAGGTGTGTCACTGTGGGTGTGGGCTTTAAGAGCCTTATCCTAGCTGCCTGGAAGTCCATATTCTGCTAGCAGCCTTCAGATGAAGATGTAGAATTCTCAGCTCTGCCAGCACCATGCCTGCCTGGATGCTGCCATGCTTCCTGCCTTGATGATAATGGTCTGAACCTCTGAACCTGTAAGCCAGCCCCAATTAAATGTCCTTATAAGACAAACATTTAGAAGAGTTGCTTTGGTCATGGTGTCTGTTCACAGCAGTAAAACCCTAACTAAGACAGATGTATAAACCAAATAAACCCTTTCCTTCCCAAGATGCTTTGGTTATGGTTATTTATCAAAGCAACAGAAAGAAAACTGGGCATGGTGGATATGATATAAATGGGTAGAGTACCAGTGTTGTGCAATGAACTGTTGACATTGGAAGTCCTGCATAATTCAGGGAACCTGCATTTTCTAAATGACCATGAATAGATATTACCCAATCCTGTATGGCTAAATACCAATGGACTGTAAGATATCTGACATGAAAAATTGACTCACTGGTTTCAGACTCAGCATTGTAATAACATTTGAGAAACTATTACTTTTTAGAGTTTGAGGTGGCTCAGTGGTTAAGAGTACTTGCTGCTCTTCCAAAGGACCCAGGTTTAATTGCTAGCACCCACATTAGACAGCTCTCAGCTGCCTGTAACTCCGGTTCTAGGAATTCTAATGTCCTCCCTCTTCTGGCCTCATGGGTATCATGGATGTGGTGCATACACATGCACTCAGGCACATACACACACACACATAACATAACAATTACATCTTCAAAATATTATTGAATTTGAATGTAGGATTAAAAAGTATCTGCAATTATCTAAAAAGTCTTTAAATCCTCTATTCCAAATATACATCTGCACAAAGCTGATTCTCTTCATCAAAACTGCATATAGCAAACGATCAATACAGAAGACTTGAGAATCTACCTTTATTAAACCAGGTGTTCAAAAGGAGTTCAAAATTACAACATAATGTCACTTTTCTTGCTACGTTTTTGGTTAAAAGAATTATTTTTATAATAGGACATTATTGTGCTATGCATATACTAGCTGATATATTTTTAATGAGGCAGCATAATGCAGTGGGAGGGGTGCCTTAGCAGGCCCACGCTGAGGCACCTCCCTAGAGGTATCAACCATAGGATGGGTCTAGTATAAAATGAAATTTATTTGGGATGTGAGAAGGGGTGTGGTGAAGGGAGTAGAGGCAGAGAAAGAAAGGGGACAGAGAAGGACAGAAAAGGAGAGGAGAGAGAAAGAAGGGAAGAGGCTAGCCCAGGAACCATGGAGAGAGAGAGAGAGAATGATGAGGGGAGAGAGAGAGGACAGGGAGAGAAAAAGAGAGGGAGGGAGAAGGGAAAGAGAGGGAAAGAAAGAGAGGAGAGAGAGAGAGAGAGAGAGAGAGAGAGAGAGAGAGAGAGGTGCCAGCCAAACAGTCCTTTTATAGCAAGCCAAACCTGTACCTGGCCTCTGCTATGTAACTGTTGGAAGGAGCCTAGAGAAAATGCTAACATTTTTCGACGAAAACTTAATTGAATATTTTTCTCAGTTTTAGTTTCTAATGGTAATTTTTTTTTTTTGGCAGTGCAAGGGCTTGAATGTGGGGCCATGCCCTTGCTAAGTGAGGTCTCTATCACTGAGTTACATCCTTAGACCTCACTAGAGAATATATACATACATATGTGTGTGTGTGTGTGTATTCGCATAACAAGAACTCTTCAGGGTTGTCAGTAATTTTTAAGAGCGTCAGGGGTTCTGAATCCAAATAGTTTGAGAGCTGTGGTTATAGGAAAGCTCGCTGGTAAAATGCTCATGAAAGACCATTAAGTTTAAAAGCAGGTGCCGAGCGGTGGCGTGGAAAATCTACACTTTTAATAGGAAGCAGATTTAGGAAGCCTGTATAACTCAGCAAAGGGCTCCAAACTCAAAGAGGAGCATTCTTTCCTAGGGAGTGCTTACAGTGATTTCTTTTTTACCTTTTGAGTGTTTTTTTCCCTAGTTTCTACGATGAGCACACATTTATCTTGCAATTGGAAAAAAAAAAATCACAGTCTTTAAAAATGAAGAGAAGCAGTTTGTGAGTGTCCCTGAGCCAGCCAGGGATCACGAGGTGAAGGCAGAGATGGAGGGGAGGCTTGTTGTATTTGGTAGCACAAGAGTGCTGTTGTATTCTTACTGTAGTCTGCATGAAGAGCACACTGGGGGCTCCAGGGCTAAAGATGGTACAAAGGGACTGCAGGCTCTAGCTTTACCTGCCCAGGGACTCAGAGGTCAGCCTGTGGCTTCCCTTAAACTCCCTCCCCTGCACCTTGAGCACTGTGTCTCAGAATTCAAAGCATTTCCATCTCTCCAGCTGCCTGTCGTCCCCCCCCCCCTTTCATGTTCCCAAGACAGCCGATGTAAATAGATTAAGAAGCACCCAGATTAGTAAAATATATCCTTGAGAGGCATAATTAACAAGGAAGATCTACCATGAATCTGGGTGGTATCATACCATAGGTTAGGAGTAAAAAGTGGGAGGAGAAAGCCAGGGAGAGCACGTCCTCTCTGCACTGTGATGTGGCGGCACCACCATGCGTGACTGCCGTGATGATGCTCTGGGATTGTGAGTCGGGATAAATCTTTCCTCTCTTGCTTTGCTTCTTTCAGTTATTTGGTAGTAATAACAATAATAATAATGATAATGATGTTGATGATGAAGTTATGACCAAGATGGTAGTGTATGAGAAGTACTGTGTGATTTATATGTCTTTACACCTGAGCTGTGGGAGGAATAATAAAGAATCTGAAGATGTGGGCTGGACAAGTCCTAGACTTCTGGAATCAGAATTTAAATCTTTTAAAGATTCATTTTATTCATATAAGTGCTTTGCCTACATCTATGTCTGTGCACCACATGCATGCCTGGTGCCTGAGGAAGTGCTGAGCCTCCACATGGGTTGCTGGGAATTGAACCCAGGTCCTTTGAAAGAACAGCAAGTGCTCTAAACCACTGAACTAACTGTCTAGCCCTGTAAGCAGAATTTAGTGGATGGTTCTGGTAGGAGCACAGAAGACCAGAATGGAAATGAACATGGACAGTACACACTGCGTCTGTGAGCTTTCAGCTGAGAACAGTGACTTCACAGGAGACTGACCCCATGTTTAAGACATGTTGTCTGTATCCTGAGACATAGATGACTGAGTTTAAACAATTAATCTGATAGAGGAGGACTCTCGGCAGTATGGAAGTATGGCATGGCTGTTACTCGATGCTTTAAGCCAGGTTTACAGTGAGCAACTGGAGAAAATAACGAGCAAGAAAGAACTGAGAAACTTGCAGTAGGAAATTCAGTGTCAAACAGAGGCTGATAGAGATGGTTCCTACAGAAACTAGGACTTACTAAAGAAATCTCCTTAGTACGAGAAGCCAAGAGCTTTGCATTAGGGTAACAGCAAAGAAGGAATCTCAGGCATTGGCCAGATCCTAGGTTTTGCAGGCACAAGGGTTTGAAATGTATAAACTCAGTTGGAAGACTTCCCAGTGGCAGGAGTGAGGGCAGAGTTTCCCTGCTCACACAAGGGCACCTAGGGAAGCCTTTAACTGGTTTCAGCTGCCGAAGCACTCAGGAGCTGCTGGAGCCACAGTCCAAAGCAGCCAGTTATCCCAGGGTCATCCAGCAGTCCTTGATATTGAGGTTGGTTTTACAGAAATGCAGAATGGAAGTCATGGGGTCATGGATGCTACTCTCCAGTTTCAAAAGAAAACTACATGGGTAGTAAGACATGTGTGAAAAGGGTCAGAGATGCAGCCATCCGCTGAGATGTCATCACAGGTGAGAGGATGAGTAACAGCTCAAGTAGGAACATTGGAGCTCCCGGGATCCTGGAATGTTCCCTGAGGAAACCGGAAGATGACAAGTAGAGCCAGCCTAAGAGAGAGACCATGTGGGCTTAAACAGCAAGGTCACAGAAACATATGGAACAGGAGTGTTTCTTCCAAGCCACTGCATGTTAGAAGTATGTAAGAGGCTTTTTAACTCTATAGGGCAGCGGTTCTGAACCTGTGGGTCATGACTCCCTCGGGAGTCAAATGACCCCAGGGTTTGCATATCAGCCATCCTGGAATATCAGATATTTACACTATGATTCATAACAGTAGAAAATCACAGTTATGAAGTAGCAATGAAACTAATGTTATGGTCAGGGTCCCCACAACATAAGGAACTGTATTAAAGGGTCGCAGCGTTAGGAAGGGGGGGACCACTGCTCTAGGGGCTCACAGTTAAAGAGTTTGCCTTGAGTCTCAAGGTTTTAGACTTGAACTTTTGAACAACGTTGGGAATGCCAAGACCACTGAAACTCTTGCCTTTTGCACAGAGATGATCCTGAAACTTTAGGACCTATGGGCAGATATTATGACTCAAAAGTGAAATGACCACCTTTACCCCAGGTTCACAGAAGGCATGGTCTTTAGCTGGTTATACTACTTGAGGAAGTCTTGGAATCTTTAGGCTGTGAGTCCTAGTGGGAGGAGTTAGGTTACAGAAGGCTCATCACTGGAGAGTATATTGTCCTGGCTCCCTCTCTTAGCTTCCTGATTGCCTTGAGGTGAGTAGCCTCTGTTGTGCACTCTCCACTTTGACAGTCTGTTTTCCAATACGCCCTGATCATTGGAGTCATGGACTATGGGTTGAAACCTGAAGTTTAGTCATAATAAAATCATTTCTTTTAAAAATCGTTCCTTTAATTTGTTACAGGAAGTCCGGCTGTTTCCCCTCCATTTTCTGGACTCCATTTTCATACTCCAGGCCATAATAGTTTTGAACATGCCCCCATCTCTGCGTTTTGTGCTTGGAATATTGCTCTCCTCAGTAACCCCATGGCTTGCTTGCTCTCTCTCCTCCTTTAGGCCTTTCCATAAATCTTTCTTTCTTACTGAAACTCTTTTTTAAAAGTTAGATTGACTTTATGTTATTATATGTGTTTGAGTGTTCTACTTGCACGTGTGTGTGTGTGTGTGTGTGTGTGTGTGTGTGTGTGGTGCCTGGTACTCATGGACATCAGAAGAGAGCATTGGATCCGCCTCCTGTCCCCAATGCAGTTAGCAGGACCACAGGAATGCTGGGAACAGAATCCTGGCCCTCTGCAAGAGCACGAAGTGCTGTTAAACACTGAGCCATCTCTCCAGCCTCTTAAGCACACCCAGGCTTACCTTTCCTGTAGTTTTTCCTACCCAATATCTCCCAGAATTTATACCTTGTAATGTATGATTTCTTTGTCTCTTGCCTTTCTTTTCCCACCAGACTGAACGCTCCAGGAGAGCAGGGGAGCTTGCCGGTTCTGTTTAGCATTTGACGACTACACCTAAATTAATGCTTGGTGCGCAGAATATCCTAGGCATTTACTTGAAATCATGAATGCACGGGTGAGGGGCTTTAGACAGTGCTTTTCCTGTTTTTAAAATTATGCGCAAGGGCTGGAGAGATGGCTCAGTTGTTAAAGGGTCACAAGCCCCCCAAACTGCTGCTGTTCTAGTGCAGCCTGGGTCTGGAGGAGAGTCTTTGGTTTTTGTGGATGGACTTTGCTGCCCTTTCTCAGGCTGACACCCACCCCCATCTTAATATATAATGAAAGTGTCACTGCTTAAATCAGTAAATCTCCACTTGGAGCCAGTAGTCAACAAACGTTTGCTTGGTGGAGGTAGCTAACGATTCCATGAGCAAAGCAAGACCAAACTTTGAGGCCAGTTCTGAAGAATCTCACTGATCAAGGGAGTTGAGATGCAGCAGCTGATCTTGGGGCACTCAGCTGCTTGACTAGTATTTAAAGACAGGGGGCCGGCTTGAGGCACGGAGTTTCTGCTGACTTGGGAGAAAAAGATCACTGGTAACAGCAATTGTTCTTCCCTCCCTCTTTGTGGACGACGCTTCAGGGGATGAGGCGATGCAAGACACACAGTAGGTGCTCACTGCAGACGCTTGCCGAGCTGCGCTCTGGACAAGCATCTTTCTGAGGCCCGACCCCTGCAGCTCCCGCGCGCAGACCGGTGCCTGGTGGGCAGAAGGCCAGCCACAAGGCCTGGGTGCAACCGAGGCTGGCGCCGTTGGCGTCCGCGGCCCGGCGTAGGCCGGGGTCAAGGCCGGGGCGCCGAGTGGCGCGGGGAGGGGTGGCCGGACGCGCGAGGCCGGGAAGGGATGTGACGAGCGGCGCGCTGTGCATTGTGGGAATCCCGGGGCCGCCGCGAGTGGTTCCAGTTCACTGGTTCCAGCGGAGCCGGGCGGAGGGCGCGAGCGCGGGACGCGCGGGCGGGAAGCGAGGAGGCGTGGGCGGGCAGGCAGGAGTGCGGAGCGGACCGGCGCAAGCGGCCGACCGGGCTCGGGCCCCTCACCGTGCAGCCGCCCGGTAAGTGCCGCGCGGGCCTCGGAGCCGCAGGCTGCCGGTCCGCACCGTCCGGGCCCCGCGCGCCCTACTGCCGCCGCGCGCGGGGCGCTGCCTGGCGCCCGGGAAGCTCGGGCGGTTACCCTCGGGCCTCGGGCTGCCCGTAGTCCGCCAAGGCCCTGCCGGGGCAGCGCGCGGGTCGGGTGGTTTTGTTCGGAAAGCAAACCCGGAAACCCAACTTCTCTTGGAGACGCACCCCTGCCCCCGCCGGGGCGCTTTGTGGGAAAGGGCTTGATCGGGTACCCCCCCTTATCCCCGGCGGTAGAGCCAGGGATTGCGCGGGTCCGAGGGCACCGAGGCCCGGAGGCCGTGACCGGCCCGTCCGCCCGGGCCCGGAGCTGCTGTGCTCAGAGTTTACTTGCTCGTGCGCAGCCGGCCCGCGCGTGCCCTCCCGGGCACAATAAAGTGGGGCGCTGAGCCACGGGCCGTTGTGAGGCCGGCTGGTGGGGCACCCGCCGCGAGGCCTGAGCAGGCGAGGCCTGGGGACCACTTGAGGACGGATTCCCAGGCCGGGGCGGGCTGGAGAGGAGCCATGGAAGCCCCGCTGCTCTCGCTTGCCTTTTGTTTGCTTTGTGCTGGGGAGGTGTTATTTTTAAGGTGACTCCGGAAGGCCGCAGGCTCCCCGCGCGCAGAGGGACAGCTGAGAAGAGAGTCTCTGGGGGTGGGTTGAGTAGCGATGGGAGCGCGGGATGCTGCTGGCGGTGTCACCTGACAACAGGTGTGCAAGATGCTGAGCCCCGCTCCCACTCCTGCAGAGACTGAGATAACTCACTGCTGGGCAGGAGATTGCTTGAAAGACTCTTAGAAGAAATGTAGGGAAATGTGTTTTCTAGAAGGTTTGGAAGAAAGTAACTTTTGAACAAGCACTTGAGGCAGACCTCGGCTCCAACAATTAAAATCATTATGAAGTCTTTTGTAAGGCTTTAACGATCCAATAAAACAGCTTAGAAGAATAGACTGAGGAATTCTCTTGCTTGGTTTCCCTCAGTGCTGACACCTCTGTGGTTTGAGGTTTTACTGTTAAAAGAGAGGGAGTGTTTTGTTTGTAGACTCTGCAGCAGGGGGTCCAGTTTTTAATAGTTTGTGCTGGAATGGAAGTCCTAACCTCACTAAACTTGCTGTTACCTGTAGGTTCACCTCTAGGTGTGCAGCCACAGAGGCCATTAGCTCTGAAATGGACACCTCGTACCGGCTACTGGAGTTAATACAGCTTGCCCACAATTGACCAATTGAGCAAAAGCAACTCGGCTCACACACACCCTCCGACTACATCAACCTTTTCAACTTGTGGGGTTTTTCCTCCTTAAGGATAAGAATCTCCTGAACTTTAGAATTTCCCCCTTTCTCATTTTGCTTGAGCTAGGTCATCGTTCCCATTGGTTGGCTGTTAAATGTTGATCCTTAGGTAAGGCAGGGGAGAGGTGGGTGGACACTGTTTATAGCAGGTACTAATTTATGATGAGGCAGGGAGCGCTCACACGGTATTATACTGAGAATGGTCTGGAAATTCACATGTGATAACTTCCTCACTAACTTTCTACCACAAGGGCTAACTAGGGAGTGGTACAGTTCAGTCTGCCATTTCCTCAGGTCGTAGAAAGCCATCCTTTCCTCCCGGAGGGACAAGCTTGGAGCTGATGGTGCCCCAAGTCGATGGAAGAGTTCTTTAAGGAGAGAAACTACTAGCCTGTATTTGATGTCCAGAGGTTTGCAGTAGCCTTTGGTTCTTGGTGGGCTTTTCAGAGCCCATTAGTGAAACATGAAATGGGAAGGGGTGAGGGTGAGTTGGACCCTTACCTGTTAACCCCACCACCCCTGTTCTGGAGGTTTAGGGGCAGTGGCTCCTAAGTGCAGCAAAGTCGAATCAACCCTTCATTCTAAAGAGTCCTAAAAGTTGCTTGCTGAGAGCAGCGCTGCCTGGTTGGTGTCTTGCAGTCCCTAGTATGTCCCAAAAATCTGTTCTGGGTTCGAAATAGCCATGAGCAAGAGATGCCTAGGCCTGCCCTGGAGGACTGACTGACATCAGTAGAGAGGGACAGTTGTGTTAGTGGGGTTGAACTCTACCTGGCATGGAAAGATCAAGGGGGGAGTTTGCTGGGCAAAGGAGGACATATGTGGACACGTGACTGAGGCCCGAGAAACCACATGTGCCAATTGTAGAAGATAACCTGTGAGGTAAAGCTAGAGGCTCAGGGTGGCAGGATCTAGGGTCAGGGAGGACAGGGGAAACTCCACGAATCCCATCGGAACCACGGCTGATCCTAAGAGCAGCCAGGAACCCCAAAAGGGTTCTGAGCAAGAGAGGAGACGAGAGCAGTGGTCAGACGGCTCTCACTTAGTTGGGATCCCTGTTTAGCAAATACCTGGAAGCTTCCAGCTGACTGGGCTCTACTCTCTTAAGGTCACATTTTCTCCTAATGGCTTTTTAAAGGAGCCGTCATAGCACAACCTTTAGCAGGGAGAGGAGGTAAGTGGCAATGTTGCCTTTACAGTGCAGGACTGGTCTCTCCGAACAGCCCAGAAAGCACGGTGTAGCGTGCATATTCACGGGCGAAGTTTCAGGCCCCAGCTACGAGCTGGCATTTGCTTTTCCCCCACCACTAGAAATGGGGCATGAGCAGCGTCCATGTGCTCGGATCTCTTCTGTTTGCAGTTCCTCCTTTGGTTGCAGACGGCTCACTCTGATTTAGTGTCTGATGGACACTAGAGATGTCTCTGTTCTGAGCCAGTCACAGTGCAGCTTGGCTTGTGTAGTATAGCCACACGCCTCTGGGGGCATAGGAGCAGTGCCAGTGTCGATTCTAGCAGGACAGGAGTAAATGGAGATTGCTGCAAACAGGATCGCCATCCTTCCCGCAGAATGGACTGCCTTTGCCTTGCCTTTCCAGTTAGAGTTGACAGGAAGGTGGCATGCGTGTGGATGCAAGCATTTATTTAGCTGCAGGGAATAGAGCAGGTGGGCCTCACTGACAGTATTTTGGACACTTATAGATGAGATTCCTCCATACATACAGGTTCTCTAATGCAACTCCCTAGGAGTCCAACCAATAACCTCCTTCAGAATCAGTATGCCATATTTGTAGCTTAGATAATGAAGGCTTCAGAATTGATCATTCCGTGGTTTGAGTGCCCCGACTGGTTACATGTACAGCCTACAACCTGCTGGCTGGCTGCCTCCTAGGACAGCTTGAATGTAGCCCAGCTTCACACTGTACTGGTGAAAATGTTGGTCACCCCTGATATAGGCTGTCTCTGGTCTAGCATCCGTGGATCAGTGTCCAGGTGTGAAGAAGAGAAACAGTTTCCTTTGGCTGGTGTTAACTCAGACAAGTGCTAAGAAGAAAGGTAAACAGGATCAAAGATGTTCACAGCCATAATCCTTTGTGACATGTGTCTCAGCCATCCGACCTTTTCTTCCTGGGAACTCCTAAGGTGGCACAAACTCCCTGACTTCTGATGGTCTCAGCTTTCACAGCATGACAGATGGGTCTTCACAAATGGGTGTTCCGGGGTAACCCAGAGAAGGCTCCAAACTGATACCCCAACAGCCATGGCTATGAGTCCTTGGCCTTTGGACAGTGCTGCTTTGCTCTGCTCTCCACTGATGGGAACTCATGTATTGCAATAGCAACCAAACAACCACAAAATAGCCAGGAAGGTTACAGAAATGAACAGGGCAAATTGGTTTGGGAGACTAAGACAGCTAAGAAAACAGATGTCAGGGATACAGTGTAGCAAGTGTTGAGGTATATATCTAGGCTGATGAACAGGTTGAAAGGGAGGATTGGAAAAGCAGTTGAAGAGAACACAGAATTGAAAAGGATCAGTGCATATAATGTGTTAGGGAGCTGGCAGAGGAAATTATTATATAAGGATGTATGTATGTATGTGTGTATATATGTATGTATGTATGTATTGCTGGGTTCCTGAAGATATATCAGTAATACCTGAGTCAGTCAGTCTGAAAGGAGGCTCTAGTTGCTGGTAATAAGATTGGGGTCATCAGAACTGTGGTCATCAGAGCTGACCTAGCTAGGATGTCAGTAGGGACAGAAGGCATAGCCGTAGCAGATTCCATCATGGGGAGCCCCTTGATGGGCTTGTGTCAGCCATGGAAGACACAGGCACCACTAGGTGGGACAGCAGGTCAGGGAAAGGTGCATGAGTCCAGGGAGCTGTGGGGCTAAGGGTGGAGTAGGAGGGAGGTGATTCAGGAGTGGTGGGCCCGTGGCACATCCCTCCAGTGCTCCCTTCAGGAGCACTCCCTACAACGCTGTACAGGACTGTCCGTCTGGTCCACCCCTCTCACAGAGTCCTCGCCAGCAGCTTTCTGGCTCCATCTGTGCTATGAGGACAGATTGTTCTCTGTAGCTACACCTTGCTTGTCAAGCAGCTTGCAGTTGGAGAATGCCTCTCCTCATGTCCTGTCTCTCCAGCACACACGCGGTTCATGCTGCTGTGCTCAGCGTACAGACGAAGGAGCTGCAGAGTGAGATCCTATGTCCTGGCACCATGATGAGATAGCTGAGGCAGGCTGTTTTATAAAAGGGGTTGTGGAGGCAAGAGGTTAAGGGGCCGCATCTGGTGGTGGCCTCCTTCCTGTTAGGGTCCTGAGGTGGCGTAGAGCATCACATGGCACGGGACAGGGATTGTGTGTGTGCATGTATGTGTCTGTGCATGTGTCTGTCTTAAAACTTTTCCTCCTTTAAAGCCACCACAGTTCAATCATTGAGACTCCGTCTTTGACTTTGCCTAATTCTAATCATTTACTGAAGGCACCACCTCTAATCCATTGCCAGATTAATTTTCTGTCCTCCAAACACCTGGATGGTATGCTAAAAGAAGCCTCAGACACCGAAACCACAATAACGCACAGCAAAGGGGTGTGACTCAGAGATCTCCTAGAGTAGGTCGATCTTCACATCCTAGGATGCTCTTAGTGAAGGGGTGGCCAGCATGCAGTGGTAATTACGTACAGTCTTTGTGCCTTTAGAGTGACTGGGACCCTCTGTACACCTATCCTTTTGGGTAATGGAATACAACGCCCTCCTGTATGGTGAACCCAGCAAGGACAGACCTACTTCTCTGGCCAAGTCGTATAGCTTGTCAGTGATGCCCTGACAAGAGGTTGAGTGCTTGTTTGGGAAGTCACTGTGTCCAGAATGGAGAACTGTCCTCCCCTCAGATCAGGCTGCATATAGGACACAGGTTACGCTGTGCTTGCCACTCAGACCCTGGGTTCAAGGTTAGCTTTCAAACTGGTTTGTCATACGTCCCATCATAACCCCTGGAGCAGATGGCTAGAGTGCATTTTCCCAACCTCTCTAGTATTATATGCATCCGCATATAATGTATATATGTAGCTGAATGCTGACTGGGTCATGATCAGCAGTGGTGTGCCCATCTTTAGGCCTGGTCCCAAAAAAATCTATATTATCCTCCCTGATGTTTCCCCTTCCATGGCGACAGTGGCAATCAGGCATTGAAGATCAGTAGCTTTTTGTTATGGAGACTCTCTGTCAGAGAAGGAAACTGAAGGAAAGTCACTCTTTAAAGAGTGAGCGATGTATAGGACTTGCTAGGTCCCGACACTCATGGCTTCCGGCAAACACTGCTGTCCAGGGAGGCTGCCCAGACACACAAGTCTCCTGGGAGACAGCTGGTCTGTGCATCTGTCTTGAAGGGGTTGAGCTGTTGGTGTCATTCCTGATCACAAGCTGCTCCTGCTGAAGGGGAGACATTCCAGCCTGTGACCTCTGGCTCTTGCCTGTCAACGGTCAGGGTCCTAGTGTAAGAACCCAGCCTCTTGACTGTATGTCCCGTTTTAGGTGGAGGCTGTAGTTTTCTTCCCATTTTATTACAGATTTATTATTCCAGTCCCAAGTACATAAGGATGAAATTATTAAAGAGGTATAGAACATAACAAAAATCATTATTTTTTATGAAAAAATTATTGAATTTTAGATCAGTATCCAGTATATACTAGCAATAATAATTAAGTTGTTGAATTAATGATGCAATAATCAAAATTATGCTAAGTCCAATAGTTTTTATGATTATTTAATATTAGCATTGTAGACTTTTAATTTTTCAAAACCTACTTTATTATTTCTACACCATGAGGCATAAAAGCAAGACACGTAAGAGCCGTCATTGTCAGTATAACATTTAAATGGAAGCGACCAATAAAATGGATGTCACAGGATAAAATGTGCAAAGCTGTGTATTTTGTTTGCGAGGGTCAGACGGCTCCAGCTAAGCACATAAATGACTCGGCGGGCTCAGTGGGCTCAGCAGCTGCCTGCTGTGCCTGTCGTCTGTTCCTATGAAAAGACCATCGTATACCTGGAAAAGGGATAATGAGCTGTCTCCAGTGGCCCTGACTGTGTGTCCTGCCTTCACAGTGAGCTTGCTGATCTGTTTCTGGGGCCGTCGCCGCCATGTCGAGCCGTGGTGGGAAAAAGAAATCCACCAAGACCTCCCGGTCAGCCAAGGCCGGGGTCATCTTCCCCGTGGGACGGATGCTGCGGTACATCAAGAAAGGCCACCCTAAGTATAGGATCGGAGTGGGGGCACCTGTGTACATGGCTGCTGTCCTGGAATATCTGACTGGTAAGTGTTCCCGAGCTAGTAGCAGACACCAGGGGTTGGATGTGGTGGGTCTGTGAGCTTTCCAAGGACTAACAGGGTCTCTTCCTACTTACAGAAGCTCTTTTAAACCTCTGGAAAAGTTACAGAGTAGAACAGTAATTGCTTTTACCTAGATCCACGAGTTGCTAACTTCAATTACTTGATTACATCCCCCCACCCCCGCCCCACATACATATACACACACTGTTTTTGTGTGTTCTTCTGTATTTTTGGCTGTTAGGTACCTCATTTTCAAATCTTCAGAGTTACCTTAATAATGTCGCCTATGACTTTGGATTTCTTTCTCAAATCAGGCTCCATTTCAGTATCTTAGGTTGGTGTCCATCAGGTTTGCCTCGTCTTGTCTCATCCTGAGGGACTCTCCAGGTTTTAGTTTTCAAGTCTTCTGTAGCACTGATGCTTTCTTTAAAGTGCCCGTACTAGCTATTGTGCTGACTGTTCTTTGGTCCGGGCTGCTCTCATGATAGGAGATTTAGGCCTTGCTTTCTAGATGAGGCAGGAGTGGTGTTGACTGTTTCTCTGCACCTGCCATGGGCTTGTCACGTCTCTCATTCAGCTGCAGTGGCATCTGCACATCTCTTCCACAGAACTCTTTCACCCACAGTCTCTAGTCTCCCAGGACAATCCTACCGAGAGCCCCTTAGACCATGATGGTTATGTTGAACAAGGGTTGAAGGTTTGGGTATTTATTTATTTATTTTTGGGACAAAGTCTCATGCAGCCCAGGAGTCTTAGGGTTTTACTGCTGTGAACAGATGCCATGATTCTGTGAACTTTCTGCTTGGGACGTATGCTCACCAGTGAGAAACGTGTGAGCTAGGCATGCTTCTCCCTCTGCAGATGAGGAAACAGGCCGAGAATTGAGGTGCGGTACCCAGCGTTCTAGTTTGCCTCTCTGTTCCTGTGGTAAAACATCAAGTAAAAGCAGCTTGGTAGACATGGGGAGCTCATTTAGCTTACAAGATCGTGATCCTTCAAGGGAAAGCACGGCAGGAGTGAGAGTAGCAATGGAGACGTTGCTTGCTGGCTTGCTTCCAGGTCTGTATTCAGCTACCTTCCTTACGTAGCCCAGGCCCACCTGCCCATGGATGGCACCGCCCACAGTGGGCTTGGCCTTATACATCAATTAGCAATCAAGAAAATGCCCCACAGACATGGCCACGGGGCAGTCTGTCGGAGTCGGTTCCTTTGTTGAGGCGCCCTCTTCCCAGGTGTATCAGGTTGATAACCAAAGCTAACCATGGCACCTGGGGGGGTGACGTATACCACTGGCACTCAGCCAGAGAGGTGGGAGGCATGACTGGATAGAAAGCAGGGGACTCTGTAGTTTCAGGTAGCAGTTTAAACGCATTGTGACCTAGCGCGAATCGCTCAACCTCTCTGGCCCACTTTTCTTACAGCTCAAATGGAGACAACAATCCCTGTCACACTAATTCCAAGCTCTTTGAGTGCCACAGAGGCTTCCTTAGAGCAAGATGGAAGAGCTATCTATTGGCCTCCTAACACCACCACGCCCGCCCCTGCTACTAGGGAGCTCACAGACACTCTCATTAGGTTAAATGCAGCTCAAGTGTTTGTTTCTTCTCTATGGCGTCCTCTGTTCTGTTGGTGAGGTGTCATTGCTCCAGCATCTCAGGTAGCTGCTCTCTGTTGCCACACAAGTATCCGTATAAGTCCCTGTCTTTGTCTCCTTATGAGCCCAGTACTTAGAGGAGATCAAGGGGAAGATCCTTTTGCATGAGTCTGGAGATCTTGACCCTGTTGCACCTGCCCTGGTCCCTCTTAGCTCGGGTCAGCTTGGGTCTAGTCAAGATGAGCTTCAGGGATTGTGCTGTGACACAGGGTGGGTGCCAGAGGGACCGCTTATTCATCGAGCAGGCCCCCGCTGTGGCCTGTGATAGGCCTGGTACTGACGCTAGACCCACCCCCACCCCAGAGGACTTTGGTCCAGAACAGATACAGGTCTGTGATAGGCAGTGATGAGCCAGGACTGTGAGGCAGAAGTGGGACTGAGGCGTGCCAAGAAATGTCTTCTGGAGGACACTGTTAAGTTAAAACGTCCCTGCATGTCTGGTTCCCTGCCCTTCCTACAAAGAGATTGCAGACTTAAACAATAGCAGCGGCCTTGGGGTGGATCTGGGGATATCCTTTTGAAAGATGAACCAGCCTCCTACCTTTGGAAGGTCTGGAGACTGAGGGGCCGGGCGAAGTAGAACCTTCTGTAGCCGGAAGGATGTCCCTCTGCAACCTGCCGACCTGCCTATTAGTTAGTTTTCTTGTCTCTGAGACAGGAAACTGACAGAATGACTCGAGGAAGGGCGCATTTATTTTGTTCACAGTTTGAAGGTAGGGTTCACCGTAGCAGGGGCATGGTGGCAGAATGAGAGAGCTGCTCGCACTGTGTCCACAGTCAGGAAACATGAATCTGGGGCCCAGTGTGCTGTCTCCTTTTTACTCAGCCTGGGACACCAGCTCTTAGGATGTCACTGCGTAGGGTGAACCTTCCTGCCTTAATGAACCCAGTTTAGAAGCTAAACTCCCTTTTATACATACCAAGAGGGGTCTCCTGGGTGATTCTCGCTCCTGCTGAGGGGACAGTCTTAACCTTCACACTGGTCCTTGAGCTGCT
Source organism: Mastomys natalensis (assembly GCA_021653895.1). Classification (NCBI taxonomy): domain Eukaryota; kingdom Metazoa; phylum Chordata; class Mammalia; order Rodentia; family Muridae; genus Mastomys; species Mastomys natalensis. The sequence continues at coordinate 561,372 of JAJTUV010000325.1, read as the reverse complement.
TTACTGTCTGTATGACGAGCATCACAGTCCCTGCCGCAGTTATAAAGAGTTAGAAAGCTGAGGTAGAAGCGGACTGCAGAGTTTCCAGAGGTTCTATTCTAGGCAACTGGGTTGCCACTCCCCGTAAGCATCTTGAGAGGAGCTGTCCTTGTTCACTGTGACTTGCTGTTCTTCTGATTGATCCACCCTCTTTGGTCTCTCCAGGCCTAGGCCTCAGCTCTGACGTGAAAGGCCAAGAGCGAGCCCTATGAGCTTCCACGTGACCTGAGAAATCCCTCAGGGTTTCCAAGAATGTTTCTGAACTCAAGATGTAGCGAGTGTCTCAGTTAGGGCTTTACTGCTGCGAACAGACGCCATGACCAAGGCAACTCTCATAGGACAGCATTTAATTGGGGCTGGCTTACAGTTCAGAGGTTCAGTCTGTTATCATCAAGGCAGGAGCTGGCAGTATCCAGGCAGGCTGGTGCAGGAGGAGCTGAGAGTTCTACATCTTCATCTGAAGGCTGCTAGCAGAATACTGACTTCCAGGCAGCTAGGATGAGGCTCTTAAAGCCCACGCCCACAGTGACACACTACTCCAACAAGGCCACACCTCCAAATAGTGCCACTCCCAGGGCCAAGCATAAGGGGCCCTTCAGCACCAGACAAGAGAGTTTGGCATGTGGGCATCTTGAGGTATCCAATGATGGAGGCTTTTGGAGGAGAGTCCAGAAAGATCCCTAGCCTCCTGGCTTCCCAGCCAGGAGATAAGAGCAGCGCCATCTGTTGGGTGCTGGGCACTGATACTGCTCTGAGACATGTAGCTTGTCTTTCATATTAGACAATCAGACAAAAAGAAAAACAAAGCAAATAGGTATTGACCCAGGGACAGTGAGACAGTCAAGGACAGATACCCAGCCACCATCTTGACTCTGGCCAGGAGCCTGCCCGGCACTCAGGTACTAGAGCAGGTCTCGATGGCTGGCATCGTCCATTTGTAGGCACAAAGCTTGGTCTTTGAGGGCAAAAGTTGCACAGGAGACAAAACTTGCTTTCGTGAGGGCAAAAGTTATACCTTTGGTAATATTTACCTTTCTAAACTCTTCTCTAGTCTAAGACCAAAAGCGGTTGGCCTCTGGTAATAAACTCTTGCTAGTAGCAGCAGGGAATTGAGAGGAAAAAAACATGTAATTGCCAGTGCTTTTCTCTCTCAGAGCCTGTCACTGCCAAGGTGAGAGGCTTGGAGCTCATTAACTCTTCGTGAACCAGAGAGTAAAGAAAGGAAAAGAATTGAAGTCATTTACACAGATATATGAACAGGTACACTCACTTATACACACACACTCATATACTCTCTCTCTCTCTCTCTCTCACACACACACACACACACACTGGTCAGGCCTGACCACCTGTCTCAACTCCACAAGTGTTCATGCATATTTACATGCATACACATATACCTATGATGTATATATGTTGTATATATATATGTATATATGGATGGAAGAGCCTGAGTCCCCAAGCCACCACTTTATTTCTTCTCTCTGGTCTTTTTATAGGTCTTAGATGAAAGTTCTTTGGAAAGTTACCTTATAGATAAAATGTTACACAAAAGGGGAGTTACAAAGGACGCTGAAAGCAGTGTTTCATTCTGTAAGCTCATTACAAGTTCAAAGCAACAGTGTCACATGGCCTTGCCTTACCATAGTGCACACCTGTGGTTTCATCCTTGGTCTGACCTAGAATGCATGTTTTCCTTGATCACAGATTTGTCCCAAGCCTATTTCTCTTCTTATTGCAATTTATGAAAACGCATTGTATTCCTTTACTTACTTTCTTTTCTTTCTTACTGTTCTATGAGGAGAGTGCACATTCTATTCTTGATGCTAACTTCATTATATCTTTCTGGCAAACCAACTGAAACTATCTCTTAAAATTTTCTTCCTAAAATTATTTGAATCAAATTAGAAATTCTACAAAATCATTAATTCATCTAAACAGTATTAATTCATGAAAGTTCCATCTTTATGTTGATCTGCAGGAAATCTGCCCAATAGGGTGGGCTGATGCCCAGGAATCATTAGACTATGTGATAGTGGCAGGAAAAGGCATGTCAATGAGCCAGGTGTGAGGCCACAGGTGTGAGGGCGCAGGCCTGTAATTTCAGCACTGGAGGCAGAGGTAGGAGTATTACCGTGAGTTTGAGGCTAGCCTGGTCTACATAGCAAGTTCCAGGACAGCCAGGATTACACAGAGATTCTGTCTCTAAAAGAAAGAAACTAAGAAAGAGAAGAAAGGGAGAGGAAGAGGGGAGAGAGAGGAAGGGAAAGGGAAGGGAAATACCTATAAGAAAGCTTTGCTATGACACACTCGGGGAACACCAAGCCCAGAAGAGGTGACATCTGAGACGGGCTGAATTAGGAGACACAAAGTATCACCTTAAAGAATTCTAGCTGGACCTAGGAAGACTCCACTCTCCTTCAGGGAGAGCCTGTGGGGTCGGTAGTGTTGCGGTGCCTCACTGAGACAGTCCCTTGGGAAGTTGTATGTTCAAGCTGTGTGAGCCACTCCCATACCAAGCTAGGAAGGACCTAGAGCTAGTCACCAGGACTGGAAGCTCCCTCTGGAAGGAAGACCCTGTGTGGCCTCTCAGCCCAAGGCCCGAGAGAACAGGCCCCATTCTTTCATGGTTAGACCACTTTCCTGTTTGTGTCAGACACCCTGTTATGTAATCTGGTCACACACCTATTCTATACTGAACTTTCCAGTGACTTAAGTCTGTGTGCCAAAATAAAATCCACCAGTTAATGATGCCTTGCAGCTAAGCAGGATGGGAAGTGTTGGCTACCAGCTCCCAAGATAAACCTTCCCCACAGAATCACTGAGTCAAAGCTGGGACTGTTTTAAAACCCTACGGTCACAGTGCTATATGGATCTTGTATGATCAGGCAGTGGCTTGTAGCATTTCTCTCTTGCTTGGATCGAATCTATAAAATGTATAAAATGATGAAGATATCGTCGGTATTTGTGTATTGCTAATCCCCTACTTTTTGTTACATTTCCCGAGCACCCCCTAACACCTCCCCCCATACACACAATATTTCAAATATTGGTGTTCCTCTCTCCTCTCACCCCTGTCCAGAGCCTTCCTGTGTCCTCTCATGGTCAGTGTTACAGTTGAGGTACTTGGCTAATGGTTATGAAGTTTCCAGGCTAGCAGCAGAGAAGCAGTGTGCGTCTGTGTGTCTGTGTGTCATTGTCCCTTCCCTGTGATCTGACGGGCCACTGCACAGCCTGAGTGAGACTCAGCTCTTGGGCCTGCCTACACTAAAACCCCAGGTATGACATGGCTGCTAGGTGTGTTTCCACCAGCTGGGTTTGGCTGACAACATGGTCATCCTCACCCATGCAGCTTCTGGTCTCTAGCTAAATGTTGCATATCCCTGGTGGTCAGCGAACCACTGTCAGCTCCTACCCCGTGTCTTACGTGAAGGGGAGAGGCCACTCTCCAGCAGCAGCACCTTGCTATGCACATGTGCCTGGCAGCTAGTGACTATCACAGTTGTCACCTCTGATGAAAAAAAAATCCTGCGTACTTTGAAGATTAACGTAGGCCAGTCCTGCGGTTAACCTGTCACTTTCCTTGAAAATGAATCCCAAGTCTCTCTTCTGCTTTCCTTTCTGGGACACCGCAGTATGTCCTGAACTTACACAGCTAAAAATAGAGCGGAAAGAGGAATACATTTGGGCTGAGCTCTGCATAGCTCCACAGGCCTTGGAATGCTTGCATCTCTGTCTGCACGATCGCTTATGACACTGTGTTCCTCAAAGGTAACGCCAGACTCATCTTCCTTAAAACACAAGTGAGAAGCCAGAATTTGTAAGGAGTCGGGAAGGGAGGCCACTGAAGTTGGCTGTGTAGGAGGCATTTGGACGCATAGTGAAAGTTCAGGAGGCTGAGATTCTCTTGCAAACCACAGTCCAGAGGGAGCAGCTGGTGCTGCCGTCTTCTGTGTGCAGCAAGGAGGAGTCCTGGTCTGCTCATCACCAAGGCAGACTGTCAGTGCTCTCTGTTGGTGACACATTACAGTCTTACACAGTGACCTGTCAAGTGATTAAAGAGATTAAGGAACTGTGACCACCTGTGACCTGCTGGTCCCTCAGTCTCCCAAGGGGATGGATTGACGCAGGGAGCCCTAGAACAAGAAACTAGTTCAGGACTGCTTCCCTAACAGAGAGGTGTCAGCAGCTAATGGATTCCATTGGGGTCTGCTCTGGGGTTAGAGGGGAGAGTCTGGAAGCCAAGGGTGGGCCACACCCCACTTGTAGGGGTGCAGCGGGGCTGGAGGACTGGCCTCCTCCGCTGCACACGTGGGCTGATAGGGACTTCTAGCATCTTGAAATGTGTTTGTCTCATGACCTCAGAGTGCTTTCTCCATCTGGGGTCCGTATCTGTTGATGGTGAATACTCACAGGTTGTTTGGAAACTTGACATTGTCTCAATCTCTCTCTATAGATTACAGATTTAGCATGTGTTAGTATTTCATTCCACCTCCTGTCTATTAATCTTACTGGTTTTCCCCCATCTTTTCTGGACTTTCTAGATAACACTTCTGCCGGGGATAAGTGCCCCAAGTCTTTCCTCTATCTTAGTTAGTCCTCGGTTACATACCATGATACGTAATCTGTGATTTAGCCAGTAAATCCATGTTGTAAAACAAAAGGTGTACGTGTGCCACAGGGAGGTGGAGGTCAGAGGACTTCTGGGAGTCAGTGCTCACTGTCTGTGTTTCACTCCTGCTGTTGACTGTGTACTCCAGGCTAGCTGTCCTGTAAGCTTCTGGGTGACTTCCTCTCTGCCTCCCATCTTCCTCAGGAGTCCATCACCTGGGCTTCTCTGTGGGCTCTGGGGTTTGAATGCGGGTCACCAGACGAGTCGTCTCCCAGCCTGGGCCACAGCAGGTACATTTCACCTGTGGTGTTCCAATTCCTCTTATGCTCTGCTGGAGCTCTTACAAAAGTCAGCTTGTTTCTATTCATCTATTTTAATATAACTTCTTGCTTTTACTTCATTTCTGATTATCGTTATATTCAAATACGTTTATCATTATTGTATATTTAAATAATAATATGAAATCTTTTTTAAAAATTTATTTTAATTTTATGTGTATGGGTGTTTTCCCTCTATGTATGTATGCATGCATGTGTGTATGTAAGTATACCATATATTCAATTTCTGTGGAGGTCAGAAGATGAAGTCTGATCCCTTAGAAGTGAAGTTACAGATGGTTGTGAACCCAAGGTTCTTGCAGGAGTGGGCAGTGCTCTTAACGACTCTGGCCCTGAAATGAAAAGTCCCTGTTTAGAAGTGTGGCACACATACTTGCTTTATACTTATTTATTTTGTATGTGTGTACATGAGCATGCTTCTCTGGGACGTGTCTGGAGGTGCCAAGACAACTTTTGGCAGTTAGGTCCCCGAGCTGAATTCGAGTTACGAGGCTTGGTGGCAAGAGCCTTTCCCTGCTGAGCCGTTGGCCCAGCCAGACATGCTCTGAAACAGTTTGCCGCGTACATCATGCACGCAATGCATTTTGGGTATCTTCCCGTCCATGTCCATTCTCATTTCTCTCCCACTTCCGCTGAGCTCCAGCCTGACAGACTTTCCTCGACAGTCAAACTTTTTTGGTTTTATGCACCTCTGATGTTTGTCAGGGTTGTCTGTGTGAGGATGGGTGCAGTTATTTACATCTCTGAAGAAAATGCTTCTCCCTTCCCAGAAGGCTCTGTTTTTAATGGCTTCAGTTTTCATTTCCTTACTTTGAAGAGTTTGGAATTTACCTGATGTATGGTGTAAGAAAGATCAATGTTGTTTGATGCAGTAAGCTGGTTGTTCCAGCACAATTAATCAAACATTCCATCTCTCCCTTCTGGGGAGAAAAGAGTCCTTTCTAGACTCCTTTTCTGAGTCACTGGCCTGCATTGTTGTAAACTTTCCCTTGTAGTAGTTTCTCATACCCAGGGACAGCCATGGCCTTGCCTTTGGTTGGCTTTGTTTCCTTCGGTAAGTAAATACTCCCATGGTAAAACCCACGGAACGAAGAATATCCCGTAAGGCCGGCATCTCCCAGCTCTGTCTACCTGGTTCTCCCTGGGTTTTACAGATGCACTTTTTGAAGTTACTCTTTTCCTTTAGAATTCTAGAATAAATCTAGAAAATGAAATGGAGGAATGGAGGAAACCAGTGTGCCAAGAGGATAACGGGCACACAGGGTGTGCATAGGCTGCTTTAGTTGGGAGAACCTGAGTATCTCTAATCAGCCCTTACCCCCCTGACCCCCTTACCCAAGCTCAAGCTCAGTCTTCTTCCAGGACTGTGAGACAGGGCTTGCCCGCCTCTTGGGCCCAGCCTGGCCTGCTTTCCTCTGGGATGGCAGTGTTCTTCACACTGCTGCACTGTATTGAGAGCCAGTATTCTAATACATGAAACCAGGCCAGGACCTTGGAGAACATCCCATGTGTGTTCCTTTCACACTTCCTGACCACACCAGTGCTCAGGCCTCTCAGTCAGGAAGTCATCTGGAACGACCTACTTGTGAAAGACTCACCAAGTGCATAAGCTGGGTGTCCCATGTGTCAGCCATATCAGAGGCCACCTCAGACTCAAGTGCAGGACTGTGCCTTTCTCTCCTCTCAGTAATACACTGAGCTCCTAGTACATGGCCTGGTGTCCCACAGCTTCACAGGACAGTTCTTTACTGGAGGAGGAGGGTAGTCAGGATGATGAGCTGTCAGGAAACTTGGGAGCCCCTCTGGACCCTTGGATTTTGCGTGTAGCAGGGTTAAGATGAACTTGAGAGCGGTGGGCCACACCCGTGTGACGAGGGGCACTCAACAGGGCAGCCGTGGCTGGCAGACAGGTGGGATTTAGAAGGCTCGTATGGACTCCTTCCTCCTGTTGCCCCAAAAGTCATCGAGGGCTGTCAGCTACACCATGAACAGCAGAGGCTGCTAGGAGCCACCCAGCTGCTTAAACATGGCAGTGTCCTTAAAGGGCCCAGGGCCTCTCTGTGCATCACCACCAGAAACTGCTTCTGAAAACTTACGGAGAGGAGAAGGAAGCAGGTAAGAATCTGCATAACCCATCTCAAGATTTCCCACTGAAATTACAGTGAACACTGAGAGATGTTTACAATGCTCTTGGTTCCTATGTCTAGTCAGCCCAGAATTAAATACCATGAAAATAAAAAGTTCCTTGGAGCTGTAGTGAGTTGCAGCAAGAGCAACCAAAGGTACCAGTTTTACCCAGCCCCACTCTGTCTGTGCCTTCCCACTGCCTCCTTCCTGGCTGGCTTGCCGAGAAGGTGACAATACCCTCCTTGGATTTGCCAGGCTGCCCCACTCAGCCTGCTGCCCTGGCCGAAGTTCCCACCGTCCTTCTCTTCCTTTCTACCTTCTCTTCTGACCCCAGCCCCTTCCTTACTAGGCAATTGCGTCTTCCATGTAGTGGCTGGAGAGTGTGTTCCCAGGTCCCCATAGCTGCCTCCTCCAGCAGGGCCGTCTGTCCGTCTGATGTCCTCTCACTGTGTGGCCTTACACCTGTTTGTCTGGCTCCTTACAGGGCTCCCATTTCAGTTGGCAGAGTCACCCGGAGATGCAGTCCCCTGCACACAGCTCATTAGCGCCCTTCGTTAGATCCTGACTGATGTTCCCTGTCGTAGCTGGTACCTGGGATAGACTTGGGTAAACATTCATCCGTCGTCTGAAAAACCTGATACCACTGCTGAAAGTCAGTATCTCCATTTATTGAGGAAACGAGGACGATTTACCCAAGGCAGCAACATTCTCCCCGCCCTCCCATCCCTACCTCAGGCCTCATGGTCCAGACTCAGAGACTGCTCTGTGGTAATATTTTGAGAATATCAGGCAAGTGCTTCCCAGTGTGGAGCAGTTTGTTTGGTGAGCACTTACCTGTGTGCCAGGGACAGGGAAACGCCTCACGTTGGGTAGCTCACTGAATCCACAAGTGGTCGAGTCTCCAGCTGTCACAGTAACTCCTCTTCCACAGGGCAGCTCCCACACTGGCTCTGCAGGGGCCGGATCCTCAGCAGGAAAGAGCACCAGGCCCAGGACCGCTAGTCCACTTTGCACTTCCTTGTTTCAAGCAGTCCCTGGGCCCTCAGGAGGACTAGTGTGTGCCCAGACGTTGTTCTTAGTGAGGCCTCAACCTGAGGGAACAGGCTCCAGAGCAGTCACAGGAAAGTACCAGTGTGTGCCCGGGACCTGTATGGACTACAGACTGCAAGATGACAGGTTCAAGGCCGAGGGTGAGAGAAATTCAGAGCATTCATGGGAAAGGGTGTGGCCAAGGAGGGCTGGTCCTGGGTGACCTATGGTCCCAGGAGGACCTGGCCAATGCTGGCAGACGCACAACAAGCACATTGTTAGGGAACATCTGTGCAGCCAGGAGCTTCAGGGGGAGCCCGCAGGCCTCAGAGCTGGAAGGCTTGCCCAAGCGGGTGTGTAAGGTTGTGTTGCTCAGTTGTGCTGGGAAGGGAGGGGATGGGAAGAGACTTCTGGACCAATGTCTATTTGGCCCCTCAAAGAAGGGGGTGTAGAATGGAGCTCTGGGCACATGGAGAGCTTGTGCAAATGCTCAGTGCCCCCTGAAGCTGCGGTCCTCCTGGGGTCCCTCCTTTTGCAGCAGTCTGCTACTTCAGTTACCTCTAGAAGCCCTTGAGAGCAATCTAAAGTTCCTTGCCATGGCCATGAGAAGGCTGCACTGGCTGCAAGGCTGAGGCCATGTCTAAGGCAAACGCATGTGGTCAGCGCGGAGCGCGAGCGAGCGTGCTTGCGGCGTGCTTTGCGCTCACTCTTGTTTAGATTCCTTCCCGTGTCTCCGATTCACCGCTGACCCTGGCTCCCCACGGCCATGCCACCTGTGTGAGTGTGTCACAGTCATGGCCCCCACAGCAGTGCACAGTTCGCTGCCCTGTGCCTGGCTTCCTTCTAGAAGTCCGTCTGGGAAGTGGTGCCAAGGAGGGGGGGCTTTTGAACCAGCTTCCTCTTCATGTTATACTTTTTAAATCATTTCATTCCGGCAGACATCCGATTCTTCACCCTTCCTGGGCTGAATTAAGAACAAATGGCCGTGGATTTCCTTACTGAAACAAACATGCACGTTAACCATCTCTTTGTAAACTGATTGAGACCTTGAAAGTAAGCAGTTGGTGTGTGGAGGGCCCTGACTTGCCAGGCACCAGCCAAGACTGGGCTGGACGGGTTTCCCAGGCCACCTCCCTTTTCTCCTCTCCTCTTCCTCCTCCTCCTCCCCCTTCTCTTCCCTCCTCCTCCCCTTCTCTTCCTCCTTCTCCTCCTGCTCCTGCTGTAGCCTCAGCAGCTGGCTCTAGCTCTCCCCTGCCATGGTGCCCCCTGCTGGGGTCAGATGAAAGTCCCAGACCCCATCCCAGAGCCAGGCTGCCTGTGCGGCTGCCTGGGGGGCTGCGTTCTATCGAGGCAGGTCTGGCAGGACTGAGGTTAATGGGGTTCAAGTGCATTTCTCAGACACATGTAAACTGTTATGTGTGACAGAGAAGGACGACTGCTGAAGAGGAAGCCCCGGGTTCTCTCCTGCTTTTGTTCCTCATGCACATCTATTCATCCAGTTATTTAGATGGAGGAAACCCTAGTATTCAAGGCTGTGTTGCTTCTGTCTCTTCCCATTACCGCCCCCTCCTCCCTACTACACCCTCGTCCTCCCTCCTCCCCCTCTTCATAAGGGTATTGTAGTAAGCAGTAACTGCATTTACTAGGTGTTTTACTTTATAACTCAACCTTTACAAACCCTGTTTGACAGAATGGGAAACTGAGGCTGGGTGTTGTCTTGGCCACAGCAAATAACAGGAGCTAAGGTTCAAACCTCCGAGCCTGACAGCAGTGCATTTGCGCTCATGACTGTCACCCTTCGCCTCAGGCCAGCTGGAGGTGCTGGAAGCTCACGTGTGCTAAGGCGAAGGAGGGCTTCCTGGTAGAGGAGCTGCTGGAGCACGGGGATTGACAGCGGGTTACAATGAGGCGGTACTAGCCAACAATCCAAGTGTCTCTCTTCCATTAGCGTGCATGTCAAATATCTTTACTCTGACATGTGCAAAATGAGTGTCCAATGGAACAGATTTTAGAGACTCCCAAGTTAGGCTACAGTTCTGTCTTGTTGGTTGTCTTTGTGGGACTGGATCAGATGCCACCTGGTTCACGGAACTGAGAGCAGGGATTAGCTTGAGTGGCCTCGAAGGAAGCAGCAGAGTGGCTTACTCGAAGACTGTCCAATGCCTGCATAGCCTTTACTCCAGAGAATGTTCAAAGCCCAGGGCAGGGGAGGAGTGGGTGCTGGGACAGGCCAGCAACAGGGAGCTGGACTTGGGCAGAGCTGCCGCCAGGGGATAGCTCTGTCGGCTACAGCCTCCCCTACCTCACTGTCCTACCTCTGCTGGCTACAGTCTCCCTACATCCCTGCCCAAAGGTAGGGTAAAAGCAGTGGATTCTGTGGTGGACGTGGCTGTAGACACTCCAGGCCACTGAGGGAACTGGAGGGAGGAAGTTCTTAGCAGTCACTCTCCAATTGGGGTTGATTGGGTTAAGGCCTTCTGGAACGGTGTCCCAGGTCTGAACTTAGTGAAGTCAATGGAGGGGCAAAGAATCAAAAGAAATACAATAAACAGATCCCCTGTCATGTTGTTGGCTCTGTAGCAGATATCTGTATTCTCCCTGGGATTACGTGAACATTTGCTTTCTTTGATTCCTGATTGTTATTCTCAATCTTTCTTTCGTTAGACGAGATGCTTCAAACAGTTGTGCAAAAGCCCCAGATTCTTTCCTATTGCAAGGTTGTGTTTGGAGTTTGGCTCAACCTCACCACATCACCTGTTAACTGTTAGAGTCTAATTCTGCAAGCCATGACTTCATCTCCCTAAAGGAAGGTAGACGGAATGCTTCCATGCAGCACGGTTGGTTCAGTTCAAGATGCTGCGCTGGGTGGGGGGGGCGGGTAGGGCCAGGTTCTATACCTTTGGTGTTGGGGCAAACTTGAGAAGTAGGGCTGCCAGAGGTACTCTTGTCCAGCCTGCTGTCCCAGAGATGGAGCAGCTGCCGACACATGGCCTTGTCCAAGGCTGTGGGAATCTTGGCATGTTGCTCTACAGCTGTCAAAATCAATGAGGCTGGGAGCTTTGGGCTCCGAGGAGACATGGCCACATCACCAGTCCTGGCCACTACAAGCCAGGAGCCAGTTGCTCACGAGAAGAGTGGGATGTTTGTTTGTCTTACAAGTCAGATCTTAAAATAACATTAAACGAATAGCTACCAAGCTACCCAGCAGTGCAATGCGCATCGAACAGTGTTTCTGCCTGGGGAACTTAAACCATATTTAGAATCCTCTCTGGAGCTGACCTCATGCACTCTGGGCCCCAAACGAGGCCAGTATTGGTCATTAGCCTGTCTCTGGCCAGGAAGAAGATTCCTGGGGGTGGAGGGCTGGTGAGGGCTCTGTCTCTTCCCTCCCAAGCTCCCAGCCCAGCCTTCCTCGGTTTTTCATAAGTTTCATTTTGTTTGTTGTTGTTTTGCTTTTGGTTTTGATTGTAGTCTCCAGGTATAGCTCCTAAATAGCCCTCTGAGGAGGGGTCCAGGGACCAGGCCCTGGAAATCATGGAGAAGGTTTTGTGTTTGTAAATTGTGTGTTTCTGTGATTCTGTTTCCCAGAAATGTTAATTCTCTTCAACTAGCCAGAGGCAAAGCATCAGAGGTAAAGACCTTCCCGTGAGAAATGAAGGGAGAGCCGGTACCCTCCCGTGTAGGATAGCATCGGTGCCTGTGAGCTAGGGGCAGACGCTGGCTCTGGTCTAGCTTATTGGGTGCCCCCTTGGGGCTTGGGCCTTACCTCAGGGGTATGAGGCGCAGTGGCCTGTTGCAGAAAAAAATGTTAATATTAACGGAGGGTTTCCACCCTGTCTTTGATTCAATTCCCAGATAAAAGAAACAACTTTTATATTTATGTTAAGCCTTAATCAGCACTAGAGCTGGGCAGATATCTGCCCTCTATGCTATTATGACTACTTCTCTATCAATAATGCCTGAGTTATAACTTGACTTGTTCCGTCTGGGCTGTTCCTACTCTAATTGGTCAGCCCTCGTGGCCATGTTTTTATGACTCACCTACCCCATGGCTTCTTCTCTTCTCTCCACCTTCTCCCTTCCCTCGTGGTCTCTCCCCAGACCCCAAGGCTGGGAACCCAAATCCCACCTATCTCTTTTGCCCCACTTGTCTTCTCTGTTGGCTGTAGGCATCTTTGTTCACCAGTCAGGGATAACTTGGCGGCCAGTGTCGCATAGTGTCGCTTGCGCAGGTGCAGATTCTCTCATCCTCACGAGCAACCAGGCCTTGGGGTCCATTAGTTACATTACAACACATAGCAAAAGACTAAACCTCAACGGTGGCCCACCCTAGGGCTGTCCCAGTGCCGTGGGGTGCAGTGGCCTACAAGGGCTATGGGCTGTAGCTCGGCCTCCATGTTTTTGCCATCCATGTCACTCACCAAGGCCACATTCTGAGGAGCAGACCTCAGGTATGCCCTGCCGCAGTCTCAAAGCAGCCATCCTCTGCCAGTGCCACTTAGGAAGGCCAGTGTGCCCTGAGGGGCAAACAGACAGGGGCCGCTCTGCTCGCTGAGTGCCTGGCAGGCAGCTGGTGTCCCTCCCCCTGCAGCAGGCAGCCCTCTCCTGGCCAGAAAGACTTTCACTGTATCACTGTTTCTAAAACTGGGCCTGGGATGAAAGGGCAGAGGAGTCACTGCTGCTCAGCCGTGGGCGACGCGTGCTGCGGCGACGTGTGCTGCAGTCCTGCTTTCTCAGCAGTCAGCATGTGTCCTCCATCTTTCTCAACTTGTAAAATGCCCAGGCCCTCCGCCCACTGCAGTGCAGAGGCAGATTGGGGTGTGTGTAGAGCATGTTTCCTGCAAAAGGTGTGTCTTTGAGGTGCTCCGTCTTGTATGTCCCTGATGATAGTGTTACTATGGTTACTGTCCATCTGGAAAAACACGAGCGTAAACAAGATACAGTACTGGCTTGGTGAGCTGGAGTCTGTCCACGCCCCTCCTTTCTGTTGTAATGGATACAGCTCCTGCTCCGGCAGAGTCTGGGGCCTACTCTTTGGTAGGAGCCTAGGCCTGCACGTCCGTCTCAGCTCGTGCATGTTGCTGGGTTTTGCAGAAAGGAAGCCTTAGACTTAAGCTCCTTGTTACAGAAGGCAAGGCAGTGACACCCTCACCCTGCTACTTTCCGTGAGCTCCCATTCCCAGACCTGCACACCCACGTGGCTCCAGGCCAGCATCTCGACATCCAAGCGGAATTGGCATTATACAAGGAGTCCTTGAAATTCCCCAGGAAAAAACTAAGGCCATTGAAACTGGAGCCACAAATCTAGAGCCCTGGGCGGAGGCTAATGAAACCTGGAAGGCGTCCTCTGGGTCTGTGGCCTCTGTCTGGTGTTCGTTTTCTTCTGGGGCACTGAGTCACTTTCTTTCCATTTCTCTTGTCTTGCCTTCCCACCCGAGTCTGCACCCACACCCACTCAGACTTTCTTTCACCCCACCTCTGCCCAGGAGGCCTTCTGCTTAAACTCCTGCAAGGAGGGGAGACAGACTTCTCCAGAAACTGCCCCCACATGATTAGTTTGTCAAGGGGTGGGCTTAAGGATTTGGTATGACAGCCCACCACTGTGGTACCTGTATGTACCATGTTGGTAACAAGGTAAGGTGCTCTTAGCACACCACGGTCAGCAGACTCTAACCTACCAGCCACGGTCTGCATGCTCTGGATCTGAATACCGACGGCTCCTCCTTCCCTATAGCCTCAGAAAGGGGGCAAAGGCTGAAGAGGAGAAGAAAGCTTTAAAAACTGGACCACAAGCTCCATAATGCCAGAGGCCCCTCTTAAGCCTCCCTAAGTGCTAAGTTCCAGCCCCAGCCCTGCTTTGGGGAACTCTTCTCCCTGCCCTCAACTGCCAGACTCGGCTCTTTTGAGGCTTCAGGCACCTACTTTGTTAATGAACTGTGGCAGGACAGTAGCCTTGCAGGTGTGCTGCCTACACCCCAAGCACAGGACCCTGAGGGTCTACTGGACCACAAGCGGCATTTCTGTATCCTGAGGCACCACAGATACTTTCTTCATTTGACAAAGGGCCCACGAGCCCCTCTACTGAAAAACTACATTGTCCTGAGGTCGTGTGGGAACAGCTAAGGTGGGAAGGGCAAGCCTTTCTTCCAGCTAGTGCCTCAGGTACTGGCCATTCTTCCTGCCTCACACCCATGGCTCTTGTGGGCATGAAGCCCAGGTATGGTACTCTCTAAAGCTCTGGATTGTGCAGCCTTGTGTTGAACCTCCTTCCTGCTGGAAAGACAGGAACCTCAATGCTCTGAGTCCCTTCTAAAGCATAAGGTTGTTTATCTCTGTGTGGGAACTGAGCAACATGCTTTCCTGGATTTAGGGAAGGCACCTTGCTATTCCAAGTGCGACTGATTGCCTTTTGCCCTATCCCACTGCTATTGTGAAAGTGTTCACAAGTAGCCAGGTACTCGAGTCTTTACGCATATGTAGCAGGGTTTGCATGGGCTCAGTTGCTAATATTAAACATATATACGCCATCTCAGTAATGAAGACTTCAGGAGACTGAAGCAGGAGAATCACAGGTTTGAGGCTAGCCTGGCTACCTAGTAAGTCACACCAAAGTGAGGCCCTGTCTCAAAGCAAGCAGAGTAGACAGTCTTTAGTTTTGAAGTTTCAGGCTTGGTTTTCATGCAACTACCTGTTGAGTTTTGGTTTGTTACTGTGTGTTGTAATGCTAAATACTGTCCCCGACAAGGAGATCTCCATGTACACCAAGTGATGCTATGTAACCTTGCTCTTTAATGCAAAACTATTGGTTGAATAAAGATGCCTCGTGCTGTAGATGGGCAGGAGAGGTAGGCGGGGCTTCATTACCAGGCTCAGGGTTTGAGAGAGAGGAAAGAGAGAGGAAGATGCCATGGGGGATAGGTTGGTCACGGAGTTGGAGTAGGAGTAGGACCAGCCCAGGCAGAACATGGCAAATTAATTCTTGGGGTTATTAACGGGGAAGTAGACAAAATAACATAGAGGGTTGATATCTACCCATCTCTGGTGCTTTTAAGGCTTCTTATAGATATAAAGGTTTTGTGTCTTTTATTTGGGAACTTAAATGATCAAAGGTGGAGTAGAAACCCCCAAATACTGTTTACCACCACAGCTACCAGTTTATCCCGGCTTACTCCAGGATGCGTCCAAGCGCTGTCTTTGTCAGAGCAATCTAGAACATACAGCATAGCTGGCGTATTAAGAGTGTCTTTAGTGTAGCAGAAGGTCAGACCTGAGTTGGCCCAGACGGTGTTACAGAAGGACATTAGAGGCAGGATGGTGACGTGGGCAGACCCACAGCATGGGCCACGGACATTGAGGAACAGCATGCCCGTGCCATGAAGACAGCGAGGAGCAGGGACGAGATGGGCGGGTTGGCAGGAAGGGAGTTGGGGGATCTCTTGCCAGCGGAGACTCCTCGGTGCCCCTGATGTTGTGTTAGGGCTTTCCTTTGTCCCATGAGGCCGCTTCCCAGGCAGGAAAACTGACCGTATAAGCATCAGCTGCAGGTTGGACATAGTCTCCCAGTCTCACTCCCTGTCATGATGTTTGTTTTGAAGAGACTTTGGACATACAGAATGCTGAAAAAAATTATTGTATTTTTTCAGTAATTCCTTTTTATTTTTTTTAATACGCATTGGTGTTTTGCTTGCATGCATGTCCATATGAGAGTGTCAGATAGCTTACAACTGGAGTTACAGACTCCAGTGAGCTGCCATGTGGGTTCTGGGAATTGAACCTGGGTTCACTGTAAGAGAAGCTGGTTCTCTTAACCACTGAGTCATCTCTCTAGCCTCTATTGTATTATTCTTAATCAAGAGTGATCTATATACTATAAGGTACAGCATGCTGCTTTGGTACATGTGTACATAGGAAAATGAGGAGATTAATTTGGTTAACGTATCTGTCCTTCATATTCTTGTGTTTAGGTTTGGAGAACATTTAAAATACATGTTAGTGGTTAGGAAATAACATAGTATTATCAACTATAGTCACCTCTCTGGGCATATCACCAAAATTTTCCCTAGACTCTAACCGACTCTTCATACCCTTTGACTGCTGTTTCTTCCTTTCCCCTTGCCGGCCTCTGTGATCACTCCCTGTTCTTGGCTTTTACGTTAAACTTCTTTAGATCCGGCTTCTTAGTAAGCTCACAGAGCGTTTATTGATCTTTCTGTGCCTGGCTTATTTTACTTAGACAAGTCAATTGCGGTCTCTAGAGTTCAGGTCCGTTCATGTTACAAAGGGCAGGGTTTCTTGGGAAGAGGGACTCTGATCGTAAGCAGATTTAACAGTCCCTACCACATTTGCCCTGGTCACCGTGTCTCAAAACAGTATTAGTATGCTCCATTCCTAAGTACTTAAGCATGAATTTCCTTTTTTATTTTGATTTTATGTGCATAAGTATTTGCCAGCATGTGTGTATGTGCATGCAGAACAAGCAGAGGCCAGAGGTTGCTGTCAGAACATCTGGAACTGGAGTTACACATGGCTATGAACCGCCATGTGGGTGCAGGGAATTGAACCCAGGACCCCTAGAAGAACAGCCAGTGGTCTTCACTGCTGAGCAGTCTCCAACCACTGTACCATTTCTTAGGAACAAGGATATCCCCTTCACAGTGGCCATGCTACTGTCCAGCTTAGGGAAGAATTCTCACGGAGTGACTCCTGTGTTCAGGCCTCTTCACTTGTCTCCAGCAGGACTGTGGAGGATTCCGTTAAAGTTGCACGTTGTAGTTGGTTCTCTCTAGCTTTTTAGGGCTGCAATATCCCCACCCTTTTGTTTTATGGTACCGTGACATTGACTGTGATCCCAGTCATAGCTTCCTGATTTCAGATCCATTGGGATCTGATTCAAGCATCAAAGATTTCTCAAATACCATCTGCATCAAGTCCCCTCCCCTTGGGTTCTACAGACGGGTGACACATCACCAGAAGTGCAGGCATTGTGTCCTTGTGGCCACACTGCAGGTGCATGCAGTTGGCCGTGTCCACGTCCAAGTGCCCTCACAGGTGGCTCTGTCTGGGAAGTGGGAGCCAGAGCTGGATTTACATCTTAGTCTCACCACTTGTTTACCCAGAGCCCTCTGCTGGTCCCCGGTCCTCCTAACCGCTGTTTCAGAACAAAGGGTGGAACCTTTAAATCCCACCCAGTCTTTCTGTGACGCCTCTGAGTGGCTGCCCCAGAAGCACTACTTACAGAACACTCCTGGGTGGGGATTGGGGGCAGATGAGTTCTCTAGTGCCCTGAAATGACCGTATGCTTTCATCTGCCCTACAGCTGAGATCCTGGAGCTGGCTGGCAATGCAGCAAGAGACAACAAGAAGGGACGGGTCACTCCCCGGCACATCCTGTTAGCTGTGGCCAACGATGAAGAGCTAAACCAGGTACGGGGGGGTTCCAGCCTGTCCCCAGACACACTAGTGTATACTCAGACCACCTAGGAGAGGCTGTGGTGACTGGCAAGACCCTGGGCTGTCACTGAAAGTAGGGTAGGGAGATGGACGTGGGTGCTCTGC
The DNA here is from genome assembly GCA_021653895.1 of Mastomys natalensis. Taxonomy (NCBI): domain Eukaryota; kingdom Metazoa; phylum Chordata; class Mammalia; order Rodentia; family Muridae; genus Mastomys; species Mastomys natalensis. Next base: position 543,672 of record JAJTUV010000325.1, on the reverse strand, counting down.
TCTCCCAGAAGGAATGACAGCATAAGTTCATACCAAGTGAGGACTCAGGGACTTGAGTCCTGTCAGCATCCTTGTTGCTGCCACAGAGTCGAGCTGTAGCAGCTCGGAGCAGATGTGTGTGAGCAGGGCTGACCTCTTGAATCAGGCAGGGCGCTCCTGGAGTCTCCCTCACCACCTGCAACTTTGGTTTTCCTGCAAGCTGCTAAAAGGAGTCACCATAGCCAGTGGGGGTGTGTTGCCGAATATCCATCCTGAGCTGCTGGCGAAGAAGCGAGGATCCAAGGGGAAGCTGGAAGCCATCATCACGCCTCCACCAGCCAAAAAAGCCAAGTCTCCGTCCAGAAGAAACCAGTGGCTAAGAAAACAGGAAGCAAGAAAGGGGCCCGGAAGTCTAAGGTACGGGGTCTGGCAGGAATGGATGAGATGGGTAAATAAGGTCCCGGGGCACCCCTTCCCCCTAGCCCTTATGAGAGCTGATCCCTGATGGGGGAGCTGGACTAGCCAACTCACTGGCTAGTCCAGATGTCTCAGGGAACCTGGGTTCAGTTGGAAAACTGGGCGTGGCGGTGGGGAGTGGCTTCCAGGGGGCAGCGGGAGGTGGCTGACAGCCCGGCCGCACCCCTCCTGTACCCGGGCTCCCACGTAGATGTGCGGGCCTGTGGAAAGGTTTTCTTGTGCCAGGGACCACCAGTCATACCATCCTCAGAGGGGCCATCTGCGCACACGCCTTGCCGCTGAGCTCTACAATCTCACTGTGTTGCCATGGCTACATGTCCTCGTTGGACATGTAGCTCCTGGAGGAGCGCTCCAGACAGCTGTCTGTCAGTCCAGAAAGAAAAGCAGTGCGTCTTCAGGCAGTTCCTCCCAGCCCTAGTTTCCCTTAAGGCTTGTCCCTGATGCTGGTCCTCTGTGGAGAGGAGGAGAGCGGCCATGCAGGGCCTAGAGTTACTTTGATGGGGAAGAGCAGAACCATCCCCATCTGCTGACATTGTTCTGGGGCTGTGTTAGCTGAGGAGAAGGTACTGTGTCTCCTCACACACCTCATGCATGCAAACAACGCTGCCCTGAATAAAAACCTGAATAAATACCTCAGTTGTTCCGCACTCCTGGAAAGAGAAGCTTGACCCCGAAGAGTGGCCAGTATTTCTAGATACTAGAAGCATTCTGCCTTGTTCAGGAGTGCAGGAGGGGGAGGAGGGGGAGGAGTGCAGGAGGAGGAGGAGGGGAAGAGGGGAGGAGGAAGAAGAGGGGGAGGCAGCAGGGACAGGCAGGGAAGAGCCTTCAGAGAATGTTCCTTTTTCATTTCTGCTAACTATAAAAGAGAAGCCTTGAAAATGGGCCCTGGGGGGTCTGGCTGCCCACAGGGAGGGGCTGGCATTAGGTGCTGGCACTAGCAGGGTAGAGCCATGCTTCAGGCTTGGCCTGTACCCTGGCTGCGTCTAAGCCTTGCCCTCTTTGCTGCACTCAAGTCGTGCCATCTGAATATCTTAGATGCCAGTGCCTCGTTCCCCCGACCTTAGTCTTCTCTTGTAGTTTCTGCCCGGTGACTTCCTGACCTTTGCAGCTTACTAAACACTAGGGATTGGGGATTGGTTCTTCATGGAGTGTGAGAGTGTATATGTGAGTATGAGAGAGAGAGAGAGAGGAGAGAGAGAGAGAGAGAGAGAGAGAGAGAGAGAGAGAGAGAGACAGACAGAGACAGACAGAGAGACAGACAGAGAGACAGACAGAGAGACAGACAGAGAGACAGAGAGAGGGAGGAGGTGTATGTGTGATGTGTGTGTGTGCGTGTGTGTGTGGTGTATTTGTGTGTCCCAACCCCTAGTAGCTATGTTTCTAATAAGCATATGTCAGTAATCACTCAAACATTCAACTTTTCTCTTGATTATAAAAGCAGGGAGCCTGAGATGGCAGTCTGTTTTTCTTCCACACAATAAAACACATTGTCTGCTTACTGTACCAGTATTTGGCTAACATTAAACCCTGGGGGAAGCTGAAATTGGAACCGTGAACAGCTAATTTTCAAAACATTTGTTTAATGTAAATTGTGGAGTCAGCTCCCAGAGACAGTGGAGACCCTGGCATTTCCATGTTTCATGGAACATTCTGAAAATGGCCTTTCCAGGGGCATGCGCCGAGCGCCCTACCTCAGGGACGTGCTAAAACACTTGTGCTGAAAGGGAGTTGGTATTTTTCAAGTGTCAACACTGGAAGTCTAAATCATAATTTCCTCCCTCAATTCTATATAATTTGAAGGTTTTGAAAATGTCCAGTGTGACAGCTGAGTCAGCTGCAGGGGAACAGTCAGAGTCCTGCACTCAAGGCCAGGGCTCTGGCTGTGCCCTCGGCTCTTCCTACTTGGGTGGCCTCAGGCAATTCTGCCCCCTTCTCTGCCTTGGCCCGCCCTAGCCCATAAAATGACAGAGCCTGTTCCAACTCTACAAGTCAGTGACTCTGGGCATATTGCATAATGTATTTTTGTATAAGTAATGTGTGTAAGTTTGGCAGGCAAAAAATGTATTCAGGAAAGACAATCCTGCTCCTGTCACAAACTATAATGAATTAATAGCCTAATTTTCAGAAAGCCTATGTGTATAGAAACATGTATTTACGGAAACCCTTCCTGTCCTAGATGTTTAAAACACAAGTAACACAACCGCTGTTTTGGTCATGTAGTGTAAAAGTGGAAGGCCTAGTCTGTGACATGGCTGTATTCTAATTCTGCCATTTGTGTGTTCTCGTGGACTCCCTATGGTGCCCAGCTTCCCCTTCTGAAGTGAAGCTAAGACGGGAATGTGGGAGAACTCAGGCAATACCAGGAACAGCCTGTGTCCTGAGGGAGCTGTGAGGGAGCTGCTGCTACCCTACCTGTGGCAGGTCTTTCTTTGTGCTGAATTCTAAACCCCCCTTTCCTATGTGAAGACCCTACATGAGGAGGGTGTACTCATTACTCACCACCTGGCAGAAGACCAGGCTGATTTTGGTGCATGCCTTGGTTCTCAACCTGTGAGTCACATACCAGATACCCTGCCTACCTGCTACAGGATATTTCACACCATGAACCCCAAGATTGTGTTATTTCCTGGAAAAACCTGTTTCTAGTTATTGTGTGGCTCAGCCTTTACACACATGTAATCCCAACGAATGAAGGTAAGTAGTTAAGGAACCCAGTTTGAAGTGTCTAATTGGCACAGGATGATAGATTTTGGTGGATTATCCAACTTCAGGAGAAGAGAGGGAAGCTATTAGGAGCAGCAGACAGAGAGGAAGATCAGTTTCTGGAAGTGACAGAGACAGTTAGAGGAACAGCTAGACACGTGAAACAAGAGCCGATGAGAAGAGCTAGAAGATCAGAATAATCTGGAGTATTTGGGCGCTCAGGTGAGAGAACAGTTGATCAGCTGGAAGAGGACCGATAGTGATTGACATCCAGCAGAGCTCAAACTGAAAGGGTAGCTTATCAGCAAGTCTCAGAAGCTAAAGATAATCTAGGCTGGATTAGATTGTATGGAGGGGAGAAGCTTCCAGGATTAGCCTAAGGTAGCAGAGGGAAGCATGAGCCTTGAGATGACGTTAGTCAGGTGATAAGTCGCACTATCACACACTTACTTAGGTCATAGCTAGCAAGTTAAGTTATAATGCAACAAATAATTTTATAGCTGGGTCACCAGCATGAGGTACTAATAGCAGGGTCTCAGCATTAGTAGGGTCGAGAACACTGTATAAAGAGATATCAAAGACAGGCGTTGTTTCTTAATGAGGAATTGCCACCTGACAGTCTGCTGCCTTCAGTGATGCCTGGTTGCTGGGGCAGAGGTGAACTTGGGTGGTGGGTCTCCCTCCGTCGTCTGCAACACTGAATTCCACAGAGTCTTAAATGTGCATAGGTGGACTTTGACTACCTAGGCTTTTTCAAAACAGCCCTGCCTATGTCCAATGCATGACACTTTTGCATTTATATAAAATGTAAGATTCTAAAAATCTTACAGCCGTTTGAGAGGGATTGCTTAGATCTTTCTCCCAAGCTTAGATCAGAAAAACCTACTGCCTTGTGTCACCATACTGTGAAAGAAAAGGCATTTTTCTTCCAAGACAGTAGGAAGGGGTGTGATTGCAGGCAGTAGCCTCACTTGAACACAGTTAGGATCAGAAAGCAGTTGCTGCTTGTATGCAGGGCCGCGGGGCTGACCTGAAGTTCCCCGGGGCTTCGCAAAGGCTCAGGTTCCCACAGAGTAGAAGGTTCCCTCTCTGTGCAGCACCAGACTGATTTCTCTTATTCAGTCAGGAGTTTGCTAGCCTCAGGTCCATTTCTGAGTGGGGAGTCTAAGGGAAGGCAAACTGTTTTCAGTTTGCCCAGCTCACATAGCTGGTGGGGCTAGGATTTAAATGCAGAGCTAACAAGTTCAAATCATATTGCTCGTGCATCCTATGATGACAGGATCTTGGCCAGAGTTGTCCTCTCTGATGGTAGAGGACTGCAGAGCCTTCCCTCACAGGGTAAGTGAGGCCAGGTCTTAACAAATCACTGCTCAAAGTCACCAGCATCCTCTGGCTTAAGGCTCAGGTTACACCAGTGACTGCTGGATGAATGGGGCATGGGAACTAGCTGTGACATCTGATGTCTGACACCTGTCCTCTAAGTCTCTATCTGTGCAGCACTCAGGGAGGGAGATACCTGCATCCTTTGGTGGCCGTGGACCCAGCACTGAGAGGGTCGTGCTGGTGCCTTACATTCCTCCCAAAAGAAGTTTCAAAACGCTTTGTAGCTAGACATTTAAAGTCTGACGCCATTCATAAGAAATTTAAGGATATTTTGGTTTGCTCTGGATATTATCATTTATAAAACTTTGTCAGTTTCTGTGCCTCCAGTAAAAATACCCAAGGCAGTTTACTAACACCGGAAAACTTACATGTTTAACTTCCCTCCTTCCATTTACCCAACAGAACGTCATTCTAACATACTTTATTGAAGTGTTGTGTGTTGTGGTGTGTGTGTGTTGCTTGCTGCTATCTATGCTGCATGTGCATGTGCATGCGCCACCATTCAAGTATGGAAGTCAGAAGACAACCTCATGGATTCATTTCTCTCCCTGCACCTTTCCGTGGGTCCTGGGATCCTGCCCAGGCCACCAGGCTTATGTGGCTTGTGCCTTTACCTGCTGAGCCGTTTCTCTGGCCTCGTGCATGCCTCTCTTTATCCGGTTTTAATGGCTTTTGTAGCAGAGCACTGTATTTCAGTTCACTTGAAGTAGTTCTTGTAACTTTATACTAAATGATGTACATTTCCCAAGGTTGGATAGGTAACAGCTTGTTAATATGCATTTACTCCAACCAACAGATGCATTCCAGGTTTAGTAACTGTTACAGAAAAAGCTCAGTTTTATTAGAAAAGTATCTTGTAGTAGAATGAATGTTTCCTCATTCATTGGCTCAAGGACCCTAAGATGTATGAATTGCTGAGTTGAGAGAAAGGTCAGCGTCCTCTCCTACAGCAGAAGCTGTTAGTATTTGGAAAGTCTTGCTCCTAGAATGATGGATGAGAACCCAGAGGTTTGTTACAGCAGCAGCAACAGTGTATCCTCTCTTCCGGGACAGATGGTCAGGGTAGCAGTCTCCCATCAGTATGGTCTGAGAAACCTTTTAGAATGGGCTTAGATTTACAATGAGTTACAAAGACAGCATGAAGCCCTCAAGTGCCACCACGTTTCCTTTCCTGTGCTTAACAGGACATACTCACCAGTGAGTAGCAGGTGTCGTTAGCACATTGCCATCAACCAAGGCTTCTGTCAGTGTGCTTCTCTTGGTTCCAGCTGGTAACTCAGTGGTTTCTTCAGTTTTGTTGAGTGGAAACAGCACACTTGTGAATGGCTTTGTCAGTCCTCGTTCCCAGGAGGTGTATCACAAAAGCCTGTGCTTCCCATGCAGGTCTTGACTATGCCTGGCTCTCTTCTTCTTGTCAGGTCAGATAAATGCAAAGTATGAAGACAGCAAATCCGCGAGCCTCTGAATACGTTCTCTGCTGCCCGGCTCTCCCTCATAAAGCACTTTTGTCTTATCTCCAAAGCTTGGAGCTTGGGGCTTAGCTTACTCAGTTTACGGAAGGCATCAGCTATGCCATTGCCAAAGCACTCCTCACTGCCAAAGCAGTCAACAAAATGACATGTTTTTTCAGTGCAAGGAGGGCTGTAATACACCGGCTTGTGGATTTGGACCCTAAACGGGTACCTGGATAGGACGCATGCCTTGCCTTGAGCTCGCTGTCTGAGGGCCATCCTTATGGAAAGCAGACCCGTCTGAAATACCCCCTCTCCCCACCATGTAGGCAGGTGTTTGCCACTGCGCTGTCCCTCTACAGCTTAATTTTTTCCCACTGAGCCTTTCTCAGGATCCATGAATTCTGATAATCTGAGGGAAGGGAAAAGAAAAAGATGAACTGTGTAATCTGAAGTCCCACCATTCCCACTGTCCTCAACCAGTTAAAGATCTGAATGTAGAAAATTCACACACAGCCAAATGTGGATTTCTATTAGTTTTCACCCTTAAAAAAGTATGCAAAGACATACATGTCCCCCAGATCCCTGCATCCTCCTTACCAGTTACTCAGGCAGTGGATGGAGAAGGCTGTGAAGGGGACCAGGGGACAAGGTCGCACATAGAAGCTGAGCTGCGGGCTCTGGAACGCTTGGAAGCGGCACGCCAGGGTGCATGTGTTCCGGTCTGAGGGATGCTGGGGAGTGTGCTAGCGTGGAGCACTCCGTGTGCTAGCATGGAGCACTCCGTGGGCTGGGGGAACGGCAGCCTCCACAGCCTCCACAGCTAAACTCTAAGGAAGACAGTGGGAAGGCCCACCACTGTCCACCACAGCCGTCTGCGTTCTCCCGATTGTTGAGGCAGAAGCTCGCTCGCACTGTAGATCCGCCTTGCTGAGAGCTCACTAGAGAGTGCAGGCTTGGCTTAAACTAGTAGCAGTCCTCCTGCCTCAACCCTCCGAGCACTGGATTGCGGGCATGTGCCTATAACAATACACTTGAGTCACATGCAAAGATCTAAAAAGGTTAAATACCTAAAACCCATTAGTGATGGGATATTACTCTGAATTTATAAAATGATTCTATTCTAAATTATTAAAAATTTAGGTTTTGGTTTTAAGATTTTTCAAGATTATAAGTAATAAAAATACAATTTAAATTTCTTTTCTTAAAACTCTGGGCTCTCTAAATAAGTAACAGCCCTCACCATGGGCCTCTGAAATGGTAATGGGTCTCTGGGCTGTCTCTCTATTAAGAAAGATCTGTGTGGTCCTGCCTGATGGTCCGTGTTCTAACTCTTTGGTTTGTACAAGAAGAAGCAGGGAGAAGTCAGCAAGGCGGCCAGCGCAGACAGTACGACGGAGGGCACGCCTACAGATGGCTTTACGGTCCTCTCCACCAAGAGTCTCTTCCTCGGCCAGAAGGTAGGCAGACACAGCTCAGTCTGCTCTGGGCCCCGGGTGGGGGTGGGGGTTGGCGGGGAAGAGGGCAGAGGCTGAGATTTCAGGTGCCGCTCAGCTCAGAGGGTGGACAGAACAACTCCAGGGTGGCTTTGGAAGTGGCCCCAGGGAGGGCTGAATGGACAGGAACAACAAGCGGGGTCTGGGGATTCTGCCAGGTTCCAGGAAGGGAAGTGCACACAGACAAGCTCCCACAGGGGGCCAGGACCCTTGAGCTCAGCCTAGGGAAGGAGGTGCTTCTGAGGAATGGGCTGCTCATCAGGTAGTGGGGTTGTGCAGGGGGAAGGATCTAGCTGGCCCTGTGGGCACCGATCTGATCCAGGGAGCTGGGTTGTTCTTAGACCAGCTAACAGGTATACCAGGGGCTTCGTTACTGAGCCACCAGGCGACTCCTTGAGCCAGTTGTCTGTTTTAACCACGGGCAATATATTTTCAGCCGCCCCAGTGATGCAGCTTTGCCAGGACGCCATGGTTTTGTAAAAGTTGATTCACTTTTATTGAGAATAAAAATGATGCAAAGGCTTTTAAGACCTGGAAATGAGAATTGATTAAAAGAGGGGTGGGATCTGTCTCAGTTTTTGTTTTTGTTTAGTCCTCTGTAAATAGTGTTGAAGGACTGAATTGGCTCTGACGATCCATTTGCTTAAAGTTGCTCTGCATCAGGTCAGAAGCTGCATCATTTTTAACATCCTCTGTCCGTTTCCTCTGCACCACGATGACACCGTTTTCCTGCTCACTCATGCCCGTTGTCCCCGCCCTGCCCTCTCGTGTCACTAATTGCACTCAGGCTCTCGTGATGCAATTCCTGCGGTGACGTTCCGGAATCTAACCATTGCTGTTTACATCCTGTAGCTGTTATCTGTATTCTGTGTGCATCTGTCTAAAGCAGCAGTTCTAGTTGTCATCTTAAGGTCTGGGCTTTGAAAGTTTAACTCCCTTCAGCGCTGAAGGCAACGCCCGAGTCTTCCACGCCTTTCACAGGTCCTGTTATGTTACCTCAGTTGCCACTGATTGTCAGCCCCTCTGCTGTTTAGGACTAGACGTCTTCATTCTCCCTCCCTGAGGAAGTGAGTGGCCAGGGCAGGAGGCCTGGCGAGAGCTAGAGCTGATCACCCTAGGGACAGCTGTCTCACCCACCCTGCTCCCAGTCACCTGCACTCTGGCCTCTCCTGATTCTGCGCCCTTCTCTTGCTCCGCTTACCCCTCCCCCCATCCCCTAGCCAGCCTCAGCTAGAACTCACATTCACTTCACTGCAGACATGAAAGCACCGAGCTCTGTACGTAGCGATGTTCCAGCACAGACACCCTTCTGTTGCTCTGTTGCTTCAGCAAGAGATAGGACTAGGTCCACATCTGGGCTGTTGCCTGGAGCCCACTGAAGACACCTTGCTTGTGTCTGCACAGCTGGGCAAGCAGCTCTCTGTAGCGTTCCTCCTCGATTGGTCTCAGATTGCGGAATGAGTACCTCAGGGATGTAAACGGTCTAATGCTAACCATCCTCGGGGCTTGCAAGGTCCACAAACGCCTTAGGAACAGGAAAATATTGATAACGCTGAAACTTTGAGATGGTCTGATGAGCAGGGTGAAGGCGTCAGGCTAGGTCATGCAGCCAGTGTGGCCGCGTGGTAAAGACTTACTGAGCCAGAGCCTAGACTAGAAGTCAGCCCTGAGAACAGCACTGGGCACCGGCCCAAGGCAGCCTGTCCACTCCCGTGCACGTTTGAACACTTGAGTCTATTGGATCTGATGAAACTGCCCTTCCTACTGAGTACAGCAGGATGTGCTGACACCCATGCTCCCCAGGAGAGGTCCTCAGAGTCACCCCAGACAGTAGCTGAGTACATCAGCTCAGCTCAGCCTGGACAACCATGTGAGGAACTGGAGTGCTTCTGACCTTTCAAGAGCCCTCCACTCCTGTAGCTGGGGCAGAGGACATAATTCTGAAGTAGCACTTGCAGGCCCTTTATTGACTTTGATGGTCAGGAGACAAATTCAGTGTGTAGTGCAGAAGTATAAAATGGTCACAAGGGTCACACAGGCAAACTGGAAGCCTGGCTCAGACTTTAGTTTTGGTTTGAGTTTTAGAAAATGTCTCTGAAAGTGTACTTTAGAAGGGATGGCTCTGGTACCTCACGTCCGTCTGACTGCGAAAGCAGTCCTTAAATACAGCAGGCAAGCTGGAGGAGAAACGTGACACTGTGGGCCAGGAGCCGGTTGCTAAGCTACTTGCAGGAGGGCCAGCCCTGGGCTTAGGAGCCTGGGCTCTAATTGTTGCTGTTAATGATGCATTTCAGACTGAAGTCTCAGTGGGCTCTTCTCATTACCCTGTGATTTCCATGTTCACACACATTGTTGATTTTTTTTTTCTAAGAAAACAATGCCGTTAGCCAGAATCCACTAATGTTTTTTGCCTTGTGGTTGCACCGAGATGTGTGGCTTTTTCCTAGGCCCTTTTAAAACCTCATGGTTTATTAAAAAACAAGCAAACAGAAACCCCCACAGCAACAACAGCAAGCCACTGGCAGCATGCATCTAGTCTCTGTCAGCAGTGAAGGTCTGGTCGCTGGGAGAGCCTTTGAAGCAGTTGGGAAAGCAGGTTAGGAGGGCAGAAGTGATCAGATCATTGTAGCAGGGATTACCTCTGACCCATGCGCTTCTGAGCTGTCAACCCCATCCCTCCCTTCAGATTGCTGCCCAGCTTCTGAGCTAGAACAGGGAATGCAGTCATACTGCGTGGCGCCATCCTGGCCTTGGGCGGCTTCTGGATAGCTTTGTCCTTCTAGGGCACTGTTTGGCCAGAAGCCTACCATATGTTGGCTGAAGGCTCTGGGAAAATTTACACTAGTAAACGTGTGGCGTAGGCACAGCCCAGCACAAGCAGATGTGGAGACAGGCGTGGCCTGCTGTGGCTCCCGTGGAAGATGGGCATCATGAGGTGTCTAGGAAGAGCTCTGTTGAAGGCAGCTCCCTTTCCCATTCCCTTTAACAGGGAAGTGGACTTTGAGGCTACGAAAAGAATCTCACTTGATGTGAGTTACACAGGAAAGTGAGGCCAGCCTAGGCCTCCCTCTTTGTTGTCATGAATGGCATCAGAGTTTGACAGTTATAGGTGGGCCCAACATACCATTAGGAACATCTGTGATACTCACTCACATGTTTTAACATTTAATTTCTAGCCAGATTTTAAAAAAGATTATATTATTTCCTTTAGCCAATGGTGTCAGGTCAGGGTAGTAGAACCGGGCCACTTACTTCTTGCCATCAGTGCCGGACACTCTGCCACCCTCCTCATCCCTCACCTCATCCCCGCCCCGGTAAGGCTGGACTGGCTGCAATCTACTGGGATGTAAGCCTGGGCCAAGGCCCAGTTACTGAACCTGCCGGCTCTGTTAGTCTCACTTTGAGAGAGAGGAGATGTTCACTGCAGCTCAAGAGTTGCATCTAGTGGTGTTTGATGTTCATTGCTAAATAGGATGTGACCACCCTAGAGGCCTGAGTGTAGCAGGTGTCAGAGACAGGCCACCGCAGGGGTGAGATCAGGGTGATTGGTTGCTAGTGGGGGAAGGGACCGTGCAGTTTTCTGGGCTGAGTCCCTTTCTTCCCACTGTAGCCATAGGGACACACTCTACCCTCTTATTGGCAATGCCCCAGTCGTGTGTTCCGCAGCAGCTAGCAGGACCACGGCTGCACTGAAGTTCCCGTGCAGTGGTATAAAACTGAAGTTTTTAATCTGCCCACAAGAGGACAAAGATGCAATCACTTTACTCAAACACTGAAACCACTAATGATCTTTCTCCTTCCCGAAAATCAGACTAGTGGGAATTTTCACAATGTTTGGCAGTTTGATTTGTGATTCAAGTCTCCCTCCCCTGCCATATGCTGTGTGTGGTCGCATGTTCTTTGGCTGAGAGGTGACCTACACCAACTGACTTCTGTTTTGGCCCAGGCCATGGCGGTTCACTTGTGGATTACTAGACTGGTCCTTTGAAGGCGATGCCCACGCAGCCCGTGTGCCCTGTGCTCAGGGGTTTTCTTCTCGTGTCCGGGGTCTTTTGTCTGCTGATGGTTACCTCAGTACTGACCCTTGCCATTAGACCAGCCTGCCCAAGCTAAGTAACTACCCATTCTTCTGTACAAAGACTGACCCAGTCCTGTCCCACTGGTCTCTGTCACACTCTGTAGACCAGAGGATTCTTAGTCTTTGCACACTTGTGTGCATTTTGTAAGAGCAGCACAGTGTCGTAGCCAGCCCGGTGCCACGTTCTGAACATTACCATACAAGCATGATGGACAATCCAAGAGTAGCCTCATGCTTAGATGTGGGTGAGACAGACTGACAGCCCTCCACTGGCTGGATTAGTACTAGTGCTAAGCAGCAGGCCTCCTGAGGTGCCATGGTCCTTACAGAAGGCATGGTGACAAGGCCAGGAAGGACTAGGAGTTTCCCAAGGAGCTGAGCTCTGTTTGCAGCTGCTCCCTGCCTCCAGCAAAGGCAGGATACTCCAGTTTCCTCCAGAGAGCCCGTTTTCCCCTGGACAGAGCTGTCGCAGGCCACGACAGTCGGTCAGAGGATGCTTCCCGGCTGGTGGAATCAGAGCCGGGGAACACCCGCTCCTCCAGTGACTACAAATCCCAGGTGTGCCCATACAGTTAGAAGACATCTGAAGGGCTGAACCTGCATGACTTGTCAGCATCTCATCCTGTAGATGCTCAGATGTGTGCTCAGCCATGCCACACAGGCAGAGGTGTTCTTCTCCACTTTCTCCTTTGCCTCCCTCCCTCACCAGCCTCTTGCCTTTTCACAGAGCGTGATTTTCTTGTTTGTTTTCTGGTGGGGGCATAGAATATTTTTTTACAGACAGCATTTCCTTGGAGCCCTCCTTGCCCCCCTCCCAGCAGGAAGGCATAGCCAGGGCCTGTGCTCCTCAATGCACTGCCACTAGGATCAGGAGCCCCTGATGGGCAGCTTATGAAGAAACCTGTTAGGGATGTGAGAGGCCTCCAGTCACCATCAGCCACTAAGAGGAGGAAACCCATGCGTAAAAATCCGGCCTTTCTTCTGTCTTTGAATCTTTCCTTGGTCAAACGACCATATTCATTTCTCCCAAGGAAGCACTCTTACTCTAAAGGACCTTTAGACTTTGAAAATCTAGCAGCTTTTAGGGATCAGAAATTTGGGGGTGCATCTCTCTTGTATATAGTTTACCTTTTTTTTCATTATCTCAAAATGGCCCCAGAAGTTCAGCACCCTGGGGCTTAGTTGCCAGGAGCTGTCCTGTATTCCACCACTCTCCCCCATGGTGAATGCCAGGACAAGGAAGGACTCAGTCCTGGTGCCCACTGCAGGCTCAGACCTAGGCCTTGGTGAGTCTGTGTGCTTAAGGCACAGTTGATGTCACTGAAGAAGGAGCAACTTGATGACAAGACAGAGATTGTGAAGGTGCAAGTTTAGCCACACCTGTACCTAAAGAAAAGGAGGGAGTGGGGCAGGGGCAGGACAGCAGGAGCCAGCACCCACTGCTTCTCGTGAGTGACCAAGGCTTGCCATGGCAACAGAGCAACAGGTGGAGAAAGGTCAGTGGCTCTTCAGGAAGACCCGGTTGATTGGGTGGACACAGCTCAAGGTATTTGCAAACCAGCCATCAGCCTCAGTACAGCCTGACCAGTGAGGTGAAAATCCTTTTTTAAAAAGACACATTGTCTTCCTGGAGGACTGCTCGGGTTCTCCCCGGGCGCCACCCGAACTCTGCATTGTGTGAGTAGCAGGCATATAAAGTTAAGTGTTCTAGCAACAGGCCATCCTTGCTCTCTGCTACTCCTGACCAAGATGGGAGCAGGGAGGGTCAGCCAGCAGCTACAGTGGTGAGAAAGTCTCAGAGAGCTACCGACACTTGCAGGGCAATGGCACTTTGTAGGTGCTCACACAGCCAGCTAGGACCCCTCCCCCACCCACACTGAGCGTCTGGCCTCTGGGTCCTCCTCATGACAAGTTCCTCTAAAGGAGAACTGCCAGCTTTCTTCTCGGGCCAGCGTGGCTTGTGCTTCCCTCACCCTAAGCAACATCTGCAGGTTCCAAACGCTGGCCCGCCTAGCTTGCTTCCCTCGGCACCCTGCGGCACGGGAGTCTTCTGTTTGAAGTAGACCCACCTTAGCCAGCGGCTCCCAGTCTCCCTCTGTGCCCAGCGCACTGCGAGCGTCCACTGTCTTGCCCGTGCCCAGGGCTGACCCTCTGCAACTTGCCGGCTCTCCTGTTATTTCCCACCTCGTGCTTTTCTTTTCAGCTGAACCTTATTCACAGTGAGATCAGTAATTTAGCCGGCTTTGAGGTGGAGGCCATAATCAATCCTACCAATGCTGACATTGACCTTAAAGATGACCTAGGTAATTGGGGATGGGGTTTGGCACCACCAGCTGTCAGATGAGAATTTATGGAACCCAGAATTTAGGCTCTCTGTTTGCCTAGACTTAAGCTTGGTCAAGGCAGATCTCCAATTCCCGATTGGCATTTGATTGTAGACCTTGAACGTTGACCCACTCTAGACCACTCCAAATGGAGACGGTCTCTTACATCTCATCGAGTGTGATTGGCTCCTTCCCCTGTGTTGCAGATGCTTCACCATCTAAATTCTCTTCCATAATGATCAGACTGACTGCTGGTCTCATGGAGGGATTTTAAAATGTGTGTGTTGTTTTTTTTTTCTTTTCCTTTTTCTTTACTTCTTTTTAAGCTGAAAAACTCAGGTAACAACAAAACAACAGTTTCTCCATTTCCACTTTGGTTAGAATGACACTCCAAGTATATGAAGGGAAGCGAGCTGGGTTTTATCTCACGGAGCTGTACTTTATTCATAACTCAGCAGCTCCTGTCTCTCAGCCTTTCCTAACCATGTGCTGTGTGACTGACCAGCAGGCACTCTGGCTGGAGGCTGTCATTGAGCACAGGCCAAAAGGTCCCTCAGGTGTTCCACCTCTGTGGTTTCATCACCTCATCAGAGGAACTGTCAGCTGAAGTCATAAGTACCCCTGAGGGACACAGCTTTGCCAGGGCACACGGCTTGCCTATACCTCCTGGGGCAGTACTGCCTTAAACCCTGACCACAGTATATCCTGTGTGCCTTCTGCCCCCGACTGCAGCTGCCTTTGTCCTAAGAGGGACGGGACTCTCCTCCAGGAGCCCACTCCAACCCACCCAGACAGACCAGAGCGGTGTGCCACACCGGAGCTCAGAAGTACCTGGTTGGGATTTGTTTCCCACCTGCTTTAACCAGACGCCCGCCTCTGTAAAGCAAAAAGGGCAGAGGCTATAAACGGCAGCGGTTCTGTCCAGAGTGTGGAAAGGATTCACTGGGAAAAGAGAAAAGCCTGGAAAAACCCTTCCACCCATTCAGGGAACTTATATGCCCTGTCCATATATCTGTGCTGGTTTCTTGAGCTGTCATTTGAAAAGCAATAAAAGTCAAAGCCTACAGGTTGACTGCTGTAGACGAATGGAGAAACTCGTTGTTGCTGTTGGCCTGACGGTCCACGTTTTTTCAAAGCAGATGCCATGTTTCTGATAGCCTTCTCAGTGGGTGCCAGTGTTGTACAGGCTTCTGCAGGGTGAAGCGGGGCATTCGTTTTTTATTTCTTTTAATCTTTGGAAATGATCTCATATATGTGTTTCTTTTTTGGACTTGTCCTTCAAATGTTTAATTTAAACATGTCACATTTGATATTCCTCCTCCTGTCCTCACCCCCATCCACATGTGCGCACACTGCGTGGACTGATTGCCCCTTGGGCTCATATGTTGGAATCGACCAGGTAGGCCAGCCCTGCCATTGGGGCCTTAGTAACTGTGCCTGTGCGTGGGTCTCGGTCCAACACAGTTGATCTACGTCTGTTTGCCTGTTATAGTTGCAAGTTGTTCAGGCTGACATTGCCTCGATCGACAGTGATGCTGTCGTTCACCCGACAAACCCTGACTTCTACACCGGTGGTGAAGTAGGTAATGCCGAGCTGGGTGCTGCCGAGTGTGTGTGTGCATGCCCAGTCGGCCGCGCGCGCAGACAGCTTGATCCCCTGACAGCTACGCAGGCTGCATTCATGTCACACTTCCAGCCGTCCTGACCTTCCCGGGACCTTCATCCCTGGGTTGTGAACTGGAGAAGCACAGCTGGCTGTCAGCCCTGTGCTTCATGCAGCGGCCCCCCGCCCCGGCCACTTCTGGTTTGGAAACTGGCTCGGCAGCCACACTTTTCTTTTTCTGCCTCGTGAGGTGAGGTGCAGCTCTGCTGCAGACTGGGTTCCCCGAGGTGTCAGTTACGGGTGGGCGGGGCCACTTATGTGCCTGTGCACAGGCTCTTGCCCACCCAGCTTTCCCATGTCCATTCTTGCGGATGACCTCACAGTTCAGACACACATAAAGGTTTCAGTCAGATTGGAGGTGTATATCTTCTGAACTGTCCTTGGACAGCACTTGAGAAACATGGTCCTAGACTCGGGAAGCACGTGGGTCTCCCCTGGCTGCTGGTGCCCGCTGTGGGCCCAGTGTGCTCAGTTGCTCCCTGTGGCTGAGGAGGGCACAGGCAGGATGCTGAGTCCTGGAGTTGCAGATCACTGTGTGGTTCAGTACTCAGCACTACCCTGAGGGGTTATGTCACAAGGAGGCATTCCTGGCTGGGAGGGACCTGAATCCCAGCTTCACTATCGACTGGTCATTGGGCCTGGCCAAGACATGTAATTCCTCCATGCCTCAGTTTTTCTGCTTAGTAATGAGGCTTGTGTGAAGACGGGCAGTGTACCTTGGTGTCTAATCCTGGGCCATGCTGCTGTTGGCCTCCCTGTTGGATGCATCTGTGACTTGACATAGATGTGCTGGGCTAGAGCAGTGTTCCAAAGAGAACGATGACACTCCCAATCCTGTATTCTTACAGGATGAGTGAGGAGTCCTGTGCTCTGGGTACAGATCACTTAGGACTAATGCCCAGTGTGGCTCAGTGTCACCGTCAGAGCCTGCTGTCACAGTTGCTTCGGACACTGTGACGTGGGCTGATGACTCCTGGAGTTTTAGATTTCAGATATGATGGAAAGTGGGCAGTTATTAAGTGTACCATGCCAAAATGAAACCGGGCTGCAGGCAGTTAACCCCCTCCTAAGAAGGTAGCTTAAGGAAGATGTTTCCTTTCTCAACTTAACAAAATTTGGTGGGAAAGAAGTGAGTAACTGAACTGCCCAGGGCCTGCCCTGTGCGCTTGGCATGACTAAGGCTCAGCCGTCATCCAGGGTGGTGGATGGAGGGAGATCTGTGATGCTCCCTGGGCAGAGGATCTCGATCAGGCCCAGGGAGCTGCTGGTGGGGTGAATGGCTCCTGCTGAGCAGAGCTGGCCCGTATGGGAAGAGACAGAAGTTTTGAGACAGGGTTACAGCCAGCTAGGGAGTGCCAGCTAGGGAATGAGCAAGCTCCACCCCCCGCCCCCCAGAGAGCCCAGTCCTCCCCAGACAGGACAGTGACAGTGCTGACCACTTACCTGACACGCACAGATTGCTGTCTTTTGTGGCTTATAAGCAGTGTGGGCCACAGAGTGAGAACAGGGGCGTACCACACATCCATGTCACGGCTAGAAACCTCAGTGGGGGAAGACTGCACCAGGTGGGAATCCAGTCTTCCAAAGCCCACCTCTGCTTTCTCTGCCTAGAGACCCAGTCCAAACCAGTACTGACCTCAGAAACCTGTACCATCAATCCCAAACGGCAACAATCCAGATTCCTGTCTGGCCTCGATTGCCTCCAGCTCCCACTGTGACGTGAGAGAAGGGAGCGAGGAGGCGAGGGAGTGCTGGCTGCACTTTGCATTTTCTGTGTGAATTCCTGAGTCCTGACTGCTGGAAGAAGGGATCCGAGTGCAGGAATGCCTAGCCCAGTGATTAACTTCTGCCCATCAACAGTTCTTTCTAACAGTGAAATAGACCACAGGCTGAGCCTGACGTTTGCCCAAGCCTAGCTTTTTGCTTAGGCTGTTTTGAACACTGATACTTGTGCCTGCTTTCTGAGCATGAACTAATGTTCTTGTTCTCATGGGAGTAACACGTGTTTATGCTTGGGGGCGAATCAGCCGATTGCTTTACGATTAACCCTGAAGTTGAGCCTAAAAAGCAAGAGCCTTATATCAAGAGTGTTGACAACACGGTTGAAAACGGGCCTGTTTCTTGTTAAAAAGTACACGTGTGTCTACATGAACATGTGCATACATGTGTGTGTGTAGGAGTCAAGTCCTGACTGGGTTGATTGCCTGCGACCTAGGGTTCAGTTTTTAAGTTTGAGAAATCCATTAAGTGTATTTTTAGCTTGCAGTTTCACTTCTAATTAAAGCAATATTTAATTATAAGTAAAAATTTCAAAGTAAACACTCTTCCCAAGCTAAAACACCTTTAATTATAAAAGCAGCCTATTTTCTTAGGAAGTGCTTTATATCTCAAGAGGGACTCAGTGATCTCTGTAAGCAAAGTACTGATGTTTTCAAATTGCCCGGTTCTCACCTAGGAGTAGATTTGACAGAGTGTGAGCCATAGGGAGTAGCCAGCAGAATACCCATCCCCCTTCCGAGGGCTAAAGGGAAGACTAGACTAGTGAGCTAGTTGGTTTGGATGGACCCCACACTCCTTTTCCTCGGCTGCATGGATTTTTCAAGTGAACCTCTATCGGGGTCTCACATGTGGGCCGTACTGATGTCTGAGGTGTAGAGTGGGGCCCTGAGGCCCAGAGCACCCCTGCCTGAGACACATGGCTCCTTCAGCTGCCTCTCTGGTGCTGAAGTTTGTACACACATTCAGTAGCAGTAGGTGAGGGCCTCTGGAAATGACTTGGGGACAGCTGGCATAGAAAGCTCGTGCTGCTGTCCAGGATGTAAAAGTGCAAGAGCATGCTGAGCTGCTGAGGACGGAGGCTCCCACTGCAGGGATCCAAGGCCCAGGCCTCGCTTAGCCGAGGAATCAATCGCACCTGGGCAGGGGACTGCTCACCAAACTTATCCATGCACTGTGGACTTCCTACAGTGACGGTGGTGGCTCTGTCCCTGCCAGTAGCCCTGGCTCTGTCTTACCTGTGACAGTGCTCAGAGGATTGCCTTTTTTTCCAGACACTTCTTGGGGTTAGTTCACCTCTGGGGAACATGCATGCACATAAGACAGGTTTGCTAAGGCAGTTCTGACTTGGGCTGGTACGTTCCATAGACCTTGACCAACCCAGGCACACTTAGACTTTCCAGCATAAATGGTGAATTGTAAGGAGGGGGGGTAAGTTCGTCCTTTCTGAGGAAAAGGATTTTTAAAAATTCACAGAACTGAGGAACCAGAGCTTAAAGAAGACTAGAACCCTGTTCCGGCCAAACGCGACGTGTGCTGCTTCCACGGTTAGACTGCCGCCGCTCGCGGCCCCCGTAGGCCTCAACGGTCTGCTCAGCTTGGCTTCCGCAGCAGGTCTCCTGTCAGCCAGACCTTTTACAAATGAGGTCCAAAGCAGCAGCCACCCTTCTTCCCCAAGCTTTGTGCAAAACCAGTCCATCTTTAAGCTCTGTCTCTGATGTTGCTGTCCTTTCCCTAAAACAATTCTGAATCATGAATGTAATTAAGAGAATATTGTCTGAATCCATTTTTCTTTTTTTTCTTTTATTTAATTCGCATATGACACCAAAGCTGCAAAATAGGAACTAAGCATGCAGTGCTGGCCCAAAGGTGGCCAACCGGAGCATTTTCTCCTGGGCCTCCTTCAGGAGTGCTGGCTGGTTGGTGGGAGGAGCAAGTGCTCTCTCACAGACCTCCTTATTTGGGGCTTCTGCCCGAGATAAGAAAACCTCAGCAGGCTCACTGGAAGCCAATGCCGCCTGGTTTCCCATGCCCATGCAAACATGCAGGCCGGGCACACCTGCCAAGGACCCATGCCTCCTTCATATCTCTGGCATCCTCACTTGAGTTATGTACACCCAGAGTGGGGGCAGCAAAAGGAGCCAGAAAGAACAGTCGTGCCTAGTGGCCACTGGCCGAGGGTAAATCCTTCTAGGCTTCCCTCTCCGACCAGCCAAGGCATAGATCCTGTTTTGCAGTCTTGTGAAAATATAGCTGCTCAGGCCACTTAAAGTCTGTAATCCTGTGACATGCTGAGTGTCTGTGTGCCGCAGACAGGGTGGCACTCTGACGCTGCCCTGCCCTTGCCTAGGAAACACGTTGGAGAAGAAGGGCGGCAAGGAGTTTGCAGAAGCTGTTCTGGAGCTTCGAAAAAAGAACGGGCCCTTGGAAGTAGCTGGAGGTAAGGCGGGAAGGGCGCCATGCTCCTGGTGTGGCTTGCACAGTGCAGGGGAGGAGCCGAGGGCTGAGGGTATGTAGCAGTGCCACCGTCTGACCCCTCAGAGCGCAGCCCATACAGTCAGCAGAGCTAACGGTTGCTTGTGAAAACCACCTTCACATCCTAAAGTTATTTAGTAGCTCCTGTCTGCCTGGTGTCCCAATCTCGAATTCAAAGGATTTACAGGAGCGGAGTTTGACAGGTGTGAGAGCTGGGAACATTTGAAGGTGAGGGTGAGCCTCCCGCAAGCTGGCTGGCGAGCCGTCTTCCTCAGCCGACTGTACGTTTAATGGGAAATGTAAACACTCATTCCTGACGTGCCACGACCACTATTCCTAGTTAGAGAGGGAAGAACAAGAAGATGGGCATGTCTATGGGGGGACGTGCGGAAACCTGGAAGGTTGGCTCAAGTTTTGGGATTGTAGGTGGTTAGCGTGCTTAAAGAACAGGGCTTCCGGGGTCTGTCAGAGGGGAGGGGCACCTGTTCTACATGAAGACAGATCCCCACCTCCTTCCTCATTTCAGACCTGTCTGCCTCTTTCTTGCTTTGCGATCCAGTATGGCCGATTTGTTAAGATCTTTGGTTTTAAAAGTAAATCTTGTCTAAATGCGGGCATTAATAATTATATATAACATCTACACAGGTCCGTTCAGGAAATAAGTACAGCCGGCCTCACGGGCGATGAAGTGTTACTTGCATCCTGGGCTAGTACTGAGGGCCTGTAGTAATGAAATAAGAACTTTGATGGTGCCTTGACTGTTTTCCTGTAAGGGGTACAGTGGACAGAGCACCAATGAGAAGGCTCTTTTAGGCAGTCCCATGCAAGGCCTGTCTGTGTAAGGTGGACACAGAGAAAGATGTGGAAAGACTGGCCTCCCCTCCCCATGCGCCCACTGTCGGCCCACCAGTGACTCTTGGCACATGATACGGTCTGATGGGAGGGGGCGGCCTGGTACGACCGGAACCATCAGAATAGCTCAGACTATCCTTGCTAGTTTTAATAACGTTTTTGGTCTTGATTCATGACGTGTGTTTCTCTTTGTCCCTTCCAGCTGCTGTTAGTGCAGGCCATGGCCTGCCTGCCAAGTTTGTGATCCACTGTAATAGTCCGGTCTGGGGTGCAGACAAATGTGAAGAACTTCTAGAAAAGACGGTGAAAAACTGCTTGGCTCTAGCTGATGACAGAAAGCTGAAATCCATCGCTTTCCCGTCCATTGGCAGCGGCAGGTATGGGCACAGGGGTGCAGCCATCATGTCAACCATGGGTGCATTTCTGCAGTCGTGGCCCCAAATATAGAGCTGTCACTTGGGGTCACTTGAGGCTGCCTCCAAGCCTTGCTTCTGCTGGAGGCACTGAATGCAAAGGTAAACAGTGACGTGCTAGAGCTGCAGTCGGCTCAGCTGAGCGCCTCCTGCCCTTCCAGAGTTTCCAGCATCCACCTTGCGTGCCTTACAACTGTCTGAAACTCAAGCTCCAGTGTAATGTGCTCTTGGCCTCTGCAGCACCATATACAGGTAGCATACACATATATACATGTACATTTAAAAAATCATTAATATGGAGGGCTGAAGAAAAGTCAGAAATGTCTAAACCTTTGTGACAGCAAGTGTCACCACAGGGGTCTACAGACAAGACAGACGTCAGAGGGTCTTGAAGGGTCACTAAGACTCAGGTGGGTTCAAACCAGAGAGGGAATGCAGGAACAGCGAAAGAACCTTAGGTTGCCCTACAAATCTTTGCACAAGGCCTTTGTGTAAGCCAGGGTTTCCATTGCTGTGAAGAGGCCTCTCCCCGCCCCCCTCCCCATGATCAAGGCAACTCTTATAAAGAAAAACATTTAGCTGGGGCTGGCCTACAGTTCAGAGGTTCAGTCCATTGTCATCATGGTGCTGAGAGGTAGCTGGGAGTTGTGTATCTGGAATGGCAAACATAGGACGAGTCACTGGGCTGGAAGCTTCTGAAAGCCCTCCCAACGTGACACTTTGTCCAGTAAGGCCACACCTTCTAATAGTGTCACTCTGTGCCTGTGGGGCTGTTTTTGCTCAAACCACAATAGCCCTCACTCCCTTTTGCTTTTATTCCCTAGAATGCTTTATCTCCTGTCCCGTGGCTGTAGGCTAACCAAAGGCCTGTTGCTGAGCTCGGTCTATAAGGTGGGGCTGAATGAGCACCTAGGCTGCCCCAGCTCCTTCCTGCCCCTCACGTACTCTAGGTGGACTTAGGAGACCCATCCTGGAAATGAGGCAGAGGACCAGAACAGTATAGTCCTGCAACTGAGTGTAGAGGTCAGGCCTAGCCTTAGACCATTCCTCAGGTCTCTCTCAGGCAACACCGAGCGCAGCTGAAGGCAAGTCCTGACTCCAGCATACACTAGCTGACAGTCTAGAAAAGAACCTCACTCTGAGAAGCAGGCACAGCCATGCCTGGTGGAGCATCTTCAGGCCGTGAGGTTCTTGCGGTGAGAGGACAGTGTGAGAGCTCTATGCAGTGGGGCACTGCTGCCTCAGACAACATAGGAGATTGCATCTTCTCGGCCACAGCGGGGGAAGGCTCGGCTGAAGCTCTGGCCTTCAGCAGCTGAGATCCCAAGAAGTCCCACCCGTGTGTCTGTACTGGCAGGCGGTGTGTGCAGGAGGGGCACCTGCCTTCCCTGTGAAGCCCATCCCAGTTTGAGGCTTCTGTCCCTCCTTCATCCAGGGCAGGACGAGGTAAGGGCAGCAAATGGCTGTCCTCTGTCATGCTGTCCGTCAGGCGGTCTCTGCCCTGTGGGCTAAAAGCAGCTCTTGGCCTTCAATTCTCACAAGAACTATGGAGGACAGAGGCCCCTGCTCCCTTTTGGGCCACACTGAGATCTCACCTTCAGGCCCCACCGTGCTCAGGTCTCTGGCTGTTGCTGACCCTGGTTCTCTGGAACCTTTTGCTCTTCTGGACTGTGATGGCAGAGGGTCCCCCTCACACACACACCCGGCCAGGAGCTGTGGAAGATTCTCCCTAGCCTACAGTGTTGAACACCAGGGGCTCCTTTGCCAGAGCCCCTCACTCCCGTCAGTCACATACTTAGTCTTCCTTGCACCTCTGGATCAAAGACCAAAATTAGCCCAACCGTGTATATAGATGAGCTTGAAGGATTCCTGAGCAGACATGAAAGCTCGCTCACACCTGTGCCCACAGCTCGCTCACACCTGCCAGCACGCTCTGCAGCTGCAGAGTGCCACACCACAGCAGAAGCTCCCTGCAGAGAGCTGGGAGTCCTGGAGAGGTGAGGTGGGTGGGTGTCTCCACCGACCTCCACTCTGCCCTCTTACCAACACCATGCCCAGACCAGAAAGCTGTGTGTGATGGCTGAGCTGTAAGACCAGCTCTGGGAAGATGAGACTCGGCTACAGCCTAAGAGCCTACCCTGTGTCATGAGCACAAACAGTTGAACCTTCCTAGTGCCCTTTCCTTCTGTTGTGCCAGTATCTGCAAAGATAAGTGCCACAGAACTTGTCATAAAACTGGATGTGGTATAGGTGCCAGGGCCCCTTCCAAAGTAGATTCAAGACTGTTTTTTAATAGTGCTTCTGGATCAGATCTTAAACAGCCATACTTACTGCTCCTACCTCCCATAGGAGAGCTGTCCTTCGGCATTATGTTGCTGTGTGACCTCTGGTAAATGAATCAGTCTCTCTGTTCTTGGCCTTCCTTAATAAGCGAGGCCATGGGGTCTACCCTTCTTCACAGATGGTTCTGAGGCTCAGTTAATTAATGCTTCGGATGCACTTTGATCTGCCCTGATGAAAGGTGCTTCTGAAGAGCAGGGCCATAGAACCTTTATTGGAGGTAATAATTTCACGCTCTTTCATATGGCTATTGGGAAATTCTTAATTGAAGCATAAAAGTAATTCTCATAAAAGAACATCTGTTATTACAAACTTATTTACATTTTTCATGGAGTAAAAGTTTTTAAAAATAATCAGTGGGAAGCTTTTAAAGGGCGGAATGCCAAAGGCAGCACATGTGTGTGCGGCTTCCCCAGCCACATCTGTCGGGCAGACCTCGTCCGCAGCCCTGCAGACAGCTGCCCTGGCTCTCAGGGGAAAGAATGGGATTATGTCAGGCCAGCCAGTAAATCACAGGGGCTGAGAGGAACGAAGTGGCTTGTCTGTGGCATCCAGTATCTCTGGCACAGAAGTCAGAGTGGAATGCATACACAGGGAGGAGCTGGGAGCACTTCCCCAGAGGGATGGCTGGGGCCCCCTCCGGGGGTGCTGGCTCTGAGTAGAGGCAAAGGAGACCCATGTGACCCTGGCCTTGGTCACAACGTTAATGCACACCTTGTGCTGTAAGATGCGAGGAAGGGACCACCTTGGGGCAGCATGCAGGGGCACACTAGTGTGGGGCTTGGAGTAACCCCCCCTAGACTTAGAGCACAGAAGGAAACTACTCCTGCTTCTCCAACACCGTGCAAGGGCGTTCACAGAGCCCCGGGCGGGCGTCTCTAGACATTTCATCTCCACTGTCCCCCGCAGTACTGGAGAGTGACACTGTTACCTTCATTCAGAGGTCAAAGCCGCATTTGGAGGGTTAAGGCTCGCACAAGGCCACCCAGCTCATTCTTGGCAGGAAGAGAGCGTGCACTGTGGGGCAGGCTGGACCCCCTGCATGTGTTCCTCCTGCGCACATGCCCACTGTGTTCACTTTCCTGGGAAGTTGGGATACCTCAGCGATGGCTGAGCTGCCAGGGCAGCACAGCAGTGGCGTGGACCCCAGCTTGGCTTTAGAAGGAAAGGAGAGACCAGAACCCACCCTGAAGGCCTCTGGGCCTGCAGCTGTTTGGAGGACTGGGAGGGAGAGACTGCCCCCTGCTGCAGACCTCTTGCTGTCCTCAGAACATCTCCTCCTTGAACTCCAGAGCTCCTGGCTTCTCTACCACAAGTAGCCATAGCCTGGGGCAGCTTCACCACAGTCAGGCAGCCCTTCTAGTTCCACAGAGAATGTGCGAACATGGTGAAGGCCCTGGGTGACCAGCATGGCACAAGAGATCTAATGCTAGCAGAAGTGATCATATAGGAGGTGAGAGCCATGTCCCAGGGGCATTACCCACTGCTGCCCAGACTTCTCCATCTCTGGGATGTTGCTCTGACTCAGGTCTTCTGGGGTCTCCAGCCGGCCTGCTCCTCGCACTGGCCCTTCCACTCCCAGAGGTGAGGAGGCTTAGCAAGCCCTACCTAGGGGAAGACTGCAGACTAGGGGAGCTGGAGCCTACCCAGATACAGCCCTGGTGAGCCCAGCTTTCCATGTGCCCACCAGAGCCCCTGAGATCTCTTTGTACTAGCCTAGGAAACTGGGGCCATATATGGAGAAAGGGTGGTCCAGACGCAGCAGGACTGACCCAAGGCTGCTAGAGCAGGGGACAGCACTGAACAAGGAACTTGAGGTGCTGTGAACAAAAGCCACCGATGAAAGCGGGGAGTCTGGGAGGGGAGCACGGGTGAGAGCGGGGGAGTCTGGGAGGGGAGCACAGGTGAGAGCGGGGGAGTCTGGGGGGGAGCATGGGTGACTGCAGGGGCATCACCCCTCATCACAGCGTAGCGTACACTTGAGGAAACAGTACATCCTGCACAAGGGCAGCTGGAACCTGAATCTAAACCCCAGAGCAGACGCCCAAGCCCTGAGTCTTTGATGTCCACCCAAGTTAGAGAAGATGACAGAGCCCTGGCATGATAGGAGTGGCATTCAGATGGGAACAAGGCAGTGCCTGTACTTGGAAGCCTGTACCATCTGTGCCAGCATCCAGGTCTGCTGCCCTCCAGCACAACTGGGCACCATACACTGGTTGGCAGCTCTCTGGCAAGCTGAGACCAGCATTGCTTCCAATGCTTGCATTGACTGATGCCAACAGTCATCCAGTCCTAGCTGTCTGAGGGTCCGGGGACGAGGGGAGATAGTCTACCACCTTTAGAATGATCCAGGGAGCCCGATTCCCTCTAGTGGGCCTGGGCTGAACTCTGCTGCCTAATAGACATCTTCTTGTCCTGCCTCTGACTTGACAGGGAAGGCTGGGGCTTTCAGTTGCCCTGGGGATGTACTCAGGTCACCTATGTGCTACATGATGGGATGGCCAAGGCACGTATGGCTATAGCTGCCCTCATCCTTGGGGAGCAGGGACTGCTATGGAGTCAGCATCCCATGCATCTGCTTCGTCACCTGTGCAGCCAACTAGAGCAGCTAGGGGCATTTGGGACCTGCTCAGCACGAGGGAAGTACACTTCCGCTTTTCGATTCTCCCCAGGACCTGCTACTTTAAAGCATGGCTCCCTAGGACAAATCCAGGCTCCCGTTCACGTTAGCAGAAGGATGGGCTGAGGTGGATGCTACCCTATAAACCTCTCACTCTGCACTGAGTCTAGATTATGGAGTTCTGCCCTGCTGCCTGCACATAGGACCTGGTTCCCAGTGAGTGGCTGAAGGCCCAAGGGGTGAAAGCTCCAGGCGCGGAGCCCAGCCAGGTGTGCAGGAAGGCTATCCATGACGTCAGCACCAACCTCAGGTTCAGAGTTAGAACACAGGAACAGGGAGGACCCTTCCCTCAGCAGTTACATACCCCTTCAGGGACCACAGCTGAACCCTGAGCCAGCTAGGAGTGACCCGCTCATCTGATGCTCTTAGGAGGCTGGGGCAACAACATGTGTCTATATCACATCATACAGTTGGTGTGTGCCAGGCAGAGGCCGAGCACACAGCTGGCTGAGCACACAGCTGTGACCGTTTGGCTACAGAGAATTACTGGAGGCCTTCCCCAGCTCTGCTCATGAGAGCAGGTGTGAAGTGAGGCAGGCAGGCCTTCAGTAGCTGAGCATGGCACTGGTGGACTAAGGGCTGCACCTTCCCATGCAGAGAGCAGCTCCTCAGACCCACGGACTGAGGTCTGCCTGCCCCAGTGACCCTCTCTGTCCTGGGCCCAGTGTGGGCTCCTGCAGGACACACAGCTGGTTGTGGAATGTGCTCCCAGAACAGACCGTGCTTATCTCCTCCAGCAGTCCCAGCCAGCCTGCCTTCTGTGCCCCCTGCCTGAGAGGATCATGGCCACTGTGCCGCTGCCTAGTGGCTCACTGTAGCCTGACTTCTGTCATGTCTCTGCTGTCCTCCAGCTTAGCTAGACATTCTGGGAAGAAACCAGACTGTCTGGAACTCCGAGCTGAGCTGTGGGTAGAGAGGCCCTGAGCCTGTTATCACACCCCACGATGGCCCTCTAAGAATGTTCAGCATTCCCGAAGCATGTAGGACTGCCCGGGTCTCCCAGGTGAAAGCAGGTCACAAGAGCTGTTTTATGTGGCTCCCCGGGTGTGTCGGTGTCACGGGCACAGTGCAGAAGGCCAGGGGTGCTGTGAACACATTGTCAACCCAGAGAGCACCAGCCAAGATGGCAGGCAGCCTAAGGACTGTAGACTGCCGTGAGCAGCGGCGTGCCTGTGAAAGCTGCACCAAGCAGTTGATTTCCGCCAGGCCAGGCCAGTCCTTAAGCACACGTGCAGCGTTGATCCAGGAACTGCCTTGGGCACACATGCACCCATTCATGCTGAGCTCCCAGGTCCCGAGTTCACATCCTGAGCCCCTTGTGACATCTTTTCACACGTCAGTGGCAGGATACTGACTTGGAAACCTGATAACCTGAAGTCAAGGCTATCGATACTTGCCCCAGCATTTCGCTCTGCACCAGGCGGGTGGCTGCCCTGCCCTTTGCCGTAACACTAGCTCATGCAGTTTAGAGCCGGTCTGCCGGACCAACAGCCCTTACTGCCAGGACACCCAGTAGGAGTGCTGTACAGCTGGAGGTCAGAGCTATTGAGACCCCATGGCCGTGACGGGGGACACGACAGGGAGAAGCGGCGGGAGCTCATGCACCCTGGCCAGTTCACGGCCGTCAGTCCGCACACGGCCGTCAGTCCGCAGTCTCCATTCTCGCCGGCCACTGTCCAAATGTTCCCTGCGTCCTGCTTCCCCGTCAGGATTGTGTCACGCTCTTCCTGTGCTCACAGATGCCTGGTCCTTGCCTGTCCCTCGTCTTGTGAGTGCTGGATGGTTCTGGATGATCTACAGTAATCGGACTTTTGGGTTTGAATGAGTTGAGCATGTAGCAAGCAGACTCGAGCACAGCAAGCGCAGAGGGAGCGCAGACATCAAACCAGGCTGTGTTATGTCACAGCGGCAGCAGAAGCCACCTCTAGAAGCCCAATGGAGAGAGAGAGGGAGCGAGGGGTCGACCGAGCTGGGGGAGCCCCACTAGAGCAGTCTGGCTGGAGCTCTGAGCAGTGACCAGGCATGAGCGTGGCTTCTCGTCCCCACAGCAGACATTTCTATACCATGGAATAACAGGAATCTTGCGGGCCGTCTGCTCTTCTTTCCCCTGGTGTCAGAGCCAGTCTGCCTCACGACAAGGAGGCCAGGAGGACACCTGAGATGAACGTGCCCCGAGACTAAGGAGGTCACGCTGTAGAGCTCACTCCCAAGTGCCAACAGTACATGGCAGTTCCCCAATACAACTTACCCTGCGAAGGCTTTCTTCACGCCTGCGTGAGCATCTCCTGCCCAGTATGAGGACCCTGCGGGGAGGCCTGAGGTAGACGCCCCAGGTACTGACCACTGTGTTCTCTCCTACAGGAACGGGTTCCCAAAGCAGACGGCGGCCCAGCTCATTCTGAAGGCCATCTCCAGCTACTTTGTGTCCACTATGTCCTCCTCCATCAAAACTGTGTACTTCGTGCTTTTTGACAGTGAGAGCATAGGCATCTACGTGCAGGAGATGGCCAAGCTGGATACCAACTAGGCCAGGGGTCCCCAGAGCCAGCACGTGCCGTGTCCCCACCTCCAACTGGAAAGAAAAAAAATCCCCTCGGCTCTCACTGGGAGGTGGGACTCCTTTCCTCTTCAGTTCCGCTCATCTAGGGAAAATAAGGTTTTGGTTTCCGGTTTGATTGTTTTCGGCCTTCTAAAAACATTTTCTGTCAGCACTGATAGCCGGCATTGTCCTTGTTTAAGCACTGCGTTCCAGACCGTGTCTGACTTAGTTAACTTAGGAGATTTTATAGTTTTACTTTAATGAAGTCCTGATTAACACAGAGCAGTGGAGAGATGGTCCCTCCCCTGTGTCGCAGCAGCAGGAAGCCCTGTTTGTAATGTGCGTTGTGGTGCTTTACTGTACACCCAGTGGCGTTCTTTTTACTATAACGGTTTTTTTCCCCTCAGAAGAAGAAAATCATAAAATTTGCAGCAGACCTAACTTTTGTTTACTTTTTGTCTTAATGATAGATTTGAAAATGAAAAATGTTAAAAAGACAACTGGATCTGTTGTCCTTATTATATTTGCAGTTTGAAATTCGTGTGAATTGATTTAGTAAAACGTTAAAACTGTGGTGACTGGCCATGTTTTGCGTTACTGTGCCTGTGAGCCCCAGGCCAGTAGCCCTAGGACACAGGTGCAGGCAGCTCACACCCAGGACGCTCCCAGATAGTCCCTGTACCTGGGCAGGTAGGTCAGACATCTGCTGGCCCCAGGGGTGTGTAGCAAATTCATGTAGGAAGCTTCCAGCCTTCCGAGTGTGGTTGGATGTCAGTCTCATCTCACAGAGAAGGAAGAGAAGGCACCCAAAGCCACACCCATGATAAGAGGCTAATGCAGGGGCCGAGGCCTTGCACCCTGGGCCAGATCCCTTCTTTCCCCACTCTGTCTCTGACTTGTGGCTGGGTTCTGTGGATAAAACTCAAGCCATGAACCCTCTGCTGGTCTGCATTTGCCAACCCCCTAAAGGAAACTCCCTAGGCAAGAGTGTCCCCAAAGATACTCTGTCACTACCAAGGTCCCAGGATCTGCCACTCAAGATGCATAGTGAAACAGACATGCTCTGCTTCATGGGCACTCGTGATATCATCTAAACTTGCCTAAAAGCACAGAAGCCTTCTCGGATTTCCTTGGCAGGTATCTGTCTAGAAGGGCAGGTAGATCCAGGAAGGAATGAGCATGGACCCATGTACAGCATCTCTTCTACACCTGCTGTGGTTGGTCCGTGCCTTTAATCGAAACTTGGAGGCAGGGGCTGTGGAGCCCTGTGATATAAAAGCCAGCCAGGGCCACACAAACTGTGTCTCAAAAAAGCAGATTTCCTTTCCACAAGGGAGTCTGATGAAGTCCAACCAGCTCAGGTCTCAGTCTGAGCAGTAGCCACAACCACTTCCAGCTCCCAGAACCCTTTCTTAACCAGATCAGTGTTGGGTTTAGATTGTCTCATCTCTTGATTAGAAAGGGGCTTTGTTTGGCATTGATTCCTCGAAGAGGGTGCACCTTAAAACAGGACTCAGACTTTGTAAAGGAGCTTACCCGATCCCCAAGAGCACGACTCCCACATGTAGCCCCCTCAGGGGCACGAGGAGACACTGTTTGCTGGTGGTTTGGGCATTTGCCTTGTGCCAGGCACAGTAGTACTTCACAGGCAACAATGCATGTGCTTCCTTGTTATCACACAAAAAAGCAGACGCCATTGTTAGCCTGTGAGCCAGCTGTTTAGTGACAAGATGCTGCCATCTGTGGACAGACCCTGACACTGATCACTGACAGTCCACCTGGCCTTGGTGGCAGTTCTAACTAGGAGAATGAGACATCTCAGGCACCTATTGAAGTGTGTAGGAGTCAAGGGTTAAATGGCTTCTTTGAGCAATTCCAATGAAGCAACTGGCGGAGTTTTTGAAGACCCTCCACTAGATGTCGCCCAAAGGATTGGGAAGGGACTGGCAAAAAAAAAAAAAAAAAAAGGGCAGCCAGTTTCTGCTCGCTCTTGGTAACAGCACAAAAGAATTCGTTGCTATTTTTGGGGTTTCCAAAATTCACCTAAATGATTCTAAACTTTGAATGTACAGTGCACGATGGTTCCGGGGATTGTATCTGCAGGGAACCTCTCAAAACAGGCATCTGCCTCCACTCGGCAACTCCAAGCTTGAGTTAGCCAAACGAACAAACAAAGCACTGTGAGGGGGCACATGCCGCTGTATCCTTGCAGAAGTGAGTGTCCTGCAGCCACAGACTGCTGGGTTAGTGACAGCAAATGCCACCTGACAGAGTCCCTATCTGCACCCAGCCTGCAGGGCCACAGGCCCATAGACTCTACAGCGGCTCCAGACACTTAGGAAATACTTTGTTTCTTTTCTCTCTTTTTTTTTTTTTTTTTTTTTTTTTTCTGGTATTTGTGTGGTATATGTGCACATGTGTGCCCTGCTGTATGGAATGACAGTCTCTAACCCCGGAGCCAGGTCAACTGCCAGCAAGCCAGCATGATCTGTCTGCCCTGCCACAGTACTGGTGGCATGGCCTCCTGAAGCCACACCTGGAATTTTGTGTGCGTGGGGGTCAGTGCTAGGAGTTTGAACTCAGGTTCTAACATCTCCCCAGCAAGCACTGAGCCATCTCCTCCCCTCCCCTGACCTGTTTCTGAAGAGCAACCTTTGCTCCAAGCAGCAGGGCTCCACCCTGAACAAATCCATGGTTTTCTTAGTAGCTTCTTCCATGAGTCTTCAAATGACCTTTGGGGTCCAACAGAGACCACAGCTCCCACTGGGACCTAGTTAACAACAGCAGCTGCAAGTATCCCTCCCCCTCCACACACATATCCTTTCCCCTGCTTCTCACAGCAAGCCAACAAGGATGGTAATGGCCTTTACATATAGGGAAACAGCTAGAACACACTCCTACAAGACCACATGGCTATAAAGGGAGCGAGGATTCGAACCCAGCTCCACGTGACTGCACAACCAGAGCTTTCCCAGAACCAACTCCCCTTTGGTATCGGTCCAGTATCTTGCATTACCCTTGCCTGTCCACTGGCAAGAGCTGGGTGGTCAGCATGGGGGCCATAAACAACTCAATGCATGAAAAGAACTAAAATGTATACTGAGGGAGCTGGAGAGGTGCTCAGTGGCTAAGAGGTGTTCTCCCAGAAGACCCAGGTTTCATCCCTAACACCCAATACAGTAGCTCAACTGTCCGTAACTCCAGTTCCAGGGCATCTAACACCCTCCTGGCCTCTTTGGATACCAGACACACACATGGTGCAGACACAAATGCAGGCAGACAAAGCACCCACACTAAGCAAGCTTGACATGGGTTTTGCAAATGCTTCCCGTGTATGACAGAGGCCTCCGATGGCTGGCCTGCTACAGAGACAGGCCAGGCAGCGCCTCTGTCCAGCAATGGCTTGGAGAAGTGAGCGCTGCTCCCTGGTGTGGGAGGCCCTACAGGGTTTCTTGGATCATGGAACGTAGCACTAGACTTGGCAGGGAAGGTTGGGATCTTCGCGGACAAGGTGGGTGACAAATGGAGCATGGACAGCTCCCTTGGCTCCAGGCTGGAGGCACCCTGGGCCCTTTTGCTGATGACCCAGGCCTTGCCCCTACTCCCACTCTTGGCAGCCACTCCTTCCCGCCTTCTGTACCCCACTCCCAGCATTTGACAAACTATTTTCCATTCAGGGTCAGGTGCATATTGGGTCACAGCTGCCGCCAGCGACAGAATTAGCTTATACACTGAAGGAGGGTGGGGAGAACTCCATGAGTAACATCTCCCTGCTTCACCCAAAAGCCAACAACGCAGGCTCCCGGGGCTCCTAGGCTGTCTGCTCAGTCTTCCTCAAAAGGTGGGGCCCAGCAAGCTTCTCCGTTCCTTGTTTGCTGTTCGGGCTGCTTGGCAGTCACCCTGTGGTCCTGGGGGCAAAGCCTGGCCCATATTCTCATTAGCAACCGTGATGTTTAATTTTCCCTGAGGCACCAATGGTGAACTTTATCTTAGAAGCTGGTCTCAGGGCCTCCTTGGGGGCGGGGGGGGGCGATCTGCCTGAAGGTGCTGGGGCAAGGGGGAGCCTGACTCCCACTCCCCAATGAGAAGAAAGAGACATGTTCAATGGTATGGGGCGAGGTCACTTTTTCTTGGGCTTTTCTTCTGTTTATAACTTGACCCGTCATGTTTGCTTCTGTGGCCCCTCATATCAAAATCATATCACATGACCCTCCCAACAGGTGAGGCAATACACTGCTCATTAATCCCAGGGCCCTGACACCCCCTGCACTCCTGGCAAAGGCATGTAAACAGACTGGCCTCTCCCTGACCCCTGGAAACCAATCCAGCAGGTGCTGTACTGTCAGACTCAGGAACTGTTGCAGAAACACGGCTTCCCTCCTCAGAAGACAGCTCCGCTGCAGCCACCGCAGTAACTTCATCCTTTGGCCATCTGTGTGCACGTGCATGCACGTGGAGGCCCCAGAGCTTTCCGCTTGATCAGGGACAGAATGGAGGGATGTGCAAATACCCATTTTAGAACGTGAGAAGAAGGCAGTGGGAGCTATCTCCCACAAAACTAGTTTTTGAAGTGCCCTCCTGGGCCTCTCTGCTCTGTGGAGTGGCCACAGCTGTCTATGGATCTGCCGTCAGCACCTCGTCAAGAACTCCAAACAGGTCTCCTGAAGGCCGAACAGAGTCTGCTGGATTCCCCGATCCAAAGCAGCCATGCATTCTGATGATTTTTGTGCCCTTGATGTCAACCTGGATGTGTTCTAAGGTATACACACTGGGCACCATTTGTCCTGGCCAAGAGGTCCCTGATTGCCTTCCTGAGCAAACTAGGGAGGCTGCCCCAGTGTCCAGGTTAAAAGTCATTACCTCGGCTTCAAGTCTACACCTGTATCGTCATGAGGGAAGAAGCACACAGTAACAGAATGACGCTCTCTGAATCTTGTGTCTTAGCACCTGAAACCACAGTACTGAAGCAGTGAACGCAGTACTGCGCAGTAGGAGTAGCACAGCTTAGAACACTCAGAAAATGGGAAGCCAGTGGACCGTGCTGCCACGAATCCTTTCTGGCCCTGAGCCCTTGGGAAGGTGACTTTAATCTCAGCACCATCAGATGACATGTTGTCCCACCACCCCCTCCAACGAACCATAAAGGTTTAATGGACAAGAGGTCCATTGCCTTTAGACCCTTGCTCGTGTCGCATCCCCAGCTGACTATCATGGCTTGCTCAGGCCAGGCCTCCCAGGAGATACTCTGGAACTTCTGCCTGTGTACCCCTGCCCAAGCTGACCAGAACTTAATTTGCCTTCAACGACAAGCCCTGCTAGCAGAATAATTAGATCATTCATAGGCTGCTCAGGCAAAGGCTCCCACGGAGATTAAATTCCACTGCCCCCAAAACCAGCAGCATGGTAATACTTCATAAACGTGCAAGACAAGGCCCCTCGCATTGAAACCAGTCATTAGTGCTCAGGACCTGGCAGAGGAACTCACCTTGATCTTGCTGCACACTGGAGGAAAGTCCATTGCCCCGATTTCAGACGTTCTCTGTAATCTGGCTGTCGGTCACTGTGAGACCAGGCCCTCGAACTGAAATCCGCCTGCCTCTGCCTCCCAAGTGCTGGGATCTAAAGGCTTGGCGCCACCAAGCCCTGGCTTCAAGGAACTTCTGCTCACTCCAAGTCTTCGCACTGCGTTTGCCCACCGTCCCTAAGAGTGCTCAAGAAATCAACGATGGCAAGTCTGAGGGGAAGAGGGGGTGCTGACAATGCCCTCTGCATCGCACCTGAGGGTCATCACTTCTGCCTTCTCCACAACTTCTTCTGCCTCCCAGTGTGTCTCCATCACCTCCCAAACCATCACCATGTTCTCTTGGCCCCTTCCAGCACACAAAGCACGAGTACAACTGCCCCTGACATCCTCACAGCATCCCAATAGACTCAGTGTCTACTTAATAGATTAATACTGAGACCCATACAAGTAGGAATTGGCTTCTAACATCACCCGAGGCCTATGAAGGAACAAGGCTGGCTCTCCCCAGATCTGTCACCACCAGCAGCTCCGCACCTGACCTGCCTCTAGCAGGGTCACACGCCTTGCTCATTTAGCCTTTTGCATGCATCAGTTCCTTCAAGGACCCCACCACCTTTGCATATTTCCAGTCCTGTTCCTCCCTGTATGCCTCCACTCCTGGACACACACACACACACTCACCACACTCACACACTACAACTACATCCACAACCACACATCACACACACACATACTTACGCGCATACACATACACACACTCACACATACAATACACAACTCACACACCACACATACACACATACACAACACTCTCACACACACTCATACATACATACATACATACACACTCACACACCACACACACAACACATACACCACACACACAACACACACAACACACACACACACACACACACACTCAGCCTCCTGCAGCAATGCTTCCCTTCTGGAAGGATGGCTTTTCTCAGTCTACCCTAAACGTCCACTAGCCAGAGCATCTTGTTTGCCAGACAGCTGTCCTGTTTGTAAGCAGCCGTCTCCTTCACTGGACTCTTGAGTATGCCTATGCACACTGTCCCTTCCCTCTCTGGGCCATGCCCGGTACTAGGGTCTGGGGACATGACACTGAGTAAGCAAAGGAGACTCTGCCCTTCACAAAGACATGGCACTGTGCATCTCACACCCTCCCTGTCTTGTCAAAGGGCCTGAGATGACGAGGGCTGTGTGAATCACTGCCAGTGTGCAAAGGCTTAGCAGTGGACATAGAGCCTGCCTCAGGAAAGCCGGGGCAGCTTGGGCAAATGCGGACTCCCTCAGGTTTCACCTAAGGCCATTCCTGGCCCTGTTGCCCAGTGTTGACACCTGTGTGCACATGACGCTTTAGCATAGTCTGGTGTTGGAGGCTAGAGCCTATGGCCATACTGAGTGCTACAGCCTGGCTCTCACAGCCTCTGGTGCCTCTCTCTGTCTGACCTGTCCTCAGATTTGAAAGGATGCAAGCACAGTCCCTGGCAGGGAGCACGATGACGAATGCTTACAGAGAGGACTTGACGCTGTGGCAGCAGAGAGCCTTTGCTCACGTGCTAGTGAGCTGTGAAGAAACACTTCACAATGGCCTCAGAGAACTGTCCCTCCTGGGCCGCGTGCAGTCTGTCCTGATGGTTGTATACATGTTTGTGTCACAGGAGGCTCCTCATAGATCACCCTAAATGCCAGGAGAGCCAAATCCTGCAGCTTGCTCCACAGTACCACAGCCTGGTTCCTGGTACTGGCTTGCCCTGTACCCACCCCCCCCCAAAAAAAAAAAAACATGCCTATGGCCCTCTGCATAGCAAGGCTGCCCAGGTAGGTCTCCTGTGCCCCTGGCAGGAAGGATGTCCCACTTCTGCTTTCCTGACCGTCACACCCCTGAGCACTGTCACCACGGCAGCCAGGACCCAGGCTGCTGCCAACTCTGTTCCTAGGTAGAAAACATCAGTGGCACAGGTCATGGCTGTGCACTAGGGAACTGCACTGTGTGTGCACAGAGGAGCCCGCGGGCAGCATTCCATTACATCCTCCTAACGCGCCACCCCTTGTATTCCTGTCTCCTGGGTAACATATTTAGATCAGAAGACCAAAACAATTTGCCCAGGCCACAGAACAAGAACCTGGCCAAACTAGGATTCAAGACAGGAATGAGTAATTCCGAAATTAGCAGTTATTTGTTCTGGGGCACCGTTTTCCATTGGCCCTGAAGAGCTGGATCCCATTTTACAGATGAGGACAAACGAGGAAAGGCTGAGCCCATGTCTAAGGCTGCAGAACTAGTGGTCTGCTCACCCTGGGTAGACACAGGACACCCCTGCAGAGCCCAGGCTGACAGGAATGGCCCGGTGCTTTGCGGCTCCTCAGGTTGGGGTTCTGGCAGGAGGCCGTCCTGTAATTAGTAGACTCTTGTTAAGACCCAGTCGCGCCACAGTTGGGCCAGCACTTGTTTTTGTTCCCATGTGGAGGCCCTGCAGGAAGGCCAGGCCCATGTGCGCAGCCCCATAAATCCAGTCGGCGTCGCTCATTACAACGTTCCGCTTCAGGACTCCGCCAGCTTCAGCCTGCGAGGGCTTCTCAGGCCATAGGGCCTCCCAGCAGCCAGGCCCAGCTCTCTGTGCTTCTCCCAGCCTCAGACATGAGCTCATCCAGCACGCAGCGTGTGAGGAAGTGGCCGGGCGGCACTCTGGAAACACGGGGACAATGTGCCTATTAAGGCCTTTTCAGCTCCCCGCCCCAGAGAGCAGGACCACCTCACTCTGCACCCTGCCCAACTCAAGGTAGCACTTTGAGAAGCCATTTCATAGAGATGTGCCCAAGGGTGTGGCCTGTGCTCCCAGCAAATGTCACAGGATGTCACCAAGAGTCAGGGACAGCACAGTGGCAGAGAAACGGCCCAGAAATAGAAAGCTTCCAAGGTTGTCCTGACTCTCAGGGGCCTGACCCACTCTGCAGGTAACTCATCTCCTCACATCCACCTTGCCATCGTGGCTTCAGACAGGAAGCTCTTTCCCACTTTGGACACTCCTAGCCGGGGACACTGCCATGAACATGTGTCTCCTCACTGAGGAACCTGTGAAGGGAGATGGACGCAGAGGAACCCCAAGTAAGCGGGACGGTGGTCCTGTGGTCTCCAGCCCCTGTATCCTGCCTTTCCTGCAGGGGAGGCCTGGCTGGCCTTTGTTTTGTGGAGCGTGAAGACTTAAGCCACCACCATGTGATCTTGTGAAAAGTCACCTCCCCTCTTCTGGAGGTTGGCAAGTGCTAGTCTTGGCCTAGAGGAAAGAACTGCTTTCGTTCCTTTATACCACATTGGGTGGATGCTGTGTGCCAGCCTGCCTCCCACCCAGACTTACGTGACCAAGCAGGCTTTGGGAGCAGCTACCTTACTCATGGGGTTTACAGTGGGCTGATTAGAACCTCTATCATATGAGGCTGAAGGGACTGAAGGCTTTTCAGCTCTTCTCCATATGACACTGCCATGGCTCAGAGAATCAAGCAATGCCCAGCTTGGAAAGAACATTCTCAGAATGGTATTGGCTAATCTGGCAGACATGATCACATTGGTTAAAATTTAAGCTAATTAAAACTCAACAAAGCCACTAATTTATTTCTTCATCTACACTAGCTACATTTCAAGCACAGGATGGCCCCACATAGCCAGCAGGTGCCAACGGTTGGAAGCTACTAAATGGCAGAACATCTCCAATATGTCAGGAAGTCATAGTGAGCAGCTTGATTCTAGAACGCCAGGTCCAGAGAGCCCATCAGATGGAGCGATGTCCTGAGTGTTTTATGTCATTTGATTTAGAATATGGAACAAATGTCCCAGCCAGAGCATTTCTATGAGCAAATGATGCTGAGCCGATAACCACCACAGGGGCAGTAGAACCAGCGTGCTCACACACAAACACTTCGGTGTTCCGGGAACACCATCCTGTTGAACTCTACAAAGGACTTTCCTGTTAGTGATATATCTCTAAAGTCCAGGCCCAGAGAGGCCACAGGACCCAGGCGGAGCGGCCCAGCCAGCCTTGGCTGCAACGCTGATGTGCAGTCAGGAATTCTGAGTGGGTTTTGCCCAAAGGGTGAGGCTACGCTTTGTCTCTTTGTCTCTGCATCATCCAGCTCCTCTGGGGGCCAAGATCCCCTCAAGTCCTTAGCTTAGATATCATTCATTCATGCCGTAGAATTTTGAGGGACTACTCTGAGGCAGTGTTCTCTCAGGCCACCCAGGTCCCAAGAGGAGCTGCTGTTCCCAAAGTCAGTCATTATGAGAGATGTTCTCTGTTATAGCCTCTGCAGGGATCATGTCAGCGGACCAGAGGGGGCATAAGTGTCAGATGATGCCCAGTGCATGTGTCTGAGGTTAGGGGGTATCTGAGGTTAGGGGTATCTGAGGTTAGGGGGTGCCTTGTTTCCTTTCAAGCCACAGCCAGAGCTCACGACAGAGAAGAAAGCAGGGCAAAGGACTGGCCAGACTCTCCAAGAATCCAGTGCCTCAATTTATTAACATCCTCAGCTGTTTTTGAGCAAAGAGGGGGTGTTATTCACCAGCCTCAGGGCCAAGTCTACCTGGTAGCCCTGAGGAGTCTATTAGTGGACAGTTCCTCTGGCCCACAGAACACTCATCCACCCCAGATCCCTTCCCACGACTTGACTATCTCCTGGTACTCTGAGAAGTGACGACAGGTGGAGAAACTGAGGCTGGGAGAGCCCTGGCGTTTGCCGACCCTCCATCGCCTCGGAGCATGACATCGAACTGTATCACCTGCTCCCTCACCTGTCCTTTCAAAGAAAGAGTTTCCACAAACGAGGCCTCTGGTGTGGTCTGTGGCTCCCAGGGCCAAACAAGGGGGCCTCTTTTCCAGTCAGGCTTCTTAGTGTTCTTCACTGCAGGCTGCCCTGGGGACCCAAGTCACCCAGCAGGATGACTGCTGAAAACTGTAACTCAGAGGATATTTCCTTTCCCTCAGGCACTGGCTTGTTTAGCAACTCAGAACCACTAACCCTGTAATGGGTCCAGGAAGTAATCCTGGGACCAAAGAGCTCCCACTCCCACTCAGGAGTTCACCAAGGACTCACCAAAAGCCGCCTGCCAGCCTCAGGGTAGTCTCCTGGCTGGACTTACTTCTTCAGCCACTGGCATGAACTAATCGTGATGGAAAGGTCCAGGCTTCAGCCTGAATCAGCATGCTGAGACAGCCCACAGCTCCACAGAGGGCAGAGGGAGGCACAGCACCGCCCCAAGGCCTCATCCCGCATTTGTCTTGCGGAAGCCTTAGGACTCCGGTTTAAGAGCTTTTTTTATAGACTCCTATAAAGGAGAAAGTGAACTTTTAACATGTTTGCACTCTGCTAAGTCAATACACATAAACGGGATGACAGCTGAGCTTCCTCTGCCCACTGGAAGCCCAGCCGGCCAAGGGCAGTAGGTGTCCCCAGCTCCTGTGGCCAATCAAGGCCACTCTTTGTCACCCCAGGCTGGAAGATGGCCTGTACTTCGAAAAGCAGAGATGGATAACTTTAAAGGTGGGAGCTCCACCTGGCTGTGCTAAAGGGGGTGTGGAGGTAGAGAGGAGGGGTTCCTGCCCTCACTCAGCAAGACGGCCCCCCAGATTCATAGCTTTCGTGGCTTAAAGATGGAGAGGAGGGAAAGCAGGAAGCTGTAAAGTTTTACTAGGAATTCTCCACCATCCTCCTTTGGCCCCAACACGCACGCTGCCCTTCCATTTAAAGAGAGCTTCCTTTTGGCTTTGAACTTCCCCCTTAAATCTAAGCAGCCCTGTCTCACCCTTCAGGTTGGGGGTTCACCTCCACAGATGCTTTGCCTGCCTAGGAGGACAGCGAGACTGCTTGGGGCACTGCTCACCTTGGGGCAATCCTAGAGGATACAGCCTGCCTGCCACCTTGACTCTGGTGTCCCATCAGAGTCGAGGGAATCAGGGTTTGATGCCTGAGGCCTAGAAACACCTCAGGGATGGGAGTTCAGATATGAGTACACAGGTAGCTGTTTGCTCTTCTATTCTGGGCAGCTCCCATGGCAAGTGACAAGAACGATGGCCTTACGCTATCCTGTTGGTGGTCGCTGTGCTTGGGTTCCAACTCTATGCTCTGCTAACTGTGCTTCAGGGTGTATTACTTAGCTTCTCTGGGGCTGTCATGTACCTTTTATATATATATATGTGTGTGTGTATAAAGCAATATTGTGATGCACAAAGACACACAACCACTGTGAGCAATACCATGATGCACAAAGACACACAACCACTTACTTCCGTGAGCAATACCGTGATGCACAAAGACACACAGCCACTGTGAGCAAACCATGACGCACAAAGAACACAGCCACTGTGAAATAGCTGTGTGGATGAACCGGGAAAGCCTAATGCTGCCCCTTACAAAACTCTGACAAACTCGCCAAGATGGTGTCTGAGTCATTGCAGACAGAGGGAGCGAACGAGGAGAGATGGGACCTGTGAAACACGGCTAACAACAGAATGACTGGCCTCAGTCAGAGCCATTTGAACCCATAGAAAGAAAACTTTAGAAAAAAACATGTAGCTTGGGACCATTCCTAAGGGACCAAGTGCCACGTGCACGCACAGGTCCTGGATGACCACAGAGCAGAGACCAGTGTATCATAAAAGCAGATACTTGTCAACTTATGTCCAACTGTTTTAATTACTTTGATGAAATAATTACCACGTTGACTTCAGAGCAGATGGATCTCGCCTGTCACCCCTTCCATGTGAGCAGCTGACACTCTACAACAAGGGCTTTCTCTCCTATATCAGTTTTTAACCAGCACAACACGAGGGACTGAGTGCTGGTTAATGGCTCTTAACGCATCACCATGACAGCATGTTCTGATGCTCGGACATCCCAGGTTGGAGGGGGAAGCCCTTCAAGTTGTTCAACTCTCCTTTCCACAAAACCTCATCCGTCTTGAAGCCTTTCCTTCACTCCTGCCTGGCGTTAACAAAATGCTCTGGGCTCATCTTGAACAGTTACCGCCCAGCCTTGGAACCAGCAATCTCTTCAAGGAGTCTTGCTTTTATGGAACATGGTGACACCCTCTGTCTGTCTGTCTGTCTGTCTCTGTCTGTGTCTGTCTGTGTCTCCCTCTCTCCCTCTGTGTGTGTATTTGCTGTATGTTTTATGTATGTATGTATGTACACATGCATTTGTGTGTGTGTGTGTGTGTGTGTGTGTGTGTTTAGGCTAGTGGTCAATATTAGGCATCTTCCTTTATGCTTCTCCACTCTACTTATTGGCATTTTGAGACATAGACCAGGCTGTCACAGAGATCAACCTGCCTCTGCTTCCCGAGTGCTGGGATCCAAGGCAAGTACCAGGTTTAAAGACAGAATCTCTCTCTAAACTAGAACTCTGATCCAGCAAGGCTACCTGGTCGGAGAGCTCCAGGATTCTTCTGTTCTACCTCCGGCGCCATGATTATAGAAAATCGCCATACCCAACTTCTCACCTGGACGCTAATAATCCAAACTCGGGTCCCCACACGTGTATAGCAAGTGCATTGCTGACCAAACTATTAGCACCAAACTATGCCCCTGTTCCACAACTAAACTATTAAATGAGAAAGCTGCCGCTCCACCCAGCCACCTTCTGCCTGATCATGCTATGTGCTTGGACTGCTTAAATGCGTGCTCTTAAAACTCTAGTGAATTACGAATTGCTTACAGTGAGATCAACACACTTGAAAATCGTAGGTGAATGTATTGAATTGTATAACCTTTATCCCAGGTTAGCCCTGGAGCCCCTCTATCACCTACACACTGACCCGAGTCTTCTTCCATAACATCTCCACCCTGGGCAGTCACAGCTCCTCACCATCTCTGTAGACCTGCCTTTGTAAGAAATCACCATAAAGGAGTCCGTATACCAGCTATGACGTTTGTATATGCTTGGTCCAGGGAGCGGTATTATTTGGAGGTGTGGCCTTGTTGGAGTGGGTGTGGCACTGTGGTGTGGGCTTTAAGACCCTCATCCTAGTTGCCTGGAAGCCAGTCTTCTCCTAGCAGCCTTCAGATGAAGATGTAGAACTCTCAGCTCCTCCTGCACCATGCCTGCCTGGATGCTGCCATGCTCCCACCATGATAATAATGGACTGACCTCTGAACCTGTAAGCCAGCCCAGTTAAATGTTGTCTTGGGTTTCCTTGATCATGATGTCTGTTCACAGCAGTAAAACTAAGACACCAGCCCTGCATTCTGTTTGGCTTAGTTCACACAGGCATTATGTTTGCAAAGGTTCCTCCGTCCTGGGACACATGTCAGTAGTAGTTGCTTGCAGTTTTTACTGTGGCATCACTCTGTGCTTAATGGATGTCACGCTTCATTCATCCGTGAATCAGCTGATGGGCACTTGGGTTGCTGTCAGCTGGTGGCTAATATACACTGGGTTGCTATGCACACTCACACACGAGCCCTTACACAGCCACAGTTCTCCTTTATCTTGGGTAATGTGGAGGCAAACGAATGGGCATGCATAGGTTTGCTCATCAGCTGAGGTTACAGACGCAAGCCGATTGGAACTGGTTTATAGTATGCACATTCTCGAATCCCCAGAACCGTGAACATTACACTGTATAGAAAGGAGGAATTAGGGTCTCCAAAGACTGGAGGCTGCACACCAGCTCCTGTGAGGACGTGAGGACTGGATTATCTGGGGAGACCTGGTGTAATCACGAGGATCCTCAAATCAGGAGCATGGAAGGAAAAGTCAATGCTGGGATAAGGAGACTTTGACCCACCAGGCATGGCCTCGAAGTTGGAAAAGGAAGCCAGGAGCCAAGCCGGACTCAGGCAGTCTAGATGCTGTCAGGGAAAATGAAAAAGATCTTCCCAGAAGCCTCTGAAAGCAATGCAGCCTGCTCGCTCACACTTGACTTTAGCCCTAAGGAGACCCACTGGACCTTCCAAGCCACCACTGTAAGATAATACATTTTCCTGCCTTAAGCCATCCTCTTGGTGGTAATTCGTTATAGTGAGAAACGAGAGAAAACAAGTGCAGGTAGGTATCGGAATGGTGGATACTGGGTTAGACAGCGAATTTAGGCTTAACTTTTTCAGAAGTAAACGTTTTAAAGTGACTGTACCATTTTACAGTCTCACCAGAAAGTGTGAGTTTGGTCCTTT
Source organism: Mastomys natalensis (assembly GCA_021653895.1). Taxonomy (NCBI): domain Eukaryota; kingdom Metazoa; phylum Chordata; class Mammalia; order Rodentia; family Muridae; genus Mastomys; species Mastomys natalensis. The sequence continues at coordinate 500,331 of JAJTUV010000325.1, read as the reverse complement.
CTAGAGCCTTGAGACAATCATGTTTCCTGTTTTGTTAGTTTTACTATTGATTTTCAGAAGAGAGGGGTTGCCACCACCCCAGAGCAGAACAGTTTATTGACTGAGCTATTGAAGAAGGAAAGATGCAAAGAAAGATCAGATGTTTCTTCCTGATTCACAGGTACTATCGGAAGGCAAGAGCTGAGCGTCCCTGCATCCTCTGGTTATTCACTATAAAAGAGTGCTGATCCAGGATTTGCTTCCTAACTCTTGTAGAGATAAGACAGTACAGGTGCTAAAGCAATTAACTTCATAACGGCCATGATGGGCAGGTCTGAGAGAACAAGCTAACTTGTGTCTGCTCTGACTCACCTAAGGAGACAGAAGAGGGAGGTCTGGTGACAAAGAGCCAGGGTTCTTGAAACATTTAAATACCATCTGTAGATCTCAGGAATCTAACTTTGTCTATTAATTTTACACAATGGGGAGTTTTGCTGTGACCCCATCGTGCACGTTCATAACATAGTTGACTCCCATTTGTCTTAGTGGCTCTATCCTGCCCCTCCCCTTCCTCATCCTTTACCTTGAAAGTCATGTTTTTATCCTCATGTTTCTCCCTCCCCTGGCACCTAGAGCCATGCATGAGAAGCATGTGACGTCGGTCCCTCTCTGTCTGCCTTATTTCGTTTAACACAGTCGCTTGCATTCTATCTAGTTTCAGAAACAAAATGATTTTAATCTTCATTGTATAGAAGACTAGTGCCCCATTGTGCAGACAGCTCGCAGTTTTCACCGATAAGCATGGGGGCTGATTCCCTCAGTTGGCTATTGTGTGTGGTGTTGCAGTTAAGTACAGACACATCTCTGTCTGGTATTCTGACCGTGTGCCTTCGGAAATGTATCTAGGAGTAACAAGTTGGATCATATGCCTGCCTGCCTTCCTTCTTTCTTTCCTCTCTCTCTTTCTTCCTTCCTTCCTTCCTTCCTTCCTTCCTTCCTTTCTTTCTTTCTTTCTTTCTTTCTTTCTTTCTTTCTTTCTTTCTTTCTTTCTTTCTTTCTTTCTTTTTTCTTTCTTTCTTTCTTTTGAATGTCTGCACTGGACTAGATTATAATTCAACTAATAATATAAAAGTGACCCTTTCCTCTCCTGTGCCCCAAAGTTTGCTATTACTTTCCTTGATTCCTGGATGAGACAAACCTCTACTACTGATAAACCTTTTCCTCACAGCTAAAGATGCTAAGTAAGCCTTTTGTGTAGGAATGAGCCACGTGTACTTGTGAAAAGCATGTGTTCAGCTCACTTGCCCATTTGCTGGCTGGAGTATTCACTCTTTGGAAGCTTGATGTTCGAAGTCCTTTATACCTTCTGGGACCATCCTCTGTGGGATGAGAAGGCTTCCTCTCCTTTTAAAGACTGTCTCTCCTCTGTCTCTCCCTTTTTAACTGGCTGCAATCCCTCTTGTCTTGTCTCTATTGCTTCCTGAGCGCCAGAGTCTTATTTAGAAAGTCACTGCCTGCCTGTTTCTTAAAAAGCAGAAACCTAAGAGCTAAGTGCCAAACTCCAAGAATCACATCTTGCCAGCAAAACCCACACACCACATCTTAATCCCCCTCAGCTCTGTGTGACTGGACAGGACTGCACACTTCCCACATCTCAGCACACATTTCCGCCGTCTCCAAGGCAGCCCAGAATGGAGTGGACGAGAACCATCCTACTTGGCAGACTGAGAAAACCGAGACTCAAAGTCGCTGAGTGCTTCACTCAAGGCTCTGCAGAAAGAAAGCGACAGGCTGCTGCTAATGCTTTAATTATTTTCTGTGACTATGTGTGTACATGCTCATGTGTACAGGAGTCCATGCACCTGTGCATGCATGCTGGAGGCCAGCCCCAGGGCCCTCTTGTCCCCACCACTCAGGTGTAGTGATCAAGCATGTGTGACCACGCCTAGCTTTTTCTGTGGGCGCTGGGGATCTGAACTTGGGTCCTCACGCTTGCAAGCACTGTAACAACAGCCATCTCCCTGGCACCCCAAATCCTGTTTCTTCTTTTCAACCAATCTCACCCACAGGCATGGTTTTCAGTCCTTTTCATCCATCCGACCATGGAAAGGTTATGGTCCATCCAAGCCAGAGCTGTTGCTAAGGTTGTCAACAGCCACGAGCACATGCAGATCTCGTTATCTTACCATTCGTCTTACTGGGCGCAGCCACCATGGCTTGGGAGAGTCCATTCTCCATCACAGAGAGAGGAAGCCATGCTTAGGCTAAGCTGGCATCCATTCTGAACCCACTGATATTTTTAATGACGAAATGGCATCCAAGGCGAATCACACCTCTCCTGCCTCCTGCCCCCAGCCCACATTGAAGGCTCTACCAGTGGATTAACAGGTCCTGTCCTCAACCTTGCCAAGACCAGTCCTTTGTAAGGAGTGGCCCGCTCTGCCCCCCCCCCATCAGAAATATCTTTAATGGCTTCATACCCCAAGGCCTTCTGTCTTCCCCATTCCACCAAGGGAAACAGAAACTGTGACAGTTGGGCTGGCTTGCCTGTCACACGGCTATCAGGGAAATCCATGTCTTAAAACTCAGTTCACTGAGACTCATACCCTCTGATGTCTTCACTTCCCCCACCTTGGCCTTTGCCATGGACACCTCTCCCCCCACCCCTTAGCCCAACCTTGCTATGCACCACTTGGCCCAAAGCGCACAGTAACACAGCCTGGATGCCTGTGGCATGGGGGGGGGGGTTGTGTGCAGATCCAGGCAGCCTCAACCCATGCAGGCTCCGATTTGAGGCCCTCAACACTAAGCTGACTTCGAAGCGGAAGTTATATCTATTGAAAAGCAAGGGGCACTCGTTCTGCTAGGATTTGGGTGTTGCTGCTCTGGAGAAATCTAATCTGTTAAATGAGCCTTCCCTTGTTCTCTGGAGCTAAGTTTCTCACCCGTCAGAAGGCATGACAGGGTAAAGGGGATGTGGGGAGAACAGGAAAACAACGTGAAACCACGCCAGACCCTGTTCCAAACCCAACCCGAGTAGCCATGTCTGTCTGTCCATCTCCTCATGACCCCAAACCTCATGTGATTTCGTCGGAGTATCCAGACAGTACCACCTCAAGGCCCCTCCTCTCTAAGCTTTGTTGCAAACACGGGAAAAGGCAAGCCCCTCCCCAACTTAGTGCTCTCCGGCATAGTAGTACCTCAAGCGGACAGCCACCCCTGTACATCTCCAGGACACCAGAAAAGGCCAGGATATGCCCTCTGCTCACAACTACAGGAAACCAGAATTATGGAATAATCACGGAATGAGTTACTGTGAGGGTACCTGCCAATCAGGGCTGCTCCCCACATTCTTCAGGGCTAGGCAAGGCTGGGAGGTTGAGAAAGTGAGTGGACAAATACTCCAATCCCATTTTAGAAGGACAGCCAGCCTCATTCATTCATTCCCTTGTAGCCTATTTTGTGACAGTAGGAACAGTGACTCGCATTGGCAAGTACTCTGCAGCCTCCAAAGTCTTTTACACGACTTCTCTTTGGTGACTCTCATGACATTGAAGCAGGGTGGATTTCCTGCCAATTTCACAGGTGAGCACACTGGTGTCAGAAAGGACTTATCCTGGGCAAAGGGCCCAATCCTGCTAAAACCCAGAACGGAGGTGTGTAGATGGACTACACACACCTAGAGACTTCTGGGTCCTCTTGTTACAAGATAGGTGTGCTGAAGTGCAACGTACCAGACATATTTCATGACTATACATATTTATAATCTCAGCACTCTGGAAGCTAAGGCAGGAGGATTGTGAGTTCAACATCAGCCTGAATAAAACAACAAACAAAAGAAGCATGTATCATGTGTTTATGTGTGTGTATGTATATATATGTATGCATGTGTATATGTACATGTGTGTATATGTATATGTGTATATTGTGTAGTGTATATGTGTGTGTATTTGTACATGTGTGTGTATATTTGTGTATATGTGTGTGTATATGTGTATGTGTGTGTATATGTGTGTATATGTATATGTGTGTATGAGTGTGTATATGTATGTGTGTGATATGTGTGTGTATGTGTGTGTATGTGTGTGTATACGTATGTGTATGTGTGTGTATTTGTATATGTGTGTGTATGTATGTATCAAGAATGGTGGTGGTCAGCATGCCCCTCCCAGGCTTTCCCTTGGCACTAGAGCAATACTGCCTAGCCCCTGCCAGCCACAGGCTTCATTACTGTGTATATCTAACCAACCTCATTTGCATACCAGGCACAGCAAGCATCTCCATACCAAGAGGCCTCCAGTGGCTGAACACATGCCGTCTCTTTCACACACACTGCACAAAGCACGCTCCACAGGACATTTTAGGGTGTTCCTAGGCACATGACCTGGAACACTTTGGGGGTTCAAAGACTTTAGCCTGGATCGAGGAGAGTCTGTAGGTTAGTGAATCAGTTTTCTCTGTGCCCTGGCCTCCCAGGAAGAGAAGATAAAGATGGAAGGAGGAGAGGGTGGAGAAGGCGTCCGAAGGGATCTGTGGCTACCCGGTGCCCATGCGGTCCCTGTTCTCGCCTTTGTCTGCACCCCTGTAACTGAGAGGCCCGTCTAGACTGAGCGGCTACTGGAAGTAATCCCAGGGAAATCTCCCTGAAACCTGATCGCTCCCCTTATCGAGGGGCAGGCAGATTAGCCTGACTGACTGACTGAACAATGGACAGGATGTCTTAGCAGGATCTCCATGTGTCTCTGATGCAGAAGAAGCTCCAGAGTACACAGCCCACCTCGTGGAGGACCCTGTCCCTTAGGGTCAGCACCCTGTAGGTAAGAGACTGCAGAAGATGATGATCCACTTCTTCTAGGGTGTCATCTCTAACCTGACCGCCAGGGTCCCTGCTGGGGCTCGAGGGTACCACACAGTAACTGCACAAGTCCTTGAAACACACAGAAAGGTGCCCAGCCTAAGCACCTCACTTAAGGTCGTATGAAGAGCAGCGAGTCAGAGTCAGCCTGTCTGTTTGGCAGAACCTCATGCTCCCATCTTGCCCTTGGAGTCAGCTAGCCAACCGTGGGCCTTGTGTGTGGCTCAGATGATATTCTAATGCCTGTCGTGTTCTCCAAGGGTATCCAGGAGTTAGATCAACCTGTGCCTGCGATGCGGATTACATCCCTCGGAGCTACTGAAACTCAGAATTGATTTTTCTATTCATCTAAAGCAACCAACTAGCAGCAGTAGGCTGGAGAATTGATCCCTACCCAGTCCTCAGAGAGATTCATATGTACTGGGGGTGGGGGAGGGACAGCAATCACCATTCTGAATATCACTACCTGTGAGCTGTTTTAATGTCATGCTAGGGCTTCCTCGGCTGCAGATCAGGAGACTGAGGCTCCAGAAGAATTCATCAAGGAAATTAGATAGCTCTCCCTCTAGGATGCACCTGAGGGGTTTCCATGGCAGCACTGTCAGCTCATTAACTAGAGTGGGTCGCACTGATCTCCCCTAATACCTCTGAGAGTTTTTGCAACCTGAACACCCAGCCAGGGTCCTAATTCATCTCGGCAAGTGGCATTGAATGTGTTTCTGTCTCTGTGATCTCCAAATTGGATAATCCTTGTCCAGGTGGCTTCTCATTGGCCAGAGTATCACCTGGCTTGCCACAGTGACCGGTTTGCTTGTGTGTGACGTGGATCTAATATCCCATTTGGCATCCCAGAACCACTGCAGGGCTGTCCAGGGTGAGCGTGATCTAGACTCTCAGCTCAGGATCTAGTTCACTTCATCTCTCAGGCTGTAGCTGTCTGGGTCTTCTGTTGCCTCAGCCTGCTTAGGCTCCAGAGGGTGTAGGCAGAGCCCTCATCTCTAGCCAATGGCCAGCTTCTTCATGTGGCTTTATGAGAAGGCAAGGAATACCAGTTGGGCCAGCCACACCCTTAGGGATGGGGACCAATCCAATGGAGGAGGCTCTGGAATTGCCCTATCTCATGAGGTGGGGGAGGGAGAGGTGGCAGAGAAGAATCAGGCAGTAGCTTGGCATTGAGGACAGAGGAGGCAAAGAGGCAGGTGTCGCCATGGAAGCTAGTTGCATATCCAAGCTCTCTGGGTAGCAGTGGGACAAACTCTGGTCACTGGATGCTACCCACTGACTCAACTCAGAAGATGTAGGAACAGTTTAAAGATTATCATATCAGCTGACACATGGCTGAGTTCTCAGACCACTGTGGTGACAGAGTAGCAGGTAGACTGGGGTTGGAGCAGAAAGAATGGAGCCGTCCATCAGAGAGAGAGAGAGAGAAAGAGAGAGAGGAGAGAGGGGGGAAGGGGAAGAGGAAGAAAGCTCATGGATCTACTTTCTACCATTTATATGCTGTGCAGTGTTGGGTAGGATACTTAACCTTTCTGAGGTTTTAGTCTGCTGACTTGAAAAGAGACCGAAACAGTGGGCCTGTCGTGAGGATTAAACTTGATAATGCATGAAAAGCATTTGGCAGGGTGCCTGGCACACAGTAAATGCTCAATAAATGTTTGCTTAGAAAAGCAAAAAGGCAAAGGCTGATTCCAGAAGCCTCTCCCTCCCCCAGTCCCCTCAATCAATAAAAGCAACCCTTTTATCTAAATCCCCGGGACCAAGGGGAAACCAAACACAGCAGCTGCAGGCTTGCCTTCTGAGCCCTGCACGGCCCTGCCCCGGCTGCTCCAGCTTGGGGCTCAGTGCTGCTGTGGCCCAGGAAAGAATGCTGGCGCTGTGACCTGGCCATGAACCTCCCCCAGCCTCAAATACACACAAAAGCCATTGCCCTGCCTCACAAATGCCCTGCTCAGCCCTAACCCCCCTTCCCCACCAGGAGCCCTCAGACCTGGACGGATCCTGGCAGAGTCCCACACCTGCCTGGGGTTGCTGCCTAGCCCTCATGTTTAAGGCAAAAAAACAAGGTGTTCTTCATATTCATTACTTGCAGTGATATTTTTTTGTGCCCGGTGCTGACTCCTACATAAAGCAGGGAAATTCAATCCAGTGTAAAATATGCTTCGTAGAAGATGGTAACACAAGCTCTTCACACCCTGGGAACTTTCTGTCGGCCCTTTCACAAGAAGATTGTGGGGTCTTTCTGGTGGGATGGGAGGTATATAGTTTGCAAAGTGTGTGTGTGTGTGTGTGTGTGGTGTGTGTGTGTGTATGTGTGTGTGTGGGTGTGTGTACAAGGACAGATGATTCACCCAGAGCCTCCAGGACTTCTGAAAGCTATCCTGCAGACATGTTGGATTGGGCGTGGGAGTTTCCGGTGTATGCATCAGCCACTCATGTGCCGCAGTCACAGGCAGGCTGGACGTCATCTCTGGTCTAAGACATGAGGCTACGCTCTTGTTGGTTCTGGATCACAGTGCATCTTCAGTGATAAGCAACAGAAAACTCCCAGAGTCAGGACAATCCCAAGCTGCAATCCTGTTTTTTTACCACTGGAAAATCCACGAGACTTCCTCCATCTGACCTCAGCTCCAGGTAAGGCGGAGGAGCTGCCAAGTGCAGGGAGTAAACCTAAACAAGACAACTGAGCCTGTGCCCAGCACGCCATAAACATCTGTCCCTTCCCTTCCGCAAGTGTCCATTTCAGAATATAGCATATCCGAGCCACCCTCATCCCCAAAGTAGGCCAGTGAATCCATTATGTGGATAGAACAAAATAATTTTTAAAACGACTATTACTAGATTAAGATAACAGGGATTTAAAAAAAAAAAAAAGTCCATAGATATTATCTAAATAAGCTTCAGGTTCCCTCCAGGTGCAATAAACAGACAGATAAGCAAGGGGCCTACTGGACCTGGATGAAAACCTAAGCCCTGGTCTTATTTCCAGAAGATGGAAGGACGACACTCTTGCTTTTCCAATCTTCTGTCTCGCAGTAACTGTTCAATATGGGGCAAACCACATGGAAAAAAATCGATGGGGTGGTGCAAAGTTTGTGTTAAAAGTGGAAGGAGCCATAAAGCCCTCGAGAATGCTGCATCTTTCACTTTTAAAAAGAGAGACTTTGGGGCTGGAGACAAGGCTCAGAGGTTAAGAACCCTGGTTGTTCTTCTAAAGGACCCAGTTTTGATTCCCAGCACCCATGTGGTGGCCCACAACAACCTGTAACTCCAGTCCTCTGAGATCCATACTGTCTTCTGGTCTCTGTGGCATGTATGTGCGCGCACACACACACACTGGGGTGACGGGGGGGGGGGGGGAGAGAGAGAAGAGAGAGAGAGAGAGAGAATATAAACATAAAGTGAATTTTTTAAAAATTTAAAAACAATAGAGACTTCAAAATTGGCTTATGTTTCCAGTTCTTAATTCAGCATCCAAAAGCAGAATCCCACATTATATATTCATCCTAATAATATGCTGAAAGGCAGACAGAAGTCTTGGTTGGTGCAATCGTCTTACAAATGTACACTGAAATGTTCCAGCTTTGACTTCGACTTTTGTTGAATCTTGATAAACACAGACAGACCTGGAACCCAACAGTCGGCCAAGAGCAAGAACATTGTGTTTCCACGAGTTTCCTTGAGCCTCTCCACAGCCAAATCCTTCGCCCTAGACAACGGTTCCGTCTGTCCTGGAGAGCCCCAGGAGAGCACTCTTCTTCCAGTCAGGTGCAGTGGGAAGCACCCTGGGTACTGTGCTCACCGTGGGTGTGTGCAGGGAGGTTTTGTTCTGTTCGGTTATTTTTTTGGAGGAGGGAGGATGCTTTTTCCAAGTAATAGTTCACTGTGCAACTGCACCACAATCTGTCCATTCACTGACGGATGAAACTCGGGTCACTCCAAGTTTGAGACGCTGGTGAATGAATCTGCTATTAATACTCACGGAAAAGTCTCTCGGCGAACATATGTTTCCATTTCTCTTGAGTAAATACTCGGGAATGGAATCTGGCAAGTTCGTGTTTTACTCTGGAGGAAACAGCCAGCCCCTTCCCCCCAGAGGGGCTGCCCGATTTCACACTTCAACAACAATGTGTGACACTCCCAACTACTCCACCCACTGGCACATGGAACCACTGGTTTTTGCTTTATTTTATATTTTATTTTTATGTTTGAAATTTATATTCTTACTTAAATTTATTGAGGTATAAATCATAGGCAATAACATTTGCTGGCTTTAGGGACACAGTTTGATTAACTTCAGTATTTGTATGTAGTTATGTAACCATAACCACAATTAATCTACGAATGAACAGTCAACCTTTCTACTGTCCCCTTAAAGTTCCTCTGCATGTTCTCTGCAGTCAGGCAGTCCACTGACCTTTGACCCTACCCCCACTGATGTGCTATAATATGCTTTTCACAGAATTTCACATAAATGGAATCATACAACGAGTGGGTATTTCATTTAGTGTTAGTGTTTTGTTTTGTTTTGAGATCCAGCCATTTCATTGTGTGCAGGAATATTTCTTTTATCAACCACTATTTGAAAGTATAGGTCTGTCACAATCTGTTTATGTATTTGTCACTGGGTGGTCACTGGACTGCTCCCAGCTTGGGACTGTTATAAATAATACTTGTAAGGATATATGAGTCTTTTTCAGTATCCTTGGGTAAACAAGGATTCCTAGGAGACTCCTTGCTCCCATCTGAGCTGCATGGTTATTTACGGTCTGTATTCCTACCAACATTCTAGTGTCCTGAACTCTCACCCATTAAGCTCTGCACACAGCATTCTAGAACTTCTCCAGTTTGCAGCTCCAAATGTTCTCAAATTGGTCCCGTAAATCAGTTCCAAAGGCCAAGCAACCACACTGTTGGGTTCCATCATAGCGGTGACCCCCATCCCTGTGCCGCTTTAAAAAAAACGTAAGATGCCTTTTGCATCAGCGTGACCACATGCCTGACAGAGCATCCTAAGCAGGAGAAATGGTTTGAGAGAGTGTGGTTCATGGCTACTTGGCCCCACATTGCCTGGGCAAAACCATGATGGCAGGAACATTTGGTGAGGGAGCTTTTCACCCAGTGTCGGGGGGAAGGAGATGGAGATGGGGGGACAAGGCAGAAAGCTATCCCTGAGAGCCCCAGGGACTTGCTACATCCAGCTAGACTCTGTCTCCTTAGGCTTCCACAACATCCCCAAAGAGGACCACCTGTCCAAAATGACCCTGTGGGAAATATTGGTTATTTCAAATGATGATATCAACTTGACAAAAGAAAAAGTTTACCCGGACATATGATTTTAGAAGTCAGAAACCATGGCCGCTCAACCTGCTGCCTCCAGGCTTCTAGCAGGCAGTATATACCTGGTGGGGCATAACAGTGGAAACTCAACCGCCCTGTAACGTCTGGGAAGCGAAGACAGAAAAGAAGGCCCAGGCGACCCACTAAAGAGTATAATCCAGCGATCTAACTTCTTCTAATCACACTCTACTGCTTACAGGTTCTGTTACTCTATAAAGGATACTGTTCACCTGATAAAAAAATAAGCATTCAAGCACACACTGGGAAAAGATACAGTGGGCCTGCCTCATCCATGAAAAAAAGTACCAAGATCCTCCTTAGATGCCAGGACCATAATAGTACCAAACATGTTTTCCCACACATACATACATACATACATATATGACATTTAATTTATAAATTAGGCACAATAAACAATGTGCCTCAATTATTAACAATAACCAATTGTTAATTATTATTAACAATGATAACCAATAATAAAATGAAGCAATTAAAACAATCCATTAGAACTGAGTTAACGCGAATATGGCCTCCCCCTTCAAAACATGTTACTGCAGTGTAGATCTTAGCAACTTCAGCATACAGGGTCAGGCCAGTCAGAAATGTCCCAGAATCAAAACTCTCAACTCATCCCGTGTCAGGCCTCTGGATGCAAAGTGCCCAGCGGAGACCTTCCTAGATGTCGCCAGCTTATTGATCCATAGACCGTGTGAGGTGACATCACTGCCTAAGAGGTCATATGTCACAGGGCCTTTTACTGCCCCAAAACAGTATGACATGATACAGCATGGAGGGAAGAAGGCTGAGTACCTTCCTGGATGGGATTTGCTCACACAGTGCTCAGAGAGATGGCTGAACTCACACCACTAAAAGGACCCTGATACTGCCCATCCTCAGAGCAGAGTCCAAAGAGAGTAGCAAAAACACCAGACAAGACACGGAGCCTAGATCTACCCCAGCCACAGCCACCTGGCGCTGGGCTTCTCTGAAATACAATTAGGATAGTGACATTCATCCTGGCCATCTGTTACTGAGAAGCTGTATGCAAACGCCTTCACACCAAGTGGTACATAAGGACTTGCTGCCAGAAACATTAGCACAACTGTCTCCTTCCTCTTCCTCCCCCCTGGTCCCTTTTCTCCAATCTCCTTGTGTGGCTTTTCTGAGAGAGACACCATCAAACATCTGTTCACTCCAGAAAGGGCTCTAGCAACAGACTAGGTTCTTGGCTCCACCTAAATTTAGCCTAGCGAACCCCAGGGTTTCCTGGGGTGACTTAGGTAGTAAGAGAGAGGGGCTACTTATAGAGTCATGGACAACTCAAAGGTGGGTACAGCATAGAAAAGCCAGAGAAAACTATGGTGGCCAAAAGAACAAAGTCAGATTGTAAAAAATCATTTATGTATTATGTATACAGTGCTCTGCCTGCATGTACGCCAGAAGACGGCATCAGATCTCATTACAGAGGGTTGTGAGCCACCATGTGGTTGCTGGGAATTGAACTCAGGACCTCTGGAAGAGCAGACAGTGTTCTTAACTTCGGAGCCATCTCTCCAGCTCCAAAGTTGGAATTTTTATAAAGCGTTCAGCATTCCTTGTGGCTTGGGATTTTAGTTTCTTTAAAAAAATGTTTATAGATGTTTGCCTACATGCATGTATTTGCACCACAGTGAGTGCCTGGTGCTCACACAGGCCGGAAGTGGCCCTCTGATCTCCCAGGACTGGTGTTACAGGTGCTTGTGAGCTGTCACATGGATGCTGGACATTGAGGTCATCTAGAAAAGCAACCAGGGCTGCTAACTGCGGAGCCATCCCTCTGGCATTCTAGTTAGGACCTGTCTTTGTAAGCTGAGTCCTACCTCTCCCACACTGTCCCTGCCTGGAAAAGACCCTGACACCATAGCCTGTGGTGTCTGGCCAGCATTGGTACACAGCCGTGTTTATTAATGCACTCATGTCTTGAGTGGTTGTGAAAACGAAAATGAAAACATACACTTTTGGCCAGACATTTGGCACATTTTAAATTCTTGTCACTGGTCCTCAGCAATGCCAGTGAGTGTCTCCACCATGAGGAATGTGCCATGGAAGTCCCAGGCCCAAGGAAGACAGAGCACATGCTGAGCACTGGCTGGTCAGAGAGGAGCAGCGGTAAGGACACTGAAGCCCTGAAGGAACCTATCCCTTTAGGAAAGTGGTTAACTTCTCTCTCTGTGGCTGCTGACTAGGTCCCATCATGTAAGAGTATCACTGGGTAAAACAAACATAAAACAATGAAGGAGAGGGGACTCTGGATGCTGGAGAGATCAGAAAAGCCAACCCCATGTGTAAGCCAATGAACCCTTAACCATATGATCCAGGCTGTACATTCGCAGGACCCACTCAGACCAAGAGACGGTCACAGAAAGCCAGCTTGAACCTAACTGGTCTGCTAAGCAGTTAACATTGCCTAGAATAGTTCACAGAGCCTACCTACCATTTCACAACTTCTTATACAGATAATTCTGAGTTCAGAGTTATTCAACATAGCACGTATCTAGAAAAATCTGACCAATTGTCAAAGGAGAAGACCATCAGTGGGTGCCAATCCCAAGGTGACTCAGATCCTAGAATTCTCAAACTACGATTGTAAGTAGAGTTACAGAATCACCTTCCATAAAATAAGCATAAACCGTCTCAGATAGAATGGAAAAAACAGACATGTAAATATATAGAAACAATGATAAAGAATAAAATGCAGAGTTTAGAGCGGTTTAAACTTAACATCTAAAATATAAGAGTCACGGGGTAAGTTCCATAGCATGGAGATTATAGAAGCAAGAATGTACAGACATGGATGAGGATTTTTTTTTTTTTTGAAAGAATTACCTGATTCAATTATAGAGGGAAAAAAAATTTAAGGACAAATGAACAGAATCTCAGAATTACAAAAGGTCTAACATCCGTGTCATTGGAAGTCCCTGAGAGAAAAGACAGTTAGTAGTGTGGGAAAAATATTCAAATTATTTTCAGCTTGAAACTTTGGGAAAAAAAAATATATATATAATTACAGAACACATAAGACACAGAGACCTCAAACTGAGTAAAGTTAAATAATATCACATCCAGAACCACAAAATCCAGATTGATCAAGATCAAAATACAGGAGAAAAAAAAAAAAAAAAACCAAACCCTAAGAGCAGGTAGGAAAGACAATGCATGGTTTGTGGGACAAATATTATAAACCTGTGTGCTTCCACTCGACTGGCTTCTGACAGGTGGGAAAGAGCTGACTCTTCAATAAATGATGTTGAAAAAGCTGGATGAGCATGTGCAGAAGACGATCGCGCTCACCAGATAGCTAAACCAACCCAAAGGGGATTAGACTTAAGTGCAAACCTGAGATCATAAAAACAGCTGGAAGAAAAACTCGGGCAGAGGTTCCTAAGCAGTGGTCAGGATGATTTCTTTGGATATGATCTCAAAAGCAAGGGCAAGACAACATCAAACTAAAATAAACAAACAAAAAAACCCTACAACAGCAAAAGAAGCAATTTCTGAAATGACATAACCAGATAACCCACAGAATAGGAGAAAATCTCTGTAAACCAAGAATGGGAGAAAAATCTCTGTATACCACCTCTAGAAAGAGGCCAAGATACAAAAACAAAACAAAGCAAAACCCTAACAAATAAAACCCCACAAAAACCCACACTATTGTATGACTTTTCTGGGAGCTGTGTAAACAAATGTTTCCACTTACCGCTGACCAAAGAAACACCTCCCCTTGTCCAGCCCAATGAAACAGTGACCAATTATAATTGGACAAGAGTACAGTGATGGACAGGATCTAGGACCACCCAGGTTAGCGAAGTCTAGCTGCACCTTGAGCAACTGTGTATCACTTCTATCTCCTCAGGGAGGAAAGGGGGCCTGGGAGTGCAGGCAGGAGCCACCGATTTCCACAAGAGAATGTCAATCCCTTTCACAGACACCAACCTGGACACAAAGAGAGCCAATAAGGAACATAGACTGTAATGGACAGATGTTGGTGTTTTTGAAATGATAGTAGAAGTACAATGATGAAGACAGGTAAGAAGGGAGCTATCCTACGTCACTCAAAGTCACATTCTAACCAACTGCTATGGGACTAAAGAAAACAAATGGAATTCAAATACTGTGCCATCAGTAGCAAATATGCCACTCCCAGATGCAAGTTTTGGAAAAATGGGCAGTTTTGAAACAACATTATATTTACACCAGAGTTGGACAGATTGTAAATATTAAACACTAGATGTCTTACGATCTAAGATGGAATTAAAGCTGAGGAAGTGGAGGAGGGCCAAGGTGAATGCTGTGGAATGGTGCTGGGATTGGGTTATCAATATGAGGTGAACACTGCAATACATTTGCTCAAACAAATAAGAGCATACAAATGCATGCATATGTGGGTTAGTATACACATGTTTTTCCAAGTTCTGTGCATTAACGTGGATGGAGGCAATGATATTAAAATAGCCCTGAGGACACAGGCTGCTCAGATCTAAATACTTTTCTCTCATTTAAAATAAGCAAACATAGACAATAAACAGGGAAAGCATTAATTCTAGGGCCAGGACATGTTTTTAAAGGGATCCTGGAATGTTTTGTGGTACCCAAATGTAAAGAAGTATTACAATATGTTTGGAGGTTGGAGATACAGCCCCGTGGCAGCCCAAAAGACCCACATTTGATCCCTTCTCTAGCTTGCTTCCCACTGTGTGTTAAAGTGCCACCGAAAGTGTGTGTTTCACCTCAGGGTCTATCTCCAGGAAAAGTCAGTGCAGGAACTCAAGGCAGGAACCTAGAGGCAGGAACTGAAGCAGAGGTCATGGAGGAACCCTGCCTACTGGCTTGCTCATCCTGATTTCTTATACCATCCAGGAGTACCTGCCCAGAAACGGCACTGCCCTCAGTGGGCGGGGCCTCCCACATCAATCATCAGTCACTGCAGATCTGCTTACAGGCCATCGGGTAGCCGGATGGCAGCATCTTCTCAATCAAGGTTTCTTCTTCCCAGATGACTCCAGCTTGTGTTGAGTTGACAAAACTGACCAATCAGTACCACCCCCCCAAGCACTTCTAACCCTAAAAGATAGATCTATGTAAGGGTCACAGGGTCACAAAAACCAACCTCAAAGACTTCCCATTGGCCAAAGCAGATACGATTTGAATATCAAACTACATAACAACAGATAATCTATAGAATAAAAATATATGGGTCAATACTGACATAATAAAATGAATCCATGGTCAGTGAGGTAGAGAGATGACTCTTTCTTACAGAATAATTGCAACCACTACAATTGAAAGGGACAAGGTAAATACAACCCACCACTGGTCCAGCACGGTGACCACTGCAGACGACCTCTGCAGACAACTTCTGCAGACAACCTCTGCAGACAACATCAACAAAACCAAAATTAGAGAAATGCTTAGAAACAGTGGGGGTTTGCACAATCTCAAAATAACTCCTCCAAGGTGTTTCTTAATTCCAAATGAAAACTTTTAGCAGAGAAAGCTGTCAAGACCACATGAGTGGGTGGTGCCTGTTAAATGCTACAAGCAAAGAGACTAACAGGTGGATGACTGAGAAGGGCCCAGCATTCAGAGGGAATCTGTGTCCCAAAAGTTCAGGCTTGATCTAATCATGAGAAAAGAGGCCTAGTTCAAGAGACAAACCACAGAATAACCCTTCTAATGTATCAAGATCACAAAAGCCAAGTAAGGAACTAAGGTAGACAGGATGGATCCAAGGTCAGCAAAATTCTCCACCGACTTTGCCAAGAGTAGGAGAGTCTGTGCAGCCAGAATAAAGGTTGCTGTTGAGTTCATTGTCTTGGAACGGGGCTAATTTCCTAGCTTTAAGAACTGTCCTATGGCTAGGGGAGATGAAAACAAGGGAGGCAGAGTCTCTACCAACTCTAGAGCTTTGTTATAAGTCTAAGTTACTTATTTTAATTATCTGTGTGAGTGTGTGTATGTCTCTCTGTGTGTGTGTGTGTTCTGTGTACATGAATGCAGTGCCAACAAAGGCCAGAAGAGGTCACTGCATCCTCTGGAGCTGAAATTACAGCTACAGACTAGATTGACTGGTCAGAGAACCTTGGCTTCAACAGCACCACAGTTACAAGCTAGCATACAAGATAGCAGTTACTTGCTACCATACCACAGTTACAAGCTAGCATACAAGATAGCAGTTACTTGCTACCATACCACAGTTACAAGCTAGCATACAAGATAGCAGTTACTTGCTATCATACCACAGTTACAAGCTAGCATACAAGATAGCAGTTACTTGTTACCATACCACAGTTACAAGCTAGCATACAAGATAGCAGTTACTTGCTACCATACCATAGTTACAAGCTAGCATACAAAATAGCAGTTACTTGCTATCATACCATAGTTACAAACTAGCATACACGATAGCAGTTACTTGTTACCATACCACAGTTACAAGCTAGCATACAAGATAGCGAGTTACTTGCTATCATATTTAGCTTTCTACTTGGATCAAACGCAGATCTTCATGCTTGTGTGACAAACACATCACTGCCTGAGATATTTTCCCCCAATCTTGGGTTCGGATTCTTGATGAATACTGGAATGGTTAAGGCTTTTGACTGTAGATATGGGAAACATTTTTGTATTGAGAGATGGGCGGGATGCTATGGTTTTGGACATATTTAAATGTGTCCTCCAAAGATTCAGGTGTTGGAAGATTGGTCCCCAGAGGCAACACGGACAGTGATGGGCCTTTAAGAGGTAGCACACATGAGGGAACCCTTGGGTTACCTGGGGAAGGGGAGCTCGGAAGCGATTGAAAGACTTAGAATCTCCCTCTGGCATCCAGTTTTGAGCTGTGACCTGTTACTCACACACACGCTGCCACCATGAGGTGATGCAGTCAAGAGGGGCCTGACCAGAGATAAGACAATGCCAATTTGATGCCCTGGGGCCTCTTGTCTGCTGAAATGAGCTTGTCCTTGGGTACTGACTACAGCAACAGAAAACAGACTGATGCGACCACCAATTGATAATATGGGCATCAAGACAATCCACTGCCTTTATATTTATAATATAAACCAAAAGCCTTATACTTATGACAAGCTTCAAATCATTAGAGCTGAGCTGATATCAACTTTCTATACTATTTTGTTTACTTCCCTGTCAAAAAACTTAAGATATCACTGCCATATTCTGCCTGGGCCTCGACTACTCCAATATCCAAACCTCATGGCTGTGTGTTCATGATCCACCAACATGGTGACTTTCCTCTTCCTTCTCCAAATGGTCCCTGCCTGAGACCTCAAGCCCGGCTACAGTCTGTAGGCATCTTATTTTTAACCAATCAGAGAATAACTTAGGGGAGGGAAAGGTTTACATAACCAAAGCTGGTCTACATGAGGATTTGCTCATCTTGGGGCAAGCTGCACCAGACCAACCCCCTACAACACACAAGATAATAAATTTGAATTGCCTCATCACAATATGTACCAGACTTAACCTGAAGTGGATCAGAGATCTAAATGTAAGACTAAAAACTGAACAGCTCTTGAAAGAAACTTTAAACACACATCTCTGTGACCTTTGACGGGGTAATAGTTTCTTGTTTCTTAAATATAACTCTAGTAGATACACACACACATACACACACACACATACACACACACACATACACACACACATACACACACACACACACACACACACACACACACCTGAATAAACTGGTCACTGCCAAAATGTTTAACTCATACTTCAAAGAATATTATCAAGGAACTGAAAGGACAACTCACGGATTTGGGGAACAAGTTTGCAAATCATTTGTCTGATTTGTTTAGACCTATGTTTAGAACATCCAAGGAGCTATGGCCGCTCAGTAATAAAATAATAAATAACCTGATTTTTAAAAACAAAATATCCAAATAAATATCTCCAGAGAAGATAGACTGATGGCCAATGCGCATGCGTGTGTGTGCATACACACACACACACACACAGACACACACACAGAAGAAAATATGTTAGCTACAGTTAGCTAAAGAGAAAAGCAACCCAAGCCTCAGGGAGCTTCTTAGTCCCTCTGAGATGGATACAATGAAAAAGGCAGACAGAACACAGAACACAGAACACATGTGGAGGATGCAGGCACAGTGGAACCTGCATATATCACTGGTGGAATGCGAACGGAGCCACCTCCCCACCTGTGTGAACAATTCGGTAGCTGCCAATAAACTTAAACATGAAATCACCATACAACACGAAAATCACAAATACTCATGATTTGCTCATGAATATTCAGAGTAGCAAAAAAAAAAAAAGAGGTAGGGAACCATATAAATGTGTATAGCTATGAATAGATAAGCAAAATACACCATATCTATACTATGGAGTACATAGCCATAAGAAGACACAAGGAATTGTTATATGCATTTTACTCCATGATTTAAATATGGACAAATCATAAAAGAGTATGCTAAATAAAAGAAATTAGGTACAAAGTGAGTTATAACTCAGGACTCCGTTTACAAGGCATGTTCAGAATAAGAATCCACAGGGGAAGGGAGCAACTCTGGTTTCTAGAGGCTCCAGGAGAGAGAGGAACTGAGAGTGACTGCTCACAGGTCTGAGGCTTCTTTGGGAATCTAGAGTCAGACAGCAGTGACAGCTTCACAGCCTTGCATATACACTTAAAAGCCATGGATTTGTACATGATTTTGAAGGTGGTAAATTTTATGGTATATGAACTATATCTGAATAATAAAATGAAAACCACAGACTGGTATTTGCCATAAAAACACATGTAAAAGTGCTTTAAAATATTAGCAAATGGAACACAATACTATATAAAAAGGCTAATATAAGGCCATGTGAGGTTTACATGAAAATCTATATAATTTACCATTATCAACAGAATACATGCTAGCAACTATGTAATTGACTTACTGGATTCATATTGACAAGATTCAATGCCAGTTGCCCTGAAAAAACCCTAAACAACACATCTGGAAAGAAAAGAAACAAGGAACAAATATCGTCACAGTTTCCAGTCAGGACTCTGGGTGTGGCTTCAGTGGTGGCTGAGGCTCAAGTGTCATGGTAGCAGTGAGCAAAGATTACTGTCAATCTCCTCTAAAGATTAAAGTAGCAATGACTGCCCTTCTGAGTCACTCCATGACGTCATTTGGGTTTAGTTCTTGTAAGCTCCTGAGCTCAGGATCTCTCTAGTCCACTGACTGTCCACAGGAGCCTTCTCTCTGGCTTTTGCAGTGTGGCTGGCTCATAATGCAGTCTGTCTTCCTACACAGCAAGCTAGCAAGAGAGACTGCACCCCACAATAGAAGTCCTGGTGTTTTAGTAAACTGAGTTTTAATTTGATATTGATACCCCATCATCTGTGCTGTGTTCTGTTCACTGAGGCAGGACAGGAAGTCCATCCGATAGCGAAGGAAAGAGCTCACACAACAGCATGAAAAACGGGAGGTTAGATCTTTGGAAGCTACTTTGCTGACTGCCTACTACTACAGGCACATGCAGAAAATGATAGTTAATGGCGCTGATATCGTGTTCAAAAGTTAAATAATGAAAGCTTTTGTCTCTGAGGCAGAGAACAATAAAAAAGATAAACTCTCACCAGCTCCATTTTGGAGGAACTTTATAGTGAAGGCCAGCAAGCAAAATGTGAATTGTCTCTCTCTGCCCTGAGGATACAACTGTTTATATGGTAAATTCTAATGAATACACCCAAAAAAACCCACCCTCTATCCCTGTACTAAGAAGGGAAACTTTCCATCACAGAATAAAAATCAAAATGCCAACATCTGTCACACTACTGCATCCCAATATCAAGGCCTTCCTGACAAAGCCCGAGGCTAAACGTCGTCATCAGTGGAGAGGACTATTTGGACTCTAAGAGCAGACACAAGACAAGGATGCCACTCGGGCCGCTTCTATCCACTGTAGCACGAACATATTGGGAGGGGCAACTGGGTAAAGAAAGAACCGGAAGACATATCAATGGGGCAGGTAGAAACAAAATTGCCCCTATTTGTGGACACCAAGACCCCAAAGATGCACAAACCTAGGAGAATAAGTGAATTCGGCAAAGCTCTGTGTTAAAAAGAATCAAAACCTTCAAATTAGTTCCATCTGTGTTCATCAGAACTACCCAAAGGAAACAGGGTAGCACAGGGGCAAGGGTTGGCGGAGGCTGTCTTCTTTCAAATGCTTCAAAACAAAATAGAGTACTTTAATAAAGATAGTCAAGGAGGCCAAAGAGCTACACACTGGGAACTGTGCATTTCTGATAGAAGAAACTAAAGAATGCATATATAAAAAGAAAGATACCCTATACTCATATGTTAGAACATTGTTTAAATGTCCATGCAGCCAAAAGCAATACATACATTCACAGTGGTACCTACCAAGCTTGCTTTGATATTCTTCATAGGAAAAGCAACAAAAATTCTAAGTTTGCACAGGACCGTAAAAGACCCTGAGCAGCCCAAACAATTTTGAGAAACAAAAACAAAGTTGGAGGCACCATATATTCTGATTTCAAGGTGTACTACAGAGATGGCAATCCACAGCATGACCGTCAACAGCATAACTGACACAAACCAACCACAGATGCCAGGAGACCAGACTCCAGAAATAACCCAAACGTGTCCTTAACTAATTTTTGACACCCAAACTGGTGATACCAAAAAGGCACAGTATGGGACACCTTTTCTCCTCCATAAGGGGTGACGGGGAGAGGGGATACCCACATGTGAAAGAATCAAAGCAGACTCTTTGTATACCACAAAAATCCAACCCCAAATAAGCCAAAGAGCCAATAAAAAGGTGCTCAACATCACTAATCGTCATGGCGATGAGAAATCCAAGCCATGATGAGATGGTACCTTATGCCTGATAGGGAGGTTCTCACAAGCAGAGAGGTAGTAAGTAGTGCTGGCAGAGGCTTAGAGGAAAAGGAACCCTCATCTACTTTTGGTGGGGACAAACGTTGGAACAGCTGCTATGGAGAACACTGTGGGAGGTTCCTAAGGACATTAACAGTAGTGCAGGAATGAAAGAGTCCCCAGTTAACAGTCCCATGGTTACCGCAATATTACAATAAGCATGGAATGGAAAGAAAGCTAAATATCTATCAATAAATGACTGAATAAATGAAGTGATGTGTGTGTGTGTGTGTGTGTGTGTGTGAGAGAGAGAGAGAGAGAGAGAGAGAGAGAGAGAGAGGCAGAGACAGAGAGACAGAGATGGACAGAGACAGAGACAGACAGAATCAGAGAGAGAGAGAGAGAGAGAGAGAGAGAGAGAGAGAAATGGAGAGAGGGAGAGAATATTATTCCACCTTTAAGAAGAGACCCCAGGGCTAGGGGGAGGGCTCAGTGGGTACAGTGCTTACTGTGTAAGCATGATGACCTGAACTTGGCCCCACCCATGTAAAAAGGCCAGACGAGGCAACATGTGCCTGTAATATCAGTACTGGAAGACAGAGACAGGAGGATCCTGAGGACTCACTGCCTAGCTATCATGGTAAACCAGTGAGCTCCAGTGTTACTGAGAGACCCTATCTCAAAAGATAAAGTGGGGAGCAATACAAGACAACACACAACATCTGCCTTGGAGCTCCACAAGCCCATATATGGGAGCATGTATCCCCCTGCCACGCCCACAAATATTGTTATCTGCTACAACTCAGATCAATTTGGAGGACATTGTAGGAGTTGAAGTAAGGCAAGTCCCACGCATGACCCCACTTCCCTTTCACTCAAACCAAGGACATTTGTTATGTGAAATCTGGTAGCTTGCTGGCTTATAATGACTCTTTACCATGAGTAAACATATCAAGTCATCACGTGGTCCACTGTAAGTATTTATTACTGTACCAAAGACGCACCACTGCCAACACATTTAGATTCAAACCAGCACTCCCTGGTTTGAAGAGTTGTTTTAAAGCTCTAATAAGCAGGATGGTTCAGCACTGACATGAAGATCATCAAACACATCAGCAGATCAGAATGATCCAGAAGTACACTCACACAGACAGGTTTGGTAAAAGAGCCAAACCAACCCATTTAGTAGAACAAAGCCTTATTTTAAAGGAAACACTTCTAGGTCACTTTTAATGATGCAGAAATGACTGATGTAGATACGGGAAAAATGAAACTGAAGGCATCTATGATGGCAGAAATAAAAATAGTTGCTGGCTCCAGATAGGTGAGGAAGAAAGCTCAAGGCAACTTCCGGTGGTCAAGGATCTGCTTGTGTTTGGTGGCAAGGTTGGTCTTGGTTGTATGTTTTTTTCAAGATTCATCAGATTTCACACTTAAGCGTATACATGTTGATAAACTTGGTACTCTTTTCTTGGTATTTCTTTCAAATGATAAAATTTGAAAAAAAAAAAAACTCTAATGCTAGCTGTCATGTGAGACAAGATGGGGGCATGGGATCAACGAAGCAGCTGGAGCTGTGGCAGGGAAGAGCTGACATGATGTGGACCGAAGTGTCATCTGAGTCAGATTTGAAATAGTCCCTTCTAGGACATCTTCTCTTAGGGTGACATTGTCAGTCTTCTCCTACAGCTTCTGGTGTGTGCCACTGGCCTCGTTACAATAACTGCCACACAAACATGGTTGAGTGCCCCCCCTGTGCCAGGTACTTAACCATCTTTTGAGAGGAGGGTTTTTAATAAGATGGCATCTTTCCTCCATTCTAAGCTGTCTTCTTCTATGTGCAAGTTATATCTACATCGGCCTCTATGTCCTGGAGATTTTTATGAGGACTTAGTATAGAGGAAATATTGCTAATTCCTAATTCTAGATAGAACCCTACCTGCTATGCTGCAGGCACTTACAAAATATCTTCTTTCTTTTTGGTAAAAAAAAGAAAATGCCATGAAGTAAAATACTGCACAGAGGGGGTTGTGGGTGTGGATTTGCTCAGCTGGGAATCACCACCAGAGCCCACAAGATCTTAGATCATATAAGTCTGCCTTCATTAGAATGCTCCAACATCCAAGTTTCAAATGAAATTCAGATTAGTGGAGGATCAGTTCAACTTTGTGTTTTAAAAAAATATACTTCTAAATAAAAGCTAAGGAAAAGACTTATGCAGGAGAAAAGCTAGTTAACATGGATTTAAACAACACACCACGGAGTTCCAAAGAGACAGAGGGAGACTGGCAGAGACAGGCTCCGTTCTACTGACAATAAATTCAGCTTCTAAATGTAGCAAATTGTGCTCAGCAAAAGGAAGAGGTTCTTTGTTCACCTTCAAGCACAAACCATTGTTGGAGTTTACTAAGTGTCCTTGTGACACATATTGGGTGAGCTGCCCATCTTGTGGTCAAATGGGAGCAGACCACTGTCCCCAGAGACCAGGCAGAACATCAGCACTATACACACCCATCAGGGGTGGGGCATTCTGTAGAACACCAAACTGAAGGGAGTGATGGGTCTCAGGGAAGGGGCTATCAGCCTCCAGGTAGACAGGGAACGAGGAAACATGAACAAAACTCTACCCAAAAGCCAGTGCCCAACTGCAGTCTCCAGAGACAGAGAGAATTCAATAGCAAGAACACTAGAAACTGGACAACTGGTAACAGACAAAGCAGATCTGTAAAACTAAGTCTTAAACCAACAGTAATGGAGGTTAACAAATCAGAGGTCAGCACCTGCAGCATCTCTGCAATGTGCATTTACAACAACGAAGGTTGCTATAGACTGCTGAAGACCGCCCAGCTGTCAGCCACCAACCTCCTCCCTAAGGCTCAGACAGTAGGTTCTGGAGAATCAGAAAAAAAAAAAAAAAAAAAAAAAATTGGGATCACCAAGCCCAGCTAAAGGTAGAAAAACCAGAACAAACCAGAAAGACTATGAGTAACATAGCATACTGTTGTGGAATTAACTGTGTCATGTTCCTTCCTAAAATATATCAAAGAGAAAACCCTGAATAGGATTATATGTGGAGATAGGAGCCTTCAAAGGGGTGGTCAAGATGAAAGGATGCTATGAAGGAGGCGCCCTCTGAGATAAAGTTTATCTCCTTATAGGAAAAAGTAACCACAGACATGGGGGATCTGTCTATGTGCACATGGAACAAGGTCACAGCAGGACACAATGACAGCAAGTGGTATCTCCAAGGCAGCAAGAGAGGCCTCACCTTAGACCAATCACACTGGAGCCTCCATGCTAGACTCCCAGCCACCAGAATGTCAAGAGATCTCAATAAAGAATGATCTTCCAGACAGCTGAGGAGAGATCTAGGAAACATCAGCCAGACTGAGGTCTTAGGAAGGAGGCCTTCAGGAAGACAGCCTGATAGAACAAAGACTACAAATATAATCTTGAAATGAATTTGATTCTCCTGAGTGTTTGGTATTTAATTAGTGGCACACATAAATAATCTAAGCACAGCTGAAAAAGTCTACCTCCTGGAGGAAATGTGGGTCAGGAAAGGACGTCACTACAGCTCCACTGGGAAGGGTTTGGAAGATCAATGCAATGTAATTGCAGACCTTCATGCTGACCTGATAGACGGACGATGTAGGGTCTGAGAATGAGACGGGAAGCATGGTGTTGAAAGGTGGAGAAGAGCAGCGGCTAATTCTAACTCCATCTTCCCTAGTGAGAAGCCAACAGATGCTGTGAAGACCAGAAGCTCAGATAGACAAATGCACACATGTGTTTTGGATATGAGCTGGGGTGGTGGGAGTATTTAAAAGGCTAAATTACTAAAGTAGGTGCCTCTGGGAAGCCAGAAGGGGGAGAAGGGCAGAAGATATGCAGTCTGAGTGTGTGTGTGTGTGTGTGTGTGTGTGTGTGACAGAGGAGAGAGGACAGAGAGACAGAGAGACAGAGACAGACACAGAGACAGACACAGAGAGAAACACACACACACACACAGACACACACAGAAAGGCAGAGGTAGAGAGACTGAGATCACTTTTTGAACTATTAGACTCTTTAGGTATAAAGGTAACTTTTATTTTTAAAATAAAATCTAACAAAAATGCTAAGAGGAAGGAGAAGAACCGAGAGACAGCAGCTTCGAAACTGCTGAAGAGGAGTTACTAGAGCCCTCAGGAAGGTCTGCCCCTGGCACAAGCTGCTTGTTCTGAAGACTCCCACCCCTATGTCTCCAGCCCTGGCTGGAGACCCCATTCCTCCTGAAGAGGCAGTGTATGTGAAATACACAAAGTGTGTGAAATCTCTGGATAACTCTCACTGGATCTGTAGGCCTGCTTA
Source organism: Mastomys natalensis (assembly GCA_021653895.1). Taxonomy (NCBI): domain Eukaryota; kingdom Metazoa; phylum Chordata; class Mammalia; order Rodentia; family Muridae; genus Mastomys; species Mastomys natalensis. The sequence continues at coordinate 474,876 of JAJTUV010000325.1, read as the reverse complement.
CCTGCTTACAGGGCTAGTTTTAAGCAAATTACCCCAGGCTAACCTGATCCCTCTTCTCAGGACACCTGCTGCTCAGCATTGGGGTAAGTTTGCTCTCCTGCTATGGATCATTTATTATGATTCTACAGAGGAATTAAGTACACAGAACCAGATGTTTATTTTTCTAGCTCTGGGAAGAAGACAAGGTCCTCTGACTCACTGGCCAGCTCAGACCAAATCTATGGATTCTACTTCAAGTTGATCAAAGCACACAGGGCCCTAGCTCTTTCTGGGTCCATCCAAACTGATGTATTTCTTATTAGTTGCTTTACTTGTTGGTATGATAAAAGCAATTTTAAGAAGGGAAAAGGCTTGTATTGGCTCATAGTTCAAGGCCCATTCATCTTGGCATTGGGGGTGGGAGGAAGCAGAATTTGGGCAGCTGGAACCTGAACTGGCTGGTCACTTGCATTCACAATAAAAAAGCAGAAAATAAATTCAGCTGACCAGATCCCAGCTCAGGGAATGGTGCTACCCACAGTGGGTACAGTTAATCTAATCAAGATAATCTCCCATAGGCAATGCCCAGCGGCTCATCTCCCATATCATTCTAGATTTTATCATGTTGACAGTTGGGATGAATTATCATGATTTGAGACTAATCCTGAAAGTCATTTTTAAAGTTAAACATTATAGATGTTTGTTGGGCACTTTGAAGGTGGTCGAGTGGCTGGAGGGAGACCCGCATCCCACTGAGACTCACATACAGTCCAGCTTAAAAGCTGCTTCAGTCCAAGATTTACTTCATCACAATGGGTTCTGATTTTTTCCTTTTCTTTTTCAGTTTGAACAACCTATTTCTCTATTATTTAAAAATCTTGAGAGACTTATCTCACCTCATGACAAGATCAACATGTTTGTCACCTGAGCAGCCCCTTAGGAGTGACTTGTTCACACTGGCCAGATCACTCACAGTATGTGCCTAAGGATCTGATTCTGGGGGTGCCATCCACGAACATGTCAAACAGCCTGAGCCCACTGTTTGTGTTATGGCTACTTCAGACTCATGATGTGGCGGGGGTGTACTCTATGGTGGCTTTGCCCCTCTACCCAGATCCTGTTGGTGACCGTTTATGGGTCAATGTTGAAGTGCACAAAGGCCATGTAGATGTTGTCAACACAAAGCACAGATCTGCACTTGGCTTTCATCTTTTAGTCTAGTGACCTTTTTTCCCCACATCAAGAACAACAGGGGCCCAGTCTCTTTATGTGACTGTGCTGGACTCTTTCTGATAAAATACACCATCAAGTTTAAAAGTAGTCATCAGCCTGCAAGGCGAAACTTTTCTCTCCCCATGTTAAGAGAAACATTGGAAACATTTGCCGTGAGCTGATCACTGGCTTGTAAAAACTTCTTTTTCTTGAACCTCTTAGTTACCAAATCTGCATGTGTTTCTCCACTGGAATTTTTTAAACTTGATCTTTAGAAGTTACTTTAAAACTCAGGAACTAATAAATTTTGAACCAAATTACGTGCAACACGGAAAGAACATCCACCGTAAGCAGAATGAACACAGTAAGAATGGTAGTGCCATCAACTACACTGACCAATGACGCAAGCCTAGTGAGCCGCCTGTTCTTAGGTCCCTACCTTGATCTTGAGTGGCAGTAAAATGATGCCCATGGTATAGACGGAGGAAGTAAATGTCTAGGGAGGTAAGGTTGTCTGCCTAGGGTTACCTAGCAGAACTAAGATACAGGCCGTCTGATTCCAGAGTCTGAGAAGAACGTCTACTATTTAGTTTCCAGTGACTGGCAAGAAGGGACTGAAGGTCAGGTTGGTCACTCCAAATCAAACGTATTCTGATACGCCGGTAATGCAAACCCACTGCCCAGCACATCGGCCCCAAAGGCAGGGGGATCTAAATGTCTTTTTATTCCACATCTGTCCTGCTCCCAGTATCTAGAAAGTTCCCCAGTACAGAGTGAGTATTCAATAAATGATGACTGTGTGAAGAATGGATGAATGAACATGCACCTTCCCACTGGACCATGAGCTCCTCAAAGGCCCACCCCAGGCTTGGCCTTCCAGGACCAACTCATGCTGTCACTCAGAGGACAATGGTGCCAGTGCTGGATGTTAAATGCAGTATGCCCATCTCCGGTCAAACTTCTTCCCACCAGCTCAGCCCAGTCACACGGTAGAAAGTCTATGCACCCTGGGAAACATTCTGCTCAGTCCTGGGCACGCCACTGTGAGGAATTCATTCATTTGCATCCCAACACAGCTGTGTGCCATATGCACCTTTACTGTCTCCATAGATGATAAAAAAAAAAAAAAAAAAGGCCCAGAGGGTTAAGAAGCCATTTGAGGGCAACACAGCAGAGTCAGGATTTTAACCCAAACAGATCCCTGAGCTCTTGTGGCCAGTATGCAATCTGTACATGGGTATGGCAGTGTGGAACTTACTCTGCCCCCAGCTCTCAACTCCTTCCCAGTCCCTGGTTCTTGGGGTTTCTCTGCTAGACCAGTCACTGCTCCTGTTGGGTTTGCCACAACAGGGATGGTCTGGCTTTGTTATTCAGTTACTTGACACAGAGCCAGCCTCCCAAGCTCTGTCCCCAGCGCCCTATACACACCTCAGGTTCTTCAGAGTGTAGGCAGGCGCTTCCCCTGGCCCTGTACAGACATGAGCTCAAACACACTATCTTTATGACTTTAGGTCACTTGTTTAACTAACCTTCCTCGGCTGTAAGACAGGGGGAATAAGACCATCTTTCCCACATCCAAAGCTTAGCTGAACATACATTATTTTTTCCAAACCAGTGCTGCTGCCAGACACCAATGAGTAGATACTGCCATGCATGGCTACTCTGTGGAGGTGGTACTAAGGAAGCCCCGCCCCCAGGAGCTGGTCTGCATAGCTCCTCCAGGCTTTGCTCCCAGGCAGCCTTTTCACCTCACTATAAGCTCACAAGCCTTTATGAGATAAGTGCTTGTCCGCAGCCAAGCCCTAAATTCAGGGGCAGCTCAATTTAGTCACTATTCCCGTGCCTACTTGACCGCTAAGATGGCAAGTCGTGAGCATGGCGCTGTGTGACGGTGGTTCACCCTCGACCCAAGTACTTTTCTCTGCTGTCTGTCCTGCTGGCTCCCGGTGGGCCTCACCTGTCTGTCGGGAGTGACAACAGCTCCTGAGCATCCCTTCGCCCACTCTCACTCCACCCTCTTCCCAGAGCTCGCCGGAGCTCGCCGGAGCTCGCTCATAATTAGCCTGGCCAGGCTCAGTCATCACAGGGAAGTCCTTGAAGTTGGAGATTTCCACAAAGCTAAACCATTAAATCCCAGGGCCGCCAGCCTGTCTTCATAGTTTCTCCAGCCTGCCAGAAATCCCGCCCACTCCCACACAGAAACCGCAGACCTGGGGTTCAGTGTCACCCCATCTCAGGCCACCTTATCAAGGCGGGTCCAGCCATCCTTTATCTGCCTGCTTCTCTAAGTGCTTCCATCACCCTGATAGGCCTCATAAAAGCTGGTAAAAGACACAGCTGCCTGGTTTTGACATCACTGACTTCAAAGGCCTCAAATTAGGTGGGGCCGGTCTGGCTGCGGTGGCTGAGTTCAGAGCAGTGTTTGGTGCTCCTGGGGCGACCCTGTTGGCCCGGGGATCAGTGCAGGAGCCCTCAAGCTTATCAATAAATACACAGAAATGGTTATGAGCATGGGCTCTGGAGCCAGGCAACCCCGGCTCACGTCCTAGTCCGACGCTTGGTAAAGGGATCAGTTGATCACAGCTTCCAACTTCTGGCCATCCAGAGACCATCAGGGCTTAGCCTCCAGACCCCTATAGTAGAAGAGAGTCTGTCCCAAGAGAGTGGGAAGCTACTATTTAATAGACATGGGGTTCTGTTAGGGAGACGAGAAGGGTTGGAAATTCTGACTGCATAGCCAGACATATTTTCATGCAAATGTGCTTGACCCCACCACACGGTATATTTAAGATGGTAGAAATGGAGAGTTTACATCAGGGATAATTTATCTCCATGCTGTTTTGGAGTCAGAGTCCATTCCTACCCTAAGCAAAATGTCAACAGTAAGGAAAGAAGGTGCTTGGCCCTTCCCCAGGCTTTGAATGAAGCACAAGCCAAGAACTGGTCACCTCCTGCCAGCCCCAGTCCAGTCCAGTGACATATCAGCCTTTATCTAGATGCTGAGTATACTGGGCACAGGTAGTGGCGCCTGCAAAGGTGTCTGTCACACTCATTGTCCTGTCTCACAGAAGCCCTGGAGTCCAGTTTTGCCTGACTCATGACTACAGGGAGCAGGTCCCAAAGACCCTTCTCCCCTCCCCCACCCTCTAACAGCTTCCCTGGACAAAACTGTAAGTGCAGAAATGTGGACGATGAGACAGGAGGACTAAGTCACCCCTAGCTTTTCCCCTCAATTTCACAGAGTAGAATTAAGACGCCTTTCAGGCTCACTTTTGGGAGATGAAAATATTTGTTTCTAAGGCTCTTGCAATCCCGGATGAAAAGCTCAACTTGGTTGTAGCTTACTGTGATCTAGTTGTTCCGAAGCAGGCCCTCCCCCAGCCCAGCCCCACCCCTCGACTTGCTCAGATTTGAGGCAAGGGGTTGCATAGTCGCCCTAGGGAAAAAAGTGGGACCTCTGTCCCAACAGAAACTGAGTTCACTGAACCAGAATTATCCCCGTTGGCACCAGTGGCCCCACTGAGTCACCATAGCGAGTTCCGTGTCAGCATTTCTATATACGCCAGGGTTTGCTAGGGATCAGCTCACAGCCATAAAAAAGTCTGCTCTAGGCTAAAGCTTGACCTAAAGGAAATCTCAGGCCAGGAGTTGGTACTGAAAAGAAAGCCAGGTGACACCACCCCCAAGCCTCTCAGGACAAGGTTGCCTGCCACCAGGGCCTCTTAAGGAGGGCTCTGCAGTCCTCCTTTAGGTCATCAATTTAGGACATTGACTACAGTTGTAAAAATTCAATATTTGGTTCTTAGCTTGGTGTGTGTGTGTGTGTGTGTGTGTGCATGTGTGTGTGTGTGTGTGTGTGTGTGTGTGTGTGTAAGATAAAAGATATTTGCTGCTTTGAGAATTTAGAAGAGGCCTGAATTGAGCATGTGTGATCCAAAGCCTTCCCCTTCCCCACTGAGCAGCAAAAGAAGCAGAGACACTAAGCTGAGCAGGGACCTGGACCAGGGCTCATGCTGCCGACACATATAGTCTGTTGGGACAGTGGCTCTGCTCCTATCTCACAGACAACACTTTGAGAGCAAGGCCCAGGGACCTAGCCATGTATAACACAGGTAGCCAGTGGGGAAAAGGTACCATCTAGTAAATAAGAATAGGCCCTTCTGTGTGCTGCATAAAAGAATATATAATATGACATAACAATTACATTTATATATTTATGGTATACAAATATAACAATTTTTACAGTTATACAAATAGCAACTATACAGACTATTAGGAGAAAATCAAGCCAACGTGTATATAAGCAGAGAGGGGGTCCCACTCTCTGAATCATAAAAACTAGAAGTCTTTAAAAAAATGTTGCAATATTTTAAATTTTAATTGGTCCTAAATTTTTAAGAAGCCATCTTTATTCACACACAAGACTAAATAAGATATGGGAGAAAAATATATGCCACACGTACATCAAGGGTTTTGTATTCTGCTGGGGGAAAAGATTTATGCAAAGAAAAAAAAATCACAAAGAAAAAAAAAATCAGAAGAAATAGACAAGAGGTATGGAGAGGCGGTTTAAATGAGCAAATGGACATTGTCAGCAATGAAAACATACAGGGGGAAACCAGATTAATAGCACTGAAAGAGATGAGTTCCTCACTCTGTTGAGGATGTGGGGCAAAGAGCTCTCACTGATGGCTAAGGAGTGATAGAAGTGTGGCTGGCAGCATCTATTGAAAGATAAAACCCTGGAGAGGCTTGGGGATGGGTACGGGCTGCCGAGCTGCAGAGTGTGCTCTATGGACCACAGGCTGCCATAGATGCCTGAGCTACTTGAACTGCAGGGTGAGAAGACTTGAGATGCTGGGCTGGATTCAGTACCTCGTGAGGATGGTGCATGCAGTTGGTACTTTGGTCTGGAAAACCACATGGCTCGTCTTGAAGTTCCGTAAGGAAACTTGGCAACTAACTTATGCCCAAGAGTTCAACTCCAGCTTACCAGTCATGCAACAGAATGGAGTCCGCCTACCCAGCAGAGAACATGGTGGCATTTTTTTTTTTTTCTGATGTTGAATGGGTAGCCATGGAAGAAGGAGAGAGCCCAATAAGACTCAGGGCAAGGTCAGGTCCAGACATCCCCTTCCTTGCTTTGAGAAGGCCGCAAGCAGGCACATTTCTTTCTCAAACTTGTCTCAAGACAAGCCTCCTCCAAAGACGACACTGGCTGGTAAGAGAGCCTTCTGGAAGAGCTTGCAGCCCTTAGAGCTCAGACTGCCAAGATCATGACACTGCAGGGACAACAGAGTCTAGTACACGTTCTCCCACATCTGTTACTGTAGCATGCCCACCGCCTCCCACCCTCACCTCCCCCTCTCCTCCCCCTCCACTGGTGCTCTGCCAAGTATGTCTGCTCCTGATCTGATTACAGATTGGAGAGAGCAAAACCTCAATGCTGAATAGACTCGGACTAAGGGACACCCAAAGTGGCCTGATGTGACAAATATAGGGATCCTTAAAGATGTGACAGTGTGAAGCCACGATGAGTCAAGAGGTCAGAAAAAGATGGCGAGTTTCGGCCACTGGACACTACTGACTCTGCCTTTCTCAAAGCAGAGGTTTGGAAAAAGAAGCTTGCTTCTGGACATCAGCACAATAGCCAAGGAGAAGCGAAAAGAGGAACCCCCAGGCCCTGTCAAAAGCCAGCTTTGACATCCCAGGGGGTAAGCCCAGGCAGGCAGTGAGGTGTGATGTTGGTGACTGGGTTAGTGCTGAGAGCAGCCGACAGGGGTCAGCATTAAGAGGGGCTGATGGGTTGGTCTAGATAGCCAAAGGGGCTGCTGCCTATGGCAGCCAGCAATTACAGAAGTTACTCAGCAGACTTTTCCCTGGGGGAACAAAGCTTGATTCACTGGCGCTGGCAGTCCCTGTGGGCAGCGAAAAGCTTTGAACTCTTCTAACTCGTAGGGGCCAGCGAGAAAGAAGAGGAAAGAGAGAAAGTTCGTGTATACACACACATACATACACTGAGTGGATGAGTCTGCAAAAGGCAGACTCCAGTAACTTTATATATACAAATACACATGTACCTACATGCATGCATACATGCACACAGACAGACCTACAGACAGATAGACAGACAGATGGACATACATACATTCATACATAGAATGGATGGAACAAAGCTTCATCAAGCAGGCTCCAAGTATATCACATAAACATATATACACATATACACATATACACATATACATATATACACATATACATATATACACATATACATATATACACATATACATATATACACATATACATATATACACATATACATATATACATATACACATATACTTGGTGGGTGAATGAAATAAGTTCCAACATATACCCACACAAGCGTTACACACACACACACACACATTTGATGGATGGAACAAAGTTCCAACAACTTTATTTTTTCTCCCATAGACTATATATCTCAGCAAAATCTTCCAAGCAGTATAGAATTACAATGTGATTACATTTTAGTTTTCTTCTAGTAAATGATTATGAAAAAGCAGTGTGTTCCCCAATACCTTTACAAGAAATAACATTACATAGTGCAGGTTAAAAAAAAATTATTCCCAAGAACCCACGTGCATTTGTAACTAAGCAACTCGTTATAGATTAACAAAGTGTAAGCCAGCAAGGTGATTTTCTTATTGGCAGGGAGCAATTTGTGGTTACAAAGATAGGGTTAATTATTTTATCATTTATCTTCAAAAGTACTCTCATAAGAATCTTAAAAGAATCACAAATCTAAACTTTTATATAGAAATCAATCCTGTGTATTTTAAATCCTCAGAATGCATATCTATCCACCAGCAGTTCTTATTAAATCTTATCAGGAGGCTGAGGGCAAAAATGGGTACAAGAAATTAATCATCACCAGTCCAGCCTCAGTGAGAGTCAGTCAGTGCTGCCATTGTTCTTGTTCCCCGACTTAATAGGGCCCTGGCTTAACTACTGAGAGTGTCCCTTTCTGAACTTCAGATTGTTCCCTAAGACTTTTAACATCACAGCCAGTAGCAGAAACATCCTAACCTGGCTTCACCAACAATTTACTTTTCCAAATTCATTCTAAGGGTGGTGGTCATAGCTGACAATCTATGTCTCTAAGTTCTTTCCCAAGGTGGTGACTCAATCACTAATCTGCTCCAGCAGCAAGGCCTGAAAGAGATCAAGCGCTATTACTGTGAGTGCCAGAGATACGGCCCAGTGCGGGGCTGGAAGCCCCCTTAGAGTTTTCATGTAATTCTTAGGTTCAGAGGGATGTGAGGGCAGCAAGCAGAGCAGAACTCCGTGACAGCATGAAGTCCTCGGGCCATGCTTGTCCCTGGCAAACCCATCGTGGCTTCACTAACCAGTGGGCAGCATTCCACTTGCTGTTCCTCCTGCCCAGCTCTCGGCAAAGGCCAGAGTCAGAGGCCACCTCAGAGCCGGCCCTGCTTGGCCCACATATATTGAAGTAGGGAAAATGAAGTTGCTTTCATTCAAAATGAATGGACTATGTGCCCAGCAAGGATGCCATCTTGCTTGTATTTCTATTTTCAGCAGCATTGCTATGGTTACCACATCACTGATGGAGAAGGATTTCTTCAGAAAGTCGAGCACTCATTTCATCCAGTGAGGCAATGTTAAAGAGCAATGTCAAGACAGGACCATGTGCTGGAACACAGCATTAAAAAAAAAAAAGACTGGGGAGGATGGCTGGGAGGATGGCTCAGCTGTGGACGGAAAGAGAGCAGAAGAGCCCCTTCTTAGTCAGGTGGCGCTCCGTATGTCTAGAGCTCAAACAAATCTTCATAAGGCTCGAGTTCCAGACTGCATGAGCTCAGTAAAGCCAGCCATGTAGAGAGACACACCATGCCTCTAAGTCCCCTCCCCCAACCCTCATAATGGTCATTCCTGTTGAGGAAGCAGACAGGTGTTCTTGGTGTGGCTCACAAGAACTCCCAAGAGACTCATGTCCCTTCTCCTGCCCGTTTTCAGTACACACCTACAAAGATCCGCTTTCCTCTGCTTAGTTTACACAGAGTCCATGTTCTGGAAGGATGTGTGCACCACAGACACATCAGGATGTGTGTACCACAAACCTCACAGACACACATTAGGATGTGTGCACCACAGACCTCACAGACATACATCAGGATGTGTGCACCACAGACCTCTCAGACACATATCAGGATGTGTGCACCAGATGTGTGCACCATGGACCTGACAGACAGACATCAGGGCCCTTCCAACCCAACCCTTACTGTAGCTGCATACCTAACTGGCACGTAGCCCCTACATAGCAGGTGTGAGTGACCTGCTTCATGGTCTCACAGCTGCCTTCCATCTACCTTGCCCCCCAGAACCCTGGAATCACCACAGCTGCTGCTTCTGCAGCAATCCTCAAAGCCTGAAGAAAAAGCCCGGCTTGCTTTCTTAGCATCAAAACCCCTTGGTTCTATGAAATCGGTGCTTTCTGCTCAAGATTGCTGAAGACCCTACATTTGTCCCACAGACTTTCAGTGAATACCCCTTACAAGCCACAGTCTGGGTGCAGCGGTGTTTGTGGGTGGGCAGGAACAGGCAGAGCCGTGCCCTGGTGGTATTTAATTTTTAGCGTAACAAGCACAAATCAAGTTAATTCATAAATACCTAGTTTAAGCACTGTAAGATCTGGCAGGGCCATGGAGGCCCAGGATAGGGAGGAGAGGGGTTGACAGGGTTGTCTATGAGGTTCCCTCCCTGCCCCTCCCTGTGGGATGGTTATGGCTCTTAAATGCTGGGGCCAGAGTGAAGAGTTTGTCTGTAATGGGGCTATTTCTCACCTGTTCGATTTTATTACAGCCCTACTCTCTCCGCACATGAGACTCCAGCTTCAACAAAAGCATATTTGGGTAATCCGATAAAACTAAATTTAAACTTTGACCTCCAACAATAAAAATGCTACTTTTCCTCTCTGAAGACCTGAAATGCGGACGAAGGGCCTGCTGGCTTCTCTTTCTGGATCTCTAACTGACTTCTAATTCGATTCTAAGAGTCTTAACTCAAAGCCCGCTGGGGACAGGTCGAGTCTGTGATGGGCAGCTAGCCTCGGGGACCCTTTTTCTGGAGAGAAGGCATACACCCGGGTTCCAGCTTCTGTGTGATACTTGCTCGAGGCCAAGTTAAAGCTCAAAACGAAAAACCCAACCACTGCCTTCCACTGTACGCAAATCTGTGCTGATTCCAGTTTTGCAGAAACCGCTTTAATCCCTGCTGTGGGTCAAGGTTAAGTGTGGGCTTACTCCACGTCTCATTCTAATTCCTATAGGTTATCTGACTTGAAAATGGAGGCAGGCCACTGCAGGTCCATGTGGGGGCCGTCTGCAGCCAAGCCTTCCTGTGCACCTCCAGCAGCCGCCTCGCCAGCTACTGCTCATCTGCCGCTTCCTGGATTCCAAGCATGGCCCCCCGTGTTGCCATCTACAGAATTAAAGGCTTGCTTTTTTTTTTTTTTTTTTTTTTTTTAAGAGAGAAATTAAATGTCACAGCCTAGAACCGAATAAGCAGCCGAGCCTTCGGATTCAGGATGCCCTGCATTAATAACTGTTCACCGAGGAAGCATTTCCTGTTTATACACGGAGCTAATGAGTATCCATCATGTCTGTCAAATACACTGAACACCAAATTCAAATGTCAAACCAAATGTAAGAGGTCACACATTTCCTTTGCTAACTAAAAGTGTAATTCATAAATATTATTGCTACCAAGCTCTCCCTCTACATCATTTGTTTAGAAATATGCACATGTAATATAAATTGTGATTGAGTTAAATGGGTATATTATTTCCTGTTTTAAGGGCTAACAGCAGCATGAATTATGCTTTACTGCAAAGAAGGCTCGAATCAGCAGCAGCTCCGCCTGAGCACAGCCCCACGTTTTACACCCCCAGGTTGGGTTGTGCACATCCATTCATAAATACTTTACATTACCCAGCTCCGCTGGTAACTTTCACTCCTTCGGCCGTCTTATAAAATAGCTCTTACCATTGAGAAGGTCAGCTAAATGGACGTAAACGTTGGACCTCGTTACATTTAAAAATGAAAGTGAAAAAAAAAAGAAAAACCCAAAACCACCCCACAAAACAATCTTACAAAAAGCTTAGGTCTTTAACTCCATCTGCAAGCCCAACTCCAGAATCCAAACTTGTCTGAAGTTTCTCATCTATGCATGTGTGGAGAGACGTGCAGTTGGAAGGCGCCTCGTGAGCCCAGGAAGGACACACAGCATTAGGGAGTGACATTGCATCCCACTCTTGTCTACCGTTTGATTCATCTACTGTTCTCATTTAAAAAAAAAAAAAAAAAACCACATATATACATCACTTTTTTATACTGTTTCAGGATGCAATATTTTCCAAGGGACATAAGGAAAGCAAAACAAACAGAAACGGGTTCTGATCTAAATAAAACCTCAGAGTGGTAAATAGGACATGTTGGTAAAAGGACAGACATGTGGATGACCGGAATCCAGGCTGACCGTTACTGGTCATGTTCTGTTGGTTTGAAAAGGGCGTCCAGATCTGCTTCACAGTCAATGAAAATTACCACCAATGACCCCCGCCCCAATATAAACACATGGATAGCCCCTTCCTGCCCAGGCCTAGTCTGATGTTGAAGTTCCAACAGGCAAGCTGGGAGCTTACATTCAAGTCTCAGTACAGCAGAGACAAGCCAGACCCACATCCAGACAAGCCAGAGACCACAGGCCACCATATCCAGAGACCCTTGGGCCAGGCCAGGAGGAGAGAGGATGGGTTAGGGAGTCCAGAGAAAGGCTGACTCATTATCGGGTCTGATCTCTTGCAAACCTTTCAGAGGGAGCCTGTTGGACACTGTAGTGGCAGATGGTTGTGCAATGAAAGCGTCTTTGATGTCACAGATAGGGGAAAGGCTAAGCTGGGCTTCTGACAGAGATAACCAAGACGACTCCCGGCTTTTGAAGTCTGCTGACCATTGTTCTGTAGGCTGCAGCTTCAGAAGACACAGCGAACAGACAACAATGGTGCTTCTTTTACTGGACATCACTATGACAGCTGCTCCAAAGCCCAGGGCAGGGTGGGCTCAAGTCTCCCTTTCCAGTGACTTCCCTTGAAGGCTTACGCTCCAGGAGCTGATGTGAGCTCAAGATCAGGTGCTGCTGCCCAACAGATTTAGAGTGCACAACACCTGCTGAATGGTCTGCATTTGGTTTCCTCCAATAGATGTGTCACAGCATCCCCTTGCCCACTGTACAATAATTTGGGGAATGGAGAGATGGCTTAGCAGTTAAGAGCATGGCTGTTCTTGAGGAAAACTGAGGTTCGGTTCCCAGCACCCACGTGGCAATTCCTAACCACCTCTTGTTCTAGTTGCAGTGGATCTTCTGGCCTCCACAGGCACTGCACGCATGTAGTGTACAGATGTACATAAATGTAGGTTGACACTCATACACATAAACATAATAAAGCTTTTAAAAGAGATAATGCTACACCATTGTGTTATCTCAAACACTACACCATTACATTTGCTACCTATAATTTTAAGATTGGTAACAAAAAAAAAATGGCTTTTACATCACATTTTTATTATGGGGATTGACGTCAGATGAATGCAGTGGTTTTGTCCGTGTGCTTGCTTTTGCAGTGCTGGAGATGGGGCCCGTGGCCTGTATACACTAGGCAAGGGCTTTGACACTGACCCGTGTCTCCGGTCCTCTGTTCGGTTTTGATGAACATACAAAAACACAAGACAGACATCCCACGCTCAGGAAGATCGTCACACTTCCCAGTCTCTCCCCTAGAATCAGCTTCGATTTGATCTCTGCCAGCACATGCTTATGTTTCCTGTTTTATCCTTTCTTATGGGTTCCTTAACTGTGTAGCCCTTAGAACCCAGCCCCATTTAGTCACACACTTGCCATTCACCAGTGCTATTGGACATCCTAAATACTCTACCATCTGCCTGGCGCACTGTTGCATGCGCCAACAAGTTTATGTGTTCACTGACTTGCTTTTTCATTTTGTTGTTGATTTAGGAGGAGTTTTTACTGTTTATTTATTTTACTAGGGATCAAACACAAGGCCTTGGCCAGACTAGACAATTGCTATTGCTGAATTACACCCCCAGCCCCTTGGTTATTGGAGATAAGGTTTTGTTGTATAGTCCAGGCTAGCCTGGAACTTACTATAAAGCCCCAGGTTGGCCTTGAACTCTCAACTGCCCCCGCCTCTGCCTTCCAAGTGCTAGGATGACAGGCACGTAACATAGCACCATGCTTGACCCACTTTTACAGTGTCGTGAATGTTCTTATTCAAGGATTTATTATGTTAACGTGTTTTTATTTCTCTGAGGTTAATGGCTAGGATTAGAGTTTCTGGGTCACAGGATATATGTATTTTTAACTTTGAAGAAAATGCCCAGCCTCGCTAGGTTGTCATACCACTTCGCACTCCAACCAGTAACACGTTGGCATCGGTTCTTCCACACCCTGCTCCACAGCCAGGGTCAAGTGTTCTCACCTCAGCCAAGGCCTTGCCAGTGTCCAGTGGTGACTCACTGGAATTAGACTTCCTGCTTCCCTGATCCAATGATGTCAAACACTTATTCATGTGCTGCTATGCCTGGATACGGTTTATGCTTTTCAGAAGGGTCCATGTGTCAGAAGCCTGGCCTTCAGAGTGTTGGTGAGAGGTGGCAGACCCTGTTAGAGGTAGGGTGAGTGGGACATAGTTAACTCACTGGGAGCCCTGTCCTCAGATGAGTTTGGCCTTACTGGGTGAGCCAGCTGTGCTCTGGGAGTGTGGTTTTTGGCCCAAGTCTTACTTTGTCTCTGCCTTCCTGCCTTTTATAGGCTCTCTCCTAGCACGCATGCACATGTGTGTGTATATGTGTGTGTGTGTGTATATGTGTGTGTGTGTGTGCATGTGTGTATGTGTGTGCATGTGTATATATGTGTGCATGTGTATATATGTGTGTACATGTGTGCATGTGTATGTGTGCGTATGTATGTGTGTGTGCATATATGTGTATGCATGTGTATGTGCATGTGTGTATGTGCATGTATGTGTGTGTATGTGTATATGCATGTATGTGCATGTGTGTGCGCATGTGTGTGTATGTGCATGTATGTGCATGTATGTATTGCATGTGTGTGCATGCATGGTTGCATGTGTATGTATCTGATATAACCAAAGAGAGACACTGAAGCAGTTGGGAATCCATGTTGTGTCTTCCAGCCTTCCAGACTGTGAGCTTCCAAGGCCTCCTTTCCTCAGAAGCACCTAGCTATATAAGTGTGCTTGCTAGCTATACATGCTCACTAGCCATGTGTGCTCACTTGCCACACGTGCTCACTAGCTACACATGCTCACTAGCCGCTCATCTTCTTTAACAGACTTTCTATTCAAGTCATGTCACTCACTTTTAACTGGACGCATGTCATTGATGATTTAATTTTTTAAATCTTTCATGTATTCTAAATGGAAATCTTTTGTCAGCCATTGCTGTTGGTAAACTGTGGCTTACCTATGAATATTCTCCAGAGTTTCAGTTGACACTTTGTCTAATCGTGACAAAGCCCAGTTTGTCACACCATGTCGGTTAGCTGGACCTTTCTGTAACCTCTCTAGGAAGTCTTCTGCTAATAATTTTATTATTTTAGGTCCAGACAATGACTCACACTAAAGTGACTTTATAAATCATTATAAGTAGGAGCATGTAAATATTAAGTTATTTAATAGATATTCAGTTGTATTCATATTATTTATTAAGTTATTCTCTTGAAATCACTGGACATGTGATTTGATTCTTATCAAAATCACATGCCCATGTATTTGTGAGTCTGGATGTAAACTGTTTTATTCCTTTATTTATGTGCCCTGTCACCAGCACCACACTGTCTTGATGGCTACAGCTTTGAGTCCCCGTGGACACCTCGTAGTCCCTGTGGACACGTCTTCTGTGTTTGTTCTATTGTTTTAGAACTGCTTAAGCCACTCTAGTCTGCCTTTAAAAACCAGTACTTACAATCATTGTCAAGGAAAATACCTTGGAATCTCACTTAAGACCGAGTATCTTGGGACAATCGACACATGTGACCTTGTTTGCTTTTCCGTTGCTGTGATGATAAAACGCTGACCGAAACACACCTTGGGGAGGGGAGACAAGGGTTTACGCTTCCAAGTCACAGGTCCTCGGTCACACTGAGGGAGACTAAGGCAGGAACTCAAACATGGCAGGAACTGAAGCAGAGACTGTGGAGGAACACAGTCCTTACTGGCTTACTCTGGGGACTTGCTCAGTCTTTCTTAAACCGTCTAGGACCTGCTACCCAGGGGTAGCACCCTGCCTAGAGGGCTGAGCCCTCCCATGTCAACTATTATTCAAGAAAACATCCCAGCAGACTTGCTCACAGGGTGATCTGATGGAGACAATTCTTCAACTGAGATTCCTTCTCCCTCACAGATATGTCTAGAACTGATTTAAAAAAAAAAAAAACAACCCACCCAGGACAGCAGCTTAACTAATCAAAGCCTCTGACTCTGGAACCCCATGTAACTCAAGCAATTTCTGTTTCTAGTCATATATCTTCTATTAAATTTGGTCCCTAAGCACTTTAATTTTTAGATTTTAATACATATTTTAAACTTCACATTGTTTAAATGTTCATTGCAAATCATAACTGATACGTCACCTTTTCATTTTTATTGATTTTTAAATTCTTTCCTATTTTCCTCTGTGATTTCTTCTTTGACCCGTGATGTTGACTTCAGTGTGTGCTATTTCATTTCTAAGCCTTAGAACAATTTCCTAGGTATTTTATTGCTATCGTGTTCAGGAAAACATATTCGTGGCTTGAGTCCTTAGAAATGCTGAGATTTATTTATGGGCTGTTCCACATTTTGTCTTCAGGAACACCCCATGATCAGTTGGAGAAACGTGTGCAGTTTATCGATCGGGTGGTATGGCTTCTAATTGTCAACTAGCTCAAGCTATTGGCAGTGTTGCTCAAACATTACCAAGTCAGAGGCAGTTTTGTTATTGTCGCAACAAACACCTGAGAGGATAGTTTAAGAGAGAGGAGAGAGAGAGAGAGAGAGAGAGAGAGAGAGAGAGAGAGAGAGAGATTTTGGCTCATGGTTTCAAAGATCTCAGTCCAAGACTAACTTGGACCCATTGCTTTGAGTCTGAAGCCAGGAAGAAGGGCATGGGCATGACAGTATGTGCCAAGGTGGCCAGGAAGGAGAGGAGGTGGGGGGAGAGGGCAGACAGGAGAGGGAGGAGAGAAGGGGAGTGAGAAAGGCAAAGAACTAGAGAAACCCTCCAAATGCACAGTGCTCACTGTCTCTTTCCTACAACTAGGTACCAGTTACCAGGATTCCAGCACCTTACAACTGTCATTCTGAGACTGGATTCACAGTGGATTAAACCATTGGTTAGGTTAGAGGTCCCGTGACCTGTGTTCTCCAGAGGGCCTCAGAGGCACCCAGAAACTTCCTTACTAAGCCCCAGGTGTTTCTCTCCATCACACTTCCACATGCTAAGTTTTCCGCCTGTCAGTCACCGAAAGAGAAGTATTAAGTTCTTCAGCTGTGAGTAGGGAAGATATACATGCATGCATGGCACTGCCAATCTTTGCTTCATGTATTTGGTTCTTAGGGATAAATAGATCTTTTCCATGGATTAAACCTTAAAAGTGCCCCTTTGTCTTTTTATCATCTGGAAGTCTGTTTTTCATAGTCTATACTAGGGCTCTATCTATTTATTCTCTTGTGCACAGTATTTGATATACGTTTTAAAAAATCTTTTACTTTCAACTCTGTTTTTCATGTTTGACATATTGTTTCTTAGAAGGCACATACAGTTGGGTCTTGCATCTTTAATCTTTGTTTTTAATTGGAATGGTTAGTCTATTTACTATTGATGAATTTACTCATCATATATATATACATATATATGTGTGTGTGTGTGTGTGTGTGTGTATATATATATATGACTTCATATATATGATCTCCATATATATCATATATATAATCTCCATATATATCATATATATGATCTCATATACTTCCATTCATAGATCCAAATTTGAGGTCTATTTTATATGTCCTTTTACTGTTTAAGAATTTTATACATGCATATAATATGTTTTGATCAAATCTAGCCTGACTCCCACCCTACTCCTCCCTGTTCTTTTTACTCTTTGATTTCTTCTCTATATAACCTGCATCCTGGAGACTTTTGTTCCATCATGTATATTAACATTGTAGTTTTACAACTCTGACTTGTACTTCTAGAAATTTCTCTAGAGACTGTATTCTTTATCTTTATTCATCACAACTTACCTTCAAAAACATTCCATTACCACACTAGCCATTTAGAAACTGTGAAAGTTTGTAAGTGAAGATTGTCATATATGTGTCCTATTTATTTATGTATGTTCTTAAAAACTGGAAATTGACATGTTTCTTTGTTATTAACTCATCTTTAATCATCTAATTACTTTTTTTTCACATCTGCCACCAAACAGAAACAACTTTAAGGAAGGCTAGCTCATGGTTTGAAGAAAAATGGAGTCCCTCATGGCTGGAAAGTCTGGGCTGCAGCAGCTTGCTGGAGGCAGAAGCACATGGCAGCTGCTTCCTCACAGCTCAGCAGACCAGAAACAGAGAAGACAGAAAGTGTACCAGGATATAAATCCAACTAGAACCCACAGCTCTTGAAACCAGCACCAGCAGCTGGGGACCAAGTATTCAAACACATGAGCCTGCGGGGTGCTGGATATCCAAACTGGACAGATGCTCCCCATTTGGGCAACTACTTCCTAGCAGAGCAGGTTTCCCTCTGACATCATCTCCTGTCTGCTTCTAAAAGTACCTTGCACTGACCACTAGAGACATTACTGTAGCTTTTGCTCCTTAAGATGTCTTCTACATTCATTTCCTGGTATCTTTACTGGATCTCAGGGATCAGCTTCCCAAGGCTTTCCCTGTTTGTCCTTCCTGGCATGCTAACACTGGTGTGTTCTTGTCTACTAACTTCTGCTATATCTGATAAAAAGTTACTTTCATCCTTGGAATTGTTTGTTCACCTCTGACTTCTCTTTCAGGTTGATATAATTTTTTTTTTAAATTTAAACAAAAATAGGACTTATTCTCCTTCAATCTTTGTTTTTATCAATTTGGCCATGATCCTATTAGGGATTCTCTTTGCTTCTTGAGCCAAGTGGTTTTGGATTTTCCTTAGTTTTAACTACCTTTCCTATCCTCCACCCCTTCCCCTCCCCGACCCTGATCTCACCACCTAGCTCTTCTGCCATTTTTTCTCATCTCCCTCCAGAACTCTGATAACACCTGTGATAGACCTCCCAGAACTCAGATAGTGTTTTGGGGTTTTGTTTGTATCCTATTTTGCTTTCTGTTGCTATGATAAACATCATAACCTAAGTTGAAAAGATTTACTTTATCTTATAACTCCTTGGTCATAATCCATTGCTGGAGGAGTTAGGAACAGGAACTTCAGGCAGGAACCTGGTGGCAAGAACATGAAGGAATATTGCTTACTGGCCTAGGGAATGTTACCACCCATAGTAGGCTGGACCTTATTATCAATTTAGCAATTAAGAAAATGCTCTACAGGTGTGTCCATAGGTCATTCTGATGAATCCAAATCCTCAATTGAGGTCTCCTCTTCCCAGAAGTGTCAGACTGACAACCCATATTCACCATCACAGTTTGGTTTTACTTTTTATTCCAGCTCGGATCATTTCTATTGATCCTTTCAACTACTGAGTCCCAGTCTCCCAAGTCCATCAGCAAAAATGCTCATGCTTGTTATTCTGTCTTGTAACCCTGGTATTCTTACTTCATATTTTTGTCTAGTTTCACAACTCTGCTGTTCATATATGTTTCCTGTCTTTTCATTAGATCTTTTGGCTTATATATAAGTATATATGAATTAATATACATATACACATATACACATATACATATTACATGTCCAGTGTCTGATAATTCCAGTATTTTGGACAACTTTCGTGTGATTATTTCACATCTTATTAACCATATCATTGTTTGTGGTGTGTGTGTGCTTGGCAAGTTTATACCGAATGTCACATACTATGTTTATAAAAATGTAGTAGAGAACTCTCTCGGTCTGTTTGTGCACGAAGATGACTTAGCATTTAGTTTGCACTGAGCTGGATAAGTTAGAGCTAGTCACCCCCCCTCCTGTCCTCCAGCAACACCTATTCTCCAACACACTATTCTCCAGCAACACACACTATTCTCCAAGCATGGCTCAAGGTGGTTTTTCTTGTTCTCCTGCTCTAGCTGCAAGTGGGACCTCAATACCTGTGCCCTTGCCACTAGCAGACAACCTCACCTCATAATCTCAAAGGTCAGGAAGGATGGGTGGTTCTGTTGGTTTTCTTGCTCAGCCATGCCCAGAATGCTCCTTCAGCATAGGCATCCTTTATCCCCTGGTGTGTCCTAACTCTTTCTTTAGGCACAGAGAGGCCCATGGTCTAGACTGAGACAAGGGAACACAGCCTCCCTGTGCCTGCAGCTCCCATGGATTCTAAATTGTGCTTTGGCTCTCGTAAATCCACCACACTTCCAGATGTCAGCTATTCACTTCCTCTTCCTCCTCTTTCACTTTTTCCTCCATTTCCTCCTCCTCCACTTCCTCATTCTCCTCCACCACTTCCTCATTCTCCTCCTCCACTTCCTCATTCTCCTCCTCCACTTCCTCATTCTCCTCCTCCACTTCCTCATTCTCCTCCTCTACTTCCTCATTCTCCTCCTCCACTTCCTCATTCTCCTCCTCTTCTTCATCCTCTTTCACTTCCTTTTCCTCCACTTCTCCCTCTTCCACTTCCTCTTCTTCCTCCTCCACTTCCTCTTCCTCCTTAACTTCCCCCTCCTCTATTTCCTTTTCTACTTCCTGTCTCTTCTCTTCCTCCCCTTCCTCCTCCCTCCTATTCCTCTCATTGTTCTACTGAAGATAAAATAACTGAGTCTCATTGGAGGGCTGGCTTTTCAGTTTTAATTCATTTTGTTACCTCATATCTTCAAAGCTGCTCTGTAGTAGACTAGATGTGATTTTGTAAACTGTCTGATTTTTGTTGTTGTTGTTTTTAGTTATTAGAGCAAGAAAAGCACCATCAACATCAGAATCATAACTAAGAAGTAACAAGCACCAGGACACAGGCAGGCAGAGCACGTAGTGTTTTATACTCATGTGATTTCATCTCTCCCAGCTCAGTGAACTACATACTGGCTATGAGTGAACTACATACTGGCTATGAGGTGAAGAAATTTATGCTGGGAGAAATTAAATGACTTGCCCAAACCACAGCCATACTACCTGTGGGCAATGTGAGACGTAAGCCTCAGCAGGCTGGATGCTGGGAACCACATTCAACCTATATGCTTTAAGGAGGTGGGTGGGGTGGGGGCATTAAATATTTCCTTAAACTGAGTTGAAAGACAGACTGTCCAGAAGAGTCCACAAGCTGCAGTGCACTATGGCCATCAGCTAACAGACCTGGAGAACAAGCCTGTGGTCTTGAGAAAAAGTGTCACCCAACTACACTTGGAATTTAGCAGCAGTATTTCCCAGATGCGTAGTCTAGAATGGAGCTTAGCCTTCTTAAAACAATTTCTAACTGTTCAAAGCGGGATTCCCTTCCACCATTTGTAAACAGACAAACACCGGGTTGGGAGACAAGAGATCAAATGTACCTTAATCTCCTCTATCAGCAGGCAGCTACTTCGAGTCTGAGAATATGCCTGTGCTGCTTCCTGGTTGGCCTGGCCATCCCTTCCTTGGGTACCTGGGATCCTGGAAGAGCAGAAATGTGGTTTTACTTACAGAAGTCTCTCTCTCAGGCAGATGTGTGGGAAGATAACCAACAGCCCAATCAGCTCCTGCTCTGATGGCCGCCACAGGCTATTTCGGAATTCATCCCTGGGATAGCTGCGGTTACTTTCTTTAAAGAGGGATCAAAACATTGAAATTCATCCAAGAGTTCTGCTGTGTAACCTGAGAGCAGATGATGTTCATTAATAGGAAATGCACAAAGCACTTGCCCTCATATTCTTAAGATTCCCTCAACATTCCTCAGGGAGAAGTGGGCCCCTTGGCTATAGACCCCTCCTTTAATAGAAAGGCTTGTATCACAGGCTAGCCCTTCCAGGATTACAAGCTTAGGTCGTATGAATAGACATTCATCTCTAGGAGCAAGAGAAAGGAGGCTTTTCTTGCTTGTGTTTGGATAACTTCTGCAAAGGAACATTGCATTCTGGGCTCTTGGTGGGCTTGAAATACTTAGAGTAAGCCCATTGGTGAGTGTTGAGAGGAAGGACTTGGGGGTCTAGGACATGTACTATGGTGTAGGGTCTGGGTTTATGTCACCTGCTGGTATCCTTATTTTTGCTGCTGTTAACTGTCATTCTTACCTTCCTTGGCTTCACTCTGAGTCTCCCAAGGTCAGGATGCTAGAGGATACCACTTAGCAACCAATATACCCAGAAAATATTGGTTGAATGAATCAATCAACAAATAATCAAAAAGGTAACCTGAAGAGGACCCCTAGATGCTAGCTAGTGTCTGTTCACCCTATCTCCATGGGGTAAAGGGATGGTCCTACCACTTCACTGAAGTAAGCAATAATTACAGTGTGCCTCCTACTGGGACACCAGCAACTGGAGGACCAAATACTTTGTGGGTCAGTTAGCAAGGCAGAATCCCATACCGATCGCCGAATAATAAGGCAGAAACAGTGGGTTGTGATGCTTTGAGACCTGAATAAAATGCTCAGCAGTCTCCACCTCTACCTCTACTTCCTTTAGTGGTCACATGCCTGTTCTTGCTTCCTTTTTCTTGCTGTGATGAAGCACTCTGACTGAAAGCAACTTGGGGGGAGTAAAGAGTTTATTTGGTTCATTTCAAGCTACAGTTCATCACTGAGGGGAACGGGGGGGGAGGAATGGGGGGGGAATCAAGGAAGAACCACCCACGGAGGAATACTGCCTGCTGGCCAGCTCCCTAACTTTCTCATAGGCTCACCCTCAGCCCACTCTACTTCTCAGGACTACCTACCCAGGGAATGGTGCCACCCACAGTAGACTGAGTCTTCTGATGTTGACATCAAGACAATCCCCATAGACATGCCCACAAGGCAGTCTGATTTAGGCAATCTTCCCATTAAGACACCCTCCTATGGTTCTGTGTCCGGTTGACAGTTAACTGGGATAATGGCTAAGAGAAAGCAAACTCACAGTGTGGCTGAAATAATCAAATGAGATGCTGTCAATAAAGAAGTCACATTAAAATATACCTAGGGCTCTAATGGTAAGGGGGGTGGGGATGGGACAAATGGCATTCTAAGTGCTGAAAATGCTCTCGCCTAAAACACAAGGTGTGTGGGCTAGACCAAAGGGGGCTGAAGATCCTCACAGTAAGCAGCCCACCTGGATATTGGCTGACACCATGACCTCAGCCAAGAGACTAGTCCTGGAAACGAGGCAGGTGGGGACTGGGGAACCCTATGTAGAGTGCATACATTGAGACAAGAGGGAAGGCCACTGTTGTGTCATTCCTAATACAACATTGTTGACACATCTAGCCCCTCATAATTGCACTCCCTCTTACTGGCTGCTAGGAGGCTCAGAGTCTAACTTAGAACCTTATTCCACCGGGAACATGGACCTGCACCATACCGCAGGCAGGGTGCATGGTGCCTTGGTGCTGTCCTCCACCGTGCCCACAGACCCGCAGACACATGCTGATTACTTCCCTGGCAGCCAGCCCTCAGCTCAGCTTCCTTTCCTCATCCCAGTGTTCTCTTATTCAGCGTCTGTCCTACTCCAGTGTGTATATTTCTCGGACTACTTCTGATCCTCTTTTGTGCAAAATGGGGCACAAGTGAGAAGAGAGAGGAGAGCCCAGCCTGTGAAGGAGCCATGGAAGCAGCTTTTCCACAGCCTCGGTAGTGTAAGGCTCTGCTGACCTTTCCTGCCCCATCCACCTCCGGGAAGATACTGGAGTGAAGGTCTAGTTTGTCCTTAAGAAGCCTTGCTACCAGGCTGTTCCCCGGATTGTATTACCTCCAGGGCCCATGGAAAGGTTGCCTAGCAACACCTCCCAGCTTCATGCTTCTAAATCCCTCATTTGTGTCTTATGCAAGCAGCACACTCTTCCCTGACCCTGGGCAGCAGCCTACCCTCCCACACCACTCTCTCCAGAGCAGGACTGAGGCCCTTGTCTGGGCAGGTAGAAACCTGGGGCTGGACCCTGCTCTCTTCCTGACCAAGACTCTGAAGCTTCTGGAGTCACCGTGAATGTGCTGGGGGAGACAGCAGAGAGAGAGAAAAGAAGGTAGCTGAAGCTTGAAACCCAAACAGCCATTCCAGCACCTGCTACCTTACTCAGGCAGTGTGTCACTCCAAAGGGTCAAAAAACAAGCAAGCATGTAAATAAATGGAGGCTTACTTAAGATGGCGTCTCAACGATAGGAAAAATAAACACGGTATTCTAAAACAAGACAGTGTTACCCATCCATGGAAGCAGAGACAAGAAGCTGTGTAGGGGAGAGCTTTGCAATATGCAGATTTCACCTTCAAATCTCAAGGGGTTGTGGGGGCCTGGGGGGAAGGACCCCAATTATATAGAGCAGGCCCAGTTCTTGCAAATGCCTTTTCATGTAAGAAGTTTGCCAGGCTACTATCTTGCTGCCAGGACTCCAGAATCACCCTGTCCTACCAGGTATCCTCTGGATTAACTCGGGTAACACTGGAGGAGGCCCAGGCCTCAAAAGGGAAGCGTCTTTCCTCTTGTCACCTGGAGGAGACGCTGTTCTCTCTCATGCTGGGCCTAAAGCTAGCCAACGCCATCTGGCCTCTGTCTCCCAGCCAAAAGCTAAAACTCTAAACATTACGCACATAAAAAGCTAAAGAGTCATTTTAGCTCTTTATGACGAAATCTATTTTCAATAATAAAATGAAGACCAGACAAGGAGAGAAGGTCAAATCAAGAAAACTCTGGAGCTCTGCTGTCCAACATGGCCCCCACTAGCCACTTAGATCTGATTACATTGAAATTTAATTAAACTCAAATAGAGTTTAAAAACCAAACCCTCTAAGTTCACCAGCTGCAGAGTGACTATTTCAAAACCTGAAGCGCCCTGCCAGACTAGTGGTTATCACATCAGAAATGTATAAGTTTCTGCTGGCTGGATAATACTATTCTGGAACATTCTGTGAATGGGCTGGGGTCACAGTGTCCTGATGATAGGCCTTGTTGGATGTCCATGAGTCCCTGACCATTGTTCTAACCTGGGCCGAGTCTCGTTTGAGAAAAACTCTATAGCTGGGCCTAAGCTATTCTGGAACTTGTTCCATCATTAATTCTTTCGTTCTGAGGTGAGAAATAACCTATGACTTCTCTCTCTGAAGAGAAAATATTCCTGGGCTGCTTTGTGGTACAGTGAGCAGAATGCACCCTCCCTCCCACCCTCGGAAAAGTATGCTTCCCACAGAGCTTGTGAATGTGAACGTATTTAGAAAAAGTCTTTACAGAAGTAGTTCACTGACTGCTCATGAGACCTAGGCCATGCTGCTGTACACAGGTGTTGTAGGTCTTCAGATCCAGATTATGCTGATGTGTATAGTTGTCCTACGTCTTAAGACCTAGACTACGCTGATGCATATAGTTGTACTAGGTCTATTGTACACAGTTGTTCTGAAGTCCATTGACAAGTGCCTTCAGAAGAGGGAAAGGTATAGACCAAGCACGAGCAAGAGGCCCCAGCACCTGGAGCTAGGCAGCTCGGAGCCAAGGAATGATGGCCAGCAGCCACAGTGCGCCTTGGAGATTGTTGCTCGGAGCTTCCATAAAGCAAAGCACTGCCAACACCTCAACTTTTGACTTTTGGCGTCCGGACAAGGGGATAAGAGATCTTTGTTTTTGTGGCAATTCCTTGTGATGAATCCTAGGAAACCCCTATAAGAAGTTAATGATAAATGAGGAGTAAATGAGTTTTCTTGTCCCATACAGACGTGTGCAGCATCTTGCCTGGCCCTGGCTCTAGGATCCACAGCAGGGCACAGAAGCGAACAGTAGATGAGTCTTGGCGCCTGCCATAACCATCGTACCTGATCTGCATGTGCCAAGAGGCAGTGCCTGTGAGGAGTGACAGAAGAGATAGCTTGGGCACCATGGGGCTCTGTGCCCCACTGCTCTGCTATAGAGGAGACTGCAACCTCTACAGATTAGACTCTAAAGCTTAGAGTACCTTACCTCAGCTTCCTCAGCTTCCCAAGGCCCTTGGCTCCCTCTCTGTATACCATCCTCATTAGCATGCGTATGCCACCTCTCCTCCTTCTCCTGCTGCCCTCTTTCCAATTCTTACTCCAAGATTCACCTCAAAACCCACCTCCTTCAGGAATCTCCTCAGACCATCCATTCAGTGGGATAGCCTCATGACAGGGCAGTGATCTTGAGTTCTAGGTGTTTCCTTGTGAGACACCCCCCACCCAGAGCCTGCCCCCCCCCTCCGTCCTAGACCTCAGAATCCCCACCTGCAGTGTGACAAAGGAGGACTGTGGTCCAGCTCTTGCAAAGCAAGTTCCCTGTCCTGCACTATTCATCCCTTCCCCGTGACATACTAAGTAATGTCATTAGTAATGGCGACAATAATAAATACTGACAATTACAGAGCTGCTCACGATGTTTAGTGCTTTACAGGCAAGATCACACCAAACTGCTGCTCAGGAATGGACAAGAGCGGATGCCTTCTAGCCAAGCACCAGACTCCCTGAAGCCCCTGACCACACTCAGCTCTGATATTAGCATATCTCCACAGCACAGCAAATGTAGAGAGGACAGATGTCAAAGAGCTGGGAAGTGGAGACCATGTTTAGGTCTTTAGATTTGAATGGGACCCTCCTAGACCCAGAACTTTTGAAAGGAATCAGAGTTCTAAATCTAAGGGCCACCAGCCATAAGAGGCCCAGATACAGATACCAATCCCCCAAGCCGGGGGACCTGATCTTCTCTATTCTCTTGCCTGAGCACTCTGTCATATGGGGAAGTCATGAGCCATAGGATAAACAGCACTAGCCTCAATGTGAATACTGGCTAGGTGTCAGGGAGCCACTGGGTCCCTCGTGAGTCTTCTGGAGTGACCACTCCCTTCCACCTTGGCTGACTATCTATGTGACTCCATTTCATTGTCGCTTGCTATGGTAAGCAACCTGATCCAGGAAGCCTGAAGAAGGTGTGTTAGATGTACAGACCCAGCTGGAGAGAACAGGGTGGTTGTGCCTGGCCCTGCCCTTCACACCCTGCAGAGAAGAGCACTCACTCACACCATCCTGCCCCCATTCCGGCACTGAGGCTCGGGGCTTGAAGTCAGCTCTGGAATCTTCAGTCACTGTGGTCACAGGGAATCTCTGGAGCTTATTGGCTTCTTCCTAGCCAAGATGGCAGAACCACTGGAGTACCCAGAGTAGCAGAAGGAGGAAGCCTCACAATTGACTCAAATCAAAATAATGCCAGGAGACTCAATGTTCTGCATAATCGTTGAACTTGGTGTTTTCTGAGCATGTGGTACTGGCAGCCATGGGCAAGCGGCTTGCCAGCTGGTGATCCATCCGTCACTCCCAAGAATACACATGACTTTATTAAACTGGCGTGAGTCACTCCCTTGCCTCCTTTCTTAGCATCCTCATGAATCAAATCATGAAGATGGATGGCTCAATCATTTCTTCAGGGCCTGTAGGAGTTGGAGAACTAAGAAGGATTTCTATCAACTGACAGGATGCCTGGGCAAGGCCAGCGGCTATTGGATATTAGAGACTCAGCGTGGACTGGCACATAGCACACTCAGTGATAATGGGCACCACCGGGCATCTGCACACAAACCATGGGTGTCACAGTAGGGAGACACAGAAAGTCATATAGACCTCAGCACCTGGGCCTCTGGCCACACACTGGTTACAGTCTTCTAGAAGTCTGTCAAGTGATTGTTACCTCTGTATGTCTTCCCTCGCTGGGAAATTTGGAACAATTAATTTACCTGGGGTTTCTTCAACTGATGCCTACTCCAGGAGCTACTACTGTGTTAAGTGAAAAGCTAGTGATGACAACCCCCAGAGAGCCCAGCGCTGTGTGTCCTGCTCTAATAGTGATCGCCGATGCCCTGCTGAGCCTGGGAGCCTTCCTTAAGTCCTCTCCCAGACACTGGCAAAGTGGACATCCCTGTGCTACGGCAGGTACTTGATCCCAGGCCTCCATCCTGGGCCTCTTGCCCACCTAGACTTCCAGTATTGGCTCAGTATTGGTCTTCTCCATGGACGTTCCTAGCAGTACCCAGCTCTAGAGCTGCTCTCCTCAGGTTCTTTGACCTATATGTCCTGAACACACTTCCAACCTCTGGCCTTTCTCTTTCTCCAAAGAGCTCAGGATTACAAGAAATAGCTTCTTCCCTATGGCCTGGATTGCCCCAACCACTCATCCCACATTCCCTGAGGATAAAGAATGTCCCAGGCTAGACCCTCCTAATTCTCTAACAAAATTCTCTCTCAGGAGTCTTCTGTCACACCTCCAGAGATGTCACCTGAAGAATCAGGGCTGAGCAGCAAGTGCTCCCAGGAGTCAGGGAAAAGTCATATGCACCAGAACCTATAGGCATTCTGCTCAAATTGAGCAACAGGGCAGCTGTGTGCCCAGTCCATGCATCAGGTCTGTGTTGTTGAACATTTATGGAAAGCCTGGGCATGCCAGTTCATCTCCTTGTCTACACGACAATTCTACTGGGCAAACCCCCACCTCCACCTCAGGGCAGACAGAGGTCAACGTGTTGTAGAGGGAGGGACTGAGAGGGAGGGGCTGAGGGAGAGACTAGGGGATCCCTGCTGAGGTTTGGGAGGAGCTGGGTGTGAGGGACAGAGGCTGCTCCCTAAGCAGTGACATCCCCAGAGTTCAACCTTCCCATTCCAAGGTCCCTTGGTTCCCCTTTCCAGTTTCATTTCTGAGGCTGGAAACCAATTAATGAATATAAGCCCAATCGGGGGAGGGCAGCAGCGGGCCCCACATGCCAGCAGGTGACAGTAGAGCTGCCTAACTGGACCGATGTCCTTTTCTTGAGCCCCGATGGAACACTTCTACCTGGAGGAAATAGCTAAGCCACAGGGACAAAGAACTTGTTTTCCCTGCTTCTGTTAAATGTGATTTAAATTTAAAATGGGACAAGAGAGCAAATACCAAGAGCAGACAAAAGAGAGGAAGACTTTTAAAGGAGAGAGAGGAGGCAAAGGGAGAGAAAATTGGATGGTAAGGAAGATAGGGTCTAGAAGAAAACCTTAGGGGCTGTAAGAATGCTCACTTCCTGAGGGCTATCTCCAGCTCATATTCTCCACAGGAGGGATGTGAGCTTATTGACTGGCAGGGTCTGAAGCACGTGGGGCTTCACTATCACCTAAGTCAGAGTCCAGGACAGGGGCAGATCCCTCTAGCACAAGCTACTATCCAGAGTGAGGAAAGTCCACCCAGAAACAGCCAGCCAGCCTCTCAACCACCTCAGAGTCTCAGACCCCTGCTGGCACTTTAAGCTGAATCTTTGGTCCCCTTGGCAACTCCTGCTTCTATGGACTTATCTGCTGATGACAGGTGTCCTCCCTGCCCCTCAGATGCTGACCCTCTGAGAACAGACCTGAGACCTAGCCCTTCTCAGGCCTACTCCGACTCTGACCTTGACCTCCTCTGGCAACAGAGAACTCCTTTCAGGCAACGAATCTCATGTTCTCATCTCATGGACAGTAAGTAAAGCTCCTGCCACTCTGCCCACTCCATACCCCTCCCCCAAGCTTCACACAGTATGACTCCATCCCAGACACAGACGTGCAACTACAAAGAGGCAGGATGGTCAATGGTTTTCCACAACCCAGTCAGTGATGTCTGCCTAGGCTCTCCCTTGAACGAAAGGACAAGAGGGGCCCAGGAAGTAAGAAATGGGTCATGGTGGGGGCTGATTACACATACTAATAACAAATTCGTGCTGGGCCAGGAGTCACCCAGATGGAAGAGGGGATTTATGGCCCAAACCTGATTTCTCAGAATCCAGTGAACTCGGACAGAGAAGCAAAACCTGACAGAACACTCCCCAGGTCTCACAGGGAGCCCGTGTGTGTCTGAGGGCTTCGGCCTCGCCTGCTTGCTGTACTTTATTGCCGGCACAGAGATGGGAAATTTATTGCTTTACAAATCATACCATCCGCAGCATAAATGAACTGTCTGGCCGCGGCACGCTCGAACCCAGATGATTTGCAAAATGTCTAATGGTAAGCGGGGTTATGCTATCTGCTTACGGCCTCTGAGACAAAAGCAAGCCGTGACGTGGAGCATCTGCGCAGTGTAACTCGAGGTCGGCAAATTGGCTGTGACTCATAAATGTTGGCTCAGCAGCATTTCATAACTCAATGTGCTCCGTCAGGGACTCAGAGGAGCAAGAGAGCCGGCCCTGACAAGGTTGCAGATGACAAACAGGGAACCGCCAGCAGGTTTGGAGGCCCGAGGTCATGGCCACGCTGAGTTCCAGAGCCTGGTTAGTCCTGGGATCTGCTAGCTGTCAGGAGGCTGGGCATACCCCAAGGACTGCCAGGAATAGCCTTTCTGCTCCGAATTCCCCAAACCTAGAGTGGGGGAGAAGGTGTTGAAATTCGTGACAGGAGTTAGTCAGGGGTCACAGCCCATGGGGTGGCAACCCTTTGCTGACTGGCCCAGCTGGTGACAGGCTCAGCTCAGTGCCTGGGACTTTGGGTATCACCAGAAAGGAAGCGAAAGCATACATAGTTTACAAAGGAAAATTAGCAAGTCACACCGCTTTAGGCTCACACGGTGGGGTACAGGACCCAAACCAGGCTGTTGGAGTCTTGCTCTCCTGCATCTATGATACACTGGCAGTTTACAGTTGCCATCTTCACAAAGCCCTCAGAGCAACCTGGGAGATGTGGAGCTCTCTCCTTTTTTAAAGTGAGCATCACTTTAAAAGAATCAAAGCGGCTCAGTCAGGTTCACACAGCAGGACATAGCTGAATCGAGCTGGAATACAAGCTCAGATTTTATTGTGAGCCCCCCAACTTTTTCCTTCTGTATTTCTCACCTCCCTTAATCCAGGTGTTATTTTGGGGCCGATCACCGCCTCTCACTGTCAACAATGCACAAGAGAAAAGAGGTTCGCAAGAGGCATGAGGTACACAAGAGGTGTGGGGGGGAGCCTCTCCAGGGACCCAGGAGAGTCTGTATGGAAGGCATATAGGCCAGCCTATTCCTTAAGTCAGGCTTAGAAGGACACGCTAGGACTCAAGGCAAGTTCTGCCACGGCCCAGCTATGTAGCAGACACCCTGTTTCAAATGCAAGGTGCCCACACTGGTTCTAGGACTCAGACGACCTTCCCAGGGCCATAGAGGGAACCAGTAGAACTGGTCCATTTACAGACAAGCCACTGGGACCAACCTTGATCCAAAATTCAGGCTTAGAGAATAGCACTGGGAAAAGCTAACCTTGTGTCGGTTCTTAACCCGGTGAAGTCTTTAGCCGAAAGTGAAAGCAAAATTTCTGGACATTGATGTTTAACATGGGGACTGGCTTGAAAACATTGCCATCTGTAAAACTACCAGAACTGTTCTGCTGATGTTCACAATAGGGAATATTGACCATGCTACTGGTATTAGAAATAAGAGGCTATTTATTGAATACTCACACATACAAATAAGTACATAATACATACATACATATATATATACATACATACATATATATATATACACATACATACATACATATATATATACACATACATACATACATACACACATACATGCATGCATACCAGTCTCCCTTATTTTGTAAGAAATATGCTTGGCCTTAGATAGCCTTCCCTTCTCCCTCCTTCCTCCTCTCTTCCTCCTCCCTCCCTCCTTCCTCCTTTCCTCCTCCTTTCTTTCTCCCTCCATCCTTCCTCCATCCTCCCTCCTTCTCTCCCTTCATGCATTCATTCACCCACCTGCCTGCTCCACAGAGCTTAATGTTCCCATCCCAGGTTTGATCCAGAGAAAGAGTCCATGAGACTTTTCAAGCCCATGTGTCAAATGCCAGATGCAGATTAGGCCCCATGATCTCTGGAGAAGCTTAAATTCAGCTAATGGACTTTTTATAGCATGTAAATGTCGCCTCAGTAAGGAAGCCTATTAGACACATAAATAGCACACACATGCCTACAGACTTCAGGAGGAAGACGGCACTCACGGTCAGCACCAGATCTACCACCAGGAGATGGCATTCCAACCAGGAGCAACCAGCGTCCCTATCAGAGCCTTTCAGCACATAACTGATACCATGTATGACAGCTGCTGAGGATGCAGTCATGGATAGCCTGGTCTCTTAAGAGGAACTTTCAAAGCCCTAGAAGCTTGGCCTAAGCCAGACAGGAACCCACAAACAGAATACTACAGACGTGCACCCAAGCTGGCTGGATGCATGATCCTTACATTCTTACTTCTCAAAGAGCCAAGACACTGGGGGGATTTGTTATCTCAAAGGCAGACATGGTGGGAAGCTATATGGGGCTCCCTGATGTAGTGGGGACTCTTGTGGAATGATGGGAAGAGGAAGACAAATGCATTTCTTTCTTCTTCTTCTTTTTTTTTTTTTTTTTTTTTTTCGAGACAGGGTTTCTCTGTATAGCCCTGGCTGTCCTGGAACTCACTCTGTAGACCAGGATGGCTTCGAACTCAGAAATCCACCTGCCTCTGCCTCCTAAGTGCTGGGACTAAAGGCGTGTGCCACCACTGCCTGGCTGACAAATGCATTTCTAAGTCAGGGTCCAGCACAACAGAAAAGACTAGAAGGAACTCAACACGTGCATGAAACGCAGCCTCCCTTCTTAAATCTCACCCTCCGTTTCCCAGATAACAACCTTACTGCACACTATAACATTACAGCAGCAGTCACCAGGAATGTGGGGAGGAAGGACAGACTCTGAAGAACCGCCATGTTCCTTTAATGGGCAAACAGAACCACCTGCTCCACAAGTCTCACAAGTTGAGGACACAAGAAACTGGTTTAAACAGCTCCAGGGAGCGGTGGGCTTTTCAGTGACTAGACAATCTAGCAGAGGTGTGGAGCCCTCCCCCACAGAGAGACTCATAATACACTGCTTCTCATCCAGTGTCAAAGGATCCATAAACATGGAAAGCCTCAAGATTTTGCCATCAAGGACCAGGACATAACTCAAAGTTAGAGTACTTGCCTAGTGTGTGCAAGGCCCTGATATCTTCTCCACCATGTCAAGGTTTGAGTGGCGGGGTATCTGTCAACAGAATTCCTCAACAGAAAATGACCAAAACAGCCAGCCATCACCTACCCCTGTCACACACAGGGAGTCACATCTACAGCCACAAGAAGGTTTGAGATCCCCCTCTCTTCCACTCCGACTGCTGAATAAGTCCATGCTAGGGAGGTCCAGCTACTGTTTTACAAGTGCCCAGGTGACCAGGAGGCAGGGTCAGGATTACGAGCCACTAGTTTGGGCCATGTATCCTTGCCTCCTGATGGTAGAGTCTCTGATGGTACTTTCTACAATTTCTCTATCTGTGATCAATGTGTAACTACCCCCTCTGTCATCTGTTTCTGTCTGTCTCTGTTTATGTCTCTCTGTCTCTGTCTTTCTGTCTATCTGTCTCCCCCCATTTCTTTCTCCATCTCTGTGTGCATGTGTCTCTCTCTGTCTTTCTCTGTGTGTCTCACTCTCCATCTCTGTGTCTCTCTCTGTTCCTCTCTCTCTCTCAGTATGTCTCTGTTTATCTCTTTGTGTGTGTCTCTGTGTCTCTCTATGTGTATCTGTTTCTTTCCATCTCTCTGTTTCTCTCTCCCCATTTCTCTCCATCTCTCTCTGCTTCTTTCTGTCTTTCTCTTTCCATGTCTCTCTCTCTGTGTCTCTATCTTTGTCTCTCCCTGCTTCTTCTTCCCCTCTTGTTTTTTGACATATTTGACATTATATCCATAACTAGCTTAGAACTCACTGTCTAGGCTTGGCTCACACACATCCCTGGAGTAGCTAGTTAGCGGACAAGATGGTCTTCATCTTGCAGCAATCAATCCTCCTGCCTCTGACACCCCTGTGCTTAGATTCAAGCATTTCTTAGGCAAAGTCCTCTGGAAGGGTAGGTTTGGGCCACTGTGGAAGAGAACGAGAGGAGGGCAGAACCCTCCTGAAACTCCTCTAACCCAAGCTTTTCCAAGGTGCCGGTTCCAGTGCCAGCCACTTCCCTGGCTTGTCACAGCTCCTAGCAATCCATGGCAGCTGAGACAACGCAGGCAAGGAGAAGTCCTACCAGGCAAAGGTTGAACATCTGATGTAACCGGAGTTCTCCGGATCTACTGTATTTTTGCACAAAAGCCCCCTGAACTCTTCACTCAACTTCAACCACAGGTCGAGGGGGGAAAATGAATTTGTTAATTCAAGCAATTCCCCAGTGGTCAGTAGTTTATACCACATGCTTTGAAACAATGTAGCCTAAGTCAGGGGAGAAGTTGAATAACTTCCTCGGGGAGAGCCAAGGACTATCTGTTAACCTTGACAGGCTCCCAGCCTCCTTTGCAGGCTAGCCAGACCCCTTCCCAAGAGACCGGGGAAAGTCTCTGGCTCACACACACCCCTGGAGAAACTCGTTAGCAGACAGTGGCTTCCCTAGCATCCCCACCAAGAAGGCTGGTGTTTGTCTCTGGAGAAACCCTTGTCTCCAGCCAGGACCTGGGGTACACCAGGAATAGGGCCATCACGGCTAAGCAGACCCAAAGGTATGCTGAGCGGGCTCCCTCCTCGCAGCTTAATCTTGGGCAGGAAGTTGTGGGAAGAACCCTTTTAAGAGAAGATTAACGACTGTAGGAGCCTTCAAGGGCACCTGGTAAATTCCAGTCCTTCATCCCACTAATATTTATTGGGCATCCATTACATGCCAGTTTCACCGTAATAACCTCACCGTACTAACCTCACGTATGGCAATGTGTGGACCAGGGAGAATGTGTGGAGGGACCACAGCAATAATCATCACGTACAGATGGCCTCTTCTGGGCCTTTCAAGTAGGCACAGCCACCCTGAGTAAGCACCCTGAGTAAGCCACTGACCCTGTTACACAGACAAGGAAATGGATGTGCTGCTCCAAAGCTGCCCAGCTCTGTCTTGGGGACTTGAACTCTGGTAATCTGGCTCTAGAGCCTCGGCCTTTTGTCCCGGCTTCCATTTTCGTCTCATCATCACCCCTCTCTGAGCATCATGACAGGGACAGATTCTACATGAGGAAAGCCTCTGAGCTGCCATGTTTCTGTCCCAGCAAGGCTACTAGAGCATGACACTTTGGAAATGGTGTTCTGTATAAAACCAGGTCTAAGCCCAGAATTCAAGGTCCTGGCTGCCCTGCCCCAATGGGACTCAAACAAACTCTTACTCCATTTCTGGTCTTCCTGGGTCTTCTGCTCCCCTCCTTTTCCATTAGCAATAACCTCTGTTGCTGGGGCTTGTACCCCTCAAAGCTCACAAGTTCAAAGCTTAGTCCTCAGGGCAATGGTACTAAGATACTGTACCTCTGAGAGATGGCTAGTCAGTAGGGAGCGTGCCTTTATCACAAAGGTAGGTCTGTGGTGGTTTGAATGAGATGTCCCTCCTAAGTCTCAGGCATTTGAATACCTGGTCCCCAGTTGGTGGCTGTCTGGAGAGCATGAGAAAGTGTAGCCTTGCTTGAAGTCCTTGTCACTAAGGACAGACTGCGAGATTTCAAAAGCCACTGGTCATCTCTATTGTACTCTGTTTCCTGTTTTTTTTGTTTTTTTTTTTTTAAGACTTAATTTATATATACATATGTATATATACACATATATACATATACATGTGTATATATGTATATACATATACACCATATGCATATATACCATATACATATATGATGTATATACAATGTATATACATATACACATACATATACATACACTGTAGCTGTCTTCAGACACACTAGAAGAGGGTATCAGATCCTATGACAGATGGTTGTGGGCTACTATATGGTTGCTGGGAATTGAACTCAGGACCTCTGGAAGAGCAGTTGGCACTCTTAAGCACTGGGCCATCTCTCCAGAGCTGCTTCCTGTTTTTAAATCAGGATGAGGGGGCTTAGCTCTGTTCTAGAGCCATGCCTGCCTGCTTGCCTGCTGTCACACTCCCTGCCATGATGGTGATGGACTCATCCCTCTGGAAACGAAAGCCCCTAATAAACCCTTCTTCTATAAGTTGCCTTGGTCACGCTGTTTTATCACTGCAGTAGAAAGGTAAATAAGACAGGATCTGTTGTTCTTCCAAGGTGTGATGGCTTTTGTCAGGTTGGAACACATGAAGGTCCTTCCTCACCAGATATGACGTCTTGATTTTGAACTTCCCAGCCTGCAGAACATCAAGTCAAATAAATCACTATCCAGTGAGGATTACCCAATCTGTGGTGATTTATACCCATAGAAAACAGAGCAGGCCAGTCGCCCATAATCAAAGGAAGGGATAGCCACACGCTAAGAGCACTGTCTGCAAATAAGAATCAGTCCTGTTGCCTGCTCTTCAATACTTGGCCTCTTCACAGCATTATGACAAGGACAGATTCTATATGAGACTTCAATGCATCACCCAAAGATTACGGCCCATAACAATTATCCTGTTCATTTCAGCATGATACCTAAGAAAGAATCTTTCCATTGCATCTTGATAAAACTGTCCAATGTCCCCCTTCCCTTCCATCTTCCTCCTTTCCTGTGTCCCCAGTGCAGCCCCCAGCTCAGGCCCCAGGGCCCTAGGAACGAGCAACAGACCCCAACACTTGCAAACAAGATAAGAAGAAATGCTTTTACTTTTGGCAGGGCGTTCCTTTATTGATCCTTCCCGTAAGCCAGGCAAGATGGAAGTGCTCGAGAGATACAAGGTGACTCTTCTTAAGAAAGAACCCTAGTAGGCCACACCAGCAAGTACCACCGGGAAAGATGATCTACTTCCAAGTTCCAAACCTCAGCACAAGTGACCCTAAGTATCCCAGATTCTTTCTGGATCTAATTCCTACCTCCACAGACAGGCCCTTCAAGCCAGGTCTCCCTGGATTTTCAGGGTAGCCTGGTAAGTAACTAAGGAGCAAACTGGTACCCAAGTGCGGTAAAGAGTACGCTTGGTCAGTTTGTGCATAGGTCAGAGTGGACCAAGGGTGGGGAAGACTGCAGCAATCCCACACTGCATATCTCAACAAGACTAAACTTTTCCCCACACAGGACTTGGCTGTGCAGCCCCCACCCCAGGCAAGTTTTCTGTCAATCATCCTAAAGTCAACAGGGGCTTGGGGATTGTTGCTTACACGGCTTCCTTCCTAGCTGCAGGAAATCTTAGCTCCCTTGAGCCTAGAGTTCACTTTCCACATGGTGGGAGTAGATCTGGGTAGTTCAAATGAGACCTATCCAGTGCCTCAGTGAATGGCTCTGCTTGGCCCCATGCTATCTGGTTGCACTCTTTCTATTAGTCAATATCAGCATTCACTGAGAGACTAGACACCCATGGAGAGGGTGAGCTCTAAAAGGCACCTGCCCCTAGCCTCGCCCCCTACCACGTCTCAGATCCTAAGACCCTCAGCTACCTCTTTGAACAAATGTCTTGACCCCAGATCAGCTGCACAAGTGTGCCACCTCTACAAGTCAGGCCGATGGCCCCAAAGGCCGGTGCCAGACCAGCAGCAGCTCAACATTTAGGGTAAGCAGAGGTAGATGGAACCTGCCCCATCCTTCTAGCATAAGGGGGAGGGGGTACAGAACAGAACATGTGATAGCCCCAGGCCACCCTTTCCCCTTGAGAACCAGCCAGCAAATAGAGAATATAGAGATGAAGGAGGGGTGTTGGGTTTCACACCCACCAGATGCTTTAGGAGGATCACTGAAGCGGCAAAACTTCGATTTTTGGCAGCTTCTTTGTGGGCCAGGACTTAAGTTCTGAGTCACTGGCTCAGCTTCCTGAATGCTCCCCCCCCCACCTTTCCTTTCTGTTCCCTCAAAGTACAAGCCCACATCCGATGGTGGACTACGAGGAAGGGCCTGGGGCCACAGTTGGGAAAATCAGGCTGAGTTACAGATGCTCTCCTTCAGTGGCATCTCACAGTTCTGAAGAAGGAAGTCCTTTGGCTCAAAGCCCTCACAGGTACCCCCTGAAAGATGCAAAACCAAAGGCAGGGTCAGAGGGTGTGAAAGGAAGGAGCAGAAGAGCCAATGAACCCCAGTTTCACAGGGCACAGATGCAAACCTTTGGGCAGTGTTAGAGAGCTCACCGCTTATCAGAGTCAAGCTATACATAGTAAGCATCAGCTTCCCAGGGCTGTGTGTGCCACAACTGTGTCCCAACCCACAGTCCATAATGAGCTGTGGCGTCGGTCCTTCCTGACCCAAGGCTTCTGACAAGAGTGACCACAGTAGCTGGCATGCACTTGCTGATGCGTGGACAACGTTTGCCACACACATTCTGGTATTCAGTAATCGACACTGTCCCTTGAAGTCTCCGAATCATAGCTATAACTTTCCAGACAACCCTCCTTGGCTGACCTGAGGTCCTCCAGCCATTGTCTCCCTGCCTTGTCATCTCTGCAGTCACTAGAGACAGATCCCCCCGCGCTGTGTGCAGTTTTCGGTAGAGCAGTGGTTTTCAAGGTGTGGCCCTGGCCCAGCACCACAGACATCACCTGGGAACTTCAGGAAGCTTCGTTCTCAGGCCCCACCCACCTCCTGAATCAGAACCCCTGGGAGTGGAGCTGGGTGGAGTATACAATCATCCCTAAGGATGATTGTAAGGTAGTCACGTTGACACCACTTCTCTGGAGTCTTGGGTAGACACAGACTTCAAGGCAGGGAGGGGTCCCATGCAGCTACCATTCAGCCCTGTCCTGCTTCAGGGATCTTCTTCCCCCAGGTTTGTCCTACTGACTGAGGCTGGGGTCTACTTTATGCTATAGGTTCCCCAGCCTTAAGTGAATGGATAATCTTGCTGCATGCCAGTGGACACCAAATTTTATTTATCACATAATTTAAATATTAGACCACAAACGGAGATCGTATCCTTCTTTCAGGGACTTCATACTTGGCTGTTTCCAGATATAGAACTCTTCACCCAGGCAACAGGCTCTGCTTCCCTGCATCCTGGGCTCTCTGGGCAAATCCCTCAGACAGGCTTGCCCGGACTGTTCTATTTGAACCAAACTCACCTGCTCCATCTTCTCGTTCAGCTACTGTATCTTTCCTCTCTATCTGATTCTCTGCTATAGGTTACTCATTTGTGGGTGAGTGGGTGAGCAAATGAGTGAGCAGGGGTGTGTGTGTGTGTGGTGTGTGTGTGTGTGTGTGTGTGTGCACACATGCGTGCATGTGTGTGTGCTCGGTTATTGCTGCTTTTGTGGCTACATTATAACTCTATAAGGACAAAGGCTCACCTTTACCTGTGCTGTGTCTGCCAGTTATATGGCAAGAATTCAACGAAGATAACAGGCAAATGAGTGCATGTAAATATGGAAACAAAAATTAGAGTCAGCCTAACATAGCTACCCATATTTATCGCCCCGGAACATACTTTTTTTTAAAAAGCAAAATTGGAAATTAAATACAAATAAAAATTAACAACAGAATCATCTGGTGAGCTTTGCTAAAGCCAAATGGCCAAGAATGGGTTTAATAATACGAAGGTGATGCCTCGGCCACATGTCCTTCTGTGTTTTGTTTTAAGTAATACCAACACGAGTAGCAAATGGCTACGAACAGTTATATGCCGATGCACAGAGCGGTATTAATAACTTGAAGGCTTTAAAAAAAATAACTTGAAGGCTTTGTTTTTAAGTTCAGGATAACCATCCTTGTACAAAACCAAAACCCTGTGCGTAATAACCCCGAGGCACCTACATTAACAAGGGATTATTTGACAACTGTAAAACTGCCTTGTTTACCTCATGGTGGTACTAAAATCTGCCTTCCACAGACAGTCTATGTCTTCGAGATGCCAGCAGCCTGTTCTTCCAGCATGCTGCCGTGGGCAAATTCAGGATCCATTTGCTATCTGCCCGTAACCCAGGCCACCATGAAACAATGCCTTGGTTCCTGCACCACACACCCTAATATGCCTTGCTTCTCTATCAGAAATGATGCAATCAAATTGAGCCTCCATTGTTCAGTAGATTGGGGTTGGTCACCTTAGAGCAAGCAAGGCAACTGGATACGCAAATACCTTCATGAAGACCTGGAAGGAGTTTGCCTACAATTCAAGTTACAGCTGGGTTCCCAGGTCACTCTGCAAGATGATTACACAAATTTCCAGATAGTTATCAAAATGGAAGCGCAAGGCAGGGCCACCGGTTTCCCTGCCTGTCTCAGGGCCTGGGCGCTTGTTACCAAAGCAAAACTGTGACAGGCCAAAAAAACATTGCAGGGACCAGGCACAGCCCTAGCAGCCAAGCACAACTGTTAAGCCACCACAGAGTCATTAAAGTTCCAATTGCCGCCATGCCCACATGGGTTCGTGGATCATCTCACTAGATTCACACGTTTCAAATGGTCCTGTCATTCTGCCATCTACCCTGGCTTCTCCAGGCAGAATGGGTGCCAAAGGTTTAATTAAAAAATTTACGGGTGAAAAACTTACACTTAAGAACATTAGATCCACTCTCTTCAGTTTGGGGTTTATTTTCCTTGCAAATATGGACAAGAGTGCCATGATTTCTGTTTTATGGGGAACTTCTAAACCTTGGGCCACTCAGCTGGGTGGCTGCCAGAGGGTAGAGAGTTCTGCAGGCCTGGGCATCCTGCCCAGGTACTCATCCTGTACTGGCCCCATGCTAAGGGGTGACAGCAAAATCTCCCCTGTGAGGCCAGTGCCTCATTCGCGTTGGCAAGGGTTTGGGTTGGTCATCTCCTATTACCTACCTACAAGTAGATCTCTGGCAAAACCATAGACTTAATGGACCCTCTAAGATCAGCTTCCCAGTCTAGAGACCCTGGGCTTCCTGACTCTAGTGTCTCCCTCAGCCTTTTCCTGCATGTACCTAGCACAGTGGTAGTTGAGAAGAGGAAGAACCCTCCTCGTCTGCTCTATAACTGAGTTCTCGCTGAAGCTCCAGCTAGGTATCTCCCCATATGGACAGCCTTTACCCTTCAAGGGTGCACACATACATACGTAAAGACACACACACACGAGCACCCTTTAACCTGGCACAATCCCTTCTGCCAAAGATGATCTCCAAGGACGGAAGCCAGGTATGTTGAGAAAGCACTGTCTGTCCATCTCTACTCAGCACTCAGGTAAAAGATTCTAGGACAGAGGTATGGACAACCCAGGCCAGCCGGGGCAACAGACAGGTCAGCCCAGGGCCTGGCTCATGAAGGGAGAAACTGGCTGGAACTAGATCATGAGCCAGTCACA
This sequence comes from Mastomys natalensis, assembly GCA_021653895.1. Lineage (NCBI taxonomy): Eukaryota > Metazoa > Chordata > Mammalia > Rodentia > Muridae > Mastomys > Mastomys natalensis. The sequence continues at coordinate 434,116 of JAJTUV010000325.1, read as the reverse complement.
GAGCTACCTACTGCCTAGGGGGTGGGGGTTGGGGGGCAGGGTGGTGAGAGTAGGTAGAGAGTGACCCCTTCCACAGGCCTGCAGGACATGGCTCCCAGCATGCATGCATGTGTCTTGCCAGAGTCCAGGAGTCTTCTGTGTTGCATGGGGCCAGCGGCTCAATGGCAGGCCTGACTTCCAGCTCTAGTCTGGGTTCCCAGGAGAAGACAGATTTTTCCACATCTTCCCCAGCATGGCTCCACTCCTGACAGAGAAGCCGGGTCAGGATCTATCTATATCTTGGCTAGCTGCCATACTCTTTTCATATCTCTTCTATTTATTCTCTGAGAAGCAGACTGATACTGTCACTAACAAGAAGGGTTTAGAAATGAGAGGTATGAGCAGGCCGCGTAGGCACTGTCCCTGTGCTCCCAGGAACCTAGGCCAGAAGGCTGAGAGAGAAGACATGCAATCCAGCCCTTGAATGTCATCCCTGACCCCATGGGGTCTCAGTCAGGTCAGAGATGAGGCTTTGGCCTGGAGACTGTGGGGAAAGGTTAGAGACTGGATATGGGACACTAGCATAGGGGCAAATGGCCTCACATCCTGTACCTGTCAAGCAGCCGCCTTCATTCCCTCCCTCCTCTGACAAGGCCACCAATCATGAGGTGCCATTCCCAACAGGTAGATGGGCAGCCATGAGACTCAGAGGAGACCAAGACACTTGTCCCCATCCAGTCAGCAGGGTGTTCCACAATCCTGAGCCACGCCCTTGGCAGTAAAGCAGACAGCTCCCTACAGATCTGAGAGACCCACACAGGGACACTGACTAAGCCTGGTGGTCCTTCCTGGGGCCACTGCCCCAAGCCAGCTCTCTCTCCAGGATATTAGAAATCATGTAGCTTTACCCTTCCCAATCCCACCCTGCCCTACCTCAACTCTGGCTCCAGCTACACAGGCATATTCTGTCCACTCTGCCTCGGCCTCCTATGAGTACCTCAGTTGGTGTAGCAGACACAACCTCCTCCTGGCCTAGGGTCTGCCATCTTGGCCTCCCTTGGCACCTCTTCCTGCTGAGTCACTCTGCCTCATGAAGGAAGACATTAGCACAACCACAGCCACATGGCTCTTGTGCAACTTGGCACCGGGTCTGGAGTGGACTCGGGATTTTTCTGTGAGCCCCACCCAGGGCAGGTCTCCACACAGGCACATGCCTTGGACCTGAATATTAATGGCTGCGTGTAGTGGGGTGTTCCTGGAAGGGACATAGGCCTGGTAGTAGGACAGTGTGGACTGCTGTCCTATCCTTAGGCCTCTGTCCGGCCCACAGAAAGTCCTGAGACCTGAACACACTGGCTAGGGGACCAAGACCTGAATTTCCTCTGTTACCAACTCACGGTGAGTTAGAGAAGTCCCTGCTCTTCTCTGGCATTGGTGTCTACACACGCGAGAACATGGGTGACTTCTCAAGTTTGTTCTTGCAAACTGAGTTTTAGGTCTTCTCAGGGACCCTTCATTACCATGCTCCTCAGCATTAACTTGTCTGTGGCTGCTATAGGTCTGGCAAATGTTTCCCTTCCTTAGACAGAGTTCAGACCTCACCTCACCCTTTCTTCCCATTCAGGGCCTTCCAGGAAGCTTCAGAAGGAGAGTCCTTGCCCAAATTAGTGAGCCCTCTCCCTGGGCAGGGCAGGGTGAGGCAAACGAGGCCAGACAAGTGTGAAAGCCACCAATCAACCTGTGGGCACTGGCAGAGACTCAGGAGCTGGCCCTACCCCTACAGGGAGGAAAGTACATCATAGGTGATCTTGGGCCTCAGTCAAGTCCTGGGCGGGGGGGTGGAGGGTAGTCAGGGTTTTAGAAGTCACCAAAGCCACAGAAGCCTCAGGGCCAGGCAGGCTGAGGTTGAGCTAGACAGCCAAAGGTGGACAGTCTGGCTTAAGAGAGGGGAGCAGTCTATCTATCCCTTGTCCATTCTTAGTCAGGCCCCAGGTGGGGAAGCAGCCCGGAGCCCATGCCCTATAAGTTAGCATGATGTACCAAGTACAACGTCCAAAAAGCTACAATGACAATGGTGTGCCAAGTCTTGGTGGCATTAAAATCAAGAGGAAGAACAAGAGCTAAAGTCATCCACTGTGTCCTTAGTGTGAGCCAGCAGTCATTGGAGCCAGGCTGGTGCTCTGTTGTAGAACAGGGCAAGGAGCCCAGGCCATCTCCCTGAGGGTCCAAAGCTGTCCTGGAAGGGCACATGAGTGCACTTTGGTATGCTATATGTGCCTCTTTGTCCTAAATTCACAACCACATTTCTTTCCAAGAAAAAAAAAATTTCCAACTAAATATCCCTAGATTATTTCTTAGGGGGAATACATGCTGTTTTTTAACTCATTGGACTGGGCATAGGCAAGGAAAGGCTCCCATCTGAAACCAATCTAGAACCTGCCTGAGCTCAGAGGGTGAAGTAGCCTGGGAGCTCCAAGGTCTTTGCTGCCAAAAGTTTCTCACTGAGAAATGTGCTTTTAGACACTGCAGACAGATGTTCATGTTACTGAGTACAAGAAGCCCTGGCCCGGCGTCAACTGTGGGCTCGCTCTGTCTTTGTCCTTGAGCCTTGTTCCCCAAGAGTAGACAGATATGACCTCATAACTCTACCTCCCTCCTGACACCTCTGTCCTCTGTGAAGAGTGTATCACCCTGCAGACCAGTGTCTGGGAAGCCAGATCAAGGGACCATCTGAATGCTATACTGAAGCTCACGACACCTGGCAATCAAGGCCCTTCCACTTCAAGATACTTCTGGTCAGACATGTTGTGAATAGTGACATCCCACACAGAAAGCAAGCACTTCGAACTGGGCTGTTGCTGTACTTTGCCTTGCTTCGTTTCTCCCTCTCTCCCGTTTTGCCCTGGAGAACTGTTGGCTAAGTCACACCAAATACTCCTGGATTAAGTCTTTGACATTCTGGACATGGACTGCCTCCCACGGCTCCCAGCCTCCTGCCTTGCCACTTCCTGTCATCCTTCACAACTGTCCACTTCCTTCCCAACCTCTCACCACACCCCCAGGGCTCTGCCTCAGCCTCTTGCCTCAGCCCTTCCTTCCCAGGCACCAGAGTTTAAGTGTGAGTAGGTTCTTTTGGTTAGAGCCAACTATGTGACCATGGCAGTCACCTGCCTTCTGCTTCTTCACCATAACCACACAGTCCCCAAACAGTCTCAGCACAGTGCCTGCCCTGGGGCCAACCTCCAACAATAATCGTTTTCTAGGGGGAAACTTCCCTACTAAGAGACAGTCCTGGTGACTGGGGTATGGTGATCCAAAACCAGAGTCCCCTCTGTAGGTGTGCAGGAAGAGCCTTCAGAGACAAGTCACCAGGGCCTGACATGTTTCCACCCCCAGGCCAGTAGACCACACCCCCATTCCTTTCTGTTTCATGAGCTCCTTGCCCTATATGCCAGGTAGCAACAGGAACAAATGTGTTAGTGGGTTGTGACATGCCTCCTACCCCCTTGCTGAATGGACTCCATGTATCAGCCAGACTGGAGGCCACTGGCCACTGTCACCCAGGAGTGATACTCACTGAGAAATGAAGAGAGTACCACACTTCCACATGCCTCCTGCCATCCTGGAAATGGGAGGATGGATGGTATAGCAAGCCACAAGAGGTGGATGTGATTTCTGCCTCCTACGACGCCCACAGCCAGGGCTAGGCTGGGCCAGATCCTGAGTCAGCTTTAGCAGGTGCCAGAAATGGGCCAACGACATTATTTATCTCTCATTTGAAGCATTGCCTAACTTAATCTCCCAAGGCCTCAGTTTCCCCTTCTCTGACAAAGGGGGACAACAATGGGACTTCATAATTTAAAGTTATTTAAAAAATAATAAATCAACACTTCCAGCAGGTTTGGCACCCAGTAAGTACCTACTAAGTGCTAGCTATTAATTGCCACCATTTTACATGGGAAGGATTCATTTAAAAAGTCAAACTCAACAGGCACAATTTAGAGTTCCTGCCCCATGTTCTTGAAGGGTTAAACCTCTAAAGGGTCTCCCTGGCTAAGCATAACCTCAAGGGCTCCCAAAAGGAACTGACATCCTCTATCTGGCCTACTTATACCAATAAAGACTGTGTTGGGGACCACATGGCCCGTTGGGGCTTCACTTGTCAAGTGTCCCCTGTAGAATCTCAGGTCCACACACAGCTTGGCAGAGACTGACAAAGCATCTGCAAGGGAAATGGGGGACAGTGTGGGGCCTCACACACACACACCACACACACACACACACACGCACCTGGAAACGGCAGAAGGAAGAGAAGCCTCGGATACTTCTGCCCACTTCTCAGCTGAGTCCACAGCAGGACAGCCATCCAAGCCCTGCCCCACAGGGAACGACCTGTACTCTCAGGAAACCTAGAGAAGCTAGGCTTGGCAGGGAGATGGGGAAGCCACGGAGCCACAAACCAAGTGGCCCCATACCAATAGGCAGCAGGAAAGAAGAAAGTGGTGGCCTCTGGGAGATCAAAATGTCCAGATAATGAGCCAAATTCTCCCAGAGACACCAGCTAATAAGGGAGTGCAGGAAGCCCCATGTCATGGGCCCAAACTGTTTACACAAGTGTTAAAAATACATTTCAAAAGAAACCAAGGGAGCCCGAGGAAAAGCCTCCACCGTCTTTGGAAAATGCTCTCCGAAAACCACATTAATTTGTTTTCCAAAAAGGTGTTTGAAGTCTCTCAAAGTCCCCTTGGGCGACTTTAATCCCACCTCCTAATCCTCTATTAAATGTGATGCTCACTAACATAGCCTGCCTTGGGGGTGCTGACTTTTATTCCTAATTATAGAGATACATATTTGGGGCCGTGTGAACTCCTATGTCAATTAAAAGGCCACAACGTCAGCCACACTTCCCAAAGTACCCAAAATAGCCCACGCTTCATTAAGGCACGAGGAGGGATTTGAAATAAAGTTTAAAGGGTCAGAGAGCATGATTTAAAAAATTAATTTCCAAAGCCTTATAACCTCACGGCTGAAGGGTTCGTGGGAAAGTTGAGACGCTATATGGGAAGAAGTAAGGGCCATCTTTGCTGAGCATGGCAGAGGAAGAGACACTAGTCATCCAGCCTTGCTGTTCCAGCCATCATAGGGATAGGGCGGCAGGGCAACGGAGACGTCTAGAAATAACTGTCATTGTCGCGGGCATCATTAGCAGCAATTTCTGCCTCTTGAACACCTACTATGTGCCAGTGGTTGTATTTAACTCTCTACACACCTCAACTCATCAAACTCTCTAAGAAAGACACTATTCTAGCCCAGTATCTCAGCTAGGAGGCATGAAGAGCCCTGGCGGCCCCTGTGGCATCCCAATGAAGAAATGCTCCAATCCTACCAAGAGGTGCAAACAGCCCCACCCCCTGCCCTCTGCCTGTCTCTGAGCAATGTGAAGGGATCTGACATTAATTCATGACAAGGTGACATTACAAATGTTAAAGCCCATGAACAGGGCCATCACGCTCTGAATCTTCCTAGGCAGGAAGTCAGGTGACGGTGCCGACTTGACACCGTGGCACTGAGAAGCTGCCTGGCTGTGTATGAACGCCAGCGTTCTGGGCACCGCCCACCCCGGCGCACAGAGTATGAGTTGCGCATGTGCACAGTGGACGCAAGGCCCCCAAGAGGGAATGGTATCCTAGCGCAAACGAGGCATCAATCCTTGCTTTTTCCCAGCATCCCTTCCGACATGTAAGGGCCTCTGATGCCATCAGGTGGGCCTCGCCCCACGTGCCATTAATCTACCTACACACCATAGTCAGGACATAGAGCTGTGCTGACCCCTGCAAATGACATCAATTCCAGCCACAAACAGACAAAGCTGGTCCACCCAGCCCCCGCTACCAGCCGACTTCCATAGACAGGTCACCTGAATGTTGATCCTGAGCCGCAGGAAAATGTCCAGCTCAGAATAGTGTGGAAAGCACACAGAGTCTTCAGGGTCTACCTGGTGTCACGTTATCCTGGCCAGAACAGCCTTCCTAAAGCCAGCAGCATCACTGGCAGACCAGCCTGTTCCACACAGCTTTCCCACCTCCTACGTAATTGTCACACACCGCATCCCCTGCCCCTGCAAGCATTTGTGCACCCCAGCGAGGAAGGCAGAGGGGGAACTCAGGTTTCTGTTTGCAGCTGGTGATCCTGAGAACAAGTGACAAGCAGAAATTGCCTATGACCACACCTCAGAGTGAGCAGGAGGCATGTAGAAAACCAGCACCTGTCTCCGGAGACCATGTTCTTCCTCCGCCTCCATTCTGGACAGGTGAAGACACCCCTAGAGAGAAGCTGGTTCCAAGGAGCCTCTATTTGTAACAACAAAAAACTAAAGCTCCTCTAACTTGCCCAGACCATCCCGGTGGTTTTCAAATCCAGGTTTATTGTCTGTGTTTTGGACATTTAGGTTTTACAGACTTCAAACTGAGGCCCATTTAAGTTCTGACTTGCTGATATTTGTGTGGAGCATCCCAGGCAGGGGCAAGATGTTCAGACACTAGCCCAGGCTCCCTCCACAACCTTTAACCTTTAACCTAACTGCATCCCAGTGCCCTGCAGACACACAGTTCCTTGGCAAGTATCCCCTTTCCTTTCTGGCCCCAGCTTACTGCCCTGTAATATATACCTGTGAAATAGTTCAACAATGAGCCCATCTTTCTGATGTACGCAGCACACAGCCCCTGATACCTTTCAACATTATCCATTTGTCAGTCCACCAACAGTATCTAACATCCCTCCCTGACCCACTCATTTCTGCAGAGCCCAGACCAGAGGCCTCTCCAGGCCTAAGATCTACCCCAGATATGCAGTCCATTCCCTGCAAACCAGGGTCACCTTGACCATTACTCTAGGGTGACCAACTTTCTTTCACCTCATAAGATCTAACAAGCAAACCCAAAGCTCCAGGCAAAATGTATGGCTAATAACCCATGGACCTAATGCTCCAGGGTACAAATACCAAGGGCACTGAAGCCTGCTGAAGCAGAGAGTGGGGTTGGAGGGGCCTCAACAGAGAAGGAGGTCCCAAAAGAGGACATGAGCCAATACCAGAGGAGTAGACGAGGCAGATACACAGAGCAGACAAAAAAACAGAAGACGGAGGCACCTATCAGGGACAGACTCACCTGGCCTGGCAGGAGAACTTCAAAAGCATCCATGAAACCTCCTTGATCATTTGCTTCCTATCTCCACACACAGGTCTCACCATGGATAGAGGAGCATGTTAGACCCCGGGGCCACTCTGGCAGGAGGGAGGGTCAGGGACTGTCCATCTGTTGATCCCACTCTTATGAGGCTTCCCAGATGGGAACAGTGAAGGAGACCTCCATCATCCTACGTGCTGGCTATCTAGGACCATGAGGAAGAGTTCCTTGCATTCATCGCCCAACGGTGGGGAGAGCTCACCATAATAGAACCTTCTGCGGGGAAAGGAGAACCCTATCGTGCCCAAGCCCCTCATATAGACAGGGCTCAGAGAAAACAGGGATGAGCTAGCTCTGACAGCCTGGTATGAGCCAGCCCGTTATGTGAGGGCTGACGAGTGGCCTTGTGGGAAGAACCCTTTGCTGCGTCACTATAGTTGTCTGGCACAGGGTTTTCGCTTACATAAGTATGGTCTCTTTAGAGTGGACCATACAGTATGGAGCATGCACCCAGAGAAAGTTCAAAAAAATGGGTATCAAATTACATAATAATATCTGAGGCACATAGGAAAAAAAAACACAAGGAACTTCCTCCCAACCATGGAGACCCACTAGGAAAAAGTCAAGGCGAGATGACCAAATGTTTGATGGGCCTTTTAAAGCTTTGTTCAGTTGTAATGTTTGCTCTGATTTTAAAACTTTCTCTGTCGCAGATAAAATTGTTCTCTAATTTGGTCATACATTTGGGTTTCATTATTTTCAGAATGTATTCCAGACATCTAAAATTAAACAGATGTCATCAACCCCGCTTAGACCTAACAGACTCGTAACCAAACAGTGACTTCAACCCTGATACAATAGCGACTTGGAACATCGTGTTTCAGTCATTAAACGTTTTTCAAACTCTGTCCCATTTTTCTCATTTCCTATAATGAGATCTGTCCCCCTCCCTCCTTAAAATACTCCAGTTCTTCAAGGGTCAGTGGAAAGTCAAACCAGAGAGTCAAGCAAATTTAAATATGAAAAGTACAGGAGTGTAATGTGAAATCCTCGTGCCCTAGCCCTCTCAGAGAGGAAGCCTGGCTGGCAGCAAGTCGCTTCAGTAGTGGGGATCGCAGAAAACCAGGGAGCGCAGGAAGGGGATTTGCTTCTAAAGCCCACGCCGCTTTATCGTTCCTTTTCTGACAGGGGTAAGATTAGTGAGAATCCTCCAAGCCGGAATGGTGTCCCGGGGACACTTAAGAAGAAAAGGCAGCTGTTTCTCTTCTCCATCTTCACCTCTGTGCCTGTCCCAAATGAATTTGTTAAATGGTGTAAGCAGGGCAGAGGAAAGAGCCTGTTGGAGATGCCCAGAATCCACAATCAGGGGCACTCGACCTCTTAGGGAAGGGGCCTGGTTTGGATTTGCTCACATTTGGGGTCTGGTCTGGCCTGTTTGGCTATTCAATGTCTCTATTAAATTGTCTAAGCAAAATGAGGGGAAGAGAGAGGAACAGAGACACAAAAGGATTGTCACCAACCTCCCTGGACCTCTGATCGTACAAGCAAGCAGGCCCTGCCCTCAAGCCCAGCCCCAGACTCCCTGCCCTCAAGCCCAGCCCCCTGATGCTTAGGTGGGTGGTCTGCAGCATTGCTCCACCCCAAATCCCAGCTGAGCTCAGACACACCCCTCATGGTAAAGACTCTCACAGGGTCACCCCTAAGCTTCCTGAGACTCCTAGGAGGACAGCTATCCTCCCTCCCTTCCTTCTGCACACCCAAGAAGTCTCTTTACACAGCCCTCTCCCAGGGCATCTCTCACCTCAAAAATTGAGAAGCCAGCACCCAGGTCCAAATAGGATCCATCAACTTCAGGATGATCAAGGATCCATGGGGACTAGAAAAATTCCTCAGGAGGGCAGAGGCTTCTCTTAAAGGCTCCCACCAACTTTGGAGTACACAAGAAAGGAACAGATAGGAACAATCCATTTGGGCTCTGGTTGAACCATTGTCCCAAATGTGAGAATCCATCTAAACAGCCTGCCTAAAGTGCACCCAGCAATGTGTCCACCCATCCCCCAACTCTGAGTCAGGTCTAGCGCTCTGGGACCTGGTTCCTCTCACCTGTACATCCCAGATGACTTGTGAGTCGACTGGCCAGCCAGGTTGTTTGCTGAGAGCCCTGTTCTCGGAGTTTCCTTGCTATGTTTGCCATAGCTGTGGTAAGAGAGAGATAATAGCACCATTCGCCAACAACGCATCTGGGATGTACAGATGAGAGGACTGGGTCCCATAGTGCTAGACCTGGCTAAAAGTTGGGGGATGGGTAGATACATTGCTAGACATGCTTCACCATGGAAACTGAGGCCAAGAGAAGTACAGAGAACCAGGTAAGGATATGCCTTGGAAACAGACACCAAGCTTTAAATAAACGACCCTATATTGAGGAGCCAGCCATTTGTCAACTGGTCAATTTAGTCCTTGGGGAATCTCGTTGCCCTTTTCAAAGCCCTTGGTCTAGAGCCAGCCCTATCCATGCGGGCTGGGGAAGACAGAGGAGATGATGCTCTGGTTCCCACACTAAGCCAGTAACGAAGCCTAAAGGAGATGTGGGGGAGCCTCTCTCGACCAGACCATGCCTCATCAGTCACAACAGTGTCAATACCCAGGAGCTGGAGCTGGGGGTGCACTGTATCCCAGAGGGGAGAGGATACAGAGAAAGATGAGCTAGCTACCATGCCGGGGGAGGGGGTGGAGGGTGGTTGTGTGGGGGAGAACAGTGGGGTTATTTGTGGTCTCTATCACATGGCCATTACCTCACTGCTGAAACTTGGAAGAAAAAGCAAGATACCAGCCACTGAACCTGCTTCCAGGAAAGACTTCCAGCCAGTCAATGACACCCTGTTCTCAGAGACAAGGCTCTTTTAGTACCTGCCATCAACTAAGTCACAGAAAGAAACGGATTAGCTGCTGTTTACTGCAAATTGTTAACCTCACCAAAAGATTGTTGGCGTTACCCCTGAGTCCTTATAAATAGCAGAAGCCCTTCTGGCATTTGGGAATAATCTCATTTACAAAGACTGGAATACACCTAGCCCCTCAGAAGCAGAAAGGTAGCCACAGTGGAACTTGATGGCTCTCCTGGGTAAAGCATCCATGGAATAGCATGCCCCTTAGCTGGTCCAAGTGCTAAGGGCACTAGGTAAGGATTGAGTGAACAGGACCACAGAAAAGATGCCTGGACTCCAAGATAATCCCCAGAGGACAAGCTGGGGAAGCTGGAGGGCCTTGCTGAACCTCAGAGATAAACACTCATTATGTATGTGTGGATGAAGTACCTGCTGCGTACTGGGCTATTTGAGGCACAGAAGGTTTACTGGAAGTGACCAGTGAGTTGGAAGCTAAAGGCTGAGTGACAGGCAAGGGAAAGATGGGCAGGCAGTAGTCCAGGGAGCGACCAGTGATCCAGGGAGTGACCAGTGGTCCAGGGAGCGACCAGTGATCCAGGGAGCAACCAGAGGCTGTGCAAGATGCTGAATTGGGAGGGAGCATGGAATATTTAAGGTAGGGAACAGGCATCCAAAGAGGGTAAGGGGCAGATACCAAAGAACAGGTGGCCAGTGAGGGTTTGCTGCTCCAGAAGGTTTTATGTAGAGAACGAGAGACAGCCACTGAGGGTGGGGGAGGGCTTGAGCAGATGAGCCACAACCAGTCTTGGATTTAAAGGGTGGTTCTACGTTTTAAGAAATGACTGTAGGGCCAAGGTAGGGGTGGGCAGTCATCTTTGCTATTCAAGTGTGTTTTGGGGATGGATTGGGTAAGAGAGAGACAGGAGACAGGGGGAGGAGGGAAGAGCCAGAGTATTCAAGACTGAGAAAGCTTGAGGTGAACTGGAAGTGTGCTGAAGATTCAGAACACCATCTAGCACCCAGCTGTGTAGATGGGGGAGACAGAGGGGGTCGGGTGGGAGGGTCAGAGTATAACCTTAGACAAGGCTGAGGCTAGATTTCAGGAGATAGCCTGAGGGGAGGACACTGAGGGTCCCATGAGAGACACAGGTAGCCCTGGGGTTCCTCTTTCAAGAGTGGCTCACCAGGAAGTGACATGGTACCCTATTCACACCATAAAACACCCGACATCCTGCTCTGGATTCTGCCTTTCACAGGGTGACTGCAGGAGTGTGCGGCTGGCCACAGAGGTCTGCATTCAGACCTGTATGAGTGGAGTCTACGTGGGTCCCACTCATACATCATTCCTGTATGCATTCCTCTGCATACAGGAAATCCTCACTGCTCTTTCCCCAGAGGCACGGCAAGGTGAATGTCTGGCACTAGGGATTAGGGGAGACACTCAGGAGAACTTCCTGGGTCTCAGGGTGTGGCATTTGTGCTCTCTTCACCCTAAGGTCTCAGACAGGGAGAGGACTGTCCTTTGGATGCCTGGGACACAATCCTTCCAGCAGACAGGGGTTTACACTGGAGGCAAGTGGGGCTCCCTGGGGCTCAGTGACTAAGCCCTAGCCCCAGGCATGCTACACTCTTAGCAATAACAGCTCCTTTCACCGAGCGCTCCCAGTGCGCAGGCAGGACAGGACTGGACCACGTCCCATTATCTGAGCCTCTTTGGGAGCATTAGCCCCATGGGAAGGTGCAAACAGAGAGGCAGGAGGGAGAGGAAAGTACCGTACCTGAACCCACACAGAGAGCAGTACACTACTGGGGTGCAGACACTTGACTCAGCCCAGTCCCACGTAGTCTCCACTCCCTTCTCTTCTGAGGTTTAATTCTGAGAAGAGCCTGATACTAATGTGCTCTTAATATCATAGACCTGAGGCAGCAGAGAAACAACCTGTAAATCGCCTCATGGTGCAAATCCCTAACATAAATACAATAAAATTTATAACAAATATGTATGTAACTTATCTCCTACAGAAGGGAAATCCAGCTGCTTCTATCCAAAGGAAAAAAAGAATGAGGGATAAAGTCCATAAGGAATCAAGTTTTCCGACATAGACACAAAGAAAAAGCTTGTGTGGTGTGTGTGTGTGTGTGTGTGTGTGTTTTAAAATGCCTTTTAGAAATGTGAGCACTTTCACCCAGCGATTTCCGTCTTTCCCTGACCTTATGAACAAACAAAACACTCATGGTGTGTAACTCAGGTGTTGCGTTCCTTGTCTATCATGTGGGCCAAGCAGATTTCTATCTGTTCTTTAATGTTCTTTCCATTCTTTCCCGGAAACTATATTAACCTAGTTTACAAAGTTATTGCAATTTGCCATCTAGAGAAGAGATCAAAGGCTGCTTCGTCTGTGAAGACAGCCCCCCCACCCCACCTCTTAACTCCATTCCCCATGGGGAAGGATGCCGCAGTGTCTGGTGATTGACAAGAGAGAATCCTCTGAGGGCAACAGTCCTGCCTCAGGCCCTGGGGCTCACCCAGAAAGGCAGCTGCTGACTGCTAGGTATGGGTTAGGTTGAGCTAGTAATGATCAGTGAGTTCCAGTGTCCTAGAGTGTCACCTGCTCAGGCCAAGGCTGGAACACTCTCCTCCTAGGCCTCTCTGTAAGCTAAGGCCCAGTCCTCCCTGGAAACAGGGAGTCTGAAGCCTCCTTTGCCTCTGCAGCTTTCTGGCCTCTCTTCCCATGTTGCCCAGTTATTCAAACAAAAGCACGTCTGGGAGAAGAAGGGTGCTCATATTTAATAACCCTCAAATCTGGCTCCACATATGGCTATTGTTAGGCGTATTTAAACAGCAATTACGGAGGGACCTCCTTCCTCCTCGGCAACAATCGAGGCCTTTAATCCAGCTAAGACCCAAAGAGTTTAGGGCTGAGCTCACAGAGATGAAGATACCAGCTTAGGCAGAGTCTGCTCTGGGCTGGGGGCAGCTGGAACACAAGGAGATCACATCTCTCTCCAAATGTGTTCCTCCTTGCCAGCAAAGGGCACGGGGGACGGAGGAGTTGAAGAGGAGGCAGGCAGCCTCAGATGCTATAGGAAGCGTGGCTCGCAGAGAACCCACAAAGGAAGCTTGCAATTCTGGGCTTGAAAAGTCAGGCATAAGGGCAATTTGGCCCTGTAAGAACCCGGAACTCAGGCTGAGACTGGGGTAAGGACTCCTCCATTCAAAACCCTTGCATTGGAGGTAACCCATGACCTGACCAGAGCAGAAACTACGGCCTCTTAGGAGAAGAGTGATCAGAAGCCCAAACTGAGTTTGGAAGCAGAAGTCAAATGATGTCTTTCAGCCCACACATTCCCACTTCCCCAGAGGACCCAAACTGTCCGCTTGCCTGTCCCTTCCTTCCCTGTCAGGCCCAGCTGGTCTGTGTGTGTGTGCATGGCTTATGGGGCTTCCAGGGCTCCCAGTGCACAGCCTCCTCTGGACTATGTATCTCCCACCAGGTAGGGAGAAAGCTACCGGGAGAGAGAAGGTAGACAACCCCTCTCTGCTGCCTACTATGCTAGCTCTATAGAAATGCAATCCTCCAGTTTTCCTGTTTCCAGCTGATGCAATAGCACACACTTATGGGGTACACACATGTACAACGTGTAATGGTTAGATCAGGTCCACACTCTACAGTTACCATTCTTCCGTGCTGAAATGTTAGAAATTCTCTATACCAGGCAATAGGAAAGAGGGTGTAAAGAAAGGAAGTTAGAAGGGAGGGGCAGTGGGCTTGCGGTTCAGGGAGTCCTTTCTCTGTCCCAGTGACAGACGAGGGGCTTGAGTCCCTACTGCCCCTGGATGGTAAGGCCCTAGGACTCCTTACTAGGGACATTGCAGGACACCAAGGGGTTTCAGACTACCATCTCCCCAGCCTCAAAGACATAGAACAGCCAGACGAGTCAATACCTCTTCAGCTTCCAGCCTGTCAACCTGGGTTTCCTCATTAAAGTCTTCTGAGCATTATTTGGTTCTGTTTAATGACAAAACAGTAACAAAACTCATCGGCATCAACCATAATCCTGGCCCAAGGCTCATTTGAATCTAAAGATACGGAGGGACAGCAGCCGGCAGGTCTCAGGGAATAAAGTGGGAACCCACACAGATGGGAGACAACTGCTTAGGATTACACAGACCTGGACGGGGATTGCTGCTTCACTGCCTTAGTGGCTGGCTGCATGACCCTAAGCAAGTGATGTGATCCCTGAAGACTTCCTTTCCTCATCCACAAAGTGACAGGAGGCACAGGTCAATGGGTCAGCCATGATAATCAGAGTACACGAACTCACCCAGCAACTGCCAAAGTAAGTCCCAAGGCCAGCTCCATCTGCATCTCCTAGGAGCTTGTGAGAAGTCTTCTCCTTAGACCCACTGTGGGGGTCTCTGGATAGGGCTCTGGGTGGTGTCCACTTCCCCCTCCCAACCAGGTCCTCAGGAAATACCACTAGTGTGAAAATCACAGTCCTGAAGTGGCAAGTATCAAGGAACAAGGGATGAATGTCCTGCAAGCGGGTTGCACATGATAGGAACTGTCACCAGACCTCCTTTCTCTACTCCCTGAGGAGCCCCAAACTCATGAAGACTTCCCTTCTCCAATCCATAAAGCTCCACTTATGTGACAGGAACCCGGAGGCTCAGCCTTCCCTCTGAGCTGTGCTGTCTACCTTTGAAGCTCAGATCGTCAGGTGAAGCATGTACAGACCTTCCCATGAGGCTAAGCGGAGGGCAGTATGGCTCAGAGCTCTAATTGCCCACACAGCAGATAGAGAAGGCAAAGAGGCTGGGGATAGCCGTTGGCCCTCCAAACACTTAAGCTTCAGAGCCTCTGGGGAAGCAAAAGGCTCGTGGGGGACAAAGGAGCCAGTGGGGTACACTGTCAGGAGCACCCAGGTGTCTCCTCACTCTCGGGAATCTTTGATCTGTGCATTGATCCTGCTAAGAATGTTCCAAACATGAGATGCTCTGCTTGTCAAGAGCCTCCCCTCTATTCTTCTGGTCTCAACTTCTCCATCTGCAGATGGGATGGGGCAAGCACACCCAGGTGGAAGGGCTTTCTCGCCTTCCCCAGCTGCACCAGGGCATCTCCATCTCTCCCAAGCTTTAGCCATCACTGCAGTAAGAGCCCAGCAAGCCCAAGCCCCAGGCTGCCGAGGACAGAACACAGACATGAGCAGACATGAGCAGGGAACTCAAAGCCAGTACGGATGCTGTCCTGCCTCTGCCTGGTCGTGTCCTCTACAGTCGAAGTCCTCCTGGCTAAGCAGAGTCTGTCTGCCCCAGCTCTCCTCCTGGCAAGAAGCAGGTACCAAATGATTGTCTACATAACAAGACACACGGCACAGGAAACCGCTCAGCATGCTGCAGCCCCTCCCCCACCCCTTAAAATCTGACGTCTACTTCATCAGAGCCATGCCAGGCTGCCCAGAGCCTGCAGCCCTGGGTTGCTTACCTTCAGCACATGCTACCCATGTCGATGATTTTAACTACCCGGGAGAGCACGCTCTGCGTGTTGGTTTGGATGAGAATATCGTCCATAGGTTCATGTGTTTGAAGATTTGGATCCTAGTTACTGGAAGTATTTGGTAAGGGTTAGGAGGTGTGGCTTTTAGAGGTTGTATGCCATCAGGGGAAGGTTTTTAGGGTTCAACATACCATTCCCATACCATTCCCAGGAAGTTCTCTCTGCCTCCACCTTGTGCTTACAGATCACAGTGAAAGCTCTTAGCTACTGCTCCAGTGCCGTGCCTACTTGCCAGATGCCACCCTCCTCAGCACAAGGGTCATAGACTCTAATCCCCTAGAATCATAAGTCCCGAATTAAAATCTAAGTTGCCTCAGTGGTGGTGTTTGGTCATGGCAAAAGAAAGGTAACTAAGGCACTCTGCCTCAGTTTGCCTCGGGGACTTTGTATCTGTCAGCCCCCTTCAGGAATGCCCTTCTTCTGGGGGACTTCCTCCTCAGTCTAGAGGTCTCAACTCAAAGCCATGTCCCCAGAGAAGCACTTTCACTGCACCGCACGATCCTGCTGCCCCCCTCCTGCTGCTCTCCTGACAACCAGCTCCTATCTTTTTGTCTCTTTACTCAGGTTTCATCAGAGTATTCTCCCTCATCCAGTGAAACGTCAGCCCCAGTAGGTGGGGACCACCTATTTACTCACTTATTTCCAGTGCCTCGAACCTTCTGTGTGTGAGATAAATACCTATAGAGCAGGCTGATTGATGGATGGATTTGCACAAATTGATCAGTGATGAGTTTTCAGAGGAGGGACAGCAAACCAGCCATCACCGTCACACAAAATTGAAGAAGGTGGCAGCATCCCCAGTTGAGGGGAGAGGAGGGTAGAGGCAGGCAAGGCAGGCTCCAGCCTCCCTTACAGAGACTGGCCAGGGCAGACAGCAGGTAGTGTTGAAGAGCTTGCCATAGAATGGTAGTAATGTTCAATCTGTCAGCCTGTCATCAGCTCCTGCAAACCAGGATATCTCCAAGAGTCAGGGGTTGGTGACCACTGTGTGAGGGGCTGAGCCCTAAGAGAAACATTTCCCTCCATGTCTCCCCGTACCTTGCCATGGCCTGTTGCTGCTCCATGGGTGGTGAGCACCCGTAGGGAGCTTCAGACTCTGTGAGGACAGACCTCGCCCTGCTTCGGTCTCCAGCTCTTAAGTTCCTAGGGTCAGACGGCTGCCAGATTCACAGAGCATTTGCCTTCCATGGGGGCCCTCGAGTTTCCCTCCCAGGCTTCTATTTGAAATGCGCTGTGATGGATGCTCATGCTAACTGGATGACTAACAGCTGCTCTCCATGTGCTTAGGTCAGGAGAAACCGCTGTTTGCCTGCTCACCAGCTAAGAGGCAGCCATGGCCGTGTACAGACCTGTAAGTGTTGTGGCTTCCTGTTAGAGCCACCGCTTGTCTGAAGTCTTCTCATGCCACTGTCTCATTCAAAGGAGGGGCTGTGGACAACACCGGCCTTTCCTGCACTCTGCCCTGCTCCCCTGCGCCTGCCAGAGAGTATTTATAGAGTGGTGCAGCCAGGAGGCTGAGCTCCATTAGCAGGGTGTAAATAGTGCTTGCTCTTCAAAGGCCGGGGCCAGCCATTCTGTGAGGTCTGAGTCAGTCTGCTGGCTCTCTCGTGTTTCAAGCCTTATTCATCTTCCTGATAACTTCCATAAAGGGCCAAGACCGCCTTTTTGGTATGTGAGGCTTGCCAACAGCACCCAAGCGAGATTTTCGCAAGAAATTGACTTTTGCTGCTGATATGATTCTGTTCAAACTTAGGGAGGGGAACGGAGACGAAAAAAAAAAAAAGCAGAAAATGTAATCATTTTCTGGAGAGAACATAGCACAGGCCAAGCCACACAAAGACTCAAGAATGCAAAGGTAGGGTCATCAGGGATGTCAGGTGAGCCAAGGGCATACATGACCCTAGTGGCCAACAGACTTCTGTCAAACTACAGGGGCCCAGTGAAGCGGCTTAAAGCTCTAGGGTTGAGCTTCCTCTGGATGTGGGGATGAGGCCTAAATGAGATGGTGCATGGACGATACTCACTATGGTGACGGACAGTGGATGCCCAGCAGCTGGCTAGAAAAGGCAAGTGTGGAGGCTCTGCAAGTAGTGGTAATGTGGCGTTTCTCGTCTGCTGCCTACTGAAGACTGCCTTTTGATCCAGAGTCAGAGGAGGAGAGACCAACGCCAGGCCCCGACCACTCCCAGGAGAGGAAACATTCACCCTGTGAGCCCCTTGGTCTTTCAAAACCCTAGAATGGAAACCCTATAGTGAATTAGCCTCATGGGAAAGACTGCTCCAAAGTCCAGCCTCAGTATGTCCTTGCCCTATTTCTCAGGAAAATTGAGTCTGAGCATGTCTGTGGGGCAGCACCCAGAGGCCATTCCAGGACGATGGTTTACTTCTTGCTGAAGGTCTGGTTTTAATAGACTTGTGGAGAAGGTGGTGGGGTACAAGAGGGCAAGACCATGTCAACTGCTCTTAGACTAGGAACCATTGCTGACTCCTGTATCTAAGATGCACCTTTTCTGACCAAACAATAGCCAGAGTGCACAGGGAGCGTCTCCTGCCACAGAGAATACCCTCCCTCCCTGGCCTGCTCCCAACATCCCCATGGGCAGCAGTAGGCATGTGTTTACAGAGAAATTGAGGTTCAGAAAGGACGAGTTCCTCATCCATGGTCACACAGCAAGATGGTGGCAGGGCTGAAACTCAACCTACGATATGCCGAAGCCAGTTAGTTCACACTGCCTTTCCTACCCGGCTGTCTTCCCACCAGTGCAGACTGCCAAAACCTGGGGCTGTTTAGACAGATATATATATATATATATATATATATATATATATATATATATATATATATATATGACACACATAAAAGCATTCAACAAAACACCAGACTCCGTGGGAGCAAAAGATTCATACGGCAAGAATGAAATCCACTCTCAAAGAAGAAGGAGGTGTCAGGATAGGGACCATGCCGGCTCTCAAGAACACAGAAGTATGGAGAACAAAGGGAGCACTGAGTGAATGCATGAGCAGTGGCTGAAATCCTGAGTGGGTTATGTGCAGTTGACAAGGTCCAATGCCTCAGACACCACAGGAATGGACAAAGGCTCCCTCTGGCCCAAGTACAGATGTTTATGAACAACTGACCAGCGAGTACACTTGAACCAGTAGAAAAACCAGGAAGTGCAGCTTCTTCCTCCTAGACGACTCCAACCTGAGCCTGCTCCACTACTGAGACCAGCTAACCCCTCCTCCTGTACGTAATAACATGCAGAGGTTCTGGGCGGTTGCATAGTGGGTGCCGCTCCAGAGTACGCATGGTCACCTGATCCTAGCTTTTCTGGATTTGTGTCAGTGTGTCAGTTTGTCTGGCCTTCTTGAATCCCTTGTCACCCTAGTCAGGTTTTCAGGACTGAGCCATGGAGGGCACATTGAACAGTCCACAATGGGGACACCCCAGCTACAAGAGAACAAGGTGTATAGCACAGACAGACCCACAGGGCATCCATGAGTGTAGAGTACAGGTAGACCAGTAGGTAATATGGCCCAGAGAGGCTAAAAAGCCAGGAATGCAGAGACCTGTTCTCTACCACCAATCCCAGTCCTGCCTGCCCTCTGATCTACTCTCCAGAGTCTGCAAGAGTGACAGTCACATGGGTGGTGATCCTGCCTCCTAGCCATGAATGCCAGCAGGTCACAGGCAGAAGACCAAGATTGGAGTAGCCGCCCACTCCCTACCATGGAGTCTGGAATGGACCTGTCACCTCACTGTGCTACGGGGTCCAACTCCCTCCTGCAGCCAACCTGCGCTTGCCATGCTCACTAGATGGCCCCACTCATGGCTTTGCATGCTTTCTATACAGTCAATCCTCCAATTATCCTGGCGGGAAGCGTCCTCTATCTCTGAGATCAAACCTGAGGAGAGGGTATCTGGGGTAGGAGTGAGGCTGCAAGGGAAGTGTCGGTATCTGCTAGTCACGGTGGCAGTCTGCTCAGAGATTCTGTGTTGCTTACTTTCATTCTGCAAAATTTCAAACACAAATTAGAGGGGCAAACTTATCAACATCCTAGGTACCCACTACCCAGCTTCAGCTGACAACTCAGGGCACAGAGCACAGCACAGCCCCTGATCCCCACCCAAGATCATTTTACAGCACCTTGAGATGATGACGATGATGGTGATGATGATGATGATGATGATGATGATGTGTGTGTGTGTAAGACAGAGAAAGAGAGAGGGTCTCACTAAGTATCCCAGGCTGGCCTTCAGCTGCCTCAGCTTCCTGTATACTTGAATTATAGGTATGTGCCTCCACACCTGGCTCATGTTTTAAACTTACAAAGAAACTGTATTTCTATATTGCCCAAGTAAATAAAATTTAGTAGAAAGCTAAGGAATCTAGTTTGAACAATTCCATAGCTTTTCTCTGACCCTTGGCTGGGCCCAGAGGCTGATCGTGTAGCTTGGGCTATCCCTGCAGGGGGCTGGCTCTCTACCAGGCTGTCTGAATGGAATGCAGAAGTCACAGACATACCTCATATCACTTTGGGGCTTTGCTCAGCCTGTGACAGGCCATCCTTCAGTTTAGAATTTTATTTACTGACTCTTTTACTTATTTGCGTGGGACAGGGTGTGGCCAAGTATGGGTGTGAGTATTAGTGTGTGTGCATGTGTGCACACAGATAGGGGGAGCTAGAAATCAATATTGGGTGTCTTCTTCAATCGTTTTCTACCTAACCTTTAAAAAGAAATGTTTGTACGTTCGATCTGCATGTTTGTCAGTGCAGCAGCTGCATGCCTGGTGCCTGAAGAGGCCAGAGGAGGCATCGGATCTCCTGATACTGGAATGATGAATGGTCATGAGCTCCCAGGAGGATGCCGACAATCAAACCCAGGCCCTCTAGATCAGCCAGTGTGCTTAACCACTGAGCCACCTCTCCAGCAACTAAACCTGAAGCTCTGGCCATCGATATGTGTCTATCTCCTAAATGCCAATATTAGGAACCCAAAGTCGGACCAGCAAGCCTGTGGGAAAATACTTTATTGACTAAGCCAGTCTCCAAACCCTTACTTATTCACTTACTTACTTATTTGGTTTTCTGAGACACATTTTAACACACTTGAGAGAGCCCAGGCTGACAAGACTGTCTGTGCACATGTGTGTGTGCATGTGTGCGTGTGTGCGTGCATCTATACAATAATGAAGAAGTCTATAATCTGAGAGAGGACATGGGAAGAGGCAAGGAGGAGAAATGGCAATGAGGTAATACAGTGCTCATGTATGCATTTTTAAAATAAAAATGTTTACATTTAAAAAAAGCAATCTTTACCTACGCCTCTGACTTTAAAACATTCTTTAAATATAAAAGTATTTATAAGAAATGGAGTGATAAGAGCCCATGGAAATCACTGGTGGGGGCAGCAACACCAAGAAGTAATAAGCGTGTGGCAGCCATGAGCAAGGCCACCACCTCCTGTGATCTGTGACATCCTTGCTGGGAACCAAAGCTCTTCGCCCACTTAGAGAGAGCAGAAGGTGGCTCTGCCCGAGGTCATTTCCACCCAGAGAAACCTCAAGTGACTCTGAGAAATTTTTTTTTACACTTAAAATAATTACCAAATACTTAACAGAACGCCAACAACTGAGCCTTCAAACCGCACAGCAAATGCCACACCTACTAGACACAGGAGCTGTAGTCACAGAGAGAGACCCCTCCTGGAGAGGTCAGCTCTTCACCCTGCAAGGGAAGTTTTCCAAATGCCCCACCAGGGGGCCTGCAGGCCACTGAGGATAATGCACACCCTGGCCTCGTCAGCACTGAATATATTATTCCAAGCAATTTTCAAAGTATTTGTTGAAATGACAAACTTTCTTTTGAAAGCCAGTGTTTGCACTGTTTAAACAGCAGTAAGTCTGGAAGGTCATGGCGGCCTCTTAAAATCCAAACCTCTCCTCGCATCTTAGTAAAACAAAACTGAGATCAACAAGGCACACAACTGCGCATGACTCATGTCTTCAGCGTTAGGAGGATTCATATAGGACTATAAATTTCAAATTACATGTAAGAATTAAGTACCAAGTACCCACACAACTGTACGCCTGGGACTGTGGAGGGCAATAGCAGGGATTCCCAAGGAAGTGCCATGAAAGCCAGGCTTGTGGCACATGCCTGTAATCCCAGCGCTGGGGTCTGGAGTTCAAGGACCCTCTGGGCTACGTAGCAAGACCTTGCCTCAAAAAACAAACTCACGTCCATGAGGATGGGGGTTGGAGCAACATAAAAGCAGACAGAATCATCTAGAAGGGGAAAATCCAATATTGAATAAAAGAATGAACTCAAGTCTTAACTTACGCTTCAGTTTTATTATTTGAACAACAGCAGGGCTGGGCCTGGCAACAGGAGAGCATCACTGCTTTGGAGGGAAGGAAATTAATTGTGAAAAGCCATTTCCCCTCAGCTTAGGGATGCAGCCATAAAGAGTAGGGTGGGTGAGTCCCTGCCCACTCCACCAGCCGCTGAACAAATTGCACTTCAATGCACTAACAAAAGGGGGCAGTCTTGAAACACCCTGCAGACAACCTAGGACTGGCAGGGGGTGAGGGTTTGGGGGTGAGGGGAGGATCTCACGACTAGCTCTGTCAGAAGCTGTTGCAATAAGAAATAGAGAAAAAATATGAGACTAACATTTTGCCTGATGAAAACTCTATACCTAGAAGTCAAGTAAAGATGATGTTAAATATTATAAAACACAGATTTGAAGTTTAGGAAAAGCAACAAAATCTATTCCTTGGCCTTTCAGCTAAGATCCAGAGTATTTCCTGCTCTCAGTAGGCACTTCCTGCTCTCAGCAGGTACTTCCTGCTCTCAGTAGGTACTTCCTGTTCTCAGCAGGTACTTCCTGTTCTCAGCAGGTACTTCCTGTTCTCAGCAGGTACTTCCTGTTCTCAGCAGGTACTTCCCGTTCTCAGCAGGTACTTCCTGTTCTCAGCAGGTACTTCTCCTCCTCTCAGTAGGTATTCCTGTTCTCAGCAGGTATGTCCTGTTCTCAGCAGGTACTTCCTGTTCTCAGTAGGTATGTCCTGTTCTCAGCAGGTACTTCCCGCTCTCAGCAGGTACTTCCTGTTCTCAGTAGGTATGTCCTGTTCTCAGCAGGTACTTCCTGTTCTCAGCAGGTAGTTCCCATTCTCAGTAGGTACTTCTTGCTCTCAGTAGACACTTCCTGCTCTCAGTAGGCACTTCCTGTTCTCAGCAGGTACTTCCTGTTCTCAGCAGGTACTTCCCATTCTCAGCAGGTACTTCCCATTCTCAGCAGGTACTTCCTGTTCTCAGCAGGTATTTCCCGCTCTCAGTAGGTACTTCCCACTCTCAGCAGGTACTTCCTATTCTCAGTAGGTATGTCCTGTTCTCAGCAGGTACTTCCCATTCTCAGCAGGTACTTCCCATTCTCAGTAGGTACTTCCTGCTCTCAGTAGGCACTTCCTGTTCTCAGCAGGTACTTCCTGTTCTCAGCAGGTACTTCCCATTCTCAGCAGGTACTTCCCCCTCTCAGCAGGTACTTCCCACTCTCAGTAGGTACTTCCTGCTCTCAGTAGGTACTTCCTGCTCTCAGTAGGTACTTACCGCTCTCAGTAGGTACTTCCTACTCTCAGTAGGTACTTCCTGTTCTCAGCAGGTACTTCCTCTTCTCAGCAGGTACTTCCCGCTCTCAGCAGGTACTTCCTGCTCTCAGTAGGTACTTCCTGTTCTCAGTAGGTACTTCCTACTCTCAGCAGGTACTTCCTGTTCTCAGCAGGTACTTCCTGCTTCCTGCTCTCAGCAGGTACTTTGCTCAGGAAAATATTGAATAAAAAGTCAAAACTTCCCCAGAAGTAAAGAACAAACTACAGCGTGTCCGAACCGGATGGGCTCAGATTAAACTTCACTACAGAACATTTTTGAGAGGTGATAAGCAACAGAAACCAAGCTGCTGACCCAGGACAATGAAGTCGGAAGCTAGAGTAAGTGGAGAGCAGCGAGGAGATCCGATGATCTAGGAATACTATCTCCTTACATAAGGCAGGTGCTAATCAGTGGAGGGAGCCCACTGTGTGGCTTAAGAAACTGACTTGCAGTGTGCACATCTGAAATAGACTCTAGTAAGACCAGGAGGTATTGATAACAGAGAGAAAATAGCACCGAGTCATACAGGAAGAGTGTTCGCACTCTGATTCAGGTAAGAAACTCGGGCTGTGGAGAGTCGGCTCAGCAGGAAGAGAACTGGTTGCTCTCCCAGAGATCTGGGTTTTGTTCCCAGCACCCTGCATGGTGGTCCACAACCCTCTCAAACTCCAGCCCCAGGGATCTGATACCCACTGCGGCTTCTTCAGGTGTCAGGCACACACATGGCGCACAGACATACATGCAGGCAACACACACACACACACACACACTAGTTTAAAAGGGAACCGGGCTGAGAATGACAAAAACAAGTGGGCGGAGCAGGAGTGTTAGCATGTCCTGAAAGCTCATGTCACAGCTTTCACACCTATCTGCCCCCATCGCCAAGGGAGGTCTGGAACTTTAGATAAGGCCTTGCAGGGCAGGAGTAACAGACACGTCACTGGTTATGTGGGGATGGTATCAAAAGATTCCATCAACGTGATATGTTCTGAGAGTACAAAAGTATAGCCTTAAAAATGGCAGCAAAATGAAGAGAAAAAAGTAAAACATGGTTTTTATTACTTGTTCTTATTGAGGGTACAGGGAAAAGTCCGGAAGACACCACACCAAACTGTCAGCGCATACGGTAAAGGTTTAGTAAGAAACGGGAAAAGCCGATGTTATTATTAAAAAGTATGTGAAGCTGGAGAGGTGGTTCAGTGGTTACCAGCACTTGCTGGTCTTACAGAGCCTCTCAGTACCCAGTGCCCACAAGGTGGCTCGGGTCTGTTTATCTTTAACTCAAGGGTCGAGAAATCTGATGCCCCCTTCTGGCCCCTGTGGGCAATGCAGGCACGCAATACATAGATGTAGGCAACACACACCTAAAATAAAAATGTCTCTCTCTTTTTTTTAAATGAATATAATAGAAGCAACAAGATCAAAGCCATAAGCATTCCTGAAGGCTAGAAGATTCTGACCAAGAGAATAAGCCACGAACAAAGCCTGATACACAGCTCGGAGCCGGCATGTTAGCCAGTGGGTATACTCCACAAATAAAGGAAAACTAGACCCAGACAGACACATCCCCTCACCAACAATGGACACGTCTCCAGTGCAGCCAGATGAGAGGAAACCAAGAGGAGACTTGAGAATCAGAAAGGGCAGACGGAGACCTGCTATGGTATATCTAGAAAATGCTACAGAAAAATTATAAAACTCAGAAAGTCTTCAAATTTTTGATGACCATACTCTCTTATACTCGTATTTTTATGTGGTTTATAACTCTTCATATTTTCTGTATGAGAAACTTTAAACAGAAATTTTATTAATTTAAAAGTAACAATAAATATGTCAATATAAAGAGCATATTTTCAAATAACTATAAACAAAAATTGTAAAGGTTTTATTTTTTTAGATTTTTTAAAAAAGATTTATGTATATGAGTACACTGTTGCTGTCTTCAAACACACCAGAAGAGGGCATCAGATTCCATTATAGATGGTTGTGAGCCACTATGTGGTTGCTGGGAATTGAACTCAGGACCTCTGGAAGAGCAGTCGGTGCTCTTAACCACTGAGCCATCTCTCTAGGCCTGGTTTTATATTTTCATGAGTATTTTTTGCCGTCCAGAGTGCTTTTCATATCACATCCCACAACCTCTGGAAAACCTCCACCATATGCTGAAGAGAAAATTAAGAGAACAGATTCTGTCTTAGTGTCATTATGGAAATGGCTTTGGCCTTTTTAATCCACTAAAATATCTCAGGAATTTCCATGGGTACTTAGAACTCATAATTCAGCAAGGAATTATAAGAGGAAGACATTGTGACATAAAATTAATACCAAAACACAGTAGTCCATGTAGACACAAGTAATGCCTGATATGATATATAGAAGAAAAATTCCCATTTGCCCATTGTAGCAGTAAAAATTGAATTTTTGAAATAAATTAAACAAGAAATGTTGAAATTAAGTTTACATGAGGAAAACTGTAGTACACTCCTGAACAGTTAAGTCAATGGGTTTTCCCTCAGTTAATTTGCAAACTTATTAAGATCTTTTAAAAATTCAAAGGACCAGGCTGGGGAGATGACTGAGCAGTTAACAACAGTATGTAGTACTCTTGCAGAGATCCTAATTTAATTTCCAACGCATACCAAGTTCACAACTGTTTGTAAGTTTGGCTTCAGGGGATCTGATGCCCTCTTCTGGTCTCAATGAGTACTGCACTCAAATGCACCTACTCTTACACACACACACACACACACCTTTTTAAAACAAAAAAATCAAAGTAGCTTTTACAACTAGATGAGCTGATACTAAGGTTCACATGGAAAATTAGCATGCAAGCATGAAAACAGAAAAGAACTACACAACTGGAATTGAGCTTACCAGGTACTTGTTAAAATTTGGAGTTCCCAATATGAAGCTTTGAGAAAGAAATAAAGATCCAGGATGTCAGACATAGCAGGGAAGGATGGAGACAAGGAGTAGAACCAGCCCGATTAAAAGAGAGAGAGAGGAGAGAGAGAGAGAGAGAGAGAGAGAGAGAGAGAGACACGGAGCAGAGTCTGGTGGTTTCTCTACCATGTTCAGTCTTTCCTTGCTGTTTTTATATTCCTCTCATTTTGGAATGGGGATGCATATTCTGACCCATTATATATTACAAGTATATATTAACCTGAGGTAACAGGTAAGATACTGTCTTGAGTCTCCAAAGAGAGTTTGGGGCTTTGAGCAGATTTGAGACTGTTAAAGACATTCTCACGAGGTAGCCACAGGCCTACGGGTGCCGGGTGAAGAATGTGGAGTTTGAACAGGAAATGTCCCCCAGAGGCTCGTATGTCTGAACAGTTGGTCCCAGTTGGTTTGAGAAGGTTATGAAACCATCAGAAGGCAGATCCATGCTGGACAAAGTACATCAGTTGGGTGTGGGTTTTGAAGCGGGCTCCGCCTCCTGGGAGCAGTTCTGCTTCCTGGGAGCAGTGATTGGCCATCTCTTGTTCCATGTCTTCCACACCATGGTAGACTCTAGCCATCTGGAACTGTAAGCAAAAATAAGCCCTCTCTCCAAGTTATTTTTGATCGCGTTATTTTATCAGAGTCACAGAAAAGCAACGAAGACAGTGATCTTCTGACAAGTGTCTCCTGAAGATCAGGCAGACCCGTTTAAACTAGACCCTTTCCTCACATCCTACACAAGAGCCTACAAATCCTACAAATGAACCAGCGAGATCAGCATAGAAAACGATTCCTGCTATATCTTGAGCAATATTTTATAATTACAAACCCATCTCTAGATGAAATCAGATAATAATTGATAACTGACATTAAATTTTTTTTTTGAAAGCAGAAATAGAACAAGAATAAAAGTCTGTGTAGGAGGAAGTGTTTGCTGTTTCTGTGTGTCACAGGTAAGGAGCTTTAAAGAACTCCCTTTAAAGCTGTATAGAAGTGGCAGAGCCATAAAGAGACATTCCAACAGAAAGATGTAAGAAATCTATGAAAAAAATGTCCACAGAGAAACCCATGCACAATCAGAGAGATGCAAACTAAGACTCCCCTAACCTAACTATTTCTCACCCATCAGGTTGGCAATATCCAAAGTCTTAACTACATACAGGCAAAGCTCTAAGGACCCAGGTCTTCCCACACATTGTTAGCGAGGATGGACGTTATACAGCCCTATGAAGAGGTTGGCAAGATTAACATAACTACTTAGTCCATGACTCCATAACCCTAAAGAAATCACCCTACAGAGACACCACCACAGAGAACATGGCATCTGCAAGGCAGGAAAGGTGGCAGACTCTCATATTCTCAGCACTCAGGAGGCTGAGGCAGAGGCCAGCCTGGGCTACGTAGCAGGGTCACGTGTGAAAACAAGGAAATAAAAACCACAATAAAGGAGTGTATCACACCCAAGTTCCTTCACTGCAGAATAGTATTAGACACTCCCTAAGTTCTCAGATACAGGAAAAAAACTGGTTGGGAACAACAAAAACAACTGAGCTATATGTGCGGAGACATGATAAACTGTAGCTTAAAAGTAAAGAAAAAATCTGAATTGATATGGAATAATTTATAGAGCATATTATAAAACATCATATATATCAAACAAGGCTAAAAGGACTATATGTCTAGGGATAGATAGATAGATAGAGATATGCTTCATATGCTACCTTTTATAAAAAGGAGCAAAAATATACCTGCTTGCTTGCTTTTGCAAAAAGAAAAACATAGAATTAAAAATGGCTGACATATTTTGCCTAAAAGTTAAAAAAAAAAAAAAAAAGGACCTAGCCTCTGGGGTATGGGGTGGGGACCTCTTCTTTTAAATCCCTTTCTGTGTCTTTTGTCTCCCACTCCAGAGATAACCAACTTCTTCCCCTCTGGCCCTTTTCTTCCTGTGGCTTTTAGGGGGGTTGTTGTTGTTGTTGTTGTTGTGTTGACAGAATTTCACACGTGTACCTGCTTTTGTGTAGTATTGGCTGTTAGAACCTTATTTCTATATTATAGAATTAAAAATTAAACAAGAATTTAAAAAAAAAATTAAAATTGAAAGCAAATGGGAATGAGCCAACTGTACTTCAAATATGTCTAACCAGGAGAGAACACCAGCAGGCTCAAACTGAAAGGCATGCTAAGGAAGAAACAAAGAACTGATCCAAATAATTCTTCTAACAAAATACATTGATTATATACTCTCAGTATAGGGAAGGGCAAGGTATACCCACCCTCCTTACAATGCAGGCTTGAGGATATAAATATAGAATAGTGTTAAGAGCCAAGATTCTTACTGTGGAAGAAATGAGTTTCAAATTCAGGTAAAGAGCCCACGGATTGATCAGACTTAGGGGCAGCAGTTAGAATGCCTACTTAAATGTATATGCATTTGTACAGATGTAATTTATATATTTCAAGGCTAAGACAGACAATGACTGTGTTCTGTATCCACCTTAGATCTGAAGCAGCCAGAAGCAAGACCACTAAGTCGCCATGGGCAGACCAATAGCCTGGAACCTAGTATAGGAGTTAGTGTGATCCAGAGACTGAGGCACAGAAGATAAGGGGTCGTAGGACATCTCATCGGAGTCAGAAAACGAGGGAGTACTCACAATAACGATGGTGGCAAATCAAGAGCATGCAGGCATGAAACTTGAAGGGGACCTCACTGCATAAATCTGGGCAGTCTGAATAGAAAATAATGATTGAACTATAACCCAGCGAGTGAGATAGAAAGCTGTACTTCTGTGTTAATGAAGAGGCCACAAAGAGAAAGGTAAGGGAGGAGACAAGAGAGAAGACATAAAAGAGTTTATCATGTAATGTTGGATACATAGAAGACCTAGAAAGCCCCTTGCTTGTGGTCATGGTTGCAAAGACTGACAGGCAAGAATGTCAACGGAGCCTGTGCGTATAGAGGGAAATGCCCTGTGAGGACTTTTACATGTTTCTGTGTCTCCACAGCTTCAAAGAAAGTGGTAAGCAGACAGAGTAAGCAGACAGCACCCCAACAAAGACATTGAAGCCAACATCACCAATGGGTATGTAAGAGGTAACATGAGCCCCAGAGATGAGGTCCTGAAAGGTCTAGCCAGGGCTGTTCAATCTGAACCTAAGGACAGCACAAACGAAGGGCTCTGGCCTCCTCTTGAGCAAAACCATGCAGTGGTTGACAAAGGGAAGAGGTGACGTTTTCAATGAAGAGCTTTTCAGACAGGAGTATCAAGTGTAGAGGCAGACTAGCTTACAAACCCAAGAAGGACCACTCAGAACTCGGGCTGCACAGTGAACAATACAGGGTTAAAACTGGCCAGGCCACGGCAGCATCTTCCGGTTCTGAAGGGAGTCTGAAGGGAAGCCCCTTGGTCCTGTGGAGGTTTGATGACCCAGAGTAGAGGAATGCTAGGGCACTGAAGTGAGGTGGGAGTGGGAGCACTCATATAGAAGTGGGGGGAGGAGCGGGGGGGGAAGGAGGGGAAAGGAAAGGAGGAGGGGGTAGGGGATTTGTGAAGGGGAAACTGGGAAGGAGGATAATATTTGAAATATAAATAAAATAACCAATAAAAAAATACTAAAAAAAAAATCTTCTTCAGCAAAGGCTCTACTTCTCCCATGGTGAGGTCACACTGCCCTTCGCCAGCGAATGAGCACAGATTCTAAGCTGGGGCAATGAGAAGGCGGCCTGGAAAGGGCAGATCCAGAATCATCAAGTTTAATCCATCCGGAGAGCACATCTCATTTAAGGGCTTCCGCACTTCCACAGAGAATACACTTGGCAAGAACAAATCACCCCATAGAGTCACCAGAGAAGGCCTTGGCTAGCCAGAGGCCTAGAATCTCTCTGACCCTTAGCCAGGACAGACACAGCCCAGAAGGCAAAAGCCCAAAACTCTTCCCAGCTGGAGCTCCCTGATCTGCACAGATCTGACAGCAGGCCCAAGCTGCAGAAAGCCTCTGAGAACCCCTCTCCCAGCCCCCAAAATCCTGGCCAACCAACAGGGGCTGTCAGCAGCCACCTCAGTGCATCACAGGACTTGAAACAGGGACAGAGGGGAGTGATTGGTGCCATTCAGGTGTACCTCTCTTCCAGGAGGCTAATTCTGGATTATTACACCTGACTCCACCACATATCGAATGGCTTTTCTGCAGAAAACAAAGGGCAAATGTGTGAGAGGCTTCATTTTATAATGCAGACTTATTTAGCTGGATTCTGTCTGGCCTCAGGGTGCTTACAGCTCTTGTAAATTATGTTGGCAGGACACAGGAGATCAGACCAGCTCCAGCACTCGCGTTTGCTCTGTCTTCAGTTCCAGGCAGCAATACCAGAATTTCATAATATTCCTTCATGCCGGGTGAACACAGACAACTGTGAGGTAGGCAGGGGTGAGAGGGAGCAAGAGAGAAAGAGAGGCTGTGGAGATTCACACAGAGGAGCCTGACAGACACCCACAATGATGGCCGTGTCATCTCCTTTAGTTCTTCTAGAAGTACTTGTTCCTACGTGCCTGAATTTCATGGAAAGCAAATAACAAGGGCCTGGGGGGCAGAGGGCAAGGCTTTGTGGCCCTGCTAAGGTCACACAGAAGAAACACACGGCTGCCCTTTATCTCTAAAATGGGGGTGACCCGGGGCATGGCCTCTCCCAGGGATTAAGTGGCTAACGGTAATGACACTCAATGGCCGGCCAAGCAAATGCTCTCTAAGTGATTGTTTGACGAGTTACCCAATTGACTGTCCTGAAGTCCATTCTGTCTTCTCCTTCCTCTGCAGATAAATACCAGCGTGGACTCCCTGGATGATAATTGCAGAGGATTCCAGTGTTTTACAAAGGAAGGAGGGAAAAAAAAAAGAAAGAGATGTCTTATCAGCCTCAAATCCAAAGTGCCGCCGTGGCCTCATCAGATCTCGGCTCCTTAAAGACAGCCAAATAACTGAGGATGGCCCCCACTTAAAAGTCTTTTTCCACATATCGCCTCCCTGGCCTCTGGAATCTGTTATCTCAGGAGAAAGAAAGTTAAAACAAATGAATTGGGGTAGCTGGAAAAAGATGGCTCAGGCCTTTTCTGCTGCCACAGGCCCAGAGAGCCAAGGTGCAAAGCTGAGTTGCCCATCAGGGCTGCCAAGGGGAGGGAATGGAATAGCTACTCTGACCATGGTAAGGTGGTGTTTCTGTGAATGGCATGCTGTTTCAGTTTGCCACAACTCTAGACAAGGATTCTGGGCTTCAATTGTGCACTAAGAAGGAAATGGCCCACACCTGCCCCTCCTCCTGTGGAGTCTATGTGAGGTTTGGTCAAAGCGCTTCAGCAGAGCCAGCAGCTTACTTGGTAGGGGTCAGCTGGGGCATTGAGAACCTGCTATGTTTGTCTTGAAGGTGATCATAGAATGGGGACCCCACAGATCTCTTCCTCTCTGACATCATTCATCCCCTTGACCCAGCAGAGCAGCACCGAGCTCTTGTGAGTCCCTTGGGCCTAGTAGGATTGCTTATCAGACAGGTGTCCTGAACTCTCCAAGGCAGCTCAGTGGCCTGATTTTTAGAAAGCTATGCTGCCATAGAGAGAATGTCAACCTGTTGGAATTCTTCTGGAGGGCTTGTGAATGGAGACAGGGCAGGCCATTCTGAGCACAAAGGCGGAGGCCAGCTGTACCAGGTGTGTTTAAAGTTTGTCTTACCTTTGGTGCCCCCATATTTCATGATGGACAGTATTGTGGGAAGACACATTCAGTCTACTGTGTATTTCTGTCAGAAAGGCTAGAAATAAAAGGAGGTGCTGGGTGGGAGGCAGCTTTTGTGCTGAGGTAAATAGCCAGTTGCTCAGACTCTTTCATGTTCGTGGGGCCAGGAGGGTAGACATTTACTGACTCTCCTACGTTCCTTCCTCTCCATAAAAATCTGAGTCTTAACTCAGTAGGGTCCCCCCGCCCCTGCTTGGCTGTCCAACCTATAGAAACAGTTCAGTGAGTCCTTTTCTTCTCTGAAAGCACAGAACTATATGTCAGGACTCTTGACCACAAGGTACCCAGGAAAAGAACACACCAAAGGGTTCCTTCTACCTTAAATTATAATAAGAGTGGGGGGGGCACTTAATTACAGCATCCCTTTCATAGTTTCACATGGCCCTAGACGAAGAAAATTATTTTTCACGGCTAAATTAGCAACAGCTATTATGTCAAATATCAGAGTGTCTATGATTTTAGGGATGAAGCATTAAAACCATTTTGCCCTCAGTTAATTTAAGAAAAATTCATTTGCAAAGGAAACCGTGGGCTCTCACATCCAGCTTCCTATCTGGAGCAAAGAAAAGGTATCTGGGCTCACCAGGTACTACCCATTAAAGACCAGGTAAATGAGGGTCAGGCAGGGTGCATAGTGTGGGCCGAGCGTTCTTCATGGCTGCCCGGGGCAACGCTCAGGGGTGGTGCAGGTGGCTGAGCTGACAGTGGCGTGGGCCTCTGTGCATAAAGCCCGTGGAATGAAGGAACCATATCTCCAATGGGGCCAAGGACCCACAACAGTGGCAATGGCTGGGGGGGGGGGAGTCTCAGCTCTCTCATGGAACATAGGAGAAACCCCTGGCTTCAGACCTCCCCCCACACAAACATGCACACACCCAAAATAGGAATGCAGGCACCGCCATGACCACATGCACACAGCTTCTAGCCCCAGAAACATGGAAACGTGAGAGATGTTCTCAAAGTCAAACAGGATCCATTGGTCCCATACCCGGGGTCACAGATCACCTAGGGAGATGTGTTGCTTCATTCTGGGTTGGGGAGGGTCCCAGGCATAACTGCCGCTCTGTCTTATACTCCTAATCACCAAATGGACACACCAAGAGCCACATTTTGCTAGAGGCTGCCTGCAGAAATAGTCCACGGCTGTGCCCAAGCTTGTATGTGGCTGTTAGCTAGAAATACAGCTCTTCAGAACACTGTGGCTCTTCTATAATATTTGGAGGTGATTGTTGACATCCAAACAGGAGAAGGTATGGCTCTCTCTTTGCACCAGAAGTTCCAATACACTTCTTTTGGGCCACTGGCTGAAGTGCTATATACAATCCTTCCATCCAGCTCCTGAGAGGCCCTATACAAAAAAAAAAAAGAAAGAGAGAGAGAGAGAAGGAAGGAAGGAAGGAGAAGGAAGGAAGGAAGGAAGGAAGGAAGGAAGGAAGGAAGGAAGAAGGAAGGAAGATAAAAAGGAAAAGGCCTGGGCAGAACCTCTGCTTAATGACAAGAAATCCCAAACTGTGCAGACAGCGTTAGCGCCACCACATCAAGAGGGCTAAGCCATCAGAAGAGAAGCCTGTCTGTCTTTCCTAGAAGCACCTTTACACATCAGATCTGTGCCCAGCGAGGATGGTCAGAGGAAGTCAAAAGAGGAGTCAGGATGTCCAGCTCAACTGTCAGTAATCTTTTCTACAGAGGCAGAGATCTGGATATCATATTTCTGGGCATGCGGACTGCGAGTGTTCCACAGCGCTGTTGCCTTGGTCTGGTCAGATGAGGGCCCAGGGAACCCAGGATGTGCCTGAGGGTTCATCAAGAGACAGGTGTTGGTCACCAGATCCCGTGACCTTGAGCCGACTAGGAAACCAACCCAGTCTTAAAGGATTTTTGGATGTGCAGCTCCTCCCAACGCGTCAGCACCACCAGCGGCCAACAGGTGGCAGGAGAGCTTCGGGGAGCTCTCACCTGAGAGCCATGCTGGTCCCCTCACTACAGCCGGAAGAAACCAAGGTCTGGCTTTCGCTGAGTCTTGGGGAGGACTGGAGCCACCAGGGCCTGAAACAGCCTGGGAGAGATGCAGAGAGCCGCTGTGGAGTCAGGGCCTTCGCTCTATCCACACCAGGCACTGGCAGCGGCATGGCCTCCCTAGCTGGGTACCAGGGAAGGAGAGCCGGGAACCCGGCCTCATCCTAGCTGCGACCACCCAGCCAACCCTTGGAGCTCCAGCCCAGCAGAGCATCCAGCTTCTCCTCTCTGGATCGAGGGTTTTAAATTATTTATAAAGATCCAGAGATGGAATGGAGGTGGCTGGAGGTGAGACAGGCCAAAGATATGGGGTCCAGACTGCCAAACAGGCACCCCTTCTTAACTGCTTGCTACAATCACTGACATAAAATTATGAGTTTTTTTTTTTTTTTTAATCTGAATGGCAACAGTGGGCTTTTTTCCCCTGCGTTTTATAAATAACTAACATTTCCTACCACCAAATTCCAGAGCCAACAGAGGGAACCCCTCAGCATGGCCGCAGTACTTTATGATGTATCGCCCCACGCGTTAGACAGCAAAAGGAATCCATCAGCGTTAATTTGTTCTGCTCTGGTCAGAACTGAGGTCTCTAGAAGCCGTCCATATACTTTCCAATTTTAAGTTTGAGAACGCTAAACTAATGATGTGAAACTAATGTGGTGTAACTCCAAGTGCCCTCTCTGCCAGTAGGAAATAATTTCTGCAGAGCTTCTAAAAACCAAACCAAACCAAACAAATAAATCAAATGGTTTTACAATGTGGAAAAGCCGAGAGCCGACTAAGTTGAAGTCCTGTTTGGGGGGAGGCCCGGCGGCTTGAGCAGCATGGAGCCAGCGACTCAGTCACTCGCAGGAGGTTGCTGGGCTCTGGGTGTCTGCAGCTGGGAGCAGCGTTCAAACTCCGGCCCAGCACGCCTCAGGAAAGCAATCTGGGTCACAAATTCAACATGACAGTTTTAACAAATACGATTTCAGCTTTTATATTTGGATTTAGGAAGGGGATGATGGCCTTACCCGGAATCACTATTAAATAGTAAGCTTATAACATGTTTGCTGACGGCGATATAGACCCTGCTTCTAATTAACTTTAAAGCATGCTGCCGATCCTGCTTACGCCAACAAGGAAAACAAAGCTAGCTGCCGGGCAGACCCAGTCGAGAGGCAAATGTACAGAACTCAGAGAGAATGGACAGGGGTTTTTCCTACCTGAACCTGCAAGAAGAGCCTTTAAAAAGTCAAGCTTTTTAAAGATTTACAAGATTTTTTTTCTTCCTCGACCAATTAGCATATCTTTTTTTTTCTTTAGTATTTTAAAAATCGGCTGAAAGTGGCAGCTTCAGTTTTAAGACTACAGACATTTTTTTAATGAATTTGCTGTATTATGAAATCGAAGTGTTGTTAATGAAAGGGAATTGATTGCATCTGCCTATTTACAGGTTAGGTTTTTTTTTTTTTTTTAAATATCTACTAGTCATTTAGCCAATGTAGAAAGCAAATAAATATTTCCCCCACGTCAGTTTTTTAATTTCTCCAGAAACAGCATCTCTTTATTATCTGCAATGGACTGAAATGAAAATCATTGCTTAAACGTCACAGGTTTTTTGTATCTGCTATCGTGTTTAGAGCACGAAGCACAAAGCTGGCGTAGTTTTGTTGTACACACATATAGTCTGACCTGACTATCTCATACTTGGGGCTTGCTAACATATATCACTCTGAAAAAGACAGACAGGCTACCATAAAGAGAAGAAATAAATAATGCCTAAGAATGCCTTTGGTTCCAGCAAGCGGAAAGTGACTATTATCCTAGTATTTGAAAACATTCATTTTGGAATTAGCCAAGACTCCAATAATACAACTGTCTGTTACCATATGTCCATGTGGGGTTAGGGAAAGAGTTCACACAGCACCCAGTTTGGTTTTATTCAAGAGATTAAGGTTATCTGAGTCAGCACTGGCAACTGAGGTCAGATCACACTCTACTCACTGGCCCAGCAGAAGGCAGGCGTCCCAGGGAACTTTGTGCATGTGTGTGCCTCTGCAGTTCTCAGAGAGCAGAGGTACAAAGGAGAAGCCTTCTGTGCTGTTGTTTAAAAATGATTACGGCTAATACCTGACCACGGCTGATTTTCCTGTCCTTCCCCACTTTAACATCGGAAGCGTGTGATCCGACCTCCAGATGCCCGTTATTAATTGCATGCCCTTTGATGTCCGAACGTGGATGGAATCTACAAAGGCATTAACGTAAGAAAATATGCCTCCTTAAAAAATTCCCAAGCCACTGCCTGTGATCTGTGTGAGTCTCTGTTCGTTTGCTCTCCTGCAGTGGCACTGAGGACATGCTCAGATGCCGGACATTTTGCCAACAGTTCTAGTAAAATGTAGAGAGAAGAAGAAGGAGGAGGAGGAGGAAGAAGAAGAAGAAGAAGAAGAAGAAGAAGAAGAAGAAGAAGAAGAAGAAGAAGAAGAAGAAGAAGAGAAGTATTTTAAGATTTGTCTATATGATGGCACATTTGCTCATTTAAGAAGAATCTATGTAACTAAAAAAGCAAATATTTAAACTTTTATGACTTTGGGAATGTACATTGCAGAGCTATAAAGAAAAAAGAAAGATATACACCAAGTAGCTAATAAAGGTTAAGCCGCTCTGCTGGACAAGTGAAAAAAGCCCTTTACAAATATCTACACTTTGCTGGTGTTTTTTTTTTTTTTTCTCCCCGGAAATAATTTCAATTTTTAAAAGTTTATTATGAGGGAAATCACTAGCTACACGCAAATTTCTTTTCTCAGGCAGAAGCCAAATAGACATATTGATATAACACGGCTTCTTGTGTGCAATTTCAAAACAAATAGACTTTTGTTTTTACAAACCATTTATTTGTGGGGGGCGGATTGATTTGAAGAAAATTTTCCTCTGCAAAGAAAAATTTATAAAAAGCTACATGTTCAAGATTATTTGACCCAGTGCCTATCATAACATCTTTACACACCTCAAGGATTTAGCATAGTGAAAGAAAGAGAGCAAAGAGGGCGTGAGGGTGAGCCCAGCACGGCTTGCATGGATGGTTGCTTTCCTATGTGGAGCTCAGGAATACATCCATCGGAGCATTATTTGTTTATCATGAAAAAAAAAAAAGTTTGAGCTGCTCACATTGAATTTTTGCACATTCGGGAGCTAAATCTTTTTACCATCCGGAATGAGACATGTTAGCAAAGTTTGTATTTTCAAATATTAGATTTTTCTGTCCTTGTCTGGGACTCTTCCAAAGCACAGAAGCGAGCACACACACTCTCTCTACAGAGGTGCTGTGAATCAACCCAAATTAAGAACTTTTAAGGAAAAAGAAAATTCTTCCAAAAAGTAAAGCTGAAAAAAAAAATATTCGCATAGTCTCCAACTTTGTTAAATCGAGTTGTCAACATATCTAACCAGAGAGAACTGGCTGGGCAGCTCACTATCTACAAAGCTGACCAGTTAAAGGTAGAGCAAATATTGTTTAAAATCATCCTGCTCTAAAGAAGAATCGGGAAATTAAACATTTACAGAAATCTTAGAATCTCCATTCCCGAACTCTTTGTGGGGTACACAGTCAATTCGGGGATGGAATTTCCAATTGTTCAAAGATTCCCTGTGCCAATAACATCATGGTTTCTATGTGTGCAAGCACCATAAGTATAATGATGCATTAGCCCCATGTAAAAGCTCTTGGGTTCCCAGTAAATCTAAATATGTACGGAATTAAAACTGGAGCGAGGAACAAGTCCAGTGTTACTCCTTTCAAAATACTAATTTAATAACTCTCCAAGAAATAGAGTGTTTTAGGAAAGGCAACCCAGATGTCAGCATATAAAATCAGGCTATAAAGTGCCCTTCAAATATATTTCAATCATTTTTAAATATTTACATTTAATAAGGACAAGTTTTTATGGCAAGAGAGAAGTAATTACACTTATCATTCATGGAAAAATGTAGCTTTAATGGCTTGTATATTGATTTGCAAAGGTGAAATAGTACCCTAAAATATGTCATTGTCTTCCCCCCGCCCCAACCCTTCTGTTTGGCAATTTGGTGCTTTCTCGAAAACAAAATATGTAATGTTAGCCGCTGGCTGGTAAGCAGACACTGCTGATCCAGCATACATACACACAGTGAGCCTTCTTCTCCAAGCCCCCTACTCTAACAAACTGAAACTCTAAGAATTTGGGCTTTGGGGAATAATTATAAGAATCTTATCAGACTTTTATAGCCTTTCCTAATGAGGCTATTTATTTGGCAAACATCAGTCCCAAGGACTGGTATCACCGTGATCAGGATCTGGGCCCTACTGAAACTTCTCCCTCCTGCTCCATCTACACAAAAGCATATCTTATCAGAAGGAGCCTGTTGCAGGCAGACCACAGCTTCTGAAAATTCACCAGGGGTCAAACTTCAGTACAGAAGTCAGACAGAATCAGGTTTGGCCACTGTGAGCCAGTAGCCCTGTTATAACTCAGACCCGTGGACTACTGGGAAGAGGGGGAGACATGAGTCCAGGAAGGACCCCGGCCTCCAACTCCAAGAATCTTCCTCTTTACAAGGAAGCGATTATACATTAGAGACCTCAGAGTGAAATATGACGTAAGCTTTCTTGACTTAGACTCAGCAGATGCTCACCTGTCCTTGAATACCCGCTCCTACTAACAGGCTCTTTATTCTGGTGCTTTAACATAATCCCAGAGAAAGCGTCTTAATTTGATTAAAAGTGATTTCAGATGAATCCATAAATAAAATCCTCTCACCTCTAGCAGGGAGGGCAAAGGGCTTTGCATGTCTGGACTGGGCAGTCCTGACACATTCAGGAGCTCTTTAAGAAGGGCAGACTAGAGAAATAAACAAACCATTCCGGACAGCGTTTCAAAGTCCGCCAAGATAGAATTCCCAGCCCACGACTTCTGACTTCATTTTGGGCAACCAGGCTGGAAGGGACAACCTTGGGGTGGGATGACAGGGGTTAGGTTTGCAAATGACCTAAGGTGGATAAATATTTGTAAAACATTTTGAAAAATTAACAAGCACCCCAGCTACAGAAAAGGCCTCCATTCTGTTGCTTAGGAGATTTTAAGGGGAAAGTTGATATTTGAGGCCCAAGACAAAAATGTGGCCTAAAGGAGCAGACCCCTGTGGGCTATGGCCAGACTCTGGGTGGCAGAAGGCTCCATAAAGAACACTCTATCGTGAGTGAGTTTGTCTAGAAAGCAAGGAATTTTTAGCCTCGTTTTTTCACTGTAACTGAGCAGTCCTTCACCCTGGGTAAGCCCTGTGGCATTCCCGCCTCCAGGGAACGTGAGATGACCTCTCATTTCTGGGCAGGCTCTCAGATCCCCCAGAATAAAGCCAAAGCAAAATGGCTCCTCTTAGAGGGCCACCCCCCACCCCCCTACCTTTCCCAAACCGGGCCAGCAACACCCAACCCCTGGAAGAGATCGAGAACTTGCGCTGTCGGGTTAGCCCTGATCTCTTTTGTCTGAGACAGGCACTCTAACCACAAAAACAACTCTTGCCATTGGCACTGCTTCTGTCACCATAGCAACCAGCTTCTAGAAAGGCGAAGGCATTGGTTTGAGATTCACAGCCAAATGAACATTTCCACAGCTCTGATCTGCTCCTCACAAGTCTCTACCCTTCCTTCCTCTGGGATCTTCAAGAGCCCAGTCCTGAAGCAGCTGGGTTGGTTTTCACAGCTGAACTCCTGCCTGCAGACCCATGCTCCAGATGCCAAGTCAACACCCCAGCTGAGACAGGTGAGACTTCCCTTGGGCTTCCATGACAAGAGAATAGCTGTCAGACTGTGGTCTCTGGAGGAGAGGAAGCAGGAGAAATAGTCTAGCGCTCTTGTGTGGAAGCAGCCTGCTCAGTGAGCACGTAGGCCTCATTTAGTCAGAAAACATCAAGCTGGACTCTGAGCACAGAGGCAATGGGATCAAGATACTCATCAGGGCTAACGCTGGCTGGCAGCCTGGTGAGGAGAAAGGCATTGAGGGTTCCCGCTGCCCAAATTAACCACATCAACTAGATAGTGATGGCTCTACCACTCATCAGCCCCAGTAAGGCAGTGTGTGAGGGAATATGCACACTTCTTCCTCAATACTCCCTAAGATGTGGAGACCTTTAGACACTCAGGCCCAGCCTTTGGCCCACAGAGGTGAGACTTGGCAAAGGCATGGAGAAGCTTGGCCTAAAATTTGGCCTCTTGGACACGCCTTTGGCTGCGTCAGCCTCACGAGTTAGGTGATAGCTGTTTCTGACTGTCTGGGTCAGTAACAATTTGCAGTGAGGACCCATTCCGCAAACTCGGAGAGACTGGAGATGGGCTATTAGCCTCAGCCCCTTTCATGTGAAATTACTTCTACTGGCACTAATATGCCATCATTTGAAAGCTTTAACCCAAGTGGACGGCGCCCATCCCAAGCCAGAGCCCGGACCCAGGCAGCGGGTCCATGTGCTAGCTATTACAGGGTTGTTTGGGCCGTCCCCAGCCAGCATTTGCTGCTGCGCGCTGAGAACTGCTGTCAGGAAATGTCCTTCTCTAAATTACATAATTAGGGTGTTGGGGAGCATAGTGAAGGCAGATTAGGACATCACTTGCTCTCCGTGCAAGCAACGATTCCAAGCACATAAGCAAACACTTAAGCTATGCGAACGGTTTAATATTGATTAAACAATGATCTCCAGGTCTAAACTCTAAGCATGGTAGGTAGAAGGCACTGGAAGGAGAAAAAACAAAGAGTGGGCTTAATAGTGCGCATTGATTTACAGAGCAGCGTGCACTTTGACCTGACAGATCAAAATCAGGATTTGCAATGATTACCTGAAATAAAGTCCAGGGTCCCACCCCCTCAAGCTCACAGTGGGGCTGGGGGCTAAAATGGTCTAGGTCAGGGGGGGTCAAGTTCTTCTCTCAGCAAGACCAGCTTCTCACCCCCCCAACCCACTTCCAGAAACTGAGACCCAGGCAAAGTGCGAGCTCAAATTGCATTTCATTTATTGTTTCTAACTACGGGCCACAGACTTCAACTTGATTAGAAAATTGTGCTGATGCTTCCTGGGAAGTAGAGACCGAGCCTTCCAGAGGAGGTGAAGGAAGGGATTTTCCACATAAACCCGGGTCTTCTAAAGAGCGTTCCCATCTTTGGCAGTGCCTGTGACCACACATCATCCGGGTGCCCAGGCAAGAGCTCAGCGTGAGGAGCAGCTGCGACCAACAGGCAGGCTTCCTGCTGGGAGGCTCGGAGAACAGACAGAAGCCCCTAACTTAGTCCTGGGGATCTCTTTCCTGGGGTGGAGGTGGGGGTGGGGAGGCCACTGCTAGCATCCTCCAAATCCAGACTTCCTCCTGGCTCAGTTTTTGTGTTTTTTCTCCCTGTCCCTCAGCAGAAGACAGAATGAGAAGGAGGCTGAGAGACACCAATCACAATAATAAAAACTAGAGGCGGGCTTTCTCCGTGCCAAGTGTCTTCTTCTGGCCCATCCGGCACACAGAAGCATCACAGGCAATCCTCTGCGGTAGGCATCATTATCTGTTTTGTCCCTGTGATTGGATCACAAGTCTGAGGCTCAGTAAGTGTAAGCTGCCCCAGAATTTGTCACGACAAGTTTTATAAATTTTGCCAATTTAAAAAATTATCGTGTAGCTTTCAATGTATACTAGGCAATGTGCTAAAACTCTAAAGTATCAGTTATAATGTTCAATGCATCTTTCCTTCGTTGCTGTGATGTCTTCATCTTAAAATGAATAAAGTAACTCACAGGTGGGCTAAGTTATGTGCTCCTGGTGACACCCTGTCACTAAGTTAAGATTCTAACACTGTCCCTCTTGCTCCAAAGTCCACGTTTCCAATCTGTTTATAGAGCTGAACGCAATTCTTAGCAAAGGAAGGGAACAAACCCCTCACGCCACACCATCGGCTATGAGTCTGTGACAGGACCCACCGGTGCACTGAGGGTAACGGGTGAAGGAAGGCTCGTCTTTGGGTCTCACACCTGGAACCTGATGTGGCTTCAGTCCAGGGACCCCTCCCACCATGGTCTCATACTCCGCCCAGAGAGGACTCACAGTGTATAAGTCTGCCAGGAGGCGTAGGAGCCTGGGGTACAGTCTCTACCCTTCCCTGGCCACACCTCCCCTACAGTTACTCCCCCTGGAGCCAAAGCAGCCAGTGCCACTTCCTCTGAATGCCTGCTGAGGTGCCATCTCCACACACAGTCAACCCACACAGCATGTGGCATGTGCCCATCTCTGCTGGGGCCCTGGAAACAAACCCACCAGAGCAAAACTCACAGGGGACACTGAACCTGGGAAGCCTGTAAAGATAAATTTCTTCTCATTCAAAATGGATTCAAAATGTGTCCAAAGACACTAAATGCGTGCCTCTACCTATGTAACACACTGCCATAAACAGCTGCTGTATTTGCTATGCATAGAAAACCCTACAGGGCCATTGTGGACACAGCCATCCAGACCATCAAAGCTCAGCCTAGGGCCTCATGGCCACCAGACCCCTGTACTCAGGGTTAACAGCTATCCCTGTGACTTTCAAGAACCTCCCTTGTGACTTGTGACTCACAGGTACTTTCAGTCACCCTCCAATCTTTTGTAGCGCTGCCTCCCCACCCCCCAACCCCACCCCGGCTACCCTGGCTGCTGGACTAGGCAAGCAAGCTTGGTTTATCTGCCAAGGGTAACCTGATCCTTATTATTTACAGATTTCGTATTTGCAAATTTGCATGCCCACTTGGTGTCATTTGTAATCCGTGAGTCTGTGCTGATACTGCATTCCAGAGCATCTGGGGACATGAGTAAGGAGCGAAAACCCTGTAAGCTGATCAATGTGCCAGTCCAGGCTGAGGCCGGGGGGAGGCAGGAAGGGCTGCCTTACTGTTTCAGCTCCTATTCTAAGTTAAGTGTCCTTCCTAGCACCACGGCTTTGCATTTTTGTGGGGTTTGTCGATGATGTCATTATGTGAGCGACAACCGTGACCAAGGTAACTCATAGGAGGAATGGTTTGTTTAGGCGTATGGTTTCAGAGGCTCAGACTCCATGCTGGCAGAGCCAAGGCATGGCCGAAGGAGCTGAGAGCTCCCGTCTTAAAGCAAAAGCATGAAGCAGAAAGCAAATGACAAATGGCACCAACCTTCTTACTCTCAAAGTGACGTTCAAGACCATACCTCTGAAGCCCCCTTCCGCCCCCACCCCTGCCCTAAACACCACCAGCAACTGGGGACCAAGCAATCAAATGTTCAAGACTATGGGGGACATTTTTCCTTTAAGACACCGCACTCTCCACGGCCACTCACACTGCTAACTCAAGCACACACAATACTTGGCATATGCAGCCCACTGACTCAAACCCCTTGAAACATGGGGGCTTTGGGTCTCACTGTTGCACCAGCATCCTGCTCACTTATCCTCAGCAGGTCAGCCTGTCCCAGCTGGGAGAGCTGCTGCTCCAAGCAGCGCTATTGGGCCATTTGGCATCTCTGAGAACACCGGGCAGCACTCCGGACGGAGCACAAGCCTTGATAAACGTCTGAGAGGGTACACAGCCAGCCTGGTACCTCTGAGCCTCAGCCCAGGGCAGGGCAAGACCCTTGCTTTGCTGACTGTGGCGGGTATTCCAGTGACTTCCCTCCTATGCTTTTGCTACTGGCAAGCTGCCCATTGCTGGCTTGGTGTGATGGGGGTGGCTTGATCCCAGC
This sequence comes from Mastomys natalensis, assembly GCA_021653895.1. NCBI lineage: Eukaryota > Metazoa > Chordata > Mammalia > Rodentia > Muridae > Mastomys > Mastomys natalensis. The sequence continues at coordinate 390,375 of JAJTUV010000325.1, read as the reverse complement.
TGGGGTAAAGGTTAGACATGCAGCTACTTAGTGCAGGGGTCGAGGGGCCAGGGTTGGGGAGTGCCAGGACACTGTCAACTACCCCAGGTGGTTTTGAACAAGCACCTCATGTCTCTAGCCTGCTTTGTGCTGTCTGTAAGATGTAAATAATTATATTCTTGTTTCCACCTTTTCCTTTCTGTTTCACTTTAAGGTAAGGCAAACGCAAAGCAAACCGAGAGCAAACGCAGACAGCGATTGCTGAGTCAGGATAGAACTGGATGAATCAAATGACATTTTCTTTTTTTTATTCCTTTTTTTTTTTTTTAAAGATTTCTTTATTTATTTTATGTATGAGTTCACTCTAGCTGTCTTCAGACAAACTAGAAGAGGACATCGGATCCCATTACAGATGGTTGTGAGCTACCGTGTCGTTGCTGGGAATTGAACTCAGGACCTCTAGAAGAGCAGGCAGTGCTCTTAACCACTGAGCCATCACTCCAGCCCTCGAATGACATTTTCAAGCCTGACAAGAGCAGGGGCCGCAGAGATGGCTCAGTAGTTGAGACACATACTGCTTTTGCAGAGGGTGCTTGGGTTCCCAGCACCCCTATCAGACTGCTGACAGACTGGAACTCCAGTTCTTGGGTATCTCTCGCCCTCTCCTGGACTCCGTGGGTACCTACAGTCCTACGTATAATCCATCCAAAGATGCACATATATGTGCACAATAAAATACTTTTCAAAATTAGAACATGTAGAATTAATCCCCCCCTGCCCTCAACATTTTCTGCTAAGGACAGGATAGGCTAAGCTCCCTATAGCAGAAGGCATACAAGGCCCTCATTGGCTGGTCACGGGTCATGATTAGCTCTAGAATGGTGCCTCTCAGCCTTCCTAAAGCTGTGACCCTTTAATACAGTTCCTTGTGTCATGGTGACCCCCAATCATAAAATTATTTTGTTGCTACTTCATACCTGTAATTTTGCTACTGTTGTAAATGGTCATGTAAATATCTGATAGGCAGGATATCTGATATAGGACCGCCCAAAGGGGGTTGAGGACCACTGCTCTAGAAGAAAAGGCAGGTGGTTTTACTCCAGATGGTGAGTGTCTGTGTCAGAAGAGAAGCAGCAATGGCCTTCTTAGCCAGCTGGACAACTAGGCTGAGCAGCAGGAGGAAGCCCCTTTTCCACTGGGGACTCTGGCATCTCACTTGGCCCATCTGCCTTTGGGCTGCCTTGCCAGAAGCAGAAATGCATGGGGCCATGCCTGGACAGCAGGAGCCCAGGTAAGCCACTCCAGGTGCAGAAGTGGCCTTGGCCATGGGAATTCTTGTTTTCCCGCCTGCAACTAATTGCAGCTGCTGCAGAGAAACAGACGTAATTCCACAGAAGTACGTGGCTCCTACATATCCTGACCACCTCATATTCACACGTAGGAGGTACACTGGGGTCTCTGCTCCAGCCCACCCCCAGGAGCTCTGCTGTCCCCAAAGAAGTTCTTCTTTAGGATATACCCTTTGGGGGTCACCCCACAGCACTGTCCACTCCCCCTTTGCTTGCTGTACCTGAGGCATTGAGCTCTTATCCTTCCTGATGTAAATATTTGATCCTATACACTTCGGATCTGCCTGTCACCTAGTCCCTCCTCACCCAGATGGGCTTCCTGCCAGGCCCAGGGGCAAGGCTAGGACGCTGAGGGGCTCTTACCACCTCAGAGCTCTCCCTATGGCCTACTGCCCAGCTGACCGTCCAGAACTGGTCTCAGGGGTGACAAATGTCCTGGTCTTAGCAGTTGTGCAACTGAAGTCTCTGTATGCTCTGAGGCTTGGTTTCCTTGCCTAAGATACAGATCTCGGGGGTGTCTACCTCACACAGATTTTTGGATATTAAAATCTAGTGTGGTGCCTAGCATAGAAGCCACACGCTGGCTCTTAGCATGGCCATGGTCCTTTGCCTCCCCTCCCTACTCTAAGGAAAGTCTTGTGTCTGCCAGCCCATCCTGGCTGCCTCTGCAATGCAGAAGCCTGGGAGGCAACATGGAGAGGGACCAAGCTGGAAAAGGACTTAGCTGAAGGCAGGACCCATCTCCACATATGCAGAGAGCTGAAATAAGCATACATAAGAGAGAGGGAACAGCGGTCGGGGTGGTCCAGGATTGCCTCTAGGGCTCGGTGTGCTGCTGAAACACAGGACAAGGACCTTCGAATGTCAGTCTTTCAGAAAACAATATGGACAGATTTCTGGTTACCTCTAGCTGCCTATGCAGAGACGGAAGGCCTGTGGTCCCCAAAGCTATGAGAATTCCATGCCCAATATCTTTGCAAGTGCTCAGGACCCCTCAGAAGGCATATTTTTGTCCCTGCTGGATAGTTGAGGAAGAAGAGGTCTGGGGTTCAAAAGGAAGACTGGGAGATGCTTTCCGCAGCTAGGATGCTTGTTGCATACCAGGGTTTAATCTCTAGCACCCAGATAAGAGCTGTTGGGGGATGGTTTGTGCGCTGTGTATTTGGATGCTTATTTCTATGCCCAGACATTTAGTTGCAGTCAGCATGGTCAAGCATCTCTGGTCTCAGTGTTTTGTAAACACTGTCTTCTGTCACCTCTGATTGGTTAATGAAGAGCTGACTCAGCCAGAGCTGGGCGGGACTTCCTGATCCCAGTCTAGGGGTCACAAGAAACAAGAAGAGGAGAGAGAGGTAGAGAGACCATGTGGATAGACCCAGGAGAATTCACCATGAAGTCACAGTGAGAGAGCAGCCATAATGACACACGTGGACCAGAGCAAACTAGTGTAATGTCACATGACAGGGAAGAGGCTGGGAAATAGGAGCCATAGAAGGTTAGCACAGCTCAGAACCTGCCCTGCACAGTGCCTGCAGCTTATTAATAAAGATACCAGGTCTCAGTGTTATTTATTAGGGAGCAAAAAAATGGACTAAAGCAGGCATAGAAATGACCTGCAGTTATCAGGAGCAAAAGCAGGCATAAAAAGGCTCCCCTAAAAAACACATTCTAAGAGCTGAGTACAGCAATGCCCCTCTGCAACCCAGGTGCTGGGAGGGGAGAGGTGAGTAGATCCTGGGGGCTTTTGGACCAGACCAATATGGCCATCTTTGGGTTCAGCAAGAGATCCCATTTGGTAAAAATAAGGTGGGATCCATAGAGGAAGATAGCAGACAACCTCTGGTCTTGATACGTGCACATGTACACGTGGTTGTGCACAAACATACAAACACTAACTAAAATGTCTTATTGAAAGGCTACACAGTGAGGAAATACTGGAGCCTGGCCTCTCTGTCCCCTTGTCCTAAGTGACTGTGCCCAGGGCCTGGTTCTCTAACACGGGCTAGGACAGGGACACTGTGTATGACTGTACCACTCCCCAACCAAAATACCATCAAGAAAAAGGGTACTGATTCACTCGAGAATGCCAGCATGCCCAGCCTTGTGGGGATGCATCAAGGAGAGACAGGCTGGCTGGAGGGGCCCCTTGCTCATCAGTCCTGCATTGAGAGAACCAGATTAAACACAAGGGCCATGGTGGGGTAGGAAGTACCAGGCATAAGAGTGGTACCCGGAGCAGGAAAAACTGCCTCAGAGGACTGAGAGATCTGCAAGAGAGACTCTGGGATGTCGTGTCCTCAGGGTAAATGATCTGTGCCCATCTATATGCAAGGATGATCAGGAGTTAACAAATGGGACCCAGGAAGGGAGTAAGATAAGCCTGTTTGCAGAATCAAGAAGATACTGATGTCCATTGGGAGAGGCCAGGCAGCCAAGACTTGTGCTTGGAGGAAGAGGGTGGGTCAGCTGAGACACCAAGCATGTGGTTGGCCACATTAGGGTGCCCAGGTTCAGGGGCTTGAATACCTTACAGAGACGTCAGGTCAGTGTTGCAGGGGTCTAGGAAGGGGACAGAGAGTGAGTAGTTCCTTCCAAAACATCTTCACAAAGCAGCAGCAAGAAGAGCAGAGCCAGACAGGGACCAGCCTTCCCTTAGACAGTCTCTCATCGGCATTTAGAGTTTGCCTGGTTCCCAAGTCAGCAGGAGTTTCTAAACCCAGAAGGTAGATATGGAAAACACCAAATTCCAGGATTGAAGGGACTGCATACTGCAGAACAGAGACGATCCAGGAGGCTCCTGGACTGTCACCTGGGCACCTCCCCAGCCTGCCACATCTGGTCTGTACAGGTAGCCCCACAATAGACAGGGCCCATGGAGACAACATCCTAGCTTGTTGTAACCCCATCATCTCCATCAGAGGAGCAACTTCCATCCTTGGAGGTAGGCTCTTGCTTTACCTAGGAAGCCCACTTAGCCTTCTACAGACCACCCCCCATTAGCGGCTCGTCATCAACCCTCCCTGCTTCCTCAGGCCTCCACTCACATACCCCTTCCTCCAGGAAGCCTTCTTACACTGCCCTCCAGCACCAGGGGATCCATCCCCTTCAGGCTTCTGAGGATGTGTATACACACACACACACACACACACACACACACACACAGCAGAGACACGACACACATTCACTAAATTAAACATAAATATTTTTTAAAATCATATAGTATTATTAAAAAATAAAAACAGACACATATACATATGGTGGTGGTAGGACCTAGAAGGTTCCAAAGTGTCAACAGTGATGATCTCTGGTCTGATTTTTAGCTAGTGCCTCTAAAATTAATATATAGTACCTGAGCAGGGTAATACATCTAGAACAATTTGTCATTGATTGTGATGATTGATCTGTTGTCAATGGGACTGGATTTGTACCTGTGAGGGAATTTCCAGAGAAGTTTAATGGCCAGAGAAGTTGAGCCTAGAAATCCTACCCTAGAGGTGGTACTGTCCATTGGCCCTGGTCCTAGACTAAATAAAAAGGAGAAAGCCAACTGGGTGCTGGCATTTCTCTCTCTGTCTCTGTCCCTGTACCCCCTTCCCCTCTCTCTCTGCCTCCTCTGATCAGTTGCTTAAAACTCTTTCTTTCCCACTCCATCTCCCATCATTGTAGATTGTATGTCCTTAAGCTGTGAGGCAAAAATAAGTCCTTTGCTCCTTCCGTTACATTGGTCAGGAATTTTGACACAGCCATGAGAAAAATAACTAATAAAGCCATGAACCAGGAGTTAAGGTGGGGAACACCCAAAAAATTATTTATCACACACACACACACACGCCTCCCTCATTTGTCCACCTAGCCAAGCTAGACACCAGCCACCAACTCAAAACTCGTTTTGATCTTCAACTGGCCGTGTTCACCACTGCGCAAGCTATCCCGTTGTATCCAGGCAGGTTCTAATGTTCACCAGCCTCTCATCTACAGCAAGGCTCCAGGGGCTCCCTTTGGGAGACAGTGACAACCAGCTGACCTGTGGAAGGTGGCCACTGACCTCACACTTGTGGAGCACACCAGAGCCACATGTTGGTAGGAGCCAGCCACGGTTCACTACAGCACCAATCTATTTGTCACACGTATTCCCTTGGTAGCCGACGACGTTAACACACTGAAGCTCCGGAAGCACCGCCGAATCTTCCGTGTCCTTTGGGCATAAGGAAGAAGGAGCAGGGAGTGCAGCGGGAACTGCTCAGGATGCTCGCCCGGCCAAGCCCAAGGTCAAGGCAGGAAAGGGTAATGTAAGGCCAACACCATGCCAGATGCTGTGACTGGCAGGCACCTCACACGCGGAAGGCCCTTATCCTCCTCATCTGAGTGAGGAGTAGAGGATGGTCACACTTAATCTTCTGAGGGATGTGTAACTAAAAGGAGGGGGAGCTGAGATTTGAACTCTGAGGGACACCTTCAAGAGAGTAAGACCGACTGGCTTTTCAGCTTTGTGTCCTGACCCTAGAAGCTCAAGAAACCAGTGGCCCTGGGATCCAGATGAGTAGGCTCATGAGCCTGGGCAACCGTGCCCCTGCCTTCCATAGCTTCCACACGAAGAGCTGGCAGCAGCCCCTCTGCTATTCTGTACTAAGAAACTTCCTTAGTACCAGGAAAAAATAAATATACACACATACACACTACACACATACACACATACACACATACACACATACACATATACACCATACATACAAAATTTCTCACCTGTCCCTGAAGCGCTGGTCATCTGGCTTCATCAAGGCACAAAGCCTCCTACCCATCTACTATGGGGCAGCTTAGCCCTGCTATTAGGGTGGGCCTTGATGGGCGGGTGCGGGAGAAAGAGGGGAGAAAGGGGGACCGCACAGTGCAGGTCTCTGTTGCCGAAACCACGAAGCAAAAATATTTTCATTCATGAGTTCATCCAGCCTAAACATGCATCTAATCCCTGGAAACTGACAGTTCAAAACGGATCACAGGTTGGGGGGAGACAGAGCTCGCAGTTCAAAGACAGAAGGGCCAGACACAACTGCTTATCACACAGTGACCATCAGCAGAGTCTAGGAAACCCTGGCTTAATGAATCCAGGCCAGCCAGAGATTCCAGTTTCGGAAAAGACCTCACACCATTGGCTGCCAAACTGCCCTCTGGCCCTTTTGTCTAGCCCTAGGGCAGAGAGACACAGAGGGGGAAAAATCCTAACAGCATTTGGGTTTAGGATGTGCCTTCTAGCCCTGCTGATTCCTGCTTTGTGCCAGGAAGGGTCACTGGTGCCGGTGGCCATGGAGAAGAGGGAAGGGGAGACAGGAACTACCCCAAAGCATTGCTCAACGGCAACTAGGCTCAGACAAAGAGCAGGCAGCCTCATAGCCAGGCAGAATGGAGGGCCAGAGAGAAAGGTTTGGGCCACTCTAAGTCTCCAAGGCTAGCTCAGGGCCCTCAGTGCCAGGACTGGCTCTTTCTCTCCCTGGAAGGCTAGCTAGAGTAAGGAAGATCACCACAGTTTGTTTACATAATCCAGAATTTGTAATCCCTTCTGGAAGACAGGGTTGCCCTTAGGGACTTTGAGTGGATCTAAAAGGAATCCCTTTGACTTGACTAACAATTTCGAGAGAATGTCAGGGAGAGCTGCCGTCCCCTGCAGGAACATATTTCCTTCAAGGCAGCCCCAGGCTCATGATTTTACAGGAGTCATAGATCTTTGCCCTGCAGTGCAACAGGAACAGTCATCTGAAAGCCTCTGAATTTTGCAGCTCTGACCCAGTCCTTCCAAGCATGTGTCTGTACTGCTAAGACGAGTGAGACTCCAAAACCAGAGACCATTCAACCCAAAAGGTCAGTTTTCTACTGGGTCCACTTTCCTGAAGAGTCAGAGGAGGTCCCAGAAAGGCTGCAGGTATCTGGGGGAAGTCAAGGGGGTCCCAGAAAGGCTGCAGGTGTCTGGGGGAAGTCAAGGGGGTCCCAGAAAGGCTGCAGGTGTCTGGGGGAAGTCAAGGGGGTCCCAGAAAGGCTGCAGGTGTCTGGGGGAAGTCAAGGGGGTCCCAGAAAGGCTGCAGGTGTCTGGGGGAAGTTGAGTCGCTGTGTTTCACAGTACCAGTGCCAGGCTAGGAGCCCAATGGTTTACACTCTTGCTCTGGCTAGCCCTCTCCCTGCAAGGCAGAGCCCCATTTTACATAAACGGCTGTCCTAGATCACACTGGTAATAAATGGGAGAGAGCACAAGACACACCCCAAGGCTTCCAAAGTTACTTAAGACCATAGACAAGGCCCTTGAGAGAGAACATTACAGGTAAGGAATTGTGCGGTGAAGGCTAAGCACTGGTACCATGTGTCCCATTCCACCACCACATCCTTCCATATTCTGAGGAGTCGGTGTCACACACTGCATACCTTGCCTGCTGCCCCACCTTGCTACATGGCCACTGTCCTTCACATACCAAGGAGAGCACAGGAGGCAGCCATCAAGCACCATGAAGGCAATACCCTTCCATCCAACAAGCCAATAGTGCCTGCTACTTCCCTGGCATGTGCTGCCAGACCAACCAGGAGAAAGACTGAAGAGAAAACAGAGCCCCAGGTTCCAGTTTGTGTCGTGACTATGAACTCAGGGAAGGTCGGTTTGCTCTTCCTTCTGAGGCCGCTTGCTCTCTCTTGAAATGACAACCCTGCCAATCTCATCGGCCCCTGCCACGGATATCAGAGCAGCCACAGAGATGAGATCACATCTGGAACTGAAGACTCTGTCCCCTTATACAAGGTGATGTGCCCTCTGTGTACCAGAGTCTCCTGCTCTCCAAAATGAAGCCCCAAGGGAAAATGCACAGGACGGAATAAGTAACAGACTTACCGGACAAGCTCAGCCACCCAGTCATAAACAGCCTCGGTCCTGTGCAAGGGTCAGAGCAGGGCTTAGACCCACTTGGCCAGCAGAAGCATGGTGCCAGCCATACGTGCATTTTCAGGCATTTTAGAAGCTACGGTCCTGAAAGTAAACAGGTGAATCTGACCCTAGAAGTGTATTTTTCGTTAACTTAATATATCCAAATATTACTCTAATCCATAATAAATGTTTCCAAGTTATTAATGAGATATTTTACATTCCTTTGGTGCTATGTCTTCACACTAGTGTATACTGTATCCTTAAAATTCATCTCAACTCAAATGCCAGACTTTCCCCAGTTCCTTGATTAGAATCTAAACCTCATAAAACATACAGTTGTTCAAGTAAGTTCAAGCTGGCCTCAGTGTCTTAAATTTCCAATAATCTTTGAATCTTTTTAATATTTTTTTTCTCCCCTTGGCCCTGTTGGCAGGTTGTAACATTCTTTTACATCTGAATCAACTAGAATATTTTTGTTTGTTTTTTAGTTTTTTTGGTTTCCAAGACAGGGTTTCTCTGTATAGTCCTGGCTGTCTGGAACTCACTCTATAGACCAGACTGGCTTCAAACTCAGATCTGCCTGCCTCTGCTTCCCACATGCTTGGATTAAAGGCGTGTGCTATCCCCACCCAGCCTCAACTAGAATCTTTAGATATTAAACTTTAATTCTTCAGTGGTAGTTTGTCATACTTTACATGCTCAAAATCCTCAAGTGGCTGGTGATAACCATCCTGGACAGTATAGGTTTAGATGTCCAGGGTGACAGTGAAACCTTGGGAGGTGCCCTATATTGCTCTCTACTCCCATGGCAGAAATGTACCTCTTTGGGGCTGAAGAAATGGCCCAACAGTTTTAAGAGCACTGGCTGCTCTTGCAGAGGACCTGGGTTCCATTCCCAGCACCCGTATGGTGATTCACAATCATCTGTTAACTCCAGCGTCAGGGGATCCAATGCCCTCTTCTTACCTCTGCAGGCACGAGGCACGCGTATAGCACACTATATACTTGCAAGCAACACATACACATAGTAAAGTAAGTCTTCAAAAGGAATCGTGCCTGTTCTGTGGGGAGAGGAGCAGAGTCCTAACTCACACAAGCCTCTTCTCTCACAGCACCTCCGTTTCTCCAGTTCCATCCTAGAAATGTCCCAAGCCACATAATGAGGCTGCCGGGACCAGAAGGGGCTTCATAACACTGCACTTGGAAGAGCCTCCCCCACACCCTAAGACCTTGCTCACAAACGAGAGATCTTGGAATATCAATACAAAGATGATGGCAATGTTTGTCAGTTGCTAAATGGCCTTCATTAAGAACAGGAGTTGGTGTTTGATCATTTCCGCACACATGCCAGATTTACATAGGTACAAAAATCAGAGAAAGGAGGGTCAGCTTGCTACCAGGGAGGACTACACAGAGCAGACCTCAGGACCCAAAAGTTACAGCAAGACATAGCCAGGAACCATATTTCCCTTGGAATCCCTCAAAAAACTAAAATGTGACTCTTATGATAATTCTATATGGGTTTAAAAAAACAAACAGCAGAATTGTCGAACATGGAAATAGACACCATTCGCTTATGTCTGGTTCTGTGCTGCCTGGACTGTGGACACACTATGTGCTTGTTTTGTACCATCTGACTTCCTTGGTGTCACAGAAGTGCCATGTAAGCAGGGCTTCTCTTGCACTAGCTTCTGCATCCCTGGTGCCTAGCAACAGTGTCTAGGACTTAGTACCTGGGAGGGATTGAGGGATAGATAGGATAGAGGGAAGGGTAGATGGAATAACAGGGAGAGCAAATAGACCAATGAATAAATGAATAGATGGACTCCAAGATGTCTCCTAAATTCAAGGTATCCTTTTGTTATCCAAGAAGTACTTGTTCTCCCATGTCACCTGCCCCCATGTTTTGCACTAACACGTTTTTTATTTTTGAGACAGGTTTCTGTATCCCAGCTTCTTGGAATCATTGTAGACCAGTGGCCCAACTCAAAATCCACCTGTCTGCCCCAGTGTGGCAAACTTCTCCCCTAGCACAAATTTAATAGGAAAGTTCTAGTATCCAGCTTTAAAGGAAATCATATGTTGATCATATGCCAACCTCAAAATCCTGAGTGTCCCCAGTGTGGCAACTCTCTCCCCAAGCACAAATGTGAGGATGTCAGTCAGCAAGGGTGTCCCCCAAACACACAAACACCCAGGCAATCTGGTTCTTCTGCACCACAGGAGTCGAGCACCCAGCCTGCCCACCCAGGTGTCCTGTCACCACAGGCCAATAAAAACTTCACAGCCTCAGAACAGCCTCTTCTGTCTCAGAAGGGCTGTGGCATGGGCCTGAGAGTCCCACATGACCTGCATGTGGTAGGCCAGAAAATGAAGCTTCATGTTTGGCGACATTTATACCTGTGTTTAATTTCTGCTTAATAAGACAAGTGAAGAGCTCTACCTAAAGGCCGGTTGACTGCAGGACACACATTTCCGGATTAGCAGCTCTGTTAGAGATGTTTCCAGCCAGCCTGTGACCCCACTGTGATGGTTATAATTACATCCACATAACGTATAAATCTCAATATACTTTTAATAAGCAGTTAATACTCTGATATAAAATATTTACATCTCAACCAAATTCATCCTGCATTGAGTAGTCCTGGTTTACAGAGTTATTAAAACCACTGCCATCAATCAGTCCTCCAGCTTAACAGAGAACTAAGCAGCGAGAGGAAGCCTCCCCCTACCCCTCCGCATGGCTGGTCCCCCAGGAGGTTTAAAAACACCTTCTGCCCGCCCTTCTCCCTGATTGACAGGACTCAATAGCAAATTGGATCCTCCTAGTACCCAGGCTAAGAGCTTGAGAAATGTGTGCCCCTCCCATCTCCAGCATTTTGCTAGCTTATGAAGTAGTCCTACAGTGTGGGTCCTTAGGATGTTGTCTTTCTGATGTGGGACAGCTACATAAAGGATTGTCGGTGCAGAATGAATAATCAACTCAACCAAGCCATCGTTGCCCAAGTCTGACTCCGATGCTAGGTACTCTGGGAAACCTTTGTAAGCAGCCCTGCCCCGCCTCTCTTTACCATTCACAGCCTTCTGTTCTCTGCCTTCCTTTCTACAACATGAGACCCACGAGATTCCATCTGGTTCCATTCACTTTTGAGTCTCCAGCAGCCAGCTCCAGGTCATTCTCCAGCTAGTGCCAGGGACTGCTTGATGTAAGAGCCAGCAAGTCAACCAATGACCCAGGTAGGAGCAGAAGCCCGCCTGACTCCATGCAGGTGGTAGGCTTACTGACACCAAGCACCGCCCAAGGTAGGACCTGTCATGCTGGCTCCAGATTGAGCATTTCACAGGGACCCACAGAAGCTAGTACAGTTTGAAGAGATAATCCAGTTAATAATAGGATTAGTTCAGGCACATCCCCCTAAACCATAAGCTTGAAACCTCTACCTGGGCAAATGTTTGGCCAGACTCTGCCAGGATCTCTACCCTCACCAACCACAGGTCCTTCCCCAACACACACAGTCCCTCAGCTCTGACAAGCCAGCCGTGGGGGCATAGCTAGGGATTTAAAGATGAGCAGCCTGTTCCATAGGCCCTGGCATCCTCGGTGCCACGAGTCCCTACTGTGCAGGCCTGCCAACCTCCACTCCCACAATACCACCTGCTCTTTCCTGTGCCAAGAAAGTGATTATATGCACACAGTGGGAAAGGGACCCCCAAGAGGACAAACTCCAGCGGCTCTGAACTGGCAAGTGACATGCAGCAGCACCTGGGAAGCAAGTTCTGGGACTGTGCCACAGCCCGCATGTGACACCAGTGCTACCTGTCATCTCAGATGCCAGGACCTGAACATACACCCACATGTATGCTTCTGATGTCCAATTAAAACTCCCAGTTAAATCCCCTTAAAATCATACACAAACTCTAAGGACCCCAGCCTCAGAGGTGTGGCCATCGAGTTTGGAGGCCTATGGAAGTAAAGTAAGTTGAAGACCAAATGGCAAAGGAATGAACATGGGAGACTGATGTCAGGGAGAAGCAGACATAAGCTCAACCCTAATACAGTCCTAACTCTTCCAGGTACTGCAGTAAACCTCAGGCCACTTAGCCTATCAGAACTGTGCCTCTTAGGATAGTGGCTACTGGCCACATTGACTGTTTAAATGAAAATTAAATGTGAAAAAAAAAAAAAAACCCAAGCTGTTTCCTGAGTCACATAGCCACATTTTAAGTGATCAAAGTCATGGGTCTCGTGGACAGCACAAGATAGGACCTTTCCTTCATTATGGATGAAGAACATAACTACTGTGAGAAAGCCCGAGGCAGTACCTAGCATATAGTATGTGTTTAGCACCCTGTGCCCTTCTTATAAGCTCCAGACAGTCCTCTGGCTCCTCCCACTGCCTCCTGGAAGCTCTCTTGGTCAGTAGATGCTCAGACCCACATACTTATCTAGGATTTAAGAGAAAGCATAGCATCCCTCTGCTTTCTGCTGTCTCTTCACAATTTAGAACCCTCTCTGCTTTCTCACATCTATAATGTTTTGGTCCCATTATACAGATAAATAGTAGCACTAAGAAATGAAGATTTTCCCCTCCTGATTAATAAACTAGATGCTTCTCAAAACCAGTGAAGGAGCTTTGAAATAGAACCCCAAATAGACATCCAGGACTGAATTCCAGAATGGCTCTCAACTGACAGGCCAACCTGCAAGGTAGACACGACAGGAAGAATAATGGCTTCCCAAAGACAGCCACATCCTAAATACTAGAACCAATGAATATTTAAGTTTCATCTAAAAGCAATAGTCAAGTCTGTAAGTCGGCTTACTCCAAGGTAGAAAGTCATCATAGATTTTCTAGTTGGGGCCAGCATCGTCACAAGTCTCCTTAAAGGTGAAAGATGAAAAACTCAGCTTCAGAGAGACTCAAGGTGAAAAAGACACAGCTGGTTATGACTGGCCTGGAAGGACAGGTGAGCGAGGCAGAAAAGGAGGGTAGCTTTAGAAGCTGGAAAATTCGAAGAAGTCATTCTCTTCCAGGTCCTTCAGAAAGGAAAGCTGTCCTGCTGACACCTTAGTTTGAGTTTATTTTGGACTTCTGATCAAAACCTATAAGATAATAAATTTTTGTTAATAATTCATTAGAGCAGTCACAGAAATTTAATACTGTTTTGGTACCAGACGTGGGGCAGTGATGCAACAAACACCTAGACGTGGGGAGGTAGCTTTATTAGCAAACTATTTCATAGTCTGGGGGAATTTTAAAGAGTATAAGAGAGAAACAAATTTCCCTGGAACAGACTATTTGTATGAACTAATCCTTAGAACTCTGCTAAGGGTGGGCCTCAAATGAAGAACATGGTAGAGAAACCTAAGTCACTTTGGAGATGATGTGAACTTTTGTAAATGAACTGTTAGAATGTGAGTGCACTGCTGGAGGGGCTCAGAAGACAATGGGGGAAATGTTATTGGAAACTGGAAGAGAGGGGGATCTGTCATACAGAAACAAAACCAGTAGGCGAGCTCCCTGGAGTCATGCAGCCTCTGTGAGGTGACACTAGTGATGTAGTTGGGTGTTTTGCTAAGGAGGCATTACACACCAGCAGTATGTAACAGTGTTACTCTTACACACCAGCAGTATGTAACAGTGTTACTCTTACACACCAGCAGTATGTAACAGTGTTACTCTTACACACCAGCAGTATGTAACAGTGTTACTCTTACACACCAGCAGTATGTAACAGTGTTACTCTTACACACCAGCAGTATGTAACAGTGTTACTCTTACACACCAGCAGTATGTAACAAGTTACCCTTGCTGTTTGGAATAAAATATGGTAGAGTAGACAGAGCTTAAAGGAAGTGTTGCTAGATAGACATGATGCAAGGCGGCGATAGGGAAGCTCTCAGTTTACTAAGATGACAAAAACAGCAAAATGAGATTGATAGGAAAAAATGCAGGTGCGGTTGGGCCATAGCTTGAACCTCAGAGCAGTCAGAGTATTCAGCCATACAGAAGGCTCTTTGAGGGGCAGCAAGATGGTCCAGGGGTAAAGGCGCTTGTCACCAGGCCTGATGACCCAAATTTAATATCTACAACCCACAGGGTGGAAAAAGAGAACAGACTTCTGCAGGTTGCCCCCTGCCCATTACATACATACTGTGGCACATTTACACTGCCTCTCTCCCCACCTCTCTCTCCTCAATATCTCTCTCTCTCTCTCTCTCTCTCTCTCTCTCTCTCTTATCCCACAAATACAATTTTTTTAAGTTTTAAGGGAAAGATTGTATAAATCCTGAATTCCTGTGATCATCTCAGGAGACAAACAAAAATAAAAACAAAAACAAAAAACCTCCAAAACCTAAAGTAGGAATGGATGATCTAGGAATGATCTGGGAAGACCTGTGGGGGAGACCTACAAACTTCTTAAGACTATTACCCTGGCAGAAACACGGCCAGATTGTCCTGATGAGACCAGAGACCAGACAGATGAAAGGAAACCAGAGAACTAACTTCAAGGTTCTCCAAACAATCAACAGACTGATAAAAAAAAAAAAAAAAACCTCTCCTGCTTTGAGCACATACTTCCTAAATGAATAAGGATGACTCAGTTAGATACTAGAGTCCATAGGGTAGAGCCAAGAATCACAAAGGAAACCTTAAAACTAAACAGAGTCTACATGGCATGAGGATTGATGGCATTGGGGGTGGGGTTGGCTCGGTGAGTAAGGCTTGTGGCCAAGCCTGAGGACCTGAGTTTGAATCCTTGGTGGCTAGGTAGAAATCAAGGTGGGTGAAACTCCAGTTCTGGGAGAGCGAACGTAGCCAGGTGGATCCCTAGCTAGGCAATTCAGCCACGGGCAAGCTCTGGGTTCATTGAGAGAACATGCCTCAGAAAAATAAGGCAGGGCTGAGGATATAATTCAGTGGTACAGTGCTTGGCTAGTGTGCATAAAGCCCTAGGTTCAGTCCTTAGTGCTGCAGGGGGAGTAGGAAGCCATTGACTTCAGGGGCCCTGGCAATGCTTTAGGCTGGGGAGATGGCTCAGTGAGTGAAGCACATATATGAGCACCTGAGTCCAGATCCCACATAAACCCAGACAGAGACGCACCTGAAATCCAGCACTGCTACAGTGAGGTGGGAGCCAGAAACAAGAGAATCTCTATAAGTACTAGGGGCAGTGGGCTCAACGTGAGCAGCAATGGACAAGAGACCCTGCTTCAAACAAGGTGGAAGGGTAAGACTGGCTCCTGAGGTTGTCCTCTGACCTCTACACACACAGACACATACAGAGAGACACACATAAATACATGCACGACACACACACACAGCATGCACACACTTGTGCACATGCGAGTACACACACGCTTACACATGGCCAAGGAGTTTTTTTGTTGTTTGTTTTTTGTTTTTTGTTTTTTTTTTTTGGTTCATTTGTTTTTAGTTTGGTTTCTTTAAGCTGAAGAGCAATAGAGAAAATACTTGAGGTCAACCTCTGGCCTCTGTACACACGTGCACAGGCAAGCACACTCCCCATACACACACACACACACCACATCCTATGAGGAGGAGGAGGGCAGAAATGATGTCTCGTGTTGACCCAGTTCACAACTACAATCACCGGGAGTCTATCCTTTGCTTAATCCTCCACGCAACCTATTAAACCAACACTAATGTTTTCCTAGTTATAGACAGGAAATTGGACTGCAGAAAGGTATGGCTCTCACAAAGATCCTACAGCTAAGAAGGGGTGGGGGGAGGAAACTAAGTTTAAATCACTGCACATGAGAGATGGTCTTGGTGTGCCCATGCTTGCAAAGCTACACGTGTACAAGCAAAGGTTGCTGTCCAGTTAACAAGGGGAACCATCCAATCTAAATAACCCTTAGGTACGTGTCACTGTGTTAGGTGTTTGGCCTATGGTGACCAAATAGTCAAAGCCTGGCTCTGCCTTCATGGTCTGAGTAGACAGAGACGTTCACCACATTACCTCAAGCAAACTGAAGGGTTTAGTAAAAGTAAAGCAGCAGAGACACTCAGGAAGTTGGACAAGGTGACTACAGAGAAGTTACAATCGGAACTCGAGAACTCACCCCCTTAAAAAGAGCTGGTTAACTTGAATCGACTGCCTGCAGAGGGTACCATAAAATCCCTAAATTAGACATTTTTAATCTTTTAAAATCAATCAAGAAGCTCTTATTAAAATTGTGAAGAACTGCCAGGCCAAAAGACTCCAAAAAAAAGAGGAAGGGATGCAAGATTGAAAACCAAGCATCCGAAGCTAATTTCTCCTGTTCAGGAGAAGATAACAAGTCGGTCACAGCTTCCTAAGGATGAAGACCACAAGAATTTAAACCTAAATTCCATCTATGGAAAATGAGCCTGTGACGGGCTACGGTCTCAGAGCCAGGGGGACTGAGGGACAAACAGAGGTTGCAGCCCGAGTGGAGCAGCACACAAAATCCTCTAAAAATACTGCCATGTGGCATGTGTCTTTAATTCTAGCACTGGAGAGGCAGGCTAGTTCTAGGCTAGCCTGGTCTACACAGAATTTTCTACATTAGCCAGGACTATATAGTAAGACCCTGTCTAAAAAAAAAAGTAATTGATCTATTAAAATAAAAACATAATGACAAAATAATCATTTAATATCAATGGCTAATGCATAGTCAAAAATAATCAGGCCCACAATGAAAAAAAAAAATCTCATGAGCCAAAACATCGAAACCAGTCCACAGCACTACAGACAACAGAATCTTCTATCTACAGAACGAGGAGACCTAAATAAACAAAACGGAAAACATCTGTAGGAACAACCACCCCAAGAACTGAAGGATTAGCAGGAGTTAACTAGACAGAAAGAGCAGAGAGGGTGTAGGAGAAAAGGCGTTTCCTGCAAAGGAGCCAGTACTATTTATATTTTATACCACCAAAGAACCGACAGAAAACAAGGACAGGAGTGGGGTGTGTGAGCGAGGAGCCAAGCAGAGGCTGGATTCTGTTGAGCATCTTCATATCTGCCCCGAGAACCACCCCTGAGAGCAACCTCAGGAGATGTCAATGGTTTTAAGAGGAGATAGGTTAAAGAAATGAGCCTTGGAAGATCTTTTCAGTCTCCCACTCTGCTCCAAATGGACCTTCTCTCCCTTTGTTCTGAGAGAAGTCACACAAAAATCATGTGATCCATAATGAGACAACACCACTAACTCACCGATGGTAACACTGAGTCAGAGTCAATGGCTTGTCTTAAGGGCCCTGATGGAAACCTGTTTGGTTCATTTCCTCTTGGGACAACATAGACAAAAATCAGTAAAGAAGGTTCTGGCAGTCTACATGAGAGTTGTAGCCTTGCAGGGCAAGGTGGTTCGTGTGCATGCACACGTGTGTGCAGTCGGGTTAGATTGGTGCTTTAAAAGGACAGGGTTTCCACTCTAGCGCCGACCTAAGCTCTGCGGGGCTGTCTCCAGGGGATGTGAGCAATGTCAAAGCTTGCTCCCTTTGTCGGAAGGTAGATACACTACCTCAATGGTGTGTGTAGCTCCTCCCACCTCCTGCTGGGTTGGAGGCATTACGGACACATCACCCACCCAGGACAGCCACTCCCACTGCACAGTGTTTGTCACCCCCAAGCTGCCAGGCCTTTGTTCCTGCATGCCAAGGACCTGCTAGTCTGTCCCTCAATCTGAAGCAGATTCCTTAGGATTGTACATAGGTCATGACCCCATCAGGAGTTCCTACCCACTTCTGACCCATGCTTTGCTCCCACCAGAGATGCCCTAGGCGGAGAGCAGGAAGACCACCTATCCACCCAGGCTCCTTCTCGGGCAGTGGTGGAGCCTTTGAGGGGAAAGTTCGTTTTGTCAATCAGCCCATTGTTGGCCTGCCAAGCGCAGGCTCGTCCTCCCCCGATGTGTCACTGGGTGCTGTTGACACAGATGTCAACTGTCAAGGGTGCCCTCCACCCTCCAACTCCCTCCTAGGGCATCCTGCAGGCCCAGCACAAGGGCCTCTGTCGCAATGCTCCCCACTGGCCCCTTGCAAGAACCACGGATTGCCACACCTTCGGAATTGCCAAAACTTGACTGGATACTTCATCATGTGGATTGGCCATGGAGGCTGCAGCTGACACGAACAGGTATGGCAGATACTTGACTATTTGCCAGGTGACAAATCCCAACTGAGTGAAACCTGCACACTTCACAGTATACACCTCCTCCCACCCTCCCCACCAAAGTGGCAGGTGGTAGCTTCCTGGGGCCCATTCCTACGATGGAAAAAAAAAAAGAAAAAGAAAGGCCACATTTCCATGATCTAGGCATATGTAGCCCCAGCAAGCAGGCTACAACCACGGTCTTGGCTGGTCTGCTCCTATTCCTTTTCCCATCCACCTCAGATCTGCCTCTAGCCAGGGAGAAGCAGACACATTGGGAATCTGGGCAGGGAAGTCCATGGCCTCATTTCCATTATTATCATTATGAACCCCAGTGTACTTCAAGATAGGGGTTATCCTTCCCCCTATGACAATTACCAGATGGTCGAGACTACATGAGTCCCAGAGTAGGAGCAAGGCCCAAAATTTACTGAATTCTAGTTCCAAGGAAACCTGATATATATATATATATCACATTAAAACACGCTATCCTGTGGAAACCTATTTCTGTATGCCACCATGATCCAGCTGAGTTCAAAGTCTCAGTTTGGGTCTCCAAAAATGTCTGCCAACCACGGTTGAGCCTGTAGGAAAGACATAAGGAGGAATGTTGTCGGGTTTGTCTTCTATGCTATATTACAATATGCATAGGCCCCTAGATTATAACCTAGCAAGCATGTCGCTAGACATCTCCAAGGGAAAAAAAGCAGCATGTGCTCAATCAGCAGAGAGAAGGGCTTCCCAGCTGATGTCTAGGGGGAGCGGTGACTTAGCCTGAGGTAGGAGTGAGCCCAGGGCTAAGAAGTGTGTGGAAGCTGACACCACAGACCACTGAAGCATCCTGGTATCACCCACCATCACCCTTACTGTTCCTAAGTAAAGCAAGGTCTGCTGAGAAAAGAACTTCTATCAGACCAGTCAAGTGAGGACCGAGGCTCAAGGCTTGATTTGTGAGGCCAGTGTTCCAGCTACCATGATGGAACATTGTTTAGACCAAGAGATGATGCCCAGGGCTCTTTCTCAGAACATGCTGTTATACATGGCTAATGATTCCTTCCCAAGATCAGGCCAGATTTCCTACCCAGAGGCCAATCCCACAGAGCTATAGCAAGGGGTTCGAGAGAAGGAGGACAGAGGTAAGCAGCCAGGCAGCAGGTAGGGCTGGCTAAGGCCAGGACAGATTGACAGGATAGGATTTTAGATCTCCTAATTTTGAAATGTCTATGAAATAACTGTTTTGAAATCTTGTTCACTTTTGAAACTTCTTTCAGATAAACCCAGATCTGTTTCTAATGAGTTGATACCTTGAGCACTGGCCTAGTATGTGGCAAGCAGTCTCCTCTGTCCTCATGACCTTGAGGGCTGGCTTGAAAATCCTACTCTGCAGCCATCAGTAAGATGGGAACTGGCTCTTCCTGGGGTTCTGCCCTGAGACAGGGTCGCTGTAGAAAAGCCAGCATACACAGAGTAAGGAATGAGGTACATAGTAACTCCTTGGGTAGTGTTCAAAGCCCACCCCTGCTGAGTCGCATATGGTGCCTAGCACACAAGGGCATCATGAAGTGAACCTTTGTTGCTGTTGAATTCCTTACTATAAATGTAAAAAAAAAAAAATCAGTCAGATGTTGAGATAGCCTGTGGTTTCCTACTCAAAGGCTCTACCAGAAGACCTTCAAGGTCTACAGACCTCACCTTGGTCCATAACCTAGGTTTACATGTATAAAACAAGTCAACGAGTGACCCAGGGCCTGAGAAAGCTAAACTCTTTCTTTTTCACTCACAGAAATAGACGTCCCAACGGGCCCTGCAGGAAGCCACAGAAGAAACACAGACAGCTACAGCGATGAGGCCAGCCACCCTTTGATCTAAGGGATCTTTTAGAGGGCTTGTCTCTCCTTTCTTATGCCCATTTCCCTCATGTTATTAGTCTAAGACCAAGAAGATTGCCCGAGGAAAGAAGAGCCGCACTGAAGAACATTCTAGAAGGCCAGCCTACTTCTGTGTCCAGATTTATTCTTTGAGGCAGGGAGACCAAGAAAGCCAGGATGCTGATCTACTTAAGTAGAACAAGATCTTCCAGGGTTGGTATATGTTCTCTGATGCAGTCATGGTAGGTCCCACTATAATGTGTCCTAGTGGACAGTGCTTTGTCTTTATTTCTTGAATGGATGGAAATGTTTTACAGTACATCAAACATACAACTCTACCTCCTATTCCACATGTGGGAGTCAGGATTCAGGTTCCATGTAGACTGGGCAGTTGAATCATGTTTGAAAACTGTCTTCAAACACCATCTGCATGTTGAAAGAAATTCTTCTGGCCATCTACTGGGTGTGCCCTGGAATTATTAGACTTCTAGACGTAAAGGCAGATGAAGGGTTTCCACAGGGAAGAGAAGAAATGGAGCACTTGCATAAGTGTGTCAGCCTTTAATCTCATAGCCTCGACTCTTCTCAATGACAGAAACACCCTCTAAGGCCAGTCTGAAGAAAACATACCAGCTGCTAAGAGACCAGAGCATGGCCGGTAGATGGCAGGTCACATGCCCTAGCTCAGCCATGCAAGCAGTATCCACTCTCCAGACCTCAGCTTCCCATCTGAACAGTGGGGATAAAAGCTGCTGTGCTAAGCATTGCCAAGCACCAGGCACAGGAAGAAAACCCAGCTTCATGGTTGTGATGCTCTTATCACAGTTATGTAGTTATTCCTACAGACGAGGGGAACAAGAAGCCAGGGTCCCCTCCTAGGAAAGGGGAGCCTCCTCGTATCTGTCCTCATATCCTGACCTCGCTCTCCTGACTGGGCCAGAGCCTGAGAAAATAGCCACAGCCTGGACAGAGAGTTAGTCACCCTCCCACCATAGGCAAAGGCCAAGATGACACAACTCAACACACTTCTTAATCCTGCTCAGTGCCAGCAATGGGACATGGTTGGAGAAGGAGGCATTCCTGTGTGATTCACCTGCAGCAAGGTCACTGCCCACAGACTAGGGATGGTCTGACCTGGAGGTCACCTGGAAAGTTGAGGGCATCTTCAGCTCCTCACCCTAAGTGCCTCTCCTAACACCTACTATGCTGCCTTCAATCCATCATTACACCAAATTTCTCTGGTGTTGAAGACTTTCATGGTCTCAATTTTTGTGGCTATTCTATCTTTTTTAAAACTGTATTTCTGTTAGTTCCTTGATAATTCTAATCAACATATTTTTCTCATTCACCTCTAACTCCTCCCTCCCCAGTGGCTCCAACTATGTGGTTTTTTTTTTTTTTTTTTTTTTTTTTTTTTTTTTTGGTAACCCGCTGATTTCACTTATACTACCCAATGTTCTGGTAAACACGGCATCATTCACTGAAGCTTGGTTGACCTACCTGGGTCTATATCTGTACAGAAAACTGATTTTCCCCTCCCGAGAAGCCATCAGTTGTCAGTAGCTCTTCAGTCAGGGGTGCCTGTTCATGAGCCTTCCACCCTGCTAGGATATGGCTGCTTTGATCCTGTCTAGGTCTTGTATGGGTAATCGTCGCTACTTTACCTTCTTGAGTGCAGTGGTCCTGTCATGTGAAGAAGACATTGTCTCGCTCTGGTCTTCCTTGACCTCTGGCTCTTAGTCCTTCCCCTCCCTGCCTGCTTCTACAATGGTCTCTGAACCTCAGGGGAGGTGATAAAGATTTACCGTTGTGGCAAGCATGCTCACAGTCACGTATTTTCTGCCTTTATCTAGTTGTTTCTGTGTTCAACACTGTCACTACACAGAGAAACTTCTCTGAGGAAGCCTGAAAGCTATACCAGTCAAGACTATAGAGACAGGTATTTAGAGGACAGTTTGGTACAATGTCAAGTTGGTACCTTCTAATAGAACCTTTAGAATGGTCTAATAGTAGAGGGTCCACTCCTTGAGCCTTTGAGCTCCCCAATCATGGGACCTTAGGCAGATTTACAGTATTGGACGTGTGTTTCGTCTTGTGGAGCAGGCCTTAAATCCAGAAAGTGTAGATTACCTCAGAACTTTTATGCCACCAGTGCACCCACAGACATATTCCTACACCAGTAACTACTGTAGCTTACAAAGTTCACAAATGGGTAAGACTTGATGATATCTCCCGACCCACAAACTACACACCCCTTCTGGTGCTAAGAAGGCTAACCAGCATGGAGGATGCTCTCTGGTCAGCACTAATTCTATTTCTCCATACCCTGTGTCCAAAGTATGTGGTATCTTCAGCAATAGGGTCTTGCCATTCATTTCTAGTTGGCAACCAAGAGCAATGGCATTGTATTGTTTTGAGGGTCTCTGGGACACCTCTGACTAACAACTCAAAGAGAGTGATCCCACCTGGCACTGAACTTTTTACTTCACAGGCTGTGGCTTCAGGGAAGACTGTCACTCCCTGGACAGAAAAAAAAATCAAATTTAACTCTTATATGAGTGAGTCTGTGTGTGTATGTGTGTGTCTGTGTGTCTGTGTGTCTGTGTGTGTGTCTGTGTGTGTGTCTGTGTGTGTGTCTGTGTGTGTGTGTCTGTGTGTGTGTGTCTGTGTGTGTGTGTCTGTGTGTGTGTCTGTGTCTGTGTGTGTGTGTCTGTTGTGTGTGTGTCTGTGTGTGTGTCTTTGTGTGTGTCTCTGTGTGTGTGTCTCTGTGTGTGTGTGTCTCTGTGTGTGTATGTGTGTCTGTGTGTGTGTCTGTGTGTGTGTCTATGTGTGTGTCTGTGTGTGTGTCTGTGTGTGTGTGTGTGTCTGTGTGTGTGTGTGTCTGTGTGTCCTGTGTGTGTGTCTGTGTGTGTGTGTCTGTGTGTGTGTGTGTGTCTGTGTGTGTGTGTCTGTGTGTCTATGTGTGTGTCTGTGTGTGTGTCTATGTGTGTGTCTGTGTGTGTGTCTGTGTGTGTGTCTGTGTGTGTGTCTGTGTGTGTGTCTGTGTGTGTGTCTGTGTCTGTGTCTGTGTCTGTGTCTCTGTGTCTCTGTGTGTGTGTGTCTCTGTGTGTGTGTGTCTCTGTGTGTGTGTGTCTGTGTGTGTGTCTGTGTGTGTGTGTGTCTGTGTGTGTCTGTGTGTGTGTGTGTCTGTGTGTGTGTGTGTGTGTGTCTGTGTGTGTGTGTGTGTGTCTGTGTGTGTGTGTCTGTGTGTGTGTGTGTGTGTGTCTGTGTGTGTGTGTCTGTATACTTTGTAGGTAGTAGGTCTAAACTTTTAGAAAGAGACCATCTGATTCCTAGCTAGATTTCTAACTTCTAATTAACTGAAAGAAATCTACCCAATTACTAGAAGAATTCTGAAACTCTCCAGGAAATCCACAACTCTATTTCAGGTGGTCCTCAGAAACAGGCTCAGACACACGGCCCTTGAGTTACCTTTGGCCCCTCACCAGCCACACCCTTCTATTGAATGTCTTAGAACTAGGAAGCCATGAACAAACACTAAGGCCAGACTATCTCAGCAGCTGAGTGGCCTACAACACATTACCTGCCCTCCCTGTACCATGGAAACCTTGTTATTGGTATTAAAGTGTTTGAGGGGGCTGAAGCCATCTCACCAACTCAGAATCCTTTACCTTTACGATGGTCCTTGGCATGACCTCCAAGAAATGGTGGGTGAGTCTTCTCTCTCATTTCTAGGGAGAACTCCTGCTAGGCAAACATGTGGTAGGGTGCAGTAGCCACCCTACCGTGATGAAGGTGAAGAAGATATATAAATATGGGTTCCTTGTGCCTGGAACCAAGCACTCAAGATCTACTCTGACATGCAGCAGAATGGTCATTTCTGTCACCATTAAAAATGCTTCTATACCAAAGAGGAACCTTAGCTGAGGCTCGGGTAGGCAGAGTAGTTCTGGCTATAGGGAGCTCTGATCTCCTCTCTCCTTGCCTGGGATAGGGTAGCTATGGAGAACAGATACAGGACTGAGGACAGTTTGAAAGTGGTCATGGGACACCCTCTGCCTTCCCAGCTTTCTGGGGACCCCAAGAATCCTGGGATATTGTGAGCAACTGCTAGAAAATATGTCACTGCTCGTTCCGGGGATCTCCTCTCCTTAGCCCCCTTCCCCTTCTCTCAAGAAGTCTCAAGGACTAGCCATGCCCTCTTCCTGGTCTCTTACTTCTACCTGGGGAAGCTTAGATATGTTTTGTTTTGTTTCATCCCTGTGACCAAATTCCAGACAAGAAGTCACTGTAGGAAGGAAAGTCCTATTTTGGCTCACAGTTTGAAGGGCACACAGTCTGTCATGGGGTTGGGGGTGTCTGTGGCTGCAGGAGCCTGTGGCAGCCACTTGCTCACATTGTCAGCGCACCAAGAAGCAAAGCTGGGACAGGAAGTGGGGCCAGACTATATATCTCAAGACCCATCCACAGCAACCCATTTCCTCCAGCTTGTCCCCACCTCTAAAAGAGTCCAGATCACCAAGTGTTAAAACACACACACATGCCTGTGGGGAGCCGTTTTGCATTCTAACATTAACAGAGGTGGTCATCAAAAGCCAAGGGCAGCAGATGTCAGAAGTGGCCTAAAGGTGACCACACAGGAAACTGACATCAAAGTAGCTTGTAACCTCAGTCATCACAACCGTGCCATGCAGAGCAAGCGATTCCAACATTTCCACTCCCTTGCTCCTTGGTTATTTCTTGTAAGACTGAAGGTACCTCCCTCTATCATAGACCCCCACCAGCAGGCAAAATTGGAGCCGCAAAAGGCATCTCTATCACGTAGCAAGGCTCGTGTATTTTGGAAGACTGAAAGTTCAGATTTAGTTTAAGACCAAGGAGTACCTATGAGAAGAGGGCTTCCCCCCACCCCTGGAGAAAGTGAGGCATCCCACCTACCTCTTCCCCCAAGAGATAACCTTGATCTTCCTTGACCAAAGATATGACAACAGACAGAGACTGACGGCTTCAGGCCAGACCCTAGAGGTCCCACCCTATATCTCCAAATACAGCCAAGGAGTAGAGTGGACCCAGCCAATCCCAGAATGATGGTTTGTCCTTTACATAGACCTCCAGTATAGTCCCTAGATGACCCTCAAAGGAAAGTCAAGTCCTCGTGAGGAAGATGGACAAGACCACTTCAGCTCCAGTGGCTCCTACAGCTTCACCTGCCCTCTCTGGCTAACACGGGTTCCTATTAGGCTTTGGAGTTCCCCGCCCCCACAGGCACCTTCACAGAACCCCATACTGGCAATTACTCCTAATTACATGATGTGACAAGGTGCTGGGGCTGGGGCACTTAACTCAGGCCCTGCATTATGCAACGTTTTTAATCCTCTTACTTAAGGCGGAAAACTGATATGGTGCTCCCAAGCTCGCATGAATGACTGGAAAATAATTCTAAGAAATAAAAACATGGCCGTCGGGATCACCTTACCAGCTCCCTGAAAGGATTAAAAAGGACACATACCTTGAACCATCAGATGCCCTCTGCTGAACCCTCCTGGAGCCTCCCTGATAAGAAAGATCCTCAGAGGGAGCTGGACCAAGCCGACATTTCCTGGCTCTAGGCTGAGTTCCATTACTTTAGAAGACTGCCTGGGCCCTGTGTGTCCCCAGGACACCAGAGTGCACAGGCAAGGGCTTATCTACAGAGCCCCCCACACCCTCCAAGGCCCTCCTACCACACAATTCTGGCCACACGTCTTTTCTCCCCACACCAGTTGGCCTAGCTTCTAGACATGACCATGGAGCCCTCAGGACCCAAAAAGAAACACAGTGATGACTAAGATATCTTAAATACCTCAGACCCTGAGAAAATGGAGAGGCCTCAGCACACACTGGGCTCAGGGTGTATGCTTCCAGGCTGGGCCACTTTCAGCCCCTGATAGGCTACTGAACTCACCCTAGGCTGCAAGACATTCCAATTGCTACTCGGCAGGGTGGGCAGGTGGGCAAGCAACAGTATGGGTCCCTCCAATGCCCACACCCCAGCCAAGCCTGGAGGGAGCAGCTCAATACAGGCAGGTACAATTACAGTGGCTAGGCCCATTAAATCTTGGAATAAAGAACTGGCCTGGTAATTGCCCCTAATCCCTTTCGAGCCTTTGTCTGTTAGCAGTTCTGCTGTAAGCCTAATGGCTGAGGTAAGTGGCCAGACTCCCAGCCCTCCTCAGAGCGCCTCAGGCAGGCCTAGGGTGGGGACACCCAGTCAACAAGCCCACCAGGATGCCATTCCTAAAGGGTTCCTTTGACAGGACCCTCCACGAAGAAACAGTCAGCACAGGACAGTGAGGTCCCTGGGGCTATCATATGGTACCAGAGAAGGAAGATTCCAGACCCCCAAAGGGAGCTGAAGCAAGCAAGCCACATGCTACCTGGACCCACAGCTACAATCACGGCTATAACCACGCCACAGTCACACTCAAGCTGTACTTCTTGCACTCAGGAGTATGCACCTGCTCAGCATTCTGCCAGAACTTCAGAGCTGAAGAGGGATGGCCCACCTGCAGCCAGGATTGTCAGTCTCTGCGCTCTTTGTACAACCTACAAAAAGCAGATGGGACTCTGATGACCCAGGATGTATGACTTGTACCTTGTCTCGTGGACTCCATGGTCCTCCATTGAGTACTTGGATCCAGAGACTCCTGGATCCAGCAATGATGGGCAGAAGTGAAGGCAACCCAGAGTGTCTCTACACTGGCACAGGCAAAATGAATCCTCATGTGTGCATTAGCCTGAAACACAGGCCTCTCAGCCTGCATGTATGTGGTGTGTGCATGTGTGTGTGTATGTGTAGTGTGTATGATTAGATGTATATGTGTAGTGTGTGTGAGTGTGCATCTATACTGTCTCTATAGAGAGATGACTCCGCACCTGTTTTAAGAGGGTTTCTCCCAGGGCTGGGGAAATAGCTCCATGTCCAAGAGCACTTGTTGCATAGACATGAAGACCTGAGTTCAAATCCTCAGCGCCCCTATAAAAATGGGTCACATGACCTCTCTTGCACCTATAGCTATAGCACTGGGGGGTGGAGGGTGCTGAGGACAGACAGGATCCACGGGGCTTGCTAGCTACATGCATAGTTTCACGTTCCTGAGGTTCCCTGTTCCAAGGGGAAAAGGTTGAGAGTGGTACGGCTTTATACTCAACTCTATTTTCTGGCTTCTGTGCATGCACATGTGTACACACACACACATGCACACTCACACACACACTACACATATACACCCAATCATAAACACACACATGCACACACACACACACACACACACACACTACACATATACACCCAATCATAAACACACACATGCACACACACACACACATGCACATCACACACAACACTACACATATACACCCAATCATAAACACACAATGCACACACACACACACACATGCATGCTCACACACTACACATATACACCCAATCATAAACACACACATGCACACACACACACACCATGCATGCTCACACACTAGACATATACACCCAATCATAAACACACACATGCACACACACACACACACATGCATGCTCACACACTACACATACACCCAATCATACACACTACACATACACACACCACATACATGCACATACACTACACACATACACACACCTTCATATACACATGCACAAGCACATAAACCACACACATGTACGTACACACTTTTGAAAGAGAACCTTCCAACTTTTTAATATTCATCAGCTAATTCCAATAAGTCAAAACACAGGATAAACCAAACTAGCATGTAAAAACGTTCAGTCTGCGGACTTCTCTGCCCTGGGTTCCTCCGTCTGCAAGGTCCTCTGCTCCCATTTCAAAAGCAAGCTCTCATGCTGTATTTCATCTGTGTGATCCCAGAATCCAGCACAGGGCTTGGCACACAGCACACTCTCCTGAAGCCCTAGTCAGGGACTGAAAGAACGGCTGGTGAACAGATGAGGGCAAAGATCACCTGAACATCTTCCTGAGCATCACCTGATAAATGAGCACCAGCCGGCATGAGCAATCCCCCTGCCTCAGCGTACCCGCCCCACTACTGTCTAAGTATTCTCTTAGCCACAGTTAGAGCTCTAAATTCCAACGCTTCCATTTAAATTTTACAAAGCATTTCCACCCCTGTAGCAGATAAAAGTTGAGTCTCCAGAAATTCCACAATGCAAAAACAATGGCTCCGGGGAGGAGAAGGCCATCCCAGAGCCCAGAGCCCCTTCTTATCCGGACTTCTGGACTCTGAAGCCACCATGACATAAACAGACGCCCATAGATTGTGCTGGGTGTACTGGGGCAGGAGACTCTTCCTCCCATGGCTACAAGCCCAAGAGACTAAACTTGCAACTCAACAGTGCAGTACTATTATGTCAGGTGTTAGCTGCCTGTTGGCCCAGAGAAATATTGCAGACATCATTTACTGAAAAATGAACATGAGACTGTCGATTCAAGGGAAATAACTAGTAAGTAGTATTTGTTACTGGTGATAAAATCTGAGTTTTCAAGGAGAATTAGTGTTTGGATAAACAAAGCTACCACTGTTTACTTGAGAGCCCCTGACTGAATCCTGTCCAGTTTAGATCAATAGTTATGAATCTGATTGACTGACAGTCTAAAAAGAAATGTGTCAACCTTCAAAAGATTTGTGACTTAGTGAACCCACGATTTTCCAAGTGGCTGGTACAGTGAAACAAAAGGCAGATGTACCAAAGCCTCCAAGTGACTACAAACTGGCCTTTGCTGAGCTCTACCTTGAGACTGAAAGACATCCAGAATTTTCTGGAAAAGCTATTGGAAGACCCTTCACCTTTTCTAACTATGCATCAGAATAAAACCAGTCTTTCTTTATAGATTCAAGTCGAAACAGCATGCAACAGACTGAACACAGAAAGAATGGAGAACATACCCATCTTCTATCAAAATATACATTTGGTGGCTGGAAAGATGACTCAGTGGTTAAACATACTAACTTCTCTCAGAGAGGACCCAGGTCTGATTCCCAGAACCTACATCACAGCTCATAACTATAAATAATGCCAGTTCCAGGATAGCTGATGCCCTGTTTTGTCCCCTGTGGACATCTGCACACACACACACACACAGACATGATAAATACACACACACACATATATATGAATGTATACATTATACACACAAACATACTAGGAACATACACATACATAAGATAAATATTTTCAAGCAAACATGTTATAAAAATGACAAAAAATATAAAATAGCTCTTTAGCACCCTTGTTTGGGAGAGGATATTTTCACAAAATATTATGTTAGCATACTACAAATTTTCATATATTTAACCATTAAGTATTTTTAAGTTTTTCTGTATTAATCTCTCAACTGGTAAAAGGTATTAACAGACAAGGTGCACATAAACTCTTTGGACTTCAAGACCCTCATCCTAGCTGCCTAGAAACGAGTCTTCTCCTAGCAACCTTCAGATGAAGATGTAGAACTCTCAGCTCCTCTTGCACCATGCCCACCCGGATGCTGTCATGTTCCTGCCTTGATGATAATGGACTGAACCTCTGAACCTGTAAGCCAGCCCCAAATAAATGCTGCCCATATAAGCATTGCCTTGGTCATGGTGTCTGCTCACAGCAGTCAAACCCTAACTAAGACAGGTGCCAAAGGCAGGTGGAAAGCAGCGTCCCTGGGGGGCAAGTACAGTGGGGCAGCTGTGATCTGCAATCATAACTACAGACTTCCAATGTACCAGACGAGGAGAACAAGTATTCCCAACACAAAGAAATAATATTTAAGAAAATACAAATCATTGCACATTGTGTACACATCTCAAGTGACACCCACCTTAAAGGTACAAGGTTATACACACCGATTAATTTTTTTAAAAATATCAAGATCACACATACTTTTTTTAAAAAAAAGCAAATTAGGTCCATAATTCAAAGGAAACAAAGAAGTCTGTATGGAAAAGCAGACAAAGGTGGTTCCCTGCACACAGGCTCCGATCGGGACGTCTGCACACTTACCTACACCCAGGCTGCTCATGGAGTTTCTCAGAGACAGAAAAAGTAAGTAGCATGACCATGTGATGGGAAGAGACATTTTAATGGAAAGACTCCCTCCCCTCCCTGCCTTCCATAACTGAAGGTCAGCATACAAGTACCATTAAAAAACTAAAGACAGACGCACATTTGAAACACAGCAAATAGCCAAAGAAACAGCCAGAAGGAGCGCAGTTACCTATAGAGAGCAGGAACCAGGAAGAGGCGTGGAACCGTGGTTGCAGATGTCACTGCGCTGGCTGATGTTTGGATGAAAGTCTTCCTTATTAAGAGTACGTTTAAGAACTCCAGTCACCAAAGAATAGTCTCCACTACTCCAAGTCCTGATCTGACAAACACTCCTTAGATTTTTTTTTTTTTTTTTTAATTAATTTCTGCTTCTTCAGATCCAGAGCCGTCCAGTTCGGTTCTGCATGGAAACATGCCATGACTGTGGTCCAGGGCAGGAAGTTCAGATCCCTATCCAAATGCTGTCGTCTCCTTGGACTGCCACCTGTTGCTGTCCTAGTGAGTCCTATGTCACCCGTACTTACTGTTAACACTGGGATGTCCCTAAGAACCTCTGAGGATGTGTTCACCAGTGATTCCCATACCATCCTTTGGCATCTTCTTCCACGGAAAACCCATGCTCTCTGAGATGAGATGGACGGACTCCTCCGGAAGGGTTGGCAACGGTAGAGATTTGAATCTCAGAGCTGTCTCTCAAATATGCGCTGTGCTCAAACACCAGCCCTACACCTGCCCTCTCTCTTCCTGAGTTTTTGTTTTTATTTTTTTTCATAATTTTTCATTCATACTACATCCCAATCACAGCCCCCTCTCTCCTCTCCTCCCATTCCTACCCTTACAAATCCCTCCCCCATTCTTCAGCAAGTTTCTCTCTGACTCTCAGTGGGGGTTGCCAGTTTCCTCCTCCAGGCAAATACCTTTATTGACTTATATGTGCTCACACAGATAGGAAGGCAATGCCCCTGTAGCCTCTCCGCTGAGAGAAGAGGTGGCAAGACACGCATGCCAGGGCCTTTTCTTCCCTTGAGAGGACAACACAGAACAGAGAGAGCAAGGACTGGCCTGAGATCACATAGCAGCAACCTAGGTGACCCAAGTCACTCTCTAGCATTTGCTTTATTGCATTTATTTATCCCAGATCTAGGTCCCCTTCTTGTCCCCATCAGAGCTCTGTGATTGACCTATGTGCAAGAACTACCCACGGGTTCCCAAACGCAAGCGTGTGTCCATTCTTCAGTTAAAATGGTACCGAGCAGTAGGACGCAGTAGGATCTGTCCCGGGGCTAAGCGGAGGTCCCGCTGCCTTCTTCAGCTTCCGGAGTCCCACGTGAATCACAGCCTTTGAGGAGAGCTATTCCTGGGGTCTGGGTGGTACCAGGGCTGAGGAAGGCAGAGATGAGTGGTAGCCCACAGCAAGAACTGAATCTGTTCTCTCTCCCAAGCTGCCCTCACAGCCCAGAGGGCACCAGGGAGCATCCCCACCACTTGTTGGATTAAATACTACTGAACTAGACTCTTGTGCCCAAGAGTCTTTCCTGATGCTGACAAGCCACACCCACGGCAGGGCACAGCATGGACACTGGTGGATGTCTCATAGGTGAGCCCACAAAGCCAACTGCCATTATTTGGCATCAGGTTCTGCCCAAATTAGAGGCTCTGACTTCTTTCACAGAACAAGGAAATGTCTCCCATTCAATCAAAGGCATAAATGATATTTTCAAAGCTAATAAAGTTTAGGTCATCAACCCAGACAGTTCTCCTCCAGGGCAGTGATCTTTAAAACGTAGTCCCTGACCAATTGCACCAGGGTCGCCTGGATGGAAGTTTCCAGAACATACCCCAGACATAATTCATCAGGAGCTCTGTGTAAGAACTAGGGAGGCAATCTGCTTAAAGGAGCTCAGCAGGTGGTTGCAATGCAGGTTAGCTTGCAAACCACTGCTCTGAATAAATGCCCCCAAGAAACATTTCTGATCCAAAGTTACTTCCTTTAATATATATATTATATATATATCTCGCAATCTTTTGGTATTCACTTGCCCCCGTGTATCTCTGCAGACCTGATCAGATGAGTGTAGAAAACATACAATTGGGGTCGGGGATTGGGGGGAGTCACAACTTTTTACAGTTATGTGTGGTGTGTGCATGCGCATTGCTCACTTACCCCCCCAGATCCCGTAAATTTCCTAATTAAGAGACTCAGTGAGTCAGTCAGCCTAGATTCAGCTCGTTTGAAGCTACTGGGAGCTGAGCTGGCCGCTACTCTGCCCTACTTCACACCCAGAGGGGTTACATTACGAGCAGTTTTTGTGAATTCCCTCTGAGGTTGGAAGGATGCACAGTTCTAGCTCCTGTCTACCACCCTTTCCCTCGGTCTTCTTGATGACAGGCTCATCACACAGTATGAAATCGGGGAGCCACCAACTCAGCTCTGCCTCACCTTCCATCGCAGCCTCTGATTGGACCTCTATGTCTGGCTCCTCCCACTTCTTCCCCAGACTAGCCTCTCTTCTATTAGCTTGCCCTCGCTGAAGGTCCTGAAGGTCGGGTACTCCACTACTTGGGGTGGAAGGGTGGAATTGCACTTGTTTTGCCCCACTTAAAGTATTTTTGGGGTACATGAGAATATAAAGAAGTACTGAGGGAGCAGGCCACAGGGCCTTCCTAGTTTGAGTCTCAGGCCTGCACCATGGACCCTCTGAGAGCCTCATGAAAGCATTCCAGGATGTAATAAACCCGTCAAGCACCGGCTAATTTATATGGAAGCAGATGATTTCCCATTTTTTAGAATGTAAATGTTTACATTGTAGCATTCCCCTGCCCGGCATCCGGGGCCCTGGCACGTCAGTGATGGAATCAGCCACTTCTCCTCGGGGATCCTTAGATGGAAGAGCCACGGTGCCAGCCAGCATCCACATAGAGAAACGTCCCCGCTTCCAACCAGCCGGGTGTGCAAACCCCGCACCAAGGAAGGCCACCAGCGTTTGCTTAATGTCACCAAGTTCCATCTGGCTCTTACAGAAGAGAAGCAGCACTTTTAAGGGTAAGCCTCAGAACAGAGGGTGCAATTCCTACTATGTAGCTACCCACAGTCTCTTTGCTACACGTCTCTCCAAAATAGTCAATTACTGCGAGCTCTAATTATTAGATT
The DNA here is from genome assembly GCA_021653895.1 of Mastomys natalensis. Taxonomy (NCBI): domain Eukaryota; kingdom Metazoa; phylum Chordata; class Mammalia; order Rodentia; family Muridae; genus Mastomys; species Mastomys natalensis. Next base: position 356,894 of record JAJTUV010000325.1, on the reverse strand, counting down.
TATTAGATCATTGTATTGTAGAAATAGTGACTAGCATGGATGGGTGGGAAACCTTAACACAACAATCCAAGGAAACCGTGTGCTTTGGTTAATAGACCCCGAGCACCCCACTGCCCTCTGGGCACTGACTGAGTCGAGGAATCCTGCGCTCTAACACTCTGGGTGTCCATGAACAAGTGCACCTCCTAGAAACGAATCTGCACTTGGTCATGAGCCCCAGAAACTACCAAAGTCTCCTTGGATCCTAAACATCACTCCCCCTGAGAGCAAGAAAGAGCCCCTGTGATTCGCCACTGACAACCAAAGCTTGCCTATGGTTCTGGCGCTTGCTCCATAGACACGCCCATGTTATATCCAATAGGAGCCATGTATGCCACCTGGCCCTTTAGCTTCCTCACTGGCCAGAGAGGAAGAATGTCTGACCCTCCCCACCTCTAAAGAATCGTGAGAGAGAAGTAAAAAGCCTTTCCCCCACGCAGGAATGGGAAAAGATACAACACCTTGGAACCCTGGTCCTTCGGTTACTACCATGTCTGCTGTGCATCCTTGGGTAAGTGTCTGACCTCTCTGAGCTTCATGTTCTTTAAGATGATGGAGATGCTACTGTATTGCATCAGTCTTCTAGCTACTAATAATTACCAGGTGCTGAGTTTTTTACTCTCTAGGCCACAGACCAGTCAGATGAGGGTACCTGAGACTGGACCATCAGCCTGGCAAACAATGCTGTCTCACCAGGCATACCGGCTGGCTGGTGGCAGATAGTGCTCAGGGCTGGGAAAAGGCAGGCATGACCCAGAGGCATTCCTGCATTCAAATGAGCCTCTGGTTCACCCACCCCTATTAGAAGCACACGGCAGGTGAATGGATCAACTATCACTGTGATGTACAAGACCACATACCTGCTCTCAGAATCCATGGCATAAACAGAAGTCACACACACACACACACAGCTGAACTAGGTCCCTGAGGACAAGGTTTCCAAGGAAACATCAGAGTGAGCCTCCCCAGCCCTTCTCAGCCTTGCAGGTGGCTGAAGCTCATAGCAGCTCAAGGCCCCATAGTCACCTGTGCAGAAGACCAAGCCCAGTGCCTCCATCAACCTGAACCTGTCCAGGGCTCAGCAGGGAACCCTCTTCCTGCTTCGAAGAACCAAGTCACATTCTGTCAGCTCAGTACCGCTTCCCTCCCTCCAGGAAAAGGCAATCAACTAAGGACCCTTCCCTACCCCGCCTCATCCTGGCCCCTCCAGCTTCCATAACCTGATTGCCCCCAAACACTTCCTGGCAGTTCCTGTTCCAGCCAGCTCTAGACCCGCTAGATGTTTCTCCTGTTTGTTTTCATCCTGGTGACTCTTAGCGGCATCCCTGGCCCCAGCTTTGGTGGGTTTTAATGAGCTAAGCAACATCACGGCACCCACAGAAGCCGCTGAAACCTGCCTTCCACCTAGGCCACCACTACATCCTGCCTTTTCCCAAGCTGCTCTTGGCCTTGCCTGCACCGGCTCTCCCTCCCCCCTGGGTACAGCCTTCTCAGAGAAGGGCCAAGAAGTGCAGCCTCCACAGGACTTTCAACAAACCCCTTGGTAGAAGGCAGAATGGAATCCTCTTTGGATCTGTGTCCACATTATGGGTCATAAAGGCCTTTATGTGCCTATAAAGCAAAATTCCCGTGAAGCCTTTCCATTTCAACATGTTACGCGCGATTAAATGCTGCTGTATGCACATGGCCCACACGGCCCTCACGCCTGCCAGGGTCTATACACATGCATGCCACCAGTGTCACCTGCATCCACCTGGCTAGGAAGGTGTGCCAAGGGGTGGGGATCTTAGTCCCAGCCCTGGCACCTAATCTGGGTCTGTCACTTCATCTCACTGAGTAAGATGGAGCACCCACCATAACCCCCTGGAGCACCACCATAACCCCCTGGAACACCTCCCATAACCTCCTGGAGCACCCACCATAACCCCTGGAGCACCCACCATAACCTCCTGGAACACCCCCATAACCCCCTGGAGCACCCACCACTAACCCCTGGAGCACCCCCATAACCCCTGGAGCACCCACCATAACCCCTGGAGCACACCACCAAACCCCTGGAGCACCTACCATAACCTCCTGGAGCACCCACCATAACCCCCTGGAGCACCCACCATAACCCCTGGAGCACCCCCATAACCTCCTGGAACACCTCCCATAACCTCCTGGAGCATCCACCATAACCCCTGGAGCACCCCCAAACCTCCTGGAGCATCTCCCATAACCCCTGGAGCACCCCCATAACCTCCTGGAGCACCCACCATAACCCCCTGGAACACCTCCCAAACCTCCTGGAGCACCCACCATAACCTCCTGGAGCACCCACCATAACCCCTGGACACCCCCATAACCCCCTGGAGCACCCACCATAACCCCCTGGAGCATCCTACCATAACCCCCTGGACACCTCCCATAACCCCCTGGAGCACCCACCATAACCCCCTGGAGCACCCACCATAACCCCCTGGAGCACCCACCATAACCCCCTGGAGACACCTCCCATAACCCCCTGGAGCACCCACCATAACCCCCTGGAGCACCCACCATAACCCCCTGGAGCACCCACCATAACCCCCTGGAGCACCACCATAACCCCCTGGAGCACCCACCATAACCCCTGGAGCACCCACCATAACCCCCTGGAGCACCCACCATAACCCCCTGGAGCACCCCCATAACCCCCTGGAGACCCACATAACCCTGGGCACCCACCAACCCCTGGAGCACCCCCATAACCCCCTGGAGCACCCACCATAACCCCTGGAGCACCTCCCATAACCCCCTGGAGCACCTCCCATAACCCCTGGAGCACCCACCACAACCCCCTGGAGCACCCACCATAACCCCCTGGAGCACCCACCATAACCCCTGGAGCACCCACCATAACCCCTGGAGCACCCACCATAACCTCCTGGAGCACCCACCATAACCCCCTGGAGCACCTCCCATAACCCCTGGAGCACCCATCCCATAACCCCCTGGAGCACCCACCATAACCCCCTGGAGCACCCACCATAACCCCCTGGAGCACCCACCATAACCCCCTGGAGCACCCACCATAACCCCCTGGAGCACCCACCATAACCCCCTGGAGCACCTCCCATAACCCCCTGGAGCACCCACCATAACCTCCTGGAGCACCCACCATAACCTCCTGGAGCACCCACCATAACCACAGCTCAGTCATCAAACTAGTGTAAGACTCACTTTCCATTTTATCCATTTATTCAGTGGACGAACAAGCACCTGTCGGGTCATTAACTGAAGCACAGGTCAAGGGAACTTTGGTTGGTAAGCCCATGCTCTCTCCATGGGTCCATCCTCGAGAGAAACAATAAGAAACAGGCGCAGGGAGATAGCTGGCAGTTAGGCCGAGCTGCAGGAGCCACGATGGGCTGGGAGGGAGAGCAGATGATCCACATGGACGAGCACTCCTTTGAGGGGAGACTCCTCTGTTGGAGGAGCACTCCTTTGAGGGGAGACTCCTCTGTTGGAGGAGCACTCCTTCGAGGGGAGAGCCCTCTGTAGATGCATTTTCATGGCTGTGTAGCAGGGGTCACCTCGCATCACAGCACGGTGGGAATGGATGGGATTCTTGGATCCTTACTAAGACTGCTTTGTGATGGCTCCTAGAGACGGTCGCATGCCACTCCTACAGCTGAGTCCTCCTGCCCGCTCCCCAGGGTGAGTCTCCTGATCTCTAACCTCCCATCAACAGCAGTCTGGAAGACCTAATCCTGCTCAATGACCAGCACACAGTAGGTACTTGGCATCAGCAGAGGAATCTGCTAGTTCAGCCTCCAAAGCAGAGCCGCCATGTGTGGGTGTGTAAGAAAGGAACCTCATTTGTCCTTTGTGCAAATTAACAGTGATGGCCCTACAGGGCAAGAAACATTGCTTATGACAACTGAGGGGCAACTTCTTCAAGCTTACCTTCCTCAAGGCTAGTGGGCTCCTCCTCTCTCTTCCTCCTTCCTCTCCCCCTCCTCCTCCCTTCCTCCCTCTCTTATAGCACCTGTGTGCCAGGGGTAACCCAGGTTACTCATGAGGTACAAATGTGTGCAGGTTGTCCCAAAAGAAGGAAGTCCTGACACATCAGTGTCTCACTCTGAGACGGTCCCTCTGGACCAGAGTGTGCTGACTGGCCCAGGCTGAGAACTGTGGGTGTGGAGTTAAAGAAGTACCACCCCTGCCATCACGGGCTGGGGGAGACTCGTGGCTTTAAGTCTGTCCGTGTCCACAGCACACATCCTACATAAGTATTACAGGGTCCTCCCTCTGCAAGGAATCATGAGTGGTGGGACTTTGCAGCAAGCAAGCCCACACAGGTAGAGGGAGAGAGATTTGTTTAAGGGACAGGAGTCCAGAGTAGAACAGGGAGGAGGAGAACCACAGCGGGTTGCATCAGGAGACCCTGCAGCCAAGCCCTAATGATGCTACCTTTGGGTATGGAGGATTAGGATGTAGCCATCAGATAGCTAATCAGCATGAGCCTGCAGAGCTAGCACAGCCAGGCCTTTCCTGAAGCCACAGGTAGTTGTATGTCCCAAGGGCAGAGAGGAGCCGCCTGCTCCTGGAGTCTGGGGCACCAAGAGGCAGTAAGTCAAAGCACGCCAATTTGCACCAACACCATTGTTTTTAAGCTGCCTCTCCCTCCCGATGGCCAGGAACTGCCCAGAATCAGGTATAGAACGAAGAGGGCCAGCCATTTGCCAGGGAGCCCCCGTGCTGTGGGGATAATAGGCACAGAAGAGCCCAGGAAGGTTGTAGAGCCGGGAGTGGCATGGCCCTGCCCAGGTTGCCCAACCTGCTTCCCAGAGCATGCAACAGGTGTTTTCACACCCAGCCTAAGTTGGGCATCCTTCCTCACCGATCTCAGGGCTCCAGGCATTTTGACAGAGATGCTTGGCCTTGTCTCTCAATGAAGTAGAGCCTGCTGCGACAGGAACGGCAAGAAGCACCATCGGCGTTGGAACCCTCAGAACTCACCCTTGTCATCTGGCGAGCACCCGGAGCTCTACATTTTAACATTTGGCAGTTGGATCACAACAACTTCAGACCACAATCTTCAGGGACAAAAAAAAAAACAAACAAAAAAAAAAAAAAAAAAAAACCTCACTGTGATCTTAAAAAATCTAATGTGTTCGGCCATCCTGGAGTGGAGGGGGATAGACAAGCCACCTCTGCTCAAACACCCCAAGAAATGGAATGTAGCCCCAAGGCACAATTTAAGTTCTGCCCCTGAAGTCCAGGGCTTCCTCTTTAGGAGGCTTTCTGCCTGTACACACACACACACACACTCCACTGATCACTGACTAGACAGAGCCCATGTCTCTGGCAGTGTATAAGGAGTCAGATAGAAAGAGGATAAGGCCCCTGCTCTCATGGGCCAGTAGGGCAAGACCATGCTCAGTCACTGGGGTCAGTGAGAGAAGTACTCCCATAGACACTGAGCAAAGGATTTTAGGATCAGAGGATGAGGCCACAGAGGAGACCACACCGAGAGAAAGTCGCCACATGGCTGAGGTGGAAGAGGTATAATCAGGGCCAGAGGTGGAGGGATCTGAAGGCCAAAGCCCAGAGCCAGGCAAGGTCAGCTGAGAGCAACTTTCCCGGTGGCCACCAGCACCTCCAATATCACTGGTCACTGACTATGGTCCCTACATTTCTCCAGGGCTTCTAGCTTCTCCCAACTTCCTTGTTATCCAAGACTGTCCTGTAGACTTACCAACTGCCTGAAGGTGTCCAGCATCCACTCATACATGTAACACACACACACACAATCCCCATCTCTTTTATCCTGGATCATTCTTGGCTCTGTCTGGCAGTGTTAGAAGCTAATCCATACGTCCCTTCTCTCTGCTCTCTAGACTCTTGACATCAGATATACTATAATGGAGTCATGGAGGTCTGGCCTAGGTCTTCTTCCCTTGAAAAACCACGACATAGCCCCCTACACTGGATGCATACAGACCTGGCTGGTGATTGAAAAAAAAAATAGGGCATCATAATGCCAACCCTTGGGAAGAGTCTAGTCATCTTCCAAATACTGAGATGGCGCCACCACCACACTCCCCTCCCAGAGCTCACTCAAATATTTATCAAGCTCCCCCTTCCATTGTTGGCACTGACAGAGGAGCATATTTCAAAATTTCTACCCTTAGGTGACTGCCATAAAAACCGCCCAATCCTTGTGTTCGTTGGATATTTATGGGTCTTCTGTCACCAGCCAGTCCTGCTGTGCACAGTGGCTTTACAGACTAGCCTACGATCATCTGGGCTGTTACTGCGCTGACTCTTTTATAGAGGAAAGAGGGACTTTAAGGAACCCCATCCACCCACCCACCCACCAGCAGAATGCATGCTACCCAAGTAAAATCTTGTGATTCAATAGAGGGATGCTAACGTAGGGCACTTAAGACTGAGTAGTGAAGATTCTCTGAGCCCTCACATCAGGCGAGGGGCCTGTGCTGGCCTCTAGCACCACTGAGTTGAGAACAATCACACTCTAAATCTCTCTGGGCTGTCTGCCCTCCTTCCCTAACCCTGGGGCCCAGACCCAAGCAAAGCACTTGGCCACCCTTACGAGCAAGGAGAAGGGAAGTAGATCCCTACCCTGCAGCTCGGAGGAAACTGGACACGTCTGAGAGGCAGGACCTAGGAACAGGGCAGCAGAAGCGTGTTGGCTGAATGCCTCTGGACGCCATCATTGGTGCGCGGTGAGGACATCTCCTCGGCAGGCAGTGCTGAGCTCAGTCCTGGCTCCACCCAGCAGTTTGAGCTCAGGCCTGAGTCCCCCACTCTTCTCCCCTCCCACTCATCTGTTATGACACACTCAAGCCGTCAACACCCCCCACTGATGGGCACACACACACACCCTCGTGTCAGACTCAGGTCCCTCGCCTAGATGAACCTCCAAAGGTGCACTCAAATTCTCTGCTGCCGTGGCCAAGATCAAGAGATACCCATTTCTTCAGCCATCTTCAAGACTAGATCAGCTCCCTCTGGTCTCTCACTCCACATGGGCCACCGAGGAGAGGACCACAGGCTCTGATGCAACCATGGCTCCTCTGGATTAGGCCAAGAAACTTCCCAAACCATAAAGATGTCCAAACATTGGCCCAGCTTCTCCCAAACAGACATAAACTGCCTCAATCACATCCGGGCCCACCACACCCCCTCCCCTAGGCTTCAGGAGCCATCTGGCATCTCCACCCTCAGGCAGCCCATAGCTACACAGTGGTGGGTAACAGGACCAGGAAAGAGGGCCACCACCACGCCCAGACCAGCCCCTGCGGCTGAGGCAGGGCCTTTGATGGTACCTACCCTCACCCTTTGCTGAGCAGACAGCCGGCTTGTTAGCTGATGCCAAGTTGCCCCAAATCAAGTTATTTTTAGCCTGTTTGTGTATCCCGTTTCAAGCTAACTCTGTGTCACCACTTGCTATCATAACAGAGAGCACCTGGACGCCTCTCTGAAGAGCAACAAATACACTTTGGAGAGTGCCGGGGATTGCCAGGAGCACCGACTACATTTCCAGCATGACACCCAGCTGCAACAAAGCAGATTCCTTTCTCCCTTCCCTCAAAAAGCCTAATCCAGATAAGCCGGCCTACAATGGCTGCCTGGCCTCGAAAGACTTCCCTGTCCTGGGTGATGGGACTCACACCTGGTGACATCAGCCTGGCACAGTTCTAAGTGTAGGGCTAGCCAAACACCAGCTCCCAAGGCTTCCGAACTCGAAGCCCCAGCTTCAGCCAAGAGCGACTGCCCTTTCCACCACATTGCCAGTCTAAGACTAGCCCACCCAGCAACAGCCAAGACGGCAGGACAGGCCCGAAGGGTAGGTATTAGGTGGCATGGTCCCATATTTAGACTGGGAGCCACTGAGAAGCCACAAAACACTAGCAGGCCTGGCCTTCTGCTAATGTGGCTGGATGGTCCCCAGAGTTTCCCAGAGGAGTGGGTCCTGTGACAGTTGGTCTAGAACATTCTTTTCTGTGGTCTGACTCCTGTCAAGGTCAGAGCCAAGTTCTCCAAGAATGTGACTCCTGCCATCAGACGGCTGAGTACAGATGGAGAACCCTGTGACTCTCATGGGACTCATCATGTGGACAGGCTTAGCTACTTGTTGTCATCTTGGGAGCACTACCCAGATACCCTCTTCCATGTCTTACTCCAGCGAGCTGACTCTAGTCTGTGTTTGGAGAAAGAGGAAGGCAGGCAGCCCATCGGGAATGCCTTTCCACACAGGCAGATCTTTCTACACAGTTGCACCCGGATGCAGGTGACCTCACATGGTGACCTCAAATGGCCCCCATTCCTCATATCATTCATCTGAGTGTCTGCCATATGAAGCGTACTTCAGAAACTATGGCTCCTTGGACAGGCTGAGAAGGACAGAGATCCCAGGTGGGCAGGGAGGAGAGCTGGAGTCAGTATCGAGGAGAGCCAGTTCCACCACAGACCCATGGCTTCAGTCCCTTTGCAACAACTAACTGCTGTGTTAACTACTGTCGCTACAATAACACTACAAGTCTCTGGGACCCAGGGTACTGACCCTGAAGTGACCCCTGTGTGACACTAGCTGCTTGTCCAAACCCTTTGACTGCTACCTTAAGGTATGTGGTTAGTGGGGGAAAGAAGGAAGATGCTTCCCCAGGCCAGGGGAGTAAATATCCCAAAGAGCACATTACCCAGAAGATACAGTCCACCTGAGCCAGCAGATTTGAATGGAGATTGAACCTGGAGACCAGAGCAGGAAGCAGGAGTCTGTGACTATAGAGGTGATTGATTGCCACTCCACTTTGCTTTGTCTTTATTCATGGAAGCTTCTGGATAGAAGAATCTAAGCCAAAATTGTCACCAAGAGTTAAAGTTAGCTGAGGCAGCCATAATGGTCAAGACGGAAGCATTGGAAGAGAGTAGAAAGGTCAGACAGAAGCCTTGGGTGGCAAGCCAAAGCTGCCCTAGGTTGGGGTATAAGGGAATGAGGGGAAGGAATGGCATGGAGAGAAGATACAGGCCTTAATGAGAGGCTCATGGGGGCAGGGGATCAGGTTCAAACACCAGACTGGGATGTCTGGGAAATTCCTGTCTTAAATCACCACAGCTTAGGAAGCTATGGACCACAAGGATGTCTAGAGCCCGGCAGCTCAACATGGAGTATGTTTCATAGCAGATACTCTTGTACAAGTGCCAAGGTCAGGAAAACACTGAGAGACACCATGCCAAGTCTCTTTCTCCTCCAAATGAGCTGCCTACCAGACCAAGCACGACAAATGTGCACATGCGCATGCACACATACACACACACACCCATCACACACACACCAAAAAACCCCACCACACACACACACACACCCATGCCTACCTTTGCTCGGTATGAGAGCTGTTATCTGTCACTATGGAGAAGTGAAGTCACACATGTCTGCCCCTCACAAGCCCTTGGTCTCTTTTGCCTTCTTTCCCAGCTGAAAGGTGCAACTGAGATGCTCTGGTAGGAGCCTGTCTTCAAGAGAGAGCATGCCAGCCAATCACACAGCACTCATCTAAGCCCTCCATGAGAACTGCACATGGCTACACCACCCAGAGAAAGCCTTTACCACATGTAACCAAATCAATCAATGCAAAGCAAAACCGCCACGAGACAGCTTTCTCACCCTATCAGGGTGCTGAAGATCTGAAGATCGGCATGTCTGATACCATTTGTGTAGGTGAAAGTATGGAGAAATAAGTATTTAATGTGACCCTGAGAGAGGAAGACACTCCAGCCCCTTTGACAGGAAAGTATGACAATCCAATCCCCTTGACAGAGCAATATGACAATGTCTGTCAAGTTGTAAGACTCATGTGCACTTTGATCAGCAAGTCAGCTTCCAGGAAGTTCTCCCGGGTATACGTACACATGCTCAACAAGACTTTTGTGCCCCGCCATTTCTTATTACAGCAAAAGACAGGAAGCAACCGCCTTGCTCAACAACAGAGCGCTGACCAAAACAGGAAAATGTCTGTCTGTCTACAAAATGGAATCTTGGTCAGCTTCAAAAAGGACGGCATGGCCGCATACAACCAGATCAAGAAAGGGTGCCAAGAGGTGCCCACTGGACAAGGGAGCGAGCAAGCAGAAGCCGCCGCTGTTTATGTGGAAGGTAGGATTCATGATCAAGCACAGAGCCCTCTTCACTTGAATAGCTCATCTTTGGGAGGGCACACAGCATGCACCGGCCACAACCAGATAGGGGGACCCAGTTGTTAGGGTCCACCCCTTTGTACTTTGCACCCTATGGCACCTTCCCTTTGCCTCTGTATCACTTTAAGGAAGTCAACAAGCAAATCCACTTTGGGGACAGTGTTTCTCTTACCCACATCTATCTATGTTAGACTCTTCCCACCCTGCCCTCAGCAGCCATGAACAGTGTTCTTCTCGACGACCCCAGGCCCAGCCCTGTGCCTGGCACGTGATGTGACTATAGGGGAAGAGCTGATACTTCCAGTTCAAGGATCTCCGAGTCTTCCTGATGAGCTGATGGAGACCACAGCTTGCTTTGCTTCTCTGAGGTCTATGAGAGCAAGTAGAGAGACAGCAGGCCCAGCCACCAGTCCCACCACAGTACTTTGTGGTAAGCAACGTATGTCCATAAGGACCAGTGCTTCGTGTCTGGAAGACACACCAGCGTAGGAAGGTGCCAACGTGGTGCCTGTGACAAGCTGCCTGTGGTCTTGGGGATGGTCTCTGTTGACTAATGTCTGTACATACTTACACCTGGGACGAGTCAACAGGACTCCCAAGAGTGGCCCCACAAGCTGTCCAGAGGGTAGAGAAAGGAGAACCCAGAATACCCAGGTACAGAGAGAGGGGCCGGTGTGGGCTCCCTGGGTCAGGCCACTTCCATCTGTAGGAGCTTCTGTAGGAATCCCCAGACTTTGTCAGGTGAGAAGAAACTTTGCCCCTTGGTTGCAGAGCCAGGCAGCCCCTCACCCCACAAAGGGCCTCTGCTCCCCGTGCTGAGCTGGGGCAGCCCACGCTACCTGATGCTTTCTACCTACCTTCTAGAGGCAGCCACAGTGACACAGTGCTACAATTTATCAAGCCCTACATCCACACACAAGTCACCATGACCTGGCGGTGGGCCCAGGGACTGACCCTTCCCTTCCCCGCTGAGCACCTGCCTCAACAGGCAGGCTTTTCCAGTGGCTCCCATCACACCCAACATGTGCAACCTCAGTCATCAGGCCAGGGCTCAGCCTATGTGCCTGTCAAGTGGACCCAGCACACTGGGTACCATATAAGGCCTTGGCAACTGACAGATGTCACCAGAATAGCCAAAAGCCCATTCCATCCCAAAACCTTCCTCACATCACGGGGTCAGGTAAGGGAAGAGAAGGGAGAGGAGGAGGTGGTCACGGACAGAGGGCTTCTCCCGGGCGTTGGCACTTGCAAAGCCCAGTAGCATCACCTCCACTCGCACCTATGTTTGCTCTCCCCTTTCCTCTCCCCATGCTGCCTGCCTTCCCATAGCCCGCCCTGCTCCTGCAACGGCAGCATATCCTTGTCAGCAAACAGCGCATTAATTGCTTCTTGGCCATATTTCAAATGATATCACAGAAGCGGGCTGCTCAATTTGAGCGAATGGAAAGGAGGAAGGAGGGGCAACCTGGCAATCCCCGCCAGAGCCAGGGATGATGGGTAGCTCCAGTTACTAATTAATTGACTGCTCAGATGGAACAAATCTGAAACCCCAACAGGTTGGGCCAGTGAGCCCTGGGCTCCCCGCCAGCTCTTTTCAGCAGAGAGCAGAGCTCTGGTCCTGACCACCTTCATGATGGGAGCACAGGAATCCTGCTACCAACCACCTAGGGGAGCCCTCAGATCCTGAGGGCCAGTGCCTGTGTCCTCACCACAAGATCACTCAGTCCCTACTCAGTCACTGTCACTCATCAGGCCAGCCTGTGAGCCAACGGCAGAATATGCCACTATGTCGTAAAATCTGGGAGGGACTGATGCACCCAGACCCAGGAGAAAAGAGAAGGTTCACAATTTGTGCACATTAATAAGTAAGAAAAAGCTCTGAGGAAACTGTTCTCAACAAATCCAGACTAGCCAGGCCTAATGACACATTCTAGTATATTATGCACCAAAAGAGGAGATCCACCAGGGAAGTGGGATATTAGTGACAGGTATTATCTCTGACAATCCACTAACCCAGGCTCATCGCCACGTGAGTGACCAGCCCAACCTTATACCCTCTAAAGTCCCCAACCCCCAAGCAGGGTAGGACAGGGTGGGACCTAGGAAGAGGAAAGGTAGAAATAAGAGGGGAAGGCAGGAACAACTCCTGAAAAACCTGAGTCTTCGGGGCTCTGCCCAGGAGCTGTGAGACCACAGGGATAAGAGACAGCGGTCTGGAAATGCCCAGGCCTTGTGGAACCAGATGCACCAAAACCAAGTCCCAGCACCATTGTGAGAACACTCAGGCTTCCGTCCCTAGCAGAGTGTATAGGCTCTCAGTGGGATACCCACCACCTAACTGGTAGTAGACATATTTGGAGAGCGTTGAGACATCAGCCTCTTCTTGAGTCTCTGTCCTGTAACTTTGTTCTCGCTGCAGGAAGCCATTTAGTTTTCCAGAAAAATTGGCAATCTTCTCTAAGACAGAGTATATCACTGAGTAAAGAGAAATGAGCAAGTCAGCTATAGAAAAACATTAAGACCACACATACACACCGAGGTGATATTTGTTCTTTTAATTTTTCTTACTTTAATTTTCTCTTATTAGGGTGGGAGTGGGAAACCCCCCTGGGCCACAATTTCCGATTCTCCCTCCTACCAGTACCACCTTTTATAGTCCAGGTAGTGTGTGAGAAAAGTGCTCACCACCTCCTGCATGACCCAGGAATACACTCAGCATGTAGGGGCCTTTCTTCCCCAGAGGTGTGTCTGACATTTACAAAGCAGTAAATTGTTTTGAAGTGTTATTGTCTGTACTCGGATTAATAATGGATCCAGAGTTCTAGGAACAGGCTTGAAGCTAGCCATCTGCTTAGAAGGGAAGCTAAGAAGACAGTATCCACCAAAGTGTGCCTCATTGGATGGGTGAAGGAAATGGGTTTAGGCATGGAAAATACTCCGCCATTAGAGGAGAGGAAACCTTGTTGCCAGGCCGCTTGTGAATGGAACTTGTACTAACTGAAGCAAGACACAAAAAAAACGATACATAGTTTCATTTTCTTGTGGGAGTTAAAAAGTTGAGCTCTGCCCAGTGAAACAATGGTCACTGGAGACAGGGAGAGGTAGAGAGCAGGAGAGGCGGATGGAGGTGAGACCACAAACACCAAAGTGCAGTTAGGCAGGGGGAGCAAGTGTGGGGTGACTATAGTTCATAGGCATTTGTGGTGTATTTCAAAGTGAGGAGATGACTCCGAGACTATTCAACACACAGAAACAATGAGTCGTGAAGAGGCGGAAGTGATAATTACCCTGACTTGATCTTTACACGCTGTAAACACATTTAATTATCACACTACAGCCCCATAAATACATGCAAATGTTACATGTCCATTAAAAATAAACATGCACTAGGAAAAAGGGGCGGGGCTAGGAATTGGCCTGGAACTGCATTTGCATAGAGTAGTCCCTTGGAGGCAAGTACCCGGGGCTGTCTGTGGGGGAACAACAGGAACAACTGCCCCGCCAAGGGCTTTACAGTTTCATTTAATTCCTTGACTAACCAAGGAAGTATTAGTTCATTTTACAGATAAGTAAACTGAGGTCCAAGGAGAGGCTAAGAAACTGGCCCAAGATCCTAGTAGGGTCAAGACTGGGACATGGGTCCATCAGATGCCATGTCCACTGCCACTGTTAAGTCCAATCCCTACCCTCCCCCCCCTTTCTGCCCCATACTCCACTCTCCTTCCACTCAGGGACACCCGCCCCACCCACCCGACCACCCAGGCCGCCAGCCTGCAGCTGGAGGGCTTCAAACTTCCAGCAAATGGATTTCTGAGCTCGGTCTTTTTTTTTTCCCCTGGTGGGAGGATAAAGAGACTTCTGCTCTTGGTAACTGCTGTCTTAGGCTTTCAAAAAACATCAGGGAAGCTTAGACCCACCCAGGAGGCCCTAGATGCCCACCAGGGTCAGAGCCCCCTACTTCAGGGCTTCCTCAACTGAAGGAAGCACAGAGGCGCTAAGATTGCCCTCCCCTCCTAGCCACACCTGCCAGGTTCTCTTCCGTGGAGGCCAGCCCAGCCCCAGGCTGCCTGCACAATGAGCCCCCGCCTGCAAAGAATGTGTATAAATCCTGGGGCTCCACCAGGGAAGCCAGATCTCAGGGGCCCCGGCAGCAAATCCCAGGATAAAAGCCGAGACCATCCTGCTGACAATTCATTCGCGCTTCTCCCTCAAATCCATCCACAACAGAACTGTTAAGCTCGTGTTTCCTCTTCTGCTGCAAACAATTGTAAAAATGATTGGTATCTGCCCGGGTGGAGAGCCCCGTCTGCTTCATCCCCCCACCCCCGGGCTTGAGCTTCCTGGAAGGGGGCTGCATGTGTGAGAAACAGGCATTCCCAAGACGTGCAGATAATAGCTTCTCATGGCGAACCTAATCACTCAGCTCAGAGGGGAGAAATGTAAAGACTGTTGAAGAGCTCTTCAGCTGGAAGCCAGAAGCCCACCACAGACTCCAGGTGGGGCACCTGAAGGCAAGATGGCTTAAGGTATGTCTACAGACTGAATCGTCCCATGGGGTGTCATTCTGCTGCTTGGCTCCCGGGATGAGTCCTCTAGCTTCCTGTATGATTCTCCTGTCTCTGTAGTTCTAAATGTCTTCTGAAGGAAAGGTGAAACTGAGGAGTGAGGTAAGGTACAAGGAAGAGCACTCCAGCTGTTGACCAGCAGCATATCTGTTTCTGACCCCAGCTGATAACTGCCGTCTGTATCTTCAAGGAAGAGCCTTTGTCTCTCTGGGCTTTGGCTTTCTCATCAGGACATTTTGAACAGTTGTCCTCGGTGTACCCAGCCAGCTGACATGCCATGAGTGGCTCACATGGAATCAAAGATATTTACATGAGGTAGCACCACAGAGCCAACAGCCAACTTCCTGTCAGGCCAGGCACTGGCATCTGTGTGGCACTGGGCACAGCTACACACACACACACACACACACACATACACAGTGTAAGATATCACATATAGGCCATAGCAACTCAAACAGAAGAGGGAAACACCTCTTCAACCTAAAGCAAACTGGAGTGAATGAGCTAACCGTAAGACCATTTTCCACCTTGAGTTCTATGAGGAATGCACCACCTGCTTCTTCCCATATCCTTTTCCCTTCTCCCAGCGACAGCTCCGTCTTGTCCGTGAAGCACAAGCCCCATTTTTAAGCCAACCGCTACATGAAGTTTCCTCCAGTCAAATTAGTTCAGAGGAAGACATGTGACCAAAGCCAGTCCGACCAGAGTAAGGCAAGTACCTCTGCTAGGGATGCTGGGAGATTCTCAACCTATACTGCTGGACCCAGGGTGATAGTGATACTGACACCATCTTTAAGTTGTAATTTAAGTACATGTCTCCCTTCTTTTTCTTCCCTGTGCCTTCAGGGAAGAGCCTTTGTCTCTCTGGGCTTTGGCTTTCTCATCAGGACATTTGGAACCAATGCTCCCGGTGGACCCAGCCAGCTGACATGCCATGGACTCCAAACCTCCCATACAGCCTTCCACGCTGTCTTTTAACTTCATGGCCTCTTTTTTCACTATTATTGCATATACCTATTATACACACATGCATATATATATGTACATATATATACATATATAATATACATTTTATATACTAAAATATAACATAATGAGTCCATCCAATGTTACTTGTATGCATGTCTTTAGGGCTGACCATTTGGCACTGGACAACCAATTGGTGCACTCTTCCCTGGCGAAGCCCATCTCTCCACTCTCAGCCTGTATTTTTCTGTGTAGGGTTGAGGTCTCATGGGTTGTGTTTTGTTTTGGGAGTTTTCTATCTGGATTAGCATGCTCACTGGAGACCTCCTTGTTCGCTCATGTTTGGGCAGCCATGTTGGTGAGACTTCACAGGTATAGCCTCTAATGTTACTGGGAGACACAATCTCATCACAAATCCCTTATTCTCTGGTTCTTAGAATTTCTCAATGTTCCCTAGCGCTAGAGTGTTTGTAGATGCAGCCATCGGGACTAGACTCCACAGGTCTTTACTTTGACTGACTGTGGTTTTCTGTTCTGGTCTCTCTGTTGCAAAGAAAAGTTTCCTTGGTGAGGTATGAAGACAACACTTATCTGCGGGTGTAAGGACAAGTGTTTATAGATTGTTGTGAGGGATTATGCTGGTTTAGTAAATTAGTGGTTGTAGATCCCACCCCCGATAATCATGACTTCACTATCACAGAGCACTTAGCGAGGTCCCAGCAGAGGCATGGGATCCCTCTTGTAGAGCAGGTCATAAATCCAATTAGAGAGCTGTTGGCTACTGCTGAAGTGTGTGTACCTCTGCCGTATGGCTAGTGTGCCATGCTGGCCGTTAATGTGGTTCCTAGGCATGAGAGTCAGGTAAGACTGGTGGCTGAAGCTATCTTTTTGTGGTTTTCTTTAAAGATTTATTTATTATTTATTTTATGTATATGAGTAGTGCACTGTTGCTGTCTTCAGACACACCAAAAGAGGGCATCGGATCCCATTACAGATGGTTGTGAGCCACTGTGTGGTTGCTGGGAATTAAACTCGGGACCTCTGGTAGAACAGTCAGTGCTCTAAACCACTGAGCCATCTCTCCAGCCCCCAGATGCTGTCGTTTAGCCATATGGAGACTGGAAATAGGAGCAACTTCGTTTCAAGTACCCAAGCGATTGAAGAAAGACCATTGCTTCCCTGCTCACTCATCAGTCAGTAGACCACTGAGATAAAGAACACTAAGAGAATATCACACTGATTCCCTATGCTTCTAGTCTCCTTTGAAGGAGTCCTTTGGTGATTGACAAGTCAGTATAAATCTACAAGCACATCCAACCAGGTCTGGGGACTAGAAATGGGTTGGTACAATCCCATGCGGATGCAGCTAACACTGTATCTTTGCCATCAGTGGAATCCGAGGTCCAGTCCTCACCCTCAAGACTCATACACAGGCTGCCAACTCAGTTCAGCTCACAACAGTTCTAATCACGCACGGATGCTATGGGCACAGCCCTAACCCGGAGAGGAAGTGTGTGAAAGACATCTTCCAAGAGCCAGCAAAAGACATCTGAAGCCCTCTTACATTTAAAGCAACACACCTCTCAGACATCTCACTGGCTCCACAGCAGCTCTCTGGGGACACAGAGTGGTCAGGAAGTAACACCCTCATTCAACTGAGACCTAGACAGATTCACATGGCAGGACGGAGCTGAGCAAGGAAGAGGAGCCAAATCTGAGAAGGGTCACGCTATCCCATCCCATTACAGTGTCTGTTCCATTCAATGGTTCTCCAGGACTCCAACTGTGGCATCAAAGGCTTAACCAGCTGTCCCAGATGCCTATTGTCCCTCTAGGTACAGGGTCCCCACTGTGACTACACAGACCCGGACCCTGCTCCTAGGCAGGATTCATCACTGCTGGGTCACACAGCACTACCAGATCCCTGATGAATCGCCCAGAGGAGAGGGGAAAATGAGAAGCACCTGGCTCACAGTCTTCATTCCGAAGCAAGGAGGTCCAGCAGGTGGATAGGTAGAATCCTCTCTTGCATGCATGAACAATGACGTCATCACAAACCAGAGACAGGAAAAACAATTTTAAAAGATCAGGAGTTTACACTCAGGCAGCCCCACGTCAGAGGGCGTTTACTAAGCTGTGTTCATCTGCGCCTTTAAATAACGTCAACAAAGGTGGATGAAGATGGTTTGAAGCCTCTAAAACTCAGCTCCACATCAGTGAAATAGAGAGGATCCCTGTCCTCTAGGGCTTAGAGTACCAGGAGAGGCAAACAGTTATCTCCCGCAGTAGCCATGGCGACATAAATGACCATACCTTTGACTGCAGTGTCCACGTATGCTGTAAATTTCCACACACACTCGAAGGAAAAAAAACTGAGGACACATTCAAGCAAGAGGGGAAAGAGCCCAGTGATGCTTTCCCACAAAAGCAAAATGCAAGGGCATGATACATAATCTCGCAAAAGCAGCTAGGGCGCTCACATCTCCAGGACCTGAAAAGCTGTGACCTCACTCCCTGCTGTAACACACTGAAGGCCACACCCACCGGGAACCATGGGCAAAGCCTAGAACTCATTTTCTCTGCCTCTGAGGGGCCTCAGGTGCTCCAGCATGCTCAACACACCAGCACTTGGTTGCCCGCCACCCCTAGTCATAGGATACTGTGGTATAGCTCCCTGGTCAGGTGTTCCTAGCTCTGTGGGCACACATTTCCTCAGGTATTAGGGTAATGGCCTTGGCAGGGTTTCCCACGCAAGACTTCAGAAGCCTCTTCCTTCTTCTATTTCTGACTCCTTAAAAGTAGGCCTGGCTAATCATGGCATCCACCTGACAAGGGACTCTAAGAAGTCTCACAGCCAGATGACTCTTGTCTTAGTTTGGGTTTTACTGCTATGAACAGATATCATGACCAAGGCAACTCTTATAAGGACAACATTTAATTGGGGCTGGCTTACAGGTTCAGAGGTTCAGTCTGTTATCATCAAGGCAGAAACATGGCAGCATCCAGGCAGGCATGGTGCAGGCAGAACTGAGAGTTCTACATCTTTATTTGAAGGCTGCTAGCAGAAGACTGGCTTCCAGGCAGATAGAATATGGGTCTTAAAGCCCATGCCCACAGTGACAACATCTACTGTTACAGCAAGCCCAGTCCAGTCCCATGAGCAGAAGGCCAGGTTTCAAACCAGTCCACCCTGTTCTAGGGTCTATAGCAGCAGACCCTATGCCATCAGCTCTCAGGGTCTCATCAATGGTTCTAATACCTTAGAAAGCTGGAGTCCTCCTTATTGGTTAACACATACTATTAAGGGAACATTTCTCTACTATTAAATTCAAAGTTCCCCAAGGAGCTTCCCAAGGTCACCATGGGTACTCCTGGCCTAGAACAGACAGTACTCAAGGTAGGTAGCCCTAGTTTGGGAAAGAGAAGCCCAGGTATAGAAAGGAAGCTTCTTTTTTTTAATTAGGCTTCTACTATGATAAAAACCATCTTCAAAAGCAGCCTTGAAAGGAAAGGGTTTAATTCATATCGTGTTGTCATCCATAATGAAGGGCAGCCAGGGCAGGAAGTCAACCAGAAACCTGGATGTAGGAACCGGAACAGAGACCATGGAGATTATTGCTTCCTGACTTGCTCAGTTTGCTTTCTCATGTACTCCAGGTCCACCTGCCCAGGGGTGGCACTGCCCACAGTGGCCTGGGCCCTTCCACACCAATCATCAATCAAGAACACGCCCCACAGGCCAGTCTGAAGGAAGCAGTTTTTCAGATGAGGCTCCCTCCTCTTAGATGACTTTAGCTTGTGTCGAGTTGACAAAAACCTAACCAACCAGGGCCCTGAGGAGACTGGATGACCTCCGTCACCCCAGGGACTCCAGCACAACTGGAAAGAGAACAGACAGAAGAACAGAAACACTGAGGGTCTCCTGTCAGCTAGAGGGTGAGGCTCAGAGTGCCAAGGCTCCACATACATATCTGCTCTGCCCCATGCTAGGCCTTGAGGGAGTCAGCGACGTGGAGGCCAAATCCAGGAATAAGGGACAGAGGCCACAGGGCCACCCCCACCTTCCCTTCTCTAGAGGACATCCTGCGACCACATACCAGCCCTTCCTATCATTTTCCTCTTCTCTCTAGCTGTTTCCATGGCAACAGAAGAGGATTCTATCCATAAATCAAACTGTTTTCTCAAAGGTCACTTCAAATGAGCAGCTCCCACCTGTCCTTTGTTCCGGTAGTTGAACGCCAGTCAGCACATCCAGGAAGACCTCCATGTCACAGTGAAGTCATGGGTGTCACCTCACACACAAAAAGTGCCACTTGCATTCTTTCTTTACCTACCCCAGCATAGCGACACCAGAGGTCCATTGCACAGACACTACCAAGCACCTGGCTTTTCTTTCCTTCTTCACTGTATTCTGGTCCCCTAGTCTTAGTGGGTCCTTCACATTGTTTATAGGACACATGTGGCATCACCTGATACCCTGGAACAGACTCACCTCTACTGCAAAACAGACAAACTTAAATCAGAAGAAAGGAGGGGCCTTAAGAGGTAGAGGGTATTACATACGAAGTTCTGTATTTCTGCTCATTCCCAGACACATTGTTGCCCAAATATGTTGCTTTACTATTGACACACAACTTCTCACTCTGTGTTAGACCGCATTTTCCCAACATTCCATGCAGCAGATCCTATAAAAATGACATTTTGGCCAATAACTTCCAGAAGCCACAGATTCCACACTGAGTGTTTCTCTAATCACTCACCTAGTAGAAAAACCTGTCTGCTTCAACCAAACGTTGAGCAGTGCTCTAGGAAGACCTGGATACTGTCCTGTATTGTAAGACCTTGAAAGGCAGCCTGGTTTCTGGTCCAGCACAGACTGGAAACTGTTGGAGACCCCAGGTGATCCTGTGGGGCCCCGGGTGGGACCCAGGTGATCCTAAGGGATGGCAGGCATTTTGCCATGCCCCCAGACTACAGGCTTTTGACACGAGGCTGCAGCCCTCCATAGATTTGTGTCTTTCAGTCACATAGCCTCA
This sequence comes from Mastomys natalensis, assembly GCA_021653895.1. Taxonomy (NCBI): domain Eukaryota; kingdom Metazoa; phylum Chordata; class Mammalia; order Rodentia; family Muridae; genus Mastomys; species Mastomys natalensis. Next base: position 336,100 of record JAJTUV010000325.1, on the reverse strand, counting down.
AGACAGATCTCCTTATTAATGAGGTACCTAAAGGCTAGGGTGTAGCCAATTAAGCATTCCTTCCCAGACCCTCCTCCCTGCAAAAGATATTTAATCTCAGCCCTCCTGCCCCAAGATACAGGGGTACAGTTTTTCTTCTACTTTCTACCATGACAATAAACATCTTAAGACCATGGACTGTTTCTTTTCATCAGGATCCGCTGTGGGGAACAATAGAGAAGGCCTTCATCTACAGAGCACTGTCTAATCTCCCGCAGAAGACCTCTCTGAGTTCCCAGCCAGGACGACTACCAACCCAAGCCAAACGAGCCTCCATGACCAAGCCAAGGACTCTCCCCACAGGGCACAGCCGGAGCTTCTCTCTCTCTCTCCCTTCAACTGTGGGCCAATTCATCCCGTGGCCCCCACTTTTTTCCCAGCTCTTCCATGGCTCCTGCCACCTGGGTGCCCAAAAGCCTAAAAACCAGATGATCCCTGGCCTCATCACAGGCCTGGGGACCCCCAAGCCAACTCCAGCAGTCCCCAGGGACCTCAGACTGCATTCTCTCATCCCCAGAGTGGGGTCCCTCAGCTTCCCATAGCCCAATGCCCACACAGCACCAGTTTGTAGAGAGTGCAGTCAACCTTCCTGGGCCTCTCTCTCCCCAAGTAGCCCGAGCCCTGTGGTGGGCAGACTCAGGACCCACATTAACCCAACACTCCATGACAGCATGCCTTAGGAGATGCTCAAATTTGGCAACCCTGTTTCATCAATATTACATTTCTCTCCATAAACATCTCACGGGCCTCTCTCCTCCTCCCAGTTCCACACTATTGCCCCTCCTCTCCACTGTGACACATCATAGATGAAGCATCAACAACAGTGTTGCCACAGAACTTGACTGTTTCCAGGTGCAAGACAGCCAAACCACTGTCTGCATTAGAGACAGGAAAAAAGTCACGTAGCTAAGGGCTGGGGTACAAATTAAGGATCTGACACCTTTTTTTTTTTTTAATGTTGTGGTCATAGTTTGCTATTATTTTTGTTGTTTTGAGATAAGACCTCACTATGTAGACCAGGCTGACCACACATTCAGAGATCCACCTGCCTCTGCCTCTCAAGTGCTAGAATCAAAGGTGTGCACCACCTTACCCAACAAGAACCTGCACATGTGAACGCCTCCCCTAAGAGAAACAGTCAGCAAGCTGTGGAGATCATCCCATGCTGCCTAATTCCTATCCGAGGGCCCTCACAAAGCCAAGAAAAAGGACTCCGAGTGACCTAAGTGTAGTACCGGGTCTATCTCCCTCCTTGGGATGAGGCCCTCCCTGCAGGAGACAATAGTCCGAGCTAATCTCTTCATAGATGCCTTGTCTCAGACTCTGACAGGAAAGTCTCCTGGGCTCTGGATCTAGACAATGGAAGGTCACATCCCATCCTGTTCTCCTCACCAGACCCCATGGTGCCTCAAGTGGCCAGGAACAAGGCTACAAGAAGAAACTGGTCCAGCACTAGTGGTCACTTCTTTCCACTAACACAGTGGCTAAAGATTCAAGCCCTGACTCTGGAACCCTGAAATCAGAAGCAGCTTCACTACCTGGCCCAGATAAGGTGTAATTACCCACACCTGTAAAACACAGGCAATCATCTCAACCTCATAGATGATGGTTAATGAGTCAATGTTGCAACATAACCAGCATGATTATATACAAAGTAGCTTTACAATTTCATTTTCCTTGAATTATTACCACTAGTCCTAAAGCAGAGCCCCTGATACCAATAGCCCTCAATTTTTGGCATAAAATCCTAACTTCTGTGATCCTCCTATTGCACATCAGAAACCACAATGGTTTGAACTTTTGAGTCTCCCTATCTTCTCCATCTTGCCCCAGCCCAGCACTGCATGTAGCTCTGGGAACACACCTAATGCCTGGTCAGTGAATTGAACCATTAAAATTTTAGATCCCTCCCACCCCCATCCTTAGGTCCTTGAATTTTCTCTAAGCATGTGTTGCTTTATCTCTCTGCCCCCCAGAAAATAGGGCACCAAGGTTTAGATGGTTCCCATCTCAGGGAGTGCTTAAAAATGTTAAACAAAGCCAGTAGAATGATCAAACTTTGGGAAACAAGAATCATGAACAAAAGCCCTGGGGCACATCCAAATTGTCTATTCTTCTCTTAGAAGTCAGAGATGAATCAGAAACATAGTTACTGGGCAGTAAAAGCAAAGTCCTAGAGCCCTACCTGCAGCATCCGAACCTCTTTGTCTCTGGCCTGCCAGCCAACAAATCACACCAGACATGGAGCTGTGGACTGGGCAGGTGCCACCCCCAGAACTGCTCTCCCAACCAGATACACGTCTGTTGGAGAACAGCAGAAGGAACTGCGAGTGCCCACATGTCCTCATCCTACTGCAGTGACAGAGCCTGTCAGTGCGGAGGCCCCACATCTGTACGGGCAGGCACATGAGTGTTTACATAAGGCTTGCAAGCATGATGTAAGACTGTGAGGCAGTGGGGTTTCCGCTGCTGAGGAATTCCTAGGGCTAGACCACAGAGCCCCTGCCTTTCTTCTCAACAGGGATGCTCTGGAGAGCTGTGAGACTTCAGGGCAGGATGAGGCTCTTAGAAATCAGCTGAGGTCCCTTCTCCTTCCCGTGTGCCTTGATGAGGGTCCCTGCTACTGATGAGTGTCTACATTGTAATAAATTCATGGAGAGAGGAAAGCACTGTTCTTTGTAACAAATTCATGGAGAAAGAGAAGTACCCGTCCTTTGTAACAACTTCATGGAAAAAGAAAAGCACCCATCCTCAACCTTCCTGAGCTGAGAACTAGTTTCTCTAACAGCAAGCCAGACAAGCCAAGGGGAAACCAGCGCAGGCCCGGGAACAGAGTCTAGATCAAGTTGGAGCAGAACCTTGCTGAACTCTTGAGCACATGATATCTCCTAAGAAGTGCCAGCTAAATATGTTGACTGAGAAGCTGCAACTAGTGGGATCTAAGTCTTTGCCATTTTATTCAAAAATGTTTACTTCATGTTTCCCCTATTAAATATAAGCAACTTCCCCTTGTATATATTTGAATCACATCCACACAATGTGTTCCCCATCAACATTTGAGTTATGGGCACGGGCCCTGAAATGTTAGTTTTGTGGTAAGATAAATACTGGAATAATATTCGCTCTGCTTTTGTGAAGTGCTCTGCATCTGAAGAACTAAAGCACCATTTGCTTTGTTAAGTAACAAAAGGACAAGCTGAGGGGAACTGGATCAAAATGGCGTCCCAGAACACTCTTGCTACTCTCTCGGGGTCTGCAGTGATGATGCACCGGGTTCTCTGGTGGCCACAGAAACTCCCTGAGTCTCTGAGCCCAGTCCTGTGAGGATGGCCATGTCCCTGTGTGTGCCAACCACCTGCCACCACTTTGGCCAACGAGCTACAACTGAAGCCTTGGCACCAGTGCCAGCACAGGCTCCCCCATAACTCTTCATGGAACTTGAGAAAGAAATAAGGAGAACAGGGAAGATTTTGGGGGCGGGGGCGGCAACAATCTCCTCCTCTCTTGTCTTGAGGATACAGACCAGGAAGATGCTGATCCATCATGTGTGTGACCCTCCCTCCCAGTGGCTCCCTCAAAGCCTGCTGCAGAACTTGGGGACCATAGTAATTGGTCAGAACACCCACTCTACTACCAACCGTGCAATAGATGGTTCTGGATCTGAGGAGAGCACTCAATCAAGGCCATGCATGCACAGCCATCCCACCCCATTGTGGCGACGCCTAGCCTTCTGGCCATTTTGAGAAACTTAATGTGCTTCCAGGCTGAGTCTGGAGAGTTCTTGATGATGAGGGACTCTGGGCCGATGGCAAAAGGCTGCTCTCCGCCCAGCATTTCCGCTGACTTTTTTTGGGGGGTCGGGATATCAAAATCCAAGTGTGTAAGGAAAACTGGAGAGAAACCCCATTTTACAGGTGTGGAAACTGAGACTCAGAATGGTGACAGAAGTCGAGGAGACTCCTTCAATGAGTTGCATCAACAGAGCCTCCTCTCTGGTCTCCATGAAGGATGAAAAGGGGGACCCGGGCTGTCACAAGCAACCTACCACATCGATTCACAGGAACTCTGTCCCCTCCACTACAGAATAAGGAGTTACTCTAATCACTATCACAGTTGTTACTGCTCTTGGGTATTAAAGCATCATGGTCCCTTCCAGCCCAGCTTTTAACCTCAGCATCCTTTTCAAACACAAAGGGCTATGCCCAGAGGAAAGCTACAATCCTCAGCCAGGGAGCACCTGCTGCTGTGGCCACTGCCTCCTCACAGCCCCTCGGTGTCCTATCTCACTACCCGCATCCACTAGAACTGGACCAAGAATGCTGCAGTGCCTGAGCCAGCAGCTTCTCTCCATCTTGCAAAGCACACTCGCTTCCCTGTAAGAAAAACATGGTGCACTTGGCTCTGACTTGGGAAGTATTAGGATAGGGTCACCTGAGCTCTGTTCAATTACTCCTATTAAATGCATGAGTGAAGCACATAGCCGGTGGGTTAGATTCTTGTTAAGCAAAATAAATGGGTTTCAGTTTCAAGTTGGAAACCATCTCTAACCGAAGGATCCAGACCGATGAAGTAACTTTAGGCTGTTCCTCCTCCGGGTGCTTCAGTCAGGGGAGAAATGTACCCCGTTCACCAGACAGAACCCTGGGCCCTTTCTGCTGCTCTGTCAGCCTAAACCCAGCTAATTAAATTAAGTCACTGCCACCTCCTTCCTAAATGAGTGAAGAGGGGGCCCATAAATTATGTTGCCCTGAGCTCCCTACAAATTGCCCGTCCCCAAAGAGGGCTTCGCCATTCGAGAAAGTGCATCCGAAAGCAGCGTGAGGTGGCGAGCCCCTCATAATTGGGCCTTGTGCTGGCCCTGCCAGTGGAGAGATAATGAGCAGCCAAAGCCAGAGGAACTCAGCAATGCAAAGGGGCTCCAGAGCTCAGGCCAGGGGCCAGCTAGGCTCGCCCACAAGTGTGAGACCTTCTGAACCACAACGCAGAAGGGAGGTATCAGAATCTTCTAGGTAAGGCATTGATACACGATCCAGAACAGACCCTACAAGCCACACCAGTAAGCAGTGACCTGGGCAAGGGGCAGCCAGCTGGTCTTGTGGGTAATAGCAAGACCTCAGTCTGCACCATCAGACGCGTAAGCCAGCAGGCCTGAGGTCTGCAGAGCCAAGTGCTGGCAAGACCTTGGCACTCAGAGCAGCAGTGTGGCTGTTCCTCAGATCTCAGGAGCTGCCACAAAGAAAGGCAGTAACAGAAATGACCCTTGGGAATTCCACTCAGTCACTCAGAGACCTTCAGGGACACTTCAAATGCCCAAGGGAGCATGGATGTCCAGATTGTATCCGTTTCTCTGTGTTCCCAGCAGAAGTTACTATTTCTCTGCCAAGACAAAGAAAGAAAGAGAGAAAGAAAGAGAGAGAGAGAGAGAGAGAGAGAGAGAGAGAGAGAGAGGAAGGAAGGAAGGAAGGAAGGAAGGAAGGAAGGAAGAAAAAGAAAGAAAGAAAGAAAGAAAGAAAGAAAGAAAGAAAGAAAGAAAGAAAGAAAGAAAGAAACCTCTCCATCACTTTAGCAACGGGAGTGGCCCCCATTATGTGCACAAAAATTCCCCTGGGTGTGTCAGGGGAAGATCAGCGAGAAACGTGCAGCCAGGAAAGTAAAAATGCAGGCAGGCCTGGGATGGGAAGTTTGCAGAGCGTTAATCCTCCTGCACCAAGGGACTGATTTTAACAAGGCAGGCAGCTTGCGAGGCGATGCCGGTTGACTCACACGCGCTGCTGCAGCAGGCTCTGCTGCTTTGTTCTGTGTTCAGAATTTTCGAGTTTCGGGCTCTCTCTGATCAGAAAGCGACTGCGCTGTAGAAGCCAGCTCCATTTTTGCACGACTCCTCAACATGAGACAGTTTTATATGTCACTTCTTTGCAGCACAATGCCACTCAAAACGGCGGGCGGGGATAGAGAGGGTAGTCCCAGGCCCCCTCCCCATTCACATCTGCTTCTACTCCCCTGTGAACTGGGAGAGCACCCTGGGAAAGGAGCCGAGTGCCCCCACACTCCACCCCCAGCTGAGGAATAGCCTGATAATTGGGCTGTGCAGCTAGGAAAACCAGAAGGCCACAAGGGAGCCAGGGCAGGTCCCTCCCCGGGCTGCCCTCTAGAACTGCTCTCTGGAGATTCAGACAATAGCTATAAGAGCAACCATTACCACGAGCGCCATGCACCAGGCACCTTGCCAAGCAGTTTAAATGCATCATTTCATTTAATCCTCACAGCAGCTCTGAGGTGGGGACCATCATCCCCTCTCACAGACAAAGAAACTGAGGCTTAGAGGAGCTGAGAAAGTTGGCCCAGGTCCCTCAGCTGACCACTGATTAGAGCTGGCTTTCCAGCGAGGGATTCATTTCCAAAGGCTGCTGTTCTCCTGCTGGTGTCTCCTGGGTATGAGACTACTCTGCATTCTGGCTGGGTTTTGGGAGGCTACTGTACCCTGACTGGGCTAAAACAGATGGGAACACAGAGCAAGACACTAAGGCAATGGTCTTGCCATTTTCCTAGTAAACCAGAGCCAGCATTGTGTGCCTCAGACAAAACTACCTCAGTACTTCCACAGGCCTCAATTGGGTAGCAGTACAAGCCCCCTGTGGAGCCTAAGGAATAGCACCTGGCTCAGAGCCAGAAGCAGCGGGAGACCTCCATCAGAAAGTTGTTTCCACTGCTCCTCCCCACCATGTCTATCAAAGGGCTGAAGACAGCAGGCTAGGCCACATTGTGAGTCAACAGAGCGATGTGGGGATGCCAGGAAATGGAGCTGAAAATCAACCTTCTCCCTGAAGTTGCTGCTGACACCACTAGTCATGTGACCAGCATTGGCCAATGGCAAAAAGAGGGCAAAACAACTGGTCCTGTGTATGTTGTGACCAGCATCCGAAAGTCGGTAAGTTTCCTCCAGTATGGAGAACCAAGTAGACAGGAGTTCACAAAGCCATTGCCATGACAGAAGCCAACCCAAGCAAGGGCAGCCCAACGAGACTCCTCCCTGGTCTTCACCATTCCTCTCAGCCCCCCTAGATAAACACATGCTGAATGACACGCACTTTGAAATCCAAATCTAAAGGAGAAATCCCAGGGTTGTCAGCATCTGACTCTGCCACTTTTGTCAGGCATCACGGGACTGAGCATGAGTCTCAGGTGTAGCCGCCCCAGCCAATGCACCCACGTCTGGTTGTCTTTCACCCTAACACAGTCAAGTCTGACTTTCTGCTGACCTTGAAATCCAGACTCCAGCAAGGAAAAGGTGGAAAGTAGGGGTGAGGGGGAGCAAAAAGGAAGCAGAAATAAAACAAGCTGGGACCACCCTGTGTCCCCTCAAATTAAAACCAAATGAACATATCAAAGGGCCCTTCCCCCAGCTCTAACATGCCCTTGCATTAATCAAGTCATCCAGAGAGAAAGCTTCAGATGCCCACAACTTTCTACCTGTTTCACCTGCATACCTCGGCCTGTGTCTGGAGTTTTGGGGGGAGCTCCCTTTCTCAAATGCACAAGCCTTTTTGGGATGCCCTCTCTCTAAGCCATGCCAGACTCCCTGGGTGTTGACTGGGCATCTGGAGCCTTGGCCAATCAAACCCCCAAGGACAGCAGCTGGTAATAGCTACATATTTCCCTCTGGGATATCTGGAAGACAACAGAGGGAACCTCTAAATGGACCCTGGCTCAAACAAAGCAAGTCCCTCAGACAGAGGACACAGCTGCCACAGGACAGACAGAGGACATCAGAACTTGGGGTGCCAATTAAATCAAGGGGTATAATTTTGCCTCTATCTCATGGCACTTCCAGACGGTAGAGGCAGGGAGAGGCCCTGATAGAGAGGCAGGAGGCCAACCCTCTTGAGTTAAGCCTCCCATCTTTACTGTGTACTAAGCCAGTCCTGTCCCTTACTTGAGCCCTAGGTACCCCCAAAGGGGTAGGACTATGGAGGACCCTATTCAGAGAAGGGAGGTGAGCTTCCCAGAGCCACACAGGGGCCAGCCACAGCACTGGCATGAGACTTCTTGCTAGGTGCCTGTGGCAGGCTTCCACGCTGCCCCTCGAGGCCATTCCACTCCTGGCATTTACTCATCAGTTCCAAGACGGCTGTGGTGTCTGTGCCTGGGGATTCTCCTAGAGTAATCACAGTGTGTGTGTTCTGCAGTAGTCCTCAGAGGCCCGGCGTGGAAGAAAGGCTGGGCAGAGATGGAAGGGAGAAGGGCAAGAGCCATCTTGAGAAGGTCGAGGCCTTGCTTTCCAGCCCCATCCACAGGAAGGAGGGTTGGCACTTATTGAATGCTAGCTACCTGATGATTTCCACAGTCTTGTCATTCAGCTCCCAAGAGCTGCTCAGTGAAGCTGCAGCTGCACATGCCTGACCCACAAACCTGAAATCCAAATTACTTCAAAACTTCTCAAGGGCTGACATGACAAACAAATAATGCTACACCTGACACACATGCTAAGCATGGCCAAAACACAGGTGCATATGCCTTACAATGTGTATGAAGCAGCAGATCTCAGGTTTAAACTTGAATGTCACTCCCAAGATCTCATTATTATCTACATGGATATTTAAAAAAAATTAACTGAAATCTAGAATCCTTCCGGTCTCAAATGTTTTTGGACAGGGGATGGTTAACTGTAAGGTCTAGCTCTACCAGTGGTTTTTTTCCTGTTTACAAGCTTTTGTTGTGCAAACCTTGTTCCTTGATTTAAAACTATTGATTAAATAAAATTGGCTCCAGACAATTACTGGAGGGATTAGAGAGACCCGGTTGGAAGAGGAAAGAACAGGGGGGAGGAGGGAGAAGGAGGAGACGAGGGAAGATGAGAGAAGATGAACCAAGAGCACGTGGCCAGGAGAAACAACAAGTATCTGGGGTACACCACTGGGGAGGTATCCAAGCCAGCAGTTAGAAGAGTAAATTAGGGGTTTCCCCACCCCCACCTCCAGTAATTGTCAAAGCCAAATAAGATAACCACGGTCTGAGTCTCATTTATTTGTAAGCTAGCCAGGGATAAGCTTAAATTGGTTGTACAACAATCTGTGGCCAAACACCCAAAGAAACAACATCAGGGGAAAGACTCACCCTGGCTCACAGTTTCAGAGTCTGTCATGGCAGCGGTATGGAAGAGCAGAACCACTCACAATATACCAGCCAGGGAGCAGAGAATGGGGATTCAGGAAGAAGCAAGGGCAAGATCTAACAAAGGCCATCTGCCCACTGACCTGCTTCCTGTCCATCCCAAGCCTGACTTTCGCCACTTCCCCAAAGTTTTATTATGGCTGCATTTTCGGGTTGATCCTTCATTAGGTCTGAGCCCAATCATTTACCTGAACCCGTCATGACTCATAACCCATGTCCCTAGTACGTGAGACTATAGGGAACATTTCAGATCCAAAGCATAACATCTAGGAATCCGCTATGTACTCTCTGACCGCCTACTCAGTTGTATCAGGGCTGGTACCAGAGACAGCTATCCTGCTACAGAGTGCCAACGGGCTGTGTCAGGTTTGTCTAGCACATGGCTGGCCAGCTCAGATACAGCAGAGTTTCTACAAGCCATTCATAGAAAAGGCTGGTAGCTCCCAGAGTCAACTCCTAGCCACAGCCTGGGGCCCTATCATGGATAGTTTCAAACCAGTATTCCTGTAGTTCCAGGCTGGAGCAGCAGCCCTGTGAGACCCTCCATACATGCATGTGTTCTGTGGGACTGTCCTTCCAACAGCCTTGAGCTCTGAGCACCTGAAATCCTCTCCACACAGTTGACACCAAGAGTGGCCAAGTCTCTCAAGGTCAGCCAGACCTTCAAGCTCATGGGGTCCTCAGCCCGAAAGCCCAACCCCTGCTGCCACCAAAGAGAAGCCCTGCCTTGGAAGAACCACAGACTTTGAGGCCAGGTCACCTGGTTCCAATTTTGCTCTGACCTGAGCCTATCTGAGTATCAGCATTATCGCCTTCAGGGTGGGGTGCCCGAAGGGTGGGGTGCCTGCAGAGCAGGGTGCCAGCAAGGGAGGTAGAGAATTTGCTAGGAGGCCTCAAAAAGAGTTACTTAAACAGGAGGCAGAAACCAAAAAGGAAGAAAACCAAGACACCTGAGAAGCCAATAGATGCCAGACGTAGGATGAATGGAATTGCCAAATAAGGCATGTTAACCAGAATCCCCTTGTGCCAAATCACCAGCACTAGCAGGTGATTTGCAACTTCAAGGTTTAGGGGAGGTGAGACCAACACCGGGAAAGAAAGGGCACAGGATAGTCAAACTCTAAACATTTACGAGGCACCCACAGGAAAGATGGCAGCACTCTGAGACCTGAAAGAAAGGACACACCCTGTGTGGTGCCCATCGCAATGGGCCTCCCTGTCAAAAGTAGATGGCCAGCCTGCCCCACGGGCCTTCATCCCCTTGGAGGTCCATTTCCAAGGCTCCAGGACATGGTTTGGTTCCTTCACGAGGACATCCCTGAACAAAAGTCAACCCTCACACGTTGTGTCCTCCTTGTCCCAACCCTGGCCCCCAGCAGTGCAGAGTCCCCGTATCCAAGTTCCGCACTCATCTCTGCCCAGCTCCAGAATAACCCCTGCCACCCTTCCAGCACACGGGGTCTTCTCCAGGGCCTGGCTTGGAACGTCTATCATGAGGCAGCGTATGGAACGAGACTTAACCAGAGAAGCAAGGACATGCTGAGGAACAGGGGACCTGCTAGCCTTTCAAACTTAGGGACCCAGGAGATTCACACATGTGTGCCCAACAGTAACTGACTGCTTATAGCCAAGAGTCGCTACAGGCCACTCTAAAGTGGTCAAACAGGCCTTGAGCTCCCAGAGATGTAACTAACATTATGACTGTCTCGGAGGTTAAGACTAGCTCGCTCTCTCTCTCTCTCTCTCTCTCTCTCTCCCTTCCTCCCCTCTCCCTCCCTCCCTCTCTCCCTCCCTCCCTCCCTCCCTCCTTAGGTTGCTGGAGCTGTCCCGTTTTACTTATCTGTTTCTGTGATAAAACACTGACCAAAAGCAACTTAGAGAAGGAAAGGGGTTACCTCACTGTACGAGAGTTAGAGTCCATCACCACTCAGACAGGAACTGAAGCTGAGACTCGAGGAACACTGGCTAGCTCTCCCTGGCTTGCTCAGCTACCTTTGATATATAGCCCAGGCCCACCTTCCACAGTGGGCTGGAGCCTCCCACACTGATCAGCAATCAAGAGAATGCCTCCCAGAGACAGGCACACAGGCTGATCTGATGGAGGAAATTTCTCGATTGAGGCTTCCTTTTCCCAGGTGTGTCTAGGTTTGTGTCCTTGACGAAAACTATGGTAAGACCCATGGAGGAAATGTCAGTTCTCCATGTCAGTTCTGTGCTGGGTTCAAGTTGTCAGCCTGGCCTTAGCCAGTTTCCAGTAAGCTCTTAGGCCACAGCATCTTCAACGGAAACTGAGGGACAGGGTTGGGGGGGAGGGGGGCAGGATTGTGCGAGAGCAGAGATAGTGGATCACCCGGCAGGTGCATCAGGGCCGCTGTACCATGCGCAGGCCCAGTGGCCTCCGCAGTCCAATGGCTTCTTGACAGTTATTGGCAGGGCCTCACCACCAGCAATAAGAGGGGGAAGGGGGGAAGGAAGAAAAAGCCAATTTTGTTTCCCAGGGAGAAACGATTGCTGACAGCTGTCCATAGAAAAGTGGAGGCGCGTGCCCACGTAATCTAAACTCAAGCAGCCCAGGTCTCCTCTCAACCCAGAGAGAGCTTGTTAGAAGGCGCTGGATCCTAGCCGTCTCCCTTGACAGCTTCCTTCCCCTAATACGTGCGGCAAATTGGCAACCTGTCCTCCGGCATTTGCATCCCGTGTCCCTGGAGGGAGATATCTCTATTATATTCTGTTTTGGATAAAAGAGGCTGTTTGAGATGACAGGTAGCAAGCGCCTCTTTAATAAACCACACAAGCAGCAGAGGAGAGCCAGGCTGTGGAGAGGGACTTGACAAATAGGTCGATTTGCAACCCTGGAGCATTAACAGGGCCAGCCAGAGCAGCGAGCAACAGAAGGTTGGGGCTGTGAGATAAATCACCCCCTTGTTATTCTGGTTTAACCATCTCCCTGCTGGAGACATTGTCTACCACAACCCCACCCGGCAGACTCCGGAAATGGACTCACACACTGCTTTCTGGCCCAGGCACTGCAGGGTCGCAACTTGATTCTCTGAGCTTGTCGCCTGGCGTGGTGAAACTTCCCGAGTCAATCTGAAGACCCTTGAAGATAGGTCCCTCACCCCATCCCGGTTTCCTCTGATGCCGAATCTGCTACTGTCCTTGCCGAAAGCTCGATTAGAAGGAAAACAAACAACACTCGGTGTTGACCATGTACAGCTAATGTACTGTACCACTAGTGTAGTGTTCCTAGTCTAGTAGCTCAATCCCCTGTGGTATCGTCCGCCATGAGTTTTACTCCAGTGTGCAGCTCCCCATAAGATATTTCTCAGTAGGCTCTCTCTTCTCCCTGTTTGTCTAACACAGAGGGGTGCAACAGGTCCTATCCAACTATGTGCCAGTCTATGTTTTAACAACCAGCTCTCAGAAAAAAAAACAGAACAACTCCGATATGATGCTTGCAGACTCCCAACATGTAAATACCCCCAGCTAGGGCTGATCTCCAGTTTCCAATGAGATGTTCTTGAGCTCAAGTTTGGAAAGGAATATGCATTACCTACAGTGTAGACTGGCTCCAGTACCCTCCTGGTTCAATGCCTCCTTACAGGTTACCCATTCCCCTCCTTCCACCCTTGGGAGCCAGTGGATACATACAAACACACAAACCACTTCTCTAGCCAACATGCTTCGCACATATATACCCATGAGAGGAAGAATCTTTGCCCCAAACACCTCAGGCCTCCAAATTATAAGACATTCTCAGGGACTGGGGCTGCAGTCCAGGAATGTTCTTTGCTTTAATTTCCTCTTCTGCAAGTGGCCATCCTAGCCAGCAAAGGAAGGTGGTGTCTAAATGGGCCAACATGTTATGCAACACGTGGCTCACAGCAGTGAGTAACGCAGCACACTTCCTCCTCACGAGGCACCTGACCATGGCACCTCTAACCAGGAGACCGCCACTTCCTTGCCCAGGATCTTACTACTTCATTGAGGGCTATTGGACCAGGACTATGGGCTTGTTTGCCTTTCAGAGATGTAGAGATGCACTGTGGTAGAGCTGAGGAAAAGCCATGAATTCCGCTCCCAACCCACTTCCTGCATTGCTAGCTCTCATGATGCAGCTATGTGCTAGAATCATCTGAGGAGACTGACAGATGTGTCTTGCCTTGGTTCTCCATCTTGGTTTAGTAAGTCTGGGATCTCTCCTGTGCAGAAGCATTTGTTGTTGTGCTGGTGGGCTTTGGCGTGTATCATGGTGCCCCCATGTCCCAGGCCAGCAAGTCCCTGGGGTTGGAGTGATCCATAGAGGTGATGTTATAGAGAGGACCCACTCCCCAACCCAAGGAGCCCAAGACTGTGTAGTCTAGAAAGGTTTCCTATTCAAGAATGCTGAGGCTTACCCAGTGCCTAGGAGCTACCATCAGTGCCTAGACCCTCCTGTCCCAAAAGCCATGTGAAGAACCCTGGGGCTTCTTCAAGCATAATCCACACTGCTCTACCAAGTGGTTCAAACCAAGGTTTCAACTACACACAAACACAAGAGACCAAGGACCCATTTACCAACTTCAACCAGAAACATGAACAAAATCCAAACCATCTTCTCACAAACCGGAACAGCGCCGCTGGCTCTTGTGTGTCTTCTACAAATTGCTAGTTCCTTGGGATATCCATGGGGAATATGGGAGGGGCTTGCTTCTGTTCAAATACCTAGAGTTGACAGTAAATCAGCTCGTTTGTTAGAGAAGTTCTAGGAGCCACTGAAATAATACTGTGGCATGAAGAATCTCCCAGTGTGGAAGATACAGTGCTTCCCAAAGTCACTAGACCATGAAGTCCTTGGCTAACAGTATCTCCAAGGCCAAAACCTACAAAGTATGACGGACTTCGAGAAGTTCACAGAGCTGACACGCCCTGCCTCTGGATGAGACACGATCCCCTCCAAAGGATGGTCACCAAGAGGAGAAGTTGCCGTGGAAGCAACGGGGAGACTTTAAGCTGGGATCCACACTAAATCCCACAAATAGTGTACAGTGGACTTGGGCAAATTGTGGATTATGTAAATACGTATTTAGGGACTTTTTAAACACAGATTATTCACCCAATTAACTCTAATGGCCCCTCAGAGCTGAGAGAGACTATTGTGTAAACATGTGAAGTTCAAGTATGTGGGGCTGAATGTGGCCTTGCCCCAAGATTTCCTCAAAAGACCAGGTTTACGAGTCCCCCATAAGGGTTCCCTCTGGGCTCCAGCTTGGCAGATAAGTTCATTGCTCGGAAGGGAATTCTTACCTAAAATTTGGGAAAGGCAAGAAGGAAAAGAAGGACCCAGTCCTTTGTGAGTGAGCAGGGAGCTCTCTAATTAGATTCTATACACATTTTCACTTGCCATAAAGCATATGTTGTAAGACACAGGGCATCTGGTAGATTCTGGTCACCTAACTCTTCCCCACTTATGGAAGAAATCAGAGTTACTCTCCAGCAGTCAGGGCACATGTGTTCCAAATGTCCCACCCAGATGCACCATGGCTGGCTGGATTCAGCCCCACTCTGCTTGCCGGAGAAAGAGGAGCTCCTTGCCCCATTGGCCAGCCCGCCAGCCCAACAGTGGGTGCCTGCAAGAAGCCACGCCTCTTCCGGGGCTTAGAGTGAAGATGCTTACCCATCACAGAGAGAGACTCAGTGTCCAAGGAGGCTTGTCTATGGTCAGATCAGCCAAATGGTCAGAAATGGGGGCTAATTTTATGAACTTAACCAGGAACAAGTCTCCCAGAATCCTCCGGGATCCTCAGGGGCTGTGGTGGTTTCGATGAGAATGGCCCCATAGGCACACTTGTCTGAAGGTTTGGTTCCCAGTTGAGGAACTCTTTGGGAAGGATTAGGAGGCGTGGCCTTATTGGAAGAAGTGCGTTGCTGGGGATGAGCCTTAAGGTTTCAAAAGCCCATGCCAAACGCAGTCTCTCTCTCTCTCTCTCTCTCTCTCTCTTCTCTCTCTCTCTCTCTCTCTCTCTCTCTCTGTGTGTGTGTGTGTGTGTGTGTGTGTGTGTGTGTGTCTGTGTGTGTTCCCCCTCTGCCTGAAGATGTAAAGCTCTTAGCTACTGTTCCAGCACCATGCCTGCTTCCTTCCCACCATGGTGATCATGGACTCACCCTCTGAAACTATAAACAAGCTCCCATTTAAATGTTTTCTAAGAGTTGCCTTGATCACGGTGTCTCTTCACAACAGAACAGAGACTACAGCAGAGGCCCTACAGACCTGGTCTTCTAATCAGCTTTCCACCTGCCTTGATATGCGAGCTGTTTGCCTCATAGTCTCTCACTGTGTGTCCCACTAGCACCTCAGCCTCCTCCACATCACCCAAAATACCCCAGGGTGTTCTCCAGAGCTACACATAATCCTTTGCCTGGGAAGGCTACCCCTTCACTATCCACTGCTTGGAAGGTAAATGTGATTTTGCTTACATTGGCTCAGAACCATTTCCAGGACTCATAGCTGATGGCTGACTGGGCTCCTGCACCCTGCTGCCTGCAACTCTCTTCCCTCTGGTCTTTCTAAGATACCATCTCCTAGTCCCCCAGATCTCAGATCCAGGGTTACTTCCTGCCGGCATCCTTCCCTGATCCAAAACTAGCCAAGCTCTCCTGCAGCAGCATCTTCCATGATTCCTTAGAAGTGGATTCCAAGACTACATTCTACTCAGGGTCCAGCATGCAGCACTCAGTGGAGGAACAGCAGGCATGTCCTGGGCACATGGTATCCATGTCTCCCTCTGTGTAGCCCCCTATTAAGTGTATTATACACTGGTACCAAGGTCAGCTTTTGAACCCACATCTTGTTAACCTCAATGCTCATGCTTTTTCTCAAGCCTTGAAGAGTCTCACTGGACAACTGGGGTCCAGTCACACTGATAGGTGAAGGAGACATGGGGGACCAAGTAGAGGTCTTAGCATGAGCAGAAGTACGTCTATATCAGGCCACCAGCAAGTATGGGAAAGGCAAATGTGCCACAGGCTGGCAGAAGTTTCTGAAAACAGAGACCAAGAGTGTAGAGCTGTCTTTGAAGCCACAGTCACTGCATGCCAGCCTTGGAGCCTACGGAGTCTCCTGGATGACGGCAAGCCATGAAGTTCAGCCTGCCCTCTGTGCCAGAGACAGCCACCAGCTGCTTCGTCACCGTAACAGCTGTGGCCTGTTTAGACCGTTTAGCAGATCCTCACATATCACCAGTCGGCCTGGGACAAACAAACAAGCAGCAAGTGTAGGGCAGGCCCAGGACACTTCACTGTAAGACGGGCTCTGAGTTAACCTTAGCCAGTCCCGTCTCTTTAGAACCTAAGTGGGGAATAACATCTGGGTCCTGGCACAATCAGTCCTGCGAGGACTTGAAAGGAGGAAGAAGCGGGCCCAAAAGGGAGTCCTTGAGAATGAACCTCACCCACTACTTTTATCCTAAAGCCTCAGCCTTCCTCCAGGAAGCCTTCCAGAGATGAAAACAACTGTTGAGCTCCCTAGCCATTGAGCCCAAAGGTGCCCCTCCCACGCTTTCTCCTCTCACCCACCGCCCATGCACCACTTTCCCCGCATCTCAGCTAAGAGAGCACTGCCAGATCTGAACAGCTCCCAGCCGCCCTGGTAATCCCTACCCTCTGCTCTTCCCACTGGCGCATGGACACCACAGCTTCTCCAGGATTACAACCTGAAAAGGGCTGAGACAGGCCCGCTTCACCCCTTCAGGTAGCAGCCAGCATGTACAGACAGGTACCTAATGCCCACTGAGGCCTGAAAGCCTTTCAGATTCTGGTGGAGTATTGGCTAATTCCAAAACAACCATCAACCAACATTGCCTCGGGGCCTACCATGCACCAGATACTGAGAAGAACACAAGATGGTGGGAAATGGCGTCTGTCCCCTAACTGGATCGACCAGACTCCAACTCATAAAGGATCCCGGCAATGAAAACAGGAGACGGAAGGTTGAGAGTCGGGCATTGGAAGGCAGCAGGAGCTTGGGTACCACTTGGATGATGCAGAGGAAAGCTCTGGGCCTTCA
Organism: Mastomys natalensis; assembly: GCA_021653895.1. Lineage (NCBI taxonomy): Eukaryota > Metazoa > Chordata > Mammalia > Rodentia > Muridae > Mastomys > Mastomys natalensis. The sequence continues at coordinate 318,846 of JAJTUV010000325.1, read as the reverse complement.
GGAGAGGAGAGATCCAGGCTGGAGATGAGGGTGGGCGAGGAGACTTCTTAGCCCAGTCAGAACCCCAGCCAGATGCTGATATGTGAGGAAGAGGAAGTGTCATCACAGCTGACCAGAAGAGCTCTAGCTAACAGTGGGGGTGGGGGCTGGGAAGAAGAAAAACCATGGTGAAGGTCAGCTGAGACCAGAAAACTGCACCCACAGACTGCAGCCCAGTGCTTTGTGATTGACCTAGGCATCACTGTGTGCTCCAAAGATTCACAGTTTGTGTGTCTCTGTGTGTGTGGTGTGTCTCTCTGTGTGTGTGTGTGTGCATGTACGAAGACACACAGACGCACACTCATACACACATGAAATGTACACATGTTATGTGCTGTATCACTGGCCAAGGGGATTATGTAAATCTGAGGCTGGATCTTTTCTCCCATGGGAACTAGCTAGCAGGCAGCACTTGGGATTCTCAGAGTACAGCCAGGAGGTGCCAATCTCAACAGTGATGCTTATCTTGTTCTTGGCGAATGCCCACGGTGTCGGCCACAAAGACCATAGGAAGAAGAGACAGATAAGGAGCCCCATTCCACCACGCTACCAACACCTCCCTAGCACTGTTCCGCAAGGCCCACGCTCAGAGCCATGCCTGTGTTCCAGAAGATTAGGCTGTAGCTCTACCTAACACCTCCAGCCTTCTGTCTCTGACAGCCAGGAGCTGGTCCAACTGCAGTGCTTACACAATGGCCCCATGACAAGCTGTGGGCTTTAGAGCATGCTCCAGCTCATCACAGCATTGAGAAAAGCCGGCACTGCTGTCCTCATAGCAGAAGACTCTGGGGGTCTTGCCCTTCTCTGAGAATCAGCTTCAACATCTGAACATGGCAGGTTTGGATTCTGTGATCTTTAGAACCAGCGTATTGTACAACTCTAAGGTCCAAGGGAACCATGGCATTCCCATAGACCCAGCAATGGGGCCAGAGTTCACCTGGGCTCCAGCATAACCTGCTTATTTCTATGAGGAAGGCTGGCCAGCCAGCTGTGTCTGCAGAGGGACTTGTCTGTGGTAATAGCCCAGAGAGTGGCACACATCATCCCATCGCCATGCCAACAGGTGAGCTCTGTTTTGAAGCTGATTTGAGAAGCAGGATCAAATGGCCACATCCCAGACTCGGGCCTCCTCCAGCCATGCCTGGGGACCATCAGAACTCTCTGTACCTGCCAACTTAAGGATTCCAGCGTGTGAACAGAGGGCCAGCTAACATTCTACTGATGTTCTCGAAGTTCCCTCACCCCTGTTCGCCAGAAGGCAAAAAGAGGAATCTCTGGGAGCAGCGTAAGGTTCAGAGCCTGGCAAAGGACATAACTAAATCACTCATAAAGCAAAAAAAAAGACAAAATGGCTACCAGTGATCAAATAAATGCAAACAGGCCTGAGAGTCTATGATCTTTGACTACAACAGACATCTACTCCTCAGTTTCCATAGCTTCAGTGACTCACAGTCAACCAAAGTCTGGAAATATTAAATGGAAAATTCTAGAAATAAGCAAGTCCAAATGTCTTAACTTGTGTACCACTTCTCTCTAGGTAGCATAAAGAAGCCCCACTCAATCCCACGCTCTCTCACCTGGCACATGTATCGCCATTTTTTTTGTCCGTTGTATCCACAAAGTATACGCTGCTCAGACAGAGTCACTCTAAGTAGCCATCTTGAACGTCAGACCAACAGTCAGGCATGATGTCCCATGTCGAGAGCAAGAGTAATGGCACTGACAGTCACATTTCCCAAACGGTGAGGAAGAAATTCCTTTAGGTATAAAGGTACTAAAAGTTATTGTGAGAGTGAGAAAGACCACATTCGCCGGGCAGTGGTGGCGCACGCCTTTAGTCCTAGCACTTGGGAGGCAGAGGCAGGCGGATTTCTGAGTTCGAGGCCAGCCTGGTCTACAGAGTGAGTTCCAGGACAGCCAGAGCTATTCAGAGAAACCCTGTCTCAAAAAACAAAACACAACACAATAAAACAAAACAAAACAAAGACCACATTCCAGAGTCTTCATTATGGTATAATTCTTCTTTTTTATTATTAGTTACTGTGGCTAATCTCTTACCGTACCTAATTTATAAATTAAATTTTGAGCTGGAGAAATGGTTCAGCAGTTAAGATCAACCATTGCTCTTGCAGAGAACCCTACTTGAGTCCCAGAATGAATCTTGGGCAGCTCACAACTGCCTGTAACTCCAGCTCTGGGGAATCTGATTCCATCTTCTGGTCCCATGAGTACCTGCACTCACATGCACATACCCACACGTAGACACAAAATTAAAATAATAAAAAGTTTAAACGTCATCAAAGATTACATAGATAAAGGATCTGGCATGATCCGGTGAGTAGCTCAGAATCTATGTTTCCTCATGAAAAGAGAACTACCATTCCCGACTGGCTAAAGAAAAAGAATAACAAGGCTAGGTTGGTCAGAATTATGGGGAGACAAGAATTCTCCTTCAATGCCAGTGCCTTGAGTTGGGGGCAATTTGGTATTATTTTCAAAAATGGCAACTATACAAAGTCTTGCAAAGATGTTTACTGAAGATTGCTCACAATAAAAAAAAAAAAAAAAAAAGCCATAGACAGAAACCTGAAGACACATGGGAGACAGCTGCCCACAGCAGCTCCGGCACCCTCAGAACACTATAACCCTGTCAAGCAGCCGTGGACTTCTGGGGCTGAGGCATTGTGGAAGCTCACTGGCTCTCACTACGTCCATATCCAGGACTGAACATTTATTTACTGGGTGACTTCTGCTCCTGCTGGCAGGAAAAGATACATGTAGTGCAAAATATCTTAACATTGTGATCTTAATGAATGTGGGGAGATCGTCATATAGGGTATTTTCAAAGGAAGCAAATTATAAACAGCAGGACACGAGTCCCCGAAGTTGTACATTCATATGACAGTCATCCAAATGGCCACATTCCTGAGTAATGTGAATTTCATTTTTGCTTAACTTTTTTGTTTCCTTGGTACTTTTATGTACTGCCTGAGTGGCTCATATGAACATGGAATATCTTTATTTTAGATAGCACTCATAGCACTGCCCCAAACCAAGCAAAAATGGAGAAGCTATGACTGTATCTATATCCTCTGTCTAATGAGAAGCTATGACTGTATCTCCTCTGTTTAACGTTACACCCTCGGTTGTTACAGTGGCTCATACACAGTAGGTCCAAAGCACATTCAGGGGGGTTGGCTTTTCTGTTTGGTTGGTTTGTTTTTATTAACTAACAGCCATAAAGGACAACTCTGGTTCTTATACTCAGCTCCACAGTTCTGCCGGCTGAAACCAGAAATGTCTGAGCCTAGACAGTAGCCTCTCATTGGCCCGGGCCCCTCCAATGGCCCCTCTGGCCTTTCCTCACCACCTCACATTGATACTTTGTTGCAATTTTTAACTCCCAAGACAGACTGTTCTTTCTCACCAGCTGCTCGGAACACAGAAGAGGCAGCTCAGTGGAAGAAGGCATTAAAGGGAAGGTAGAGTGGGGGCCAGGGACCACCATCTCAATCATAATCCCGGACACCATCACTGAGCACCGAGGCAACATTCTCCATGTACAGCACAGCAGTCATTAATTATAGGCTGGATGAGGAAACTGACTGTAAGGAACTAAGTCACACAACTGGCAAACTGGGATTCAAATCCACACTCTGCAAATCCCAAGGCTATGCTCTTGAGCACTGTGGTATAACAAAGCACAGAGAACTGGAAATCATGGCCTTATCAGCAGATGCCACAATAGCCCAGCAAGATGGAAAGCAGGAGGTGACGGTGTGTTTGAGCACAACCATCAGACAAAAAATGATAATATTCTATTTTGCTCACTGGACAGAGAGTGTCGTCTACTGGACTCTGGAGGCCAATCCAGAGAACAAGCTATGTATGCCCAGAAAGGATGCCCTCCAGCTCTAGAGTAGGAGGGAGAGCTTATGTAACAGACCCTAATTACCCATATGCCCCAGTGGTGACCAGCCAAGGGGTGTACTGTGCCTCCTCTCCACCTCAGTCCAGGGGACTCTCCCTTCATGCCAGGTTAACAGGCCAGAACTGAGGTCTCAGCATGTAGGTGAAGGCAAGTGACTTGGAGCCACACAACCCCAGGCTAGTCCTGGGTCAAGCTCCCATACTGTGGCTCAGATATGCCCGGGTACTTTCACTGTTCCAGCCATACCTGAGATCTCTGGACCACCTGAGTCTAACTAAGCCTTCACTTGAAGTCTACCATTGATGAGCAGAAGACACAGGTCTTCCGGCCCACAGCAGGTCAGGAAGAAAGTAATCTAAGTCCCTTTCTAGATTCTTCCATGTTCAGGCCCCTTCTTAGACTGTGTTTCAGGGGATTCCCTCCCCCTCCCAAGACCTTCTCTAAGATCTTAGCAACAGAGACCTATTTTCAAGGAAAGGTTTTAAAAACCTAGACTACAGTGTCAATAGGCAGAAAGGATCAGATGCAGAGGGCCTACTGTGTGCCAGTTCTGAGCATGCTCACCCCTGAGAAGAGAGGGCTCCTTGTAAAGGCCCCCATCTGTGGAGGAAAGACCCCTTTAGAGAGCAGTGGAGGGGCAGGGCTCACTTTAGCTTTGGATAGCTAAACCTCAGGAAAGCCTCCTAGGCCAGAGTATTCTGAGTGTCAAATGTGGGAAAACAAAGTCAGTTTAGGAATTTGAAGAAGAAGAAGAGGAGGAGGAGGAGGAGGAGGAGGAAGAAGAAGAAGAAGAAGAAGTAGAGGAGGAGGAAGAAGTAGAGGAGGAGGAAATCACAGGACAAGTCTCAGATAAGGTGCTTGCTCAGAAGCTGTGGAGTCCACCATGATTATAGCAGAAACAGCAACCGCATGAGCATGTGAGAGGCAGCTGGTGGTAGGACTCAAAGGGCCACTGAGAGGGCGCATGTGTGACAGCTTGCCAACTCTGCATAGATGGGAGAAATGAGGCCTGGAGCAAACATAACAGAAGTTAAATCAACGCCCACAGGCCTGGTGTCTGGAGACACAACAACATAGCACAGTCAAAGCGCCGACCCTCGGTGGGTCCCAATGCTTCATTCTCAGGAGAAGACACTTTCCAAGTCTGCAGAGAACCAGGCCACAGAGCCCTGTCACACAGTAGCTGCTAGAGACAGGCACCAGTTCTCTCTGTGGGGCTGACAGAGTCCTGGACTTACTGTGGTCAGGTAAGGAGCATGAGTAAGGAGGGAAAGAGTTTAGCAGACTCCAGCACGTGCCAGACCCAGACATAGGCCGTGTCAACCATCAAGAACCATGTGGGGAAGGGGAGAGGGTTAGAAGGATAAAGGTGCCCGTGACTGAGCATCACAATCTGAGGCTGATCCCAGGACCCACAGGGTAAAAGAGAGAACCAACTCCTCCAAGCTGTCCTTTAATCTATAAACACAGAATATATATATATATATATATATATATATATATATATATATATTAAAATATATAAGTATATTTATTATATGTATATATTTATATATTAATATCTATATATTACATGTATATATTTATATATTTATGTACTTATTTTATATTTATACTATACTTATATTTATATATAATATGTAAATGAATGGAAAAAGAATCATGGGGAACTGTAGCAGGATACTTATTCTGCTACATTGTATTCACAGTGGAGCTTTGTGATTAGGCAATAGGAGAGGGGGTGGAGCTGGGAGAGAAAGAGAGACAGGGGAGGGAGAAAAAGAGGAAGGGTAGGAAAAGAAGGAGGCTATCAGCCATGGAGAACCACTGATAGGTCGAAAGCTGTCCTGGGTAGCAACTTCTATCAAAAGGTCAGATACTGGGTAACAACTCTAATTGTGTGGGCATCTTGTTGATTGAGCATTTCTAAATATATAAATCCTTTAGATAATCATGAAGCTTTAAGAGTCTTCATTCTACCGGGTACTGCGAGGATGGCAGATATTGTCTGGGGTCCAGCCGAGCTTTGTGGATGCAGAGCCAGTCCCCTACATTGACATCTTGTGGATCTAGTTGTGGCATGCCTGGCCTCTGGCCACTTGTAGCTGTGTTGTGCATGACTTCTGGCCATTTCTAGTGAGGAACATGGTGGCCAGAGCTAAGCAGAGCCGCCCCCACTGACATAGCTGGCCTGTGCCGAGGCTTTTCTAGATATCACCTCTACAGGGAAGCAGTGTGGGTACCCCATCTTTCCTGGTCTGGAAACTAGCCCTTTCTTGTCTCACCCATGCCCTTAGCCTACATGGCCCCAAGAAAATTTCCTTGGAGAACATCAGGTCTAAGACATACTCAAAAGGGGCAGGACATGCTCTGCTGTACTCTGCATACATTCTCACATCCATCATTACTGCCTAGACTACGTCTCCTCAATGTGATGTCTCCAAGCTGAGTGGTACGTGCAGAGCAGAACACACTCAACACTCAGCCTTGACTGACCACTGTGTGTCTAGCTGACCAGTGGAGGGGAAAGCGACTGTCTAGTGAGAGAACGTAGAGCTAGAGGCAAAGATAACAACTGACCATACTTTCCAAGTGCCGAGGAACTGCTGGGTGCTGGTCTGGGCAGATTAACACAGTCATCCCAGAATAAGCTCTGTGATCATCCCGGTTTATGAGAGAGGAAAGTGAGTTACAGAGAGGGTAGGTTCATTGCCTGGGACCACATAGTTAGAACCTGGTAGAGTCCGTACTGAGTCCAAGCAGACTGGCCACTTGCAACTATAAAACTACAGAAATAAAAGCCAAGAGAAACCAAAGCACCAAGGACAGAGACCAGGGCAATGGCCAAAGGTGAGGAGCCATTGAGGCCAACCTAAGGAAGAGAGAGGAAAGGGGATCAGGAACTCAGGAGCCTGCACTGCATACAGTAAGTACCCGGGGTATGCCTGAGTCAGTAAAGCAAGGAGTAGGTAGTTCAAATCCGCACAGCTGATGGGTGCAGAAGGAGCTCATGTGACCAGCTGGGCCCCGCATTTCCAACTGTTTAGATGCTACCAGACTCAGCCTGTCCCAGAACACTGGACCCAGCACTCAGTCTGGAATGGGCCTGCCAGGAAAGAAAAGTCTCACCCCGCCCTGCTAGGCTTCAAAACAGCCGCGTTCTCTCCATCTGCTGGCTCCTCCTTTCTGCCAAGTTCTCCAGAGTGCTGAGAGGATTTGCTTCCCAAACAGCTCTTAGCTATGCCTAAAGTGCACGCTGTAAGATGTTGCCTATTTATAACCTCAAATCCCCCCCCTCCCCGAATCAAACTGGACAAAGAAAAGTGGCCACTCTATATTGTCTTTGATTTTTGTTTTAAATAAGAACTCAGAATCGCATCCTTGACTGTATCCAAGTTACTCCTTTTCCCCATATATGGCCAGATCCACTGTTTGCCAGGGCAGGCCATGTTTTCCTTATTAAGCAATATACAAAGTTAGCAAACAGAGTCTGCTCGCTGCCCCGTGTCCCAAGACCAGTGGTCACAGCTGGAGCAGGAGCCTGACCAGGCTGCAGGGCTCCTCGGCTGTGAGGCACAGACCAGAGCACTGAGTGGAGACTCGCAGTGTGCTTACCCAGTGGGGACTCTGAGCATGGATGATGGTCCAGGCTCTGAGAACATTCACGTGGAATCCTAAAACTACCATAAGGCGTGGTTGGGTTTTCTTCCCGGTCTTAAGGAGAAGAAGAACAGACACAGAGGGGACACTGGTTCAAGGTCGAGCTCAAGGTCATCCAACTGGAGGGTAAAAATAGAGAGGCTCATTTCTGACCGCATGTCTTAGAGAGATCAAGGATGCTCTGTGGACCACGTGATCCATCTGTTCACTTCCCATGAGTCCCCTTTCCTTTCTGGACTCAGTTTACCCATCTGTAAGCTGAGATGTTCGGAAGCCCCTCTGGACTTCACACTAGTACTTGCTCTGCTATAGGTCAGCAGACCGCTGGGCCCTTTGGTCAAGGTTGACAATAGATAAAGAGTCACAAGTATACAAAAACAGATGCCCACTCAGTCCAGACCAGACTGTCAAGTCTATCTATAGAGCAGAACAGTCTCATCCCTCCTGTGCAGTGTTTTATGGTCCACAGAGCATCCTTGATCTAAGCCTACCTCCCTCCACTGCTCCCATCATCCCCATGGCCTGCTTTGAGCCTCATATGCCTGACTTTGATTCCCAAGCTCTCATATTTGACATATGGAGCTGAAGAAATGTGTCTCTCACTCCCTGGACCTACTGCAGCCTGAAACAGCAGAAGCCATGCCCTACCTGGCATCTATGGAAAATGTAAAAGCAACTTGACCTCTTCAGGGAACCTACTTTGACTGAGGACCATCTGGGAGATGCAGACTGAGTCTTTGGGATGGGCATGAACCTACATGCTTAACCACTACAGGATTTTATGATGACATTGAAGAGAACCACCACTCAGGACAAGACGCACTGGCTTCTCCCACTCTCAGATGCCCTGTCTCCCACCTCCTATCTCTACCCCTCTGCAGACACAAACCCAAACCTGCAGCCTAAGCATTCGCCACAGGCCCTGGCTTCCCCTTGTAAACTGTACTCTCGGATGCATTTTCTATTCACTGGACAATAATAAACACAAGCAACCAGTACTTTGAGGCACTTTTTTATCTCACCAGGAAACTGCAGCATCTTACTCTACTACTTGGGTCTGGAAAATAGATGCTAACCTCCTTGGTAACTGCTCTTCAATGAGCATCATTAAGAGGTGCTATGAAGTTAGGTCCGTAAATACAGGAATGAAGAAACAGCCTTCCACAAGCCAGCATCCAGCAGGTGATTTCACATTGGTGAGATTTTAAAGATCCTAGTAAATGTCTCAGGCCACAGCTGTGACATTTGGATCACATGAGGCTTTGAATTCATGATGACTGGGCACTGAGGTCTACATCTTAGGCTGCAACCAGACACCCCAACCCCTCCAACTCAGAGCAGCGTCTCAGGGCCCCTCCCACTACCGCTGATCTCCATGTAGGTGCTCTCTGACATCCTGTCTAAAATGTTGATCATTTTAACGAGTAGTGTGATTCCTTATAAACACTTTTAATGACATAAGAGTGGGAATTTGGGCCTGGCCTGAGCTCTGAGGGGCCAAGTGGCACATCCTTCCCCTCAACCCCCAGCACCCTGAAAGCCCCTGGGAAAGCACTGGGTACTGAAGAGCTGACACAGGACAGTTCCACCTGCAGCTACTGAACAGCCACGGGCCTCCTGGTGCTGCATGGCCCCACAGCAATGCTGTCCCTGACCCAGACACCTCTCCTCACCCTAAGCAATTTTACTTTGTTATTTACTTTGATATTTGGCTTGTCAAGGACGGTAGTTTGCCTAGCTATTTCCTGCTGTTTATTCCCCAGCACAGAAAGAGTTCTTCCATCCTTCCAGGATGCTGTTGGAAGTACTCTCCTCTTTGACTCCCAGCATCCTCAGGATCTCCCGCTGGCCCTCGGCTTCCTGTCTTCCTAAAGCTACACAGGATGTCCCCATAGGCAGTCTTCTCTACCTTTACTTTGCAGATCCAATCCCTGTCTCACACACCGTCATCCCTAAGACTCCTCCTCCATAAGGCCCTCCCTGATGATCCCTGCTGGAAGCAAAGGTTAGCTACTCCCTCTTCTAACCTATAATGTGCCACCAGGAGTCATTCCCCCATGTTTGACCCATTGGGTAGACCATGAGTGCAGAGACTAAATCTCATGTACTTGACTCTTCCATAGTCCCAGCTACCTGAAAAATAGATATACAAGCCACTCAGGAACAGTGTGTGGATAAATGAAGCAAGAAGTCACTTGAACTGCAAGAAATACATACTTAAGGACCATTAATAAAGATGCAAAACGCCAACGATTGTAATTTTGATGAAGAGACAAGCTCAGGCATGCCAGGCATGTCCCCCTCAAGAAACAGCGTGCCAGGAAAGGGCCAGACCTTAAGCACAGTCTTGGAGGCAAGAAGTAATAGATGTGAAAGCTGGGAGTCAGGCAGGCTCAGCTCAGAGGAGTTTGGGATCACCGGCACGCAGAGCTACCAATCTTATTTCTCAACCAAACACAACTGGATCTTGGTCTCACCTCACTATAGCACAAGACTTTCTGCCTGAGGCTAACTCTCTTATCTGTCACCACAAAGTCTTATCACATGAGCACACACTGACAGCAGCAGGACTTGAGTATGGTATAAAATAAGAAAGATAATGGCCAAAAAAGGGGGGGGGGGGTTTTCAACATTATTTACGTTTCCTTACCTGTGATCTTCATGAAGACCTACTGTGTGCTGATCACGAAATGCTTAGACATTGGCCAAATAAGTAAGAGAATCTAAGCAGAACATTTGCCTTCGTTACATTTCCACAACACTGTGGCTAAGGCAACTTATAAAAGAAAGTGATTGTCTTGGAACTCACAATCCCAGAGGGTTAGAACCCATAACCATTACCTGGACTGCGGCAGAAGGCAGGCAAGCATGGTGGCAGAGTAGTAGCTAGGAGTTTATATCTACTCCACAAGGCAGAGAAAAGGAGAGCTAACTGGGGATGGTGTGGGCTTTTAAACCTCAGAGGCCACTCTGTGACACACCTCCTCCACCAAGGCCACGCCTCTTAATCCTCTCCAAACAGTTCCACCAAATGCAGACCAAGCATTCAAATAGATGAGCCTACGGAGGCCAAACAAACAACAAACCAGAATCCTCGAAGAGGTCAAAAGTTAGAGTGCCAGGATCAGGCTGGCTGCCCTGAGTGCCAAGGAGACCACGTGGGACTGAGCCATACACGATAAACTTAGCCGTGGCCATGCAGCAAAATGGACTCCTGGGGGAGCAAGCCCAGAGCAGAATCTACAGAGCTGATGACAGGCACGTAAAGGGAAGTGGAACATCTATGTCCTGGGGTGAGGTTCTCACTCCTGGGTATGGACGGGGCAAACAAAATACACCTAAAATCTTAACCAGTCTCCCATGGCAGAGCATCACATGCCTTAGCCTGGCTGCTTAATGAGTCCCAAGCTGCACAAGCTGGTACTAAATCACAGATTGTGCATAGACTGGTTGGAGGGAGGCCCTTGAACTGGCACTCTGACTGTGAGCTCCTAGAACACAGGCATGCTAACCTACTTAAGCTAGACTCATTGTGGACTGAATCATGGCTCACCTATGGAGTACTGGTGTATTAAGCACCCCATAGATGAGGCTCAGAACTTAGTACCAAAGAGAAATCAGAATGTAAAGTCTGGGTCCTGGAACAGGTCCCATCTTCACATGATGGAATAGCTCTTCTCTACTTCTGCAAAATCCCACCCTACACAGACACATGCACATGCATATACCTACATATACACATTCACACGCATGTTATGTATAGGCATGCACGGCTGCCCCTGGTCAGCATTGCCCTTGGCCTAGGCTAGGCAGGACCAGGGTAACTTAGAAACAACAGCTCTGGTGGAAAGAGTTAGAGAAAGACAGACACATATGGGTCCTACTTACACCTAGACCTGACTACTGGTCTACCTCACACCTCCCGCTGTGTGGCCTCAGAACCTCCAGCCAGCACATGAAAAAAAAACTCACCTGTTTTCCATTAGATCTGATTCTTTTCCAGTCTCCCCAAGCTCCAGGATGGCTCCATCGGCACCTGGGACACACACACACACACACACACACACACACACACACAGAGCAGTCTGCTTCATTCCATGGCCACTGCTCCCACCAGGATGGCTTCCAGAGTTTTCTAGCCCTTCCCTTCTACGTAGAATCCATGGAAACCTTAAAGTGTGTGCCACGCCCGCCCACAACCATAACCCTCTATAGGCAAGGTCTTCTAATCCATTCCCAGGCTCCCATGGGTCCCTGAATGGGATGATCCTGCAGGCCCCTCCCCTATCACAAACCCCTGGGCATCCCTGACTTCTGTCATTCTTACTGGTACCTCAGATTGTCCCACAGTCTGCTGAGTGTGCTTTGTGTAGAAAGCCTCATGGCCACTTCCCATGCCTGTAAGGCTCAGTGTGACCACCCTATGTCTTACAACTCCCTTCCTGTTCTGCCCAGTAGCAGACAGAACATTCTGCTGTGGCATGACATCAGCTCGTGAGCCACTCAGTCGTCCTGTTACTCACTGCCATTCCTTGCCTACCAGACCATAGGAAGATTCATGAAGCTAAACATAGAAAGGGAAAGACATGGAGGCAGGCAATATGAGGGCCAAGGCCTGTCCCCTCTAGTAGAGACTCCCATTCAGTGGACTAAGCATTCCAGTTGGAGCCAGCATGGAGAGCAAAGGGAAGTAGGCCATGAAGACACGTGTTTTCTCACTGGGACATATCTCAGAGCAAAGGGCACACACCCTAGTCTCCTCTCAGCAGCTCATATCCATGGCCAATCCATGAGGGGAGTCTCCCATGGAAAAGACAGCCCTCCTTCAAGCCATGTAAGAGAGCAGGAGGCTGTACCACACAACCAGTCCCTAGTCAGACCAGGACAGGAAGACCAAGCTCAGTCATGGGGGCAAATACCCTGTGGTCAACCCTAAAACAGTGAGCCAGCCACTCTTGGTGTCCAGGCCCAGCCTAGAGCTTCCCATTGGATTTCTGGACTTGTTCTGCTCACTCAAGCCCAAAGTCCTTAGGTCTAGTGGTCCTTGGGGCAGTGGGGAGGCAGGTCGGGGAATCGGAACTGACAGGCAGAATTCAATTACCTATTCAAGCCCCAGAATAAGACAACTCACCCTGGAAGCCGTTCTGAGTGCAGCCTTCACCCATGATGGACGCCCTCCCAGATGAGAGACCTGGGGTGAGCTGCAGGGAAATGTGACCCAACAGTCAAGGGGCAAAGTGCCAGCTCGCTTGCCACAGCATTATGAAGTCAACCGTCTCCCGGCATGGTGGTTATACAAAGTTTGCTCTCTAGTAATTTGTTAAACTGAACGTTTTCTATACATGTTATATTTCACAATTTTAAAAGGGTTGCAGAAAAGGCAACTGCCTCCATGGAATGTAAACCCAAGCAGATGCCAAAGCCATCAACCAGGACAGTGATGCTGATGGCTGGCCGTGTGCAGAGCCACCAGAGAGCCACTCGGATTTTGAGGACCCATCCACTGGAACAGGCTTGCACTAATGGGGGAGAAGTCTGTGCTCACTCCTGATAAAATGACTCTGAATAGGGAACGTGAGACACTGGGGCAGGTCACAAGCTGTTCTCTGGCTCCTTCCCCCACTTGCAGCTCTGACAGCCTGCCCAGATTTTGGGGCTAAGGGGTTCATGGAGCATAAACAGCAAAGCTAGGGGTGAACCAGAGTCTGGGAGCTCCCTTCTAAAAGTGAAAGAAAGCTGAGTATGATACCACATGCCTATGACCCTAGCAGTAGTTGGAGGCAGGAGCAAATTCAGGGCCAGCCTCAGCTACATACATAAGGAATTTGAGGTCAGCCTGAGCTATATGAGATTCTGTCTCAGATAAAACAAAAACAAACAAAAATCAAGAGTGAGTAAAACTTCACAAAGCAAATAGTACACAGAGGAGTCACATGGTCAGAGATGTACACGAGGGCCAGTGCACAGAGGAATCACATGGTCAGGGGAATGTATGTACATGAGGGCCAGTGCACAGAGGAGTCACATGGTCAGAGATGTACATGAGGGCCAATGCACAGGAGTCTCCTGGCCAAAGATGTGCACAAGAGCCAAGTCACGCTGCACAAAGAAATGCTTTCAAAATGGCAGCACGACCAGGTGGCAACAGTTAAGGAGAGTAACAAGGATGAAGTAGGCAGGAAGAGCCTCTCACAAACCAGGAGCAGAATAACACCTCTCTGCAGGGCAGTCTTGCACTGTCTACCAACACCCTAGGCCTCCGTACCATCTGCCTTTCTACCCCAAGAACACTACGGTCAAATAGGAAAAAAAAAAATGTTCAGAAAGCAACTTTCACAGTAATGGAAACATTTTAGATGCATGAATAAGGGAGGTGTGGGTTAGCTATGCATAGCAGAACATGACAGAGCTTCTTAGGAAGCAGGGGGCTGGGTAGCATCTGAGAGTGCTTGCCAGGCACACGGGAGACTGTGACTTGGCCTCCAGGACTGCCTCAGAACTTCCCTCTGTGCGTTTCAAGACTTTTCCCTTGGGCCTGTGCAAATTCCTTGGGTAGGATGGAGAAAGGAGATGTTCCAGAGTGAGACACTGTACCGTGACCTCCTGCCCATCGGTGAGCATGTATAAATATGTACATGTCTACTTCAGCATCCGGGTGCATATAACTCACAAAGAAAAGTAATCCAGGAGGATAAATACTGAAGAGTAAGTATAGAGGGGGCGTATTATGAGGAAGGTTTGCTTGCTGTGGTAATTTTTTCCATTTATTTTATCTTTATTTGTGCGTGTGTGTGTGTGTGTGTGTGTGTGTGTGTGTGTATGTGTGAAGGTGTGCATAGGAACATGTCTGTGGGTATCCACTGAGGCCAAAAGAGGGCATCAGATCACCCAGAGCTGGAATTATGGGAGGCTGTGAGTCACTTGACCTGGGTGCTAGTACCAAAATTCAGGTCCTCTAGAAGAGCAGCAAGGGCTCTTAACCACTGAGACATCTCTCCAGTTCAATAATTTTTTGTTTTGTTTTGACACAAGGTCTCACTGTGTGGCCCTTACTAGCCTGAACTTGCTTCATAGATCAGGCTAGCCTCAAACTCACAAAGATGTGCCTCCCTCTGCCTACCGAGTATTCAGATTAAGGGTGTGCACCACCACACCAAGTTCAGACATGGTGTTTTAAAATGATCACATACTATGCAAGACTTCAACACCCATTAAAATACTAAGTAAGAGATGCTTACCCGTAAATCCACAAGGATAGAAGGATGAAGAAACAAACAACAGACACAGCATCTGGGATGTCAGGAGGCAGGGGGATGAGAAGTGGCTTAATGGAGAGAAGCGAACTTAATCCTAAGACAGCAGTGCAAAAAGCCAAAAGCCACCTGATGGTCTCATGGAATGACACAAAGCTCTAGGGATTAAAGGTACAGGGTGTCTGCAAGAGGAGGGTCTATGGGCATAGTGGCCAGCAGGATAACCTGCTGCCTCCGGCTGCCAAGTGACAGCCCTTCTGCACTTCTGCACAGGATTATTGACTAGGAGGTTAAATGGAGGAAATCTGGCTTTGAGGACATGTGTGCTACATCGGTAAGGGAAGTCAAGTGAAAGTCTAATGTCTGAGTGTGTGTACACACACACACATACACACTCACACAGCCACAAAAGTCATCAAAACTATCAAAGGGAAAAGGTTACTCTGGGTCATCTAGTTTTCCCCCTGGGGAGGGGAAAGGAATGGAGGGGATTGAATTCACACACACACACACACACACACACACCTCTCAGCTGCCTTTTTAATGAGTGTGAATGAATAGGCAATGAATGACCATCATGAAAGAAGTGCATGCCCACACACATACAAAGAAATAAATGTAATGTAAAAACACAGAAGACCAAAACAGTGTAGTAAAAGGCTCCTGGAAAGAAAGCGTAATGCAAATAAAGAAAAATAGAGGAGAACGTTAAAGAATAATAGTTAATGCAATAAGATATCAAAGGAGAGGGAACTAGGATGACCCAAGTTACTATACTCAGAACAAAAGACAAAGAAAGCAAAGACATGGCCTCCGTGACATAAGAAAGGGACGGTGCGTAGCAATGAAGGCAAGCAAAAAAGTTCTCAGAAATCCAAAACAGGATCAAACAAAGGTGGTAGAGTGACAGAGAATGTTAGGAGAATCTCCCAGGAACAAGAAGAGTAAAGAGAAAACCACAGGACCGTCCAGAGACCCAATGTCCAAGTAACAGTGTGTACTGGTGACTGACATGACAGATATCAGTGACAAAAAACCCGAGCCTCTCACTACAATGGTGGCAGAAAAGAAGAAAGAATCTCGACTGTGCACGTGGCCTTCAGTCCTCTGTCTGCATTATAATTCCCAACACACTATTGGCCTGAAGTGAGAACACAGTGAACCCGGTGTCAGTTTCTATGTGACAGGGTTACATTGAAGGACCAGCTGTTTCTGTGGTGCAGCACATGTGAGCCACCACATACGACTTTTAAAAGAGACAGGAAATAGAAAGCATAGGTAGAGAGCCTGGCTGCAGAAGCCTATAATTCCCAGTTGCCCAGAAAAGAGGATAATGCAGGAGGATTACAAATTTGAGGCCAACCTGGGCCATATAGCAAGACCCTGTTTCAAAAATAAACAGGGTGTTTCCTACTCTACCAGACCTGAGATTAGTTCCCAGCACCTGTGTCAGGCTGCCACCTGTCACTCCAGCTCCAGGGACTCTGACATCCTCATACACACACATACTCCTGAATACTGATAAAAATAAATATTCAAAAGAAATAAAAACAAACAATTCTAGTGGAATTCCTTAAAAACTAAAGGATATGGGTTTCTAAACTAGAGTACCCACAGAGCCTCTAGCAGATAAAACTAAGTTTAATCATACCAAGATCACCTTCAGAACACTGAGAACACAAGTCAGAATGTTCCAGAAGCATCCTCAGAGGAGGCAGTATCAATAGCTTTTACATAAAGTTGGAAAGTCAAAATAACATCAGAACATTCAATAACCACACCAAAAACCAGAAAGCAATGGACAAAACCTTCAGATTGATTACGGGAAATTATTTCCAAATTGGAACTCAGTATCTAACTGAACTACCAAGTTCGGTGTAATGGGAAACAGTCCCTTGAGTGTGTAAGTGTCAAAAGCTTTCTTCTGCCGTACCGCTCTGATCCCCAGAGAATGTGCTGAGACGAGTGAGGGAAGAAACCAAGAAGGCAGAAACGAAGTGAAACCAATTCCCAGGGAATCTTGGGAATATAAATGCACACCAGGGACTGGAGAGATGGCCCAGCAATGAATGAGAAGGTACTTACTGCTCCAGTACAGGACTCAGGTTCCATCCCCAGCCCCCACATAGTGGCTCACAACCCTTTGTAATTCCAGTTCCAGGAGACCTGATGCCTTCTTCTGATCTCTGTAGACACTGCATGTGTGTGGTACACATATACACATGCAGGCAAACACTCCTATGCATAAAACAAAAATAAATAAACCTCTGTTAAAAAATAAAAATTAGGACTGGAGAGATGGCTCAGTGGCTAAGAGCACTGGCTGCACTTCCTGAGGACCTGAGTTCAATTCCCAGGACCCACATGGCAGCTCACAGTTGTCTGTAAATCTAAGATCTGACACTGTCACACAGACATACATGCAGGCAAAACACCAGTGCACATAAGAAAGAAAGAAAGAAAGAAAGAAAGAAAGAAAGAAAGAAAGAAAGAAAGAAAGAAAGAAAAATTTTAAAATTAGTGTATAGAGGGAAACCAGTCTAAACCAAGGCAAGTCAGAATGTTTCAGAAGACTCTTCTCAGAAGCATGAACCCAGTAAATATCTGACGGGTCTGAATATAGAAAGAGAGAGGCAGACACAAGAGGGCATAGTGTGAAAACAGATAGTGACGAACACATAGAAAACTAAGCAAATAACAATTACTCATTGTGGAAGAAACAAAGTGTGCAGCCAAAATAAAATGCTTGAAGTTTAATGCCACACTGCACAAATAATGTAAACACTGAGGCTAGGGTGTGGCTCAATAGCACAACACTTACAGAGCACAAGAGGGGCTCAGAGTTCAATCCACAGCTCCACAAAAAATAAACGATGACTGAATACTGACCTGTCCAGATGTCCTGCATTATAACTCTCTTGTGAGTGTAGAGGACAAGAATGGGAGCATGTGGGAGCATGTGGGGAAATGTGAGAGCATGTGGGGGAATGTGGAAGCATGTAGGGGAGTGTGGGAACATGAGGGATCATATGAGAGCATGTGGGAGCATGTGGGAGCATGAGGGAACATGTGGAGGAATGTGGAAGCATGTGGGGGAAAGTGGGAACATGAGGGAGGATATGAGAGAATATGGGAGCATGTTGGGGTATGTGAAAGCATGTGGGAGAATGTGGGAGCATATGGGAGCACATGGGAGCATATGGAAGAATGTGGGGTTATATGAGAGCATGTGGAAGCATGTGGGAGCATGTGGGAGCATGTAGGAGCATATGAAAGCATGATGGAGCATGAGAGAGTATGTGTGAGCATGTGAGAGTATGTGGGAGACTGTGGGAGCATGTGGGAACATGAGGGAGCATGTGGGAGCATAAAGGAGCATGTGGGAGCATGTAGGAGCATGTAGGAACATGAGGGAGCATATGAGAGCATGTGGGAGAATGTAGGAGCATGTGAGAGCATGTGGGAGCATGTGGGAGAATGTAGGAGCATGTGAGAGCATGTGGGAGCATGTGGGAGAATGTTGGAGCATGTGGGAGAATGTAGGAGCATATGAGAGCATGTGGGAGCATGTGGGAGCATGAGGGAGCACATGGGAGCATGTGGGAGCATGTGGGAACATGTGGGAGCATGTAGGAGAATGTAGGAGCATGTGGGAGCATGGGGGAGCATGTGGGAACATGTGGGAGAATGTAGGAGCATGTGGGCACATGAGGAGCATGTGGGAGCATGAGGGAGCATGTGGGAGCATGTGGGAACATGTGGAAGCATATGGGAGCAAGGTGTAAAAGGAAGTGAGTACTCCCACGTCAGAAAGAGAAATGAATGAAGAGTGTGGAAATGTTGGCAAGATAGACAAATTGAAAAGCTACAAGCATGTTTGGTGGAATTGTTAAAGTAAACACTAAAATGAATCAGCTCAGATAGCTGGGTTCCTGGTCTCTGGAGAGTGGAGAACGGTGCAGGACTTTCTTGTTCAGAGGTGCTGTGTGGGATGGAGAGATGGCCCTGGAGGACAGAGCACCTGCTGTTCTTGTAGAGGACCAAGTTCATCTTTCAGCACCCATGTCAGGTGACTCACAACCGCCTCAAGCTCCAGCTCCTGGAGACCCACTGTCTCTGCAGGCCCCCACATACGTGTGGATATACTCACACACTTACATATAAATAAAACTAAATCATCTTAAGGACTGTATGATTACTTATTTCTTCATGCTAGTGTAAAGTTTTTATAACAAGTGAAGACTGAATGCAGAAAGCAAGAACAAAAACTCCTTCCAGAAAAAGAACAAGCAAGAGAGAAGCCAGAAGGCTGATAGCCATGGGTAATAGCTCAAAAGCCTGCAGACAAGGAGCTGGCCCATGCTGGGAGCAAGCAGAGAGGATGGAGGAACAGAGGATGGGCTGGATGGAGGGCTGGCTCAGGAGGCCTCTCTCTGAATACTAAGTGTTCTCATCATTCCAGTGTGGGTTAATGTGTCCCAATCCATCTCATCTAAAAGAAGCTTTTAAAACAGTATGCTGTTTGTAATACTATTTAGGGGGGAAAATGAAAAATTGGAAACATCTCAAAAGTTTATCTACAAAAAACTCACTAAGTAGTGAAGAATCACAGAGTAGAACTCACATCTAAATCCCACTAGGTGTTTAGGACATAAAAGATACCAAAACACTCGTGTAAAAAAAATTGCACACATAAAAACACACAAAAGATTCAATGGGAAAATAGCGATAGTTTATTCAGCCAATTATTGACAACAGTTGTTTGAGTCTTTTCTAGATTCATTTTATTTTTCAATTTTATATATATATATATATGTTTGTACATCTGTATAGGCTTATGCGCATGTGAGTGCAGGTAGCTGCAGAAGCCAGAAGAGGGCGCCAGACCCCTAGAGCTGGAGTTGCAGATAGTTGTGCGCTTCCTGCAGTGGATGCTGGGAATCAAATTCTGCCAGAGAGGTACCTGGTTTTAACTGCTGAGTCATCTCTCCAGCCGGGATGGTGCTTGTTTCTGAAGGCACAGCAAAAGAATTTATATTTCCACATATTATGTACACTTGTTCTTCAAATATTTATTCAGCACTTAAATATATTATACACTGTGCTATTTGGAGTTTTCACTGTGAGTATCGGGAGGGCGGGGGATGAAGAATCACAAAGCAGAAGATAATCAATGCTAAAATAACTAATTCAAATAGGTTTTCATTTTAAAATAATAATAAGATGTGCCAGGCATGGTGACACACACCTTTCATCCCAGCACTCCAGAGGCAGAGGCAGGTAGACGTCTCTGAGTTTAAGACCAGCCTTGTCAACAAAATTAGTTCTAAGCTGACCTGCACAGTGAACCCTGTCTGAAAAGATAAAAATGGAAATAAGATGTGACCCAGAAGATATGTATATCTCATCCACCCGAACTAGAGAGCGGCCACTCCTGAGAACTGTGACTGAGTCCATCTACCTAATTCCTAGACTAGTAACAATAGCCACTCAACTCTGCTCACTCACAGACTGTTTAGGCAGCTTGGCCGAGAACTGAGAAACTGGAACTTCTCTGGGTCTAGCTGGCCTGAACCTACTGAAGTGGAGTGATAGTAGTCACCACTGTGAAATGGGGTGTCACCTGGAAGCTGTCCCTTATGGCCTGTCCAAGGCCTCAAGTGCCCCTCCAACCTACAACAGGACTGCTTCTCTGCTCTGTCCAGGTCTAAGCTAAAGAACCGTCTTTTATCAGGAGCCCTAAACAGTGTATGGAAGACAGCTTGGAGCCTGTGAGCTCTGAGCACCGCCTCCAGCTACAGCTGTCTTGGAGGCTCTGGGGCCCTTGTGAGCGAGGATAGCATTGCCTTCACTCTAAACTGACAGGAGATCTGGTCAGAATGTTGTCTGAAGTAGCCAGCAAAAGGGCTGGTATGTGCTAAGATGATCAACAAACCCATGTGTCCTCCTCAGAAGAGAATTCTGACCACAGACATGAAAGGATGGAGAAGTCAAAAGGCATAGGGGTAAGTGGAGGTGGCGAGAGTCAAGGCAAAAAGAAGATGACCCTGAGTAAGACAGGAACACCGGAGGTCCTGAGCCAAAAGCTAGAGGGATCTGACAGAGCAGTGCTCCAGAAACAGGTATCGCATTGCAGACGGGGGACCTTCTTTCAACTGCATACGGCCAGCTCCCACAGGAGATGAGGCCAATACGAAAACCTAGGACAGAGAGTCCTGAGATGCCTGCTGGAAGCATCTCCCCTAAGAATCAAATAAAACAGATCCCAAGTTACAGGGGGATCTGGCGCCCTCCTCTGGCCACCTAAGTCGTTACATGCATGTGGTGCACATACATACACATAGACACTCATGCAAACAAAATAAAAACATAGTTCTAGAAAAGAAAAATTTTATTGATAAGAGACTGATACGAGTATATTAAGGTGCTGCTGGGCTGGTGTGAGAAATAGCTCAGGTTATATTAAATAGAAAATTGCTGTTCAGATTAAGGAAGTTCTGACTGTTTATATTAAAATGGTATATACATCCATATACAAACAGTAAAACAACTCTATAAGGATACCTACCGAAAGCCACGGTTTAGGGAACAGTGTGTGGTTCAGGCTACTTGTCTAACACACGTGAAGTTTGATTCACATGCTCACAGGCAACTCGGTCCAGGAAATCCCTGTGGAGGAATTTACTCTGAGGAAAACCTGCCCACTCAGCATTATTTGTGAAACAGAAAAGTGAGCAGAGAGTTGGCTCTGAGGATGCTCACTATAGAGTTGGGAAAAGCCAGAGACGAGAGTCCGTCTGTGTCTCCACCCACAAAGGACAGTTCCAACAGTGACAAGTGGCTTTGCACTCCAGACAACACCATGGAATGATGTTCTGGTACAGTCACAGGTGATCACAATCTAATCAGATATCAATTACACCAGCCCATTTTCTTTCATAGATGAAGGTGGAAAAAAAAAAAAAACTTACTAGAAATTGTCCTTCTTACTTTACAGTTTCTGACTTTCTACAATGTTTCCTTTTTGATACATAAAACTCCTTTTCTTATGAATCTAGACTGATGACTTAAACGAGAAGTTTGCCTTTTATTAAATGAATGGCCATGCCAGGCATGGCGGCTCTTACCTGAAATCCCAGCACTCAAAGGCAGAGGCAGGAGAATTACAGGTATGAGTTCATTCCATAAATTATTCCAAGCCAGCCTCGATATCCCTTAATTAGCTTTCTGTTATTGTGATAAACACCAAGACCAGAAGCCATTTGGGGAGAAAGGGTTTATTTTACGGCTTGTAACCTATCACGAAGGGAAGTCAGGGCAGACATTCAAAGCAGGAACCTGGAGGTAGGAACTGAAACAGGACTGTGGAGAAGAGCTGCTTACTAGCTTTCCCTCGAGGCTCACTTAGCTAGCTTTCCTTATCCCGCCAGGACCACCTGCCCAGGGGTGGCATTGCCTGTGGTGGACCACAGCTTGCTCACATCAGTCACTGATCAAGAAAATAAATACCTCCAACAGACTCACCCAGAGGCAAACCTGGTGGAGGCATTTTCTCAACTGAGATTCTTTCCTCCCTGATGATTCTAGCTTGTGTCAAGTTGATTAAAAAAACAAAACACTGTGCTGTACAGAGAATAGAGAGGGTTCAGGTCAGTCGGGGCTGGGTAGAGGGGAGGCAGAGAGGATGGCCTGATCGCCTCAGAAGTGATCAAGTGACAGGAGTCAGTTGTGGAATGCAGTCAGATCTGACTCACTGCCAGCATGTCCCACAGCTCCCAAGGAGTGACTGACTGTGCCCTGGCTTTGACAGTGGGGTGCGGTCCACACCTGGATGTGGTCTCCAAACATTGTCACCAAATCACAGAAGCCTCTGTGTGACTGCTACTTGAGCCTCCAAGGGGACAGAAGCTAGACTGGGCATGAGACTGTGAAAGAACAGGACTATAGAACTTCACACCCAGGGCTCAGATAGCCCCTTTCTGACCTGCTGGGACCCTGCAAGGGCCACCACTCTCTGACTCTCTGCTGTTTGTGTATCTGATGCTAAGCCCCTTGTGCCTACCCAGCAACCGTACTAAGGGAAGGAACAAGTGGGATGGCTCCAGTGCACCAGGCACTGACAGAGCGCCGTGTGTATGTGAGCCCACTCCTTGCCCATCCACAACACCCAAGCAGCCGCCCGGAGATGGCCCAGGAATGTGCTGAGGGGCGTTTCCAGCCACCCCCTCTCCTACCTTTGCACCGTACTCTCCCCACCCCCACCACCCCTCAGAGCACACCTGCCACATCTTTCAAGGAAGTCAGAGTCCCAAAGAAAAGCAAAGCCCAAAAAAAAAAAAAAAAAAAAAAAAGAAAGAAAAGAAAAGCCCTTGGGCGGCTGCTGGAAGCAACAGTAGCCCTACTGTCCCCGTTATGAGAATCCTTCTGCAAAGAGAGTTTGACAAAGGGAAAGGGGTGGGGGTTATGACAACAGAAAGGCAGAGCAAACCATTTCAAGTCCTGACACAGGCAAACTGGTTCTGAAAGTCACCTGTTTCTGAGCAGGAACGCGAAGCTCTGTCCCGTCATGCCACACAGCTGGGCCACCGTGCGCTGCCAACTGACTTATGTAAAGCTCGTGAAAAACCTCATTCGTTTGAGTTCCCTGTTTGTGCAAATAGTGTCAGGGGCACATCCGAGCACCCTGGCCATCCATCATCACCGTACCCTTCCTAAGATGGAAATGATTCACCTCGAGCAGAACCCACACCTCACACTCGGCAGGCAGCTTCTGTCCCCGGGAGGCCTTGTCAGCCCGTGAATACCTTGTATCCATTTATCAAGTCCACAATGGCTACATAAACAATGGGACCCTGAGCAGGCAGAAGGCGAAGAAAGGGCCAGGGTGCCTGAGTGGATGTGGGTGTATCTATTTCTATCTCTCAGCTCAGGCCAGCAACTCCTCAGACAGCACATCTGCCCTGGAGAAGGAAAGGACCAAAGCCGGGGGCTCGTCCCCAAGGAAGCAATCTTAGCCAGGGGCTCGTCCCCAAGGAAGCAATCTTTCTAGCCCAAAGAAAGGACGGAAGAGAGAGGGAAGGCTTGAAGAATCAAGCGTATCAGGAACGTGTACAGTAATGGGGCCCAAGACCACCAGGTCAGCAGCTTGTAAGTGGGAGAGTACAGGAGGGTCTGGCTCAAAGTCTGTAGTGACTCCCAAGGTCAACTAGTCACCACAAAAGTAAAAATGGGTGAGAACACTGAGGGGGTCACTCACCAGGAGAGAACTCTAGTAGCAAATGCTATGCCCCAGGTTCAAGACCACACACTATCACCTCCTCTCTAGAAAAGGGGGCAAAGAAAATACAAACACCTCCGAACACAGCATCACGCTCTATGGACCAAGAGAGGTCAGGGGCACACACCACGCCCAGCTCCACCCTCTGCTCCGGGTGTGGTTTATGCTGCTTCACCCAGTACCTTGGCTCAGTTCACCAATAGGAAACAGATGAGTTCCACTGACAGCCCTCAGGATGACTGTCATGTGCTTAGTTACAGAAATGAGCCAAGGCTGTAACAGACCCCACGGAAGGACACCTAAAATGTATGCTTTAAGTGATCATCACATACTTCTCTTTGCTGGTTACGCACATTAACAAATATAGACACAATTAGACATTCATAGCCAAGGAAGACACACCAGCATTCATTAACATGAGCCCACTGATGCTACCACCCAGAGATGTAATATCTTCTGATGAGATGTAGATTACCACAGCTGGTCAAAATACAGAGAAAACGCGACTGTCCGTTCCTCACAGAGGTTTCAACAATGCAACCCCAGGCATAGCCATGGAAGAGGAGGAGGCCAGGATGCCTACTGCTAGACATGACAGAAAAGCCGCACCCATGAACTGAAGCATCATAGTTGCTAAACAAGACCTGCATAGAGACCGTACCAGTTGCCATGCGCTGCTGGCCATATGGGAAATTTCCCAAGGCCACACCCCTCGATGAATAATCACAGGAAACCACCAGCTGCTAAGAGAATCAGTTTCCTCCAGAGATAAGCTTCCTGATACAGGTTATCCAATCCCAAGTGATCAGCCCTAAATACATGTACATACCAGCAACTCTAAATGGACTCGGTAAGTTGTGTGTGTTACAATAGAAATAATCATATTATTGATTTGAAGTCATGAATTCAAGAGGGGGTAGGAAACATGGGAGGAGTTGGAGAAGGAGAGGGAGGGGCAGAAATGATGCAAATAAAGTATCCATGAGTGAAATTCTCAGGAAAAAGAAGTAAAAATTTAAAATTCTCAGCATAAGGGCCCTTAACCCCATCAGAATCCAATAGATCTCTGTGAGTTTTGAGCCACCCTGGGCTACATAGTATGACCCTGTCTCAAAAAAGATAGATAAGATAATAGATAGATAGATAGATAGATAGATAGATTAAAATAAATAAACATATTTAAAATATATATTAAAATATATAGCTGTGCAGTGGTGGCACACACCTTTAATCCCAGCACTTGGGAGGTAGAGACAGGTGGATTTCAGAGTTTGAGACCAGCCTGGTCTACAGAGTGAGTTCCAGGACAGCCAGGGCTACACAGAGTAACCCTGTCTTGAAAAACAAAAGACAAAAAAACAAACAATATGTGTGTGTGTGCATGCATATATATATATATGTTATTTCCAGCATGGTTCTTATTAAGCCAGCGCCATTAAAAGGCAGCAAGATTGCTTCTTCACATCCCCAGGGAACAGCACTGGGGTCTACTGGTGAGAGCAGGTCTTTCCTCCCTTCCCTGAGAGACAGAATTTCCAGGAAGTTTCCCTTGAAGCCGCCTCAGGTCTTCTTGAGGAAACACTTCCCTCTTTGTTGAGCCTGTCTTGGAACTAGATGCTGTCCCAAGGGCTGGCAAGCAAGGATGAGCGGAACTAAACAGAGTGGGCAGAGGCCAGTTGCAGGGAGCCCAGAGCCTGCTGAGGGGTTTTCACTTGTGTGGAGGAACATCAGTCTCCTCAGCCACTCTTTTCGTGTTACTCTGAAGTGGAAACTTAAGGGTTCTTTGGAAAGTCAGTTGAATGGTGTTTTGCTGGGGCAAACACATGAAGGAATGTTTAGCTGAAGCAGACACAGATAAAAGGATGTTCTGTTAAAGCAAGCATATGAATGGATGGACGTGTGATGAAGGATTCTTTGCTAACAACATGCATGTATTGGTCCTCCTTACACTGTGTAGCTGAGCTGCATTTGTCGGGACTCCATAGAGAGAAATGCACCAAAAAACTTCTGATGGTATGCTGCAGTTTCTTGCTGACTCCCTGGACTCAAGGCAATTGACAGAGTGATGTCAGCTGAGACGGATGTACAAACTGAGGCAAGATGTACTGAGACAAGGCATGTGGAAGACATGTGATGTTTGGAGGGTATAAATAGGACTCCACGGAGTGACTGAGACAGAGCTTGGCTTGCTGGTACAGTTAGCTGTGCAATGCTTAGGGTCTCAAGTCTTTGCTGATCTTCGATTCTCTGAGAGTGGCACAGCCCAGAACTTCACCCTGGTGTTTCTGCTGGTCCCTCCTGTTGACTTGACGCAAGGCCTAGGCCTGGTTGTCTCTGCTAGGTAGTGCCACCACTGCTGATTCGCTTATGTTTACTATCCTGATTCTATCAAACTGGACTGCTGGCATATCTGTGAAGTGTTTGTGAGTGGATCAAACTGCCCAGACAACACAGATAGAGTTGCTCCAAAGAACCTTTCTAAACAGGTCCACTTCCCCTGTATCCTCTTTTCCACTGCTTCTGGTGGTTGGTGGGCTAAAAGGGAGATTAAAGTGTTTAAGAACCATCATTAAAAATAAGGTTTGAAAAAAATTAAAGTTACATTCTCTTTGGTTGTGAATCTCCTTTCTCTCAAGTACTTGAACCTCAGTCACTATTAACTAATAACATTATTAGCACCCCACTGAAAGAGCCATGTGATCCAGAGTTTGAGTCCACACTGGGAAAAGAGAGCCATGAATTATGTATTTTCTTTTCCTGGGTTGTATCAGACAGGACAGTGGTCACTCTGTGTTCAATATGTCCAAGTGCCCCCCCCTCCAGCTTCTGGAGACCCTGAGCAGTGGGGAGATCTTAAAACACCCAGTAAGTTGTGAAGCGTTTCTAAGAATGCCCTCAAGAAAGTGGTCCTCAAAGTTACAACTGTTTCCTAGCAAAGCGTCACGCCAAAAGCTGGGGAGATGGCTCGGCCGATAAAGTGCCTTCCATGCAAGCACAAGGACCTGAGCTCAGACTCTGAGAGCCTATAAGGAAAACAAGGCATGGCTGCAGGTCTTCCGTAACCGACATTTGAGGGCAGAAGCTGCTCAGAGCTAACTGGTCAGCCAACCAGTGAGCCCCAGATTCAGAGAGGGGCTGCCTCAGAGAAATAAGATGATCAATAAAGGACACTCTGGCCCCTGGGTGCATGAGTACACAGACTTTATTATTTATTTTTATTTTATCTCTCCGCGTGTTTTGACTCGTATGTATGTGTACCACATGGGTGCAGTGTCACAAGCCCGAGGAGGACGTCGTGTCTCCTGGAACTGGAGTTATAGATGGTTGCGTAAGCCACCATGTGGGTCCTGGGTATCGAATCTGGGTCCTACACAAGAGCAGGAAGTGCTCCTAATTGCTGACACATCTCTCTGGCTGTTTGTTTTTGTTTGTTTGTTTTTGTTGTTGTGCTCTGAGGTGCACAGAGCACAGAGAGGTGGGTGGCGAAGTCAGAGGGAGGCTTTATACAGGGGACGACTCTGCACAGCTCAAGAACAGAACCCAGGGGCCTGGGGAGGCGCTCAGTAGGTGAAGTGCTCCCGTGCAAGCATGAAGATCGGAGTTTGAATCCCACACATTCACATAAAAGCCAGGTGTGGGTATGGCTCAGTCTATAACCCCAAAACTGGGCATGGGGAACAGAGACAAGAGGACCCTTGGTGCTGGCTGACAAGCTCGCCTAGCCAAGCCACTGAGCTCCAGGTTCAGCGAGAGACCCTGCCTCAGACAATACAGTGGAGAGCAACTAAAGAAGACTCCTCATGCTGACCGCTAGCTCCATCCATATGCACATGCACACACACACACACGCACACACACACACAGACACACACAGACACACACGCACACATGCACACACACACACATGCCACACACACAGATACGCACATGCACACACACAGCTCACACACATGCACACACACGCAACACACACACATACATACACAGCATGTAGTGCACCACACAGACACACACATACACACAACATGCACACACACATGTCACACAGACACACACAACACACACACATGCACACACATACATACACACACGCACACCACACACAGATACACACATGCATGCATGTGCACACACACACACACACACACACACAGTGTCACACACAAAGGAAGGAGCCTAGCCAGCTCAGCAGGACAGTCATACCTCTTACTATTAGAAAGAAGGGCGGGGCTTGGGAGGCACAGGTGGTAAAGCTCCCTTTGCAAGCCTGAGGACCTGGGTTCAAGCACCAGAAGACGTATTTTTTACAAAGCCCAGTGTGGGGCCTGAGCATGAAAGTCCTCTACTGGGGAAGAGGACACTGGGGAAGTGGAACCCAGGGCTTGCTAGTCAGCCAGCCTAGATTACTGAGAGAGCCCCCTCCCACCTCCTAGGGCCAATGAGAGATCTTGTGTCCAAAAAAGAGGGAGTGGGGGTGGGGCTTAAGGAATGGTACCTTAGGTTGTCCTCTGACCCAATATGCATGCATACATGCACTCTTACACATGAACATGTGCGCACACACATGTACACATGCACACCAAAGAAAGAGAAGGGGAAGAAAAAGTCATAGGGAAGAAGAAGAGGGGGAGGAGGAAGATGGGGGAGGAGAAGAGGGGGAAGAGGAAGACGGGGAGGAGGAAGGAGAAGAGGAAGAGGGGAGGAGGAAGAGGGGGAGGAGGAAGAGGGGGAGGAGGAAGAGGGGAGGAAGAAGAGGAAGAAGAGGGAAGGAGGAAGAGGAGGAGAAGAGAGGAAGAGGAGGAGGAGGAGAGGAGGAGAGGAGAGGGGAGGAAGAGGGGGAGGAGGAAGGGGGGAGGAGGAAGAGGGGAGGAAGAGGGAGGAGGCAGAGGAGGAAGAGGTAGAAGAGAGCAGACCAGCTACTCTTTTCTGGCTTTGGGCTCAAGTCCTCAACCAG
Source organism: Mastomys natalensis (assembly GCA_021653895.1). Classification (NCBI taxonomy): domain Eukaryota; kingdom Metazoa; phylum Chordata; class Mammalia; order Rodentia; family Muridae; genus Mastomys; species Mastomys natalensis. The sequence continues at coordinate 289,732 of JAJTUV010000325.1, read as the reverse complement.
AGCCCCCTTCCCGCTTCCCCCCACCCCGCCCTCATAGTTGCCTGGCTTGTGGAGGAGGGTGGATGCCCTGCTCACCTGAGGACAGGCTAGCCTCAGAGCTCTCTCAGCAAATCAGGAGTTGACATTTCCCGTTTTTTAATCATTCTCCTATTCAGCTCCCACAACCCAGAGAGCCCAGAGGTCTCAGCAAGTGTGCTCCGAACAAGGAATAATGTATCCCTAACTAGAAAACACATCTCTTCTCAGCTAGTCACCACCTCGTTCATCTGTCCAGAGTTTATAATTATAGTATTTATTTCATAATTGCTGACTGTTCGCAAATACAAAATCCCTGGATCTTAAAATAAATTATAGTTCCCTTTCTACTTAACAGCCCTTATGCTGTTGGGACACCCCGGGAAGAGATGTCCCTAGTTGTAGGGTTAATAACAGGTAAGCAAGGCTTGTGTTTTTGGGTGATCGGGGCCTATTGGCATGGAAGGGAAGTGTTGGAAATCGTTTTATTGGATAGATTAATTATGGAGCTCTCCATTCTGGGATCAAGGACCAACACAACAACCTTTGATCTGCCCTTTCTCTGGCTTGCTGTTGACCGTGGCAGAGATGAACACAGCAAACCCCAGGGTAGCATGCTGTGTCTAGGACAGTTCAGACACCTGTGATGCCTGCCCTGGGAGGTTGGCACCGGGCAGGGGAGGACAGATGTGCAGGTGGGGTCAGAGACACGGCACCAGGGAGAGGAAGGACAGATGTGCAGCTGAAGCTAAAGGGGAGGGAGGTAGCACGGGGCAAGAAGGCAGCAAGCAACCCATCTCAACCTTACCTTTGACGTGCCTTTTGCCTGTGAGGGAGGCCAGCCCCTGACAGTCAGAACTGAAGGAGCATGTTCGGAACAGCTCTGAGTCCCTATGGAGAGGAGGGACTGGCAAGTCAGTCCCATTCATGAGATGTTTGAACCAGGTGTGTCCAACAAAAGCCCATAGCACCACGTTACCACCTACAGAGCCCGTGTTTGCTCAGTACAACCCGACAGCCTTGGATTCCCCCATCCCCCAGGCCATGTTAGCACAGTGCTCAGGGCTCACTCTGAGCTGCAGGGAAACCGTGCCTTCCTTTTGGAGACAATGTCTGCAGTAAGCCTCCAGCTTGTGACTTCCCTGCAAGCTGCACACTCTCAGATGAACGCTGGGTCCTGTCAGAGACCAGGTTACCACCTCCGTGCAAATCCACAGGCATGACAGATTGCTGTCTTTCCTCTGTGTTAGTGCTTCCACTGCCCACCCCCCAAGGTATTCTCCACAGCTACCAACTCAAGCATGGCCACATCCCAGGCTTGGGCATGGGGAGATCATTGAAGCTATCATTCATGAAGATCAGTCAAGCCTCAGACTCCAAGATGATAGCAGGTAGCACATGAAAAAGAGACTAAAGGCAGAAGTCCTGCTGGCCGGTGTGACTGGGAGACCCCACATACTGTACATGCCAATCATGTGACCATATTTATCCAGGCCCCTCACCTGAAGAGAAAATCAAAAACACCTGTGAATTACTGGGTGTCAATCAAGTGTTTCCAAAGGCCACCATGAGAGGCATCCTGACTAAGATGGCTAAGATGGCAGACACACCACCTAGGTTTGTGTCCTGGCTCTTCCCCTCACCAGCTCTTGCAAATACCCAGTGAGGAGTGGGTCCTGGGCAGAGCTGGGGCAGGAACTCAATGGCAAAGCCATTCTTCTAAGGTCTGTGAGGCTCTGGGGTCCAGACCCAAGCATCACAGAGGAAAAGAAAAGAGCAGTCCGGTGTGGAAAAAAAAATAGGTGATCAGTTCTCCAGTGCTGGGAGCAGCACCTGGCACAGGCCGGTGTTGACTGGATGCTTGTCATTATCATTATCCTACGGCCACTCATTGCCATTACCGTGTGAATGACAGTCCTATGGTTAGAGACAGACCTGACATGCGGTCACTCTGAACAGTACAGTCGTTGGTTCCTTGAGAGCTCAGTCTTGGTGAGTTTCAGAACAAGCCACTGGGGGAGGGACAAACTTATGGGACGTTGAAGGCCAGATGAGTGGGCTCTATGGCAATTCCACTGCCACCAAGGCTACAGAGTAAGACCCTGTCTCAACTCTACCTACCCAGAGAAAGCCTCTAGAAGTATCAAATACCCCAGGACTGGGTACTACAGGGCAGATGACCTGACCCAGATCCTGAGTCTCATGGTCTCCACTAGAACCCAGAACTCAAGCAGAGCCTGTCCACTTCAGCCATAGCATTCATGACTCCAAGATGCAGCATTCACAGGTACTTCTCTGAGACTGGCACAGCTCCCAAATGCAATGCTCACAGGACACCTCACACACTGACACCTGACATCCAAGTTGTCCGGTATGTGCTTTGTGTGCAGAGACATCTTGCAGCATGTCAGAAGAGCCTGGCTGTGGTGGGCCTGGTGGGTGGGTAGACTCTAAGGAAGAGTTAGAGACAGGGGTCTGTTGCGCTTCCTCTTTGAGGCTGCCGACACCCTTACTGACAAACATGGCCCAAATCTGCCCCTTGGTCACTCACTGTATGTCACTCTGGCAAGCAGAATAAATCCAGCCAAGATGCTGGTCAGCCCCTTCCTGCGGAGATGGAAGAAACCCTCAGAGCCAAGCACAGCTCGCTTCGAGCCCTGCTTGCTGGCTATGGTGTGTCACTTGCTTGTTCTGTGTCTCCATTTTCGCACCTACAAGTAAGGTTTTGAGCAGCCCTTGCCTCCAAAGGTTGTCTGAGGACTAAAATAACGTACATCAAGAGCTCAAGAGAGCCTGACCCAGTCTGGCCTGCAGTGCTATTAGCTATTTACTCAGATTCTTTTCTCAAGAGGAAACAGCAAAAGAAAAGCTGTTGCCTGCATCCCCAGATAGTTCCAGGTGACACTCTATGCAAGCAGAAATGACCCTGAGTACTTCCTGTTCACTGAGGACAACTCTGGAAAAGAAAAAACTCCTTCACACTTGTGTGGATACGTGTTTCAGGAGACTTGAACCGTGCAACGTAGAGCAGGTAAGAGGTAACACACCGTACTGTGCAATACTTAATGAAGCTTATGATAACCAATTGCCGCTGGGGGACCAAATCTGGGCCCCAGCAGAGTGGTTCTTGGCACTCTGCACACACTCATGACATAGACATTCCCCAAGGTAACGAATTCAGACGGCATCCACCCCCAGCTATGAAGCCAGACTCCATGCTACATTGCTAAAACTCACTTTGACAGGGGGCCTGCCTGGGTCTCTACATGATGAGAGCAAAGTTCAGGTCCCACCATCTCTACATTTGCCTCTGGAAACGATGGAGTGGACTCAAGGGGAGGGAACCTGGACCACAAAGGCCCAAACAGAGAGGTTCATCTGAGTGTGTCACAGCTGATTCCCAGCAGGTCCAGCAAGCATGCCAGTGATCCATGAGAAGAGTCCATGCCCCCAACATGCATGTCTCTCACGTGCACCAGAGCCAGGCAGAGTCCCGGCCCTTACCTCAGCTTTCTTTCTTTTCCCACAGTTGTTGCAGAGGCCAGCCCAACCTGATGATATCTCTGAGAACTCAAAGGTCTTCCAATGATAACCCCACACGCTGCCCTATGCTCCCAAGTCCTCTGTCCAGAGCAACCCCCAAGGGACCTCTACTCTTGCTGTGGCACAGCAGAACCATGAAAGAGGCTGCTACATCTAGCAGGCAAAGTTATGTCCCCTCCCAATATGCCCGAACAGAGCCCAGAAGCAGACACCACTCAGCAGGACTTGCTGGGCCCCCCAAACTACCACAAAGCCCTACACCTTATAATTAGTACATGGGCCCAGGCAAAGGACAATAGCCTGGAAAAGCCAGCAAATGGGATTCGTGCATGATAATCGGTCTCTGTGCCAAGTATATAACTTAATTACATATCCTGGGTACTCGCTTCTCTCCTGAACTCTCACCCCAGCCAGTGACGACACAAAGGAGGGATTAGAGACTGCCTGCCAAGGGCCAGTGAGGAAAAACCTGCACTATTTAAGTAGAAAGTCTGCAGTAAGCAGCACCCCAGGAATGAGAGGTGCAACCCTCCTATGGCTCTATAGAGACAAAGCAGGCGGGCAGGTATTCAGTACCCAGGACCACCATAAATTCTTGGTCTACTTCTGTGACACCCCACGATGACAACAAGCTCCCAAAGACAGAAAAGAAGCCTCTGCCTGGTGGCTGTGACTCCAGAAGATGGTCACCATGGCTCACATGACCATTCTTCTTGTAGTCAAGGCCATCTGGGGAGACTTGTCACTTGGGTCTGCAGCCTGCACTCTGTAGGGTCATAGATTTACCCCAGTGACCCCCAGGACATTGGGAACACCTTTGACCTGGAGGTATGCAGTAGGGAATTACATTGTTTGGGAAGAAAGTCTTGTCACTCCCTCAGGAGGGAGTCTCCTCTCAAAGAGCGCAGGTCCTTTCCAACCTGCCAGAACCCAGCTGTGATAACACCTCCCTCTCTGGGCATTCAGATCAAGGTGAGGCAGAGAGCCTCCTCTGATTTCTGATGGTTACCTGTTGAAGTTAGGTCTGGTTCTACCTCCCAGTCCCATGCTCCCAGAAATAAGACTCAGACCCAAAATAGATTTACAAATACCTTGGCCATATAGCTATGCTCTTCTCTAACTAGATCCTAACTTAAAATATCTAATTTATTTTAACCTATGTTCTGCCACATGGTTGGTTACCTGGGCTCAGGTACCATGCATCTGTCTCGTTACATCTCCCCGGGGTGAATCTCCCACACCTGGCTCTATCCCAGAATTCTTTCTGCCTCCCAGATGTCCCACCGTTCCTGCCTAAGCCATAGGCCTTTTAATTGACAGATGATGCATCCATACAATACACAAGATATTCTCTCTACAGTTACCTATACCCCATTTCCTGCCTCGGGTGAGTCATGACCCTCCCGTATTACATCTGGAAAGGACAGTGACCCACCCCTAAAGATGTTGGGCCTTGAGCTTCAAAGAGACCCAGCAAGCTCTAATGAGCTATGCTGGCCCCTGCACAGAGGCCATGGGCAAAGGTTATTGCTTCTGTGGACTGAGCCTCTCACCGAGCCTGTGCAACCATCATTTGTATCGGTAGAAGCACAATTTCTCAACCCTGGGGCAGCTGGCTCCAAAGGTGTATTACAAGGAGAGATAGTGAGGGTCTGCCAGCTTTGCCCCACCCTAGTATGAGAGACGGTTAACAAGAGGTTAAAAGGATGGGTGGGTCAGCCATATGTCACTCCATAGACCACAAACATGTGTGATACACATCTGTCACCTCAGAAAGGGTCAGCAGATGGGCTGGACCACAAATCTGAGCAAAAGACCTCAACCAGAGGGTCCCCAGAGGAATGAGGACCTCAAATAAGGGATAGTATACCCTTTAGACCCTACACCCAAGACCCTCATTAAAGCCCCCACAACCATAAGACCCTCTGCATTCCCAGGCCTGTTGAGGCCCAGCACCACATTAAAATGGCTGCTGTAGTGGGTCCTGGTGAGGGAGGACCCTTAGTCTGATACCCCAGACAGATTCTAGAATATATAACCAGATTCTGGCTATATAGTCTTCCAAGATGGAAGGCTCTTTAAAACGACTTCCATAGAGAAGATTTCAGGAAGTTGCTTTTCCTGTTTCATGACCAGCTTTCCAGTTTGCTTTCCTTAGAGCCAGGGAATAGGTAGAGTATCCAAGGAGTGGGGAGGGGGAAGCAGCTCCACCCTGAGGAAGATGACATCTTGACCCAGAGCAACCTCCATCTCACAGAGACAAACCTGGCATAGGGGTCTGCCTAATCCATGCTTAGACCACCTGCCTATCTGAGTCCTATCCCAGGGCATCACAGTGGAAAAGTCACTAGACCTCCCTGGAATTGCAACTAGTACCAGCCTCCTGTAGGAAAGTGCACAGCACAGAGGTCAGCCTCTGCTGGCACATGAATGCTAGGTGCCAGTGGGCACTCCATCACTCCATTCTCGGGGGGGGGGGAACCTGCACCCCAGCATTCACCCCTTTCCAAGAGATGGCTTTAGGAAGTCTGGCAATCTGCAGGAACCACCATCTGACTCTAGGCCCAGCAGGGAGCCAAGAGGCTGCCTACATATCTGCCATGATGCTTTCCTCCTCACTGCACCGAGCGGGATGAAAACCCTAGAGCCATTTGGTGAAAGGCTGCAGAATTCTATCAGAAGGAGGAAAGGCAGGCTACTGTGGGCATCATACGTTAATATAGATTCACAGCAATCCATGAAAGGGGGCTTTACAGAGCACAAAAGACACACAGCTAAGTGCCAGAAGGATCGTTGGTGGCCAGGCAGTCTGACCCCAGCACCTTGCTCCAAATCACCATTTTCTTGTCAATATCTTTATCTCCACCCTTCTCCCAACCCCACACCACACCACACCTAAAACTTGCCAGCCGGTGCAGGAGATGCCAGGACAGCCTCTTGCTTGCCTCTTCCTCTCTCCCAGGGGTCCCCAGCCCTCCACACCCAACTGGAGGTGTAGTCCTACTCCAGCCGTCTCACCAAAGCCGCCTGGAGAGCGGGCAGGCTCGGCCTCCGAGGCGCAACCCTACTCACAGACTGCAGAGGGACAGAAGGAACAGTGGCCGTGCCCCCTGCCACGACTGGGGAGCAACGACCTCACTGTCCTGCTGCCAGCCAGCAGGCTCAAAGCAATGCCACACAGAACTCAGCAGCGGGCAAGGCAGGGTGAAATCCCTCTTTATAGAGTTATTTTTGCTGTGGAATTTTCACTGGCCTGTAAAATATTTTTATATTTATTACACGTTTAACGGGAGCTCCTAGAACCAACAGGGTGTAAATAATGAAAACTGGGGTAGTAAAGCGGCCAATAAACCTCGCACCAGCCCTTTGATGCTCCCTGCGAGCCCCGCTTCTCCTTCCTCCCCAGACCCCATCCTTTGGCCCTGGAGGAAGCCCAGAGGCCAGGGACCCTCTGGAAGCCCCACAGTGGCCCTTGAAAATAAAAGCCACCCAACTGCCACTTCTGTGTCATCAACACTGAGCATGCTGACCAAGAAAAGACCTACTGTGTGATCGGCCAACACGACAGCTCATGTGAACTAGGCCAGAAGACTTTCACAAGAGCTTCCATGTCCCCCAGCTGTACAAATTCAGATGGCTCTCACGTCCCTAGGAGCTAGCACCAGCCTACAACTATAGAGAGATGTATTAGATAGTTACTAAGGATCCCACTGGGGAGCCAGAGTCATAGGAGAAAGTGCTTCTACATAAACATGGAGCCTGCTACAGAGCCCTGCTCAGTGTGGCTGCATCCTGTACCCACAAGACTGGAGGTCTTATCTATGCTTCACATCCCACGTGTCCTTTATGTCATCCACAAAACCCCAAGGGAAACAGAACCTTAGGTCCTGTTCCAGGAAGAAGCCTAGATTCAGAAAGAGAGGAGACTCATTCAGAGGGCAGGCCTGTGCTCAAAGGAAAAAGCCTAGCCTGAGCTGCTCCCTCGTCAGGAATCATCTCCTCATGTGTAAATAGCAATGGTCTATGTCTGCCTGCCAGAGCCCCACGTGACCAGAATGCAATTCCTAACATGCCAGCTCTCTCCGTTCCAGATCATATACTAGGAGCGGAGACCAAACTTTCTCCTCGAGTTGAGTCCAGTCATCTATTCCTTGTCTCTCGTTCCTGCCTATAAGGAAGCATCACACCCCAGACCAATCACAGACCAACAAGTGTCTCCCACATATACCAACTCTTCACAGTTCCAGGCCCATTCCCGGAACACCCTGGATTCACCTAACTTAGGCTCTAAGCATCGGGCACCTGGAGGTAGTCTCCATGAGTGTTACTAAGCAACCATAGCGTGTGGCCAATGGACACTTGCTGTTGAGTCTGGCCTGTCATACATACAAGGAAGTTGACTTTCTGAGCCAACCTGCATGGCTTCACACTTGTCCTGAGTAAAGGCCCTCACCAGCCATGACCACCTAAACAGCACCCCCATAGCCCTCACCCCAGCATCCATGCAGTCAGGGCTACACACAGCTACCTTGACAAGTCCACAGGACCACACAAGGTGCTTGTCCTTCCTCTCAGGCCCCCCAAGAAATGGGAGGGCCACATGTCATACAAGTAACAGCAGAGGGTGGAAACCCACCCCCAGGGGGGCTACAGTCAGGCAAATGCAAGGACAAAGGGCCTGAACCCTGAGGCTCCTCAGAGGCAAGCTGACTGGAGTGGCTTCCCCTCTGGGAATAGATCAGCCAGAAGCTCCTGCTTGCAGCTGCTAGAGCACCAGGAGATTCTTGTCTCTCATCCCCTGATAATTATAGCCCCTGCTGCTCAGCTAACACCCGTGTCATTGTGGGGTGTTGGAACAAGCAGAGTCTAAGCGAAGAAAATTCAACAATAGCATTTGACAAGTGGTCCATCCCCTGTGGCACCGCACTGAGCCAGGCCAAAGGGGACAGCGTCTAGGCTTCCTGGCCCACCCGGGAGGTACGGTTATCTGAAAGCAGCCAGAAAGCCCATGGTAAATAATGACAGTCCTTGAAGGATCCAGGAGTGGGAAGAGGAAGAGAAGAAGGCCTTAGGAAGGAAGATTCCAGAAACATGTCTCCTCTTAGGAAGACCATGGCTCTTACACAGCAGGAGATATCTCCTCATCCTGATGGCCAAAGCACAGGCCTGGATTCAAGCTCATTCAGACCCCTGTCAAGGAAGCCTGAGATTCCCCAGCAGAGAAATTGGAATCTAGGAAAAGGGGTTCCATGTACCCCAGCCTCACACAAGGAGAAGCCAGCTACTCCCCCTTGGAAAGAAAGGCTTCCACTCCTCCAGCTTCTCACACACACAGGGGCTCCAGTTCCTCTCCACCCTCCGAAGACATGGAAATAACTGAGGAACTGTGCCAGGGATCTACCCAAGCCCTGTCACTGCCTGACTCAGTTTCCCCACTGAGCACTTCCTCCTTGGGAACTGCAACCTAAAGCAGAAGGTCAATGTTAATCCCTCAAGCGCAGGTGCCAAGGAGACTACGTCCATGCCACTGAGTTCCCAGGGAACTCAGTGCACCGTGAACTTAACCTCTGATCCTTGCTCCACAGAAACTTCTCAGTCCCATGACAATGAACACGCTGTAGCGGGTGCTGGCAACACTGTGTACCCAGCAGCAAGCCAGGGTTCTCTGGGAGCAGTATGAATGCCAGTTCCTTATTGGCTTGTTCCTCCTCATGATCTTCCTCCACAAGACCACATGTGGGCATGCCCCTGAGGACCGAGAGTGGACGGAGCCTGCATGACCGCTGTACCCACTCAGCTGTGGCTGTGTCTTCTCATTTTATAAGGATGGAAAGATGAAGTAGCTGGGGGGGGGGGCAACAACTAGTCTGAAGTCACCACACACACCCAGGCCTGACCATCTCCCAAGTCTCAGGACATCCATCTAAGGACAACCTGGGCTCGTGACAGAGGGCAAATTAGAGACCCTCTGGCAACAATGCCTGCTCCCAGCACAGCCCTGCACCTTGCTGGCTTTCCTATTCCAAGCTGCAGATGTTGGGGAGGAGCCTCTAGCTTCCCCCAAATCCATCTGAAGAGAGACGCTGAGCAGACATCAGCTTCCCAGTACCCGCTAGGAGATGAAACACATGTTTTCCGTGTTGCTTCCCCCACTTTGGGCTCCCCAAACATGCTGGAGATATTATTATTATTTATTATTTGCTGAGTGCTGACAGCAAACTGAACATCAGGCCCAGGCGTCTAGGCCCTGCCAACACGGCTTGCAGTCAGCCAGCACGACATGGCTCCCTGGTGACTAGGATACAAACCCAGCTGCTGGAGCTGGCTGCCGGGGACCTTGCCTTCCAAGACCTTTCTTCCTACTCCCAGCTCCAGCAGCCTATGGCTCTTGGCCTCCTCCTGACCTGAGAGGTTTTCCTCAGCCTAGGCTGCCTGGGTGCAGGGCCTCTGACCTTAGGAAGAGTGGAAGGCCTCATTCAGGGGCGGGTTGGGCGGCTCTGGAGAATGCTCTCAGCTCAGACTTGCAGGTGGCTGTACAGGTCCAGCTTATTACTGTCATGCTTTTCCAGGGAAGCCAACTTTCTCTTGCATTTTTCCTCAGGAGAACAGTAACACCGGAGGAAGCTCCCAGGCATGGAACACCCTCTAGGTCTGTCCTGGGAAGTGGCATGAGGCATGAAAACGCTGGGCAACCAATCCTCCATCTCACACAAACACTATCACTATGCAAGATTTTTATAAAGTTGTGGTTAAAAAAAAAAAAAAAAAAAAAAAAAAACCTCACACTTAAAAAAATAACAAATGTTAAAGATTGAAACAATGTTACTGATTTGTTGTTACATCTCAGGCTGCTATGGGTTCAAGATGGCATCTCACAGAAGGCCATTTGAGCCAGGTTCCCCTTTTCCAGTCCTCTGTGCTGGAAGAGCCCCATAGCAACAGCATGGGTCAACACCACCAACCCCCTGCATGAGGACTTCCAGAGGACATCCCTGGATGCTCTGAGGGGTCCTCCCAGGAAATGAGCACACACGAGGCCCTTTGGTATATAGAAGTAGGAGCCAGCACCTCACAGGACCTAGGCTGCCATGCTCAGCGACACCGGTTTATTGATGAGGTGGTCGGAGCCACCTCTGTGCCCACAGACATGTGCTCTGTGAAGCCAGGTGAGGTTAGTCTTCTCTCCATGTTAGAGCCCCAGGGATGAACATTACAGCTTGTACTTCTGAATGAATCGTTAGATGAGAGAACAAAGGGCTGAAGGGATAGCATTGCCTTCTGTCTCCCCGCACACATACAGGTACATAAGTGCAGCCGAGCCCCCTCCCAGACCCGCAGCAGACTGCCTACAGGACACTCCCCATTTGAGAGTGGCACTTCCCGACATTGGTTGGGACATTGGATCAAAAAGGTGAAGTAAAGAGGGCTCACCATTCACCCCCACTCTCCTTCAGACCCCCAGTTCTGGCAATGCCCCAGAATGGCTGTGGAGGCTCATGGAGTCTAAGCCATGGCTTACTCTGCTTACTGTTGTGTGACTCTTCACACAGCCCACAAGTGAGGCCAAGGAGAACCTCCAAAGATATTTGTACAAGTTAGGGGATTGTGGGTGTTTATATCAGAAAGGGCAAGTGACCGGCACGGCCGGGAAAGGCGTTTGCTGCCAAGCCTAAGGGCCTGAATCCTAGGTCTCACATGGTGGAAGGAGAGGTCTCCTCCCACAAGTTGGCCTCAGACTTCCACACATGCACTGAACACACATGCATGTACGTACCCATACACACTACATATATCATTTTTAAGCCAGGGTATTGGTGCACACTTTTAATCCCAGCACTCAAGAGGCAGAGGCAGGTGGATCTCTGTGAGTTCAAGGCCAGCCTGGTCCACATAGTGAGTTCCAGGACAGTCAGAGGTGCATAATGAGGCTTTGGCTTGCAGGGGAAAAGTAATGTTTTTACAGAAGGCAAGTCTACCCTGAGAACAGGCACCCTGGCAGAAGGTCCCCGTGAGCTGACAGCTACAGAGCCCCTGGAGCCCCTCGTACTGCAGAGAATTTCTATGAGCAAGGGTGAGAGGAACAGGGGAAGATAGGCTCACATGGCCTGGTCCAAGTTCCAAGGTGTCTGCCTTGAGTTTCTCATGGCCCCATACAACTATAGGGTCATACACCTACTGTGCTCTGGCCACTATCAGTCCAGCTGGTCGTGTACACCTACTGTGTCCTAGGCACTTATTGGCCCAGCTGGTGGTGCACACAGTAGGTGGTGCACACAGTAGGTGGTGCACACAGTAGGCACTCCTGCCCCTTCAGCCACCAACTGCAGCTGCTGCTCCCAAGGACAATTCCCCCTGGGGACGGGGTGCTGCAGAGAGCTGATACTTGGCTTTCTCAAGCCTTCATCCACACGCATGCAACTCCATCTCCATGTGCCAACGAAAGGCACCAAGGGCCAGGAGTTGCCACAGGGAGACACTCCAGTCTGTGTAGCACACAGTGATTCACAGCCCAAGACATCCTTCCCCAGGCTACTGTGGATTTATCAGCACCACCATCTTCAATTAGGAGGCTTGTCACTCATCTCCAGCCATCAGAAGGAAGTGAGTGAGAAGATTAATGTCTTTTTTAAAACTGCTTTCATCCTTTGAAAGGATTCCTCCCAGATGCCATTTGCATTTCTAAGAAGAACGGGCAGAAGCAGAAGAGACTGGTTCCCCCCTCCTCTCCCAGCCCCTCAGCCAGCCTCGTTCTCCATCTCTCACCATGCCAGGCTAGGAATCCCTCCAGCTGAGGCTGTGGCAGGTTCAGGACCAGAGCTTTTCTAGAGAAAGGGCAACAGCCAAGCTTAGCGGTTCCATGAAGCCTCTCCCAGGCATTTCCCACGGCCAGCATGTTCCTCAAAAGTGTGATGAAGTCCCAACTCTGCAGGATATAACTCACTAAAAGGAGGGCCTATCAGAGTAGGGGGGCCCTTCACCCACGACAGCTGGTGTCCCCATGAGAAAGGGACATTTGGACACAGACATATAAATAACGTTGGATAAAAATGAAGATAAACTGCTGTGGTGGGTCTATAAGCCAAGGGATTCCAGGAGGTGCCAGCCATGCCTGGAAGCCAGGGGAGAAATACATCGGCTCCCTCAAGCCCAAAGGAAAGAGATGGCAGCTCGTACTCTGGTTTTGAACTTAGCTTCCAGAACTATGAGTGGCCAGATCTTTGCTGCTTTAAGAACCTGTTTGCAGTCGTTTCCTGCAGAGGTCCAAGGCGAAGGAGCAAGTGCCATGGCCACCCCAACCCTTCCTCTAGGGCAGCGGTTCTCAACTTTCCTGATGCTGCGACGACCCTTTAATTCAGTCCCTCATGTTGTGGTGACCTCCAACCATAAAATTATTCCTGTTGCTACCTTATAACTGATTTTGTTACTATTATGGATCATAATAAAATATTTTTGGAGATAGAGGTTTACCGCGTGGGTCGGGACCCACGGGATGAGAACTGCTGGTCTAGGCGTCTCTTCTCTGGCCCAAGTAGGAGAGTCGATGCTAAAGCAAAGCCCAGAGATCCCCCCCCAGGTATCTGCTTTTCTGTCATCAACTTGCTTCACTTGCTAATGCTTTAAACATGCATTTATCACTGAGCCCAGCCGTGACGTCCATTATAATATCCAGACCTGGTCTCCCTAGACTCAGTGTTGCCTCTTGTCACAAGTCAAAAGACTGGCTTCCTGATCCACCTGATATCAGACAATTAAGCCCTGGTAGAAGAAAGGTAGGAAAATGTATGAGGCCTCAGAAATGGCCCCACATCACCTCAGGGCCCAAGATGTCTGTAAGCAGAGGGAAGCACCCCCTGGGATGTGGGCCAGGCTTTTTCTGTTGAGTCCCCATGAGAGCTACACTGGCCAGCCAAGCCATACTCCACTTAAGCATAGTCCTCTGTATCTGCAGAACGTAGCAAGGAGCCAGCGAGAGATGGCGGTTCACACACATGTGGTTGCATTGTGCTTGAGGAGGACAAGAAAGTTCTTTTTCCTAGGAAATCTCTGTCCTCTGCCAACAGCTAGAGAGCCCAGGGCTCCTCCCCGTGCGCTCCCCAACTCTGCCACCCCCAGAAGATGCTATACTCAGTAAGAAGAATCTAGATAGTGACCTGAATAGCTTGCCTGCTCTCTGGCTTCGTGGGACTTGCCCCTTCCTGTGCCTCAGTTTCCCGGTCTGTAGAAGAGAGGGGATCTGTGCCTGTTTTTGGAATGTGGGTTCAGTGTATTGATACACAGGAAACACTTGGCACTGTGCCTGGTACACACTTGGTAAGTATAAGCCGACATTGTTTGTCATTCTTTCCCTGTGTCCTTACAACTCTAGGGTCCTCTCATTTGCTTGGCCAGCATTAACTAATGGCTGTCTTCTGTATGTGACACCCAACATCCATTTACAGAGAGAAATATGCCTTGTGCCAGGAATGTAGAACAAAGTTACCAAGGTCTAGTGGGAAAAGCAGACGCGCGACACGGAGCGCACGGAGCGCACGAGACATCGTTGTCTGTGGAGATCATCCTGCTGAAGCCGTGTCAAGCAGGACATTTAGGTTTTGAGGGATGAATAGGAGTTTACCAGGAGAATCTTGACCAGTTTGTAGCCAATGTTATGTAAACAACTAGAGGGTAAGTAAGACAGAAGAACAAGATCCAAGCCTAAGGAAACAGAACTCACATAGTTGAGCAGGGAGTATATGAGCAGAAAAGGAGAAAGGTAAACTAAAGCCAAACTCAGAAAGGTTCCGAATGCCACACTCAGACGGGTTTTGAGGTATGATAAATAGAAATGCAGGGGTTGCAGGAGGCCTGTCTTCCTTCACCACCTAAAAAGCCTGCTTGCCATTTGGTCTTGAATTCTCTTCCCAGTGGAGATGATGTTCTCAAGTGCACACCCCTGGAGACCCCATATTTATACCTATTCTGGTTAAGGCCATGGTACTCACAGCTGCATTCTATCAGAAGAGGCCCTCAGCCAAAACCTTTGGGGAAATTCCCATGTCTCCATGAAAGCCCCAGTGGACAGATAGGTCTGGGCTGAGAGACAAGTTCAAGCCATAAACTAGAAACCCCTGTTGGCAATGCTGGCACTCAAACACCTCCAGCCTGCGGCTCTTTCTCATCCCCTGCTCCAGAAGCATGCCCCTTCACCTCAGCTGAGCTCAGGGATACTGGCTAGTCCGTTCCTTTCTGAGTGCATGTTGTGATGTTCTGTGCGGTGGACACTTGAGACTCCCCTGTGCCTCTGTGACTTAGCCAGCCAGGTCCCAAGCTGTGCTCTGACCTCACGCCCTGGCAGAGACACTGGCACCAGCACCCCCAACTGTCTACCCAGCAGCTGGGGCCACACTTCAGCAGCTGCCTGAGCAGGCACTAAAATTAGGTGACCCATTAGACCCGGGACATAGAGATCATGGGCAGGGTGCCGACAGCCCCAAGGGTCACTCCCCACAGCCTAGAACTCAAGACCAAGCAAAATGAGCAGCCAGACATCTGCCTTTTCCCAGGGACACTGGGGGAGAGCTTTGATTTCTGTTTGTTTCATGTAAAAATTATTCCTGGAGGTAAAAAAAAAAAAAATAGCATGTACTTGCAGCAGGACTTTCAAATATACCCCACAAGTCCTTCCCCCTTTTCTGTGGATTGTTTTGAATGAGGGGAAACATACTGTGAGGGTTGGGCAGGAGAGATGACTGAACCTGTCAAAGGACTTACTACCAAGTCCTGCAGCCTGAGTTCAATCCCCAGAGGCCCCACGGTAGAAAGAGAGATCTGACTCCTGCAAGTTGTCCTCTGACCTCCATGTGTGGGCTGCGGCACACACGTGTGTGCACACACATACACAAAATTAGTATTTCCCCAAAAAAAAAAGAACACACTACACAGACAATTAATGAAGTGTTCCTTCCCCTACTTGACATCACTTTGGTAAGTCTTTAAAGATTCGTTACATACATCAACGGGGAAACAATGTTATAATATTCTATTTTGTTACTGGGCCATAATTAAGGTCCTAAAATCTACCATTGTTGAGCCTTTAAGTTCATTCTCCTTTGTGATATTTAAGGAATCTGAGCACCTGTGGGCAGAGACCTCGTCCACAGCTGTGATGGCTTCCTCAGTGTGAGTTCCAGGCACGGCACGGCATGGTTCATACAAGAAGCACACAGCAAGGCCCTTGGTAGGGACTCTCTACCCTTTCCCAAGAGCCACATCAGAGGCTAGACTTTGAAGTCACCCTGCCTACCTCTGTCTGCCAGCTCTGGCATGGCTCCTTACAGCCAGGGAAAATAGCTCTCCAGGAGAATTTAATCTATGTAGAACTTGCTTGCCCAACACTGCAGGCCGTTTGCCTCGTCAGTGTAAGACCGAGCCATGGTTCCTTCTCCCTGAACTAGCTCAGCACACAGGAAAGACAAGCAGTGATCATGTCCCAGGATGCAGGGACTCAGGGTGACTCCCACTCCAGGGTCTGTAGGCCTTAACTGTGGGTCAAAGTGAACTACCCGGATCAGCACTTGCAAACCTCTCCCAAAGGATCTCTCTTCTCTTCTCTCCCTCTCCTGCCCCTCCTCCAGGTCACTCTATTGCACATGTCCCCAGGAAGTAATCCCCTTCCAAGGTACAAGCCATCCCCAGCAAGGTTAACTGGTGTCCCAAATGATGACACCAGCCCTGAGCTAGCATCCATAAAGCAACTTGCCCCAATGGAATTGCCTCTGCCTTTCCCAGCATAGCAGCTCAACTCAGCTCAGTGTAAATAGGCTGTCTCTGGGCCGACTACGTCACACCACTCTGGCAAGTTATGGATGGCACTACAGCATCGCTGTCATAAATACAGCCCCTCTGTTAAACAAAGCCGACAGCTTTGTGCCAATAACCTTTGAACCACTCAAGCCGGTGTCAATTGTATTTGTCTTTGAGCTGAGGTTTACTCTAGACTGTTTGCTAAATCAGGGCTCATCTGTGGAGATAATTCAAATATATTACAGGCACCAGGCAGACAGGAGGCCCTCCCCCACATGGCCTCAGCCTGGGTCTCTGCCACAGCAGTCTATATGTACGGTCCCCTAACCACTCGGCAAGTTAGACCAGGAAAGAGCGAGGAGAGCGAGAAAGGATACTGGGGTCTGGATGAGAACAGGGGCTCCTCCGCGGCCCTGGCATCCTCACAGAGGCTGTTTCTCCTGGAGGAGTCGAGCGCTGTCTTCCTGGAACGTGGGGAATCCATGTTCAGAGAGTTGTTTGCATATACGATCAGAACCTAGAATGGAATCAGCTTTGCAAATGGAAACCTTGGAAGGGTAGAAGTCTAGCCTCAGCCCCTAGCCTGTGTGGATGAGAACCTCCAAGTCCTGCCGGGGCTAGACAGAAGAGTGAACAACACTTTTATGTGGGGACAGGGCAGACAAACATGCTGAACAAAAGCCAGGCAAGAAAGAGGAGAGCACTCTGGTCAAACCAGCTGCAGTCCCCACTGCCCAGGAAGGCTGGCTCGTTTGTACCCCGTGCCTGCTGTAGAACTGGCGCTGGGCTGAGGCCAAGAAAACAGAACTCAGACGAGGCTCCTCCCTCGGCCATTCTCATGGTTTGGCCCACTTGCCTTCTGAATCTGGGGCCCTCTCAGCTTGGGCTCCCTCGTACCCCCCTGCACCATTAGAGGGGCTCGGTCCGATGCCGCCCCCTGGCAGGAACCCAACCCCTCCCGCCTGCCACCGGAAGTGGGATAGAAGCCAGGGAAGTACCTTGCTCTGCTTCATCTCATGATTATGAAGCTGCAGGCTTGACAGGTCAGGAGGTGAGGGCGGGGGATCAGGGTGTTGAGGGCTGTGTTTAGATTATGTCCCATGAGCCTCTTTGAAACTCAACAAGGAACACGCTGAGAAGAGTGGGAGGGGCAAGGAGAGAGTACAGCTGTATCATAGTCAACAGAGGCCGACCAGCTGTGTGCCCTCTGACAGTTACGGGCACCCATCCCTCGTATTGGCCTAAAGATCCAGTAAGATCCTGAAGTGTGTTTGCCAGCAGAAAGGACTGCTGCCCTTGAGATTAGGGACTGGCTGTCTTTTATCCAGAGAGGAAGAGAGAGAGCCAAGAGGGCGCTCCAGGTTCCATGCCTGCTTAGTCGTAGAACCTTGTCGATTGGAATCATGGGATAAGAGCCTTACACAATGCAATGTTGCTCTGCAGTCCACTCCACACTGGATGTTCATTAAGCCAGTGAGGCCAGCTCCGCCTTCTACCTCCATCAGTAGCACGGGAGTTAGGGGAGGCCCTAGGCAGGACCAGAGTCTAAGAGTTTGCTATCACTCACCTTGAGGAGACTCACCCCTCCTTGGGATGTGAGAAACCGCTGATTCCCCACTTCTCATCTCTTCTAGCACCTGGGAGAAGGGAGGCAGACAGAGGTCGCTAGGGTTCGGTGCCTGGAGCATCTCTCTGCCATCTCTACACCTAACAGAAGCAGCAGAAAGAAGCAGCAACGCCTGGGCCGAGCCAGGGAGACAGCAGACATTTATAAATGACCCTCTTAGCTGTTTACAAGACACCTTCTGAAAGAAAGCAGAGGAGGAGAAATAAACTTGAAGTAGGGGACCCTGGCGGGAGTCTGCGATGCGCTTTGATAAGCCAGCTGCGCCAGCATTTCTTGCCCGATTTTATGGCCGACTTTACAGCCCTGTGTTTGGGACTCTTTATCAGGGGCCGGAAGGGGGGAGCAAGCAAGATCCCAGACAAGAAGCCTTCTCCCAACAACTTCTCCAGCAGATACAACCTCATCTGGAGATCAAGATAGCCTGTGTCCCTTCCAGTCCGAGCAGTTGTGTCCTTGTCTCCCCCACCCCCAACATTCAGATCTGGGGTAGACAAGACATTCGTCAGTGTGGCAGTAAACATGCAGAGCCAGGCCCTCCTGGAAACCTTAACAGGACTAAAGCCATGAGAAGTCAAAAACAGGGCTGGGGATGGGATGGCCCATTCCATCAAGTCATGGATGCCTTGTCCCAGAGCCCCGTAAAGGCAGACAATGTGTCTCAGGGGTCCCCACCCCAGCCTAGTTCAGTGCTCATAGCTGGGCCTGAGATAGAACTGACACTTTGCCACCACTATGCCTCAGCACACCGGATTGTATCGTGGTCAAAAGCGTGGAGAAAGAGTCTCTCACATCAGGTCATCCACGACTCAGTTCCAACCACCGCTCCCTCTCGCTGGCCTTGGTTTTCCCACCTGTCAAATGGTTCCTACCTTGAGGAGCAGGGCTACACAAGAAACTCAGTGAACAGGCCGGGTCTTCATAGTGGAAAATGCCTGAAGTCACAGTTCATCTTCCCAGACTGGCTGTACCCTTGAAGCCTCAAGTTTTCATATCAGACTCACCTAAAGGATGTTTACCCTAAACCCTGTGTTTAGAGCATGGCTTCTAGCACATATCACTGTGCTGGGAGAGGAGGGTGCTGTAGAATTGGAGAAAGGCTTAGTCCTGTTCCCCAGAAAACCCACTCTTCTGCCATAGCCAAGCCTACAAATACAGGCTATGCTCAGGCAAACCTGGCAATGGGCTCAGGGAACAGGAAAGCGGACAGCCAGGGTCAGGGAAGAGAGGTTGGAGAAGGGTCCAGAGTCTGTGCTAGGCTTAAAAGAAGAGAGGGAGCTTTGCCAGTGGGGAGGTAAACTGTTCTCTGCAGTCTGGTACCGGGTCCTTGGTGAACAAGGGGAGGGAAGCAGAGAAGGCTGGACAGAGCTGCAGCAGGACAGCAAGGAGGAGCACTAGCTATTAGTAAGGGCTTGTGGGCAGCCCAGCCTCAAGGTAGAGGCTGGGAAAGAAGTGGAATGAACCAGAGATGTTGGTTTAGCTTGCTTTAAGGGAACTACTGTTAGATGTCAGGGGATAGCCCTAAAGACAAGGGAAGCTAGTGAGGAGTCACTAGTCAGGAATGCTTTCTCAGTTTCCATGGTCTTCTGAGGTACTCTGGTCCCAGGCCACTGCAAGCCTAGATCATTACAAACTACATGCTGCCTGCATAAACTACCCACAGGGATGCTTCCGAGGGCAAGCAAGAGGTCAGAGCCAGATAAGCTAGCAGCTCTACAGGCTGCCCTGGATCTCAGTGCAGATACCTAACCCTGAGCACGGTGGGCACTGCCTGTCCAGGGGAGTGGAGCCTGCTCGGCCCCAGCTGTTCCCTCTTAGGTTGATCAAACTCCCATGCCTTCTCTCTCCTTCCTGGGTATTCTCCCAGAACTCCTCAGCTCACCAGCATAGACTGTTCTTGCATCTCACATCAACCTGCTGGCTCTGCCAGATCCAGGTTTGAATGGGCTCAAAGTGACTCAAGACTGTGCCTCAACCCTCCACCTCTCCCCTCTCCCCTCTGGTCCCTGGCCCTCCTGTCTTTCCAAGGGTCCTTCTAGCCGCTCTTATACACTGTCCAGGCATGTCCTTGGCTCCTAAACAGAACTTCAACCTGCTCTTTTGTTCATTTTAGAAGTTGCCAAGATAACAGAGAGGGGCCTGCTGTGTATCTTTTACCCCGGTTCCCAGTGGCCACATATTACCAATATACTGTCAAGACCAGGACATGTAAGACCTATGCATGACTCTGTCATTCTTTGTCTTTGTGCTTTCCCCAGGTAGACACAAACAAACATGCTACCAAGCATGGTAGCAAGTGCAGATGGGAGAAAAAAATCCCACCAATTCCAGCTTGATGAACCCGTGAGTTTATTGGAGTTAGTGACAGGCCATGGGCGAGCAGTCACTCAAAGGCAGCTGAGTCCCAGAAAACCCCACCCCGAAATGGGTAACAACTCAAGACAGCTGCACCCCTGGAGCTGCCTGCCCAACTTGCTCCCAGCAACTGTGTGCTGTCTTTGTGACCTCAGGGAGCTTGTCTCCTGAGCTTCCCACATTTCCTTAGCTGCCTGGGCCTTGGGGGCTTCCCTCCTCCTTCCAGGAGGGAACGTCTGAATTTAGAGGAAATGGCTACACGACACCTCACAAATAGACATGCATGAAATGCTCCCTGGAATCAAGAAGCTGAATTAGTTCCAAGATACCAACATTGACATCTCCATGACGACCGTTGGAGTCACGCTACCCTTCTTTCCCGCCCGTTCACTCATCTATTCCCAGGGATTTCTGCTGGGAATTCTGCCATGTTTCTGAAGATATAGCTCAGTGGCAGAGCGTTCAAGGTCAATGGTTCAATCCCCAGAACCGAGGAAGAGAAACTTTTTTTTTTTTTTTGTCATTTTGAAGATGTTACATAAATAGTATGACAGCGGGTGACCCTTTGAGATTGGCTTTTTCCGTTCTTCGGAATTCCATTGAAACTGAGAGGAAAGGAACCAAAGGTTCATCCCTTTCGGTTGCTGATTACAACCTGAAGGATGTGTCCATTTAACCATTTGTCAGTTCACAGCTATTAATTTCCAGCTACTATAACAAATTTTGCTACAAAAAAAAACTCATGCAAGTGTCAAGAAGCATGACCATCAGCCAAATTTAAACTGCTTTTCAAAACATCACTGTTTTTAAAGATAAGGTATCATGTAGCCCGTGAGGCTGGCCTCCAATTTACTAAGTAGTTGAATATGACTTTGAATGCTGACCTTCTACGTACTAGGATACAGATGTGCCCACCATGCCTGAATGGTGCTAAAGATCTAGTGTAGGGCCTTGTGGTCTGCTAGCAAGTATTCTACCCTCTGAGCTCCATCTCCAGGCCCCTGGCAACACTGCTTTTAAAAAGATATATTTATTTACTGACTTATTTATATGTGTGCATGTGTGAGTCTGCATGAGTTTATGTGCAGCATGTGCATGCAGTACCTGAGGCAGCCAGAAGAGGGCACCAGATGTCTTGGAACTGTAATTACAAGTGGTTGTGCACTGCCATATGGACATTATGAACCAAACTCAGGTCCTCTGCAAGATCACTAAGTGCTCATAACTGATGAGCTACCTCTCCAGTCCCCCAAAATACCACTTTTAAAAATAGCTTGTGATGTAATCATTGTCTATGACATAATCATATATGTGTGTCATCATACACACACACACACACACACATATATATGCACACACTCACTTTCTCTGCTTTTTTTTTTTTTAAGGTATATACAGGGCTAGAGAGATGGCTCATCCTTTAAGAGCATTGACTACTGTTCCAGAGGACCCAGGTTCAATCCCCAGCAACGATACCATGGCCCACAACCATCCAGTTCCAGGAGATATGATGTCCTCATCTGACCTCCATAAACACTGGTCACATACATGGTGCACAGACATACATGCAGAACAAACACCCATGCACAAAAAAAATATGATAATATATATATATATATATATATATATATATATATATATATATATATTTTTTTTTTTTTTTTTTTTTTTTTACTCAGGAGTACAGAACTGAGCAATGAGTAATGAAAATGTTACTTCATTCCTTTTTTATTGGATATTTTATTTATTTACAATATAGATCCCCTTTCCCCATTTCCCCTCCCTAGAACTGCCTATCCCATACCCCTGTTACTTCCATTTTTTAACCTTCCAGGCTTAGCACAAAGCCCCACCCCCAGAGGATGGGATCGGAGGAAACATGTGAGTGACCAGGATCCTGGTACAGACCTCCCCAAAGGCCTTACCTGCTCTCCTCTGTCCTTCCGGAGAGAGAGCAAGTCACTAAGCCTTCCACGAAAGAGCACCTGCATCCTCCCACCAAAACCTCCTTCTCCCCTTTCTGTAGGCTGAGGTGTGGACAGCACAGCAGACTTCTGCATTGCTACACCAGAGGACCAGATGGACCCCTGGACTAGAGGGGGACCCCACAAGGTTGCAGAGTGGAAGACAGTATATGATGCTGTGCAGTCTCTGCCTTCACAGGGAATGAGATTTCCCAACACACCTCTAAAGTCTAAAGTGATGTGCTTATCCAGAGCCACTTGGACATCTGGCTACTTACTGGTCCAAAATAAGTTTGGTGGGCTTCCATGGAGCCCAGAATGAAGAAGAGCAACAAGACGTCCTGGGCCAGGCCTCTTGGTCATCCTGAGGGCTGACAACAGAGGTTCCTTAAGCACACTGGGCACAAGCGAACAGCATCACTGAGCAAGCATAAAAAGACATGCCCTGGCACTTCAAGACATGCTGCTCCCTGCTGTGGAACCCAGGACTCTAGATCCTAGCCTCTGGGATGCCTCTGCTCAAGAGACAGGAACCAGGCCTGCTATGGAAACTGGCTTCAAAGTTACAGATTTGGCCTTTCCCGGCCCAAAGGAGAAAGCCAGGGGCTCTCTTGGGTTCCCCACTGGCCTAGGCCTACTTCCTGATCTCTCCCTACTTTCCCAACCAGTCACCTTCAGTGGCTCTCCATTGCCTCAAGGATCCCTTGGCCTAGCATTTGGCTCTTTGGCTCTCCCATTACACCCAAGAGCCCTCGGGGCCCTCAGAGTGGACTAAACTGAGCTCCCAGCTCTCCAATCCTCCTGTACCCCACCTTCATAGCTGTGCTCTCTGATGGACCCTCCTCTGCTCTGAGGAAAGCCTGCCAGTGTCTTGAGACTCAACACGGGCGGCGGTGGTGGCGCACGCCTTTAATCCCAGCACTTGGGAGGCGGATTTCTGAGTTCTGAGTTCGAGGCCAGCCTGGTCTAGAGTGAGTTCCAGGACAGCCAGGGCTACACAGAGAAACCCTGTCTCGAAAAACCAAAAAAAAATAATAATAATAATAAATGAAGAAAGAAAGAAAGAAAAGAGACTCAACACAAAAGACACCTCTTCAAGGATGCCCCCCGTAGCCCCAGGTCCACCATACTTCACCTTAGATCCCTGGAAGCTCACAGTGAACCTTCTCTGGGAGTGACAGTTACTGGCCAAAGCTCGGGGAACACACATTACAGTTGAAGGAGCTGAGACCAAGGCAGGGAATGTTTCAGCCTTGGCACCCCTTTCTTCTGTCCTGTCCTCCTTTGAAGACGTGGGTAGATATGTTTGCATAGGACATGGGCAGAGAGGTCAACCTTACTCCCCAGTTTGGGTGACTGGGAATGTGTTGTGTTGTATGGGCATGTTGGGCTCCCACCTAGCCATGGTTGCTGATCCTTGGGCCCCAGTGCCAGACCAGATTCTTCCTAGCTCCTAGAGGAAGAGGAATCATGGGGTATCCGGGTCACAGGGCATCCTACTCCAGCCCTCTCTGGTCATGTATTCACAGACCTCAGCTTTGCCAGGAGGGGCAGGGAAATTACCACTGTATGCTCCAGGCTCTGGTCAGCTGGTAGAAAACACACGGGAGAGCAAATGCAGGGACACCCATGGAGCCTCCAGGTCCAAGGTACTCCCTCTGTATTGACAGCCCCTGGGAGGTTTTCTCCTTTGGGCTGCTTTATTTTGCCAGCCTTGATTCTGACTCCCAGTTCAACTGGAACTTGGCAGACATGTGCCAAAGCCCCCTCACCTTGCATGTGTGTATCGGCAGGGACGGTCTGTACATAGATGAGCTTAGTTCCCAGAGCCCAGTGGGGGTCCCTGAGCTTCTAAGACCCAGGCCCTTCTGTGGGTGCACCAAAGTCAGACTCATCAGTACCTCAGAAGTCTAGCAACCTGCACCCTGCTCGAAATGCCACCACAGCCCCTGAGGATCAGGTGTTCCCCCTGGGGCAAGAATTTATTCTAGGCAGTTTGAATATGATTTAGAAGGGGGCCTATAAGGACTCAAGGCTCAGGGTGGTGGTCTGAGTATAAGCTGGACCCCAACTGGAGGAACTGAAAAAGGAGACAAAAAATGTCTACTGACTCACCTCAGGTCTAAGCTCTTTGAGAGAGATCCTGACCCTAACCCTGTGGCCTAGGCTCCTCAGAACTCCTGCCAACCAGTTGGGTCGGTGTACCCTGATAGATGCTGTTGGACAGGGAGTCAGCCCCCAGGAAGGCGGATCCTCTGGGAAGATGCCAGACCTGGATTTCATAGTCAGTACCAGGGAGGAGACAAGAAATCTGTGCAAATGGAGGTCCCAGAAGACAGAAATGGCAGTGGGGGGGGGTCAAGTCCCTGTCCTCAGTTTCCCTTTGTAAGTAGCAAGAACACAAAGAAGATATCATTCACCCCCAGGCTAATGTGGCTTTCGAGGGGAAGGCAGGACGAGCTGGAAGCCCCCAGACTGCCCTCTGTACTCCAGTGTCTCTGCATCTCAGTCCTGAGGGAGCAAAGTCCGTTCCTGTGGTCCTTGTGTGCTGGGGAAGTTAAAGGAACTCGTGCCCAGTAAGGCACTAGCCGAGGCCTGGCCCACATCTGGGTGCTTAATCCAGGGGCTGTGCTATGACTATTAGTTGGAATCTTGGGCCAGTATCTGAGCCTCTCCCAGGGTGAATTCCTCGTCTGAAAACCTGCTGACAGTCGGCTGTGATGAGGAAATAACCCACGAGAAAGAACCCAGCACAGGCCTAGCACAACTGGTACTCGAAACCTGTTAGCTCCTCTGTGCTATTCAGACAGTAGTCAGTCAACAGGTATGGGCTCGCTCAAATCACAAATGGCTAAGAGGAAATTCAAACAGGGCAAGGAACAAGAGGCTCCGGCTGCCTGAGCAGTCTCCCAGCTCAGGCAGCCGGGAGGGGCTTCCCAGCAGTTCCTTGCCCTTGGCCAGGCCCCACTTATATGCTGAGTCCTGAGCTAGGCATGTGGGCTCCTCACCAAGACCCCTAGGGTACCTCACCCATCAGAGCCACCTGCTAGGCCAGCACACACCATGCCAACATGAGTATTTATTTAGGATTTAAAAAGAAAGGGGAAATCACAGAATATTCCAAAGCACTCTACAGAAGGAAAAGGGACCACAACCCTTTAGGGATCTGGTAGGAGCTCCCAGAGCCAATCCCTGGGGTCACCCCAGGGTCTTCTAAGGGCTGTGGCTCAGCACCAGGCCCCCCACATATGGTCACCCAGTACCTCACAGCCCTGCAAAGCAAGAGTTCCCTCAGTGAACAGCTAAGAAAACAAGGCTCACCGTGCTAAGGAGGCAGAGCTAAGACTCACACCCAGACTGTGCCCTCGGCACCACTGGACTTGTATACCCAAATGGTCTCAGCCCTCAGGTTCTGTCCCACTTGGATCTGGCTATGCCGATGTGCCCAGCAGGGAGTAAAGCAACAGCCGGGAACATGTCCCCAAATAATAGCAATCACCAGCAAGCCACCAGCCTTCCACACCCAGGGTTCCCACGACGAGGAGAACAGCCCCCACGACACTGAGGAAACGTAAATATTTCATGGGCAGCTCCCTCTGGTAGGTCTCCAACCACGCTTTCAATTGTCATGAAACAATTCAGATTTTCCAGCTAAGGGAAACGGGCAGCTTGTCAGCCCAGCCAGTCAGCTCAAGCAGGAGTAATTACGTTAAAAGCTTCCGACAGGACCATTCACCATGCTGGTGCCCTAGCACCCTGTCCCCTCACGCAGCCAGCAGACACGTGGAAGGCAGCTGAGACATCAGAGAGACTGACAGCCACAGGGAGGTAAACCAAGGCTCCCCAAAGAGGCAACTCGAGCAAGGTGGATCCATGACTTCTCTTTATGTTCCTCATGGCACACTGTGGCCTCTAGAGCTCAGTGGAAGAAGAAACCAACAGATGGACTGGTGGAGAAACAGAAGGACAGACGGAGTGGTTTCGTACCTGCTCTCATCTCGCTCGTGAAGTTCATTCTAGGTAGAGCGAATTGTCCCTTTGCTTTCCTTTCCCTGTCTTGGCTTTGGGTCAAACCCAGAACCTTGCACATGCTAACCACATGCTCTACTCCTGAGCGACATACATCCCTATTCCTAGTCTAAAATATAAATCTCAACATACTTCATTCCAACCTTCCTCTGTTTCTCTTTGCTTTCAGGAGAACATCTCATACAAGTTTGGGAGTCCTGTGGCATCTGGTTCCTGTTTTTCTCTGACATTTGCCCTGATTTCTCTCCTAGGCACCAACTATATAGGAACTTCTTCCCTTCCTGGGCACCAACAAACCTGTATAGAGCCACCTTGCCCTCCCAGGTACTGACTGTATAGGACTCTCTTGCCTTTCCTTTAGGAATCACAGTTCCTCTTGTTTGAGAGCCATTGCATCTCTAGGGAAAGATGCCCAGGGGTGGAGATCATCCCAGGTAACTCCTTAGGCTGTCACTCATGGTCCTTCCCTCTCCAGCATTGTAGTTGATGGTGTGCATGGTGGGAGAGGGGAAGCCTCCTTGGCTCAACCCACATGTGTAGAAGCCGCTGTCTTTCTCAGTGAGAGCCTAAGCACAAAGTGGATTCTCTCAAGCTTCTGACCAGAGAGCGGCCAGCCCAGGAAGATCCCAGGTCAGAAACCCTCCTACTCCACGCAGATACTCAGAACTGCTGTGATATTGAGGTGCCCACTGGTTGTGCTCAGCTTCCTGGGAAATCTCAGATGCCCAAGTATATTAATGCCTCACCTGGTACAAGAGTCATCTCCAGTTTTACAACCTCCAACCCCGTCCTCCTTGTAGATGTCGAGGGATGAGTACATAAGACTCCCCACCCTGTTGTAGCTTCTGCTTACCACAGAGCCATGCAGCAGCAATTCTGATAGACCCTGGCTGTCTCAACAGAGCCAGTGGCTGCTGATCACCTTGGGGTACTCCTCACCCACAGCTTCAGCAGACTGTAAGGACCCACGAGGACAACAGTTTCTTTAGGAAGCATTTTTATTTAACTGCCATTGTCGTCGCCATGTTGGTATCACTAATTATTACGGATGGATTTTTGGAGGAATGTGGTCACTAACCCTTACCTTCTGGGGTAAGACCAACCACAATTCTGAGCAACTCTACTTCACCCAGTGGTTGATTCAGAAGAGGGCATGTAAGCTGTACCCCACCAATCAGCGCACAGATCCCCTCGCCCCCCTAAGGGAAGGTCCTATGGTTAGCAGGAGAGACTCAGCTCTGCTGAGAGGGAGTTACACTAGGTTTGACTCAATCATTACACAAATATTAATTTCAAAAAATACAGCAGTAAGGGTTGTGAAGGAAAAATAAATTCTCCCCGATTTCATTGGGGGTTGAGATAACTCAACGCAACTCAAGAAATCCCTACGGCGTGACTGGGCCAAAGATGTTGTGTTGTGCTTGCTAAGAACCCATGTGATAAATTCTCAGAATCTTGTACCAAAAGAAAAACATCTATTAAAAAAGTATACCAAAGTGAATGTGTCAGACAGTCCTGCTGGCCTTTCCCATGATGCACCTGGAGGTCAAGAAATCTGTGCAGCCTGTGATGCCAAGACCCAAAGGGAATGCATGAAACACTCTTTTTAGGAGGTGAGAGAACAAGATTAGAAAAAGATACATTTTGACCCACCCAGGTTCACCAAGGACTTCTGGGATTTCTGGTCACCCCCCCCCACCCGCCTACCTGCCCGTTGTCCCATATAGAAACTTCCTAGTAGCTAACCAAAGCCAGGAAGCAGGTCTACTGTCAGAAAAGGGGTCCATCCCTACCTTAATCAAACACAGTGATCACTTGAGGAAAGAAGGAACAAGAACAAAGTGTCTCCCATGAGTGTCACCAAGAACACACAGCTATAGTAAAGATTCCAAGTCTAGCCAGCTGCTGCGGCTAGAGGAAGCCGGGAGTGGGGGATCGAGGAGGAAGGTAAGCAATGCCTGGGAACGAGGGTATGCAGAAAATCTCCCTGTTACCCAGTCATCAGCTGGTAACAAAACTGAGAAAATCACCAGGGCACAGAGATAGAACAACATGATTTCCTACTTCAGTCAGGGAGAATGCCACCCCAACCAGGCGCCTGTGTGTCCTTCAGTAAGGATCCGCTGTTTTGCTTTTTGCTAAAAGATGCCAGTCCACTTGGGCAGCTGGTGATTAGGTGAGAAGGTCATTGTTACCATAAACCAGCGAGGACCATTCAAGAGACATTGGAGAAGAGAACCAGAGGCAAGGGTAGGGAATGGCTTTTCTGCCAGGCAGTACAAGCAAGTACTGGTAACCAGAATTTTTAACCCTTTGAAGCCAGTGAATGTGAAGCTCCTCAAACCCGCTCTTAGAGTAGATGGACGTTGGGAAGTTTTCTCTTCATCATCCTCGCTGGGGATCTAATGCCCCAGACCTCAACTAGCCTGGACCTGCCTTTTGGTGGCAGGGTCTTAGGTCTCCTGGTTCCTAGTGCGGGAGCAGACAGAGTCGGGCATCCACCACAGCAGCTGTCGGCTAGAACTAGGCAGGCAGGCGCCGCCTTTGAGGGCACCTCATGAAACTTTAATGCCGGTCGGTTGCTCTCCCAGCACCTTACATCGAAACAGCCGCCCTGGATCTGATGCTCCAGGAAGTTGGAGGCCAGCCTGGGTTGCTCTTGGTCCAGGAGTCCAGGGCATAGCCTGATTCGCCTCTAATCTCACAGGCTGGTCAGCTGAAGAGACAGGCTAGGTCTGGAAGCCAGAGGAAGCAGAGGTTTCAGTCGATTGGTCTCCCCCATGTCCCCCGGAATAGAAGGCTCTTCTTGTAACGTTATTTGGCCTCAAAGAACCATTCGGACACCCAGTGTGCTGTGAGGCTGGGAAGGCCAGTTTGCCTTAATTCTTGTCATCTCCCAGGCCTACAGATTCGCAGGGTTCCCTGGCTTTCTCCTTCCCATCCCACATAAGGATGGCCACTCGGAGAGGGTTCAGGAGAAACAGCAGACAAAAGACAGCAGGAGGGTCTGGCCGCCTGTAGTCAAGCCTAGCCTCCGCAGTCTGCGCGCCTTGAGAGGAAGGAATCCCTCACGCAGAGCAGGTACAGAGGCTGTCCCTAGCTCACCCCACCCCTGCACACAAAAACCCCCGAGTTAGTCTTCAATCTTCTGTGGATAACAACATCTGTGGCAAAAGCACTCCTCAAGCTGGGCAGAAAAGTGGGAAATGGTAGACGCGGTTTGACCTTCACCTGACAGGACCGGGGAAACTCTGGCCAGACCTAGACTAAACCAAAATCAGACAAGTCCTCCAGTGCCGGGTGGGAAACTGAGTTCTGAGAGAAAGTGTGCTGGGCCAGTGGGACCCGAGACATCTCAGGCGGCCCACGGCTGAGCCCCTCCTATGCACGCAGTCCTGGGCAACCTCCCGGCCCGGCTGCGGCTGTGAGCTGCACCGACGTCTCCTGCGCGGGGAGAAAGGCCCCGGCCCCACGCCCGTGGGACTCCGCGCCGCCCCCTCCCCTTGGGTCCAGGCGAGCGCCTCGTTTCTCCCCACCCCCCCATTCCCGCCTCCCCAGCCGGTGTCCCCGCCTTCCCCGCGGGCGACGGGGCGACGGGCGGCGGCGGGAGGAGCGGGCTGAACCGAGGCAGCCCCGACCTTGCGCGCTGGGATGTAATGAACCGGCGGAGACCCACATTGCGCGCAGAACAGAGCCGGCAACCACCTGAGCCGGAGTCCGCGGCGGGCGAGCCCAGAGCTGACCAGCCTCAGACACAGAGCTGCCCCGGTACGGTAAGAGACGCCGGGATGGGCCGAGGGGTCTCGCAGGCGTAGGCAGGGAGGAGGCCAAGTCCAATGCTGTTGGTTCTGGCGCGCGCCATCGAGGCAGCGCGAGGTCGTGGTTCCTATGGACTGGATGGATCGTGCCATCACCAGATGCCAATTCACCTACCGGTGAGCCCACTCTGTGTCTTGGCCCCACACCTCCAGAGGGCAACGGTGTCCGAAGTACGGGCTCAGGCACAGCAAAGGCGCAACCCTGGAAGCCTCTGGCAGTGCAGGACACAAGGGCCTGCGGGAGACAGTGGCCCGTGAACCGGCTGGCAGCCGCCGCGTCCAGGAATGGGGCCCCACCGCAAATGGAAACGCTGGCCCCTGGGAATGGCTAAGGACTTGGGGCATAGCTTCGCGTCAGGAGGGTATTTTTCCCAAACGAAACTGCTTCATTCGTTCGTTAGTTCGTTAGGGCAGCAAAGCCTTCAAAAAGCAGTAGATACCGCCAAAGTCCCGACTTCTTTGCCCTGGACCACAATGTTCCGCCGTCACTTTCAGAGATGTCCCAGCCCATGGTAGCCTTCTCCCAGAGGCACAGTTCGGCCTTTTACTTCCCCTAAGAGAAAACCCAAATACTCCTCGTAAAGTCCAATAAAATCGTTCCCGAGGCTATCTCCTGGGTTTGGTTGTTGACACAGAACCTCTGAGCACACAATCGTTTCTCTAGAACCGGGTCTTCAAATTCTGAGATTGTCCAGTCTCCCACACTGAGGCGGATTAACGCTGAGGCAAAGCCGGGGGAGGGGAAGGGGGGCTCGAAGGAGCGAGGCTCACCTCTGATGGCTGTCGAGGGAGTCTCAGGTTGAAATCCTAAGTCCCAAGATTTTCCGATCTAGGAATCCACCAAAATCTAAAATATATATATTGAACCTAATTTTATGAGAAACGAAAGTTTAGATATTATCTTAGCATCTGCGCGACCCGAGAAACCCCTAGGTTGTTGTCCACATGTGAATAATGGAGGACTAGGGGACCCGCCAGGTCTAGGGTAAAGACAAACTATCCACAGCATGGCACCCTGGGAGAAGACTCCCTGGCCCTGCCTGTTCCCTTGCGGCTTTGGGCCTTGGTGCCTCCACCAGAGAGAAAAAGTGGGATCTGAGGCGGCTCTCTTCCACAGGGGAATTGATAACTTTCTGAGACAAGCTTCCAGCACCCTTCCCCAAGAAAGCAGACCTGGGAAGAGTGGAAAACAAAAGCAGGTCTTCTGCTCCACAGTGGAGTGACAAATGCTACCGTTTTTTCTTAGCCCTCTAGTCCCTTAGCTCAGCACTCTCCGGAATCAGAAACATGGTGGCAGACTTAGGTGAAAACCGGCCTGAAGAGCTACAGACCATATCAGCCATGGAAAGAGCCAAGTCCTATACTTCCATTGTAGCTGATGGCCGCTGTCCTGCGAAGCAGTCAGGATTCCCATACATCCCTGTCCTTCAAAGAAACTTCCATTGGCCACAATCTTCTGGAAAACTGACATAATACTCCAAGTTTGATCCAATTTCCATCTGGGCACTAGATGTCTGGAATTGCTTGTATATCAAAAAAAAAAAAAAAAGCTTTTATTGTGGAGGGGGTATTAGATGGGGCAGAAAGAGGTAGGTGGTCCTGATACACTCCAAAAAACTGGGTTTTCTAGTTTGAACTTCTCCACAGCCTAAGAGGCTTAGGGTTGGAATGTCCCAGGGAGTCACGGATGGCCCTGGGGGCAAGCCATAGCACATTCCTTCCTTTTCCCTAAAATCCCTTGATTCTAGGAGTACAGATTTTTGGGCAGCGTACCCAGATAGGGACATAAGGATGGCCCCCATGAAAGTCTTCCACTCCACTCGGCCTTCTCAAGAATTAAATTATTAAACCATTCTCTTGCCAGATTCTGTTTTGAATAAGTCCAGATCAGCATAGGTCCTTGGGCTATCTCCTCCAACTCCCACAACAATGCAGACTTCTCCAGATCACAGTCTCCGGGTTCTTGAAAGCCAGAGAAATATTGCCGACTCTGCACAGGTAGGAGGGTAGTGGAATAGAACTCACAGCCCGACCTGCTTCCGTGAGCCCCCTTCCCTCCACCCCTCCTGCCCCATCTCAAAGTGATCTGGAGGCGGACTCTCACGTTGAACAGGAAGAATCAACCGAGATTCATTTGGAGGTCAAACCTTGTCCAAGCCACAGATCAAAAAGAGGGGGACTCCATGTGAGCCTCTGCCCCAGAAAGATTGTAGCTTTCCTACCCGTATGCATGTGCACG
This sequence comes from Mastomys natalensis, assembly GCA_021653895.1. Lineage (NCBI taxonomy): Eukaryota > Metazoa > Chordata > Mammalia > Rodentia > Muridae > Mastomys > Mastomys natalensis. Next base: position 257,362 of record JAJTUV010000325.1, on the reverse strand, counting down.
CACATACCGGAAGCCCCTGCTCAGACTAAGACGGTGGGTAAGGTTGGGGGAGGGGCTGTGGAAGAGCAGAGTTTATGCCCAGGGTCAGGGCACAGCCTCTTGTTGGCCCTCCATTCCCACGATCAATTGTACTATTGGAAAGCACACTCATCTGGCAGTCCCCATTAGCCTCCGTGCTCCTTTTGGGCTCCAGGTTTATGAGGATAGCAGCGGAAAGAGTATCTGAAAGGATCTGAAGACCACTCCACCCACACAGCAAACCTTGATATCTCCAAATAAAAAGACTGCTGTGTCTACGCAGAGCAGTGCTAGAGGCTTGGTCCCAGAGGGGCACACAGCAGGAGCTTAATAACTGCATTAATACTCTACAGTGACAATGTATTAATACAATGACATGTGAACAACGGATGCTTTTCCGACCAAGGAGCAGCATCACAGCACAGTCCTCGCAGGAACTAATGTCACCATTTCCGCGTGCCTATCTGAGGCTCGCTGCCTTGCTTTCCCACCTCCATCTGACCTGATGAACTTAGAACATACCTCCTATCCCATGCTATCCAATTTGACACCAAACAGCACATGTGTTTGCCCACCCATACACACCCTCCTGGATCCAGATGTACACATGCACACTGTGTGATCACATCCATCCTTGTGTGGTCAGGGCTGCTCTCTGACTGAGGTAGCGTAGTCCCGTGGGCCAACCTCAGCACCTAGGTATCTCTTTGAAAGGAGGCACTTGCTGAGGTAGAACATTAAACCAAGAAGTGAAGTTAGAAGCGGACCCGAGGAACTGCTGGTCATGCTGTCCCGTGCATGCGCACCCACCGTTCTCCTGATCAAGCTAATTTCAACCTAGTGATCGTAGGCCCCATTTGCAAGGAGAAATCAAGAGTCCCGGGCCTAAGTCAACCCCCTGAGAGGCATCCTCCCTCCATCTTTGCCTGGATTCTGCTTCCTGCTATGGGCCAGGCCCTAAGGAGCTGGGTACCTGAAGCAAGGCAAAGGGAGTATGAGACAGTCCTGGCCCCATCCTGCATGTCTGCCCTTGCCCCCACAATTCGCACCAAGGAACCGAGCCCTGGGCCCAGCTACTTCCCTCAGGTGGTGGAGAAGGTGGGAGGAGGACCTCGCATGTCCCCACTACCAATACACCTGTGTAGCCAACCCAAGAAATGACTACAGGAGAAGATGTCTTGGGTCTGGGCACTGAGTCTGGAGAATAGGAAAGTGCTACTCCCTTGGGCTTCAGTCCCAGACTCCTACCCCATCCGTGACCCGTGACCCGTTCAGGGGAGAAATCTGCAGGTAAGGCCCAGAGACAACCTAGGGGTCCTCCCGTGGCTACAGAAGCAGCTCAGGGCCACCTCAGTTGTGACCTGTTTACTCAAGACGCTGAAGTCCCTGGGCCAGTTAACAATTGTTGGATAAAATCCTTGGACAAACTTCATCGAAGCGTGAGGAACTAAGGAGGGACCACTCTTGTGAGCCTAGAGGGTAAAGTCTTTGCTTGGGGAGGGGGCGCTCTGGAGACGCGGTTTCCTAGCAGTGCGTTGGAGACTCTAGAAACTAACAGCTTCCTGGGCTCCCAGCCCAGGGTTGTGAGACATCAGTCACCTGGCCTACCAGGCCTATGCTGAAGCCGCGAGACTCAGACAGCAGGCCCCACGCTGGAGCAGTAACCCTAAGGAGGGCAGAGGCTGGCAAGGCCTACCTGGTGGCTGCCAAAGACCTGATCATTGGAGGTGCAAAACAAAGGGAGAGGGTGGAGAGGCCACGGGCCTGGCTGGGCTTTTGGGGTATCCAGCCCCACTCGCCACGGCCTGGAGCCAACAGAACGTTTCGTCTGATTAGAAGCCATCATTTTTATCCCAATCCCGGAAAATTGACTGCGGTGCAGAAAGGAAGGCCTGAGAGTAGCCTTAGGGGAGAGTGTCCAAACTAATTAGAAGACAGCATCCGGGGGCCCATTAGAGCTCGCAGGCTGCTGTCACTCAGCCGGCCCCGAGTTCCTGGGAGAAGCGACTGGGGAAGGAGGGGCCGGCTGCCCCTTGAGGAGATCACCGCTGGGAGCTGCGGCAACCGGGAACCGGCCCCAGGCTCTGCCACTGCCCTGGCGCTGGCTCGGAGGTGCCGGCTCTGAGCAATCCTGCTCGGCAAACCTTCACTCATCCTAGGTTGTTCTCGCCAGTGGCTGGGAACTTCGAGGCGGCCCAGACAGGAGTTGACTCTCAGCGAAACAAGTCACTTGGGGCCCCAAGGTGGGCACCAGTCGCCCGGGGCTAGTTGCCCAGATGAGTTTCTTTTGTGCAGCCGAGGGAGAACTCGGTGTGTCACCGAGGAAGGAGGGAGAGGCGCGGTGAGGCCGCGGGAGGGGGGGTGAGGCGGCGGGAAGGTGGCTGAAGAGGGGGAGGGCGCGGGCGAGGCCCGGAGGGAGGGAGGGAGAGAGGGAGGGAGGGACGGCGGAGAGGGCGCGGCGCGGGCGGCTCGGGGCTGGATTCCGCCCGCGCCGGCTCCCTCGCTCACTCGCTCGCGCCCTCCCTCCTTCTCTCCCAGCCCCCTCCCACCGAGGCCCACCCCACCCACCACCCCTGGCGCAGGGACTGCTGGAACCTGGCGGCGCGCGCTGTCGTTTTCAGACAGACTCTGCGGGCTCCGACCCGAGCCTTAGAAACCGGCCTCGAATCGGGACGGGTTCCGGGCCGGCCGGGCGGCTGAGGCCGGAGCGGCGGGAGCGCGTGGCGGAGCCCCGAGCCCGGTCCCGCAGCCCCGAGAGGTCGATGGAGCTCGGGCGGCGTCGCTGTGGGCGCGGGCAGCCCTGGGGGGCAGCCGCTTAGGCGCCGCTCTCTTGTCCCCAACAGGTCGCAGCCCGGGCGGCCGGGCGCTCCCAGCCCGTGCCCCTGGAGCGCCCGTTGCGGTCCCCACCTCCATGGACGCCTTCAAGGGAGGCATGAGCCTGGAGAGGCTACCGGAGGGGCTGCGGCCACCGCCGCCACCACCGCACGACATGGGGCCCAGCTTCCACCTGGCCCGCGCTGCCGACCCCCGAGAGCCGCTGGAGAACTCCGCCAGCGAATCGTCCGACACTGATCTGCCAGGTAAGAACGGCTCCCCTCGACCCCCGCGTGCATCCAGCCTCCGTGCGCACCAAGCAGCTTGGCACGCAGCCGGGTCCCCTCTGCGCCTCAGCAGCGAGGAGCTTTCTTTTTTCACCCCGTCTCGACCTGACGGTGAACGCGGAAATTTGCACACGCGAAGCCACTTCCAAACAGTCTCCCTCACGCCAAGCCCTGAGTGGGACTGGCAGCCCCTCTGGAGCAGGAGCGGATAGCACGCGGGAGAAAAAAGTTTGAGTTTTCCCTAACTGGTCGCTGGGAGCCGCTGGGGCTCAGGGCGAGAAGCAGATGCACAGGGAATAGAAAGGACTGCCAACAAATTGCCCAAAGAGACGAGTAGAACAGACATCTGACAGATGGAGGAGAGGATCCTAAGAGAGGGTGAGGGCACAGAGCAGGCTAGAAGAGAGGGGTCCGTAAAGCCGAGCTCGGGGACAGCGAGAGCAGCCGGCTAGGAGGCGCGGCCTGACTCCCGGACAGAGCTGGCAGAACCCTGCTGCAGGAGGGATCCCGGCCCACGTGGACGCCCTAGACCAGAGCCACCAGGGGTCCAGTCCAGCCAGGGCGGCTTCTCTACTCAGACTCCACAAACCCCCACCCCCGAGTGCCCTTTAAAAACCAAACCAAAACAACAACAAAAAAACTCAGTATCTTCAGCTGGGGCCGAGATTGGGTGGCTTTGGCCATGGCCGTTTCCAGGCCACTCCTGTCTTAGAGCGGCTGCCGTGCACGAAGTCCCAACCCGGAATAGTCACAGAGCTCCTGGCTGCTAGGGACGGCTGTCCCCAGCCCTGGGCATCTCTTCCACATTTATTTACGCTGTATTTGTTTCTGTTTTGCATCGCTAAGTGACTTTCTCCCAGTAGCTGTTTGCTTGGTTAGAAAACAAAGCTTCGACTGTACTTTTGTTTTCAAAAGTTTTAAGTGTGGTGTTTGTTTAAAAAAAAAAAACTATAGTTATAGATTGATTTTCAAATCAAATTTACAGGGATAAATTAACAATTTAACTGTATGTTTCCTTTGACACAATCCACTAGGAATGTTTCTCTGAAATTTAAAAAAATCTATGCTGCAAGATACTTGGAGAGATTTTTAAAAGTCGGTTCAAAATGGCGCATTTCTCTGAGATTTTTTTTTTCGCAGAATCCATTTGTAGCAGTTTTATTTTGCGAATTTAAATCGTCTAGCTGCAATGTATTTCTCTAGCGTTTTAAAAGTATCTCTATCAGTGTTTGTGTGAGGGAGTCTAAAATTTATCTGCAATGATGCATAGATTCTTTTTCCCAGAGAACTAGGCGTCTGACTGAAGTTTTACACATTTGGTTGTGTATTTAGTTTAGGGGTGTGTTCACAGGAACAGCTTTGACTTCTTGATTTACATCTGCTCTGGTTCTGTCTGCCTCACTCTGAGGGTTTGTGCACCTTTCTCTTTTTAGGTAGAGAGCTCTGAGTTTTCGTAGGTCTCCAGGTTTTGGGGGGGTTTTGTTTTTTGTTTTTTTTGGGGGTTTTTTTTTGGTAGTTCCTTTGCTTTAGGTTTGAATGTTATTGACTGTGTGCATCTTGTGTAGCTTTAAAGAGACAGAGAGGCACAGGTCACTTAGACAGAATATGTCTGTCTAGGCTGCAAACGGTGGGTTTTCTAGACCTCGGAACCCAAGGTCGTTAAGGCAGGGAACGGAGCTAAGTTGCTGCTCTGACACAGCCTGGCAGAACAACGTTTCAGGCGACTACACGGCTCTTACCTCACAGATATGATAGCTTCAGCTGGAAAGTTCTGATACTAGTTCAGGAAAGCTGAGGTGTCCGCTCAGATTTAGACCTGCAAGAGTGTCAGCAGGCCGCAGCCAGCGCGGGCTGCAGGAGCAGGCCCTGCTTAGCTGGGAACCCAGGCCCAGCTGGGGCGCCAGGGCTCTTTTCCATGGCAAGCCAGACCTAGGGTGCTTACTGAGATCCAGCACCCGGCCAGCCCTTTCCAGTGGGAACAGTTCCCAGGGTTCCAGGATGGAGGGAGGGAAGCCACCACTGACCGCAGGCGCTTCGGTGGAGCCGGGACTGGGTGCAATAGCGTTAGCCCGAGTGACTCGCGCCCATTCCTACCTGCTGCAGACAAGGAGCGCGGCGGGGAAGCCAAGGGGCCGGAGGATGGCGGCGCGGGTAGCGCTGGCTGCGGCGGCGCAGAGGACCCAGCTAAGAAGAAGAAACAGCGGCGGCAACGCACTCACTTCACAAGCCAGCAGCTGCAAGAGCTGGAGGCCACGTTCCAAAGGAACCGCTACCCCGACATGAGCATGAGAGAGGAGATCGCGGTGTGGACCAACCTCACTGAGCCGCGAGTGCGGGTGAGCGTGGGGCGCGTGCAGAGGGCTACCGGCTGGCACTCAGTAGCTTAGACTTAACTCTGACCTCGTGAGTACCCCTCTCTTCATAGGAGATGCCACTTTAGGCCCCAGTCAGCCACCCGAGTCACCAGGTCCCCGGGTTGCTACTTTCTGAGTCCTTTTACCTGACCCGCAGGAGTTATTGCAGTCCCTGTCGGAAGACCATGTCCAAGCCCCCAGGAACTCTGTCAGGTACCGAGAGTTACTCAGAGCCAGAAGAGTGGGCAGAGGATTCTCTGCCGCTGAGGACCCCGGGAGCTTTAAGCCTTCGTCCATGGAAAACGAAAGGGAAAGGCAGGTCGTGCCTGATTTGCTCCAGAGAGGCCTGAAAGGTGTTTCAGCCGGGAGTATCTCAAACTTCTTGGAACTGTGATCTCATTCTGAATTTACCTTCTCCAAACTATTTTGGGAATATTCTCCATCTTTTCTTGCCAGTCAGCCAGGTTTTAGCTGGAGCTTTGCCTACTACCCTTTCCCATTGTAGGTCTGGGGTCATGTGGAGCTGGGATGCTAGTAGCAAGAGGCCTTCCCACTATGCTTTTCAGATGTAAGGTCCCAGACCCAAGGCCACACTGTATCCTGGCACCTCCCACAATTCCCAGCAAATGCTACACGTTTCTACAGGAAAAGAAGGAAATTGTTTCTTCCCTGGGTGGGCAAATATTTAATCAGACACTGGGAGCACTTCTCAAGCCAGACCAAAGTCCCACCTGACGCACAGAGCCCCAGCCATAAGCCCGACCTTCAGCCCTCCCCAGTGAGGTTGGTCTAACCCACTGGGACCCTGGATTCAAACCCTCACCCTGTAATTCTGAACTCACTAATCCTACCCAGGTTTATGGGAGTAGAGATGGTGTGGGGTTGGGTGGATAGAATCAGGGCCTGGGAAAGGTTGGGGTGCAGGGGTCCTGGGCTGGAGATCCGAGCTAGGAGGGGAGGTCAGGGGGCCAATGGTGGGAAGATAGGTGAAGTTGGGAGAGAAAAGTGGTCCTTACCAAAAATTTTAGGAGAAAAAGGAGGTGGAGATTAGAGAGAAACTAGTAAACTTAAGGAAATTAAATATTTGCAGAGAAACGTATTTGGAATATATTTAGGCAACAGGAAAGAAATTAAATATTTAAGGGAAGCAAAGAGGTTGAACATTTAGAAAAAGAAAGGATCAACTATTTAAGGGAAACAGTGGGGGTCAGATATCTGGAAAGAAGGGATAAACTAAATATTTAGAAAAGAATAAAATGGGGACAAGAAATAAAGAAAAAACAGAGTGGAATTTAGATAGTCAAGATGCGGACAAAAATTTACATTTTGGGCAGGAGGAAAATTATTAAATATAGTAAATGCAGATGAAAACAAAATATTTGAACGACGAAACTCGTCTGAAAAATCGGAGACGGTCAGTTTCGGGGAAGAAAAAATATTTTTTGTGTTTGAGGGAGAAGAAAAAGATTGAACTATTAAAAGGGTGGTGGTGCCCCATTTGGAAGATGGCAGAAAAGAGTCAGGTCGAGAGGGGTGAAAGAAAACGAATATTTGTTCAAACAAAATAGAATCCGACTCAGAAAAAGAAAATAAATTTAACTTGGGGAAGAGGATTTTAAAAACGGGGAAAAGAGGAGAGGGCTCATATTTTTGGAGACGGGAAGGGAACCATTACGAAAAACCTCGGCAGAGGCCGAGGAAAAGACGGGGTGTTAAGAGAGGAGGCTTCAGAGGCTCAGGTCAGAGATGAGGGCCCTTCCTGGCCACCGCGGCTCTGACGTTTCTCCCGCTGGCTTCCCCCAGGTCTGGTTCAAGAACCGGCGAGCCAAGTGGCGCAAGCGGGAGCGGAACCAGCAGTTGGACCTGTGCAAGGGTGGCTACGTGCCGCAATTCAGCGGCCTGGTGCAGCCCTACGAGGACGTGTACGCTGCCGGCTACTCCTACAAAACTGGGCCGCCAAGAGCTTGGCGCCGGCGCCGCTGTCCACCAAGAGCTTTACCTTCTTCAACTCCATGAGCCCGCTCTCCTCTCAGTCCATGTTCTCGGCCCCCAGCTCCATCTCTTCCATGACCATGCCGTCCAGCATGGGCCCGGGCGCCGTGCCCGGCATGCCCAACTCGGGCCTCAACAACATCAACAACCTCACCGGCTCCTCGCTCAACTCGGCCATGTCGCCGGGCGCCTGCCCCTACGGCACCCCCGCCTCGCCCTACAGCGTCTACCGGGACACGTGCAACTCGAGCCTCGCCAGCCTGCGGCTCAAGTCCAAGCAGCACTCGTCGTTTGGCTACGGCGGTCTGCAGGGTCCGGCGTCGGGTCTCAATGCTTGCCAGTACAACAGCTGACCGCCCCGCCGGGTCCCCGGGGCCGCCAGCCGGCAAGGCGCAGCGGGAGCGCGCGGAGCACGCGGGGCGCTCGCAGCACCTCGGACCTCACCTCTGCGCAGTCCCTTCCTCCCCACCCCGCCTCCAGGTTGGTTTTCTGTTTGCTTCTCCGGACCCCCCCCCCGCTCTTCCCCATCCCCCAACGAATAAAAAGGAAAGAAAGCAAGCCAAGGGAGGGGGTAGGGGAGAAAAGCAAAAAAAAAAAAAAAAAAAGACGTCGGAGAAAAAAATGCTAGGGGTGGGGGTGAGTTGCAATGTCCTTGGCGATGGCGCAGGTGGTGCGTTCGAATCCCCCACCCCACCCCAGCTGTCCACTACACCAAGGGGACGTAGCGGGGGAAACCAGCACCAAAGTGGCTCGGAGAAGACGCCGCCGTGCGTGCGTCCCTGCCGGAACGCCTCGACCTGTGAACTGAATGTAAGGAGCCTGGAGGCCCTGGGATCGTTCACCTGGTCAAGAACCGAGGCGCCCTCTCCTAGCCCGACCCGTCCGAGTGCTCGCACGCGGCGCGGATCATTGTTGGAGCTTGCGCCTGGCTGGGATGACAGCGTCGCCGGGGTTCGGCATTTGCGCTGGATTAGCCTAAGGCCCCGGGATGCCAGGAAGAGCCCAGCAGTCCTGAGCTCTGGAGCCACACACTTGAGGCCACTGAGCCGCAGCTGGCCGTGGCCAGTCGGCAGCAGGAGGGCAAGGGCTCAGCTCTGAGTTCCCCAGCCCCAAAGCTTAGCCGCCAGCCCGGCCCTCTGCTCCACTCTGGGTCCAGGAGGTGGCCCAGCGAACAGCCCCCTCCTCACTGCCCGCCCGTGCAAGAGTCGAGCCAGGAGAGCAAGGGGCCACAGCCCCAGGGCCCCCGCCCACTTTGCACACCCGCTCTCTGGCCCGCGCCCGTTTACAGCGTCCCTGTGTATGTCGGACTGACTGTATAGAATTATAAATCTGTCTATATCGACTTGTCCATGTACGTCTATTAAAACCATAGTCGGAGCGTGCTAAGCACCACTGAGCCCCGGTTGCTTCATTCATCTGAAGAGGGAGGCCGATGCACCGAGAACTCAGCCTCCCTGACCCTGGGGGTAGTGGGGGAAGACCCGGGGCAGGGGTTCTTCACCCCTAATCTTGACCAGCTCCTTTGCTCAGCCTCTCAGCCGGTCTGGTAGAGACACTTCTCCTCCCGAGGCACCTAATTCTGCAAGCTTGGTCCTCAGATTTCTCGGGGTGTTGTGAGAATACTTACTGACCTAGATCATAGGGGTGCACTCTCTGAGCACCATTTAGGGCTGAAGCTGTCTGTTCTTCCATGGCTCTATTCCCTCATCCCCCTCTGAGCCCAGCTCTGGGCACCGGATGTTTCACAGCCTAGCCGGACTCGCCTCTGCCTGTTCTCCTAGCGCCCCAATTACTTCTCAGCTTGCACCCAGAGGCATGCGACTCCGAGAGAAAGTGTCTACCCAGGGCTCACTTCTCACTTCTCTATCTCAACTTATGGAGGCTGCTGGCCGCCTCTGCCCCCCACCCCCGGCTTTTGGAAACTACTGAACAAGACCAGCCTGTAAACTGCCTGTAAAATTCTGCTTCCCTTAAGTAAGTCACTTCTAATGGCAAAACAAAATGTTTGCAGCTGCTGCGGGGGAGGAAGGAGGGGCTCCCAGCTCTGCTTCAGTATCACCTTGTGGTGGAGATTGGCACTGCCCTGGAGCTGGACTCAGGCAAGCCCCGGCTGGGATGGGCACAGCCACAGGTTAGTCACGAAGGAAGAACAATCTCAAACCAGGTCATCACCAACCTGGCTCTGTTTTGCAGCTGGATCCCAGGCTCTGGGAGTCTCTAACCCAGCCAAGGCCACACTAAGCAAATAGGCCTTGAGATTCCAAAGCCAGGTATCTTTCCCCTGGTCTTCTCACCTTCAGATGAACCATGGAGAGGCCCTCCTTGGAGGACAGGTCAGCCCGAAGCTATGGAACTTGCAGTATAGGCCTCTGTGATAGCCAAGGCCAGATACACACGCTGAGGGAGAATGGAAGGGGAGGGAAGTTTAGGGTAGGGGGCTGCAGCCTGGCCACCCCTCCCCCAGCAGCAACTGTCCCCAGCTCCCTCTCTAGAAACATAAACAAAATCACATCTGGATTCACAGAGTGCCTCCCCTGCCCCACACATCAGCCATGGCCTGTGGGTTCTGGTCTCACTGGAGGCCAGGAGACAAGGGAGACTTAGGAGGTGAGACTATAACAAAGTGGGAAGCGGAGAGAAACCTGAAAGCCAAGCACAGGTGAGAAGGAGCCACAGAGGGTGGAGGATCTCTGTGTCTGTGGGGCCAAGGCCAGACAACAGCAGACAGAGCTTGTCCTATAATGATCCTTTCATCCATCCTGAGCACTGGCCACAGAGCTGAGTGGGGTGGGATGCCCACACCAGGCCCCACAGCTGCTCTCACACAAAGCATGCTGCCCTTCCTTCCTGCAGTAAACCCCCAGGGGCTAGGGAAGACTGTCTGAAAGTCATAGTCTCCGAAAAGAAAATGGCTTGTTCTGCCTGAGGGACATGTGGAGGGGACATTCAACATTGACTCTGCTCTTGTTCTTGGTGCTAGCGAGTGGGCAGTGGAGAAGCCCTGGCCCTGTTCTCCCAAACAAGTAAACACATGTACAGTATAATTACAAAGTGTGTTCAAGAAACACCGATGCTGTTTACAGGGAAAAGTGGGAGTCCTGCCTTCAGCAGGGTGGTCAGGCAAGGCTGTTCCAGGTGTGTGTGTGTGTGTGTGTGTATGAGAGAGAGAGAGAGAGAAAGAAAGAAAGAAGAGAGAGAGAGACAGAGAGAGAGAGACCCTACTGCTACCCTTAGTAGCAAGAACAAACTTTGAACCTGCATAGGTCCAGCAGTCTATGCTGTATACACATCTGATTATTGATTCCCTTCACCTGCACAGAGCTCCATAAGGAAGGGCCTTTATTATCTCTTTTCCCTGATGAATCCCTAGAGCTTAGATTGCCTCACATGGCACTTGCTGGGGGTCAACTCAAAGCCAGTGCCCACTCGTTACCCCCCCACACTGGGTTGTTCCTTGTCATCCACTAAAGGGTAACACAGGGATGGGAGTGCAGGCCAATGAAGGGAAGCTAAGTCCGATCAGCACTGTGTACAACCCCAGAAGCCATGCTTCCTCTCCAGCTTTATAACTGCCTTGTCCCTTGGGGGTCACAGACTTTTGAGCCTGGCTACCAGAGTTGTCTGGAGCCACAGTTAAAAGATCTGCCAGATTGGGCATCATGCAGGAGTCCAGGCCCTGAAGAGTCCCACGTGTTGCCTCCATCCCTGGTGAGAGTCGCGAGGGAGGGGGGTGTGTGTGGATGACCTTTGCCCTCTGCCTTCGAAGGCCCGTTATCTAACCACAGGAACTTGTACTTTTGTCTTTGAAAGTAAGAGTTTAGGTTCTTAGCCCTGCTGAGGTGTCTTGGGCAAGACATTAACATCTCTGAGCCTCTCTTGCCTCTTCAGTAAAAGGAACCTTCATTCTTCCCTGTATACAGAATTCTATGAGATAATACACATTAGGCTTCAATGATGGTGCTGGTGGGTACAACACACTCAACAATCAATATTATTGATATGATTAGCTAGTACTGCTATCAGTGATATCAGAGATGTCAGGGAAATGCCGAAAGCAGGAGGTCTTGTGCCCCATCCCCACTTGACACGAAATAGGGTTTTTCTACCAGAGTTCCTTCCTGTTTGGGGTGTGGGTTTTGTTTGTTTGTTTTGTTAGTTTTGTCTTTTTGGAAGGATGCCGCTTTATTTTTTTTTTTTTTTCAGAAAGGGTCCCACATAATCCAGGCTGGCCACAAATATACCATGCTGAGGGTGATTTTGAACTCCTGGTTCTTCACCTCCGGAGTATTGGAATCACAAGTCTGTGCACCATGCCTGGTTTATGAAGTGCCAGGGATCAAACCCAGGCCTCATGCATTCTAGACACGCACTCTACCGACTGAGCCGCCTCCCCAGCCTGTGTTAGTTTCTTTATAGGGTCCCCCGGGACCACAGGATGTCCTCCTGTAAGTCATGCCTGATAATCCTGCTGATCACAGTCCCCTTCCCCTCTATCCCAGAAGCCCTCCTAGTCTTAGACCCCAGTAATCCAGCCTATATATGTGGGATGGGGTCCCCCACAATCTTCCACAGGCCCCGTCCTTGTCTTGAGACACCCAAAGGAACCAGGTCCAATCCCTGCCATCCACTAGCCTATCAGGGAAACATGAACCACACAAAGTCTCCTCTGGGGGCTCCCGGCAGCCTGGGGTGAAGCTGCCTGAATACTTTCTGCTGCTATATCACCTCACTCACTAACACTGGGCCCTCACTGAACACCAGGCCTCACTGCAAACACTTTATGAGAAGCCCAGCACCCGGCTGCTTTATTTTTCACAGGAAGACTCGGGAATCAGTAAGTTCCCCAAGATGGGCCAACAAATATGGAGCAGAGTCAGACTTGAATTTAAGGCCCCTGGTTAGGTTCTGCCCCTGTGGACAGTGTTTTGTACTGACAAGAAGTGACTTATAAGTGGGAAAAGAAACTAAACTGCTAACTCCCTTGAAGATGCTGTACTCTGCTGGGCTCTGGGACAAACAGAAAGGACCCTGAGCCCTGAGATTTGCTCTCCCAAGCCCAGAGCTATGTGAGAGCAGCAGATAGTATTAGAAATGGTGGCCAGGAAAGAACAAAGGAGTCTGGGATACCAGCTCTGAAAACCAAGCATCCCCACCCCGCTGGTATTGAAGCTTCTTTCTCCTTACACAGGGTTTAGCAGTTCTGTTCCAGAAAAACTCTTCCATGCCCCATTCCCCGCAAGCTGTCCCTGGTCCCCATGACCTACCATCTTCCCAATTCCGTGCTGTCTTGCAAGATCTAGATTTGTCTAGCTAGCAACCATTGACAGGTTTCCAGCTTTGGAACGGCTGCAAAGCACCTTGGAGACCCTCAAGCCTCCAGAGGAGCTACAGTTCTGCAGGTAGCGGGAGGGCAAGATGCCCTCCTGACTCAGGCATGGCCTGTGCTGCCCTCCACCAGTGTGCATTTAGCATCTCTCTCTCTCTCTCTTCTCTCTCTCTCTCTCTTCTCTCTCTCTCCTCTCTCTCTCTTGTTGTGTGTGTGTGTGTGTGTATTGTGTGTATGTGTGTGTGAGAGAGAGAAAGGGAGAGGGAGAGAAAGAGAGAGAGAGAGAGAGAGAGAGAGAGAGAGAGAGAGAAAAGATAAAGGAAGTTCAGAACAATCTCTCTGGCTGCACATCTTATAGTAGGACTCAGTTATCCAACTGGCTGGCTACAGAGTATATGGCCCTATCACTAACTCCTGTAGACTAGCACTGGCAGCTGGGCAAGCCACTGCAGTCCCAGAGAACAACTTGGGGACCTGAGTCACCCAGGCACAAAAGGCAACATGGAGAAGTGTCCTTCATACCATAAGGACTCAGTCAATAATGTGGTATAAAAAATTGAGGGGCCGTCTTCCTTTTCCCTGCACTCAGCAAAATATCTCAACATTTTCTCCTTCTCCTGCTGTGTCCCTGCCTCTCTATTGCCTCCTTCCCTCTCCTTCCATCCATTTGCCACACACAGATACACACACAAAAACACACACACGCACCAGTACAGGTGGCTTAGAAAATCATATCTGAACAATAAAAAAGAAACCTATTAAAAACATAGGCAAGAAGCCTCGATTTCTCTACAGAATATGACACAAATGGTCAATAAAGGGAAAGAAAATGCTCAAATCACTAGTCAGAGACATGGACCTTAAAACCACTCTGAGATATCACCTCACACGAGCAAGAACGGCTAGTACCAAAATCAGAACACATCAGTGTCATGAGTCCAGGGAGAAGCTGGAATTCACTGCTATGGAGACTATGAAACCGTGTACTGTCAGGGAGGTGGTCTAGAAGCTTCTTCAAAACATTAAACCTCGAGGGCTGAGGAGATAGCTCAGTCAGCAAAGTTTTCCAGAACCCAAGGGAAAAGCATGGCATGGTGGCATATCTGTGCAATCCCATGACAGAGATGCAAAGACAGGCAGATCCCTCATGCTCCGTAGCCAGCCAGCCTCGTGTACCTGTGAGCATCAGGTTAATGAAAGACCCCGTCTCAGAAAACAAGTAGCTTCTGAAGAGCACCTGGGTTGACCTCTGACCTCCACCTATGCGCGAGTGCTCAAGCGCGCGTGCACACACACACACAACACACACACACACACACACACGTAAACACAGAATTAATGTGATCCAACAACAACTCTCTGAAAGCAGAGAGTGAAAGAGCTATCTGTCCAGTCATGCTCACAGCAGTAGCGAAAACATGTTCACAATAGCCATAGCAGGAAGGAGGAAACAGCCTATGCCCATCAAATGGCTAAACAAAGCAGTGTGCCATACAACAGAATACTATCCAGCCTCTCAACAGAGGGGATTCTAACACATGGTAAGTTAGATTATCCAGATACGAGAGAATAAATACGATTCCACTTATCTGAAGCACCCAGAATAGTCAAGTTCACAGGACAGTGCCTTCCAGCGGCTGGAGAGAGAGGGATGGGGGAGTTCACAATGTCCTAAGCGCAGTCTTTCGGATGGGTGGTTTGGGAGACAGAGAATGGTAATGCTTGACTGCTCAGCAGTATGAATGTACTTATTGCCACTGACCGGAACCCACTAAAAAGATCAAAATGGTCAACTTGATATGTTACTTAAATTTCATGGGGAAAAAAAAAAAGCATTATCTATGTTTATATTCCTGCCTTTTCCAGAGGACTCCCAGGGTAAAGTCAACTTCTAGAGCCAGCCTTCTGCTGGTTAGTCAACCCTCTGCTGGTTAGCCAGCCCTGTGCCCTGGCAGTGGGAACTGGTAACATTCCCTGGGGTGTCTGTTGACTATGAGCAAGGAAAAGGCTAGAGGCATGGCATGCACCTCCTCATCAAGTGATTAAACAACGAGAAGAAACTAAGCAAGGCGGCTACACCATGATCCATAAGCATGGGACTACTTTACTGTCAGCAGTACTCAGAGGAGTTTCAGGAAAGTGCTAATGCCTGCTGCTTTTGGAAACTGAGAAATAAGGTTTTCTCGTTTGTCCTTTCTAAGTTTCTTTTTTTCACATGTAACACTTTTAGAACAATGAGATAAAGCAACAAATAATTTATAAGTGGAAAAGTCTATAATCTGCAGGACAAAGCTAAAGGACTTCTGCCCAGTCTGTGTCCTCAGCCGAAGAAGGCACCTGGTCCAGAATGCACCAAGCTGCTGGCATGGTGGCTCACACATAGCATCCCAGCACTCAGGAGACAAAGGCAGGTGGGTCTCTGAGTTCCAGGCCAGCCTGGTCTACATAGAGTTCCAGGCTAGCCAAGACTACATAGTAAGACTTTGACTCAAACATAATAAAGTGAAGTGTACTGAGTGCCTTGGATTCTATCTCAGTTCGGGCCGAGCGGTGGGCTGTGATAGTTTCTGAGTAAGCCAACACCAACCACAGGCCAGGAAGAGTGCTGAGAATCATGTGGCATGATCCAGATGCTGAGACAGAGTTAATCTCTCTCCTCTCTTTGTTCCTCAGTCACCTGCATCCTCCCAACTCAGCCACCTAGGTAGCCCTACCTGGCAACACACGTGTGTTCACGCACGTACTCACGCGCACACACACACACCACACTACATGCACAAGCACAGACACAAGCACACATGCACACACACACGCACATGCACAAGCACAAGCACACACAACATACACACACACACCACACACACACACACACACACACACGCCTGCCAGCATCATCGTGGAATCTTTATGAAAGAGGTCCAAATTACCGAAGTTTTACAACACTACTAAAAATAGCCACTCTTCCTTCGCTTAATAAGTCCACCATTCCTAATTTTTCTGCCCAAGTAAACTGAATTGAAATATTCCAGAAATACATTTTTTACTGAATCGAGAAACCTTGTCCCCCTCCTCTCCCATCATACCCTGCTCCCTGGTTTCCCATCACCCGCTTCTCCTCTCCGCCACTCCAGGCCCCCCTGTCCTTGCCCCCTTTTTACATCTCAGACACAGGGAGGAAGTCACAGTCACTTGAACTTGGCATGCATGCAAAATGGACCAATTTTTTTAAGTGTTGGTAATTTTCAGGACAAATTATAGGGAGTTGGACTGGAACAGCTTTGAGAAGTGGGGTTTTATGAGTGGAAAATGGGTGTGTGCTGCATCCTGGGACAGTGCAGCTAACAGCACCGTTATTGCTGTTATCACATTATAATGTTATTATTAGCCATCGCAATCAGACAAAGCTTATTAACCCATTTAATTGAACCAGGCATTTAACATCCCAGTGGCCTCATGGAAAGTGCCTGGCAAACGTGCCACTGCAGCCTCAGAGCGTCTGGGCACCTCTCTGCCTGCCAGGTTCTGACAGGCCCGCTGGGCTTTCCTCAGACTGCTCCTGCCTGTGGTCTCTCTGGGAACTTTCCAGGGCACAATAGAAATGTTCACCCCACTGTACTTTCATGTACATACATGTTCATAGATGTGCATGCACACAATTAAGGGTATTTCATATGAAACTCCACAACCCATTGAAAGTATGACCAAGGGTCCCCCCAACTCCAAGCTAGCATTCCTGTTGAGCCACTAAGGCTGCTGTGCGGACAGCTATACAATCCATGGTAAGCAGCAGACTGTTTCTGAGCTTCTTGGCTCTCCCATAGTCCAGAGCCCAGAGGGATGGATGCAGTACCCCCACAGCTCATCGTGATCCCGAGATTTCCCTAGCCCCTCAAGACAGGGATACCCACTCAGTCAGGACTGAGAGGAACCTGGGAAGCCTGTGAGTAGGGGCAGAGACCCAGACTCCAGCTACTCAGCAACTGCCATTTCTTGGGGAGCTTGCCAAGTTCTTTCTGTTAGGTCCTTGGAACATTAAACCCTCGGTTCTCTCAAAGCCCTTGAGTTTCCCACTGTAGAGCAAGCCCTGGACCTGCCTGTTGTTTGCTGCATTTCCTACCATCAAGCACATGACACCAGGATGCATGGCTTGAGTGGAGGGGTAGAGGTGGAGGCTGTTGAATCAAAAGTACAAAACTCATCCTCTTCACGACCTCCTACTCCTGCAGAATTTCTGAATGAGAAATCCTGGACTCCCCGTGAGGTGTGGAGTTCCCACTGGCTGAGCTGGAATCCCTTCCCTTCTCTGAGATTACCTGAGTCCTAAGCAAATAGAGTGTGGGAAGGCCCCACCTTGCTGCTTCCTTCAGCCAGCACTGGAGTGACAACCAAAGACAGGACCATCACAAGAGCTGAAAGCACACACTCTGGAGCCATGCAGACCGTTAGAATAACTCACAATCCTGTGGTGTTGGTGTTCACTGCCGTGTAACCTGTGGAGTGCCCGGGCCCATGTCTGTAATATAAGGTGTTTGTCATGTCTACAACATTGTAGGCTCAAAATAAGCACTGGGTCTGTGTGCTGCCATGGTTCTCCTCTGGCAAGATCCTAAAGCCCAACCCCTCGGTCTACTCCCATCTCCAGCTAACTCTGGAAGAAATGTCGACACAGAGAAAGAGGAAGGAAAAAACAGGGAAAGTCAAGGGTAAACAGGAGAGAAGGAAGAAATACAAGGATAACTGGAGTAATCTGGGAATACTTCGTGTAAGAGAGGGCACGAGGTTGAGCCTTGAGGGATAGGCAGGTGTGGGAACAAGTATGCAGTTCAGGTAGAACTGGGCCAGGCAAAGGGAATCCCTGAAGAGACAGAGAACAGAAGTAGGAGGTTTAGATGCCAGGAGCAAACCTTGAATCCAGCCACCTCCAGGTCACTGCCCCCTTACAGACACTCAAGGCCCTCAGGGTACTAATGCAATCCACTCCCCCTTACGGTTACCTACAGGACCCCTCCCATTGTAAGCTCCATGTGACCTCACCAACAAACACCTAGCCCTCTCCCAGACTCTTGCACACTGGAGCCCACCTTCCTTTCTGCCTGGAATACCCTTCACCTTTCATAGGTGTGTGCAGTGTCAGGTGCATGCACACACACACACACACACACACACACACACACACGCACGCACAAGCATGTACACATGTGTTCCTTAACATACTTTTCAGAATTAAAAAAAAAAATGCGTACTTTTTTCCTGATCATAAAACACTATTAGTTCTTAACATCCATAAAGTTTTAGAACGAGTGAGGACACACTTTACCCCCAACCTATGATTTCCACAATTATGTTTCTCAATACAGATGCCTGTGGTATTGCCGGTGGCTCCAGAAGCCGCTTTCTTCACTCAGTTAAACACCAAGATGGCCCTTTGTCAACAAACTCTTTCTCCTAATGGCCACATGTACGGATTCACAGGAAGTCAGCCCACTTTCTCACCTTGAGCATGAGGGGAGTCCTCCTCCCCCTCCTCCTGAGCATCCTCCTTCAGAATCTCCTGCCTTTGTCTCTGGGCGTGTACAAAAGCAAATCCACATCACTTATGATGAGGCCGCTCTCTCTGTGTTGTCCAGTACAGACAAAGGAAACCAGTTCTCCAAACCCAGGCCAGCATGAGGTTGGCCTAAAAGGGGGTGGAAAACTCATCGCCACTGTGTGTGTGTGTGTGTGTGTGTGTGTGTGTGTGTGTGTGTGTGTGTGTGTGTTAACACAGGTGGTATCATGCCCGGTGTATGTGCAGTTTTTTACAAGTAGCTTTTCACAACGGACAATTCTCTCTCTCCTTTCCTGGCAGGAGTTGGTTTAAAGAAAAACAACAACAACATATAAAAATAAAAAAAGACAAACCACTCCACCCCACCCAAACGTCAGCAGCTTTTTGAGGTGCCTCTGTCAGGTACCTCAGCTCCCACCCACCAGCAGATATCTTTGGTTACCCCTCCAAAGAAGTTGCCCTAACCCTGCTGGCTCAGCCACTTGTGCCTGCTCAACACACCCACTTGTACATAGCCAAGCCTCCATGTGGTTCTGCTGTATGGAAGCCCAAGGAAAGGCACTACCTAGGCCAAACCCTCTCTCTGCCTGGGCTGTAATTTCCTGATTAGACACCACAGTCACCACCTCTCCTCACACACTTGTTTCCTGTGGTCCTCTCGCTCTAGCGTTCCTGGGGCTCCAGGACTAGATTTCAGAGGGCCCCACTAAGCACTGGGAATGAGCCAAGGAACTAGCCAAGCCTGTGTGAGCCTCCCTCGCTCCCTCCCATCCAGGCAAGCTGTAGTCAGGAATTGCAGCTTAAATTTTAACGTTCAAGAAATAGTTTTAACGAGAAAGAAAAAGGTCACTGTGCTCTACCAGAACAAAGGGGTACGTGTGTGGCCCGTGTTCAGATACCAAACGCCTGAGTGCTGATCTTGGCTACATGGGCTTCACTTAGTGCCAGCCTGCTCACCTATAAAACAGGACTGAGGATCCCTCCGGAGGCTGCTGCACGCAGAGGGCTGAAGAACCAGGCGTGCTGGTTGGACAGAGTCCTCCCTCGACCATACAACCTTGAATAGACTACACCACCTCTTCGAACCTCAGTTTTGCCACCTGCTTCATGGGAATCATGAGCGTGCCTGTGTCTGTGTGCTATGCTTAAACGTGTCCACATTTAGGTAGCTAGTGAACACAAGTACCAGCCAATAAAGGCAGAAAGCTGTACCTGTGGTCCAGGCCTGAGCTCCGCCTGGCTCCTCCTCCTCTGGCTCAGCATCCAGTTTGGAAGAGTATTTTTTTTTTTAACCTCAGGCACCAGTCCCAAGCCATGTCTCAGTCTGAGGAGGGTCGGAGGGGATAGTGGGGGGGTTCTGTCCTGAGCCCCTCTCTCTTCCGAGGCCCATATGCACAGGCTTCAGTCAGTCCTGTTTCTTGGAGCTGAAAAACAAAGTTTTCATTCCCCCGTGGCCTCTTCCACTCTCCATGTTCGAGCCTACAGTTTCGTTTTGCAAAAGCTAACCATGTTTGGTGCCACCACCCTCCAGGATACTAGATATGGCTTCTGGTGTCAACTGGAGGCTTAATTCATATTTAATGAAATTCTCTTGCTTGCTTGTTTGTTGTTTTGCTTTTGCTTTGTTTTGTTTTTGAGAGACAGGGCCTCTTAACCTATCCCTGACTGTCTTAGAACTCAACTCTGTAGACCAGGCTGACCTCAAACTTGGAGACCCACCTGCCTCTGCCCCCAGCTGCTTAGATTAAAGGCGTGCGCCACCATGCCCAACCTTCTTAACAGTTCTCAGTTTAAAGAGAATCTTGTCTCTCTCTGTCTCTCTGTCTCTCTCTCACTCTCACTCTTTCTGTGTGTGTTTGTGTGTGTATGTCTGTCTGTCTACCTACCTACCTGTATCTCTATACCTTTATTTCTCTATTTCTCTCTATCTGTATCTTGGAACCCAGACACACTAGATACCTATGCCCCCAGAGGATCTTTAATATAATCTAAATAAAATCCAGGCTCCGCATGATCTAATATATTACTCACTGGGCTCCGTCAAAAAGTTCAGTGTAGCAACTAAACCCGGGGAATGGTAGTACACACCTTTAATCCAGAGCTCAAGAGGTAGAGGCAGGCGGATCTCTGTGAGTTCAAGACCAGCCTGGTCTACAGAAGGAGTTCCAGAACAGTCGAGGCTATTCAGGGAAACTCAATCTCAAAGAGAAAAAAAATTCCAATGATGACTGCTTGCCCTTCCCAGAGAACAGCAGGGATCCAATTCTCAGCCCAGAGGAACACTTCACGTCTCCTGTCCCTCTCCCCTTCCCTAACTGCTGTCCAACAGATGCGCCAAGCCCATCTCAGTACCCTCTGCTTTGCCACTACCCTGGCTCTCCATCACAAAGGAGAATCAATAGTTAGCCAAGACCCAAGAACATGCACCCAGCCCTGCACAGCACGGTTCTTACAGGCCCGACACACAAAGCCTCTAATGAAACTAAAACAGCACACAGGAAAGGGTAATACAGCTGACCAAGCGCCAAGAAATTCTCTCCGGGAGGGGTAGTCTAGAGATGGTGTGTTGGTCACACTGGATCCCCTCTTTTCTGTCCACAACTCCTTTCTGAGAAGGAATTCAGTCATCTTGGCCTCCTCAAGTGCTTGCAGAATGACAGAGCAGACCCATCTGGGATGCAGGACAGAGTGAGAAGCAGGTGACGATCCTGTGGCACTGAGATCCTTGCCTGTCAAAGGCCAGTTTGGTTTACAAGGCCCGTGTTATCTTTGAA
Source organism: Mastomys natalensis (assembly GCA_021653895.1). Lineage (NCBI taxonomy): Eukaryota > Metazoa > Chordata > Mammalia > Rodentia > Muridae > Mastomys > Mastomys natalensis. The sequence continues at coordinate 236,249 of JAJTUV010000325.1, read as the reverse complement.
GACAGCATGGTGTACTGTTCCTAGTGTCTAGTTACCAAGCTTCAGGGGGCTGATGGAAAATAAGAATGGTCTCCACACCACTAGACTGCTGGTGGACTCAACGTCAGTCCCGGGGACAAAAACAAAAACCCACCTCCTGCTTAGGGTCCACATCTTTCCTGCAAGAGCCAGGGGGAGGGCCCCGGCATGAGCAGAAGTCACACGCAGGGACAGCCCTGTGTGATCTCAGGGCTTGGGGCGGGGAAGAGAGTCCTATTTTCTACAGCCAGGTCCGGGCAAGCAGAACTTCTTCTGTCCCAAGCAAATCAATCGAAGTTTTGGCCAAGCCTGTTTGAGTTGGTGAGAACCCAAGTAGGACTTACAAACTGCCAGTGTTTGCTCTGCAGACTGAGAGAGCCAAACAGAGAGGCTGAACTGGGACTCTCCGCCAAACAGCCATTGGTTTATTCTGCCAGCAGGGCTGGGCCAGCTCTGTGCTCAATCCTAGTTCTCTGCTCCCTAAAGCCTTCTTGTTGTCCTTAAAGGTGGCTTACCAATGCACCCCCTATTTGATGACCCACATACCCCACATCTGGTGACCCACACACCTGGGACCTTGATCTCCAGATCTGAGCTTCTGTTTTCACACCCTGAACTGGTTCTATCTGGAGCTGCACTCACACAGGCCCTGTGTAGGATCTACGATAGCCTCAGCTTCCTCCCTTCCGTCCACCTTACACCCTAACAAGCTGGGGGCAGGGCAGAGAGGGCCAAGCCCCAGGAAACACCAAATCCTGGGCTAGCAACATCTTTCCTTGCCCTCTTACACGTGTTCAGTCCTTATAACCGGACAGCTCCATTCCACTGTCAGAGGCTGATCTGTGGCCTCAAAGGCACAGACACCCTGTCTGCAAAGCCGCACACTTTCCAGCAGGACTTCCTGGGACAAGGTTTTCCGGTTTTCATTCACTTCAAAATACCTGGGGAAATTCCCAAGGTTCCTGACAGGAGCAGGTGGGTGTGTTTACATGTTCCATTGTGCTAGGGGAACTTTAGGGCCAACTATTAAGAGTCACCTTCTTTGCACTAGGCCCGAACTGGAGCCACTACCTGGGGCCTACCTGCCCTGGCTAAGGGGCTGCTCTCACCACAGTTGTTTCAAGTTCCTCACTGGCACAAAAACCTCAAGCTCCTCCCCCCACCACCACAGGGACACAGACGCTCAACTTACCTCAGGCCCATGCCTATGTATGAACACAAAGCCTTCCAATCCAGAAGATAGATGGATGACGTCCACCACCCCATGGGCCCCCATGGTAGGACATTGTGACCCTGGGTAGCTATTTCTCCTCACCTTTGCTCTCAGTCTTCTCACATGTCCTTAGGAGATGGATGTCTGCACATGGAAATGATTTGAAGCTCTTAAAAACAAGAAGGCACTTCCTGCATCCACACAGGAGACTGGCTAGATTGCTGACTGCCGTGGGGAACTACAAGAGTGGACTCTGAACTCCATCACAGAAGCTCCAGCCACAGCACAGCACACTGAGCACTGGTCCATATGGAAATCAAACCCATGAGGAAAGGTTCCTTCTCCTGTCCTTGTCCCCTGACCTCAGGGGCTAACCATGGGGCCCTTCATCCTGATGCTTTTCTTCCTGTTTCTTCTTGGTCCTGGCCTCAGTGGGTGATTGGGGGCTTCTGTACCCTGCTGTGGGAACCAATCCCTCCATGGTTTTTCTCAGAACCTACCGCCCTCTCTGTTTAAGACGACACAGCCTAAGTGACAGGGCTCGGACGTAGACCACAGCAATGAGAAGAAAGTGGACACTACAGGGACTGAGCTGGCCCAATCTAGAGCAAGAGGTCTTGCTGGCCTGGCCTGGCCTGGCCTGGGGACTCTTCAGATGGCATTCTCGTGATTATGCACTTTCCCCTCCAAGAGACATTTGGACAGTAGGGACACAGAAAATGCCACTATGTTCATAAAGAATCTTAACTAAGCACAGGAGGGGAAAAGTCTGAAGGGCAGAGTTAATGCTGTCTCTCTAGACTCCAAAAGGAGATATCCTAACATGGCCAGTAGGAGGCTCCCCTGGGCAGAACTTCCTGATAGAACCTTTCTGATCATATCACATGCCTTGGCATAAACCTTGGGGAAATCAACATGGACTTCTAAAGAAGGGACTTCTCCAGCAGCAGGTCTCTGTAGACCAAGGCACCTGCCTGGGTCAGCCTTCACAGGTCGGCCTGACACCTGCACACATCAGCCTTCAGGTGTCAACAGCAGGACTGTGACGGACAGCTGCTGGCTGTTGTTGGTCTGTGGCCCCAGGGAGGCTGCAGGATACAGTCATTAGCCAGGGCAGCTCTTGAACCTTACTCTTCCCACGACAGTATCTGTGCAGCACACAGTCTGCAGTGTCATGGCCCTGGGAAACCAACTTTCATGAGCAAAGGTAAGGACATGCCAACATCAACTTTATAGCAAGCATGAGAAACCACCCCTGAAGGCTTGTGTTTAATGGAACTGTCATAGTCTTCGAGGCCATGCACTCCCAACAACCTCTAACTTGCTCCCAAGGTACTGGTCGAGCTCTCTTTGGGCAGGTCTTCAAGCATCAGGTTCAGCACGTTTGCAATCTCATAGTAGAGCACCTGGAGCCTGGAGAGTAGAGCAGAAGAGAAAAACCTGAGGAGAAGGCAGGCTCCATACCACCTCCCTCTCCACACACTACACACTGACACGCTGAAGTCGCCATACCCACAGGTGTGTGTGGGATCGGAAGAGAACAAAGACTTCACGTAGGTTGGAATCCTGCATCTTTCACTCTGCTGAGGGCCCCTGCGTACGTGAAAACACGTCTTCTGGGCTCCAAAACAGGAATAGGTGGACTATTCTTGGACCCAGTGTGGACATTCCCTGGTCCTCTCCTTTTCAGCTACCCTAGTCTCTGAGGCTTCCACAGGGATTTCATCCAGAAGTCAGGCTTATGATGTCTGCTCCTGCTCAGAAGTCCACAGTAGCTCCCTAAGTGGCTGAAGCTCTTCAGCTGCCCGTCAAAACCTCCACTAGCTGACACTGAGACTAAGACCTGGATCAGATATCTCTGTCATTTAACTGGCCGAGTGGCTCCTTGGGTAACAGGCAGGAAAGGGGCAGATTCTCATTCAGAGTCACATGGGAATACAGGAGCAGGGCTAGCATCCCTGCATTTGACTTATTACCCCAACCCACCAGCACTACCACATACACACTCCCTGATCTCTGGAAAGGGGATAACAGGGGGTTAGCAAGCAGAGGCCTGGAGGGATAAAGGAGCTGATTACAACTGAATACAAATAAAAGAGAGCCAGGAGGGTCCGCAGCGCAGAGCCCCTTCTACCACAGGTCCATGCACACAACAGCCCAGCACACATGGGATTCTGTACTCTCAGGAAAGGCCTTAGTATACCGATCTGTATACAGCGTGCACCTTGGTCAGCAATCCCTTCAACTTCCTGGAGTCTACCACATGCCCTGACCTTGAAGAAGCCACGAGGACTATTAACTCACTTGCTGACAACAGTGTCCTGGTTGTCCAGAGTGGTAAAGTAGATATCAATGAAAGGGAGGCTAGTGCCGAAGTCATCCAGGACCATGGGGTCTGTGTGCCGCAGGGTCTTCTTGAAGTCTTCCACCATCTCAGTGAAGTTCTTGCCACCAGCTATCTAGAGGCGGAAACAGCGAGAGACCAATGGGCAAGAACAGCCAAGGTACATGGAGACCTGAGAGCCATCATGAATCCCAAGAGCCACAAGCCCAGACCCCACAAGGATGACAGAGTCTCATGGGCCACCATCCTTGCTATGAGACCAAAGGGACAAGAAAATGTCTAAGGGTGACTCTGGGTGACCTCCTCCAACCCTGAACAAACCTTGGGCACAGCCAGACTGGCAGGCATCTCTGATTCAGAAGAGAGGCCAAGCGGGGATGCTCTGACAGACAAGAGACCCAGCAGGACTCCCAAGTCAGACTAAGAACACGGGACAGAAAGGAAGAGTGCTGCCCACATGGCGGCACGCCTGGGACTTAGAGCCCATTGAGCTTATTCTTGTCCTGGTTTAGGAGTGCGGGATATAAGAGACTGATTCCCTGACAGAGTATCCTTATCTATACAGCGGCCTGGAGTTGAGCTGCCTGGTACCAGACGAGCCCTCCATGAGAAGCTGCAGCGCAAGTGATCCCATCCAATGGACCCCACAGTGAGAACTATCCACTAAGGAGAGAACTTTAGAAATGCAGTACTCACTCATCCAAATTATTCAGAGAAAGACAAACGCAGAGAGGAAAGCTTGGCTCTAGAGGCTACAGGGAAAAGCCTGCTTTACCTAAAGCCAGGCACACCTGAGCCCACCCACCCTCTACTTGAGTCCAAAGCTCTTCCTCCTGGACATCCCATTAGCCCTAACTGTCCTTCTGTGTGTCTGGTGTGCCATCCGCTGGCAGGGCCACCTACCTGTGTGTTCATCAGTCTGTTGACCTCCTCTTGCTGGCGTTTCAGGATTATTTGCTTTTCCTCCATAATCGCCAAGTTTCTCTCCAACGTCAGATCCCGCTCAAACTTTTTGATGGAGTCCTAACACAGCAGAAGTCAAGATTGCGTTCCTATACCCTTCCCGTCCCAAGCCCTTCTCCTTGCCTAGCTTGCCCTGCTACTCAGGCCTCAGCAGAAAGGCCCACTCCACACAGGGCCAGCCCCCAACTCCAGCTGCTACCTGCAATGGTTTCTTAAGCTCTGCTGGTCTGCTGCCCTCCATCATGAGGTGATGAACTTATAGGCTTGGGTACCCATGAGAGGGGGCCATTTGGTTACCTCTACACCACTTCATAAGACACAATTCCAGCTTGTCCGAGAAACCTGGCCCTACCTGCCACACCTAACCTGAGCCATGGGTACACACACACACACACACACATGCAAGCACACTTTACACATCCTCACCTCCGTGTGCATGATCATCACACCCACAAACATGTTGAGGAAGATGAAGGAAGCAAGCAAGATGAAGAGGATGGTAAATGCCCGGCTTATAGTAAACTTCCGCTTGTCCAGCTCCTCCTGCAGGTTTGTCCAGCCATCAACCTGGTCAGGTAGGACAGAGTATACTGAGCACCAAAGCCCAGCAAAGTAGGTTTCACGTCACCTATGCCAGGGTAGCACTGACCCCACTGAAGCTAACTCAGCCTCCATTCCAGTCCTTCAGCACCTCCTCATCCACTGGCTATCCTCTCTACACAGAGGCTCAGAAATGTAGGGTGCCATTAGGTGGGGGCCAGCATGCCTATGGGAGTCTCTTCTCTCAAGGTCTCCCATTTTCTCCTAAAAGGCACGGCCTATTTCCAGGTCCATCTTTGAAGAAGAAAAAAAAACAAGACACATATATATTTTTTAAATGCCTCTCTTTATATAATTCAAAAGTCTAGACCTTGAGACTTGGGCTTTGCTTATTCTGGGTGGATTTGTGACAGCTTAGGGCGTTTTGTTTTGTTTTAAAGCAAACTGTATGCTGTGGACTCTATTTATAACTTAAGGTTAACCCAAATTAAGTATCACTGGAGAAGGTTTTCAAGTTTTATTACCCTGTGCAACACATGGAATGGCTTATAAAATCACGGAATTATAGACAGAAACGGAACACAATGGCTTCTGACCAGTCCTGGCAAGTCAAGTCCCAGCGCTCCTGTACCCAAGTAGTAAGCACCTGCACGTGGAGAAGGTCCCAGGCAGGCCCAGCCTGAACACTTGCTCTCCCTTCCGGGACAGTCCCTTCCCCAGATTCCAACCTTACCAGGCTTCCCAGCACAGTACCGTGGCCAAACTGAAGAGAGTAAAGAAAGCTGCAGCCAGGTTCCCCCAGTTTTCCATGTCGCCTCTCTCTGGCATGCCAAACAGGCAGAATCCCAGGATCGCAAACACAAACATGAGGAGGAAGAGCAGTGTCAGCACAGAGGCCACAGTGTAGACCGTCTCCCCCACAGCAATGATGAGTGTCTGCAAGGCAGGGAGACCGTGGCTGGGTAACAGCTTCTGGTTAACCCACTCCGGATCATACAGGGCCATCCTCCCCAGCTCACAGCTATCCTCAGGACCTCGAGCTATGTCTGGCACATAGTAGATGTTAAATAAGTATCAGCAGGATGAATGAATGAATGAATGAATGAGTGGATGATCAGAATTGGACCCAGACTGAGGGCTGTACCAGTCTCACAGTGGCACCCATCTTGTGTCATAGGCTAACTGTACACACTGCTTCAGGTCTGGGTCACCTCTCCCTCAGCCCCACTGGCCTCACTGCTTGAATCCAGTCTGACTCTGTGGTCATCCCTGGATATTGCATTTGGGTTTCTCAGCTAAGAGCTTGTCCTAAATGTTCCTTCCCCCAAGTCTAGGAGGAATAGGGACACCACCATGTACCTGAGGATAGAGAGAGCCAAGAGGAGGTAGCTCCCCACTTTTTCTGGGCCTCACCTCACAGGCAGCTCCCCACCTTATGACCTGAATCTCCCTCCTGTAAAACAGGTAACTACCTTGTCCTCCCCTCCCTTGTCCATCCCTGGAGAGCCAAATGCATTTATTGTTCAGCTACCATGTCTTAAGATTTTTCACTGAGTAAGTGCTTTATGAACATTGAGCTACTAAGAATGTTTCCTTAGACTGTGGTGGTTTGAATTAGAATGACCTAGCCAGGCATGATGGGGCGTGGCTTTAATCCCAGCACTCTGGAGGCAGATCTTCAAGAGTTCAAGTCAACCTGAGAAACCCTGTCTCAAAAAAAAATATATACATATATACATACATATATATAATATATACATACATATTATATATGTACTATATACATATATGTATATTTTTGAGACAGGTTTCTTTTGAGAAGATAGATAGATAGATAGATAGATAGATAGATAGATAGATAGATAGATATAGATTCACCAGGGAGGAAAACTCTTTGAAAGGATTAGAAGGATTAAGAGGTATGGCCTTGCTGAAGAAGTATTTCACTGGGAATGGGCTTTGAAATCCCAAACAAGGCACAGTCTTTCTTTCTGCCTGTAGATCAGGATGCAGCTCTCAACCACTTCTCCAGTACCATGTGTGCTGTGTTGTCACCATGTTCTCTCCACCATGATGATAACAGATTAACCCTCTGAAACTGTAAGCAAACCCCAGTTCAATATTTTCTTTTTATAAGAGTTGCCTTGGTCATGGTGTCTTGTCGTAACAATAGGACATTGACTAAGACAGAAGTTGGTGCCAGGCAGTGATGGCGTACTCCTTTAATCCCAACACTCGGAAGGCAAAGGCAGGTGGATGTCTGAGTTCGAGGCTAGCCTGTTTGACACAGCAAGTTCTAGGACAGCCAGGGCTACAAAAAGATATCTTGTCTCAGAAAAAAAAAAAAAAAAAAAAGTCAAAGTTGGTACCAGGGACTAGGGTACTGTTGTGACAGGCCTGATCATACTGGTTTATGTAGGAATATGGAAGACTTTGGGACTTTGGACTGGAAAAATGGTTTGACACTTTAAGTAGGGCTTAATGGGCAATCCTATTAGGATCATGGAAGGCAGTCTGAGAGCAATTTGAACTATGGAGGCCCAGCTCAAGAAATTCCAGAGGGAAAGAATATTAATAAGTGGCCTACAACCCCTTCTTTTACTATTTTGGCAAAGAATATGGCTTCTTTTTTGCCTTTGTCCTAATATTCTGACTCAGGCTAAATTAAAAAGGGAGAGCAAAGTAGTGGGGAACGGGGTGGTTGAATTAATGGCAACATCAATCTCCTTGACAGAGGAGATTTCAAGACAGTCTATTATTGTGTCATATGGTTACTAGTAATCACTCTTATGAAGATCTATAATGAAAAGCAGCAGATGGGGGGAGGAGAAATACAAAATGCACAGCTTGAAGAAAACAGAGCACCAGGAAGTGCAATGGAACTGAGTTTAGTGCTCAGGGAAATAAGAAGTTTAAAGAAAAGCCTGATGCTAAATGAAATAAAAGGAGCAGTGACCTCTGGATGAGACCCTGGCTAGCTAAGCTTCTAACCTGTGAAAAAAAGAGAGAAAAGCTTTGGCAGTGAAGGAAACCATTGGAAACAGGAAGCTAAGGGGCTGGAGAGATGGCTCAGTGGTTAAGAGTACCGACTGCCCTTCCACAGATCCTGAGTTCAATTCCCAGCAACCACATGGTGGCTCACACCATCTGTAATGGGATCTGATGCCCTCTTTTGGTGTGTCTGAAAAACAGCTACTCATATAAACATAACAAATACATCTTTTTAAAAAGAGAAAGCAAGAAGTTGATGAAATGTATTTGAACAAGGAGGCTATGTTCCAGCCCTGGCAGGCAGCAGAGCTTGGCAGTTTCAGCCCCATGGTTCTGTCTTTAGAGACAAGGCTACAAGAAAGGGGTTATGGAATCTTCCTCCTCAGCCAAGGAAAGCTACTGAAGCCAGACATGTGTCAGAAGTGTCCCTGCATGGGGGCCCAGAGAGGCCATTGTATGAAGAAAGGCCATTGAAGAGGAAGCCTGGATAGCCGTGGAGACTCCAAGATGTTGGAGATGCCAAAGCCAGGCGACACCTGCCAAGAAGAGCTGCTAACAGGGTGTAGAACCAGCCCAAGAGAGAAAACGGTGTTGCAGTCAACAAAGCTGAAAGGAGTTGGAGATCTGAAGAACCTTTGACATCAGACATGGAGATGCAGAGTTTGGAGTTTGCCCGGCTGGTTTTCGATCTCGCTTTGGCCCAGTATTTCCTCACTCTGCTCCTTTTCCTCCCTTCTGGAATGGTGATTATATCCCATGTCGTTGGATGTTGCAAGTATGTGATCTGCCCTTTCAATTTTGATTTGACTGAAAGTATAGAGTTAAGAGTTTGCCATGAGTCTCAGACGAGACCTTGAACTTTGGAATTTTAAACAATGTTGAGACTGTGATAGACTTTAAGGACTTTGAAGTTGGACTGAATAGATTTTTGTATTATAATACAGCTACAAGCCTATGGGAACCAGGAATTGAAATGTAGTAGTTTGAATAAGAAAGTCCCCCATAAGTTCCTATATTTGAATGCTTAATCACCAGGGAGAGAAACCCTTTGAAAGGATTAGAAGGATCAGGAGGTGTGGCTTTGTTAGAGAAAGTAAAGCCCATGTCAGGAAGTCTCTCTTTTTGCCTGTTGATCAGAAGGTAGCTCTGAGCTACTTCTCCAGCACCATGCCTGCCGTACCTGTTGCCATGTTCCTGCCTTGATAATGGACTAACTCTCTGAAACTGTAAGCCACCCACCAATTAAATGCTTTCTTTTATAAGTATTGCCTTGGTTGTGGTGTCTCTTCACATCAATAGAACAACGGCTAAGACATAATTTCAAGCATTAGGCTAGTATCAGGATGAAGGGTCACAGGCTTAGAGAACCAGCCCATTCTGGTCACAGTACAATACAGTGACAGAGTGAGGAGTGATTAGTAAACTCTTTCCCCGATGCCACCACCTCCAACCACCAGTGCCTCTGAGCACAGTGACCCTTAAGACTGGCATAGCACTAGGAAGGCATCTTGGAGCTGAACATAGGAGGGGTAAGGGCTGAATCATGGGGGTATTCTAGGCAGTGGAAAGATCAACTCAGAGAAATATGCTGCTCTACATCCCCCTGGGGAATAAACCTAATGCTTCCAGAGTCATTCTGAAAGAACTGGGGGTTCTGTAATTGCCTGTCTCCTTGCTAGGCAGAGACAGGACTTTTCATGCTCTTATGAACTTCCTCCCACAGGCTCATGCCCTTGGCTTAATAACTGGCTGGTTGGGTTTTTTGAAGTGGACAGATCCTAAGATCTTCACACATCCCTATTCCTTCCTTCCAGGTCGCACTGTAGCACATGGCTCTAGCCTACGAACAAGGTGTTTGAAGCAAAACCTCATTGAGACTTGGTGTTCCCTTGAGCATTTCCTCTGGTGCTGAGGATTTCTGTTCTTTCTCAGCTGGCTGGGACCCCCATTGCAAGAACCCAGTCAAAGACTGGAAGTAGCAAGAATAAAGAGCTATAGACAAGTCCATAACTACTTAGGTCATGTGTCTTAGTTAGGGTTTTACTGCTGTGAGAAGACACCATGCCCAAGCAAGTCTCATAAAAGACAATATTTAATTGGGTCTGGTGTACAGGTTCAGAGGTTCGTTCCATTATTATCAAGGTGGGAACATGACAAAATCCAAGCAGGCATGTTGCAGGCAGAGCTGAGAGTTCTGCATGTTCATCTAAAGGCTGCTAGCAGAATACTGACTTCCAGGCAGCTAAGATGAGGGTCTTATAGCCCAAACCCACAGTGACACACCTACTCCAACAGGGTCACACCTTCTAATAGTGCCACTCCCTGGGCCAAGCATATACAAACCATCAATCACTTCATGCAACAAGCTTTAAGAGGGAAGAGTTGACTTGGCAACTGAATGGGATTGGGGGGATACACACCTCAACCAGCAAACAAAAGGCTGGAGGAAGAACTGGGGCCCAGAGATTTAAGTGTAAGTGTGAGCAAAGAGTGGTGAACTTGTAGGTTAGACACACAAATGTCTGAGGAAGGGATGAAATTTCAAACAGCACTTGTGTCTACAGGTCAGAATCCTAGAAAATAGAAAAGATCACCCAGGGAGGAGACAGCAAGAGAACAGCAAATGCAATCCCAACAAAACCAAGCAATGACCCGGCCAGGAAAATCCACATTGAGAAGGCAGCCTGGAGAAACTGAGGCAAAAGGCCACAAAGGGGTAACAAGAGACTGCCAGCAACCTCGGAGAAGCTAGTCATTTGAGAGAAAGGGGTGGGGGGTGGGGAAGTAAGCCATATCGAGAAACAAGGAAGTAGGAACAGGAAGTACAGACACCGGCCTAGAACTGGAGAAGCGAGAGACCTGGGCACACACATGTACATACACAGGCATCTGATTACATGGGTGTAAGGAGTGGGTGTCTGTGGGTGTATGCCAGGGAGAGAACTCACATTTAGGGCCCAAGCACACCCTGCCTGTTCTGAAATGTTCTCAAGACTGTCCCACAGTCTCCAAAACTCAGGAAGATGGTGGGAATGACACCTTCAGAGTGGCCTTACCAAAATGAGACTTTGACCATTAAAAAAGAAAGGGCAGCCAGTGGTCAAAGCTACCCAAACACTGGCAAGACTTGGCACACAGCTCACAGCAATCTGCTCCATAAGAAAGACAGCTAGTACACCACGGATAGGAAGAAAGGCTGAGGTTGGCCCGTACAGCCAGATACAGCTTTCAGATCTCAGCCCTGACATTTTATTCAAGTTTTTTTGGTTTTGCCTGCATGTACATATGTGCACTGCATATATGCTGGTGTCCGTGGAGATCAGAGGAAGGCCCTATAGAACTGGAGTTACAGAAGGCTGGGAAGTGCCATGTGAGTTCTGGGGACTGAACCTGGGCCCCTGTAAGAGCATCTGTGCTCTCAAGTGCTGTATCATCTCTCTAGACCCCAGCCTTGGCATTTAGTTGCTGAGTAACCTTGTACCTCAGTTTACTCATCTTTAGAACGAAGCTAATCACACCTTTCGTATCAGTTTCAAGACTGAGATGACATTGGTCCAGTTTAACCAGTCACACAGCCAAACAAATTAACAGGAAGGTAACACTCCAAGTCATTGTTTCTTAGAAAGCTTCCCAAACACATGCAAACGCACGCACTCCCACACTAGGGAGCACACGCACGTGTGCACACACACACACACCCCAGCACTCACCCTGATGCCCCTGCTGTAGGAGATGAGCTTGAGGATCCGTAGAGACTGGATACCATCAGCAAAGTGGAGATATGCAAAATGATCTCCCTTGATTTTGTGGAGGATATAGGGTATCGTGATAATAACGAGAATGATCATATCCAGTAGGTTATAGCCATCCTTCCAATAGTCAATGGGGTCCACATAGACCTTCATGAGAAACTCAAGGGTGTAGACGGAAACAAAGAAAATCTCCGAGGCCTGCAGGGGTCACAGGAGTTAGAGATCAAAACAAATGCAGAGCCCTATAGTTCTGGCCCTCTCCCTCCAGAGACCATGCACCCCATCAGATGTAGAGAAACCCAGAACCCCTACCTCTCCTAAGGAGCCTGGTTCTCTTCCCTTTCTGAGTCTTCCTTGCCTATAGCTCTAAGCCCAGATCTAGGTTTCCCCTAGTTGCAGGGCCTTGTAGCTGACCAGCTGACTATAAATGGCTATATATACAGGTCAGTAGTCAACATAACAAGCCACTTGACATAAATATTCCCGAAAGAAAATCCCAAGACTTTTCTGGCCATCCTGAATGGGGTGAAATACACAAATATCACTTTTAGGGTGAAATATATAAATATCTAGTTTACCTTGCCTTTCCATTGCCTTCATCACACATAAAGATCAGTCAACTAAAGTCACCTGCTTTTGAACTAAAGTCACCTGTTTTCTGCTTTTTTAAAAAACCACTTTTACACTGTTCGACCCAATCCCCCTTCAAGTGCTTCTCCCTCGCCTGCAGCCCCAGTGGATGTCTTCTTGCCAGCAGACCCTTTTATAAGCATCTAAGACTTTTCTCTTCATCCCAATTCATTTGTGATCTTTACAGTCATCTAAAATTCACTCACTCAAGACTGAAAAGACCAGACAACCATGAACCAAGCAAGCCCAGTTTTAGGTAGGGGGAAATGAGTGATAGAGTGGATTTCTAGTGTCAGGGAATTTTGAGCAGAGGAGCAAGAGGATCTCAATCCCTGCACAGTACGGAGACAGGGAGGTGACAGTCAACCAGGCGAGGGGTGTCAGAAGTCTTCTGCATGGAAGATGGGTTTGCCATTGACATGAGAGAGAGTCAAGAAGCCCCAAGTTTCAAACACAGCAATTGGGTAAACACAAGGATGAGCTTGGGGTGCCGTAATGACACCCATTATTGGAAAAGCGCAGCTTGGCAATGGTTATTATCCTCTTCAGCTGTCTGCATTGTCTCCTAATGGTCTGAGTGTTTGTAACCAAGTTCATGACGCCAGCTGTGCGCAGTTTCCCTGCATGGCACTGGGCTGGTCTACTTTTGGGCTTGAAGGATAAACCAGCCCCATGAGATGACCACTCTGTGGGCGAGTCCAGATGCCCATGTATCTAGTAACCAAAAGAGTTTTATGTATCCAGAATTAGACAAGCACAGGTAAAACCAGATTAGCCTGTTTTTCAAGGCTTCGGGCATTGAATTCAAGCTTCTAATGTAGTACTTTCTGGTCAGCAAGGTTATGAGATGGATGTTCAAAGGTTTTGGGGTTTTTTTGTGTTTGTTTGTTTGTTTTACTCTCTTACTGAGAGTCTGTTTTGTAAATTCTTTCCTAAAGATCTGTTTTCAAATGTACTGGTGCTTAATTATCAGATTCCCCTCTTTAAGTTGGGCTTTACAGTTCCTCTTTATCCTAGTTTTGTTAACTTAGCCTGTGCACACGTGTGTACAAGGCCACCAACGGGTGTCTCGGCGTTACGTGAGGAGGGCAGAAGACAACTTGCAAAAGTCAGCTCTCCCCCTCCACCATGTAGGACCCAGGGATCAACCTCAGGTCGTAAGACTTGGCAGCTGGCGCCTGTACCCACTGAGCCATCCTGCCTGCCAAATTATCAGATTTTGAAGTACTTACCACATCTATGGTCTCTCCCTTGTTGTTTTTTGTTTGTTTGTTGTCGCACAAAGAAAGTCTTTTTGTTTTGTTTGTTTTTGGTTTTTGGTTTTTTTTTTTTTTTTTTTTTTTTTTTTTCCAGACAGGGTTTCTCTGTGTAGCCCTGGCTGTCCTGGAACTCACTCTGTAGACCAGGCTGGCCTCGAACTCAGAAATCCGCCTGCCTCTGCCTCCCAAGTGCTGGGATTAAAGGCGTGCGCCACCACTGCCCTGCTAAGAAAGTCATTTTAACTACGTTAAATGTCCAGCTCCGGGCTTTGTTGTTCTTTCCTGGTACTTACAGTTGAATCTGTTTTCTAGTTCATTAATTTCTGCTTTTAGTTTTCCTGTTTCCTCCTGGTTTTGGTTTTGTTTTATTCTATCTCTTCCTCCACCATTGCAGCTCATTACTTTCTTCTCTCCCTCCTCGTACCCCCAGCCCCCTCCTCCTCTTCTTTTTCTTTCTAGATATTGGGGATCAAACCCAAGGCTGGTGCACACTAGAGATGACCTTCACTCCTGAGGTATAGTGCCAGTCTCTTATTACGTCATTATTATTAGAGTGTGTGTACATGGTGTGTATATGTGTCTGTGTACGTGCATGCACATGCCTTCGTGTGTGCGAGCCTGTGTGTGTGTATGTGTGTGTGTGTGTGTGTGTGTGTGTGTGTAGGCACATGCTTGCCACGGCCCACATGTGGACGTCAGAGGACAACCTTCAAGAGCCTGGTTCTTTCCATCTCTGCTGAGGCAAAGACTCCCTTGTTTCTACTGTATTGCAAGTTCTAGACCAGCCTGAGAACTGCAGCCGAATTCCTCCTGTCTTCACCTGCCTTCCCCGGTGATCACAGTTCGTGGTCTCACAAGGATGTACCAGGGTCTGGTCTCTGCACAGTCACAGACACTTGTCTCCTGTTTTCCTTGGATGTAGAATAGCCATCCAAATGGGTATGACATCACATGTCAGTGTGGTTTTGACTGGCATTTCCTTTACTGGTGATGGTGAGAAGCTTGTCGTTACCCACCACGTGCCTGGTCTTTGAGAAACAGCTCCTCGGCTGTTCTACTGATCAAGTCTTCACACACTTTTGATGCTAGTGTTGTTAAACTGTGGAAGTTCTTTATATTATATATAATTAAATGTATATTTCATATATTATATATTTGTATATATAATTAAATATATATTTGAGTTTATTCTTAGATATTTTATTCTTTTGGAAGTTTGTTTTGTTTAGTTTTTTGCTTTTGTTTCTGGTTTGTTGTTGATTTGGTTTGGGGGTTTTTTGGTTTTGGGTTTTTTGTTTTTGTTTTTTTTTTTTGACTTGGTTGGTTGGTTGGTTTGCTTTGGTTTTGGGGGTTTTTGTCTTCTTGGTGGGAGTGTTTTGTTTCTATTTTTAGACAAGGTCTCATGGGAGGCTGGCCTCGAACTCTGTATGCAGCCATGATGTCCTGGATGACCTTAAGCTTTTGTTCCTCCCACTTCTTTGTCCTGAATGCTGGACTCATAGGCACACACCACCCATGCTGGGCTCATAGGCACACACCACCCATGCTGGGCTCATAGGCACACACCACCCATGCTGGGCTCATAGGCACACACCACCCATGCTGGGCTCATAGGCACACACCACCCATGCTAGGCTCATAGGCATAAATGTGTGTGTGTGCATGTATGAGTGGGTACATTTACATGTATGCACATATGTGTACACCTCCGTGTTTGCATGCATGTGGGTGTGTACAGGCACAGTGAGAACGTGGTGGTCAGAGGACAATCTGTGGGAGCAGGTTCTCTCCTCCCACATGGAAGACTGAATTGGGTTATCAGGTACAGCAGCAGAAGCCTCGTCCACCAGACCTACATGGTTTCGGTGGGAGTGGGGTAGTTCGTTTTCTTTTTGTTTTGACACAACTATGAATGGGATTGTCCCCCACTGTCTTCCTCAGCGTATTTGTTATTGGTGGCTAGGAAGGCTTCTGATTTTTATGCTGACTTTGTGTGCTGCTATTAAGAGTTTTCTGGCTGCGTTTGGGGATCTCTTATATGAAGAATGATCATCTGCAGTTAGAAATGCCAACCTTCCTTCTCTGTTTGTATCTCCTCTGTTTGCTTCTCTGGTCTTCCTGCTCTAGCTGAGATGCCCAACAGCACATGCAGTTAGAGGAGAGAATGTAGTTTTAGTGGGAATTCCTTCAGTTTTTCCCAATTTAGTATACTGTCGGCTGAAGGTTTGTCCCATAGAGCCTTGGCTACATTGACATATGCTCCTCCTATTGCTTGTCTTCTCAGGGCTTTTATCGCAAAGGGATCTGGGATTTTACCAAAAGCCTTTTCTGCTTCTGTTAACAGGTCGCATGATTTCTGTCCTTGAGTCCGTCTGCACACGCTGAGCCACGCACCCCACCCCTACCCCCGCATCTGTGTAACAAAGCTTTAGCATGGTCGACCATCGTCTTGGCGTGTTCTTAGATCTGGTTTGCAGAGAGCAGAGGGAATGGTTCTGCATATATGTTCTACTCTTTGCCTGTTTCTTGTATGTGTACCTGGGTGATCCTAGCGTCACAAACAGCCATTAGTGCCTTCTCCTCCCTTGCATGTGGAGGCTGGAGAGGCTAATTCTTCTTTAGAGGACTGACGGGATTCAGCAGCGAATCCTTTGAACCTGGATGTTTTCAGTCGGGATATTCCTATTACGGTTTCAATCTCTTTTGTTGTAGATCCACTAAAATTATTTATCTAAGGAAATATTTATCTAATTTATCTAATGGTGTAATTATATTTTAATTTTTAAAATATCTTTAGAGTTTGAAAGATGTCTCTTAACTATTTGCATGTCCATTACTTTGTGTGAAAACATTTTTTAATTTAAATAAAAAAGAGGTATTTTTTTTTCTTCCTTTCTCGATTTCTCCAAGAATTGACAAAACTAACTCGACAGTCTGCAGGAATGCATTTGTAAAGCTGGCTTGTGACAGGGACACTACCAAATCGACAGTCTAGTCTCAAAAATAAAAAGAACACTATTTCTGTATTAATTTCCTTGAATGATAAATAGTGCACAGTGCCCCCTTACGAGGACCAGTCAGTCAAGTCATAAGGACCCCCTGTGTCCCTCAACCTACAGCTTGTTATACTTACCCTAATATTTTGGTTATCTGTGCTTACTGGTCTGTGACGTTCAGTGGAAGATAAATTTCATTTAATTTTGGTAGAATCTAGAAATTCATTAATTTCCAATTTAGTGGAGTATAAGGTTCTGAAGGTCTGTCCTAACCTGATCTGTAGTTCAGCAGCGTCTACAGTCCTGGCTCCCTTTCTCCTCTTATTACAATGTGGGGCCATCTTTGTCTGGTTTGACCCTCCGGCCTTTTCGACCATGTCTCCCTCTGTCTGATACCTTAGCTTGTCTCATGCACTTTTCTCTCACTAGTTTCCATCCAGATTATAACTGTTTCTTCCACTTACCTAATTTCTCGTTTTGTTTTAAAGGATTTGTGTGCGTGGCGTGGGGGGGTTGGGGTCACAGCCACAGAAACTTGTGGAGTCGAGGCGGATCACTATGCGGTTGGTTCTGCCTTCTACCTTCCTGAGGTTCCAGGGGCTGAAGTCAGGTCTCCATGCTCATGGGACAAGCACCTGCACCTGGGAGCCATCGTACTGACCCATCTACTTTTGTAACACAGGCACTCACAGCTGTAACTTTCCCTCTCAGGACTTCTTTCATTTATTCCATGGGTTTGCTGCATTGCGTTTCCATTTTCACTGGACTGTGGGGATACTTTTCTCCTCCATTTCTTCAAGGGCCCATGCGCTGTTCAAGAATGGGCTGTTTAATCCCTATGGCTTTATTTCTCTCTTGCTTTGCAGCTTTATTTTCTGTTTCGATCAGATGAAATACAGGGAGCTCATTTCGATCTTCCTAGATTTAATAAAATGTTCTTAATAATAAAAACCTATGTCTTTATCCCCAGAATACTTTGGTCTTTAGCATTCACTTTTCAAATCCCCCACTCATTTTTATAATACTCTTTGTGGTAAGGTCTCCGAGCACCAGGAGATGGATCAGTGGCTAAAAGCACTTGCAGAAGACCCAAGTTCATTTCCCTCCCAGCACCCACATCAGGTAGCTCAAAACTGCCCATTACTTCAGCTCAAGGGGATCTGACGCCCTCTTCTGGCCTCCATGGGTATTGCCATGTGTGTGCACATACACACATGGAGATACATCTATAACCAATCGTTTAAAAAGAAAAAAAAAATCCAAGTAGTGTGACAGCAGAACATCTCCTCTCCTCCATGTTTCTTGGCAACAGGCAGCTGGTTCCAAAAGACTGAAAGATTCAGGTTCACGCCAAGCAAGGCAGCAGATGCTATCCTCCCATAGTGGGACACGGTGTTGCTGGTTTCTTTTTGATAATCAGGGCCCAGATCCATTGCTTCGCCAGAGCTCTCATTTCTTTCTAACAACTGGACCACTTTATAGAAATACCATACAGGGTGTGAGTCCCAAGACTTGGGAGGCTGAGTCAGAAGGATCGTGAGTATGGAGTCAACCTGGACCGAAGAGCGTGAACAAGCAAAAACCAGCAGAAATGGCAGGCACAGTAGCCGCATGGCAGATGATCACCACTGTCAGGGTTCATGGCAGAGGTGCCAGCAAAGCTTGACTCTTTCCTGTAGCTTACATTTCAGAGTAAGACCTCCCGGGTTCACTCACCTCAGTCTTTGAGGATTTCCTGACCATAGTACTTACTATCCTTGGGCTTCACGTTGGCTCATCTCCAGGCAACAGAAGTGTCCCCAACTTATCTCCTCCATCCTTTTGCCATGAGTACAATAAACTCTGCCAACTTCCTTACAGGACAGATGACAAGATACTCCTGCCTTCAGCACAGCTCCTGAATCTGCTATTCCTCTAAGAAGCTCCAGTTTCCGTGTTGACATCATAGGCGCCAAGAAAGCGGAAACACTGAGTCAGTCAATATTCTAGTCATCCTCAGAGAACATAGAGCAGTTTATGCTGACATTGCCAATCCAAATGCAGACTTCTCTGTAGCACAGGCTAGCCTCTAACTCACAGAGACCTGCTTGCCTCTGCCTCCCGAGTGCTGGGATTAAAGGCACAGACCACCACACACAGTGCAAACACAGACTTTTAATTTAGCATTATCTACATATCTCTATCTCCTCTCTCCACGACATCCCCATTTGCAAGAACACGGGATGGTCCCAGCCTTCAGGAAGCTGATGCAAAAAGATCACAAGCTCAGGTCTGTTATAAACAAACATAAACACCACAAACAAACAACATGGAAGATGGAAGAAAAAGAATTTTGTAAACTATCCTGAGAAGAGGATGTAAGTTAATGGTCGAATGCTTGCCTCCTCTATGTGAGCGTACCCTCCCCACTGAAAAAATAAATAGAAAATTTTCATTATTACCCATCACTTGCTCACAGATTTCACAGTGTCTCCGAATAACCCTACTGTGTGCATCACAACTAAGGTGATTGTTAAACATGGGTCCACACGGGAAGACCTTGCTGCTGGTGATAGCACACGCTTTCTTAGCAGAAAGCTGACCACAGAGAAGGCAAGGGACTTAGAGAAATCATCTCAAGGCAACCAGGAAACAGCCTCCCTGCTGGCCAGCTCTCGGAGCTTGGGCAGATGTTGCAGGGAATCACACCCACAAGCCGGACTTAGTGGGTCATCAAAAAAAGTCTAAAGATAGGAAATTCTAGTGCATGCATTATGGGAGGGATATGGAGGGAATTAGAGGGGGAGGTAAGGAAGATAGATGTGACTGGATTTTATTATTGTCTGTATGTCTGGAATTCTCAAAGAATAAAGACAATTTTAAAAATAAAAAAGCTTTAGAACTGTTGTATCCGGTTCTCCCGGTTGTTCTCATCTCTCAGTCCTGGTATAACCTTAGGATCAACGAGTACATCCATTGCGTGCTGAAACATGTTTTCCTAGGAAATGGCAGTCAGCATTAACTCTACGGACAGCTCTATTCTTCCATGCTCATCACCAAAAGCACCAATGTGACTTCTCCAGTCACGCGGGCTGGCTGCACACCCCCATTTCTGAACATCAGTGAGTTTGTGCCCTTGATAAAGCTGAGTACCTCCTGTTCGCCTGATGTTCTTGGCTCACACTTTCTTCCTCAGCGGGGAACTTGAGCATGCCACTCTACTATCTTTGAGCAAATTGCCACAGAGAAGTCAAATGGGTTTCCCAGATGCTCTGAAGCCAAACTGTTTCCTTCGGTCGTTTTAGTGATTCGTGGGTTCCGTTCATATTCTTGAGTATGCAATGCATACTCTTTCAACTTACACTTTGTGGGGTGATTTTTCTTGGGTTTAGATTTTTAGCATTCTGATCTATGGGTTTTTGAAACACAAGAGTTCCTCTCATCCGTATCCAGGGTCTGCTCAACGCCAGCACTCAGTATTTTCTCAGTGTCTTTTTTTTTTTTAATCATTTATTTTTTAAATGAGTTTTAATTCCTCCCTTTAATTCGAACCACCATCTGCGTACATAGCTGCTTGCTCTACATTAGCCTTCATTTTTAAATGGTTTTATTTGATGTCTGATAAAGAGGTGTGGTTGCTGGGCTTTGTCACTTTGCTTCTGTCCCTTCTTACACCCAAGACCATCTCCGTGAATGTTGCGCTTGCTCTAGAGTTGAATGTTATCGAGTTTATCGGATTTTGCAGCCTTATCTTTGCAGTGGAGTTTTATTACCTGTGTAGATCAGATCCCAGCTTGGTCTGAACTGTTACGATGTGTGGGATTTCACCTCAGTCCTCTTTATTGTGCTTTCCATTCTAAATTCCTTTTCCTAGCCTTTGAGAAGTGTGTTTCCAACTCCATTGAGTGCTTAATTAAGACACAGCAGCTTTGCCAAGCACTGGTGGCACAGAAACAGGCAGATCTCTGTTCCAGGCCAGCCTGGCCTACAGAGTGATTTCAAGGGCAGCCAGGGCTACACAGAGGAAACCAAACAAACAAACAAAAGCAGCAGCTTCATTTTGGAGACTGTTTGTGGGACTGTGTAGCTCTGTTTCTTTTTGCTCTATCTGAATGCTGTTTTTTGTTTTGTTTTGTTTTATCTGTATGCCTCCAGCTTGCTAAATCTCGTTCAGGTTCCCCTAAGTGCACAGTCCTTAGAGAGAGCTCTGCCTGGTCAGTTCTGCAAGCTTCAGCCCCTTCAGAGATGACCGAGAACTTTTTGTACTCACTCCTCACTATTCACTACTGGTGTGGGCAACACAATTCTTGCTGTGGACAGCTAGCCTGACATTAGCCCAGCACACCCTGGTGCCCCTCTGCTTCCTCCCCACAGGGAATGACCCTAATTCCATTGGAAATGCTGCCCGTGAGACTCAGATGTGATATCCAGTGTCTCTGTTTATGAGTTAAGAGAGAATTCTGGGAGATTTACCAGCCACAATCGTCGCTGCTGCTTTCTACCACTAGCTGATGCTACTGCAGAGGTCAAAGGTCTTTAAAAGTGTTTCAGTAGAAAATTTCTTGCAACAAAGATGCCTTTGAAATAGTTTAACATTTTCAGAAATAATACAGGCAAAGTAGTAGAAAAAAAAAGTTGCTTTCTGCTCACCTCGAAGATTCTAAACAGCCTGAAATGTAAGTTATAATCAGTCCCCAAGACCAGTAAGAAGGAGTTGGTGGTGACCGTGGTAATCATCACAAACTGGAAGAAAGTACTCTTGGTAACCCTCCTGAAGTAAGCCTGGCATTCTTTATCCTTCCTCCTGTCAAAAGGAGGAAGAAGAGGTGTGGTTACACAGAGCAGTTCGATCCCCACTCAGCTGCGCCCCTCTTAGGGCTGAAGCAGTTGCTCTTCACACACTGGAAAAAAAAAATATACAGGGGCTCGTAAACAGCTAGGTGACACACTGACCCCTGAGACACAGTGATAAGAGTGGCCTGTCCCCACCAGGTTCCTCTCCCTGAACTGAAAAAGTGGTCACTACTTCTCAGGTAATGTTTCCTTAAACACAAGGAAATACTGGAGTGTCATAGGAAAAAACTTATTAATGAATAAGCACCCCACACATCAAATGACATATATCAGTGATTTACAATCACATACATAGAGTTAGATACTTATGTACATACAAACATATAAGCTCACAAGTCTTGATTAAAAACTCAAACACCCTAAGAGAAAAGGAATACACAAGACAGTACAGATGATATGAGGGAGATACAAAGTAACACCTTTATGTTTTCTGCTTATAAAATCAGTTAAAATTGCCATGTGATAACATTTTGTGCTCACAAGTGAAATGCGGCGGATGTTCTTAAGGAACAGGGAAACCTACACTGATCAGTTCGGATCCAAAACAAAAGCAAAACAGAAGACAGGAACAGCTCAAGTCCTCTCAGCCGGACTCTAGCCCAAAAGAATACAAGCCGAAATGAACGAGGTGACTTCAGTTCCACATGGTTATCTCACAATTATTTATAGTGATGAGAACTTGAAAACACCTTTAAAATCTAACAGAGAGGACTGGTTAAAACACATAGTAGGCCCCAAAAGTTGTCCTCTGACCTCCATACAGGGGTCAGGATATATGCATGCCTCTACGTAAAAACACACAAATAATTTTTTTTTTTAATTTTAAAATACTAGTTAAGTAAACTATACAATTATCATGTCTATGCATTTTCCTATGGCTTAGAAAATCAATTATGATCTGGTAAAGAACAAGGCACAAAGACAAGTTTTAACATTCTCATCTCAAAAATGATACCATCTGTGTACAAATAGGTGGGGAAAACCCAGTGAGAGCAATGGTAGCGGGCTGATGGTGCCTGCAACGACAACGATGACGAAGTCATCTGCCTTCCTTTTCTTATTTATTTATTTATTTATTTATATTTACCTGTGCTTTGAAAGTTTTCTTAAAGAGTAGTATGTTTTTCCTACTATGTGTGACAAATTAATACATTCTCTTACATATATGTGTGTGAGTGTATGTGTGTGTGTATATACATATCTGTACACACACACACATACACATAATTTAACTGTGTGTGGCAGCCTGTATCTGCAGTCCCAAACCTTCTCCAGAAGCTGAGGATGGAAGATTGCTTGCCCGAACCTGTGACATGGCGAGGTGACATTTGTCTTAAGATGCAACACACAGCGGGAGCTGAAGTGCCTTCTGGTCTCTGTGGCAACACAGATGCAGGCAGTGCACATACATACCTGCAGGTACTCACATAACACATACCCAGCTAAAAAAAAAAAACAACAGGAACAAAACCCCGCCAACTATACATATTCTACCATCTCTAACAAAATGGATCATCTTCATTAAATGATTTGAAATAGGTCCTGTGGCAAAAGAAAGAAAAATTCTCCAAATTATCAAATATTTTAATAGAAAAACAGCACTCCAGGTGAACAGCAAAAGCACTGACCTCAGCCTCCAGAGAGACCAACGTGTCTGAGACAAGCTCTTCTATCTTGGGGTGCAGACAGGTACCTGTGGAAGAGGCTAGGAGAGGTTGGGTGTCCAGAGCCAAGGCTGTCTGTCACTTATCTCCTAACCATGGAGGAAAAGGATACTTACTTATATTTGCTGAGTTTTGTTTGCAACGCC
The DNA here is from genome assembly GCA_021653895.1 of Mastomys natalensis. NCBI lineage: Eukaryota > Metazoa > Chordata > Mammalia > Rodentia > Muridae > Mastomys > Mastomys natalensis. The sequence goes on along the minus strand of JAJTUV010000325.1, from coordinate 212,900 downwards.
TCTGACGCTGTAGCAAACAGTGAGCCGGATTTGACTCGGACAAGATTGTGGTGATGATGTTGAGACATTTTTCAACCTTTCTGTCTTAATCCCTCACTTTTACCATACAGCTAAACACCTCTGCCTAAGGATTTCCTTGGCACCCGAATTCTAAGCAGCAGCAGAGAGGGACCCTGGAAAGGATTCTCTGCTTTATGAGATCACTCTTAGGCATTCTACCCGTTGCTAGGAGGCTAGAGCGGGAACCCTGGCTAAGGCCCGTTCGCTTGCGGTTCCCTCCTCCGGAGGTAGGGAATACCTCAGAGAGGGTGAGTATTTAGCAACTCAGAGGGGAAGCTGGACGACATTAGAAATGTGAAGGCCTTCCTTGTGATGTGGCTACTTTGGCAGACAAAGGCCTTTTATAAGATAGTAGAACAAACTGAGGGTCATCGAGGAGAACATTGAAGTTGTCTGTGTTTCTGAGGGACAGAACATACCCAGAGCTAGCACCAAAGACACCTAGAAGGAAGAGAAGTTTGCAGTGGGTCAGGCCATGGACACAAAACCCACGGAAGGCAGAGGGAACGCAGCAGATCTTGCTAGTAGAAGGCTTGGGCTATGGTTACCAAAATTCCTTTCCTGAGGAAAATGTAAACAATGTCTAAGGTCTCACGGATACATCCTGGAAGGGTGGCACCAAAGTTCACTCCAGGGAATCAATGCATTTGTTGGTCTTACTTACAGAGCACAGAAAAGGGGTTACAGACAGGAGTGTGGGTGCTCCCTCCCTAAGGCCCCACTGGAAAGTCTTTACCCAACAGGAGTCGTTGCTTTCCCATAGTTGTATAATGGAGGCCTCTCCTAACCCTTACTAGCCCATATATGCCAGCCCTGTTCTGCACTGCAATCAGAGCAGAATTGCACACTTGTGGTATGAAATGATAGGGTCCTGTGACTTTCCCCTCCTCATCCTTCCTTCTAGGGGAGGCTGGGGGATGTCAACAGTCCATAAGCTCAGCTGGGTTGGTCTTGCAAGCCAGCACAGCTGAACTCCCAAAGATGCTTGGCTCAGAGGTCAGAGGTTAGAGGTCAGAGTTAGAGGTCAGAGGTTAGTCATGAACAACGTTGAAACCAGACTGTGAGGAAAGAGCCGGAGCCCTAGACACATTTTTAAGTACAAGAGCTATAAGGATTTAGTTCTGTTCAACCTTCAAAGGTAGTATTGTCCCCTTAACCTCCTTTTGGCAAGATACAGAGATCTAGATTGCTGTATGATATTAGTCACTGACTTAGTCAATTCTCTGGAAACACAAGTTCTTGAGCTTTAAGAAAATGGAGTAGCCACCGCACCGTCTGTACCGCCCCCAATATTCTTTCTTTTCTATGGTTTGCAGTTTCAGGGGTGGAACCCACCATTGTGTATTAGGCAAACACTCTACCCCAGCCAGTCCTTAGTATTCTAAAACGTGTGTCCATATCCATTGCTGGAAGAAAATACTCATGTAAGCAGCTAGTACAGCATATTGAGAAATAGTCTTTATAGCCTGCCCAAAAGGAAAAGTAAGTCCTGGTGACTGTAATCAACAATACTATGTCATATAGGAAGAAGAGGGGACTTCAAACCATCTGCTCAAAAGTGATGCATGTTGGAGACGAGGATCATAGTGCCCTGAGTCTTATAAAGATAGACAATTTTTAAAGTACTCGGAAAACACTAAAAAAATACTTTTTAGAAATACCTGATAACTTGGGTACTACTGAGATTTTTATATGAATAATAAAACTGTACTATCTGTTCACAAATTTTAAATTAAAAAAAAAAAGATATACAATTTTTAAAATTGGTTTTCTGACACCAAGTCTGAGATAGCCCAGGCTGGTCCTTCATGTGTAGCAAACATTGACTTTGAACTCCTATCCCACTGCTGTCCGCTGCTCCTTAGTGCCGTGCGCTGAGACTGCAGGGGTGTACTGCCATGCCTAGCTCCATCTGGTTATCTCTGGATTAAAAACAACGCTTTAAAAAAATATTTTGATAACTTCAAGTGAAGTGAGGTCCCTCACACAGGCCAGATCTCTGCAGGACCAGAAGACGTCAAGATGGAGTGGGGGGGGCCGAGGGAACACCCAGGAAAGTCCTCCAGCACTGGACACCGCAAACCCAGAAACGCTACCACTTACACCCTGCTTACCCACACCGAACAGCAGCGTGGAGGCAGCTAGAGCAATGGTTCTCAACCTGTGGGTCTCGCCCCTTCGGAGGTCACCCAACCCTTTTACAGGGGTCAACTAAGACCATCAGAAAACACAGAGATTTACATCCCGGTTCATAACAGCTGCAAAATTACAATTACGAAGTAGCAACGAAAATAATTTTATAGCCGGGGACACCATAACACGAGGAACTGTATCAAAGGGTCACAGTGTCCGGAAGGATGAGAACCGCTGGACCAGAGCCGAAGGGATCCGAGAACTTCACCTTCTAACATGGCATAGCTGTGCCAACGACCCGCTCCACTGCTAGTCTTTCTCTCGGTTCCTATTATTTTACTTCCGGTTTGCGTATGTGTCTCACAATGGTCTCTGTGCATTACTGAGTTAGGTTTTAGGATTGTGTTTATTTTTTCCCCTCAAATTTGCTATCAGGGTTTCTCTGTGTAGCTCTGGATGCCCTGGAACTCCCTATGTAGACTAGGCTGGCCTCGAACTCACAGATCTGCCTGCCTGCTCCTCCGGAGTGCTGGGACGGAAGTCCTGTGCCACCACCGCCCTGCAGGCATTCTTTACCCTTTAGCCATGAGTCTCATCGGCTCCTCCTCTTGTTCTTCTATCTTCCTTCTCTGGCCCTCCCCCACCACTTCTTTTTACATCTTAATTATAAACTTTGTCAGTGCAAAAACAAACACAGATCTCAAATAAGAGATAGTTTATCATGGAACCGTTCTGTGTGATCATGACCCAGGAACACAGACTTAGGTTACCCAGAATTCCACGTTCCCACCAAGTATAATGGTATGAAGACAGGCATGAGAGAGATCCATTCCTTAGGGACTGGAGGGATGGCTCAGTGGTTAAGAGTACTAACTGTTCTTGAAGAGGACCTAGGTTAGGTTCCCAGAATCCATGTTTGGTGAATCACAACCACCTGAAACTCCAGTTTCAGAGGATACAATGTCCTCCTGCCTCCTTGGGTGCCTGCATGCATGCAGCACATAGAAATCTATGCACGCACAAATACATAGATTAAAAATAATATTTTAAGAGAAAAGGAGGTGAGCTGGAGATATAGGAGATCCTGCCTTGAAAATACAAACAAAACCCAGCAAATAAACAATAAACACTACACTGTATTAATTTAAAATAAAATGGGGGGGGTATGCTTGTGTATCAGGTTGACTAGATTTAGAATTGCTTAGGAGACACCTCTGGATGTGTCCGTGGGGTTTTTACACAGGTTTTAAACGAGGAGAGGAGGCCCACCCTAAGTGCAGACAGCACCATCCCATAGGCTTCCTGACCACAGATGCGGTGTGACCAGTTCACACACCTGCTGTCTCCTTTCCATGCCATGATGGACCACATCCATGAAGCCTGAGCCAGAACAAGCATCTCACACACACACACACACCACACACACACACACAAAACCCCTCCAAGCTGCTTTCCCCAGGACATCTGTTCACAAAAAGTGACTAAGGCCCTGGCTAATGGAACAGCCAGGAACTGGCTTTGGAGCTTGGCCCCTTGTCACATGACCACACAGGCTCCTTGCAGGAGTGGTAGGAGCGGGGCAGGCAAGTTTTTGCGAAGTGAGGGTCCTGCAAAGATGATCTTTGTCAGAGTCTAAGTCTATCGACTCAGTTCACTGGTAACAACACAGAAACTGTGGAAATATATGGCTCTCGATTCTTCCTCAACTCATTAAGCCCAATAACGGAAAGGCGGGCCGTCGCCATGACGGAGTCCTTGAACTGCCACATCTTACTGGAAGCCAGGGACAAGACACTTGTCCTCTCCTTCAACCCCCTTGCCTAAAAAGGAAAACGCAACCAAGACAGGTCATCCAAGTTTTGTAACTTTGTAATAAAATTAACTAGTCAAGTGGTAAAACAGGGAATCCCAGAACTACTGTAGCTCTGTGCGAATTACTCTATACACACATCTTCAGATTGAGGAGGTCCTTCCTGCTGTTCTCCAACTCAGTATTACGAAGTCCTGGTCTGCAGTTCCTGGCTGACAAAGGTGGCTATTTCTCCAATCCCCATTCTGGCCATTTTGGGGCTGGAGAGATGGATCTGCAGTTAGCACTTGCTTTTCTTGCAGAAGACCCAGGTTCAAGTCCAGCACATCCATGGCAGCTCACAAATATACGTAACTGCATTTCCAGGGAACTGGGTGCCCTCTTCTGACCTCCATAGGCATACACATGGTACAGGCATATATGCTAGTAAAACACACATAAACCAAATCTAAAATCAAAATTCCATTTTTTTCTAGGCCAGTTTGGACTATGTAGACAATACAAAGCCAGTCTAGCTACATATCGAGAACATGTCTAGAAAAAAAATTTTTTAAGTTGTATTTCTTTGAAAATGTTCTTCATACAGCAGCCCAGGCTGGGCGTGGGGAGATGGCTCAGTAGTTAGGAGCTTAGATTGCTCTTTCAGAGGCTCCAGTTCAGTTCCCAGACCTACGTCAAACACAACTGCTCCAGAGGGTCCTGCAACTCCATAAACAGCTGTACTCACGTGCACACATTCAAAGAAAGACACACAAACACATGTACACACACACATGTATATTTTTAATTTTTAAATAATTCAGGTTGGTTTATGTCTTTACTAGGTGTAATGACAACCCAGGCTTGGCTTCAAATCATTCTGTATTTGAGTATCTATCATACAAAAATGTATACGGGTAAATATGAACTACTTTATGACAATTTATTAACATAAATGCCTTTCAAAGCACATGGCAGACAAATAGACAGGTGTCGGAGCTCTGCATGCATTTTGAAGGCGATCACAGAGAAGCAGCAGCTTTTTCAATGAACTGGGCCAGTTTCACGTCACGCTTGGTCAGGCCTCCACAGTCATGCGAGGTGAGGGTGATCTGGACCTACGAAGGGGAAAGCAGTTTTTCAGACCTGAGCAGGGACCTGTGGGGTTTCTCCCTGGACAGCAGATATCAGTCTACTTCTCAACATTCATATGTGAGAACTGGAGGTTAGCTGACTTAGAAAACACATCATGGATAAACACTGAGTTTCCCAGACCCATCGAGACTTCCAACAGTCACCTAAGTAATGTTCCCAAGGGGTGAGGGGAGTCGCCTGCCAGCATGGAAAATCTCAATTCCTGGAGGGAAGGAGATGGCAGGTCCATTTTAACTCCAGAACTTGACTCACACCAGCTCTGGTCAAGCCACCAGGAAAGGGCAAGCAGACCTGTCAGGCAGTACCTCAGTGAGGTACAAAAGCTGCCAACTGAGGAAACTGGTGAGAACATGTCTCAATAACAAGACTGAAAAGCAAAAATAAACATCCAGGTAGGACAAGTCCAACCCGGAACTGGACAGTTAGGAATTGCTCCTATTTTAAAATCACAAAGTAGAATTCTCATTTCTCAAAGATGACTTACAAACCTTCAGAGAAATCTAGATAATATCTATCTGGATATCTACCCTAATCTGAGACCATAGAACAGGACACTCTTGGGGAGGGGGTGTTCTTGTTACATCCCTTAAAACTTTTCAGCCTGCCCTCTGGAGATCAAAACTTTATTTTTATTTTTTTTTTTTTATTTTATTTTTTTTTTTTTGAGACAGGGTTTCTCTGTGTAGCCCGGGCTGTCCTGGAACTCACTCTGTAGACCAGGCTGGCCTCGAACTCAGAAATCCGCCTGCCTCTGCCTCCCAAGTGCTGGGATTAAAGGCGTGCGCCACCACCGCCCGGCCGAGATCAAAACTTTAATAAACATTTACCACAAAGAAACGTTTTCTGAGATTTATTTCAGCGAGACACGTAAGGCCATCCTATCTGATTTGCTACCATTCCTTTTAATAAATCATTAAAAGAAATAAATTATTATTCAGAGTTTCAAATTAAAACTCTGAGATCTCAGGTAACTGAGTTTGGCATGGTGGCGCATGCCTATAATCTCACAAAACTCGAAGCAGAGGCAGGAGGATCTCCCTCAAGCCGGGTATTCATAGTGAGTTCCAGGCCAGCCAGGGACACACAGAGAGACTGACTTAAATATAGACTCCTCCAAAGAAATCCCCCTCCACAAAAATTTTATCTTCATGGATGATATCCAAGATCAACTCAGGAGCCTAATCTAACCCAAACTTCGGAAAGACGAGCTCTGTCTTGGGAGCCCCCTGCCCACCTGTGTTCCTAATGAACAAGGACGCACGGGGTTCCTTAGAGAAGACTTTCTCAGCATTTTCTGTGGAGTCATAAGTTTCTTCAATTCCAAACTTAAAGTGATCCAAAAAATAAAGAGGTTCAGTTACCTTGTTGTACACGTTGAACCATTCTGGGTGGTGATTCATCTTCTCTGCTTGCAGGGCAACCCTGGACATAAAGCCAAACGCCTGCAAAGTACCACATCCAGAGTAGTTAGTTACCTGCTCCGCCCTGAACTCTAGAGCTGGGAGACCCCAGAGCCACCCAACCAGATAAAGGCTTGCTGGCACGCTGGGGTAGCCTGGGAAATCACAAGGGAAGGGCTGCTCTCGGCAAGCCAGGGCACCGGGGCAGCAGACGGCTAGGTGGGGAAACAATCTGGCTCAAATAAACAAACCAGGAAATGAGTGTCACCTAGTGACCTGTCTGGACGGCTTAATTGTCCTAGGACTCCCGACTGCATGGAATAATTCCCTTCAAGCCAGCGCCCTGGGTCTACCTGCTCCAATCGAGGGAGCCAATTTGCTCCTTAGCTGTTCCTTCTGTTTTTAGTGAATGGGGTACTTCAGTCATCAGCGGCAGGGCAGTGGAGAAAGGCCAACAGCTGTCCCAGTCCACCCTTCAGGGGACAGCCAGTGAAGTCTACCTTCACCACCATGCCACATGGCTATAGCCCCACAAGCTGAGGTGACATGTGTGCCTCAGCGAAAGATGAGCCTGGAAAAAAGCCAAGGACCCCACCCAACATGGGCAGCCAGGCTCACACCCCAGGGAAAAGAAATGCCAAGCAGAAGGCCTTTGTTTCTTCTTTGCTTTCTTTCACACTTTTATGACGGCGACTGCAAATAATAATCCTACTTTACACACCCCTCTAAGGCTCAGGGGCATCTGTGGAAGGGGACCACAAAGTCCGTAAGAAGCTGAAGAAAGGATTAACTTTCTGACTGCCGTCTGGACTCGGCACATCCGGTGTGATCATGAGTGCACAACCATGCTGATTACCTGCACTGGGCACATGCATGATTGGTCCTGTGAACTGTCAGTCATGGGTATAAATACATTTTAAAGGGAAGGGGAGGGTAAAATCCATTTAGCTACATACGGACTTATCCAGAGCAAACAAAATTTACTCTCTGCCGCCATTCATTCCAAATCTGATCCCCTAGAGCCCACGAGGGTTTGAGTATTGGAGGGATGTCTGCTTCAGGTACTCAGACACGGGACTTCTGCCGAGTGGCTGGTTTTTATTCAGCCTGGGCGGAAGTAGAGGACTTCTAAAAGGGCCAGCAGTGACAGACAGCAATGAGGTTAAGGGCCTCCTGGCCTTTTGAACCTGGGAACTCTGGATTCAAATTTTGACACTATGACATCATGGTCATGTGATCCTAGACTCCATTTTCCTTTTCTTTATCTCTCCCATGTAGCACAGGTTGACCTCAAACTTACTGTTCAGTCTCCTCTCTCTCCCTCTCTCTCTCTCTCTGTCTCTCTCCCTCTCTCCCAGTTACTTTTTAAGATTTTATTTTTAAATGATGTGTATACATGTGTGCTTGCATGTAGGTATGTATAACCTAGAGCTGGGGTCAAAGGTGGCTGCGTGCTACCCACATGGAGAATGGAACTCTGGTCCTCTGCAGAGCAGCTCGCACTCTGAATTACTGGCCATCCAGGTATCCATCCAGCCCTTATGGCTTTTTTAATTAATTTAATTTGTCCTCAGACATTCTCACATATGTACATAATACTGATCATTGTCACCCCCACCAGCCTACCATCTCTACCCAAACCCTCCACAAATCTCTCACACGCATTCATGACTACTCCCTTTGTTTTGTGACCCACCGAGATTAGCCAGGGCCATCTGTATGACATGAGTTTGGAGCCATCATGAGAGCCTAGTGGGCTCAGTAGTGGGCACGCAGCTAAGGCAGTGACTTCCTCCTCGCCCAGCATCTAGTAAGGACCAGTAGTTCAGAGGTAAAGGGGCCTCAGGAGCACACCCCGCCCCCTGGCGCAGGTCACTGTGGCTGTGAGCTCATGACCGCAGTGGTTGTACAGGTTGTACAGAACCACATGACCTCAGGGCATCTGGCTTGGGGGTGTGACCTTTACCCACTGAGTCAGCTTGCCATCCCGCAAGATTCAGATTTGAGAAAATATTACAGGAGGCAGAGGCAGGCAGATTTCTATGAGTTTGAGGCCAGTTTGTTCTACACAAAGAGTTCCAGGCCAGACAGAACTATAGAGTGAGACCCTGCCTCAAGAGAAAGAGAGAGAGAGAGAAAGAAAGAGAGAGAGAGAGATGATATAAGATAGATAGACAGATAGATAGATAGATAGATAGATAGATAGATAGATAGATAGATAGATAGATAGATAGATGGATGGTAGACAGATGACATCACAGGGCAGTGAGATGGCTGGGCAGGTAGAAACATTTGCCATATAAGTTAGACAACCTGAGCTCAACCTGCAGAACCTACCTACAGGAAAATGAAAGAACCAACTCCCAAAAGTTGTCCTTTGACCTCCATACGTACCATGGTACACACACGCACACGCGCACACACACGCACACGCACAAGCCACACACAAACATACACTAATTAATGCCAATAATGATGATGACAAAGATGATGATGTAAATTTAATTTAATACATCTGAAATGTAAATAAAATATCCAATAAAAAATTAATTTAAAAAAATTTAATTTAGTAAAGAAAACATCACAAAGTCTAATAATCCCATAATTTGGCTCAGAGGGCAAAAAAGAAATCCCACCTGCCTCCCTCCACACAACAGAGCAGATCTATTATATACCTAGTTCCAAGATTGCACAGTAGAATGTCCATCACAGCACAAGTCATAAGACCTACGGCTGCAGGAGTTTGGATGAGTGGCGAGCAGGGAAAGGAGGAGGGAGGACTGTGGTTACATGGAGGACTCTGACGGAATCAAACAGCCACGTACGTCAGCAGTGAGCACAGGCGACAGTCCTCTTTCAAAGACTCCTTTTCACAGCCCTAGCTGTTGCTGAGTGAGGCTCCAGTTGGAATCTAATGACCTTGAGGTATTAAGAGTGTAGGCCACATTTTCCATATCCATTCGGTTGCTGGCTATTACGAATAAAGCTGCTATGAACATAGTTGAGCAAGTGTCTTTGTGGGTTGACGGAACATGTTTTGGGTCTAATCCCAGGAGTATAGCTGGTAGAACTGAGGTAGAACTATTCCCAAGAAAATGTGGTACATCTACACAATGGAATACTACTTAGCTATTAAAAACAAAGACATAATGAATTCTGCAGGCAAATGAATGGAACTTTAGAATATCATTGTAGTGAGGTAACCCAGTCCCAAAAGGACAAGCATGGTATGTGCTCTATGATAAATGGATATTAGCCATAAAATACAGGGCACCCATGCTACACCCCCCAGACCCAAAGAAGCTAAATAAGAAGGAATCCACAAGAAAGGAAGCTTGAATCTCACTTAGAAGGGGAAATAAAATAGTCATAAGGGACAGATGGAGGGAGATAATTGGGAGGGAGAGGAGATAGGAAAGAGAATGGGGGGTCAGGATCAGGTGTGGGGAAGGACAGGACAGATGGCTAAATATCCACGAGAATGGATGGAAATATGCAACCAATGGAGATGGGAAGGTGGGAGGCATCTCCAGGATGAGACAGAGACCTGGGATAGGGGAGGCACCCAAGAATCAATGGGGGTGACCTTAGCTGTGACTCACTACATTGGGAATATGGAACCTGAAGGGACCACTTCCTGTAATCAGGCAGGAACCCCAATGGAGCAATAGGGATGCCAACCCATCCATAAAACTTTCAACCCAAAATTTATCCTGTCTACAAGAAATGCAGAGATGGGGGTTGGAACAGAGACTGAGGGAATGGCCAACCAATAACTGGCCCAACTTGAGACCCATCCTATGGGCAAGCACCAATCCCTGACACTATTAGTGATATTCTATTATGCTTGTAGACAGGAGTCTAGCATGCTGCCTTCCGAGAGGCTCCATCCAGCAACAGCTGACTCAGACAGATGCAGACATCTATAGTCAAACAGTGGATGGAGCTTGGGGACTCTTATGGGAGAAGGAAGGATTACGGCCCTGAAGGGGATAGGAACCCCACAGGAAGACCAACAGAGTCAACTAACCTGGACCCTTGGGGCTCTCAGAGACTGAACCACGAACCAAAGAACATACATGGCAGGCTGGACCTAGGTCTGCCTGCACATATGTAGCAAATGTGCAGCTTGGTCTTCATGTGGGTCCTGAACTCCTGGGGCAGGGGCTGTCCCAAAAGCTGACGCCTGTTCTTCTAGCTGGGCTGCCTTGTCTGTCCTCAGTGGGAGAGGATGTACCTAGTCCTGCAGAGACTCTCTGTGCCAGGGTGAAGAGATACCCAGAGGGGCTCCCACCTGCTCAGAGAAGGGGATGGGGATGAGGGAAGAGTTGTGGGAGGGGGTGACTGGAGGGAGGCAGTGAGAAGGATGGAAAGCGAATAAGTAAAATAAAAATTAAAAAATTATTTGAATCAAAAAAAGTAAGTGTAGACCTTCTAAACTCATTCCATCTAACAAAGCTGGAAACGGAACAGACTCCCTTACAACCCAGGCTGACTAAGGAAAGGGGCAATGAATAAAAACCAACCAGCTGGAGAGGTGGCTCAGTGGTTAAGAGCACTGCTGCTCTTGCAGAGGACCTGGGTTCAAGTCCCAGCACCTACACAGCAGATCAAACCAACTGTAACACCAGGCCCAGAGGATTCAATGCCCTCTTCTGAACTCCCTGGGCACCAGGCATACACATGGTACACAGACATGCAGTCAGGCGAAAATACCCATAAACATAAAGAAAAAAATAAAATAAATAAACCAACTACATAAAGGAATTAGAAAATAAATAAAATGAGAAAAATAAAGGGTCTGACATAAGCCTATTTGCCACAGCAAGGGGAAAAGTCACAAATGGAGCAGGGACAGGGGGCTCAGAGGGAGAACACTGGGTGCTGGCACACACTGAAGCTCTGGATTTGATCTCCAGGACTGAAAGAAAAAACGTTGTAAAAGAAGTATCTTAGAGACAGGCTGGTGAGATGGCTCCTGCCTGGAAGTTCTACCCATGGAGAGTTGGAAAGGTAAAATCCATCCTAAAAAGTGATTCTCTGCAAAAAGTGATTCTCTGCTCTACATATACATGCACACGCACATGTGTGAACACACGTGCGCACACAATGCACACACACCACATAACACAACTAGACCAATTAAGGAACCAACAGCAAATGGAATCAGCTAGTTAAGTGTTACCAACTAGAAAGGTAGTTTGAAAACTTTAGACAAGTGTTAGAGGTCCTTCCAGTCGTATGATGGGGCAATGTAGCCGGAGACAGTATCAAGTAGAGCTAACAGCGGAAAGAGAGGGACAGACAGCAAGCACCTGAGCTCTGATGTGCTTTAGTGGGAGTGCCAAGGAGAGAGGCCTGTATTTGTCATGCAGAACTGTATGCGTAATAGTACCCTCCAGACTGAAAATAAAGTAAACATTCCCAACTAAGGAAAATACAACTTAAAACATGAAAACACACCAAAACACCATAAGGAGCATTGCTGTAATTGAAGGTAAGCAAGCATAGCCTCATCACACTTTACAAATGCAAACAATGAAGATATGCAGCCCAAGTCGTGACGGAAAGCCTCAAAACTAACGAGGCAGAAAGTACAGAAAAATACAGGCAAGTAAAACATTCATGTTTCCATAAATAAGCCCTCTTCTAAAATGCTGGGCAGGGCTGTGAAGGGCTGTGCAGGGCTGCTCAGTGGTTAAGAGCACTGCTGCTCCTGCAGAGGTCCTGGGTTAGGTTCCCAGCACCCACATTAGTTACAACTGCCCATAATTCAGTTCCAAGGGATCCAGCACCCACTTCCGACCCCCACGGCTACTGTGCGTTCGCGATGTACTGACACATGCTGACACACACTCATACAAATAAAAAATGAAAATAAACAAATCGTTTAAAGTATTTTGGGGGTGTGGGAAATGGAGGGTTAGTTCTGTTGTTGTTTACAATAAATAACACCCCTTCCTTTTAAAAAAATTTTACAGTTAGAAGGGGCTGGAGAGAGATGGCTCAGTGGTTAAGAGCACTGATTGCTCTTCCAGAGGATCCAGGTTTGATTCCCAGCACCTGTATAGTGGCTCCCAAGCGTCTGTAACTAATCCCTGGGAAGCCATCATCCTCTTCTGGCACCTCCTCAGGCACCAGGCACACACTTGGTGCACAGATGTGCCTGCGGACAAAACATCCACACACAGTGAATAGATAAATGAAATATAAATAGATAAATAAATAAGCGATGATTTTTTTTAAACATATACAAAGGGAAAGGAAGAAGTTGGGTGATACAGAAAAAGTGCTCATGTATAAAATTCTGGAAGAAAAAAAAAGAACCCTTAGGTATATGTTAACATAAATGCCTTTGAGAGGCATGGTAGCACACAGCTGTAATCAAACACTGAGGAAGCTGAGCCAGGAGCACCCAAGCTTGAGACCAGCCTGTGTCACGTGTAATATACCTCAGAGAGAAGGCTGGAGAGAAGGCTGAGCAGTTAAGGGGCCTTGCTGCCCTTCCAGTACAGTTCCATTTCTAGAACTCACCGGCAGCTCACAACCACTTGCAATTCCAGCTTCAGGGGACACATACACACAAACACACAGCTATACACAAAATTAAAAATAAAATGATTTAAAAAAAAAAAAAAAAAAAGCCAGGAGTGGTGGCACACACTTTTAGTCCTAGCACTTGGGAGCAGAGGCAGGCAGATCTCTGTGTGTTTGAGGCCAGCCTGGTCTCTATAGTGAATTCCAGGTCAGCCAAGACCGCATAGTGAGACTCTGGCTTTACAGGGGGATGGATGGCTCAGGAGGCAGCAAGAGGGATCAGTACATAAAGTGCTTGCCACACAACCTGACTACTGGAATTCAGGGCCTAGAATCCACAGTAAAGACAGAACCCACTCCTTAAATGATCCTCTGACCTCTACACATGCACCATAGCACACATAGTCTTACACAGATACACACACACATGCACACACACATGCACACATGCATGTGCATACACACAAGTCCATGACTTTAGAATAAACAGTTTCATTTCTCAGAACTTGTCACTGCAGACACTCATACAATATAATAGTATAATTTATTATTTTGTTGCAGACATTCATACAACAGTTATAATAGTATACTTTATTACTTTGTTGCAGCACTGACTAGAAGAGAGATAGTGTAGCTTGAGATACATTTATGCACAGGAATATGATGCAGACATCAAGAAGGATGTGAAAACACAGGAGTGCCAAGAACCACTGCTGAATGAGAAGTGCAGACAAGCCTGTGAGCTGTGTGTGCAGACGGGCAGTGCCCAAGCCTCTCTGTGCACTACTCTCTTTGAGCAATATGGACCTACAGGAACAATGTAAGTGGTTGGAGGCAGGGGCTAAGAAGCAGGTGACCAGGGCCAGAAACCAGAAGAACTCACTGCGTTCTTAGAACCTTTTGAATTTATACAATGAATACATTTGATCTAGTTTTAAGAATTAATTTAGAGGGAAAAAATCCAAATGAAGGAGTCATGCAAATGAAGTTATCACTGTAAAGAGAGCCAGGATCCTGCAACGTATGTAATATGGTTCATATTAAAATACTTTGGCTCATGTTAACTTCTTAACATATGCCTACCTGTTGAGGTGGGTTTTTAGTGCCAATTTACAGCATAGTTTGTCTATGAGCCGTGTTCTGTTGGGCCACGGCCATTTCAAACAAACATATGGTCAACAAATAACATATAATGGCTGATAATAGTTTCAGTCTTTCCTGTATTGCAAATTACAAACATTTCGTGACCAAGCCCCGAGTGCATGATGAAGTCTGAGTCCCTGAGTCGCTCCACCATTCCCAGGAATGTGAGCATTACAATCACGGCAAATTGGGCCAACCGAGTTTGTCATTTGGAAATCTCCAAACCACCAGCAATTAAAGATTTTTTTTTTCCATGAACCCCAAATCAAGTCTTCTTTGGAAACTTAATTTTTCTCAAAGTTACTTTTGTTTCATTTTACTCCGTGGAAGACTATCAGATGAACAAAACCAAAACAGGAATCCGTATCAATCTGTGAAACGTGTCCCAGCACCGTGCACTCAGAGCGCAGCCTCGATCCTGGTCACATGTATGACTTACTGAAGCTCACGGGCTTAACTCTGGGCGCATTTACATTATGAACCTTTCGATCTTCAGCATGACTCCCTTTGATATATGTCCTTCAAATCAACTGCCTTCATATTTTGATTATAGACTATTTTAATTACGTACTAAAAAAGAACATATCTCCCACTAAGAAAATGAGCACCAGGTACTCCCAAGTCATTTCCCCAGTACAACCTCCATTAAGCCACTAAATACTTCCCTCACTGATTCAATGAATTAGAACTCGCTATTGTTTATGAATCACCTTCATGTTTGTAGGCCTATAACCCTTCTTTTAAAAAACACAATTGCTGTGGAAGGAAATGATATTTATGTCTGATTAGAAATGGAAACACTATTACATAAATCAGTTTGGGCATTTCTTCACGTCTTGAAACTTGATCGGCAATTTACTCTAATTGGTGATCAAGGAAACTATCTTGTGATCAATTAAAGTAATTACCAGATTCCGGCAACACAGCCTACCTTAATTTCAGCTAGAGTCTGCACTTCTTCAACTTTAATTAAAAATAATGAAAATTATTAAGGAAAATACAAGGCAAGATCATTGCCAAGCATGTTCCTGTCACGGGACAGGACCTTCCCTCCGCGTTGGTGACATCAGTCACATAAACATTGCTTGGTGCGCGGGGAAAAACCATTCTCTGCCCCCTGTAACTTTCACGTTGAAAACCCTGTTCACTATTCCTATGAAGAAGGAAACATCAGATCTTAATTTGTGGGTCAACACAAAACTCTTGACCAGAATCGTGAGGCACAGACCCAGTCAAAGATGTACTTCACTCAGACTTTTCCCTCTCTCTGTGAGCCCAGGGGTCAACTACAGAGTTTGGGGTCAACTGCATTCAGCTCCAGACTGCAGTAGACATGGGCTACATGACATCAGTGGTGTTCCTTAACAGGGACTCCTCCTCCTGTGTGAGCCAGGCAATCCGTGCACCACCCTCCCCAGGACCGGGGACTCACCGCTTCAGGTTATACTCAGAATCTTTGAACACTGTAGCACCTGCGGCCTGGAAGGAAACATTCTTTTCCAAACTAACCTGGAGACCAAACAAATTTACCTTTTCAGCGCTCAGAAACCCCTGCAACATCTTGAGAACTGTTTCTTTACGTGGGTGTTGCCACAGGAAGACTTCCTCAGGGTCACTGTGCAGCTCAGGCAAGGACTAGACTTCTCAAGTACAGAGGGGTGTGTGTGTGTGTGTGTGTGTGTGTGTGTGTGTGTGTGTGTATCTGTGTGTATCTGTGTGTCTGTGTATATCTTGTGTGTGTGAGAGGCTTGAGGACCATTCCATGGACTTCCGTCTGTCTGGGGCAGATGCAGCCCCATCAGTCCTGGGGCAGCAGTCTACCGGCCCTGTACCTAATCTACCACAGAGCTCACCATTTCCGACAACTTGGGACAAGAATGCTCAACTCTAAAACAGAACTGGCTTTCTCATGCAACTGTCTCATACTCTCAGGTAGAGCCAGCCACCACTCTACCCTGCCCCAGGCTGAATTATAGTCCTCTTAGTTACAAGAAGCATGCCACCTGGGAACAGCATGTTAACTTCTAAACACACACACACACACACACACACTGATGCTGATGATACTAAAGATAATGGTTTTCATTTCAACATCACCATTTTTTGGTAACTACTACAGTACATTAGACAGTTGATTGGAAAAAGAGAGCATCGAGTTAGTCAAAGCATGGTACCTCCTTCAAAACACATCACTAAAGGAAAATGCAGGGCTGCAGGATCAGGACCTGTCCTATTTAGTACGTCCCTCCCCCCAGTAGGCGTCTACCCACAGAAGCACCCGGCTCTCAGGGCAGCAGAGTCTGAATGACAGACAATCCTCCACACATGACCTACCGTCATGCCTAGCCTATTCAAGTGAGAGGTCTTCAAGCAGAGTCCAGAAACGGATTTGTATCCAAAAAAGGCATTCTACCCAATTGCTCTTTCCCCAGAAAGACACCACCATTGCTGGCCTTCTCCACCCACAACCCTACTCCCTTCCCTGTATCCCCATTGGTTACTTTTGAGACAGCTACCCGGACCGACCATCCAGTTCTTGGGTTCCCTCAACCCTCAAGTTTGTACTCTTCGAATAGGGCATGCCACCAGTCTCCTGACTGTTGTCCCCTAGTGCAGACAGACGCACAGCTTCAAAACCAGGGCAAGAGGACGCTCGAGAGAAGCACTCACCTGAATTCTCTAATGTCACAACATTGCCTGGTATCCTACTGCTCAATGTCACACGCACCTGCCTCAGGACAGGGACGGTCCCGTTGGGGCTTCCTTATCTGATCCTCTGATATAAGCTGATTCCTTAGCTTTCAGGGTCTTATGGAGTGAGAATTTTTACAAAAATTACTAAGGATCTTTGGGGTTTTGGGGGTTTGCTGTTACTTTTAGCAATCTCTGTAAAAAAAAAAACCTGAACCTTAAGCTCCTTGATATCTTCATCATTATAAAAATCCAACATTCTATAGAAAAAGTGTCTCTCTTCAACGCCATGCATCCAAACCTCGTGAATTCACAGTATCAGACCAAATACATTAAAAAAAGAAGAAGCTGCAAACGTAGCAGTCTGTTCCTGATTGACAGAAACCCTTCTGCTGCCTCCTCCTCCCAAACGCCAAGGTCACATGCCTGAGTGTGGTTTTCTTTTCAGGGGCAGGTCTCATGTATCCCAAGTTGGCCTTGAGCTCCTGAGGCTGAGGGTGGCCTGGATCTTCTGATCCCAGCACCACCTCCGTCTCCCTGGCGTCGGGATGACAAGGGTACACTACCACGCCCAGTTTATTCAATATTAGGGGTTAATCCTAGGGCGTTGTCCACTCGTGGCAAACACTCCTCCGAATGAGCCACACCTCCACCCCTGCTTCTCTTCCTCAGAATCAATCAGCCACTTTTAAGACATCACTAATGCTTGTGCAGTCCAGGTCTACAAGAGGTGAAGCCACAAGGAATCTCCGCACTCTCTTTTCCAGACAGAGAGGGCGCGGCTTCTACTCTAGCCCTTGTCAACAGGAAGACAAGAGCCTGTAACTGAGGGAGAGGGTGGAGGATGAGAACAACAGCTCGAGCACTCGAACACTCACTCCCCATTGCTATCCACAGGAAGGAGGGTGGCCAATATTTGAAAGAAAAGAATACCAATTACCAAGTACATGCTGTAGGTGTGCATACATTATACATTACAGTACATACATGCCGTGGGTCTGTAGCCCCTACTTCACATCACGGGCCATCTGGTGGCACAAACGCATCTGCAGAACACTCACAGGTCCACAGTGATTCTTTCTTTTACTTTGTTTTAAACCGGGAATCCATTTCCCTTTTAGGATTTTTAAAGTAGTTTCTACCACATTTGCCAATATTTTCTTTGAGGAAAAAATACATCAACCAAATATCAGGCATCCTGCTAACATCACAGAGGAGCTCCAGAGACAGACCAAGGCAACTCATTGCTGGAAGGCTAACGGCCACCAGAACCAAGTTCCAGGAAGCTGTGCCAAGCATACAGCAACCAGGAAAGAGGCTGACTCAGAAGGGGTCCACCACAGTGCTCACCGTGGGACAAAGCTTCCACCTGTCTTCAGACACTGAGCTGAAGCAAACCACAGTGTATTCAGAATTTGTCACCACCTGCTAAGATGAAGCTTAAGGAGAACTGAAGTCCCAGCCTTGTGGGCTGAAAGAAAGGATGGCATTTTGTGTGTGTGTGTGTGTGTGTGTTTCAAACAGCATTACTAAGCAATTAAAGAGAGAGGGCTCCCGGCCACAGAGAATAAGAAAGCTTAGCACTCGCTTTATTTTCGGTATCGAAGACTTGGCGTTCAGATGGGTAGTGCCATCGTACCCTGAAAAGTTTGAATTCTGGGAATGTCTCCTTCTAGGGTCCCGAAAAACTTCACACCCCTACTGATCACTGGGAATCCGAGAGTCTCTTACTGTCATTGTGAGAAGCGAGAGAGCTTATGAAGAGAGGATTCGATGTGCAGACCATGGGCCATGTTCATAGGACTTCGTCATACACAAACTAACTTTTAAGCTAAAACATGTGTTCTTTGTGACCAAATAAACTTGGTAAAGCACAACCGAGAGCAGATTACATCAAAAGTTCATAGACGCACTGTAGTGCGGAAGAGAGCAAAGAACGGAGGAAATACTCAGGGAATGTATTTTTAAGTCATTACTCGTCGATATTCATACATAAATTACTTTAACGTCAGCCGCTGAGTTAGCAGGGCTTCATCTTGGATTTTATTTCCTATTAACAATATATTCGGGGAAAGTGTTTTCCTGACTGTGTACGAACAGGAATGTTTGCACACCCTTGGCTCTGTCATGTCTCTGCGCTGGTGAGGCCACAGGCAGCAGGCACAGCAGAGGCTAGCCCAGCAAGGAAGGAGCAGGCACAAGTGCCCTGCAAGGCGGACCAGGATGGGAGGGAGTACACTGCCATTCATCCAAGTTCAGGGGGAGATCCCTCCCTTTTGTTTTGAAAGCTTATTATTTCATATCTTATGCAAATCATATTTTACATATTAGGCAATAATATCTGAGAAATACCGGAGTCAAATTAAAGGCTTCAATAGTCCTGGCTGAAGCACTGTGATTTTCCTATAAAAAAAATTATTCCAATTTGTTGATCTTACATAGGATGAAACATACTGTAACAATCTTCATAATTTATGTCCTGTTGGGACACAATGATTTAAAGTAACATAATACAGAACCGCATCACAGCTAATCTAAACCACCTGACCAGATAAACACCAGCTTTCCTTTTCTCTTCAGCAAAAGGCATTTCTGTTTATTGTCATACCGTTTCCTATTCTAGAGCACGAAGAGCAAACGCAGCCAACCCGCCTTTCGGTAGGAGGCCGAGCCGGCCTTTCCCATGTCCGGGGTTTGCGAGCGCTCAGGTACCGTGCAATGTCAAGGGCTTACAAGACAGAAAACAATCCACGAATTCCACCCTCAAAATCATTTACAGTGAAGCAAATACGGATTCAACCAGCACAATGTAGACCAGGTGTAGTGTTATGAATCACAGCCTTTCGGCTGGCTTTTGGGTTTTAATGTCAGTTAAAAAAAAAAAAAAAAGGTAATTCTTTTTAAAAAAAAAAAATGATGAGACTTACTATGAGCCAAATTTTTACAAATGTCTCCATCATGCCTCCTGTCATGCTTACAGGGGAGTGTGTGATTTGATTAACCAGATGCCCAAGCCAACCACTGTCTTCTGCAGTGAAGAATCCTGGTAGAAGGAAAAGGCCTGGCCATGTTCCTTTCTGGTTCACAACTACAGTGAGTTGCACACTTCAAATTCCAGGCTTTCTCGGAGGCCTGTATCTCTTCACCCTCCAAACACACGAGAGCCCACCGGGCACCAGGAGGCTTCTGGGAAGACGTAAGGAAAGGGTTTAGAGTTTCAAGAGTGAAAGAAAAAGCACAGGGGTGCGCAGGCACCGCTGGGCAGATAACGAGTCACGAGAATATCTGAAATCAGAACGAAATGCTTGTCTGAACGAGTCTTTATAAATGTGATTGGGAGAGAGGAAAACCCGACAACAGTCCTAGGTGGTTTCAAACGTTGCTTTCTGCCGTCACTGAGAATTTTCAAAGCTTATCATGCTCCACTGGAAACAGCTCCGCTTCACAGGCTGTTCCAAGGTCGGCCCTGCCAAGGAAATGGTCTGATGCACTTTATTACAAGTTTATCAGTGTGCTCACCCAGGCAAATATACATAATAATCTCTGCCCAAAAAGACCGGTGTGAAACAGGGCTCTGCCACCGAATACAGCGGATCACTGAAACACAACAGGGTAAGACGGGACGTCATACCAAGCCTGCTTCCCAATCCCAGCTCCACTGTGGTCCACATGACATCTCCCACCCAGTCCTGCCAGTCAAATGCATGGAGCTCACCCACCTACCCATCACCACGGTTTGACTGTCACAGGTATTTGTGCAGGAATAAAGGATATAGGTAGTGATTTTTTTTTTCACAACCTACAACTTGCTGCTGTGGAAATTCAAAGGAAGAACACAAGTAACAAACTTGTAAAAGTCTAAGGCACCATTTCAGTCTGCAGTACTGATGGCATTTCAAGTTAACACTTATCAACAGAGTGCATGGTGGGGCACACTGGAATTCTGTTTGTTGTTTTCTGGTTTTGAGACAGGGTTTCACTGTGTAGCCTGGCTGTCTTTGAACTCACTCTGTAGACCGGGTTGGCCTGGAACTCACAGACAGATCCACCTGCCTCTGCCTCCCAAGTGCTGGGACTAAAGGAGGGCATCACTCTGCCCAACAACACCTTAACTAACACTCAAGAGACTGAGGCAGAGTCTTTGGTCCCAGCAGGTGGATCTCTGAATACAAGGACAGCCTAGGGGGAAAAACAACCAGAGGTGGGGGAGGGAGGAGGGGAGGGAACGAGGAGGAGGGAGGGAGGAATGACTCAGTGGTTAAAAGCAATTGTTGCTCTTGCAGAGGAGTTGGGTTCAGTTCCTAGCATCTACAGGCCAGCTCACAACTGTCTTTAACTAAAAATCAGAAGAAGAAAAATCAGAGGAAGAAGAGAGGGGAGGAGGAGGAGGAGGAGGAGGAAGAGGAGGAGGAGGAGGAGGAAGAGGAGGAGGAGGAGGAGGAGGAGGAAGAGGAGGAGGAGGAGGAGGAGGAGGAGGAGGAGGAGGAGGAGAGGAGGAGGAGGAAGAGGAGGAGGAGAGGAGGAGGAGGAGGAGGAGAGGAGGAGGAGGAGGAGAAGGAAGAGGAGAGGAGGAGGAGGAGGAGGAGGAGGAGGAGGAGGAGGAGGAGGAAGAGGAGGAGGAGGAGGAGAGGAGAGAGGAGGAGGAGGAGGAGGAGGAGGAGGAGGAAGAGAGAGGAGGAGGAGGAGGAGGAGCACCAGCAGCAGCTGAGGCTGGGGGGGGGGGGAGACAAGAGGTGAATTTTGAGCTCAAAACCAAAACCTTGGCTCCACGATTCTAAGTCACTTCTGCCACACAGCAGAATTCTGTCTCAGAACAACAAAACACTATGACTTTCCATTGAACGTTGGTTTCTGAGCCAAGAAAATGGCTCAGTCAGTAAAGTATTTGCCACATAAGTGTAAGAACCCGTGTTCAATCCCCACCACTGTGCGGCAATCCAGCACTGGGGAAGGAGGGACAGGAGGGTCCCTAGTGCTTGCGAGCCAGCCAGTCTACCCAAACAGGCCAGCTCCAGGCCAGTGAAAGACGAAGTGACCTCTGGCCTCCACACGCAAACACTTGTGCACAAACACATAAACACACATGCACACATGTACATGGAGTGAGCTCCGGCGCACACTTGCTACTTGCTTCTACGATGTTTTCACTGCATGTGTGCCTGCTCGTATGTTTAGTACCAGTTCAAAACCAGCTGGCATTGTTCTGACGTGACAATGGCTGACGTCACCATGGCTCACTGTGGTCTCACACGCAGGTAAAGTCTCTGATGATAAACAGCCTATCCCTGGGCTGCAGAGTGGCCAACACCAAGCTCTGACCTTCATTTTTTATTCATTTGTGTACCGGACGGCTACCCCAACAGTTCCATTTCTAGAGTTTCCTATAGAAACCCGTGACTACGCACAGGAGAGACAAGGGCTCCTGCCACAGAACGGACAACAAAGGCAAGTCCCAGAAAGAAATTATTAAATGTTCATCAATGGAATACATATTATTTGCTAAACTGCAGCTAAGTTGTTTAAATGTCTAACTGGTAGAGATAAGAACATGTTTTAAACACAGCTAAAGAAGCAGAAGCACAGTGATTGGACAGAAAGAGCATTGAACATGCAACACAAACCTGGCTGCAAAACCCAGACGTAAGCTGCAGTTTCTGTGTGGACAAGGAAAGAACATGTCTGCCAATCACACTGCACAGTGGCCGCCATCGCTGTAGCAGTGCTCAGTACAAAGACTAAAGGAGAGACTCAACCAGTGTCTGACCGAGACCTAAGAGCTTGGTACTGGCCATAAACCACTGTGTTTTCATTACATGAATCCAATACACAAGCGGACCCTTTGCTGGCTACAGATTCTAACCATGCACTCTAGGGTCATCACTCTGATCCCCAATCAGTTCTTGTTCAGTTCTTGGAAAGAAGAAAAAGGGGAAGTCCTGGTGTAGGACTGGAAGTCTGCTCAGTGGCAAAGGCCCTGCCTTGAAAGCAAAATGCCCTGGGTTTGATTCTCAGCACTGATGTGTGCGTGTGTGTGCATGTGCATATGTGGGTATGTGTGGAGGTGTGTGTGTATGTGTGATGTATGTGTACATATGTGTGTACACCAGTGTGTGTGTATGTACAGCACCAATATGCATAAATGTGTGTGTAGCACCTGTGTGTGTTTGCAGCACCAGTATATGTGTGTAGTACCACTGTGTGTGTATGTGTGTGTATGTGTGCAGCACCAATATGTGTGTGGTGTCTGTGTGTGTAGCACCACTGTGGGAGCACTTGGGAGGCAGAGGCAGGCGAATTTCTGAGTTTGAGTCCAGCCTGGTCTACACAGTGAGTTCCAGGACAACCAGGACTACGGACTACACAGAGAAACCCTGTCTCAAAAAAAAAAAAAAAAAAAAAGTGAAATAAAATAATAACAAAAGTAGATCATTATAAAAAGCTTAGCAAAAGGAAAGATGCTACTGTAGCTCTCTGCCCATACTATTACAGCCTCCATTTACCTGTGGAGCCTAAGTCCGCTCTGTAAGGAAATGCCTTCCTCACGGTCCATGGAGAAGCATGGCTCTCTTTCCTTATGTAGAAGCTGCACAATCTCACACGCAGTGGGGACTGTTTTAAAAACTATTCCATGTATATGGTTCACTCAGGCACAGGAAAAACACGCATAACAAAGACATCTCAAATACATCAGTTTTTAAAATTTGTTTTCCCTTTTGTAACCTTTTATGTACATGGGCGTTTTGCCTACATGTATGTCTGTGCACCATGTACATGCAATGCCTGCAGAGGCCAGAAGAGGCATCAGATACCCAAGGACTCAAGTTACAGGCACTTGTAAGTCACCATGTGGGTGCTGGGACTTGAACCCCCCCCCCCCCCCCCGTAGTACTCTTAACACAGAACTCTCTCCAGCCTTAAAGCCAGGGCTTCCTAAACATAAACACTGCACTCTCTGCCAACACCTGTTGGAGTGCTTCAGGGACAAACTTAGAAGCATCATTGATCACTGGGGGCTGGGGGTGGTATGGAATAAATGAGAAGTCATTTTAAATCTTTTTCTTCAAGGTCCAGTGAAAGCAAATAGTATGAGAAAGATCTCTTTATGGGAGCACTGGGAACAACTGTCATTTCAGCTCTCAGCAGTTACCTGTGCCAAAATGACAACTATTTCTAATACTCCTCGAACAAATATCCCACCAATTTGAACTAGAAAAGGCACTGGCCACACACTCAGGTGCTGGCAGCACACGGTGCACAGGCTCCTCTCCTTCCCGGAACAGGCTTCTCAAAGGACCGAATGCTTGTGGCCACAGTATTTCCCAGTACATGTGGATTGTGGACACGCCCCCACCCCACCCCACACTCTGCTCATGTACTAGCCTATAAGAGAACAGCTCACGGAGGACCCTGTGGAAGTGAGAGAGACAGAACACAAAAGCGGCTTACATCTGTCTGTCCTTGTGCTCAGAGTGCTACATGACAGTGCTACTCTGTCATGACTCGTACCCAAGTCTTCATAATGAGACCAGCACCTCCTCCACCCTTTAGCCGGCCTGATCCCACAAGCACCCTGTGCTTGGTGTGCTGGGAAGTACCCTTCTTGAAACCTTGGGAGCTAGAACCAACTACAAATCTAAGCTTAGAATAAACACAGGATACACTCTGCTAGGATTGTGGGGAGTGGGCATGATGCGGAAATGTACTGCGATGGTTCTGACAGAAACGTGAGGATGTGGCCAGTTGGTAGACTGTGGGTCCTACTACACATCTGGCCCCGAGTTCCATCCCTACGACAATATAAAGCCAGGACATGGCAGCTCAGGCCTCTAATTCCAGCACTGGGGAAGTCCTCCTTAGTTACTGTCAAAAGGGAGAAGAGAAAGGAGGGAAGAGTGGACAGGTGGCGTTCCCCACCGTGTGACTAACAGCAGAAAGTGCTCTGTTCCTGGTGAGTTTTTCTCCTTGGACGGTGCACACACTGTTCAGAAATAAGTGTTTGTTTCCGGATAGCTGGAAGAGAATCCTGAGTCCTCTCTGTCTGGCGTACAAGGGCAGATTGGGATTCCGAAACCTCAGAAGTGTTTTTACAAGCACTAGTAAAACTTTAAGGTAGTCAAGTATCCAACTTTCCTCAGTTTCAAAGCCTGTGAGGCTGACCCCAGTCACCACCTGCCCGAGTCTGCTTCATTCTCTCCAGAAAGAACCTGAAGCTCTGTGGATCCTTCCATGAGGCTGCGCCCACGCAGGCTGAGGACTGACCGAGCCTCCCACGGACACACTTAGCGCTGAAGGTCTGGAGTCTGTTTACACTCAACGGTTGCTACACCGCCACATTTCTCCATTTGGGGTTTTACTTTTGTTTGAAGACTGGGTTGTTCTACATCATTCCTTCTCTTCACTGCTCCAGGTTTCCCTGAAAATACCTCCCAGCATCCTCTGACCCAGGAGATGCCCCGTACACAGACATGGATGTTCAAGTTGTAAATGCAAAGTCCTCGTGATCCTAGAATTAATTTAAAAACCAACAAAAACTTGAAATTAAGAAAATGGCTACATTAATATAAGATTTTAATAAAGTGACTGATCCAGTCTTATATTGCTAAATGATGACAAGTTAAGAGACACGGGGGATAGAGAGACGGCTCAGCAGGGAAAGGTAATTGCCACCAAGCAGAGGACCTCAGATCCCTAGGACCCAAGGTGGAAGGGGTAACTGACTGTCACAGTTCCTCTGGCCCCCACACTTACACCATGGCATGTGTGCAGGAATTCAAGCACTTGGTTGCACACACATGTGCACACAAACAATAAAATCTAATAAAAATTAGGTATGCTTAGTCTCAAGTTGGAGTTTTCTCTCAAAATTTAATACTGTTGAGCGTTTCTTTAAACAATAAACACGGTCAAAATACAAAAAAAAAAAAAATGCGGTTTTTTTTTTTTTACACTAATGAATTTAAGAAAAATCTGCTCAGAAATCTGATGACAAGGAAACTGAAGGCCACTGTAATGCAGCCAGTGCTCGCACTATTTCATTCGAGTAAAATCTTTGCATTTTGGATGTGAAACTAGGCCTTACTTTATTAAAAAGCTTAAAAAATTAAAGTTAAATAGTTTTTGGGGGGTGCAATGGCTTTCTTTTGCCACTTGTAATTTTATGAGTTAGTAATAAATGAGCCCGGTTACGTCAAAACAAATGGGAAACGGTTTAGGTTATAATACAGTATTTTAGAACCTGGCAATAAATTCCTTTAATGGTATTCTAAATGTATACATATATATTTAAAGTAATTAAAATTTCTCAAGCTCTCAGACACCATTCAAGCATTTCGGATTTCATCGCCTTCCAATTCCATCTGTCCCTCCCGCCAGCGCCTCGGTGCCAGCTTCCCAGGCTCCGTTCTCACTAAACCAAGTCAAAGACCGAGTCATATTCTGAGCCTAACTCAGCCCCCAAAGGGTCCCATGCAGGACACAAACTGCCAAGTAAATCAGTAGGGTAGTGGGCAATGTGCAGGGAAATGCGAACAGGCCCGCTGAGCCCACATCACAGGCAGAGAAAGCTCCTTGTGTCTCTGCTGCCATTTTGTGGTAAGAAAAGGACTTTCTGAAAACAAGAAGCCAGGAGAGCCTGAGCAAGGGGGATGCTGGCCTCACTTCCGGCCAGGAGAGTCTGAGCCGGGGGATGCTGGCCTCACTTCCGGCCCGGCCCGAAGCTCACGGCCACTGTGAGCTAACTGGAATCACAGCTCCAACAGCACTCCAAAATGAGCTGGAAGGCCGTGTTTCAGAGGCACAGAGAGGACAGGATGGCAGGCCAAGAACCAAACCCTCACTCCACATCCACAGTGCTAAAATGTAGAAACAGAATCACCAACTGACAATTCTTGGAAACAATAATTGTGTCCTGGGTCCCAGCTGGATAATTTTGTTCTACACCAAAAATACATCCATTCACATTCCCCCAAATCTCCAAACTGCTTCGTACCACTGTCAGGACAGCAGCTTCCTTCCAAAGCCAATAAATGAAAGGCAGAAACCGGCAGAAGAAAGAGGATTAAATAACATACGTAAGATTGCTTGTCGTTTTATGAAAGACAAATGACTTGCACTCACATCCCACTGATACATAGGGAGGCTGCCAGCGGCTCTCAGACAGATGTAACATTTTAACAAATGTGATTGTTTGTGAACGAAATAATTCTGATCAAAAACTTAATTGCAGTCAAAGTGAGCCCTGGGCTGTGTCACTGTAATCCGTTCTGACAGGAAGCAATGAGTGGAGATCCTACTGTGAGCGGGCACAAGTGAAAGGTCAGCGCTGGCCTGGAACTTCAAAACCGTTAGCGTGTAAAACAGTGTGCATTAGAGCCCGGACCGGCTACCCACTGGATTAGCGGATGTCCGCTGTGCGGGTCTCATGTGCTTTTTGGCAGGTAATAGTTAATTGGTAAGTAGGCAACCTATTGTAACTTCCTTCTTTCCCTCTTCCTCGAATTCACCATAGAAACAATTCTTTACAGCTCTACAATACTGCAGTACTCCATCTGTAGTATGGTCTCAGGAGAACAAAGTAACGTTTCTTAAATAAAATTCATCTTTAATGATTTACTAAACACTGGCTGTGTTTAACAAATAAACATGTGTGGATGAAATGAATGAAAAAAATTCTTATGTAACATGGATATATACAGACATATACATGTGTGTGTGTGTGTGTATGTGTGTGTACATGTATTTGTTTAGCCAACTATGACAGCCAATTTTTTTTCTAAGTAAGGATTTCATTAGAGAAAATATATACTTTGCTCATATACAATAATCCTAAAAGCCAATTATATAACAGAATTTTGCATGGTTTAAAACAAAATTCTAATAAAAATGCAGTTAATACCACAGTTTTCATTTCCAACATGGAATGTTATTTATGAGAGAAACCAAGCTAAATATTACCTTATAAGTCAATGTGTGCACAAATGCTTTGTGACTATCCAGCGCTGTAAGCTGGTCTATTTAACTTTAAATTATAGTCATTTTCCAACATCTAAACTACTTAAGGTAATATAGCATTAACTCGTGGTAAAGGCAGTTACTGGGCGTCGCAATGATTATTTTAAAATTTATCCCATTTCTGTGTTGTGTAGAAATACAGGTCCACATTAAAAAATAATCAATTCTTCTGAAGCTTTATTTCTGTTCTCAAAACCAGCCTTGTAAAGAAGTATCTTAGGCTACTGGACTGATGTAGCTCCTGGCACTCGGTGTGGCTGGGGAGATACGTCTTCAGTGACTCTGGAGTTCCTAACCCCAGCAAAACATCAAATGGCATCTTGGAAACAGAATCACATATTTGCTTCCAACTGCAACAGACAACTAAGAAGAAGATGGGAACTGGACAGAGAGACAAGCCGTGGGTCTTGCTCGTTTCTGCTTTCAGTATAAACTGTGAAATCTTCAGTGGATTTGGAAATGCCGGAGTCTGCTCCCAGCTGACTGTTCCTGAAAGCCAGTGGTGCCCACAGTTACCACCCACTGCTCTGGGGCCTCTCAAGCATCTCCCAGGCTCCCAGTGAGTCCTGGGTCCCAGTGGCTGCCCCTCAAGACCAGTGACAAAGGGTCCACAGAGGGAAAGGAGCCAAGAGAAGAGGTAGGCCAAAAGGACAAAGCAAGGAAAAACAACATACAGCACCCAAGGAAATCATCTTATTCTGGGGACAAAAAGAGATGCCATAGCCAGGCAGTGGTGGCGCACGCCTTTAGTCCCAGCACTTGGGAGGCAGAGGCAGGCGAATTTCTGAGTTCGAGGCCAGCTTGGTCTATAGAGTGAGTTCCAGGACAGCCAAGGCTACACAGAGAAACCCTGTCTGGAAAAACAAAAAAACAAAAAACAAAAGAGAGAGAGAGACGAAAGAGAGAGAGACAAAGAGAGAGAGAGAGATGCCATAACTCCCCAAAAAAAATGTCTCTGCCACGGTTCCAATTGGCCATTGATTGTATTTTCTATTAAGTGATTATTTCTACCTGATAATACACTAAATTATCATTTTACCCATAGTAATTATGGAGAAAGGACAAATTATCATTTCTCCTATGATAATTCACATAATAATTTAATTTTTATCACAGTCACTCAGTATGCATGCACTCAAGCATGAGTGTGCCCACGCGCTCACACATGTGTACGCCCAAGCTATAACTCAGGTAGAGATCACTGGACAAGTTCTAAGAATTGGTTCTCTCCTTCTACCGTGTGGGTACCAGAGATTAAACTCAGACCCTCAGGTTCAGATTTGGCAGCAAGCACCTCTCTACCCACTGAGCCATCTCACCAACCCTCAGCATAGTCCTTTTGAATGCTGTTTCACTTCCTTGGTGAAACTAAGGCTCAAAACACTTCCTTCTAGGGTTAAGGATGTGGAGCACACGCAGGACCTGAGTTCAGTGGCCAGTAACAAAACAAATCAAACAAAAACAAACAAAAAAAAAAACAGCAACAACAAAAAAACTTAAAATTTGGGGCTGGAAAGATAGCTCAGCAGTTACTGCTCTTTCAAGGGCCTGAGTTCAGTTCCAGAAGGTAGATATAGTGGCTCACCCACCCCTAACTAACTCCAGCCCCAAGGGCAACCTGCACACAGGTGGCACGTACTTAGTAGACACACACGTGTAAATTTTTTGTTGTTTTCTAGGCAGGGCTTCTCTGTGTAGCCCTGGCTGTCCTGGACTTGCTTTGTAGACCAGGCTGGCCTCAAACTCACAGAGATCCGCCTGCCTCTGCCTCCTGAGTGCTGAGATTAAAGGCACTGGCTTCTACACCTGGCTATAATATTTTTTTAAATCGTGTGTGTGTGTGTGTGTGTGTGTGTGTGTGGTGTGTGTCTGTGTGTGTGTGTCTGTGTGTGCGCGCGCGCGCGCGTATTTTTGAGACAGGGTTTCTTCATGTAGCCCTGGCTGTACTGGAACTCACTACTATAGACCAGGCTGGCCTCCAGCTCACAGAGATCCGCCTGAGTGCTGGAATTTAAGGAGTGTGCCACCACCACCTGGCTAATAAAACAAATCTTTAGAAACAAGAACAACAGCAAACTCTTCACTCTAGAAAGCTTATTACCTGAGTTGTGTGGTTGCACATATCTGTAACACTGGCACTTCGCAGGCTGTGGCAGGATGATGGTGAGTTCTAGGCCAGCCTCAGACGCATAGTGAATGTGTGGCCAGCTAGCACCTAATGAGAAGTTGTCTCCTGGAGGGAAGGAGAAAGGGAATAAAGGAGGAATTTAAGAGGGATCAACAGATGGGGGTGTGGCACACTTGTCAGCATTTGGGAGGCAGAGATAGGAAGTTCCAGGCCAGCTAGGAATGCATCAGCCTACACCAGTGGTGTAGTTTCAAAAACATCTCAGAAAACCGGGGTGTCTGCTTTCACCCCATTCCTTCCTAAACTGCTAATACATAGAAAAACCTGTCTCAAAAATAAATAAAATAATGGTCTGGAGAGGTGGCTCAGGGGTTGAGAGCACTGCTCACTTCACACAAGAGCCAGCTTCTTTTCCCAGCACCCATATGGCAGCTCTAATTCCAGACCCAGGGGATCCGTCGCCCTCTTCTGGTTTCCTCAGCACTCACTAGGCACACACCATGGTGCACAGACATATACACAGACAAAACACCCATACACAGGAAATAAATAAATTTTAATAATAAATACTTTTAGGAAGGTCAACCCAGGCAGGAAGTACTTCCATGCTCACTGTAATCAAAGCAAGTGTGTACACCCAGGGTCACGACCCTGGACTAAGAGGCTGCACACGCCCAACCTCAGGGCCGATGCTAACATTAATCCTGTCTCACTCAGAAGGCAAGATGGCCAAGGCGATCGCAACTCCTGATCAAGAAAAAGACTTCTGTTTATTTCTTAATTGGTTCATGTTTTGCCTTCGTATTTTAAACTATAAAATGTCCAAAAGGTTTACTTCAATGTTTAATTCAGTTTTGTGCCATGAACTAATTTTTTTTGCAAACGCAAACATGTTCCTGGTTTCATGTTAAGGAATCATCAGAAACGGGAAGAAAATAAAAAATCGTCATTCACATCTAATTTGCAGAAACAGGTTTTCTGTAACTTGTAAATAATTTTGATTTATGGAGAACCATTATTGTATTCATAAATGCTGGAAAGTGGAACAACTTGATACAATAGCACCCCCAAATAATTTTATAACTGCAGGTGTGTAAATGAGGACAGGTGGAAGAGACCCAAAGGACAATGGGTAACAGAGCGGGTTAGGAAGGAACGGGGTGAGGGCAGACACCCCGGTTTTCTGAGATGTCTTTGAAACCACACCAGTGTAGGCGGATGCAGTGGAGTGATCCGGTTACATTTAAATAAGCCAACGCTGTACGCTTCATAATTTACAGCGACCAATCACACTGCCCATTCTTTTGAGGTTAAACACTACTGACATGAGCTACACCTGAATCCAATCAGCGCAGAGACGCGGAGAAGAGTCACACGAAAGGACTAAATTTGTCACAAATGGGTCGGTTTCCGATCTTAATGTAGCCAGGTTGCTTCGCCCTAACCTCCGTTGAGCAAATCACCTTAATGGGCACTGGGGGTGCCGTAAAACTTAACAATGGACTGATTTTTACCTTTTAAAATATAGTTATGAAGCAAAACGTTGCATAGCTTCTACGATACTGGAAATCAAATTAAATCTAGATGCTTTTTAGCAGTCCTGACAGATATAATCCTAGTTACCATGTAAATTTATGGTAAGCCGCTCTGATATTAGCCACAGGTGCTACTTTTAATATATGAGCCGCATCTGGCTGGGAATAGGATTTCTCAGAGGACTGAAAATGACCTCGATATCAGACAATGGAGGGGGGAGCAAGGCCACTGTGGCGTATAAAAACCTGAAGATGTGGTCCGCAGCTAAATATCTCACATAAAACCTGTTTTACCTCTGTGGTTCAGGTTAAAAGATACTAGGCTTTCAATATTTAGGAGGCATAGATATATTTCAACAAAATGGCCAAAAGATTCAGTGTGTAAGACAGTTAGTTCTGCGGACTACATATAATTCTGGTTTTCCAGACTTTGATCAGTGTTGGAAAAAATGATGTACTGAGACTTGAAAATAAATTTCTTTCAGGATTCCCAAGCACACAAAGTGATCAGACACCACGGAGCATACCAAAGAAAGATGTCACAGTTACTGGGTTTGTGGGTCCCGAGCTGCAGCCAGTTGCCAGTGCCTGGGCAGCAATTCTGATGCCCTTTGTAAAGGCCACAGACGCCACTATCCTACCCAAGGAAACCACTGTTTCTTAAAAATCTCTACACGTGGTCAGCATTCCAAGTTTAGGAACACATAACACCACCCAGAGCCTGACAGAAAGGGAAAGCCGTGAGCCCTCCACCTACTTGACTCAAAACTAAAAACACGGCTAAGCAGGGGAACACAGAACCGTCTGCATTTAAGAAATCCCTTCCCAACCACTCCAAAGTCATCATTCGCCAGAGAACTGACACGTGTGGAAATGTGGCAAAGGACTTACAAATATTTAATTTCCCACGAAATAACTCTTCCCGAATTAAACAAGCCCTCTTTATCTGGGGGTAAAAAAAAAAAAAAAAAAAAAAAAAAAAATCTCAGAAAGAGAAAGCTTTCTGTGAAAGTATCCCATGGATCTTTGTGCTAGGCTGAGCGAACAGTAGCTATAAAGCCTGCAGCCTCCAACATGACATGTTCCTTCTGGGCTTCTCAAGTGACTCACAGGGCGTGATTTTTTTTTTTTTTTTAGCTTTAACAGATCAATTCTATCTGGGTGATGATTTCTATTTATTTTTTAAGGCTGGGTCTTGCTATGTAGCCCGCCCTGGCCTTGAATGTGCAATCCTGCCTCAGCCTCTTGAGTCCTGAAATTACAGGCATGAGCCAGCACAACTGGCTTCATTTACTTTTTAACTGGATCTGAGCCTGACTTCAATGCAATGGGAATCAAGATCCTGAGAAGGCAAGAGGGACTCGGTCTGACTTCCTGATGTCTCTGTACTGACTTGACAGTGTATCACTGCAGGTCATTTGGAAAAGGAGGCTGAGAAAGCCTCCACTGTGAGGATGGTTACTGTAGGAAAGTCCTGGCTAAGCTAACTGTGACCCTCCAGTGTCATGAGATACTATCTATCCTAGCATTAAAAATCTCCAGGTGGATCCTGGCAGGGTTGCTCAGTGGTTAGGGTTACCTGTTGCCCTTGCAGAACACCTGCAAGCCAGCCTGTTTCATACAGTGACCCTGTCTCAAACAAGACAAGACGAAAGTTATGAGAAAATACAGAAAGTGCTCACAAAGTGAATGAAGCAACTTAGGCTTCTATAGAACGGCCCCAGAGCACACACGCACACACACACATATGCACACATATGCTTCTAAAATGACAGAAGGGTTATTCTTATTTGACTCTTTTGTTCTCCAAATTATAAGATGCAATCAGAGAAAAAACCATGCTCACAAGCTGGCTAAACACACCATCCGATGCACCGCGATGGCTCCATTCCTGTAAGCGTCCTAAGTGATCTCTGCAGGGCAGGAACAAACCACAAAGGCTAAACATTTCTGTTTAAGGCTCACAGTTTTAAACAAATATAAAGGGGAAGAAATACAAATTTACAAACTTATGCTATTTAATTACAGTTTAAGACATTCAAAATACATCGATGGCCTTCTCATCTATATATCAGTATCCACAGCCATGAAGTCAGTAACTTAGCAAGCTGGAGTGTTAGCTGGGCTTCATGGTACATCCCTGTACACCCAGCACTTGAGAGACAGAAGGAGGATCAGCAGCTCAAGGTCAGCCTTGGCTACATGATGAATGCCCACTAGAATGCTCAGAGTAGATTATGTGAGACCCTGTTGTCCTCCCAAACACACACGCACACGCGTGTACACGCACACGGAAATTAGAGTTTTTACTTCTCTGTCCCCTTCCATTTCTTCTAATACAGTGACTTCTTGATGCTCTTTCCTTCCAGACAGAAGCTGTTCTCAAGTGTGCAGAAGATTCAGGACTGATAACTGGTGATAAGCATTATAAGTTAATGCTTTCTAGGCATGGCATAGGGAAACCAGGTACCAAACATCAGGTCAAATTCCTCCCAGAAGTCAACTGATAAAAAAACTGGCTGCCTTTTCCTTCCAAATATGTAAACACACCGGCTCCTGTGAGCAGAGACACTCAATTTTTAATGTCAGATTTGTGCTCTAAGATAAGACATCCCTGGACAAAGTCTTCGCCTAACTCTGAGTTATACTACAGTTCCTCAGAACACACATGAAAAGCTGTCTCTCTGGCTAGAGTGTCTGGATCGGTTATAACCCGTATTCCACTTCCTCTGTAAATGAGCCAACCCTCAGCTCCTCTAACTTTTCCGCAACTAGCAATATGGGATCCTAAGAGCCAGGCTTACGAGACTGTTGGGCTACTCACAATGAGCTACAGAATAATATATAATAATTGTGAGCCTCTAACACTTACTGTCCATAAAGTACTGTGACTCTCAGGCTGGGGGCCATATCAGTGGATTAAAGAGCTTGCCTTGCAAGCATGAAGACCAAGCTTGACACCCAGAACCCACATTTAAAATAGCTAGGGGTGATGGTATGAGTGGACTGGGGAGGTGGAACAGGCAGAGATCTGGAGCTTACTGGCTGGCCCAGCCCTGTTGGGAAATGCCAGGCCACTGAGAGACCCTGTCTCAAAACCAACGTGGATGGTTTTCTATGGAATAATACTGGAGGCTGACCTCTGGCCCCACCGAGGGCATGGTCAACCATCTCTGATATCTGTTATGTAAAAATTGTTCTCCATCACCTCTCTGATTGGTTAATAAAAAGCTTATCAGTCAATTAGCTGGGCAGAAGACAATTATTTAACCCAAATAGCCAGATCTGTTATTTGTGAGGATTCCTGATCCAATCAGGGGTCCGGGAGAGATCAGAGAGGGACCACAGGGTCAGGGTAAGGGGAGAAGGACAAAGAGAAAGATGTGGAGAGACTGTTGGGATGGATCAGGAGGACTGGCCATGGGGTATCAATGAGAGAGCAGCCATGAGGACACACATAGACCACAGTGAGCCAGGGCAAGCAAGGGGGCATTCGGCTGGTGTTAGCAGCCTAGTTGGGTTAGAACAGCTCAGAACCTGCTCAGCTTAGTGCCAGCGTCTTGTTAATAAAAATACAACATCTGTCTGTCTTTACTCAGGAGCTAAAGTAGGCTACAGTGGGTGTAGAAGCATCCGGTAGAGCAAAAGCGGTATAAGAAAGCCCCTCAGAGAGTTACTTTTCCACCCACACACCTGTGACTCTTTACCTTCACAAATAACGGAGCTGGCTGTTTGGGTTAAATAATGCATCATAGAGAGTCGCTGGCAACCAGATACGACAACATGCATCTGTAGTCCCAAGTACTGGGGACGCTGAGATTGGAAGGCAGCTTGAGCCAGGAGTTTAAGACCAGCCTGGGCAATATAATAAGACTCCAGACTCAAAAATCAGACAAAAACCTGAAAATAATTCCTAAATAGAAACACACACTCTTTTTCTCTTATGGAATAAACCCAGAGCCACAAGTGACATCCACAGCACTTTAAAATTTTTACTCTGAGATAGGATTTTGCTAAACTGCTCAGGCTGGCCTTGAACTTGTGACTCTCCTGCTGCAGCCTCCTTAAGTTGCTGGGATTACAGGAATGTATCACCAGCTCCAGCTATTCCATGTACTATCTTTTCTACAGAACACTAGCCAAGTTACTGACTTATTTTATTCTGTGTGGTGTGTGTGTGTGTGTGTGTGTGTGTGTGTGTGTGTGTGTGTAGAGGATATCAGATCCCCAGGAACTGGAGTTACAGGAAGTTGTTGAGATCTCATGTTGGGGCTGGAACCAAACCCAGGTCTTGTGCAAAAGCAGTAAATGTTCTTAATGCTGAGCCATCTCTCCAGTACCACACTAGTCAAGGTATGATGGATGGATGGATGGATGGATGGATGGACTGACAGATGGATAGACAGATGGAAAATATAAGAGTCCTGGACCAGTGGTCATAGGAAAAGAAAGAAAGAGACAGAGAGAGAGAGAAAGAGAGAGAGAGAAGGAGGGAGGGAGGGAGGGAGGGAGGGAAGAAGAAAGAAAGGAGGAAGGAACAAGTGAGCAAATCTTAAGAGTCAGAGAGAGGGGATGGAGAGATGGCTCAGCAGTTGAGAACACTGGTTGCTCTTCCATAGGTTCTGAGTTCAATTCCCAGCAACCACATGGTGGCTCACAACCATCTGTATTGGGATCTGATACCCTCTTCTGGCGTGCAGGTATACACACAGATAGAGCACTCATACTCATAAAATAAATAAAGAGATAAATCTTTTTTTTAAGAGTCAGAAAGCTGTGAAGGATGAGAAATAAATGCCTGCTGGTTAGCAGATAAACAACCCTGTGTCAGCCTCCAGCATGGTGCTTTGTAGGGTCTTGGAAGAACATACCACGGGCCCACAGATCACCAATATTCACTACAGACTGGGGCTGTAGCTATGGGTGGCTGAGGCTGTGGAGCCAATACACTGAGTAACTGAAAGGCATCAACGCTGTCCAGGGAAGTTCTCATAACACTTACGGATCACTGCCCACCCTACCACAGAGCCACTCAGCAGCCAGACAAGCGCATCACTCTCAGAAATCATCTGTCACTAGGAGTGGGCGGACAGGGAAGTCCCTAGTGAGAGCTTTAAGAGACAAAAAGGAGGAAAAGGTTAGGCTCGCCAGAGATTAATGCCACTGACCTTAATGAACCAAACCAAGGTAGCTCGTGCCTGCAAATACACCCAGGCAACGCTGGACGCAGTGGGAGACACACACACACACAAGCCTCTGAACTCAAGGTGCCCATATGCTAACAGAGAGGCTCGGGGGAGTGGTCATAGTAACAATCTGGACAGCCCAAAGCTGTACTTGCTCTCACCCTTCCACCCCTGTGCATCACTCCTGGGTCCTGATCCTCTCCTGCTTTTTAGCTCTGACTCTGAAGAGTCAACACCAAAGCACCAAGGTGCAAATGTTTAGCCTCAAGATGAAGCTAAAGGATGACATCAACATGGAAGATAACCCAAGGACTAAAGCCTACAAGGAGAAAGAGACAACAGGCTCCAAGGATCCAGAGAAGCAGATGCACTCCACGCCGGCTCGACTCGCGCTCCTCGTCCTCACCCCTCCCCGTTCTCCCCGTTCTCACTGACATGCAGCTGCTCCTCCCTGCACTATCTTTGGTGGTCACTTTTCGTGTCCCAAGAGAACGGGTCCCTCCCTTCTTTCTCACTTTGCTCTTTGCTTAATTATTATGTTGTGAGGGTTGGTACATGCCGTGATGTATGTGTAGAGGCCGGAAGACATCTTGCGGAGATGCTCCTTTATTTCCATGTTCACGAGCTGGGGAGGTTTAAATGAGAAGAACCCTTGGTCCTCGGTTGGTGGCACTGCTTGGGAAGGCAGGGGCACAACCTCGCTGAAGAAAGTGTGCCACCGTGGGTGGGCTCTGAGAGCAAAACGCCTCACAAACTTCCAGTTCACTCTCTGCCTCCGGCTTGTGGTTCAGGATATGAACTCTCAGTTTCCTGCTCCTCTGGCTGCTGCCACACCTACCTAACCACTACAGCCTCTCCCTCTGCAACCATAAGCCAAAGCAAACTCTTCCTTCTATAAGTTGCTTTTGGTTCTGGCAACTCACGAGAGCAACAGAAAAGTGACCAATACACACAGGTTCCAGGGACCAAACTCATCTGTCAGCCTTTGTCAATTGCATTGCCTTGAAACCACAATCTAGCCCATGTTGGCCTGAAATCTGCAACAGTTCTGTTGAATTCAGTCACCACACAGTGGAAGGACAGAACCAACTCCAGCAGATTAACCTCTGACCTCCACACATGTGCAGTGGCATACCCACGCCCACACAGGCACAAATCAATAAATGCAATTAAAAGAAAAGGTTTTAATTCTCAGTAATCCTTTTGCCTCGATTCCCCAACGGCTAGGATTTTGTGTGTTACCGCCACATCTGGTTGCTTCCTCCCCTCTTTTGCATTACTGTCTTCTTCTGGATTCTGTGATATGATATGAACCCGTTTTCTCCCTCTCTCGCGGCTCCTCTTTTACCAGCGATGAATGGATGGAGTCTCGAGCTCTCCTCACACACTACAGCTCCTCCCTAGGGAGTTGTCACCTTTTACTTTGGATTTTTTCCCACAGATGCCTGTGACTTCCCTATTATCTATGATCCAGATCTCACCTGAGTTCCGATCTCAGACACCAAACCGTGTTTACAGAGCTGGCACCTGGGCATCTTGCAGCGACTCCTACCTAACAGTGTCCAAACCAGGAAGCATGGTCACTGTACCCGGCTCCATCCAGTTCTTTCCCCAGCTCAGAAAACAGTTCTGCAACTATCTGGATCCTCCAGGTCCAAATTCTGCTCATCACCCCTGACACCCTCTGCCCCTCTCCTCCCCAGGTGGAGAACCCTGGAGATTCTCCTTAGTTTGCTTTCTTTTTTTTTTTTCCTTTCTCATTTCATTAATTACTTTATTTTTTACTCATTTCTTTATTTACAGTTTTTGGGGCACAAGCTCTTGTGTAACTCAGGCTGGCCTCAAACTGTCAGTGTAGGTAAGGCTGACCTTGAACTCCAGTCCTCCTGCCTCCACCTCCCAAACACTGGGGCTTCAGGCATCTGCCACCATCCAGCTACACTTCCCTCTTAGTATTAGGTTGGAGCCCAGGCCCCGCTGAGATTCTTTGTTAGCACTGGGATCGAGCCCATCCATCCTTCTGATCCTAGAAGAACTGACTCCAACCCCACTTCTACGGGCACACCTTGAGGCACACCTCCTCAGCTTACCAGAGCCCGGCAGACCCCACTAACCAGGACAACTGTATAAAGTCACCTCTTTGTAAAATGTGGACATCCCATCTACCCAGCAAATACGAGTAGCCTTGTGGACTGAGATGAAACCATGAACCATGTGCTCCGTACAGCTTCATCCTTCCACAGCCTGGCTGGAGGAGGCTAGCCCTCAGTGCTTGGAACACAGTGCCCTGTGCCACTCACTGAGCCAGACAGCCAGCTCATGTGGCCCTGTCCCATCTGCCAACTGGGTGCCATTCCAGGCAGCTGGGCATTCCCACACACAGGACTGTGATGGTGGAAGGTGATACACATGAGGACAGTCTGGTGACTGGCTTAGTAGAAGACACAGCCCTGCCCTGCTGGCCAGCACACAGAAGCCAACAGACTCAATCACGGTGTTTGCTGTGCTGATAGGACTAATTGTAATGGTACAACTGAATGACCTTTTATTGTTCAGTGGTGACACACAGGCTACTCCCAGATGAGTGTGGCTTTGTTTATGTCACCTGGTAAGTGTCCCTTTCTCAGGAAGGTACGGTGC
This sequence comes from Mastomys natalensis, assembly GCA_021653895.1. NCBI lineage: Eukaryota > Metazoa > Chordata > Mammalia > Rodentia > Muridae > Mastomys > Mastomys natalensis. The sequence continues at coordinate 173,493 of JAJTUV010000325.1, read as the reverse complement.
GACCAACTTAAGAAAAGTCATCAACGGTTATCCTTGGAAAACAAGATGTCTGCTAGAAAATGACTACAGCGACGAAAAAGGAGGGCCTGAAAACATGGCTGCTGGAGCCGGAGACGTAGGCCTGGCACCTACTGTGACATGACCAGTGTGACAAGCCATCCCATAACCACAGTTTGGCTCAGCACCATCCTGTAAGATTCCATGAATGAGTTAGCCAGCTCTATTCTATTCTCCCTCAGATAGGCAATACAGAGCAAGGGGAGGATGCTAGCTAGCATGCTTACAGCAAGGGCTGGAGAGGTGCTAGTGGATAAGCACACTGGCTGCTCCTGTAAGAGGACCCAGGTTCAGTACCCAGCACTCACACGGTGGCTCAGATTCACGTAACTACAGTTCCAGAAGATCTGAGGCCGTCTTCAGAGGTCTGCAGGCACCAGGCATGCACAGCATGAACATACATACATACATACATACATACATACTAATACATACATACATACATTACATACTTACATACATACATACATACTTACATACATACATACTTACATACATACATACATACTACATACATTACATACATACTTATACATACATCATACATACTATACATACATACTTACATTCTACATCATACATATACATACATACATTACATACATACATACATACTTACATACATACATACTTACTCATACATACACATTACTTACATACTACATACTACTACATACATACATACATACTTACATACATACTTACTACATACATACATACTTACATACATACTTACATACATACATACATACTTACATACATACATATATACATACAGGCAAAACACTCACACACATGCAGTGTTTAAAGTAAACAAACCTAAAAGAGTATGACAAAAGGAAAAGAACCCAGAACAGCCAAAGCCAGGAAGACCCTCCCTTCCTGCCCACACCAGCAGACCAAGTCAGTGACCAGCAACGACCCAACTACTGGAATGCAGACACAGTTCTGTCCTGCTGCTGCGAGGACGTGGCCAGCTGCACGGTACCGCACCAGCACCCCACCTCCACGTTCTGACACACGTGAACCCGCGATTCTGTCACAGTTATAAGGACCAGAATTCCACACAGACACACTGACAGCCTGGGAGAGGGCAAGACCCAAATCCTGGGGAGGCAGCGTGAGAGGCCTCCGCCAGCCCACGGTTGCTGTTCCTAACTCTCCGTATATTTAAGCACTTCCAGCAACACCGTCTGAAAACAAACGCCTCCATAATTCCCTAATTCCTGAGCATTAGTTTCTTGTCTGCTAAACTTAAAGCAAGCCACTCTTGCCCACTTTGTCCTGCTACCCTCAGCACAAGTGCTGTACAAACCCCCAATGCTACACTTAGGCCTTAGACAAATAAAGGCAATTTACAGATGTGAAAATTATGTCAATGAGCTTCCTGACAGTTTTTTTTTTTTCAATTTGATAATAATTACGGCATTTCTAGAAGACCGTCTGCCGATAGCAACAGTCTAAACCTGACAGGGTTGAAACACCCAGTGCTTTCCAGGCCGCATGGACATTATCTATGAAAAGCAATAAAGAAGCAATGGATACATTAATCACAGCAGAATCATCTGCAAAGCATAAATCTGAAATTCCGTTCTCGTCGGCTCAGATTGCTTTTTTTATTCTTCACACACCTGATTTTACACCATCTGCAAGAGGGCAAGACAAACACTGTTGAGGAAATTATATTTCTTGGCTGTCTGACTTTTATAAAATGCTCAGGCTAATTTCTGTAAACATAAGATTTACTACACGAGCAAGAAAAACTGATACAGTTAAAAGTCCATTTTTATTAAAGGGCGGCATGGTGACCACAGCATTTTTTTTACACTGTGTCGCATCATAGTTACCTTATTGACACCTGTTTTACATTTACTCCTGTCGAGTCTGTGTGCTTTTACTAATACCCATGAGCACTACACCTGTTCTATGGCGCAAACAGCAGAATCAAGATCCCAGAGACAACACTGTCAGCTTAAACTTCCCTTTCTCGGTGGACAGCAATGCCACCATTCCCAGCACCGCTTAACAGCATCCAACAGGCCCTGAAACTGCAGGGAAGAAAGTCCAACGGGCAACACAGACAACTTCCATCAACTTCCTGAGTTTGGGGCAAAGCTGGTTAAAGTGTGGCCATCTCTACTCTCCAACTCTTCTTCAAAGATTTCTTTTACTTTTAGATAAAGTGTGGGTGTGCATATGTGGATATGTGTGCGCGTGAGTGCTGGTGCCTGTGGGAGCCAGAAGGGAATCCCCTGGAGCTACAGGTGTCTGTGAGCTGCCCGAGGGGGTGTGGACTAAACCCAGGTCCTCTGCAAGAACAGCAAGTGCTCTTACCCGCTGGGTCAGCTCCCAAAGGACAATTCCCTGTGTCTATTCTACTACGGTCACAAAAGCCATCACTGGACACTTTAAACAGAAGTACTATCTGGGACAACCATGAATTTTCAGCTTATCTTGTCAGAAACACCAGCCTATACTTTAAACCAAATGATACTTTCTACCTACATGGAAACATCATCTCTGTGGCTGGGGGCAGAAGATGGAGTACAGAGGGGGTACTATCAGCATCAGATGTCCTCTCAAGGGTAATAACAGACTCAAACCTCTGCTGTGCACAACAAGGAGCAAACAGCGAGTGTGTTCCTATGCTAGCAGCCAAGGCCTCCACTAACATCCTGCCGAGAACTAGGATACCCATCGACCTCTGGTGTCAGGAAGCCTCTGAGGTCACCAAGGAGTTCAAAATGTTAACCCTAAGCCTACTACTAATTCTTCAGTGCAACTTCTTTTAATTATCATTTTATTTTTATGGGTATAAGTATTTTGCTTACATACATGTCTATGCACCACATGCAGGCCTGGTGCCTGCAGGAGCCAGATGAGGGCTTTGGAGTCCCTGGGATCGGAGTTAAGGTGGCTGTGAACCACCATGTAGATGATGAGACTTGAACCTGAATTCTCTAGAGGAGCAGCCAGTGCTCCGAGCCACTGAGCCACCTCTCCTGCCCTTCTTCAATGCACGTCTTTAAAAAGGAAGTGAGACATTGTAACTTTCCGCTGCACTTATAGCCATCTTTTTGGCGCAGCAAGAGACACATATTACAAACTTCCAAACCACTGCTGGGTACCCAAAACACCACCACCACAGAGAACATGCCTGCCACGAGCCAGGCATTCACCTGGGCACTCCACCCTACCCCTCTCCAGCTCCAGCAATCCCTCAAAGGCCACAAAGACCCAAGGAATAGGTCGAGAACAAATGAAACTCACCCTTGCCTTGCAAAAGGTGTTATCCCAGCTACTGGGTTAGACAACAGAAAAGTGTCCCCTTTGAAAGGGAAAGCTAGAGCAAGCCAGTTCATGCGACTCAATCTCAGGGAGTCTACTGCTATGGCTGGCTGGCAGGCCACTAAGAGGCAGTGATGAAGTGGCGCAGGACCTCATCCGGGAACTCAGGGAATAAATACAGCTGCTCACAAAGCTTTGGGTCCCCATCTTTATCAGCAAGAAACCCCACAGAGCCTCTACCTCGAAGCCCTCACAGGCACCAAGACAAGTGCAATGCCTAGCCATGCTGCTTGCCCACTCCTGATGCTGAGTGTGTGCTCCACCTACAAGAATGGCCCCAGGCACCCAAGGGTGAGGGAACAGGGAACAGCCTTCCCGGGGCCAGTCTGGGCTCCTTCGAGGCAGACTCCACCTGCTGGCACTGGCAGAAGCTGCTCCCTGGGTTCTGAAACCGGACAGGCTGCACTTGTAAAACTTAAAATGTCCTCCTTTTGAAAGTTTCCTGTTCACCCCATCACACATAACACAGTTTCGTGTTCTAGAACATACACCTACATTTCTAAGTGGCGTTTCTGCTCCTTCAAGCCCCTGCAGGTGACAAATGCCCAACAAGTTTATGTCAGTTACAGCCTCTCCCTCCTTGTGTCTACAGGAGTAGAAAAGCAAAACTCCTTTGGAAATGCCAGCCCCACCCTCTCGGAGTCTAAGCTCTCTGAACATGGCAGCTCCTCACCTTGAGACCAAAATGTCTCAGAGTGTCACTTTCCAGCATTATAATGCTACCAGGATGTACCACAGAGCTGACAAGGCACACAAAGGTAGATAGAACAAAGATGGACACCTGTGGCCACATCACCAACTGTACCGGAGAAGCCAGGGATTTCTCACATTTATCATCAGCAAGTATTTATACCCATTTAAAATAGCAAATGAATTTAGATTATATGAAACTAACCACCTTTTAGAATAAAACCTCTCAGAGAAAATAAGATCAAATGTATTCTGCTGGCTACTTATTATAACAAAGCCCAGAAGAGCCCCCAGCTTAGCAGAACAGGTTTTTATCCAAGGCAAGATCACTGAAGGCGCTCTGAAAACGTGTAGCTCATTTTCCACAACAGTAAATGAAACGAAGAGCAAGCTTGTGATTCCATTTGACACACACTAATAAGCAAGCCACTTAAAACCCGTAACACTCAACCAAGTGTAATCCTCAAGGCTTTATTTTATTTATTGTTCTGAGACACAGTCCCATGTGGTCCCCGCTGGTCTTGATCCTTCAGCTTCCAGCTTCCAACTACTGGGTTCAGACTACACCACCGCCCCTGGCTAACAGACTTCATGTGGAGCTGGAGAGGCTACAACAGTCAAGAGCACCAGCAGTTCTTGCAGAGCACCTGGGTCCAATTCTCAGCACTACACAGACGCTAACAACCGTCTGTAACTCCAGTTCCAGGGGTTCCATCGCCCTCTCCTGGCCTCCGTAGGCCAGAATGTATACATAGGTGTAGTACACAGACATACATGCAGCCCAAACATTCATACATATAAAATAAAAATAAGTCTCTTTTAAAAAGACTTCACATAATAAAATGAAAAGACTATTTAAAAAAAAAAAAAAAAACCTGGCTGGGCAGAAGTGTTGCACACCTGTAATCCTAGGACCTGTACATCAGGCATCTAAGACAGAAGGATGAAGTCTGAGATACTGCCTAAAAATAATAATAGTAATAATAATGATGAATTGTTAAAAATTTAAACCTGAAAAGTGGAGGCTAGGCAGATGCCTCAGGGGCTAAGAGCACTTGCATCTGTAAGCATCAGAACCTGAGGAGGGGGGTGTGCGTGCATGTGTGTGTGTGTGTGTGTGTGTGTGTGTGTGTGTCTGTTGTCTGTCTGTCTGCCTGTGTGTTCGCGTGTGTGTGTATCTGTCTGTGTATGTCTGTTTTGTGTGTGTGTATTTGTGTGTGTGTGGTGTGTGTGTGTCTGTGTGTGTCTGTGTGTCTGTGTATGTGTGCATGTATGTGTCTCTGTGTGTCTCTGTGTGTGTGCATATGTGTGTGTCTGTCTGTGTGTGTCTGTCTGTGTGTGTGTGAGTATATGTATGTCTGTATATATCTGTGTGAGTGTGTCTGTGTGTGTGTGTTTGTATATGGTGCATAATTCAGGTATGTCCAGGAATACCCATAAAGATTCCAATGTCTCTCTGTCTCTCTGACTCTGTCTCTCTCTCTGTGTGTGTGTGTGTGTGTAACTATGCCTGTAACTCCAGCACTATGGGGCAGATGGAGAGACAGGGGGACCCCAATAATTCTCTAGCCCCAGCCAGGCTAGCGCAAACACAGCCTTCCAGGTCAGTGAATGATCCTGTCTCAGACAAAAAGGCAGAAAGAAAAAGAGAAAAACATCCGACTTCCTGTTTTGGTCTTGACCTGTGTGGCACGTTGGTATACCCACACCTGTACCTTCACATACATACAACACACACAAAACACACACACACACAGACACACACAGACACATGTATCTAACACGCGCATGCCTGAGAAGGGCAAAAACAGTACAGGCCCACAGAGCTTTGAACAGTCCTGCACACCCAACTTGCACATAAGCAGGACTGTATCTAGTAGCTAAACTTCCAGGTTAGGACCACCAGAACCTAGGTTTTAAGTCACAGGCCTTGCTTGCTGGATGAAGAGAACGAGAGCGTAACATGGAGGAGGCCCTGATTTTGATTCCCAGCATGTCAGCCTTAAAAAATGAAAAGCCAGCCAGGCAGTAGTGGCACACGTCTTTAATCTCAGCACTTGGGAGGCAGAGGCAGGCGGATTTCTGAGTTCGAAGCCAGCCTGGTCTACAGAGTGCGTTCCAGGACAGCCAGGGCTATACAGAGAAACCCTGTCTCGAAAAAAAACAAAAAAACAAAAAACAAAAAAAACAGAAAGAAAGAAAAGCCACCACCAAGTGGAACATGCCTTTAATCCTAGCACTCAGGAGGCCAAGGCAGAAGATCTCTGTAAGTTCAAAGCCAGCCTGGTCTACAAAGTGAGTTCCAGGTCAACCAGGGCTCCACAGTGAAGACCCTACCTGGAAGAACAAACAAGGAGCAATGGTTAACAAGGGCCTCCCAAGTACCTTCTGTATTGCCTGCTATCTTATTTTTGGGACCAAATACCTGGCCAGAAGCAACTTGAGGAAGCAAGGGCCTGTTTCGTCGTGTATTTCCTTGGGATACCGCCCATCATGACAGGGGAAACATGGCAGCAGGAGCATATGTGTCAGCATCAGCTCTACCCCACAGCTTGAACTAAAACTCCGGGGTCACCCTTAGTACCTCCTCACCCTACATCAAATGCACCTGCGAGTCTTTTTGTCCCTGTGTGTGTATGTCGCTGGGATGGACCCCATAGCCTTACACATGCCAGGCAAACTGATCCACTAAGCACAGCCCAGATCGTTAGAGTCTTCAAATTTATGGGAAACCGCCCTGCCCATTCTATCTCCATTGCTGCCTCCTTCTCAGGCGCTGGCTTGGACCAGTCCAACAGCATCCAGGTAGTTTGCCTGCTCCATGCTTGTCCTCTTTCCATCAGTCTGCAGCAGAAGAACTGGCAAAGGCTTTTTTTTTTTTAGAACAAAAGCCATGTTCCTCTACTTGAATCTTCTAGCAGCTATCCTTCATAGAATAAAGTCAGAACACCTCACCGTGCCCACAAGGCCCCAGAGCCCTCTCTTCTCTCCGTCCGCTCTGGGACACCACCCTCTGGTTCTTACCCCCTTGTGCAAGGTTACTTTGTATGAGGAAATCTGTCCTCTCCACCTGGAATGGTCTTTCCATAGGTCCTCACATCCTAAGCCCTTCATGTCAGTCTTCTCCCCAAGAGAGAGATTATGCCATCTTAGAGACTGCCTTTCCCTCCTTGACTGGTGTAGTTCAGTGGCAGAGCACGAGCCCACCATGTTCAGGGTCTTAGGATCAAACCCAGCAGAAAAAAAGAAAGTTTTGCCTTGCCCTTTGCCCTTTTTTGTTTTTGTTTGTTTGTTTTGTTTTGTTTTGTTTTGTTTTTTCGAGACAGGGTTTCTCTGTGTAGCCCTGGCTGTCCTGGAACTCACTCTGTAGACCAGGCTAGCCTCGAACTCGCCCTTTGCCCTTTATTCAGTACCCTGCCTGGTTTTCCACGGCACCCTCACTAGCTCACACCACATTCCAGTTCTTTAGCTTGTCCTCTATCTTCCCTGCTGAATTGGGAGGTAGAGCAGACTAGAGCAATGCCAAGCAGAGACGTGCTTAAAGTATGCAGGGATGAGCCGGGCGGTGGTGGCGCACGCCTTTAATCCCAGCACTTGGGAGGCAGAGATAGGCGGATTTCTGAGTTCGAGGCCAGCCTGGTCTACAGAGTGAGTTCCAGGACAGCCAGGGCTACACAGAGAAACCCTGTCTCGAAAAACAAAAAAAAAAAGTATGCAGGGATGGGTTGCTTAGTGGTTAGAGCACTTGCTACTCTTCCAGAGGACCTGAGTTCACTTCCCAACCCTTACGTCAGGGGGCTCACAACTGCCTATAATTCCAGTTCCAGGGGACCTCATGATCATTTTAGGCCTTCTCTGTCAACCACACTCATATGCACATACGTCTACACAGATATATACACCTATACACACACATATACTCATAATTTAAAAATAAGTCTTTTTATAAAAAAAAATCAAATGTATAAAGATATTTAACAGTATAAACAGTCACCAAACCATAAATACAGACTTGCGGAAAAAGACCAGAACAGCAATAAAGGAGCGTCAGAGGGTCATTTTTTGTGGAAGCTTTTACATTTATATCACCTTATTATCATGTTACACTATTCTTACAATTCAAAAGTGCCCTGCCAAGTGTGGTGGCCCATGATTTAATCTCAGCACTCAGGAGGCAGAGGCGGATGGAGCTCTATGACTTCCAGGCCAGTCAAGACTACACAGTGAGACCTTGTCTCAAAAAAAATTATTTATTATATATATATTATTATATATATATATTAGTATAAATATATATTATTGTGTGTGTGTCACACTATGGGGTACAAGTGTGTAGACCAGGAGACAACTTTAGGGAGCCAGTTCTCTTCTTCCAGCATGAGGGTCCTGGGGACTAAACTCGGGTCATCAGGCTCAGCAGCAAGCGCTCTTACCTGCTGAGCCATCTCACCAGTCCACATTTTGGAGTATTCTCCGAGTCAGAGACCCTCTTCCTAGACCAGGCTGATGTCACACTGGTGGTCCTCCTGCCTCGGTATCATACGGCCTCCAGGTGTGCACCCCGCAGCAGATGCTACTCCCCTTGTGAATGTAACAGCGACGGCAGCAAAGCCATTGTGTGACGGTCGTGAGTTAGGAAAAGCAGGAGATACGACGTCTCTGCCCACAGACAGGCATGAGGGGGATGGTGCCACACACTGAAAGTCCCTGCGTGCTGGCTAATACCTTTCTCCATTTAGCCCTATCTCCCTCTTTGTGTAACCTCCCTGAAGGCGAGACTCATACAGCGATGAATCACAGAGCTTCCCTTTTCCCAACAACAGTGACTGAGGGCAAAGCGCCTTCCTCAGGATGTTCCAAAGCTGCCACTGCGAGCTGATCTCACCACCAGCTCTTTAACGCTCTTCCTAGGACGCTGCGCACAGTGTGTCCTCTCCTCCTCAGGGACGATGCACGACAGGGCCCACCTTGTTAGCTCCAGGTGTGTTCTGGTTGTGTGTGACCAGGGATAGCTGGTGACAACACCAGTGCCAGCTCAGGCCACTCTCCTGGTGGAAGTCACAAAGCCTGCTGGGAAGGGAGTCCCAGATGGAATACTGACGCCGGTTCCCCTTCCTAAAAGCTGAAAGAAAGGGCCTAGGTTGTGAACCATGACAGTGAGCATAGTGAGACAGCATAGTCAATCCAAGACGCCCTGCACAGCGTCCCTCCTGCCCAGGTTTCACCGTGCTGGAGGACCGACTCAGGGCAGGGCCCAAGGCAACACCACCCAAACACTTTAAGCCACATGTTCAAGCCCAATAAATTAGCCCAGGCTTAAAGGAGTCAAGCTGTACACATGTAAGAATTTTAATAAGCTTGGAAAAGACTACCTGCAGCTATGTACAGCTTACTGTACCAGCGAGGCTCCCTGCCACCAGCCAGCGTGCTAAGCCCCTGACAAGAACTGCAGAGCTGTGGGGCGGCAGGGACAGGGAGTGGTGTGGTCCACACTTTCTCAGGAGTTGAGGACTTGCAGCAAATGGCTGGCAGCCAGACGACAGGAAAACAGAACAGGGCAGGCAACTCAGTAGAGCCAACGACATTTACCAGAAAAAAACGTGCGAGGTTCCTCTGGTGGGAATCCGGCGCTCACACACCCTTGCAGAAACCAGCAAACACTGTAATCAATGTCTACACAGTCATCGACGCCTGTTTGTGCTCAGAGCCACGTTACGTACAATGAAGAGCTAAGCAAACACGGTCTCTGACTTCTGGATGCCAACACCTCGCATAAATAAAAACAATAAATCTGTCCAAAGGATTACTGAAGTAACCGAGCAAACAGGAGCCAGTCAAAAGCAATGACCTCACACAGAAGCGGTGAAGTAATCACGAAGGGAAAGTCATGGGAGATGACTCTCTAAACAGGGTGGGGCCGGACAGAACAGTTACCTGTGAAGGCTGAGTCTCCAGGGGGAGGTCAGAGTTTGAGGAAATGTTCAAGGGCTGGATAGCAGGCCAGAAGGGGGCGGGAAGTGGAGAGGTGCAGCTTAGGAGAGAATTTAGAGGCACAAATACAAGGAGATATTTTTAAGTGCCCTGAAAAAGTAGAGATAGCAAGCAGGTTATGTTTCTCAACTGGCCTTATCCATACACCCTTCTAGTATACAAAAAAAAAAAAAAAAAAAAAAACCACTCATATCCTTCCTTATTTAGTGTTATTTAAAATTCAAGAAAAGACTAAATATCTTACCCATCCCTAAATCAATGCTATAACAGTTTCAAAATCTGATATTCATTCTCATTCTCTCTGTCTCCTCCCCACCCCATCCCTGTCAATCTGTCTCTGTCTCCTCTCTCTCTGTCTCTCTCTTTCTCTCTGCCTCCCTCTCCCTCTCTCCTCTCTCTCTTTCTTTCCCTCTCCTTCTCCCTCTCTCTCTCTCTCTTGTGTGTGTGTGTGTGTGTGTTGTGTGTGTGTGTGTGTGTGTTTGGATAAGGTCTTGCATCTCAGATCAGGCTAGAACTCACTATGTAGTCCAGGCTAACCCTGAATTCATAATCCTGTCTCACTTTTCCAAGTGCTGGGATTACAAATGTACACCTCCACACAGTACTGATTTTCTATTTTTTTTCTTTTTTTCTTTTCTTTCTTTTTTTTTTTTTTTTAATTATCCAAAGGCTTTATATATTTGGTAATGGTCAATTAACAAGATGCCCACACAATTAGAAGTGTTAACCAATACTTAACCTAGATATTGCAACTACCTTAGACTGCTGGAGACACACATCTGCCGCCATTTTCCCCTCTCCCTGATTTTCTAAGTAACACAAAATCAACCTTTGCCCAGGGCTAGAACTGCCCAAGTCAACAGACACAGTCTCTGTCATTAACTCACAAGGAAGAGAGGGTGTGGCTCCGAGTCCACATGTGACCAGACAGGCAATAGTCTGTAACAGTAACAGAACATGTAACAGGACATGCAACCAAAACAGAACCTGGCACATCAGTAATTCACAGGAATTACCTGATTAAAATTTTTGAAGGAGAACTCTTTGTAGATGGCATCCCTCTCGCTTAGTTCCGACCACCCTGCTGCTTTCAAGCCAGGAATAAGTTGGTTCCTCTCCTCTGCCGTCAACCACTGTGCATCCGTAGACTAGGAAGAAAACATATTTCCTGTCTGAAAGGGTAGGCGTTTATTTAAACTCTTCCATAAACTTATACCTCTTTAGGAAAAGATGAAGGAAAAAAAGTCTCAGGGGAAACAAATTCTAACTACCTCTATTCCTTTCCTCTCAAGATAGGCAAACTGCATGAGCTGTACAGAGGAGGCTAGTGTCCTGTCTCCTACACCGAGGGCTGCCTCAGACTCCACAACTCAGAACTCTGGTTTATTACAGAAATGACTAAAACTGCCACTGGCCTTCCAAGATACTACACAATTCCAGAATGCACAAAAGAGGCAAACAGCTCATTAAGGAAGCTGCTGATGGAACTCTAAACTCCTGGCCTGATGCTCTCTGGATAGATTTCCAGTCTCTGCAGCTCACTCCCATGGTGAACTACTTAGAACACTGTGGTGGTTTGAACAGGAATGACCCCCACGGACTCGTGTATTTGAATGCTTGTCCCATAGGGAATGGCACTATTAGAAGGTGTGGCCTTGTTGGAGGAAGTGTGTCACTTTGGGGGCAGGCTTTGAAGTCCCATATGCTATATCCAGTTGGCTTACAGTCTCCTTCTGCTGCCTGCAGATCGAGATAAAGAACTCCCAGCTCCTCCAGCACCACATCCGCTTGCATGCCACCATGGTTCCCTCCAGGATGATAATGGACTGAACCTCTGAACCTGTAAGCCAGCCCCAGTTAAACGCTGTCTTTTATAAGAGTTGCTGTGGTCATGGTGTCTCTTCACAGCAATAGAATCCTAACTAAGATAGATGTCTATTCTCTTTCAAATATAATGAAAACCTTCTATGGGTGGTGGGGAGGACCAAGCATAAGACATCCATGGAATTTCGTATAACAGCCTCTGAAGTCCACAACTTCTCTACCACAGGCAAAAAGCCTTTGCCTTGCTAATAAAAGCACCAGTAAAACAAACTCCCTTCATGTGTCACCAGACCACCCAGAGCATCCGTTGGTACCTGCCTGCACTGTCCACTCATTCCTGCTTGCCAGGTGGCAGTCACGACTCAGCCCTTTGGCCATTTGACCTGTGCCTTTCACACTAAAAGCACTGAACACTGTGGACTACTATAAACTGTGAACACTGCTTCTCCTTCCAGCTTAAGGTCCTATGGCCACCTCACACCTCAGCTCCTTGCAGGGCAGCTGTCAGCTCCAGTTAGACATACTCATCAAGACCCTCCCTGCAAAGACTGAGCTAATGTTGAAGGCCTGGGGTGGAAGGCAGAGCTTCGGACTCCAGCTTCCATATATAAAGCTGCAACTCACTCCTACTTCTGGGCTCCTCAAACTTTTTATGGCAGACATTAAGGCCATCAAGAAGGCACACACAGTTTCCCTTTCAATGACTTGTCCTGTGAAGAGGGAAAAGCATGTTACTGCGACCGTTTTCTAGTTTGTTCTCCCTGATACAGCAGCTACTTCCTCCCACTACAAAGGGGAGGAATGACAATGGATCGTGGGCTCTCGGAGAGATAGCTCAGCAGTTAAGAGCACAGACTGCTCTTCCAGAGGTCCTGAGTTCAATTCCCAGCAACCACATGGTGGCTCACAGCCATCTGTAATGGGGTCTGATGCCCTCTTCTGGTGTGTCTGAAGACAGCAATGGTGTACTCATATACATAAACAAATAAATAAATCTTTAAAGCAAAAGAAAACAAAAAGATAATGGACCGAAACATTTAAAGGCCTGGAATCAAAATAAACATTTAATGTTAAGAATTAATAGCCAGGCATGTTGGTGCAAGTCTTTAATCCAAGCACTCAGAAGAAAGAGGCAGGTGGATCTCTGAGGTTGAAGCCAGTCTGGTCTACAGATCAAGTTCCAAGACAGCTAGGGCTACACAGAGAAACCCTGTCTCAAAAAAATCTCTCTCTTAGATCCCCTCCCCTTTCTTCCCCTCCTCCCCCCTCCTTTGGTACTGGGAGAGGGTAACGGTGGTGGTAAGTTCTCACTGGCCCACGCCTCAGCCTCCTCAGCACTAGAATCACAGATCTACACCACCAAACCCACTGAGTTCTGATATTTTCCAAAGGGGTCTACTATAGAAAACAATCTCAACTGTCTATCAAACATTTCAGGAAAGAAACAACTGATAGTTTTTCGCAGGGACCTGACAGCAAGGAAAACCATGAAGCACACTATGGACTATGCTGTGGTCATCCAGAGGCTCTAGAATGGACTGTGCTGTGGTCATCCAGAGGCTCTAGAATGGACTATGCTATACTGTGGTCATCCAGAGGCTCTAGAATGGACTGTGCTGTGGTCATCCAGAGGCTCTAGAATGGACTGTGCTATACTGTGGTCATCCAGAGGCTCTAGAATGGACTGTGCCATACTGTGGTCATCCAGAGGCTCTAGAATGGACTGTGCTATACTGTGGTCATCCAGAGGCTCTAGAATGGACTATGCTGTGATCATCCAGAGGCTCTAGAATGGACTATGCTGTGGTCATCCAGAGGCTCTAGAAGGCACTGTTTCTCTGGTGCTAGGCTATCCACAACCCTGTGGGGAATCAAAGCATGTAGGCTAGCTCATAAAGGATGTCCACTCAGCAACAGGGATTGTGGGAAGGACTGTGAAATGGAGCTGTTACAGCTACAGAACACCACGGGCCCTGCAAAGACGCCTTCCACAGAACCGTCTGTTTGGGGTCTTTTATTGTTTTTATTTTCTAAAGATTTATTTACTGTTGTTTTGTGTGTTTTGCCAGGGCATACATAGGCACTGTGTAAATGTACAGAGGCCAGAAGAGGGTATCAGACACCCTGGCACTGAAGTTACAGACGGTTATCAGTCACCGTGCTGGTGCTGGAATGGAGCCCAGGTCCTCTGTAAAAGCAGCAAGTGCTCTCGATGCTAGGCCATCTTTCTGGCCTCCAGCACGGCCATTCCTAACAGCCTGGGATTGTTTTTCACAGATGTGGAGGGAGATATAAAGAACCACAGGAGCTGGCCAGTGTAAGCGGTTAGCTTTCTAACTTTTTACTATTGGATGCTAACTCTGGCCTCTCTGGGTTCCAGGGTCCTTGAGTCTTTAAAGGGTTTGACAGTATCAAAATGCCAAGAAATGTTTGGTTTGGTTTGGTTGGTTGGGGCTTTGTTTTGTTTTGTTGTTTTGTTTTTCAAGACACGGTTTCTCCTCATAGCCCTGGCTGTCCTGGAGCTCTCTCTGTAAATCAGGCTGGCTTTGAACTCACAAGGTTCTGTCTCCTGAATGCTGGGATTAAATATATGTGCCATCACTGTCTGTCTGAAATTTTTGATTTTTTCAAAGACTTAAAGAGATCTTTCACTAAGCATGGTGGTACACATCTTAATCTCAGTTCTTGGGAGGCAGATTCAGATGGATCTTTTTATGTTTAAGGATAGCCTGGTCTACATCCCCATTATAAGGTGGAAGGAAAGGGGGGTGAAGGAGGGAGGAAGGGCTGAAAGGAGGGGGAGAGATCTTGAATGTGATGGTGCCCAATACAGACTGTGGCGCATGCAGCCATTCAGATCAAATCTGTTTACTCATTCCTTCCCAGACACCATGATTTTATAAGATCCCCAGCGCGGATCAGCGCACAAGCATGCCCTGAGACACACCTAGGTGGCAGCAATCAAGTTGTATAGAAATGTTTTATATTAAAGAAATTTCACCTCGAGGGTGGTGGCACATGCTTTTGTGTCCTCAGAACTTGGGAGGTGGAAGTAGGAATGTATCGGAGTTCAAGGTCAGCCTCAGCTACATGAAACATACCCATTAAAAACAAAGCAAAATGAAATTTCATTCCTTCTTTTATTGGAAGAAAGGAACCAGGTAGGAAAGGGAGTAGAGTTTAGCGTACCTGAATACACCTGTATGAAAAATTGCTTTAATTAAATTAATTTTTAAAATGTTAACCAAATGCAATGACTAGTCCTGGATTACACCAGAAAAAAAAAAATTTCTAAAGTCATTAGTCAAAAACAATGGACGTTATCAGCATAATTTTCTGACTTCAAAAATTCTACTGTGTAATATAAGAAAAATGATTTATTTTGGGAAAATCATTATAGAAACTTTACAGGTAAATAAATTATGTCTATGACTTATTCATTAAAAAAAAAAAAAAAAAAAAACTTATCAATGAGCTCCAATGAGCGCCTGTAAAAGAACCGGTGAGCTTCACGCTACATTTTCCACTAGATGGAGCTGCGTGTTTAAAAAACTTACCCTCGGTTCACTCTCCCCTCCACCCCTCACACCTTCAATGCACCCCCCTCAGAGGGTCTCACAGCACTCCTCTCCGGCAGCGCGGTAATCCTCCTGCCTCAGCCTCGCTAGATGCAAGAATTACAAGCCGCAACGCACGGCCAAAATTCTAACGTCTGAAGAAAACTAAATGTCCTCTTTAAAGGTGGTGAGAAAAATCGATGTGCCCTTCAAAAAACTAAGGGAAGGAGGGCAGTTGTTACTAATTCTTCCTAAAGCCCCCTGGTCCAAGACAACACGGTTAGCTGGTCACTTAAGGGGCTTCCCTAGGACCGCCCGCAGCACACGCAACGGCCACGGCCCATCGGCTTCACAACTAATCTTCAGATTTAGACTTTTTTCCCACGATATTGTTTCCGGTGAGCAAGCTCAAACACGACAGCGGAAGCTGTCTGAGGTGTTTTGTTTCAGGCAAGATCCACTACGGAACCCAGGCTGGCCTCGAACTCACGGATGTCCCCCAGCCTCGACCTCCCCCGCGCGGGGCCCACGGCGTGGGAGCTGCGGGTCTACGCGCGCAGCCGCCCCCACCCAGCCGAAGGAAGGCCCGGTGGCCCGCGCGGGCCTCACTCACCATGGCCGCCCGCTCGCGCCCCGGCTGCGCAGCGCCGCCAACCAGCGCCCCGCGCCGCGCGCTCCCAACGCCGCCGCCGCCATGGCCCCGGGCTGCCCGGCGCGCTGCCTGACGCGGCGCAGGCGCCGAAGGCCCCCGAGCGGGACGGCCGCCGGGCCCGCGGGGACTCGCGGCAGAGCGAGCGCCCTCCGCGCGGCGAGCAGCCGGGGTGCGCGGGGCCACCGCTGCCGTGGTCAGTGCTTAAAGACCCGGCTGCCGCGACTCGGGCCGCCGCGCTGAGCTGGCTCCTCTCTGCAGCTCGCCCATGCCGCATGCACGCACGGGTGCACATGCCATATGTGTGTATTTATTATTCTTTTGCCTTTTTTTCTCTTGCGATGTAACTGACAATAAAATCCATTTCAAAACCCCTGGTGTGGGGGGTTTTAACAAAGTGGTGAGTTTGAAGTAAAATGTTGCAGCTTTTTAGCTCAGTTTATATCTTTTTGGTTTTTTACTAAGTAACTTTTTTGTAATCCTTTCTTGAGACAGTTTCAGGAAGCCCAGATACAGAGTTGCCCGGAACATCGGTCTCCACCTCCCAGGAGCTGGGGATTCTGGACACGTGCCACCATGCGCAACTCCGTTAGTTTTTCTAAATTAGCACTTTTTTTTTTTTTTTTTTTTTTTTGGTTTTTTTCGAGACAGGGTTTCTCTGTGTAGTCCGGGCTGTCCTGGAACTCGCTTGGTAGACCAGGCTGGCTTCGAACTCAGAAATCCGCCTGCCTCTGCCTCCCAAGTGCTGGGATTAAAGGCGTGCGCCACCACCGCCCGGCTCTAAATTAGCACATTAATATTACCAATTTGCCAGGCATGGTGGCATACACCTCTAATCTCAGAATTCTAGAGGCAGGGGCAGGTGGATCGTTGGGAGTTGTGGGCCAACCTGGGCTACATAGCAAGACCCTGTCTCAAAAAGTTTTATCTATTTTACAGAGAATTTGACAAAGGGATATAAGGCACATTTAAGATTGTTTTCACAGTTGTTAGCAGTCTTATATCTCAAATGGACTTGAAAAAAAAATAAAGCCTCAAAATAACCTAAAATGTAGACTTCTTTTGCCTGATTAACAAGATACAACAATCAGAAAAGCAAAACTTGGGGTAATCAGAGGGTAAGCACTGACTTAACTTGGGAAACAGCGTGGATTTCTTTAGGCTGTTATGCCTAAGAATCAGGTACCAGGGGTAAAGTTATTATTTTTAGTATTTACACCAAATGTTTATGATCATAGAAACTATTCTTGAAATGTGTATATTAAAGTGAGGATTCTTGCATGTGGTACTCACCTGAAATCTCAGCTTTCAGGACAGGCCTGAGGACCTGAGGTTTGAGGCCAGCCACACAGTGGAAGAGGAGGAGGGAGAGAAAAGCTTAGAACTGAAAACCAATCAGTAGGTATGTTACCAAGTAGTGGTGGGTCATTTTCCCACCTTATTGCCACTGGCTGAAATCATGGCTTCTCAAATCTCTTCATAAAGCAGCGAGAGAAGGATGGGCGTGGCAGAGTAACATCTGCAGAGGCTGAGGACTGAGCCAATGTCTAAAACACTGGATGAAATGAACACAGCAGTAATTTATCAAGTCAGGCATAGTGGCACTCACTTTAATCCCAGCACTCGCACTCGGGAGGCAGACACAGGGGGATCTCTGTGAGTTCCAGGCCAGCCAAGGCTGCATAATGAGACTCTAGCTCAGAAAACAAGAAGCACAGGCTACCATTAGGAAACTGATGCTCATGTCTGAATTTAAAGAACAGGTTTTCAAGAGGTTTGTATAAATTATATGCTGTCTCTATAAAACGTTAAGTTTTTAATAGGTGTGTGGAGAGGACGCATGTTATGGTGTACATGCAGAAGTCAGAAGACAACTTTCAGGAGTCAGTTCTCTCCTTCCACCCTGTGGAACACAGGGATTGAACTCCGGTCTTCACGCTTGGTGGCAAGCACCTTTATCTGCTAAGCCATCTGGGCGGCCCATGTTGTCTCTTCTCTAAATGTGTCCTAAACTAGACCAGACTCAACCTTCAGGCAAGAACAGGGTTTTGTACTTCCTTTGGATCTCAATCTAGCTGTGTTCAGGGTTTTACGGTTCGAATAATGCATGCTGACATATAACTGGCTAAAGTCTGTGCGCTAACACAGAATTAATGTGCTTTAATTAGAGCATGTATTTTCTCCTAATGTCTGCCATTCCTAGAAACAAGAGAAACCACTGTGAGTTCTTTCAGTGACTTTATTTTTCACCTGGTCCTGTGGTAGGCCACACTTCCCTGTCCTAGCCTACATTCTGGTCTTAGCCCACACTTCCCCAACCCAGCTCCTCTTCTCAGACAACACTTTCCTGCTTAACGCCACTAGAAGAGAAATTCATTATGTTCCGTATTAAAAAGAAGAGTCAATTCTAGTGAACACTTTTGTACCTGCTAATCGTCACAGTAAAAACACATTCATATGAAACCTTTTCAGCCTTTCAGTAGTTTAACAAGAACATGATTCTTGAATCTGACTTCCGTCGCAAGTCCGCAAGCGAAGGGCTGAGACCCCTCTTGTCCCGGTTCGGTTCCGTCTCTACTCTGCGTGTTCCTGCTCCTGTCCGGGAATCAGCCACCGAATACTCTCAGTGCGGATGGTAGCGTACATAATGAAACTAATTAGAAAGAACAAGGAAAACACGAGCAGCCAATCCACAGTCTTTATCAAAGTGCTGGGGAGTGGGCCCATTTGGTCAGCTTGCGTTACCACCACATTTTTCTTGGCTTCTATACCTGAAAGAGAAATTAATTGTTTCAAGTCAGAAAGAAAACACATCCGAGGCTTGTCTGAAGTGCGATGCATGGCATGCAAAATGACAAGCAACCCCAAAATAAACACCACCTCCAGCATATCTTGGAAGGGTTTCGCTTGCATGTCAGTGTGATTTGTAACTCGCCTTTCTTCCCACCACATCAAAGGATCAGGAATCCTTCCAGCCTTTCAAAGCTAAAATTCCAGAATTTCTGACTCCATGGAGCTTTTCTAGTCAATGTGCTCTTAAGAGTTACCTTTTGTTCTCTTAAGACCAAAGTTCAACAAAATAAAGCTACTCTCAGAAGTTCCCACAGGTTATCAAGATGCCTTTAAATGAGTTCCTGGAAGACCTGGAAGACAATTACCCATCACTGAGCAGTGATCACCAAAGATGCCAGGACCTAGAACTCCTTGCAATCAATGAACACAATGGCTTTCTCTCTCTCCCGTTGACTCCTCAATGACTGATGAGTCAGGGTCCAGCACGAGGCTCAGAATTCCCAGCAACCCTGCGGCAGTCTCAGCCCGCTCTGAGATAGCCTGAGATAAGGAGGGTCTCTGCTCTTTAGTGTCAGAAGAAAACGGAGAACAACGTGCACTGAGGCGTGTTCTAATCTGAAGAGGGATGCTCACAGTCGCAGCCAGACGGCTGTGAGAAACGGAGTCTCCAGAGGTACACATTTCTTCAACTTACCACAGTCAAACGTTTACAAGGAATAAACCACAGGGCCATGCGTTTAGGCAAACACTAAGGAATTAATGCAACTTCCGCAAATGGATTAATAAATGGAACTCAGCACAATAAAAACAAATAAATCATAAGCATGCCCAACAATTCAGCTGAAGTTTACAAACATAATAGTTAGCTGCAACGCAGACTAAAGAAGATATACTGTATGCTACTTCTAACATAAACATCTCTCTGAGTTATTCCAGGCCAGCCAGTGCTACACAGGGAGACCCTGTCTCAAAAACAAGACAAAATCCCTTCCTCCCTGGATGTTATTTCTACATACCTGTCTGATTGAAAATGAAGATCTTCAGCGTTTCCAGAGTTCGATCTGTATGATTAAACCTAGCCATTGGTTTGGCTCCTTGAAACAACAAAATGTTAGGGACCGCTACAGTGCCAAATCTGGTGGACAGGCTGGAAGGGAAAGAAGGTGGGTAAGTTAGAAGTCCCAAAGCATGTTGCTCTCACGTGGCTACCCCAGAGAACTGCTGGGTACCATGAGAAGTTCATTGTGACCTACGGTTTTTGAGACTTGAACTTTTGACTTTTGCTCTGTTCCTTGCCACTGCCTTATGGGTCAGAGCTGGGGCAGTCCTGCTCTGCAATCCAAGTCAATTGGTATTAGCACATGATTCCAGCCACGACCCAGAGATTCCAAATGTCAAAACAACACAGACCAGAAAATTCTAATTCATGGATAAAGCACAGTGTGTCAATTTTCTTGACAGAAAAAAAAAAAAAAAAAAAAAAAAAAACCTTCAAGCTTCAGAATGGTCATCCCTTCCTCCCAAAAAGATCAGCATACAGTTAACAATTCTTTCCCAAATTGATGCAAAGGAATCCATGACTCAATCTACACACCAAGGAGGCTCGCAACTACGAAGGGAGGACTTGGCAGAAGTGGCCTGCAGGCTTCTTTTGCCTTCACACAGCCAGTCCAGGGTCTGGCAGTGGTTTGATGACAGAACCAGCTATGATCTTTGGGAACATTGCTTAACCTCACCATGCCTCGGTTTCTCCCTACTAACAAGCAGTGTTGGATAAGCAATGGTGCTTGTGTCATTTCGACGTTGGCATACAGTCACATGTTCCAACCCCGTAATGAAAAGTGTCCTCCATAATGGAGGCACTCAACAGAGGCAAGAGAAGGCAGCAAGGAGGATATCAAAAGCCTTTGGAATGGAGAGCAGGGAAGAAGGTCGACCTGATCCCAGAGCAGTGTGTGCTTCAGAGCTTGACAAGCATTGCCACCTCTTAGGCCTATGCACATACTTTCCGGAGGCAGACAGGAGTTACTAAGTCAGGATTGAAGAGACAGCCCAGTAGTTAAGAGCACACACATAGTATCTCCTAAAGGACCTGTGTGAAGCAGGTCACCACAGCCTGCAACTTCAGCTCCAAGTACCTGACACTCTCTTCTGCCTCCACATACATGTGCACACTCGCATTCCATGTGTGACCGCTAATCTTGGTTGTCAATTTGACCACATGTGGAATCAACTAAAACCCAAGCAGGTGGATAAATCTGTGAGGTATCTTCCTGACTGGATTATTTGAAGAGAGAAGACCCGCCCTAAAACTGGGTCGTACCTCCTGGTGGCAGCCTACATA
The DNA here is from genome assembly GCA_021653895.1 of Mastomys natalensis. Taxonomy (NCBI): domain Eukaryota; kingdom Metazoa; phylum Chordata; class Mammalia; order Rodentia; family Muridae; genus Mastomys; species Mastomys natalensis. The sequence continues at coordinate 152,240 of JAJTUV010000325.1, read as the reverse complement.
AAAGAACATGGAAGGAGGAGGCTTTGCATTTTGCCTGCTTGCCCTCACTCTAGCTAGCAGGTCTTCCACCCTGCTTGCCCTCACTCTAGCTAGCAGGTCTTCCATCCTGATTGGGAGGTATTCCTTCACTGATATTTGAACGTACTTCTTTGGGATTCCAGTGCAGACTAGAGAGCAGCTGAGACATCTAGCCTTGTAGACTAAACAATTACCAGATTCTTGGCCTTTCCATCAGGAGGCAGCCATTGTTGGTCTAGCTGGACCACAGCCTGTAGGCCACTCTAATAAGTCCCTGTTTTATGTATAATATATATATATATCATGAATATGTTATGAATGTATGCATATATATGAATATATTAATATATGAATATATATTCATTCTATCATCTCTATTCCTCTAGCGCACCCTAATATGCCATAAATTTTTTTAAAAGATCTTCAAAAAATGATAATTACTAACTTTAGGGACAATTTATTTCTTCATAAACAATGAAAACACGTACAAATAAATAAATAAATGTTAAAAAAAAAAATAAGGATAAAAGGCAAGGCAGGCATATTGATGAACAGCCTACAGTTGTTCTCTCTCCTGGGTAACGAGTGCAAACTCACTGACCTGCCCAAGGAAGAGGAGATTAACAAGTCCCGTGAACAATATAGAAGTATAAGCAAGAATAATGTCACTGCAAAGGGACACATTCATTTATTAATATATTAAGTGCATAAGTATTACATTAATGCATAACTTGTAATATGCAAGCAAGAGTAAATATACATGTGGTGGCTCACGCCTGTAACCTTAGCACTTGGGAGGCTGAGGCATGAGGACTACTGAGAATTCAAGGCCAGTCTGGGGTGCAGAGTGAGCCTGTGTCTCAAAAAAAGAAAATGTAAATAGGTATAGAGAAAGAAAAGATATCCAGGCAGTAGTGGCATACGCCTTTGATTCCAGCACTCAGGAGGTGGAAGCAGGCAGATCTCTGAGTTCCAGGTCAGACTGGTCTACAGAATGAGTTCCAGGACAGTCAAACCTGTCTCAAAAAAAAACAAAAAACAAAACAACAAGGAAGGAAAGAAGGAAGGAAGGAAGGAAGGAAGGAAGGAAGGAAGGAAGGAAGGAAGAAGGAAGGGAAAGAGAAAAGATAGGAAGAGACGGGTCAGTAGTCAAGTGTGCATAGTGCTCTTAAGAGAACGAGAGTTTGGTCCCCAGCCCCCGTGCCCAGTGCTTGCTTTCTTAACTCCAGCTCTGGGCCACCTGACACTCCATCTCCACTGCTCACCATCTCCTGTAACCAGCTCTAGGGGCCCTGACGCCCTTTCCTGCAGGTACCCACATACATGTGCACAAGCACAAAAACAGGTATGTACATTTTCTTAAGATTAAAAAGGGGTGCCAGGCAGTGATGGCACACGCCTTTAATCCCAGGACTTGGGAGGCAGAGGCAGGTGGATTTCTGAGTTCGAGGCCAGCCTGCTCTACAGAGTGAGCTCCAGGACAGCCAGGGCTACACAGAGAAACCCTGTCTCGAAAAACAAACAAACAAAAAAAAAGGGATGGGGGGCACAGAGGGCTGGAGAGATGGCTCATCGGTTAAGAGCGCCGGCTGCGCTTCCAGAGGTCCTGCATTTGATTATCTGCACCCCACATAATGGCTCATATAACTCTAGTTCCAAGGGATCCAGCACCTTCTTCTGTCCTTCATGGGTGTGTAGCACACAGTCATCTATGCAGCCAGAACACCCACATACATACGTTAAAAACAAATAGATGAAAGAGCCTTTAAAAGATGACAATTAAAAAAAAAACATGAATAGACACAGCACAGCACAGAACAGGGCTAGGACCACACTGCAGGCTACCGATACAGACAGACACCCTACCATGGTACTACATGTACTAATGGAGTCTGGCCTAGGCCCTCCAAGGTCCTCTGGCCCCATCACCTGCCACTCTTCTATCCACCACACACAGAACAGGACCATTTCACTGGGGGTTTCTAGAACTGGAAACCACCAGCTCCCAGGAGCCTGACGACCAGCAGCCTGTTACAACCTGTTACAAAGCCCCATTCACCTTCCTTGCTTGCAGCTTAATCAACAAGGGCTCTGTGTGACCATCAGCCGGAAAGACAAGCCACGCTCAGCCAAGGGTACCTGCTGTGCTGAGACGCATCCAGTGCCAAGAAGCCAAGTGTTGGAAATGCCCGTGGCAGGGAGTTAAAATGAGGAGCCAGGCTGGCAGAAAACCGGCACCATGGGGTATAGAAGAGGACCAGCGTACAGTCACTACCATTTGGGTTTAGAAAATCCATGAGGTCCTGCAAAGAAAAGGATAATAGTTAAGTTCAGCGTTAAGTATACATGTGTGGGCTAGGCAAGGAGACAGGAAGGAACTCGTCAGGTTCAAGGCCAGCCTGGTCTACATAGCAAGTTCCAGGACAGTCAGGGCTACAAAACAAAGACAAAGTACCTGTGTGTGTTCCTGAAAGGATGCCCAAGAAACAGGACACTGTGCTCTAGTGAGTGATTGGCAGGAGGGCAGAGAGGACGAGACTGATGAGAACACCAGTCAGCAGAAATGCACTCTGAATGACAAGGCGCGTTCATCTCTACGCTTTCCCAAAGCTACTTCAGTGTTTTCTTAACCAGTCAACTCAAATACTAAGTGCTCACAGCATACACAGACACCATGGCATCTGTGCACCGTGGCACTGAACTGGACATCTCAAATGCTATGGTTAAATCTTTTAAGATTTTTGTATGTGTCTCTGAGTATGTATTCACATTTGCACGTATATGTGCATGCAGATCCCCCTGGAAGCCAGCAGAGGGCATCAGACTCCCTGGAACAGGGACTACAGGCGGTTGTGGGATGCTCAACAATGGTGTTTGGAACAGAACTCAGGTCCACTGGAAGAGCAGCAGGCATCTTAACTGCTTAGTTAGAAACATCTGCTGGGGGCTCACTCCCAGCCTGTGGAGCTATTGGAAAGTAGCTCCAGCATTAGAAGGTAAGCTCTGGGCTGGAGAGATGGCTCTGCAGTTAAGAGCACTGACTGCTTTCCTAGAGGTCCTGAGTTTAATTCCCAGCACCCACATGGTGGCTCACAACCATCTGTAATGGGATCCCTCTTCTGGTGTGTCTGAAGACAGCTAAGTGTACTCACATACATAAAACAAATAAATAAATCTTTATTTAAAAAAAAAAAAGTGTCGGGCAGTGGTGGCGCACGCCTTTAGTCCCAGCACTTGGGAGGCAGAGGCAGACAGATTTCTGAGTTCGAGGCCAGGCTGGTCTACAGAGTGAGGTGACCAGAAGAGGGCACCAGATCCCCTGGAACCACAGTTACACAGATGGGTGCTGGGAATTAAACCATGTGGGTACTAGGAATTGAACCCAGGTCCTCTGTAAGAGAAGGCAGGGCTCTTAACCTCTGAGCCATCTCTCCATCCCCTGGAGTATGAAGGGACTGTTGGGCCTTGATCTCTTTATATTTTGTTTGATTAAAAGGGTCTCACTGTGTAGCTCTGGCTAACCTGGAACTCACTGTACAGACCAGGCTGACTTCAGACTCACAAAGATCCACCCGCCTCTTCCTCCCCAGTGCTGGGACTGTGCAGCCACACAAACCTTGATCTCTTTGTTTTCTTTTTACTTCCCAGTCCCCAGGAGGTGAGCTATTTTTCCAACATGTGCCCCACCGTGGTGTACTGCCTCATGACAGGCCCAGAAACAATGGAGCCCAGAGATGGCTCTAAAACTGTGAGCTAAAACGAGCTGTTCCTCTTGTTGATTACCCCTGGTATTTTATAGATTTGTTACAGTAAGAAAAAGGTAACACATCTGTGGTGGTTTGAATAGATTTGGCCCCCAAAGACTCATGTGTTTAAATGCTTGGCCCAAAGGGAGAGGCACTATTAAGGAGGTGTGGCCTTGTTGGAGGAAGTGTGTCAGGGGTGGGCTTTGAGGTCCTATGTGCAAGCTCTGCCCAGTAGGGAATTCTAGTCTTTTTTTTTTTTTGCTGCCTTCAGATCAAGAGGTAGAACTCTCAGCTCCTCCAGCTCCTTGTCTGCCTGCATACTGCCCAGCATGTTGATAACAGACTAAACCTCTGAAACTGTAAACCAGTCCCAATTAAATGTTTGTCTTTATAACAGTTGCCTTGGTTGGGCTGGAGGGATGGCTCAGTGGTTAAGAGAACTGACTGCTCATCCAGGGGTCCTGAGTTCAAATCTCAGCAACCACATGGTGGCTCACAACCATCTGTAATGGGATCCGATGCCCTGTTCTGAAGACAGCTACAGTGTACTCACATACATAAAATAAATAAATAAATCTTTAAAAAAAAAAAAAGTGTTGCCTTGGTCATGCTGTCCCTTCCTTCATAGCAATAAAATCCTAAGACACCACCAAACACTTTCAAACTGTCATCTTGCCAGAGCTAAGATCAATGTGTAAGGCCAAAGGTTAGTGCAAGTCAACAGAGCCAAATCAAGGGAACACGGCTCCTGCCCCAGGTGCTCGAGCTGTAACCCAGACTGGCTCGCTCATACCTGTGACAACAAAACAGTCCTGCAGGGCCTGAGGACAGTGTTTAGTGCACTCTGGAGGAAATGTGAGCCAGGCTGACCCCAGCCCCTGGAGAAGCTGCATGAAATAACTATGCCATGCCCTCCCCGACAGTGAGCCACCATTGCCTTGAGAGCTGAGGTTTGCGGAGCCACGGTGTTTAGCGAGAGGAGAAACCTCAGCACTGTGACGTGTTTTCCAGCATAAATATCAACCTGCAGCTGGTCATTCGGATTTTCTTTTCTTTAAAAAAAAATATTTATTTTTATTATTCTTTTAATCATGCATGTGTATCTGAATGTGGGTATGTGTACCTGAGCACAGGCATTGGAGGAAGCCACAGAGGGCACTGGATTCCCTGGGGCCAGAGTTACATGTGATTGTGAGTCCTCCAATGTGGGTGCTAGGAATTGAACTTGGGTCCTCTGGAAGAGCAGTATGCTCTCTTCGCTGTTGAGCCATCTCTCTAGCCCCTCATTCAGACTTCTTCTTTTTTTTTTTTTTTTGGTTTTTCGAGACAGGGTTTCTCTGTGTAGTCCGGGCTGTCCTGGAACTCGCTCGGTAGACCAGGCTGGCCTCGAACTCAGAAATCCGCCTGCCTCTGCCTCCCAAGTGCTGGGATTAAAGGCGTGCGCCACCACAGCCCGGCCAAATATTCATTCAGACTTCTAAAAAACATTTATTTGTTGGTGATGCTGGGATTAAACCCAGGGCCTTACACAGCGAGGAACATGCTCTATTACTGAGCTAACCTCAGCTCTAGAAGAGAAAATGCTGTGATTCTGATCCCAAGCACCTAGATGTCCTGTAGGATGTTTCCCGTGGCCTTGGTGGTAAGATTTTTATAAGAACGACTAGCTTTTGGTCACCTAAACATCATCTTTTCTTTTTAAGACAGCAGGGCTGGAATACAAATCCCCAGCACCTCACAATATTAAGCATAGTGGTGCAGGCCTATGATGCCAGCACTACAGAGGTAGAGGCAGGAGAGTCAACGTTAAAGTCATAGGTCATCTTTTGATACACAGCAAATTCAAGGCCACCCTTGGATACATGAGACCTGTCAAAACAGCGGGCTGGGGCAGCGGCTGCGACACTCATGCAACACTATCCTCACGGAGTGAGAGAGAAGAGGCTCAGCAGAGAGGAGGCTGCGGCAGCACGCTCTGGCCACGCCCACCTGAGCTCAGGGGTTGGAGACCAACCTGGACAATAGCCATCTGAAAGTTATGAGTGATCATAAGGTGAGTTTGAAGAGAAAGAGACACAGAGAAAGACATAGAGACATAGAGACAGACAGACACTAACGCATGCTTCCTACCTGAGACATATTTAAAATCTTCAGAGTGAAATTTTCTAGCCCGGTCACATTCCTCTCCTCGCAGTTCACTTTGGGGGACTTGAAGCTGTCGGTGCTGTTGGCATCCTCGGTGGCTACGGGCTCGGCCTCAGCCACTCCAGGCTCGGCATAGTACTCCTCCTCCCGATCGTGGAAGCCGCCTGCACCCTGCAGCCCGAAGAGGTTCTCTCGGCCGCAGCGTGGGTCCTCCTCTCCCTGCGCACTGCAGGTGCCATCGCCGGCCTCGGTGCTCCGTTGGTCCTCAGCTGCCCCGGGAATCACCGACAGCACCACCATGGGATCTCCGCGGGGATCCAGAGAGGCCTCAGTGGGCTCCGCCACTCTTGCTGGCCCCGATGGCCCTGGGCAGCCTCTTCTTCATTCAGGTACACAGCTCCAACCTGGAGAGCCGGGACAGGTCGCTCCTCCTGCCACGTGTGACCACTGTCCTCTGCAACTAAAGCAGGGCAGCATATTGTCATATTGAATTTGAAAGCAAATGAACCCCAAGACAATTATCTTCCAAAAATGAGACCTACCCCGATAGAGAAAAAAATTTCCATTGTACTATAAGAGAGCCACTACCACTCCAGTTCAGGAGAACACAGGCAGGGATGCTGTATAAAAAGATGCCAAGTAAAAAGGCAAACCCAGAACACACCAAGAACCTGCAATTTTCCATGTGAAGTACAAAAACAAAAAACTGCAGTGCAGACAACCAGTTAGGAAAAGATAGCAAAGACACTAAGAAAATGATAATGGCGGTGGCCTTTGTAGTAGAACCAATTATGCTTATTCCAACTAGCTTAAATACTGAGACTCCAACTAGGTTAATTTATTTGGCTTTGACAATTACTGGGGGGTAAGCCCTAATCTACTCTTCTAACTAACCTGGCTATCTCCCGGTAGTACACTCCAGATTCTTAGTTTCTCCTGGCCCTGTGCTCTCGGTCCGCCTCCCTTCTGACCTGGACAGACCTGTTCTTGCTTCTCCCCAGTTTAAAATCCTTTGAGTGGCATCCCTGCCCTGTGTGTCTGGCCCCTGATCACTCCCTCTGTCCCCATTCTGCCTTGGACCATTCCTGAGGATGGTTTCTCGGCTGAGAAAGTCCTCTGCCCCACCTCTTCATCTCCAGGCAAATCTGGGATTCTTCAGATGGAAGCACTGAATCTCACTTACAGGACGTCCATCCTAACCCTTAGACCAGGGTAAGCAGTCTCCAGATGGCACCCAATAGTGCCCTGGGCTTCCCTTGATGTATTTTCCACCCTTATAATTCACTTAATTATCTGTATCCATACCTGCCTTGCCCTCCACATAGGAAGGCAGGCCCTCTACTTTGTCTGATCCTCCCATGAATGCTGGTGCCCAGCAGTACAGGATTCATGGAAAGACTCAGTGAGCTGATCATGGTAGATCACACCTATAATCCCAGTCATAGGGAGCCTGAGGCAGGGGATTTCTGTGACTTCAAACTAGAATGGGCTACATTGTGACACATGCCCCCCAAAAAATAATCCCAAAAGTAACAAAGTAACAATCCACTATTGGACTCCCTAGTAAACACTACTACAGGATCTTGGATCTCAGGGCCAGGTGCTCACTCCCATTCCTAGGTACTGGGGTGGTCAATAGTATCTGTGGGGGGAAAATAACTTGTATTTTCAGCCACTCAGAGGAGGAACCAGCTAGTAAAGGTTCCTTTATATCCAGTCTATAGCCTAGCCACATGACCAATACAGTTGGTGCTATCTTCAGGGTCTGCATGAATGTGTGAATGTATCCTGCATTTTGCAACAATTTCACAATGACCCTGGGAAATCTGAGTATTTAGTGAGGAACTATTAATGTATGCACTGAATGTAGAGAAACTAAACCTAATATTGATTTGTTTCTTTTGCCTGCTTCAGGCTTTGAACTCCTGATGCTTCTGCCTCCACCTATGCTGGGTTGAGATCACAGGCCTGTGTCACCTCATCTGGCTGCTGCTGCTGCTGCTGCTGCTTGCTGCTGCTGCTGCTGAACCCACCTAGAACCTTAAGACAGCTAGCATAGGCCAAAGGGAGCAGTTTCCCAGCCTTGCTGCTTTCTGGTAGGGAACACCACAGGCCTGTAATAAACTCTGGTGGAGGGAGCCGGGGCTTATTACAAACTCTGACCCCATCCTCTGTTTGTTCCAGTGCCTTCTTTTTGAGAAAGAAGTCTAGAGAGTCCATTATTCCACACATCTTCACTTTAAGGCTAATGATTAAATAGAATGAAAATTCTAAATTTTGGCTGTGAGACCTGACAGACACTGGCTTCCATCACAGACCCTCATCTCTGGCTGCATAACGCTGAAAGAGGATCTAGGTTCTGAATCTCAGTTTCAGGGTGGGCATCCCTAAATGGAAACAATGAGGTCTGTAAACACAGCTCTAGGCTGCCAGGAGGATCACCAAGTGGGGGGGGGGGGCAGTCTGGGCTGTCTCGAAACAGCAAGAGCAACAAAAAAATGTTTTGTGTAAACCAGGGCATTTAGTCCCAGCACTCGGGAGGCAGAGACAGGCAGATCTCTTGAGTTAGAGGATAGTTCTGGGCTACAAAGTAAGTTCTAGGACAGCCAGGCTACAGAGAGAAACACTGTCTCAACAAACAAATAAACAAACAAGCAATAAATAAATAAAAAAAAAGAAAAGAAATAGCCTTTAATAGGAGTGGATAAAAGAGCCACGAACTAAGAAGTCCTCTCTCTGCTAGCCTCAAATGGCTCCTTTCCTCACTTAAAGGGGTCCCCACATAAACACGGGCCCCAGGAATCTGACCTTGGTTCTCTGGTGTTTTCCTTCATACAGATAACTCCTGAGCAAGAGTGGCCACTTTCAAAAAGTGGCCCAGCAGTATAGACTCCAGCACGAACTCTGAAGTCGGAGAGACTTCAGGCTCTGTTATTTACTAGAAAGTGCAAACAGGCAAATTATTTATTCCCTCCGAGCCTCCTCATCTCCAGCCTGTGAAATGAAGGTAGTAATGGAAGCTGTCCTTACTACCGCGGCTGCTGGAATGAGGTTGTGCGGTAGCGCATCACTCAGAGCTCTGGGATTCTGATCAGGCCACAACAAAAGTCAGGTGTCTGCTGATGATCGTTAGTAATAAAGTGCGCATCGCAAAGGGTATCCGGTCAGGCCTGCCGAGGGGCCTGGGCAGGCTCAGCCTCCATCGCCCACCGCCCGCACCGACCGCACCGGCCCGCACCCCGCGGGTGGCAGCGCGCCGCCCCACGCAGCCGCCTTAGCCCGACCGCGACCGCACTTACCGTCCAGGCCGCGGGCCGGAAGGCCCAGCACCCACAGCACTACTTGCCACCAGCAGAGGAGTTGCATGGCGCGCGACGGGAGCCGCGGCGACAGCCTCCGCGGTGGAAGACAACCGGCGCACGGCAACCGGCGTCGCGCCCCCCGCCCCAGCGCGACTAGGGGGAGGAGAGCGGAGAGCGCAGGCGTGGCGCATGCGCATTTGACTCTGCATCGACAGCAGCCGTTGGAGTCGAGGGTCGGCCGCCAGTCTGTGCGACTGTACGGAGCCTGGGGAACAAGTGTCAAGCAGTTTGAGCAGCCTCGTACTTCGGAATCTCTGCTCTTGCGGCAATACAACGTGTCGAGTTATACTTCATTTCGGATGACAAAAGAGAGAAACTGTGCATGGAGGAGGGGCGAACCTTGAGTCACAGATAGTCTGTGTTTACTTCAGCATGTATATGACTTTTGGCCAGACAGGATAGATGCAGTTAATTGAATTTCGCATACTTATGTATGTGTGTAAAAACTCTTACTGTATGAACATTGGCAAATAGATTTGGTTGGTGGTTTTAACACTAGGCACGGAGCGGTGTACCACGCTTTAATCAGACTTGGAGGCAGAGGATGGATTCTGAGTTCGAGCAGCTGTTAAGTGTTCCAGGACAGCCGGCTAACAGTGAAAACCTTTCTCGAAAAACCCAAAAAACAAAAAAAAATAAGTAATAAAAACCATAGGGCTCATAATACTGAGTCTGACACTTAGGCATGCTGAGTACTTTGAATTAAAGAAAATTGGAAGGTCTCTTCAAAAGTAGCTTCAGAATGTGGCCTGGCCAGGTGTGGCCATTCATGTCTAAAGTCCCAGCTCTTGAAACATGTGAGGCAGGAGAATTACTGTGGGTTCCAAGCCAGTCTGGGTTACATCATGAATTCCAGACCAGCCTGGGCTTCAGAGTGAGACCATGTCTCACAAAATGAGAGGTGGGGGAGAGGAGGGAAAAAGAAGGAGAAAAGAGAGGAGGGGAAGGAAGTAGAAGAGATAAGAGCAGAAGGGAGGGGGAGGGGAGAGGGAAAGATAACTTTGAGATTAAAAGCACATACTGTACTGCTCTTGCAGAAGACCAAGGGTTATGAGCCAAAGGTCTTGGCACTCTGAGTCAAGATGCTGTAATACTTAGTAGCTGGGTGCTAGCCCACTGTCACTCAAACCCCAAAGCAGCGTGCCTCTGACTGGGTACTTAAGCGCCATAAGTGTCTGGCATTTAGAGCCTGGAGCCGAGCCTGGAGGAGTGACTCACTCATTAGGAGCTCAGGGCCAGGGTTTGATCTCCAGCACCCTTTGGCAGCTCACGTTCTTCATCCCAGCTCCAGGGATCCAGCACCACCTCCATCAGTACCTATACTGTGCACATATATATGCAGCCAAAACACCCATAAACATACAATGTGAATGATCTTTTATGTAAATAAAAGTTTAGAGCCGTGCTGGTTAACTTTCACTATAATCTTGACAAAATGACAAGTTATACTCATCTGAGAAGAGGGAACTCGATTGAGAAAATGCCTCCATAAGTTGGGGATGTAGGAAACCTATAGAACATTTTCCTGATTAGTGATTGATATGGGAGGGTCAGCCCATTGTGGGCGGGGCCACCCTGGGCTGTTGATTCTAGGTTCTATAAAAAAGCAGGCTGAGCAAGCCATAAAGAGCAAACTAGTAAGCAGCACCCCTCTATGTCCCTGGCATCAGCTCCTGCTTCCAGGTTCCTGTCCCATTTGAGTTCCTCCCTTGCTTTGAGTTCCTTCAGTGAGGGGCTATAAACCCTTTCCTCCACAGCTTGCTTTGGTCATGATGTTTGACACAATAGAAACCCTAAGACATATGCATACACACACCTTCTAATGTCAATTTAGTAAAGGCAACAGGAGAAACCTTAACTGGACCATCTCACCACTAGCAGATGGGAAACATGCCAATTTCAGGGACATGATTAGAACCTTCAGGTCTGCCCTGGGTTTTGCTGGAATTAAATGTGTTAAGACACGTGGACTAGGATCATTATATAAAACGTTGATACTAATTACAATTGTTATATACAGCAACACACTTATTGCAGGACATTTGATCACAATATGAACCCAGAGATTGTTATTTACTAAAAAAAACCCAAGCTGTTTCTAGTTATGGTGTGGCTCAGTCTTAGCACGTACCTTTATTCCCCCGACTGGAATGCAGACAGGCCGTAGTACACACCTTTAATCTCAAATAATGAATGTAAAGTTAGTTTGTAGAAGGAAGCACCCATGTTTGAAAGTGATGTCTAATTGAGTGGCAGACAAAGTGATGAGTCAGAGAAAGATCTGACAGACTACGATATGCCCAACTCTCACAAGGAGAGAGAGGAAAGGAAAGCTACTTAAGAGAACAGTGCAGAAAGGCAGTTTTGCCAGGACAGTTGTTCAGAGACAGGTTGAAGAGAACAAGCTAGACACAGGTGAAGGAAGGAATTAGAACAGATTGCCAATCTTCCAGGCACCAGGTGCCACTGGGCGTCTACCGTTTCTCCACCTGGCCCACGTTCTCACTAAACTGCACTTTTCTTAATAAACTGTTCTTTCCCTAATCTTAAATAAATCTTAATCTCAGCACTCTGGAAGCAGAAGCAGGAGACTCTCAATCACAGGCCCACATGGTCTACATACAGAGTCCAGACCACCCAGGGATATATAGTGAGACTGTCTCAAAAATAAAATAAAGAATAAAGCTCCCCAGCACTGTCAGCCTATTCCAGCTCTCCTGAGAGACAAGAGGCATCTTGCTAAGCTCTTCCCAAATGCCTGATTCATAGAATTTATTTCTAATGATGGTGTTTTTAGGTTTATTTTTAAATGGATGTATATGTGTTTGCAGGTGTTTGAACGCACCACAGGCATGTAGATGCCTGAGGGAAGCCAGATGGTACTGGATCTTCTAGAACTGAAGCCATAGGCAGTTGGGAGCTACTTGGTGTGGGTGCCAGGAACTGAACCCAGCTGCAATAGTAGTAGTTCATGCTCTGAAAGGCGGAAGCAGCTCGACTGAGCCATCTCTCCAGCCCAAGCTTTGAACTCTTGATCCTCCTGCCTTGGCTTCCTAAGTGCTGTGCCTGTGGGTGTGACCACCATACCCAGCAGAACAGAAACAGAATGCATGCAGAAGTGTGAAGTGACTACCCTTTGTCTTATAACCAGGTCATTTCATTTTGCAATGAAAGATCTTTAAATAGAACCTGAATTCATTTAATAAATGTTAAGGAATATATTCAGTAATTTTATCATCTTTGTGCTGTTTTTTATAAAACGGACTCAATATACTCATTTTGGTTTTTACTTTTATTTGTGTGTATCTACGTGTGCCTCTGTGAATGTATGTGTACTATTGTATGCAGTTGACTGATAAGATTCCCCTGGAACTGGAGTCACAGGCAGCTGTGAGCCTCTTGACATTGCCCTTGCAGTTACAACAAAGATTCCAATGAGCTTCTTCAATAATTTATTATTTACCCAAGATGTTTACCGTATGAGACTGCACAGTGAGTTCCAGGCTGGCTAGCACTAGGGTTACCTAGGGAGACTTTGTCTCCAAGGAACATATTTACTCCAACACACTAGGGAACAAAATTTCATGTTAAGGTCCCATGGAAGATTCCAACAAGGCTGAGGCTAGAGTATTAATCTTAATTCAAAACCTTTCAAACCATACTGTGTTAACTGCCGATTCGCTTCAAATGCTGTGCTGGACTGTCCTCCCAAGTCCTCTGTGGTAACGACATGCTCCACAGCTAGATTCTTGCTGAGGAAGAAATGCTGAAAGAGGTCACCTGGGAGTTCTTTAGTTCAGTGCAAGTGTGCCCTCAGTGGGTACCCCAGGACCCCATCTCTTCCCCCTTTCTCTTCCTGGCCACAAGCAATGGAGCCCTCAAGTCTGTGAGCTAAAGTGAACCCTTCCAATTCATAAGCTTGTCATCTGGGGTAGCTGACATAGTGGCAGAAAGTCAATGTGCTAATAATTGTGATATACTAATAATTGTGATAACCGCTTTTATAAACATTTAAATAAGCTAATTTTAGACTTGGACCAGTGGTGCATACCTGTCATCCCAGTTTTCAAAGGATCGCTTGAGTCTAGGAGTTTGACACAGTGATGGAAGCACAGGAAGATCCTGTCACAAAATAAATAAATTGGTTCATCTTATACAGTAATAAGGTGCCTATAGAGAAGGGTTTAAGATTACCAGAGACGCTAATCTCTAAGAAGATTAGCTTCTAGGGAAGGATAACTTGGATCGAAGATAAGCTCCTCCTCCCTTGTTACCAGAGAGTGAATGCAGACAGGCTGTTTTCTCTGCAAAGGTGGCAGCCATGCCAAGACTGGTTGGCATGCCCACAAATCCTGGCCCAGAGGCAGACTAAGCTCAATTCAAGGTAGTATACATAGTGAGTTCATCTCAACAAATGAAAACAAAAACAAAGCTTCTTAAAGTGTATACTGGCTACTTTTTGTATTAAAACGACATGGCCAAAAGCTTATGGAAGAGTTTGATTTATGGGTCCAGAGAGAAAGTCCATAATTGCAGCAAGCAGCCAGGTTAGGAGGCTGGGTGTCACCTCTTCAACCACAAACACAAAGCAGGATAAGCCAACTGGAATACCAGTAAACCATAAACTCGCAAAGCCCACCCCCAGAGACATACTTCTTCCAAAGGGGTTCAAGGCTGTAATTTGAAAACAAAAGGAACAGGCTTGCTACTAGTGGTGGGTCTCAGATGGTCTGGACAGAATTCCCAGGGTCTTTGCATCTTACACAAGAAAGAAAGATGTATTCAGATTACAAAGTAGCAAAGTTACCTTATCCAAAGCAAAACAACAGATTAGAAAGGTTATTCCCTTGGGCTTTTTATGGAGTGTAAAGGAAGGAGCAGCTAGTTCCTAAATGTTGTAGGTTTCTATTTTGATTGACAGATTATTCTATAACCGTTTCCTAACTGTGTATGTCCCTTCCCACAATGATTCTGGCTTTAGTCATACACATGTCCAGTTACACACAGGCGTAAGAATGGTAAGTAGGGGTTTCTCCCCAAAAATCCACTTTGAGGACAAATTGAATAGAATCTATCAAATGTGACAGCCGTTAAAGGGAAGGGAAATTTATTCCATTGTTCAGAGTGGTATGTGCATACAGGCAGGGGTCCTAGTTTGCTAACAGGTTACTAGATACATTGCTATGAGAGGGATGTGTGCATGGCATATGCAGGTAAGGGTCCGAGGTTGCTAAGTGCTTTACAGGAAGAGGAGTGGGCATACAGTCCAAACCAAATGGAGTTCTAGGCTGCTAAGTTATTCCCTATGTTCACCTGCTTGAGGTTTGGTGGTATCTCACAACCCTTACTGTCTGCAAAGGGACACCCTGGAATCAGATGTGAACTTCAAATGCCCCTTAGAATAAATGCATCACTACAAACTGGTGCCCTTGTTTATATCTGCTCTTTATTTTTTTTTTTTTTTTAAGACAAGAGTCTTGGCCAGGCATGATAGAATAAGCCTTTAATCCCAGCACTTGGAGGCAGAGGCATGTGGATGTCTGAATTCAAGGCCAGTCTTATTTACAAAGAGAATTCCAGGACAGCTAGGGCTACACGAAAAAAACCCTGTAACCATACTTATTGGCTATTTTATTGGGTTCTTATATCTACCACCCTTTTCCAACCCAATTCCTTCCAACCCCAACACCAGGTAGGCAGGAAAGGTTAGAAGGTAAACGGCGTAGATCTTTCAAGACTACTCTTGCTGATTAGGAGTGTAGAGCTCCTTGGGGGCAAAGTTGATCTTCATTGTCAGGGTCTCTCCAATCAGCAGCCAGCAAAAGCAGC
Source organism: Mastomys natalensis (assembly GCA_021653895.1). Lineage (NCBI taxonomy): Eukaryota > Metazoa > Chordata > Mammalia > Rodentia > Muridae > Mastomys > Mastomys natalensis. Next base: position 137,140 of record JAJTUV010000325.1, on the reverse strand, counting down.
AGCCGCCTCTGCAGCCTCTCTGGCACTTTTATACCCTCTCGAGAGTCCCCACAGAACTCCAAATGTAAACTATCTTCAGCTGGCAGAATCGTGCCTCTGCCAGAGCACACGCCAGAGCACACAGCAAATCAGTGAGCTGCTGTGGACAATCTGAAGCAGTCCCATATCCCACATCCGGGATTACAGCAAAAACATATTCACGTAGTATTTTTTTTTTTATGTATATATACATACATATATATGTGTGTATGTGTGTAAGTGCATTGTCACTGTCTTCAGACACACCAGAAGAGGGCATCAGATCCCATTAGAGATGGTTGTGAGCCACTATGTGGTTGTTGGAAATTGAACTCAGGACCTCTGGAAGAGCAGCCAATGCTCTTAACCGCCGGGCTCTCTCTCCAGCCTTCACATAATATTTTTTTTGTTTTTTTTGTTTTTTTGTTTTTCGAGACAGGGTTTCTCTGTATAAACCTGCCTGTCCTGGAACTCACTCTGTAGACCAGGCTGGCCTCGAACTCAGAAATCCGCCCGCCTCTGCCTCCCAAGTGCTGGGATTAAAGGTGTGAGCCACCACTGCCTGGCCCCACATAATATTTTTAAGGATACCAAAAATATCACTACAAAACCTTGTCTCAAAACAACAGTTGTACAGAGGCAGGTAGATTTCTGAGTTTGAGGCCAGCCTGGTCTACAGAGTGAGTTCCAAGACAGCCAGGGCTACACAGAGAAACCCTGTCTCTAAAAACCAAAAAAACAAACAAAAGAAAAAAAAAACAAGAGTTGTATGTATCAATGCAGGGCTAAAAGGCTGCAGGCTGCAGGCAAGTACTGGTACAACTAGTTTTATGCAGTACTGGGGATCCAGCCCAGGACTTCAACTATACTAAACCAGCAGTCTCTGGAAGTACTCCGCCAGACACCTAACCTACCTTTCTTTAACTTATTAAACATGATCTTGTTGGCCAAGCACTGAGGCATATACCCAGAATCCCAGGACTTGGGTAGCACACAGCAGGGTCCCAAGCCCACCCTTTGCTACATAGTAAGAAAATCCTAAAGCGAACAAATGAAACTTAATGTCACTAAGTTTTCTTTTAAACATTTCATTTTCTTTTCTGGTTTCTCAAGACAAGACAGGACTTCTCTGTGTAGCTCTGGCTGTCCCGGAACTCACTATGAAACAGATCCACCCACCACAGCCACCTGAGTACTAGGATTGAAGGGGTTATCCAAAAAGACCTTTTATTTCTTAGGTCATCTTGTCATACCAACACACAAAGAAGCTATCAAAAATCAAAATGACCAAGAAAGACTGACATCAGGTAAACTGCTCAGCATAGAAGCATGACGACCTGAGCTTGAACCTCAAAACCCACGTAAAGATAGACGAGAAGGAGCCCCGAGAAGTCAGCCTCTGCCCTCCACATCTTGTGCCCTGGAATGAGCAGGTCCAGACAAATGCACCACCCACACAACAATAAGAAACATTTTTAAGTGACCAAGGAACCTGACTAGCTCCTACCAAGCCAAGTTGGAGCATTTTGAACCTAGCAATTTTGTGATCTCAGTAGGAGGACACCCACTGCCTGTGTTATCATGTTTGGCTCATGGGCTGCTGTGATGGCTCAGAGGGTAAAGCTGCTAGCCCACAAGCCTAACCACCTCAAAGAACTGACTCCTGGTGTGAGTTGTCCTCTGTGGTGGCTACACAGACTAGAGAAATAAATGGCAATTTTAAAGTGCAAGTTTGCAGATATTAAAAACACTTCAAGCATGTTCTAATGGATTTCCATAACCTTTGGAAGATAATGGAGAACAAAGTCATTCTGAAAACCAGTAGTATGGGGCTGGAGATACGGCTCAGCAGATAAAAGCACTTGATGCTCTTCCAGAGGACCCAGGTTCAGTTCCCAGCATCCTTAGCAGCTCAGAACTGCCTGCAACTCCAGTTCTGGGGACTGGATACACTCTCCTGACCTCCTCAGGTACCACACAGACATGTGGTATGTGTGTACATACAAGTAAAACATCCACACATATAAACTAAAAATAAGTACATCTTTTTAAAATAAATAAAACCAGTAGGTAAAAGGGTCCTCCTTTCTTGCACAAAATGTATTTTAGGGTAAGCAAAAATTTATAGAAGGCAAGTTACAGTAGGTTAGAAGATGCATGGTGGCAGATGCCTGTAATCCTAATACTTGGAAGACAGACAGGAGACGAGACTCTCAATCTGTTAAGACGTTCACCGTAAAAGCAGAGCTATCGCTAACATAGTACTTCACAGTGAGACCGAATGCTTCCCCTGCGACAGGAGTGATGGCCTTCCTCACTACTTAAACAACACTTGAGATTTCAGCATGTGCACTAGGCAATAAATCACAAAATAAAGACATTAAAGTTGTAGAATAGAACCATATGCACAGAGAGCATGATCTTGTATGACAGACACCAACTTATACTGGCTCAGGTTATGACACATTCGCTCTAAGCTGCTCTTTGAGTTTTATCTTTCCAGCTAGTGCTATGTGATTTGACACTCTCAAGTGGCGCTGGGCAGCAACCACAAGGCAGTTCCCAGCCACCCTTTTATTTTTTTTTTTTTTTTTTAAGTTTTTAAAACCTTATTATTATGGGCTGGAGAGATGGCTAGGCAGGAAAGTATGCTTTCTGCCCCTGCAAAGGACACTTTTTTTTTTAAGTTTTTAAAACATTATTATGGGCTGGAGAGATGGCTAGGCAGGAAAGTACGCTTGCTGCCCCTGCAAAGGACCCAGGTGTGGGTCTCTGCATTTACATGGAGGCTCACAACCATCCACAATTCCAGTTCCAGAGGACCTGGTGCCCTCTTCTGGTCTCAAAATACAAGCATACTTGTGGCGCACACACATGCAGGAAACATTCACACATATAAAACAAATCTAAAAATATATGTGCCATGTATGTGGAGATTAAAGGCAACTCTGTGGAATCCGTTTCTCCTTGAGCCAGTATGTGGCTTCTGGGAACAGGACTCAAGCTGTCAGGTTTGTGGAACGAGCACTTTACCTGCTTAGTAATCTCACTGACCCTGTGAGCAGCCTACAAATCACTGCATGCTGTGTTGCTAGGATGTTTGACAGATTACGCCTATTCAGTGACTTTCCAATTACAATGCTTTGCTCTTTCAAAGCTGTAACCTCACTGTAAAGTCAAGGAACATTTACATGGAAACCCCTTAGGAGGAAGGTAAACTACTTCCCTGTGAAGTACTCAGGAAGGCTCCAGAAACCCCCAAAACCATACAGGCAGTTGCTACTGCTGTTGATTGTCAATCAGAACTAAGTGGAAAGACCCTATTGCACAAGATACGACAAGCTCTGGTGGCAGTACATGGGCTATCTATCGGGCAGGCGTTGATCATCTAGAACTTTCTTTCCTGTGGGTTAGTACTCAGTGTTGAAGGTGCTATGTCTCCTGCTCGGGGAGAATGGTCATCAACTGGCTTCCTCAGCTGTTGGCTCATTCCAGTAACTAGCCAGGCAAGGTGCTCCCAAGGCTGCAATTTGCCAAGTCTGTCATGGGGGTAACTGCTCTCTAGTTAGATATGATTGGAGAGAATTCCTATCTGGTACTGTAAACCTGGTCAGAACCTTGCCCTGTGGCAAGGGAGGTCACAGGGCCTGGTGATAAAGCTACTGCTGCTTTATTAAACGGACATGGTGAGCCTATCAAATTTCCTTTTTATGTCTGTGATGATATTGTTCTCCACTTTGGTCAGAGAGGCTGCTCTGCAGCAGGCAGCCACAACTGCAGAGATCAAAGTTAAGAACACACAAGACTCTTGGATGCTGTTGTGATTGAATACAAAATATCTTCCACGAGCTCAGGTTTGACCACTTGGTCTCTAGGGTTACAAAACATTGAGTAAGAGGGCTCTGAGGTTGTATAGCACAGTCCCACTTAGGTCTCACTCTGCTTCCTAACCAAAAGGCTAGTCTCTCACCCTTTGCTGCTATGATGGATTCTGGAATTGTAAGCCAAAACACACCTTTTCCTCCCTGGCTTGATAGTTTCAGGACATTTTATCACAGCCACAAATCTATCTGTCCTGGATAGTTTTCACATTGACTCTCCCTAAGGGCAGGCTGTGGGCAAGGCTGTTAGTGAATGACAGGGGAGGGCCCAGCCCTTTGTGGGTGGCGCCACCCCTGGGCTGGTGGTCCTGGGTTCTACAGGAAGGCAGGCTGGGCAATCATTAAGAGGATGTCCCATCCTTGACAGCCTTTGATGAACCAATGTGGAAGTATAAGCCAAACAAATCCTTTCCTCCCCCAAAACACTTTTTTTTTTTTTTTTTTTTTTTTTTTTTTTGGGCATTCAATGGTTGCTAGAGAAGGAAGAGACATTTTCTTTGCCAACAGCCACTGGTAAGGTGCCTATGCTCACAAGTAACACTACTGAAACTCTTGGATAAACAAAACCAGACACAATAGGAGGGAGCTGCTTCAGAAGAGGAAGGGGATTGGAGAAGGGGGCCAACAAAGAATGAAGGATTGATATAATCAAAATACACTCTAAATATGTATAATTAATGTTAGTAAAAGTAATTAAGGAAAATCCTTAAGAATAAAAATACACAAACAAACAAACAAAAACACCACAAAGGGTGATACATGAATTTTCCAAGACTTCAGAAACAAGATAAGCACACGTAAGACCGGCCTGGTGAGATGGCTCATTGAAAATGCTTGCTGCCAGCTTGCTACCAAGACAGACTACCCCAGAAGCCACACAGCAGAACATATGCACATACAAATACACACAAGTAAAGAGGAAGATTCAAATGCAAATTTCAGCCAAGTGTAGTAGTAGTGGTGCACGCCTTTAATCCCAGCTCTCTGGAGGCAGAGGCAGAAGGATCTCTTAGTTTGAGGCCAGCCTGGTCTACAGAATATGTTCCAGGATAACCAGCGCTACACAGAGAAACCTTGTCTGGAAAACAAAAACCAACCAACCAAACCAAACAAATAAAAATAATAGAATACAAAATCCTGAGAATAATATACTACCGACAAATGATGAAAAGGTCTCCCTTTTCATTTATGGCTTATCTACTGTGCTAAGAATCAAGCAGTAGGAAGAGGTTTGGTGGATCAAGTATTGCAGAACCTGACAAGCTGAGCCTGATCCCAAGACCCACAGAGCAGCGTGAGAATCAACCCCCAAAGGCTGCCCTCTGACCACACAAATACTGTGACATGTGCATGACTCCTGAACCCCCATATACAAAATAAATAAATGGAAGAAAATAAAGTGGTACACAGCTGGTTTAAAGTGATGACTTTATAATAAATATACATCCATATGATGATGTAGGTACAAATCATGAACACTACTCCATTCCATACACATAATTGCACACGAGTAGCTCAAGTTCATGGACATTAAAACATACACAGTATCTATTCAGACTTTTTACAGCAGAGGACAACGTGCTTATTATCAGTTAACTGGTAATTATTTGTTTCATAATTGTCTGTGGAAAAAAGAAATTGTGAATCAAAGAATCAGAGTGGCCTTATTAAATCACACAATTGACTTACTACAGTATCACTTCTAAAAAACTTAAATACATTGTATGTGAGAGCACAGGTCTGTCTACTTGGAAGGAAAAGGGAGAAAAGCAAATATTTAGATACATCTTAGAGTTTGAGCCCAGTCATTATGCTAGAACAGACAGAACAGAGGAGCATCAAAACTTTTTATGCCCAAGACTGTTGTGTGAATTGTTATGTTACTGTAACGGATCATAAAATTTTACTGCATACAGACAAGGAAGTGACAGAGCAATCATCTTAGTATCCCCTGAACTGTTCTCTTAAAGCTTCTTAAAGTATGAAGAAGTTCACTGTTTAAACTTACACACTGTGGTCATTATTACACTGGATGAAGCATCTTTAACCTCATAATAAATGGATCCAGATTTTACCTCAAAGAAATTCATTCTTACTTCATGAAAATATATATGTAAATTCACACAAACACCAGTTTGGAATTAATAAATACCACTTTTCAGATGTTCCTTTTAAAAAAGTAATTAAAAATACAAAGAATTGTTAGTCTGATTTAAACACTAATTAAAAAATGTTTCAAATATTAAAAATTAAACCAAATACTATTTAATTTTTCAATATATTGTGCCAATATATATATTTTTAAATATCCAGTGCAAAACTCCAAAGATAGTATCAAAATCACCCCATACTAAAGATTAGTTAGGCAAGGTGATACCTGTGGAAAATGAAATTTTCATCTGTATTGACTCCTTATTTGTTTTGATAACAATAATAAATAAGGCATGTTAAAATATCCTTTTAAGAAAAAAAACCAAAACAAACTTACTTGAATAGTAAATCATTTTCTGACAAAGTTTTAATATAGAATAGTGAAACCTATTTATGAATAGAATCACACAGTATAAAATTAGCAATTTACCTTTTAAGGAACAATTATACAGTGGAGGTGGGGTAGGGACGACAGTTTCCCCGACTGAATATACTGGCATCTAGGCAACTGCTTCACATGCTACTTCAGTGTCTGTCATGACAAAAGACCAGGTTACAAAAGATGCAGAACGCAGTCTTTAGATCATGTAGAAGTAAAAATATTTTATGTGAAGACTTCATTCCTGTCCTCACTGTGCCTCTCCAGCATGGCACTAGTAAACTGTCCACAAGGAGAAAAGTAGAATCAGATGTTCACCAGAGCACACATTTAACATTCCAGGTGACTGCTCACAGGAACAGTAAATTCAGTTTCCTAAGTGACGTTATCCATTCCCAACTGTAGCCATCCATCCATCCCCCCTTTCCTGGATAGAGCTCCTGATATAAACACTGTTACCAACGTAATCTCCTTACACCAATGTCCCATCTCATGAACATATATCCAAACTCACTATACAATACACCCACTCTATCTTCTGACACACAGCACAGCACCACTGAGTAGACGTGCTGGAGAGCTGAGGGAAGGTGGGTGTGAGAAAGGGCAGGAAGAAATAACAAGGTACAAAACCAGGAACGAAATAAAACTGAAAGGATGCATGTGGATCCACTATGAAACACAACACGCACCCAAGTCCTTGACATTTGGTGGTGAGATTATTCTACACTAGACTATTTCAACTGTCTTCAGGAACTAGCTGTGTAAGGATTTCTAAACAGCCAGCTGCTAAACAACTTCAGAAACAGCTAAGTGACAGATACTTGTGACCAGATGAATCCATCACTGAAGACACAAGCATTTGCATGTGTCAGAAGTGACACTGTTCTGAGTAAATTGCTAAGTTTTATATTCTAGGCTTCTGTAAGAAGAAACTGTTTGAAGCACTTCTGAAGCTTTCTGAATGTTACAGCTGGTTAAGTGGTCACCCAGCATGGCTTACTGTCCCCTGTGGTTGTGCGAAGCTAGAACTGCTGACGTTCCTGTCCCCACATGCAATGTGACAATGCTTACTGCAAGAGCAGATGTCCAGCTGCTGTGTCAGCTATCATCAGGGCACCTGAGATTTGCCGCTTGTCCCCTGATAAAGGTCTGAGACTGGTATTTACATACAGTCAGTTTGCATGGACTGAGAGCAAGTCTAACCAACCAGTACCTGTCCTTTTAAATTTCTGATTATTTTTAAAGTTTTTAAGTCCTGTAAACCTACATTTTAATCTCAAAGGCATTTTAAAATCCAAGTAAAAAACATTATTATCAGTAAAAGCTTTTCTTTGTTTTTTTGTTTGTTTTTGTTTTTAAGACAGGGTTCTCTCTACCTAGCATTAGCTGTCCTGGCACTATGTAGACCTCAAACTCAAGAGGTCTGCCTGCTTCAGCCTCCCAAATGCTGGGATCAAATTCATGGGCCACCACACCTGGCCCAGAGCAAGCTTTTCAATTTTAAAGCTTGTAATATTTTACTTCAAACAAATTCAGAATAAATAAACTGTGTATTAACAAGAAATATTTCAGAAAAGATTTCCCTCCATAAGTATACCTACATGCCCAGTATTTGTCTCTTTTCTATACTGTGCCTAACTCAAGCCTCACTAGGGAGACTTCTTTTGGAAGAAGCGTTCATCCTGGCGCTACGATGCCATTTTTATAGCAGCGCTCATTTTACAGGTTTCGTACATACTGAGTTACATTTATTGGTACTTGGGTCTCAACAGACAGTAAACTGCTATCTGCTTAGACCAATTTTTGCAGCCAACCACTCAATTTGTGTCCTTTGGTAGATATAAACCTGAAAATGCAGTTAAGTACTAATGCAATGTAATAACAATTACTGAGGAAAACTAAAAAAAAAAAAATTTCTAAATAAATGAGCAATAGTAATAAATGTTAAATATAATACTTTGAAAGTATGTGAAAGACAAAACAATGATATAGTTACATGCAGACTTTTAAGGATTCTTTTTTTCTTGTATAGTAAATATAATGTGCAGGTTTATGAAGGATTCAAGGGTTTTAAGTATGAGTTATTTGTAGTGTTTGGTGCATATGCTCTTAGGCAACTGAAAAAACACATACCCTGTAACTAATCTCTGCAAGGCAGATACGAAACAATGCTTTAGGAATAATGATCAACTAATGTCATGCAAATCAATAAATAAGAAGCTGTGTTTTAAGTTCCAAAGCATCCAGATAGCTGTGTCTTATTTCAGAGTTCTAAACTCACACAGCCATCCCCTCCGATCTGCTCACTAAGTACTGTTCTGCCCCTTCAGTTACAATGCCTCACACTGGGTTACTTGCAAATAAAAGTTAACTTGGGCAGCTGCTTAGCACACAAGGAGTCCACTTAGAACAGTACAAAGGGAAAGCAAAAATGACTTAGCTGAGTGTCCTGTGAACGGTGTACAATACAGATACAATGTACTATTCCTGCCCAAAGTGCATCTCTCAACTGTGGCTGCTTCTTAGCCAAAAAGAAAGAAAAAGTTGGGGTGAGGAAGAGCAAACAGAAACAAACTGGGGAGTCCACGTAGTAAGATCATGTCAAATTAAAGCAAGAAGCTTTGGGGTGACTAACAATCTGCTCCTAACACATGCTCTCCTGCCTGCTCACTCACTGGGCGCTTGACTTCACCACTCGTTTCCTGAAGCCCGTGAACCACTCTACTATGCATCATAGGTAAGGAAAGGCAGCAGTGCCACAGCCATAACCAAGATCTGCAAGACGGGACAGAGCTTTAATGCTACCTGGAGGTCTCCCTGGGCTGACTTTGTATCCTGCAGCTTTGGTTGTACCCAAAGGTCTGCCTGGACTTGTTTTAAATCCAGCTGCTTTGGTAGTTCCCAGGGGTCTGCCTGTGCTGGTCCGGTATCCCGCTGACTTGGTGGTTCCTGAAGGACGGCCTCGCTTACCAGATCGATTGAGGTTTTTCTTTTTCTTTAGTTCATCTTTTATCTCTATGTTTCTGCCACTGGTGGGCTGCAAGTGTGTCTCGTTTAGTGGGTCTTGCCTCTGACAAACCATTGGTTTGTGGCTGACTGTGTGGCTGTATTTGTTTTGCTGGGTGGAGTACAGATCAAACTGATCAGCAGCTCGCATGGCATCTTCATTGAGGCAGGAAGGCTTGCCAGGCCCACAGAACGCTGGGTTACTGCCGGCAACGGGATGCATCATTTTCTACCAAAAACAGAGACAGATACATATGAATTCCTATCTGTCTGACAGAATACAATGGGAAAACCATCTTTTAACAACTACGTAGACTACCTAAAATTAGAGAAATAGGGTAGACTCCAAAACACAGACACTGTTCCACGACAGCCTCCCTACTCCCACCCAACTAAAGCATTCCTTCCTTGAGGACTGAGGCCCAGAAGATTCAATTAGATTACTCTTCCTTCCCCTACAAAGTTATAAAACCAGGAAGCAGATGCTAAAGAGAGGAAGACTAGTGGACCCACACACCTGACCAGGCGAGACAGGAGAGCTAGGGGTGAGACTTTTCTAGGCTGTGACTCACCCACGCTGGGTAGCTTGGTCAGTGATATAGCAGCCTCTGAGTCACCTTTACAGCTGTAAATGACCTAACTGGCTGGTTCAGTAAGCCAGCCTTGACTAGAATTATTTGATTTGTTGGTTCCCGACCTAGAATACATAGTGTTGTCCATGCCTCCCAAAAAGTCCCACCACAAACAGCATCAAAAGTCATGGTTTTCTCAGTTATAGGTAGAAACAAATGTCACATAACCACTCAATTAGAGCTGAAACAATGCTCAGCAGAAGACTTGCTGCTCTTGCAATGGACCAACGTTCAGGTTCCTGCACAACGTGGTGGTTCATACCGTCAGTAATAATTCCAGTTCCAGGGGACTGACAGCCTCTTCTGATCTCCTTGGACATCAAGCATGCCATGTAAACATACATACATGTAGGCAAAACACTCATACAATTATTCTTTTTTTGTTTTGTTTTGTTTTTCGAGACAGGGTTTCTCTGTGTAGCCCTGGCTGTCCTGGAACTCACTCTGTAGACCAGGCTGGCCTCGAACTCAGAAATCCGCCTGCCTCTGCCTCCCAAGTCTGGGATTAAAGACAATTATTCTTTAAAAATCTAAATTCTTCTCAACAGAACTCAAAACACTAATGCCTATGATATTCTGATCAAGGCTGAGTAATAGAAAATGAGTTATTTGTAGGCCTTTTTCCCTTTTAAGTTATTAAACCCTAGAAAAATAAAATTCAAAACAAGGGCCAAAAAGATGTCTCAGCATTAAAGACCCTTGCCAACCAAAACTGGCATATAAGTTCAATTTTCATGACATGAAAGGTAGGAAATTTACTCTCAAGTTTTTCCTCTGATATCCACATACTTGCACAACATACATACACACATACATACATCAATATATACACATACATGTACACACAACACACACACACACACACACGAACACAGAAATAAATGTTTAAAAAAATTTCAGAACAAATAAAAGCCCAGAACTCCATTAGAATGATTTTCTTGCCTAACCTTAGCATGCCTCCTGGGACTGCAGCAAGTCTTACTTGTGCAGTTCTTAACCCGATCAGTTTCCTCAAAGGGACACCCAGTCATTAGCGGTAATGGATTATTTATAAAGAATCCTGATGTGGTTTACACTTTTCAGATAGTGTCAAGCAAGGAACACAATGTCGGGCCCAGCACACAATCCCTTTCAATGGGCTCTATCCAAACAAAAGGCAGTATCAACACAGGCTAAACAAAGGTTCTGATCAGCTAAAACAGATGCGCACATACACAAACAGTCAAGACTTGAACACACAAAAATATGGGTAACAATCAAATACCATTTACTCCTAACACATAAACGTAATGTCAATCAGGTCATTATGGGGTATGCCATCTTCTTGCTTTACAGAGCCCTGAACACGTCCAAAGTCACTGTTTTGTCTGTGGTTTTTTTCCATCTATATCTGTACCACATGGGCAATGAGTTTTCAGGCCACAATACTGTAAGGGAAGAAAGACCAGGCCATGAGCTCTGATTCAGATTTAAAATAGAACATGCATATTAAGGTCCCGCCTGAAATGGTGTCCTCCACATACATACAACTGCAATTCTTGCCAGCTATCAGAATAAGGCACTCGATTCCTGACAGCACAAGGAAAGAGAACTCATACTGTACAGGCACATGCTACTTAACTCAGTATATGTTGAGAATCAATAAAGTTGTTGCCTAGGTAGTTTAAGGCTTCAATTATGAAGTAAAAAATACATTAAGAAGCTTCCTGTTTATGGCCAAAGCAAACATAGACTTGAAATTACAAAACTAGTCAAAGAAAAACAAAGATATTAAAAGGAATAATTTTTACTTACTTCCCAAAAATATAAGATCAAATATAAGATATAAGATCAAATATAAGATAAAATATCAATACTTACTTCACTAGCTTCAATTCTAGTTTCAGGAAAGAAATAGAGCTGGCACACGCTTTAATCCCAGCACAGAAGCAAAGGCAGTCAGGTCTCTTAGTTCCTAGCCAGCCTGGTCTACAGGAGTTTCAAGAGAGTCAGAGAAACCCTGTCTTGGAAAACAAACAAGCAACAACAGAAAAAAAAATAGAAAGAAAGAAAGAATAAAGAAACAGAAATCCTCAAGGTAAGTTTTAAACATAATATTAGCCTAAAGTTGGTTTCTGACCATTCTCTATATACTAGGCACTTTGCACATAATCCTCAGCATATGCTGTTAAAGAAACAGGAACAGGGACTGGAGACTGGCTCAGCAGTTAACAGCGCTTGATGCACAAGTCTAAGGACTAGATTTGGATATTAGCACCTACCTTACAGTTTAGCCTACAAACACAGCTCACTGACAGGAGTGGAGTCAGGAAGATCAACGGAGCTTGAGATTCCAATTTAGCTAGGAAAAAAAGAAGCTCCAGGTTCAGGGAGAGATCCTGCCTCAAAAGAATAGGTAGAGCCTTGCTGTGGTGACTCATTTTTAATCCCAGCACTCAGGAGGCAGATGCAGGTGATCTCTATGAGTTCAAGGTCAGCCTAGTATACAGCGCTTATTCCAGGACAGCCAGGGCTACACAAAGAAACCTGTCTTTCAAAAAACCAGGAGAGAAAGAGAGAGACAGGCACAAACACAGACAGAGGACACTCAACACCCTGGCCTCTGTATCAACACAAAGTCACATACATAATAAACATGTGTACCTGCTCAGGCGCGCACGCACACCACACACACACCCACATACACACACACCCCCACACGAGTAAGCCTTTTTTCCCTTTCTTTAAAGAAATGGGAATCGATTTTCAGCAATTTGTCAGGGACACTCATTAGGAGATTACAAAGCCAAATAGGAATTTAGATAATCTGAAAAGAGAGCCAACAGTTTGTGTTGGCATGGCATACAGTCATGGCAGCCAGGCATGTCTTCTCTACACTGAGGCTACTTAACAGAACCCCACTACATGTCAGTAATACTGCTTCTCCCAATATAACAACCAAAATTTCTCTAGATATTGCATAGCAAATTCCAGGACAGCCAGGACCTCAAAAGACAAAAACCAAACAAGCCCTTGGAACTGGCTCAGTTGTTGGTGAAGTGCCTGGGTTTGGATCTCCAGCATACATAAAAATGGCAAGTACAGCACCCTGTGTCTGTAACCCCATGGGGGAGGTAGCAGACTCACAGCAGATTTTTATAACCCACTGATCAGCCTATCCAAATCCAGAGCTCCAGGTTCAAGTTCAGTGGGAAACTATCTCAAAAACTAAGATGGCGGAGAGCAGCAACCAAGGACACCTGGCAATACGAATGCATACACATGCACAGAGGCAGATGTGCGCTCATGCCTGCAAATCTTATCACTAGGAAGGCTGAATCACAGAGTCATAGCCAGCCATAGCTTCATAGAATGAAAACAAATGAGGTAGCAAGGTTCGAGCTCTTTCTCTTACACATGGGACTGCCAGATAAAGGGAAAAATATTTTTTTAAAGATTTATTTACATATGAGTACTGTATTTGCATGTATTTGTATGACAGAAGAGGGCATCAGATCCTGTTATACAGATGGTTTTGAACCACCATGTGGTTGCTGGGAATTGAACTAAGGACCTATGGAAGACCAACCAGTGCTCTTAACCACTGAGCCATCTCTCCAGCCCGGAAAAAATATTCTTACAACCTATTTCAGCACTATGAAATCCTCTGTGTATAAAACTACCGCATATATTTAGATACATGATGAATTTCAGCATTTGGATAACACATCAGCATTAACTCTGTTCTTCAAAATGCCTACCTCTTTCCACCCCAAGACCTACCTGCTAATAAATCTTTGGTTTGGTTTTTGGGGTTTTTAATTTTTGATGTTTGTCTTACTCTTTGTCTAGGCTGACCTGAAACTCATAGCAATCCTCCTGCCTCACCGAACAGGTAATGGGTATAAAGGGGTTAACCAACATGCATGGTCAGCTACTACCTTATTTTTTTAAATTATACTTGACTACATGAGAACAAATGAGTGTGAGTGCCCCGGGGTGCAGCACATGGAGTTACATCTATAGTGCAGGGAACCAAACCCTAGTTCTCTTCAAGACCCGCACATATTCTTCATGGCTTTTTCCCAGCTATTCTTGGATTCTTCCCATGCAAAATTCACTAGAATGATGTAGGTTACATTTAAGAAAGTGGGAAGAAGTTCTCTAAGATGTGGGCGGAATGTAAGCTCGGAGTTACAGGAAAAACTGGGTTGCAAAGCAAAGGCTACAGTTGGCTTGGTTTTGTTTGTGGTACTAGGGGTGGAACCCAATGCCTTGCACATACCGAACAATGAAGTATCTTTTAAAACCGTTCACTGGAAAGTTTAAGGAAGCCGACGAGGAGTTTCACTGTGACTAAATTAGTAGTTTTGAAGGTCTGCTGCGATTTGCTGCTCTCCCTGCAGTTTTACTGAGGGTGTTTAATCTTTCAATGAAACAACCACATTTTTTTTTTTTACCTTGAATATGGTAGACATTGCTCCCAAGAAAACTACTTTTAGTAAATTCACAAGACACCTGGGAGCTTTGTAAATACAGCAAAGCTTCGAAGGCCCACATCCCGTCCTCTTCCAAAGATCGAATATCGAATAACCCTCGGGTTTCTGTTACTATCCGGCTAACTGCTATATATAATTACATAAGATCTTATAATTCTAAACAAGTGTGCGGAGGCCGTGTCAATCACTGAGGGCGCTGCTCCGCTCCCCGCCTCGCGAGAAGTTTAGATACTAGGACACAACATAAATAACGGTCCCCTTTGTCTTCTCTGCGCTCCTTAACCGTGCCCCACGGCGGTCCCCCAAGCCAGCATCCTAACCGGAACCCGAGGCGGTCCCCGCCGTGTCGCCGGGATGCGGAGACGACCGCAGCTCGCGGGCGAGCCTGCAGCCCTGCCTGCGCCGCCCGCGCCGTGACTTCCGCCTGCCGCGAGGCCCGCGGGCGCCAGGCCGGAAGTACCGCGGGCCCGGCGTCCCGGAGGAAGGAGGCGCCCGCGCTCGACGCCGCATCCCTCGCCCTCGCTCGCCGCCGCCCCGCGCCCTACCTCGGCCGCTCGGAGCCCGGCCCTCAGAGCGCCCAGGGGCCGCCCATAGGCAGGAAAACTCCCGCCCGTTCCGTTCACTCCGGCCGCGCCTGCTCCAGGCGGCCCAGCCCAGTCACGGCAGAGGGCCGGCGGCGGCGGCGGCGAGGCCCACGCCAGCGCCCGACTCCTAAGAGCCCTCACGGCGGGCCCCGGACGCAGGAGGAAGAGGCCGCCACAGCCCTGGAATGTGAGCGCCGCTCGCGCAGGCGCAGGCGCACGCACGCTTAAGTATCGCGAGACTGGTCGTGCGACCCGCGACCGGAGTGCGCGTGCGCGGAGTGGCTTTGGCCTGTGAGGAGCTACAGTCCCTCCAAGAAGGGAGCGCGGTTGGCCTGGGTGAAATTAGGGTAGTGCACGCGGTAAATTTCTCAGAACACAGGTTACTCAGTGACGCAGTTAGCGTTTGAATCCCGCTGCTGTGGTGAACGATGTTTGATAATGTCTGCAGCCTTTAAGACTCATTGTCTCGGCGGATTTCTGAGTTCGAGGCCAGCCTGGTCTACAGAGTGAGTTCCAGGACAGCCAGGGCTACACAGAGAAACCCTGTCTCGAAAAACCAAAAAAAAAAAAAAAAAAGGACTCATTGTCTCCCTTTTAGTTTCTCAAGAGTGGGTAGGGTGAGCCTGCTCGTCCAAACATGAGCATATTCAGATAGTGATGGTGTTAGGGCTCTCAGACACGAGATGTGTAATGATTCAAAGTGTTTTGTGGGGTGCCCTGTAGTATTCAGTTTTGTGTTTTAAATCCCTGACGTCTCTAGAATGTGCCATAGCCTTCATCCTAAAAGGCCGAGCCACTAGCCTAATTCCATTTTGGCCATAAGTGTTTCCTTCCGAGTCACTTTGTTGTAGAATCAGCCTGGATTCAGGTAGAGTTCTTACTTCAACTACATGAAATTGACAGTCTTCCAGTATTCCGAATCTAAATAGACTTCTGAGGGAAAACCAAAACCTGTCCAGCAGGAGGCAACAATAACCCTATATTTCCCTCAGGAACCCAAGGAGCAGTCAGACAGCTACTCCCTTCAAAGGTCTGTAAGCATACATTAAGTAGTTTTGCTATTTTTGTTTTGTTTAAAATGAAAACAAAAACCAGCCACAAATCCCAGAGCTGCCCAAGGAAACTCCTGTCTGGCAGAGAGAACCACTGTAGTGCTCTGGCAGCTGCTCCAATGGGCCTTGCTTGGGCCACAACTCAAGATGTCTGTCTCCCTTTGGATGAGGCAGCCTACAGCCACCCCAGATGACCCTGCTCACAGATCTACTGGATCTCACTGCGGCAGTGGCAGTCTTCAGTCTGGTCATCTCCCTAACTCATGACGGCTTGGCTGTAAGAAACACCACTCCCTTCATGCTCTGGAAGCAGTGGGGGAATCAGGGGTTTCATTGCCTACCAGGGGCTTCCAACTGTTGGCAGAGTGGGCCTAACGGGTTGCAGGAAAAAAAAAAAAGCAGGTGACTTGGAGTTGGCAGCCCAGAAGCAGCTAGAGGGTGCCTAGACTGTAGCAGCTAGACTGCAGAGATCTGGGAGCGGAGAGGTGAGCCTGGAGGTCCACCATCCCACCCGGAGAAAGGAAGGCAATGAATTGCTAGCTCTGGCCCCTGAGCTGTGACGTTGAGGGTACTGATGTCCCCATTTTGGAGCTTTAACTAGAGGCTGGAAACTAGGCCCCTGGCCTAGGCCAGGCTGCTCTCGAGAGGATGATTCTGGCACTACATTTAGAGTTATGGCTCAAGCCAGTTTCTTTTTGAATAGAGCAAAAGGACCTTCAGCTTTGGATGAAGCTTAGAGGTGATCTCTGTGACATGCTTCATGGTGTTTGTGCTGGCCTGGGCTTGGAGACATGTCTATCAAAGGGATTCAGCAAAGCTCTGCTGAGCTGCACCATATCAGTACCATCTCCAAAGGAACTGGAGATAGATTAGCCACGTGGACATCGATCTGCCTACACGACCTCCAGTGAAAACTGAACAAAAGCCGGGCGTGATGGAACATGCCTTTAATCCAAGCCCTGGGGAGGCAAGGCAGGAGGATCTCTGTGAGTTCAAGGCCAGCCTGGTCTACACAGCCAGTTACAGGACAGGCAAGACTACAAAGAACAGTGGTTCTCAACCTTCTGTGACTCTTTAATACACTTCCCAAAATTGTGATGACTCCCAACCATAAAATTATTTTGCTGCTACTTCATAACTGTAATTTTGCTGGTGTTATGAAATTGTAAAAAATTTTTTGGAGATGGAGGATTTCCAGAGTCTCGACCCACAGGCTGGGAACTGCTAACAGAATGACTTATTCTCAAACAAAAGCAAACTCTGAGCTGACGTCAGGGAAGGTGACTGGATCTCCGACTCAGACTCAGGAGAGGCTGCGCTTGGTTCTTGTTCTCTGAGAAGCCAAGCACATGCAGCCTTCAGTGATTTCTGGAGAGCATCGCTCTGAATAGGATGGAGGGTTTGTCTTGGGGAACCCTAACTTGGGTATCAGACACAAGGGCAGACTTATAGAAGTTATGTAATGTGATTTATTTGTGTGCCTGGCCCTTTAAAAGATCCCCAGTTGCTAGTCAAGTGGCCCTTTAGGAGAACTGCTTGACCCTATGACCTTCAGTGTCCATTGCCTCTTGGACTTCTGGGAACAGGAGAGGATATAAAAAGCAAGCAGTGGCTGAGAGAGGCCGAGTGGGGTTAGAGAAGTCAGTCAGTGAAAAGAGACTGAGCAGAGTGAAAATAGGAGACTGCTGAGCTGAGCTGTGCAGAGACGATGCTGTCAGGAGACAGTGGAGTGAACTGAGAAGACAAAGTCGGGGAGAGATGAGCCAGGAGAAGCTTCGCTGAGCAGATATGCTAGAATAGTTGTGGTGGTAAATACTAATTGGGAGTTTCTACCTCACCCTAGATCATTTAGTTCCAAAATAAGAGACACGCCGGGCGGTGGTGGCGCACGCCTTTAATCCTAGCACTTGGGAGGCAGAGGCAGGCGGATTTCTGAGTTCGAGGCCAGCCTGGTCTACAGTGTGAGTTCCAGGACAGCCAGGGCTACACAGAGAAACCCTGTCTCGAAAAACCAAAAAAAAAAAAAAAGACACAGAACATATTTATAGTAGGCCTTAACAGCATGAGCCCTGAGAAGACATCAGCCCTCTATGCTGTGCTGTCTACTTCCCTGTCAACTGCCCCAAGATATCACTTACCATGTTCTGCCTGGCCCGCTCTTATTCTGACTGGCTGGCCCTCATGGCCATGTGCTCACAACCTACCTACCCCATGACACCCTTCTCCTTCCCCTCCTCCCTCCTGGTCTCCACCTCAGACCCCAAGCCCAGGAACCAAAGCCCCACCTACCTCTCTTTGCCCAGCTACAGGCTGTAGGCATCTTTATTCAACCTACAGTTTTAAATTAAGAAGCAAAGTTTGCACAGCAAAAGCCGGTATAAGTGAGAATTCACTCTTCTTGAGGCAACTAGACCTGGGGACACAGAACTTTGCATTTCAATACATAACAACAGACCAAACCTCAACAAGTTTTAGTTTGGAGCTGCTAGTATTGGGGAAATAAAAGGCCTGTTCAAGCAGACTGTTGGGAAACTGAGGGAGTACCAGTCAGGAGAAACATTTGAAGGGGCTGGCCTGGAAACATGTATTACAGAGGTACCTCAACTTTACAACAAAGAATTTAAGAAAAGTGGGAGAATCTATAAGAAACAAAAAAGTGGTGGATTTTTTTTTTTTTTTTTGGTTTTTCGAGACAGGGTTTCTCTGTGTAGCCCGGGCTGTCCTGGAGCTCACTCTGTAGACCAGGCTGGCCTCGAACTCAGAAATCCACCTGCCTCTGCCTCCCAAGTGCTAGGATTAAAGGCGTGCGCCACCACCGCCCGGCTGTTTACCTTATTTCTTAAGATACAGTCTCTTACTGGCTAAGTAGGCCAGGCTAGCTGGCTAGCAAGCCCCAAGGGATCACCTATCTCTGCCTCCTGAGCACTGGAATTACACGTGTGCTCCATATTTTTTACTTGGTGTCTTAAGCCGGTGCCTATTGCTGTAAAGAAAACCATGACCATGGTAACTCTCATAAAAGCATTGAGAGCCAAGCACTAAAGCCAAGCACCTTTAGTCCCAGCACCTGGAAGGCTGAGGCAGCTAGATCTCAGGCAGTTCAAGGCCAGCCAGTCCACACAGCATTTCGCTATGTAGGGGCTACAGAGTGAATCCCAGTCTTGGGAGAAAAAGCATTTCACTGGGGCTGGAATACAGTTTCAGAGGTTTAGTCCAGTATCACGATGTCAGGAAGCATGGCGGCACACTGGCTGACATGGTGCTGGAGAGGCTGCTGAGCTCTACATCCAGATCCACAGGCGGCAGGAAGAGAGAGCCACTAAGCCTGGCTCGGGCACTTGAAACCCTCAAACCTAGTGACACTCCCTCCAACGAGGCAGCACCTCCTAATGCCACCACCTTAAACCATTCAAAGATGGGAGTCTATGGGGACATTTTTTTGTTTTTGTTGTTTTGTGGTTTTAAGATTTTTATTTTTATGTATGAGTGGTCTATCCACACATACATCTGAATGCCACAAGAGGGCATCAGACCTCATTTTAGATGATGAGCCACCATGTAGTTGTTGGGAACTGAACTCGGGACCTTTGGAAGAGCAGCCAGTCCTCTTAACCTCTAAGCCATCTCTTCAGCCTGTTGTTTTCATTCCTATTCAAATTTCCATACATGGGTTTTGGAGGTGGGGACAGAACTCCTGTCGTCATGCTCTGGAGGCAAGCACGTCACCAGCTGTGCTATCACCCTGCCCATTTTTTTTTTTTTTTTTTTTTTTTTTTCGAGACAGGGTTTCTCTTTGTAGCCCTGGCTGTCCTGGAACTCACTCTGTAGACCAGGCTGGCCTCGAACTCAGAAATCCGCCTGCCTCTGCCTCCCAAGTGCTGGGATTAAAGGTGTGCGCCACCACCGCCCGGCCACCCTGCCCATTCTTAACCCCTATGTGAGCTCATTCCAGGAAAGTGCTACAGAAAGGAACAAGGCAGGACTGAAGCTGACGTCATGGCTAGGGTTTTCAAAAGGAACACAAATGACAGAAATGCATGCGTGTGAAGAATTTATTAGACTGCTTTAAACAACACCAGCTGAGATGTACAATGGCTGTCTGCATGCTGGAACGGCTGAGCACGATGCTTTAGCAGTCCCAAGCTAGCCCAGGCCAGTTTTGTATGTGAGGGCAAGGCAACAGTGGTGGTGGCAGCGGTGCATTCACCAGGAAGGAGCAAAGGAGCAGGTAACACTGCTTGTTCTGGGCTCCAGATGTGTCAGGAGCCAAATTCAGGAAACTGCCTCCTTTGGGAAAACCTGACCTTCGACCAAAGAATCTCTTGTTCTGTCAAGAGATAAGCCCAGGAAACTACCCATTGTTCCAAGAGAGCCTCAGGGAATTACCTGCTGTTCTGGGAAGGTTAAAGGATAGGCTCCCTCAGATCTCAGGTCTCAGTAACTTAAAGGACGTCTGGCATTTCCTGGGGGCTAGATGGCACCGGGCAGAGGACCTTTGCTCTTCTTTCTTCCTTGCCTAAGACTATATATTGTAGACTGCTCCTCCATTAAAGTTAGACCTTGACAAAATTCCTGCAGGGTCTGCGTCTTCTCTCTCGGCCCATGTTCCCCCTTTTCAGGTGACAGTCCTCCTCTGAACCCCACGAATAACCAAGGCCCCGGGTCGGGTCACAGATGCTTCTGGAGAACCATGTACTCTGGAGGCAGTATTTCCCAATTCCTAGAGCTAACATTTCTTGGACATGCCCTCAAGGACCCATCCAAAGGTATCTCTGATGATTATAGATCCAATTAAAACAACATCAAGAGTCACCCCTACAGCTAACTCTTCTATGTGATCTATAATTCACTCCCCCCAAACAGCGATGAAGAAAAGGTTTAAAAAATCAGTTTTTCAAAAATAAAAAAACAAAACAAATCAATTTTTCAAGACTCCTCAAAGCAGTAATATTTTTCTGGAGACAGTATGTAGAGTAGCTGAGGCTAGTCATGATATCCTGGTCTTCCTGTCTTTCAGAGAGCTGAGATTTAAGTGGGTATCACCACACCTGGCTCAAAGCAGTATCTGATGAGAATATAGATATAGCAATGTATATATGTATGTATTGTACACAGCTGCCAAAAAGCTCAGAGCCATGAGCAGAGAAAATGGTTTTATGGTTCCATGATTTTTATTTAGAAGGTGACTATTACTCCAGTGAAGCCTTACCACTGATAAAAAGATCTGGCCACTGTTGATTAGCTGTTCCCTCTAGGGCGAACATGAACCTCCAATCAGAAGCAGCAGGAGGGGGCAATGGAGATCAGGCCCACTCTGCCACCTGGAGCAGACGGGGCTCTTCTGAGAGCTCCAGGACAAGTCAGGATGCTGAAGGTTACAGAGGTTTTGAGCTGGATATATGGCATTCTTATTACATTCTTATTTTTATTAATTTGGAGGCATGGGTTGCACAGTAAGAGCTTGTGGGAAGGTCAGAGGGAAAACGTATGGGCACATGTGGGTCTTAGGAACCTTATTCAAGTCTTTGGACTAGGTAATAAGTTTACCCACCGAGCCGTCTCTTCAGCTTTATACCTGAAATTCTCTACATAAACCAAGCGCCATTTTTCTAGGCAGTCTTCAAAGCAACCACCGCCTGTGCTGGAACTCTGTTCTCAGCAAAATATTTCAGTCTTTGGGGTGAGAGAAGATACTTTGCTTTCTTACACTCCTTTTTCCTTCCTTTTCTGCCTCAAGAGCTGTTCTGGCTTCCCACATGAGACAATCTGAAATTATGCCTATTAATTTTTCCTTACAGAGGGGAGGGGAAGGCTCCTAAGCCTTCAGGAGATCAAGGTCTGCAGATCATGTAAGAGGAGCCGCCTCCATAGTGTAGCTGACTCTTGGCAACCTATGCTCCTGTATGGATCGGTGAATTTAAGGCACATTGGCTCCCAGTGAGTTACACGTGTCCTGCACATGTCCAGGAGCCCTTTAGATTCTCGAATGAAAAACATGCACAACAGCTAATTTTGATAACCTTGACTAGCTCAATGGCTGGACATTAATAAACCTCCCCACAACTAGCACATAGTTGTTTTATCTTTGCTGCCCTGTTGCCTCTGGGCAGACCCCCCAACCCCCATAGAGCCACTTTCCCTTTCCACCTACATTGCTAGATGATTTTTCTTCTGTAGCTCTTAAATCTCATCCCTCTGCCTCCCTCTCTCTCAGTCCCTTGTTTGTGCAGTCTGAAAGTCCTGCCCCGTCAATGGCTGTGCTGCCCTTCTTTACTATGAAAGCCAGCTCAGGACAGGGACCCTCAGGTCTGGAAGCACAGCTTTTGGGAGCCGAAATGAGACAAAGGATTAGAACCAATTCCCAACACCTGTATGTAGCCAACCACCTCCGGGCCAACAAGCTGCTCTGTCGTCCCTCCAGTCCCTTCTTTGGCGGCAGCATGCAGATAGCAAAAACAAACAAAAACAGTATCAACATGTCCTTTTTTGTCCGACGTGTTGCTGGGAACCCAGCACATAGCAGGTGTATAGGTGTATAGGGCTTGGTGTGTTTTGTCACTCAAGTCCTGCCTGTTGAGTACAGCATGTTTAGCAAATGTACATCCACGATGCTCCACTTTGGCTCACGGTTATGATATGCCATTACAGGGCTGGAAATAAAGGTCTGTGGTAGAGCATTGCCCAGCATTTGTGAGGTGCTGGACACATAACATAGTCTGTAAAATCAAGCATTTACTAACTGTAGGTATTGATAATGGAGGACTACACGGTCTCTAACCTCAGGAAGCTTACATCCTATGAGGCAGTCAATAAACAAGAGTACTGCTCTGTGTAGCAGGCTGTGCAGCACACCTGTAATCCTAGCACTCAGAAGGTAAAGATATCAGGGGTTCAGGCCACCTAAGACTACACAGGGCACTGGCACAGTCTCAAAAAGAAAAAATAGTATTGAGTGCAATAAAAATGGCCAATCTGTTTCTTCATGTGTGTGTGATGTGCACGCTGAACTAGCTGTGCTGAGTGCAATGGCAAAAGCTCAGAGGCAGCTCGTGAGATGGCTCAGTGGTAGCGACACTCACAGCTGCAGTTGACCACCTGAGTTCAGTCGCCTGCGGAAGCAAAGGTCCAACTCCTGGGACCGTTTCCCAACCTCCACACCTGAGCCATGGCAGGTACACTCACAAGAACAAACACATGCACACACACAAAATGTCTATAAAATATAATTTAAAAAAAAAGACACAAATGTAGTTTAAATAAAAAAAAAAAAAAAAGCAGTAGACCCTACAGAAGGCTAGATGCATTCATAAACCTCCCAAATCAAGACTGAGTTTCCCATTTAAGACAGACAAAAGTCAGCTCTAGTAAGTTCACTACACTGGTTTGTGTGTGTGATGTCGGCAAAACCAACTTAGTGTCTAGAAACTGCTGCTCCAAAGAAGACTCAGAAGTCACAGAAGCACTGTGATGACTCATTAGAATACGTGTACTCAACAGGGCCAGTTACCCTCGGAATCGCGGTAAGGAGGGACAGGGCGAGCTGCTGGGACCTTTTTCTTCTTTGGCTCTTCTGGGATGAAGAACAGCCCCAGGGCTCATGCAAGGCAACCAAGCACAAAACACTACAAACGACACAAAATACATATTTTTAAAAAGAATATGTATTTGATAATCAAGAGTGAAAGAGAATTTGTTTGTTTTGAGGCAGGGTTTCCCTGTGTAGCCCTGGCTATCCTGGAACTTTTTTTTTTTTGATCAGACAGGCTTCAAATTCAAAAATTCACCTGCCTCTGCCTGCAAGTGCTGGGATTAAAGGGGTGCACTATCACACCTGGTTAGAGTCAAGAATGATTAAAGAAAACTGTCCCCCCCCTCTTTTTTTTTAAAGAATTATTTATGTATATAAGTACACTATAGCAGGGCGGTGGTGGCGCACGCCTTTAATCCCAGCACTTGGGAGGCAGAGGCAAGCGGATTTTTGAGTTCGAGGCCAGCCTGGTCTACAGAGTGAGTTCCAGGCCAGCCTGGGCTACACAGAGAAACCCTGTCTCGAAAAAAAACCAAAAAAAAAAAAAAAAAAGTACACTATAACTGTCAAACACACCAGAAGAAGGCATCAGATCCCATTACAGATGGTTGTGAGCTACCGTTTGGTTGCTGGGAATTGAACTCAGGACCTCTAGAAGAGCAGTCAGTGCTCTTAACTGCTGAGCCATCTCTCCAGCCCCCAAAAACTGTCTCTTAATTTTTACAATTTCTCATTTACTTCCCAATAAAGTTCCCCCCCACCCCCATTGGTGACAATGTTAAGTTTTTATGCATCAGGAAAACCAAATGCCCTCTTCTGGTCTTGCAGGCACCAGTCATACACATGGAGACAAAAAACACATGCATAAAATACATAAAACTTACTTCTTAAAAAGGATGTATATTTGATAAACTGAGTTGAAGAGGATTTTTTTTTTTTTTTTTTTTTTCTTAAAAAAAGATGCACACCATGTATGCTCTCCAGCACTTGAGAGGCAGAAACAGACATCTGTGTGTTCAATGCCAACCTGGTCTACAAAGCAAGTTCAAGGCCAGCCAAGGCTACACAGTGAGATTGTGACTTAAGAAATGCAAAAAGATATATCAATACTAATACTTCTCTTAGATGTCTACAAATAAAAACATTAGAGAAAAAAACAAAAGAGAAAGCATTCAAGGAAAGATAATCTGAGACAAATGCCGACTGAAACAACTTTATTCTGTTAAGGAATATAGAGAGCTCGAGCAAATATTGATATTGCATTAAAAAAACAAATTAAACTCTGTACATCATTAAAACTTTAAAAATCAGTCACTGTTGACACTAACAGATGTACGGGGCAATATTTCATTTGAGAACAGAATGCTATCAGGGTTTCTTCACAGCTAGATACACAAACAGGAAATCTGTTATGATGTAACTTTTCAATCTCCAGGGAGCACCGCTGTCCCAGTGGGGAGTTCAGGGAGCACTGCTGCCCCAGAGGGGAGTTCAGGGAGCACCGCTGCCCCAGTGGGGAGTTCAGGGAGCACCGCTGCCCCAGTGGGGAGTTCAGGGAGCACCGCTGCCCCAGTGTGGCTGCTGTGTGCTCTGAAAGTTAACAAACTACACCTGTGCAATGAGAGAAGCAATAAATAAATCAAGGCCTGAAGAAGTGCTGGTGACTGGGATTCCAGTGTAAAGTTCTATTTCCTTCTGCTGTTACTGGTAATTCTTCTATTTTCTTGGAGTGAAGTAACTGGGTACGTGAAGGTCTAAAAATATTTCCCAAAGTAGATTTTACTTTTCTAGTACAAATCACCTTACACTTGACAAGCAGGACCCCAGCTGTCACTAGGGTTTGGCTATGTCACACGGGTTTGTTCTTTAGACTAATTCACTAGAAGTACAGACACCTGTGAGCTGCCATGTGGGTGTTGAGATCTGAACCTGGGTCCTCTAAAAGAGCAGCAAGTGCTCTAAACCACTGAATCATCGCTCTTGCCTTAAAAGTATCTAACAACTATAGTATTCTCTGACTTAAAAATCAACCTCTAAATCAACAATATATACATATATATTTGCTTGTTCTCTTTTTATAAGACTGGGCCTCACCGTATAGCTCTGGCTGGCCTGAAACTCACTATGTAAACCTAGATGCAGGGACGAACAGTCTGGTCTTGAACTCAGGGACCATCCTGCCTCTGCCTCCCAAAGGCTGGATTACAGGCGGGTGTCACCACATCTGGTTTAAATCGAGAATAAAAACTTGTTCTGTCACCGGGCGGTGGTGGCGCACGCCTTTAATCCCAGCACTTGGGAGGTAGAGGCAGGCAGATTTCTGAGTTCCAGGCCAGCCCGGTCTACCAAGTGAGTGTACAGCCAGGGCTATACAGAGAAACCCTGTCTCGAAAAACCAAAAAAAAAAAAAAAAAAGAAAAGAAAAAAAAAAAAAACTTGTTCTGTCTCTTTAGGTAATCCAATTATTCAGAATTAGACCTCAAATGCTCTAAAGAGCAATTCTTGATTCTCTGTGCATCAAATTTTACTAAGAAATGCTGTCGTCTGAAATGTAAATACAAATGTTTGATGTAATTTGTTTATTTCTGTTTACTACAGTTATTTACACATGTGTGTGCGTGAGAGCGCACACATGCACAGTATTGCATAACATAGTACAACTTGGACTTTCTGCTATATGGATCCAAGGGATTACACTGAGGTGACCAGGTCTGGCAGCAAGAACCACATCCACTGAGTCACCTCACCTGCCCAACAAGCAGTCGTTAAGAAACTGCTTTGTTTTCTTGAGTTAGCCTTGGGCATGTGCTAAGCAAGTGTGTCACCACTGACCTACAGCCCCAGCCTTGCTGCACTGTTGTTTGACAAGAGGCTTTATTATATAAGACCAAACTGGCTTCAAACTCATGATCTTTCTACCCCTGTCAAACCTAGGTGCTAGGATTACAGGCATGCACCACCATGCCTTGTTTTAATAAGGGGGAAATTCATAACCTACTCCATCATCCTGAAGGAAAGTTAGGTTAAAAGTATTAAGGTGTCTGTATGTACCATAGTACTGATGACTAAAGAAACCCTTTTGAGGGACAGGAATAATATGAAGGAGTTAGCACTTAGACAAAACCAGAGGTGGACAGATAACCTGAAATAGTGACACTAGTACAGTAGAAAGAGGTGGAAAGCCGAATGTGGTAAAACCAAGCACTGGAAAGGCAGACAGGGAGGATCACAAGTTCAAGGCCAGCCCATGCTCCACAGGGACTCTCTCAAAAGTAGAAAGAAATGCAAAAATTCCGCACTACTTATCTCTAATTCTATAAAGCCCAGGCTTGACTAGTACTCATTTCTGATAAAATTAAATTAAACCTCCAGCCCGTTCTGTAAACTCCTATCACAACAGTCTAAGATCCGGTCCATGGGCTCAGTTCAGTCCAGTGAGATGTAAGCTTAGAGGCAGCAAGAAGACACGACAAGGACGGTTTTACCTTTTCTCAGGCAATGAGCACATCACAGTCCCACTGAG
Organism: Mastomys natalensis; assembly: GCA_021653895.1. NCBI lineage: Eukaryota > Metazoa > Chordata > Mammalia > Rodentia > Muridae > Mastomys > Mastomys natalensis. The sequence continues at coordinate 109,905 of JAJTUV010000325.1, read as the reverse complement.
AGCATCAGTCAGAGGTCTCAGTGCCTGACATACTTTATTACTGCACTCAGTACAAAATCCCAATGTTTCCAGACATTTAAAGTGTTGGTATCTAAGGTTTACATAGAAGAACATCACACTCTGAAAACAGGTCTGATTTAATGGAGTTTGGATGGGTACGGGGTAGTACTTACAGACGACCACTTGAACAAACACTGGTTTCTTGTATTTAAAAAATAAGCAAGACAGAATTTTAAAAGTCTTACTTTACAATACACTGTAAACTTCACAGACAGCACAGGTACAAAGTGGCTCCGATGTCTATAATACTTTGTATCGTCCTTTGTTGGTTGGTTGGTATGAATTTTGCTGTGATAGAAAATAAAAGACAGAAGGTTAGAAAACACACACAAAGAAGTCAATGTATCAGAGAGTAAAATAAAAAGGTTACTGTTAGCCAGGTGTAGGTGTGCACGCCTTAAATCCCAGCACTCTCCACAGAGAGTTCCAGGACAGCAAGAGCTATGGAGAAACCCTGTCTCCAAAAACAAATATGAAAACCAAAGGAGGGAGGGCCTCGTGCCACTGAGCAGAGGGAGACAGAATTGTTTAATAAAAACCCTGCTCTCACTGAGAAAGAGCCAACCAATGACTGCCTCAACCTGAGACCACCCCACAGGAGAGAGCCAGCCCTGACACTTTGCAGAGAGGAGCCTAGCATAACTATCTCCTGAGAGACTGCATCCCGCAGAGGATAGAGATGCAGAGACCCACAGCCAAGCATCAGGCAGAGCTCCGGAAGTCTTGTAGAAGAGTGGAGGATAGAAGTGGGCAAGCAGCAGGGGTCAAGGACACCACAAGACCCACAGAGTCAACTAACCTGGGACCATGGGCTCACAGAGTCTGGACTACCATCCAGGGAGCATGCAGGAGCTAGCCTAGACCCTCCATATCTGTAGCAGCTTGGGCTTCATGTGGACTAGGGGCTGAGTCTCTGTTCCCTGCCATTGGCTCCCTTCCCCCTCCCCAGACCGCAGAGTTGGGCCTCAGTGAGAGAGGATGTGCCTAGCCCTGCTGGGCCTAGATGCCTAGGATGGCTTGGTATGTAAAGGAATGTATTGTTGTGACCTACAACAGACTGGCCTCCTCGATACAAAGCTAATACAAAAACAGCAGACAACTTCCACCCAGAGGTGAAACACACAGAACTAATCTCCAACATTACAGTCCACACACTTGTATCTGAGGATGAGGAACAGTGACGTGGAGGTCAGAGGCCAGGCTTCCAGAGAGCGCAACGGTCTGCACGTCTTCATCTGGATGGTGATTACAGGGCTGTGCCTACTCTACAAATTCATCAAGACAGCTTTGTGTGGAGATAGGGTCTCTAAGTAGCCCAGCAGCCTGGCCTTGAATTCTGCTTCCCAGAGTGCTGTGATTACAGGTGTTCAGCTGGCCAAGTGAGTGTTTATGGTCTCTATGCCTTTTATTGAAGTTCAATAAAAGAGTAACTAAAACAAATATGGCCTGTGAGTTCCACTCACCAATCGGATCAGTTCTTCTTTTATGAGCCTGGTGATCTCTGCCTTCGCTTTCTGCACAGCCAGTTCGTTGGCACCTGATGATTCATTAGAAAACACACCGTTCACACTATTGAACCACACTGGCTATTTCTCCACATAAAGGAGGCCCAGAAGACAGCACCTCAGTCATGTTAGAAGTGCACTGCCCACCAAGGTAGTGAGCCAGGACTGCTGGCCTACTGTCTAACTTAAACTCCGACCAAATACACAGCTACGGTGAGCCCTGTGTCAGCCCTACGCTCGCGAGGGCAGCACAGGCACTAACATTAGAACCATGCAGAAATGGCAAGCATGGCCTGTGCATGAGGAAGACACATAAAACTACAAAGTGCTCAGTATTTAAAAAGAAAAGAAAAATGGATGCCCTTAAAATTCAGACTTTCCCACTCGCTCCCTCGCTCCCTCCCTCCCTCCCCCCTCTATCTCTCTACCTTTCTCTGTTTCTACTACCATCTTAGCTTCCTTCTCCATGCCCTTAATAAAATCTATTCTATACTTAAAAAGAAAAAAAATCATACTTTATAAAAACTTTCACGGGGCAGTGGTGGCGCATGCCTTTAATCCCGGCACTTGGGAGGCAGAGGCAAGTGGATTTCTGAGTTCGAGGCCAGCCTGGTCTACAGAGTGAGTTCCAGGACAGCCCGGGCTACACAGAGAAACCCTGTCTCGAAAAACAAAAAAACCCTTTCAAACTTAAATTGCACAAATAGATCTTTCAGCTTTATTATTTATCTTGTCACTGAACTCCTAGTAAGAAATCAAGCAACACATGATAACTTATTTCTTAAAGGTGTTCCTTATTTTCAATCTTTCCTACTATCAATTTCACCCTGAGCCGTGTTCTGTCTACACCAACAGAAGCAACAGTACGCACTTTCAATTGCCAAGTAGATCTTCCGCTCGCCTTCTTTGGGCTCTTTGCCAGGAGGGAAGTAGGTTCCTCTGATCGTGATGGCAGCTTCAGAGTATTCACTGATCCTCTGCAGGGCTTCCTTAGAGGTCACTTTCCACCTCGCCGTCTGAAACAAAGGGTTGGGGAATCACATCAGCACATAAACCTCTGGGCTGAGAGCAGGGAGAGCCTCAGTGGGTAAAGGTCTCTGCTGCCCAGCTGACAAGCTAAGCTCACCCTCTGGAACCTGCCTGGTGAGAGGAAGAACCCCTGCAAGCTATCCTCTGACTTCCTATCCTGAGGCTGTGCCCCTTTCCCCAAATAAACAAGATACAAGTAGCCTAAAATTCTGAGTTGAAAAAGCATCAATTCAGGGCCTGTATAGATAAAAACCCAATAGTTTCTGTACATGTAAAGAGATACAGCTCAGTGCTACAGTACTGAGTACTAGATGCCTGGCATGGATCAAGTTCTAGGTTCTCCCTCTAGTGCTGAAAAACGAATGAATGAGCACAGCCAGGCGTGGTGGTGCACACCCGTGATCTAGCGCTCAGGTGGGAGGATCAGGTAATACGGTCATCCTTAGCTACACACAAGTTGAGGCCACGCTGTACTAGCCTGCGTCCACCACCACGAGCCTAACAAGCAGTTTCTAAACTTTAGGGAAGGGATTCTGCTCCTGAAGATGCATTTCCACCTCCCAATATAAGAACCTTTACATCTGTTACTTGCCTGTGGGAAGTCATTAATTTCTAATTCTTCCTCGTATCTCTTGAAAGACTCGCTCTGCCCACCCTCCTGTCTCTCTTCCTCCTGCTTCTCCAAAGGCACGTAATTGAGCTTGGCGTTGATCTTCTCAGCAAGCTGCTCTGCAATGGTTTTCGCAGACACGGTGGGAGCCAGGATAGTGCCACCTCTGAGGATGGCATTGGTGGCCTGCTGCATCACGTCCTACAGTTTAAGAAGAGCTCCAGTTAAACCTCTGCTGCAGAGAAAGCACCATGGCCTCACCACAAACAATTCCCCCAGAGCCCCACATGTCACCTATAGAGTGTGTTCACAACTGATGTTGCCATTTGCTCCTCTCTCATCCAGGACAGGGATACTCAATGGCCTACCCCATCTCACCAGACACTGTCATGAGCTGACTCTCAATACAACACACAGCACACGACCACTAGGCATCTCTACTGCATTTCTATGCTTGTGCCACCACCATCACTGGACCTTCCCGCCCACAACAATCCATCCAAACACTCAACACTGTCAAAAGTAATTACACCATCCTCTGGGCATGCTAGAAAAATCCTGTTTTACATAAAGTGATGGCATACTCCTGTAATCCCAACACTCAGGAGGCAGAGGAGAGAAAGTGACTGTAAGTTCTATGTAGGCTAGGGAACATAAGAAGATCCTCTGTTTAAAAAAACAAAATCTCAGCCAGGCTGTGGTGGAATACACCTTTAATCTCAGTACTTAGAGAGTCAGAGGCAGTAATATGAGTTCAAGGCCAGCCTGGTGTAAACAGAGTGAGTTCCAGGACAGCCAGGGCTACACAGAGAAATCCTGTCCCCACAAAATAAACAAACAAACAAACAACAACAACAAAAAACCACCCCAAAGTCTTAAAACCTTCCAAACCACAAGTCATGTGAAATGTTTAAAGACAACATCACTCTACTGTTTGAACATACTATTTTGAATGAGATCTAGGTATCTGTATATCAAAGAAATTGTTGCTGAATCCGATAAACCCACCCAATGAAACAGATTAGGAAAAAAAGAATTAAATTTTTTCAATTTTTGGTAAGACAAAACTGCAGTACAAGCTGCAGATTTTTTTATCCATAATGTTTAGGGAGCAAAAAATTTTGGAGCTTAAATTTTTAAATTTTAAATTATTTGCACAGACTTTATCATTTGAATATATGTAACTAATCATAAAAAATCCAAAGCATTTGGTACAGTGGTGGGGCATGCCATAATCCCAGCACTGGGGCTTGAAAGACACATTTTCAGCATCAGGTCACCAAAGGAAAAAGTTTCAGATTCTCCAGTGTTCTAGCCTAGAGATGCTCACTGCTCCACATAAACCACGCACGGCATTCTGGATCCGGGATGCTTACTGCTCTATAGAAACCATGCATGGCTCACATGCATAACTGGTTTTCTAAAAGAGGCACACAGAGAGAGCTTCTGAAGGAATGTATCAGAGAATCCTGTATTGAGCATAATATATTCCTGAATACTCAATCTCTAATGAAACATGTTCACTGTGTTCAATTTAACTCCTGGAAAGGAGCTACATAAAAGCAGTGTCTGAAGCACACTTTCACACAGCACGTGTAAACTTGGCGTGTAGGAAGTAGAGACAGGAAGATCAGCAGTCCCCAGTCATCCATGGCTACACAGCGAATTCAAGGCCAGCAGAGGCTCTAAGAAACCCTGCTTTCTTTCTCCAGGTTTGGATGCTCACTCTCAGGTACTCATGTCACAGCAACAATGGCAATGACTTGGAACAAGTTACTTAATACCTGAGACTCGATGCCCAGGTTCTTCTGAGCGTTGATTCTAAGAGCCAATCTCTTGGCAATCTCTAGCTTCTCAGCATTGCCTGCCGTTGGAGCAGGCACACTAGATGTGCCGGGTGCAGCCATGTCCTTTACTCTCTTCTTTGAATTAAACATGCTTTCAATCTGTTCATCAATCTAGGTCAGGGGAGAAGAAAAAAACAAGGATTAGTAAACACCGCGCTAGAAATAGTAACTTACAAGAAGTGTTTCCATAAAAGGCTAGAATTATTTAAATACTTGGATCACCAGAAGAATACACCAGCTCTTCACCAGCTTAGCTTTAAACAACCTACTTTCTCTGGTAGAAAAGTTTTTAAGAAAGAAGGAATATGCGTTGCTCCTTGCTTCACTGAGACCAGTGAGAGGCACAGACAGCATCCCTATCTTGACCACGGGGACGCACAGGCTCAAGCTGAGAGCATTACAACTGACACACTCAGGCATCTTGGGCGCAGACACCAAGCCCAAATTACTCTATAATGAAAGAAGTTAGGAGGAGGACTATAACTCAGGACCAGCAATCCTCAGGAGAAAGGACGCTCTGTGTTCCTAAGGACGTAGGACTCCCACACCCAACTCCTAAAATGGGGGTTCTAATTGTTCTAGTATAACAGGTTGTCATGTATGTAGCTCAAGATCATCCTTAAACTTTTAAACAAATGTATACAGCGTATTTATGTGAGTTTTGCCAGCCTGTATGTCTGTGTACCATGTTTGGTACCTGACCAGGTCAGAAGAGAGCATCAGATCCATAGGAACTGTGGTCAGTGATGCCTGTGAGCCTGTGAGCCACCATGTGAGTGCTGGATTAACCTGGTCCTCTGGAAGAACAGGAAGCGCTACACACCAGAGTCATCTCTGCAGCCCAGATCTTGACCTTTCCCTCTCCTGCTCCCTCTTCCAAGTGCAGGGGATGCAAGGGGGTTCAGGGGGTGCAGGCTTGCACCACCACACTCAGAGTCATGCACTGCTAAGATTAGATCAGCAAGCACTCTACCCATTGAGCCACATCCCTGGCCCATTTTTTATTTTTTAAACGAAGAAAAATGGGTTGATGTCATGGTATATACTTCTAATCCCACACTCCAGAGACTGGGACAGGAGGACCACCATTTGGAGGCCAGGGCAACAACAACTGGTCAAGCAAACAAACAAGAAAGAGAAGGGATAAGGAAGGGCATGAAGACTGACTTTCCTATGAGCAAGAACAACAGTGAAGCCTGCAATTCTCAGAAGTCACGTGTACCCTTAGACAGTTAGCTACTATCACCAAAAAAAAGAAAAGAAAGATCACTTGTTATTGAGTGTGTGGGTGTTATGTGTGTCTCAAAGGACACAAGGTGGTCTTGGCTTCTCCAATTTTTACATGGGTTCTGGGACAGAACTCAAGTAGCCAGGTTTACAAAGTGTCTTTCTCCAAGTCATCTCTCCAGATTCCATGTCTTCTGTTTTAAAGGATGTCTTTGAACAGGGCTTGGTGACACACATCTCTAATTCAGTCTCAAAATAAAAGCTGGTGAGGTAGCTCAGAGGGGTGAAGGCACTTGCCATGTAAACCTGGTGACCTAGGCCGGAGCTCCAGGATCTTCAAGGAAAGAACTGAGTCACCAACACTGTCCTCACAGACTCACACATACAGGCCACAGTACACGCACATACACATACATGAAGTTAATAGAACAGAACAACAAAAACACAAAGGACAAAACAAAAAAAAGAACAGCTTTGCTCAAACTGAGCTAAGGCACTGTGGCAGAGGTCCGTGCTCTGTCTTCTCTAATGAAATGGTCTCCATTTAGCTTTTTTAAAAAAATCATATGAGTCAAATGTTTGTAATTGAACATTTAATTAAGTTAAATGTTTAAACAGCATACATGCTATTGAAAATCTAAATATACAGGATCAGAAACGAGGAGTGTATATGATATGAGTTGAAAGTTTACTTTTGACACTGTTAACTTTTTTTTATAATTATACCTATGTGTGTGTGTGGGGGGGGGGTACAGCACACGAGTGATGTGTGTGTGTGGGAGGGTACAGCACACATGAGTGCAGGTGTGTGTGTGGGTGGGGTACAGCACACATGAGTGCAGGTGTGTGTGTGTGGGGGGTACAGCACACATGAGTGCAGGTGTGTGGGGGGGGTACAGCACACATGAGTGCAGGTGTGTGTGGGGGGATACAGCACACATGAGTGCAGGTGTGTGTGGGGGGGTACAGCACACATGAGTGCAGGTGTGTGTGGGGGGGTACAGCACACATGACTGCAGGTGTGTGTGGGGGGTACAGCACACATGAGTGCAGGTGTGTGTGGGGGGTACAGCACACATGACTGCAGGTGTGTGTGGGGGGTACAGCACACATGAGTGCAGGTGTGTGTGGGGGGGTACAGCACACATGAGTGCAGGTGTGTGTGGGGGGATAGAGCACACATGAGTGCAGGTGTGTGTGGGGGGGTACAGCACACATGAGTGCAGGTGTGTGTGGGGGGGTACAGCACACATGACTGCAGGTGTGTGTGGGGGGTACAGCACACATGAGTGCAGGTGTGTGTGGGGGGGTACAGCACACATGAGTGCAGGTGTGTGTGGGGGGTACAGCACACATGAGTGCAGGTGTGTGGGGGGGGTACAGCACACATGACTGCAGGTGTGTGTGGGGGGTACAGCACACATGAGTGCAGGTGTGGGGGGGGGGTACAGCACACATGACTGCAGGTGTGTGTGGGGGGTACAGCACACATGAGTGCAGGTGTGTGTGGGGGGTACAGCACACGAGTGCAGGTGTGTGTGGGGGGGTACAGCACACATGACTGCAGGTGTGTGTGTGGGGGGTACAGCACACATGAGTGCAGGTGTGTTTGTGTGAGGTACAGCACACATGACTGCAGGTGTGTGTGTGTGTGGGGGTACAGCACACATGAGTGCAGGTGTGTGTGGGGGGGTACAGCACACATGACTGCAGATATGTGTGTGTGGGGGGTACAGCACACATGAGTGCAGATATGTATGTGTGGGGGGGTACAGCACACATGAGTGCAGGTGTGGGGGGGGCAGCAAACATGAGTGCAGAGGTGTGGGGGGGTACAGCACACATGACTGCAGGTGTGTGTGGGGGGTACAGCACACATGAGTGCAGGTGTGTGTGGGGGGGTACAGCACACATGAGTGCAGATATGTGTGTGTGTGGGGTACAGCACACATGAGTGCAGATATGTGTGTGGGGGGGGTACAGCACACATGAGTGCAGATATGTGTGTGGGGGGGTACAGCACACATGAGTGCAGATATGTGTGTGGGGGGGGGTACAGCACACATGAGTGCAGATATGTGTGTGTGGGGGGGTACAGCACACATGAGTGCAGGTGTGGGGGGGTACAGCACACATGACTGCAGGTGTGTGTGTGTGGGGGATATAGCACACATGACTGCAGGTGTGTGGGGGGGTACAGCACACATGAGTGCAGAGGTGTGGGGGGGTACAGCACACATGAGTGCACGTTCTACCTAGAAGGTTAAGAGAACACTGGATTCTCGAGAAGCTGGTGCCGCCTGGTGTGGGTGCTGAGACCTGAACCCTGGCCCTCTACAAGAGTGGTCTCACCGTGCTGAACCACCTCCGTAGCCCTTGATTTAGCTTTCTTCTTCTTTCTTGTTTTTAAAAATCACGTTTGTATTAATTTGTTGTAATTAAAAATTGCACGTGTGTTATGTGTGTGACAAATGGTTTTTAAAACACAGTTAAAATTATAAGTGACTTTCACCTTGAAAATTGGGTGGATTTAATGACTTAGGGATCCCCATCACCTTTCCTTTTCTTTTCTTCTGAGACAGGATCCCACTATGTAGCCCCTGGCTAGCCTGGAACTTACTATGTAGAGCTAACTAGCATGGCACTCAAAGGGATCCTTCTGTCTCCCATATGAGGTGAAAAGGCTATGCTACCAGGCCCAGCTCTAGCATGCCACCTTCTGAGCTGACTCACTACAATAACCAAATGGCAACTTTACCTCACACTGGGCTCGTGTGGTGCATCTGAAAGAAATAGCCTGCAGGTGCCAGGAGAGCCGCCCTGCCTGTATTCAGTGTGGTCCTGGACCACTTCTTCAATGGCATGGTCAGGTTGGACACACTATTCTCAGGGAGGTTATCTGTAGCTATTATATGAGACTTTGCTCTACTGCCCAGGCCGACCTCGTACTCTGGATTCCCGAGTCTCCGAGCATAGTCCTCTGAGTGCCACAGGAAAATAGAGCATCACCACATCTAGCCTGAGATCGAGTTTACTATGATTAAGTAAAAGATGTCCTATGAGCAGGTATGCTGTAAAATTGCTGCATTAAATGAAGTTAAACAGGCTGCTGTGATTATTTTTCAACTTTTCATATACCACCACATCGCACACGTGCAGACTCGATACCTACATCAACTGCAGCATCCTCGTCGTCAGAATCCTGCAGGCCAAGGGCAGCTTTCTGTAGCTTTTTCCTCTCATTGGCTAAAGCCTGTTCAGTTTCGTCAAATTTGAATCCCTTGCCAGAGAAGCCACTACTCTTTTTTAATTATTTTTCCTTCCTTTTAAGAAAAAAGTTAGCAAAGTTAATTTTTAGAGAAAACACTATTAAATATTTTCAAAGTAGAATATGCAAACTAAAAAACACTTAAGCAAAAGAGAAGATTCTATTTTCGCAACTTTTCTTTCTAAATATGTAAGATGTGTACCCTTAATATGAGCACTTGGGAGCAGAGGCAATAAATTTCTGAGAGTTCAAGGCCAGCCTGGTCTATATGCCAACCAAGTTCTAGGACACCCAGAGCTACACAGAGACCCTGTCTCAAAAAACAAAACACCAAAAACAACAACAAAAAAAGAATATAGTTGTCATATAATTACTGTACAGTCATGCTAATGACTCACATAAAGGAAGTTTAAAGACTCACGGCTTTTTGTTGATCTTTGAAGTCACTCCAGAGCTTTTCTAGGTCAGGAGGCACTGCCGTCCCTGACAATTCAAGGGCTTTAATGATGTCACCAGCATATCGAGCTTGATCCTCTGTGATGAAGGTGTAGGCATAACCCTAATGAAAATGAAGAAGGAGAATTAGACAAAATGAGTCAAAATCAACAGAAGAAACCCAAGACCTCTTATGTAAAATAACAAACTTACAAGAAAACGAGTACATTCATAGAAGCTTAAAAAAAGAAGTCTACGGTGTTTGCCCAGTATACACAAAGCCCTCAGTCCATCCAATCACACAGGTACAGACAGCTACACGAGGAGGGGAGGGGAGAGAGAGAGAAAGAGAGATAGAGAGAGAGAGAGAGAGAAAGAAAGATTCTACAAGACAGAAAGACCTTCTGCAGCTATTGACAGGAAGGATTAGTATTGAGACATTGCCACACTATTGAGGAAGGATCCAGAGAGCCAATGCAATACCCAGAAAATCCCAATGGCATTCATCATGGATGAGGAAAACAATCCTGAAGTTCACATGGAGGTAAAGATGATGGCAAACAGCACAACTAAGAAGACCATCACTCTGTCTTAAGTTCAATGTAGATTCTGACATTTCTTTGAAAAAAGTATGGTTACGGCTGCATGACTTTATTTCTAGACTCTATTTTCGGTATGGTATGCATGTCTGTTTTCTTTCTCTTCTTCTTTTTTTTTTTTTCTTCGAGACAGGGTTTCTCTGTGTAGCCCTGGCTGTCCTGGAACTCACTCTGTAGACCAGGCTGGCCTCGAACTCAGAAATCCGCCTGCCTCTGCCTCCCAAATGATTAATCCCTCCCAAGGGATCAAAGGCGTGCGCCACCAATGCCCGGTTGCATGCCTGTTTTCTCTGTGTCAATATTATGCTGTGCTCATCTCTCTGGCTTTCTTGTATAATCTGAGGCCAGGAATTATGGAGGAGCCAAAGGGAACAAACAAAGGTAACATGAGACCAGCAATCGGCTGGGAAGGCTGCCTTAAGTTCCCGTCTCAGAGTCCAGGGTGGAGCAGAACATCCCCCCAGGGGCGTTTCCAAATAAAGGAGCCAACAGCAGCAGGCAGATGTTAACCTGAGCCCTTACAAACACCCGGCAAACACTGGGCAGCTGAGGCAGCCAGCTGCAGTCCTGAAACGGTGTCTGCTCGGCCCCTCCACAGAAGAGCTTCCGCCCTCTCTCAGCTCCAGGCTGATGCCACATGCACTAAAAGACAGTAACCTCTGCTGGAGTGATTTACTTTTCACTGTCCCTCTGTCAGGCTGTCTTCTTCCCTCACCATGAGAGGCCAGTCTATTCCTAGACAGGTTTTTTTAATTCTTCTCCACACAGTCTACCACTGTATTGTCTACTGCAGGCACATACAAGACCATTCTGAAAAGGGCTCCAACAGCACAGGAAATAACCTCAAAAACTGGTAAATGGGATCACATGAGATTAAATGCTGCTTCACAGCAAAGGGAATAATCAGAATTAAAAGACACCATAAAGAATGCAAGGAAAAACATGAACAAAATCTATTATATGAAAAAGAATTTTAAATAAGTAAATAAAATTGTTAATGAAAAAGAAAAAAAATGGAAGGAAATGTTTTGCTAATTCTACTCCAGAAAGAGGGATAAGATCTAAGCTATACAGAGAACTGACACAAGAACCAACAAACAAACCGAGATAGATACCAGCTGGGCAATGAACTCGGTAAACCACTGACCGGTATGTCCTCTAGTCTTTACTTCTCGCGTGTCCATGCTTGTGAGAGAGCACAGCATGTGGACCAAGAGGATAGCGCTGGGCATCCATCCTCAGGCGCTGTCGGGTTGCCAACTGCCCTAGAGTTTGCCAGGCAAGCCTGGCTGGCCGGCCAGCAAGTCACAGGAGTCTACCTGTGAGCATGCCCCAGTCTCCTTGGCAGGGGGATTACAAGTGTATGCTTGCACACTGGCTTTTTACATGGGCGCTGATGCCGAATTCAGACCCACACTGACTGAGCCATCTCTCAGTCTAACATCCTTAAAAAGCTAATTTGCTTTTAATTTAAACTCCTTTGATATTTCATCTCATGCCAGTCAAAATGGCTAACACCAAGAAGACAAATGGAGCCTGGCAGCATGCCTTTGCTCCCAGCATTCGGGCAGACCTCTGTGAGTTTGAGGCCAGCCTGGTGTACAGAGCTAGTTCCAGGACAGCCAGGACTACACAGAGACAGAAAAACCCTGCATCAAGAATCATAAGAGAGGGAGGGAGGCAGCTGCTGAGCAGCACAGAGGTACCAACAGGAACCAGATAATGAAAATGTGGCAAACACACGGAGCACAATTTTATACTGATGTAAAGAAACTCATGACACTTTTAGAAAGTGGTACCAAAAGTCATTAGGTTAAATGAAATAAGACAGACTGGAAAGATCAAACAGCACGTGTAGATCCTTCCTTTCACTTTTTATGTATGTATGCACACATGTGGGGTGCAGGTAGGCCATGAAATCAGAAAGAGAGGGAGAAAGGGAAGAACAAGCACGAATAGATTACCGGAGCCATGAGGAAGACCAGCGGGGAGGAGGACTGAAGAGAACCACCAATAAGAACGCACACTAAACACTAAACCATCAGAATAAAAACACTGCAGTGTATACTAGTTTTTAAAAATATTTCCAGGATAGAGAGATGGGTCAGCATTCAAAAGCACTCGCTGCTCTTGCAGAGGACCCAGCTCTGACTCCAGTCACCTCCACGTGGCTCACAGCCTTCACTAACTCCAGTTCTTCTGACCTCTGCAGGCACAAGCACGCACATGGCGCGCGCGCGCATACACACACACACACACACACACACACACACACACACACACACACACATGCAAGTAAAACAGTCACATATATAAAAACTAGGTTTTTAAAAGATAGTCATCTTTTGTATATGAGTGTTTGCCTGCATGAGAGTCTGCGCACCACATATAGGCACTGCCTTTGGAGGACGGAAGAGGGAGTTAGAATATGAGCCCCGAGGGGCCTACAGAAGAGTAGCCAATGCTCTCAACCACTGCCCCATCTCTCAAGTCCCTTTCAAGTTGCTTATTTTGTGGGGTTTTTGTTTTGTCTTTTTTTTTTGGAAGCACAGCCTCTTTCTATATAGCAAATGCTGGCCTTGAACTAACAGCAAGGCCTCCTGCCTGGGCTCTGTAAGTGCTGGGACTGTATACACCAGTCAGCCTTAACGACTTAGGTTTAGGAAGTTTGTACACGCAGCCTTCCACAGCTGTGCCGCTCAAGGCAGCCTTGGTTCTAACTCTGCTTCCAAGTGCTGGCGTTAAGAGAGTGTATGTTCACGCTCTGCCCTTGTTTTTAGTGCACACAGAGCGTTCACATTTGACATGCACACAAGCACACTGCTGACTCAGGCTCTTTTCAAATTATTTTGCCAAAATGAACTCAGGTATACAACCTTCCTGGGATCTGCAGAGCGTAAGCCCTCACATGTCCCCTGCAACTTTTAGTCCAGGCAAAAGAAGACTGGGACAGGGAAGGGAAGCAAACTATACTCCGGTTCTCATCCTCACAGACATCCTACCTCCGATTTCAGGAGTGTCTAAAACCACCCCTTCCATCTAGGCTCAGACGCTGCGCTCTCATGAGCTAAGAGTCCTGATTCCCACCATTATAAACACGTATGCAAAGAGAAAGAGAGTTATATGTGGCCCCTAGAACATACACTTGCTACTCCTTGTTTGTTTGTTTGTGTGGTTTTTCCCGAGTGTAACCCAGGCTGTCCTAGAACTAGTTCTGTAGATGGGCTAACCTTGAACTCAGAGATCACCTGCCTCTGCCTCCAAAGTGCTGGAATTAAAGGTATGTGCCACCACTGCCTTTAAAAAACAAAAAAAACCTAAACAACAACAACAACAGAACCTTTATTCGTGTATTTCTGTGTATATGGATTTGAGGTATGCCTGTGTACCACATGTGTGCAGGAGCCCATGGAGGGCCCAGGGACCCCTGGACGTGGGTTACAGGCAATTTTGAGCCACAATGTGCATGCTGGAAACCAAAACTAGGTGTTCTAAAAGAGGAGTAAGTGTTCTTAACCTTAGCGTCATCTCTCCGGTGGCAGCCACTCCTTAACCTTCCAGCTATCAGAATACCTCAGGTAAGGACGTGCAAGTGTCACAGCTCCTGAGACACAGTTTTATGTGCCTCAAGTTCCTCATCTACAAAATGAACTCACATCAACCTCACTGGCCACCGAGGACGAAATGACGGACGTGAGGACCTGACAGCACTACTGCTACACCAGGATGCAACACCTAACATCTCATTTCTCACAACAAAACACACTCATGCCTTCAGAAAGAGTTACTGGGGGGGACTGAGACATGGCTCCGTGGTTAAAGCACTGACTGCTCTTGCGGAGGATCTTGGGTCCATTCCCAGCACCCACATGGCAGCTCACAATTGTTCTAACTCCAGTTCCAAGGGACCCAACACCCTTTTCTGGCCTCCTTGGGTAATATATGCACATGATACATAAACACGCATGCAAGGAAAACATCTATATAAATAAAAACTAATTATTGATTTTTTTTTCTTTTTAAAAAAGGGATGATTGGCTGTGCATATAGCTCAGTGAGGGGCTTGCTAGGGTTCTGGGTCCCACCAGAACATTCCACTGCAAAACAGAATAGCAGAAAAAAATTGTTTTGTTGCATGTAGTGTCACCTATATGGTTTGTAAATAGTCCTGACAAAGTAAGATCTTGTAGGCAGCCGTGTTTACAGTTGCAAAGTCGTATGACTAGCACCTGACAATGTAAGCAGCTGGCTTCTAGAGTGGCCAGCTCAGCTAAACTGGTAAACAAGTCCTTTGTGCATGCGTCAGCCTCGTGCCCCTCCCGAGCGGGCTTATGCTAATGAGGTATTGACAGCTGAACCTATCCTGAGAGAACACATCACCCAGCCCGCCTTGGGCAGATATATAAGCAGCTCATTTCTGCTGCTTGGGAGCCCAGCCCATCCCCTTCCTGGTTCAGGTCCCCGGCCATACGTCCCCGTCCAGTTTCCCGTCCCTAAGTCAAAAGTCGTTCCTGGAATAAAGCTGACTGAGAAGGATCCGACCGTGTCATGTCTTACTTGCTGGCCAAGGCGGACGCAACAAGATCTGACTGTCCAAATGAAACAGTAAGGTAAGAACAGTGGTTCTCAACCTCTGGTCTTGACCCTTTCAGGGTCACACATCATCAGACATCCTGCATATCAGATATACAATTCATAAAAGTGACAAAATTACAGTTATGAAATAGAAACAAAAGTAATTTTATGGTTGAAGTCACCACAGCATGAGGAGCTGTATTAACAAGTCACAGCATTAGGAAGGCTGAGAACCACTGCCTTAGACTATATACTGACTAGATCACAGTCAAGCAGAGAAAACAAACAACAGAAAGCACTGAAATACCCTGAAGTATACAAGTGTCTCTATGTGCAGAACATGCTAGGAAGAGAGAAGAAAACATGGAGAGACACGAGCTGTTTCCACTACCTGCCAGAGAGCACTAAAGTTCCTGATAATCTTCATTTTGTTTTAAACGTCTCAGTGTTTTCCTGCATGTCTGTGTACCACCACATGTGGGCCTGGTGCCTAGGGAGGTCAGGAGGGACTGAGATCCCATGGAACAGAAGTTACAATGGTCTGAGACACCATGTGAGTGATGTAAACAGATCGCAGGTCCCCTGCTAAAAGGAGCGAACGTTCCTAACTGCAGCACCACCTCTTGAGATCTGCAGTGGATAATTTTAACAATGCAGAGATACATGTATCCGTGATGAACAACACCCAATATGTCCTGCTAATTTGAAGATTTTCAAAATATCACCATAACCTCTGTTACCCATTCCTTAAAGCAAGCGCCTGTGCTTTAACACAGACGCGACGGGAGAGGCTTTACCTTGTTGCCCGCTCTTCCAGTCCGCCCAGCTCTGTGCACGTAATCTTCATAATGATTGGGGCAGCTGTAATTCACTACAAGAATTAGATGTTTCACATCGAGACCACGAGCAGCAACAGACGTGGCAACGAGAAGCTTGCAGGTTCCATTCTTAAAGTCATTTATGATACTGTCCCTGTCATATTGATCAATACCTGCAAGTAAATTAAAGACAAACAGGAGAACATGTTGAAATTTTTCATTTCCAGGGAGAAAGTTTTAGATGCAGAAATAATAAACAATTCAGGGCTGGAGAGGAGAGACGGCTCAGTGGTAAAGAGCACTGGCTGTCTTCCAGAGGTGAGTAAATTCCTAGCACCATGACACAGCTCACAAGTGCCCATAACTCTAATTCCAGGGGATCTGAATCCCTGTTCTCATCTCCAAAAGAACAAAGCACATACACGGTGCACATACACACATTAGGTCAAAACACTCACACCCATAAAATAAACAAGCCTTTAAAAAACTTCAGCCGGGCGGTGGTGGCGCACGCCTTTAATCCCAGCACTTGGGAGGCAGAGGCAGGTGGATTTCTGAGTTCGAGGCCAGCCTGGTCTACAGAGTGAGTTCCAGGACAGCCGGGGCTACACAGAGAAACCCTGTCTTGAAAATCCAAAAAAAAAAAAAAAAACCAAAAAACCGTAAGCTCAGACTTCACTACTCAGAAGGAATTGGAAGCCTATTAGATATCTACATACTATGTTCACAACATACACAACGGTCAAACAGTAAAATCACCTCAGGGGTCTACCAACAAGTGAATCAAGAGAAGATAGTAAGTCCACACAAAAGGATGTTGTATCTAGCTCTCAGAAAAAAATCTAATACAGTTTAAAATATGACTCTTAAAATCATCATGACTACATGAACCAGACCAAATACAAAAGGATACAGAATGCATTACACATCATGCAGTACACAGGGTAAGAAATTCATGAAGACTTACTATAATAGGAAGTTACAAAGTGAAGGAGAGAAATACAGAATAACTGCTTAGGAGAGTTTCTATTTGGGATGATGAGAAAGTTGTAGGTACAGTGGAAACGGTTTTTGCTCCACAAAAACAAAGACCCAAACTCAAGCCTCTAATGTCCATGTAAACAGTCAGGCACGCCTCCATGGTCCTTAACCCTAGTACTGGATGGTGAAGACAGGCCAAAAGGCCTAAATAGTACAGCAAGAGCTATGACCTCGGGGCAGTTAAGTGACAAGCCACAGAGAGCAGCCTGAATTACATAAGGTTGGAATGTTGTCAGCCCAGGGTCTGACTACCTGACGACTTCTACCACCATTACAGACAACAAAGCAAACATTATTATTGAGAGCAAGTTCAACGCAATGACAGGCTCGTAGGTAAGTAAACGTTACCTCCGTGAAGAGACATGCACGGGTACGATGCTCTCATCAAGTCCTTCAGAAGACCATCAGCATGTTCTTGCTTATCCACAAATATGATGACCGATCCTGACTCCTGATAATGCCCTAAAAGCTCCAGTAATTTCAAGAATTTCTTTTCTTCTTCAATCACAATCTGAAAATACCACATTGTAGCAAGTTAATGAAAAACCACAAACGTGTCCTAGAACAAAAATCCTGTTTAATCTATAGCTATTATAATCCTATGCCTTAAAGTGCTTAAGCAAATGCAGACTTTTAACTGGTAGGTTTGTAACCGTGGCAACTGGTCATTGGTTCTCTCTGTCCCTCAAATGTTATTAACCAAAGACAAGAAAGATGTGTAATTGTGAAATGTCTCTGCCAGCTTTCAGTTCTGGTGGGAAGCACTTAGGAGCGTCCTGGGTCAGCTCCACGTTCCTGGCAACATGAAGGTTGTGACTTAACTTTACAGTTACCGGCCTATCTCACAACAAGACCAAATGACACACTGTCTACACCCCAAGAGAACTGGGATTTCCTGAACACGGTACCTACCACTTGTTGTTCCACATCTGAGCAGACCACACTCCTGCCTCCAACCTGAACTTCAATGGGCTTGCTCAGGATCCTTCGGGCCAACGCCTCCATAGCTCTAGGGAAAGTGGCTGAAAACATAACTGTCTGCCGGTCGGGACGGACATTATCCACAATGCGCATGACCTGAAAAAATGAGATATACAAATGCAGTGAGTCTCCAAAAACCTACACGGTGCTCAAATGAAGCAGGAGGAACTAAGTTCATTATCTTAGAAAACCTGAACTTAGACCTGAATTTGCTGTTCTCAGTTTCACTTTACCACGAACGGACAACCTGAGCTGCAGGCAAGGGTAAAGGTGTGCTGAAGAAGCATGAGACCATGAGACCCTGAGACCCTGAGTCCCGAGCCCAGCATCCAGGTAAGACGCATGCACTGTAAGGCCAGCCCCGGGGCAGGAGAAGGGCAGGTCTCTAGGGCTCACTGGCCAGCCAGGATAGCCTAATTAGCAATGCCAGGTCCCAGTGACAGACTATGCATCAAAAACCAAGGTGTACACTCCCGAAGGACATCCAGCTCCATACTCTGATTTCCAGACACACCTGCATACACATACATGTGCACCCACAACCACAGGAGGAAAGGAAATGAAGGAGAAAGGAAGGGAGGGAGTGAGGAAGGAGGGAGTGAGGAAGGAGGGAAGGAGCCTGGAAGACCATTTTTTATGTCAATTTGATGTCATTCAAATGACAATGATCTCTCAGTGAAGCAGAGGGATCCTTAAGATGACCATAGAATTAATAAGTCCATTTATGGCATCCCAGTAAGCCTTTAACCCAAGGACTCTGAAGGCAGAGATAGGCTGGTCTCTGAGAGCTTGAAGTCTGTCTGATCTACAGAATGGAAAACAAGAAGAAAAGACAGGAAAAATGGGGCTGCCATGGTGAGTTTAAAAGGTACTTGCCACCAAGTCAGACAATCTGAATTTGACCTCAGGACCCCTGCGGAAGAAGGGAAGAACCAACCTCCACAAGTTGCCCTCTGACATTCACACATAAACCATGGCACTTGTATGCCCCGCCCCCACTATACAACAAATGAATATGTATTAGCAACATAAATTAGAAAAAAAGTAAAACAGAATGAACTTCATTTCACATTGTGTCAAACCCCAGCCAAATATGTCTACAGAGGGCCAGTTGTTTAAGGAGCACTGAATTCTCATCTCCTTGTGCCGTCACTTCGCCTGTCTTCGTTCCTCTCTGCTCCTCAGGGTTGATAATGCCTGCCGCCCTATCACCCTCAAGTCTGTTGATTCCTGTACATGCTCAACTCTCTTCCCACAATTCGAAAATTAACAAGTATATTTTTTCTTCAGTAAAACTAAAAGCAGTAAGTTTTATGAAAGAAGCAAATAAGCAACTGCCAAGCCCCAGGACTCAATGTGCGTCACCCGGCCTGGCTGTGGTCACGCACACGCACTGGGAAAACAAGCTTGGGTTGTTGCACGTACTTCACTGAGCGCACTATCTCGCCACCCCATACCCTCACTCCTTACCCTCAAGTTCTAAGGTGAAGGGAATGTATTAAGGTCTGTACGTTGCGTAAGCATAGAGAAGCAGAGCCCTGCACCTAACGCCCGCGTCACTGAACCACTCGGTGACAGAGCTGAGTGTCCATGCAACTAATGATATGGGCTATTCTCAGTTCTCGTCATCTTCTTCATACAGAGTTTGTGGAGACGCCTTCCTACTCCTGTCCCAACACAGTTCAGGGGAAGAGTCACGTCCAATAGAGGCGGCTCTAGTTTATCTGACAGTGGGCACTTGAACCCTGGTCTCCAGCTGGTAGCACTGTCTGAGGTGGGCTTGCTAGAGAAGAATGTCACTGGGTAGGAGTTTAAAGCCTCATCACCACGTCAGACTACTCTGTGCTTCATGACTGCAGTTCAGTACATGAATGTCAGCTTCCTGCTCCTGTTGCCATGCTTGCTGCTTGTCCACCATGCCTCCGCTTTGCCATCATAGATGACAAAACAAAAACTCCTTCTTCCTGAAGCTGTAACAGTCATGGTGATTAATCAATATCCAAATAGCACCCTATGACACCTAAAGCCCTACTTACCCATGTTAGCCAATAAATCTTACAAAAATCATCACTCCTAATTATCCTCTCCATGGGTTTTAGTAATAATAATAAAGAAATAAAAAGATTGGCTCATAGATTAAGGAACTTGCGGCCAAGCCTGAGTGCCTGGGTTCATCCTGGGTTCTATTCTGAAACAAACTTGTTGAGCCCTCTTCACATTAAACTGAGTTCAAGTTTCCTCTGGCTTCCTCACTCATGGAAACTGGAAGACTATGACAGACTTGTAAAGAGCTGCACATGACAGTAAGTCACTGTAGAGTTAACTAGTCTGCTTCTCTCAACTGTTAAGTGTTCAAGTATTCTAGAATCCTGTTTAGGCCCACACACTCACATCTATCCACTTGGAACTCAGTTTCTACTGCTAAATACGACCCTTATGTCATGACAGGCGCCGTGCAGTTGGCGCACGCCTTTAATCCGTACTTGGAGGCAGAGGCAGGTGGATTCTGAGTTCGAGGCCAGCCTGGTCTACAGATGAGTTCCAGGAAAGCCCGGGCTACACAGAGAAACCCTGTCTCGAAAAACTTAAAAAAACAAAAACAAAAACTTAAAGTGTATGACAGGCAATGCATCCTGGGAGATATGAAGTAAACTAAAAGGCTAACACTCAACTCCCACTCTTCCCCCATGCCCACTCTTTCCTTCATGAGAGGACGGGATTTCACTTGCATCCCAGAAGCCATGAGGCCTAAGTTACTCAAACGATCACTTGCTTCTGTGGCTCTGTTTTTGAGACAAGGCCTCTCTACACAGCCTTGACTGACTTGGAACCCTACTAAGTGACTCAGAATGGCCTCAAAAGCAAATAATCCTCCTACCTAGCATACCAGAGTGCTGAGATTACAGGTGTTAGCTTACACTGGTGATTCCACCAGCTCTACCAGGGACCCAGCACAGTTGATGTGTCACCTGCCACCATTACCTACCACCACCAACGCAGGCTGCAATAAAAGACTGCTCACACCCAAACTCTCTCGTTCCCTGCGTGTTCTCTGCCTCATGATCTCTGTCGTCTGCCTGTCTGTCCTGCCTCTGACTCCCTCTTCTCCAGGCTCTTACCCCTCTCATCCCAGAGCTGCTGCATGGCTTAATTTCCAGGGGCACACTTTGCCATGGGCCCACCAGGCACCCCTCACAGATTGTATTTATAACAATAGGCATGCGCCACCATGTCCAGACAAAACATCGAAGTTTTTAGTAATCTCATTATCAGAACTCTGAATCCAAGCTGGCCAGATTATTTTCTGACTGCTGGGTAATGTCTGAAGAAAAACCCTGAACAAGTTTTAAGAATTTAATCTGAAACATAAATACTGACAATTCCCTATGCTGCTAACACACGGTAGGTAGTATCAGGCAACACGGAATGAGTATCAATTTCAAGAACACATAAACATTTCATTCTCATAGACGTTACAGATCACAAACTTAGGAATCTCAATGAGGGGCTGAGAGATGGCTCCTGGAGAGGACTGGAGTCCAGTTCTGCACCTACCCAGCACCCACATGGAACAGCTCATGACCACCGCAGTTCCAGCTCCAGGAAGATCTGACACTTCTACCCTTGGCACACACCTGCACTCATGTGCACACCCAGACACAGACATTTACCACACACACAATTAAAAACAGAATAAACTTTTAAAATCACAAAGAAATTGAATGATTACCTGTGGTTCAAAACCCATGTCGAACATTCTGTCTGCTTCATCTAAAACAACATATGTCACTCTTCGAAGATTTGTGACCCGACCTAAGGTGAGAAGAGAAAAGAGAAACCAAAAGAAAACTAACTATCAGCACAATTCATGATGACAGTCAAGAACTTAAAAAAAAAAAAAAAAAAAAAAAAAAAGAAAGAAAAAAAAAAAAAAGTAAAGGGAACTAAAATGCCTGACTTAAGCAGAGGGGTAGGTTAGGTTTCTTTAAACAGTGAAAAGAAACTCTGGTCTAAGACTTAATCTAGTGGCAAGTACTTTCTGGCAATGGGTGTATGAGGCCCTTTATTTTGTCAAACTCGTCTCTTGCATACCATCATAGGGCCTGAAGAACCTGTAAAATTCAGAAAACAGCCCTCTCCAAAACACATCATAAAACTAAGACTGAGATGAAGCACCGAGCCACATCAGCCATTATCTGACAGCATCACCTAGAAAAAAACATATTAGAGATTACAGCGCATGTGTGGAAAGCAGGCTCCAGTGCTAACTACGGCAGAGGCAGACCCTCTCTACCACTCTACAGCCCACGCCCATACAATTAGAAGCACCGTAAATGGGCAGGTCAACCACTGGGCAACAAGATGTCACACAAACTTTAAAAAATAAATGCATTACATACAAATAAACTTTCCTATGCAAAGAAACACTTCAAATTATTAATTGCTGCCATTGATTTAAATAAATAGTCCTGGCTTCTTACACAGTTAAAAACTAAAATACAGAAAATCCTTTCACAAAGATCAATACACTAAGCATTGCTATCAACTGTAGAACCTGGCAAAAATATGTATAAAATAGTTATTAAAAGATAAACACAAAAGACAAATAAAGGGGAAAGGTAATATTAATCAAGATGAATTTCAGGAGGTTTAATTAATACAACAGTGAGAAAAAACAAGGGATTATACAGTCAGCATTCATCCCCAAACCACCATTTGCTACACAGGTGCAAGGCCTCACCAAACACCTCAGGGAGATTACACTGCCCCAAGCTTCAGGCGGACACTAGTACAGACATGCACGTCTCAGATTCCAGCACTCAGTCACACACATACTCAACGCTGCGATGGAAACCTCCAAAAGCCGTTTCTTCAGAAATTAAAAACAGCTAGTGTCCGCACTAACATCTCCAGCCGCCAAGAGCCTCGAAAGGTTGGAAACAGCATTAGGTCACCTACCTTTGACGGTTACCGTCTCGGAAGCCCAGGTCTATAATCCTCAAGGGCCTTTCTCCACAGAAGTTAAATAATGTCAACAGTTTAGTATCAGTTTTGATAGGGAATATTTTAACAAAGCATAACATTTGAGCTAAAAACATGCAGTATTTACAAAAGACATATTTCTTGAAGCTGCAATAACTTAATTTGCCTATTATAAAATATTATCTCCTGGGGAGAATTTTATAATAAAGAGACTATGATGCCACCTTTTTAATAGCAAGATAAAAAAAACAAAAAAAGGACTCAAGTTAAATGTAGAGTTAGTTGTGAATACAAACTGAACTGCAAAAGACTTATTAATATGTTCAACAATAAATGTGTTACAATTCACATTTTAAGATATTACAGCTTTAAGAAGAAACATAGAAACCCTCTGTTGGTTTCTCATAACTGCTTTAACAAAAATCATGTCAAGTTCAAAATGGAAAGAAAACAATTAATAAAATACCTGTGACTTACCACTGTTAGCTGCTAACATGTCAATCATTCGACCAGGTGTGCAAACAATAATTTCAGCACCTCTTTTCAGCTCAGCAATCTAGTGAGACAGGATGAGATTGTATGGTATGGTCATCGCTACTTCTTACACTGATATGAGAACAGCACACCTTGACCTTTCGTGGCCCTCTCTACCACGGAAGACAAAGACTAAGCAGCACTGGAGGCTGGCACACGACCCTCGGGATGCTACAGCACTGATGGACAGGACAGCAGGACGACCCAGGGCCAGGAATTTGAAACTAATAAAACTGAAGGATTTCACAAATGTTAATTTGCAACTATTGTTCAAAACCAAGGAAGGAAGGTAAGAATAAGCAGTAAAATGTATATTCTAATACAAAGATCAAAGCTTTCCAAATTTAGGAAACCACACGAAGGGCTTTCTAAGCCACAACCAGCACTCTGGACATGGTAACCTCTGCCTGACCCCTACAGACACATGTGCTCGCAGCAGGTTATACTGTGGGCATGTACTAGGCCATTTTCTCTTTCTGTCCTTTACTGGAGGAGCAGACAGTGCTCCTAACCACTGAGCCATCACTCTAGCCCTGAAGCAATGACAATCTCTGGAATCTTTACCTAAAAGTCATCTCCTATAGTCAGATCCACCAAGAGTGAGTCCTTATGTGGCCAATGTTCCAGACGGCCTACTGTTTCCTGCTTCCTGCGTATGTTCTAAGGTCTTTAAGAAAGTACACGATAAGGCTGGGATATGGTGCAGTGGGTAAACATGCTTGCCGCCAAACCTAACCTAAGTCCACTCCCCGATCTAACATGGTCAAAGCAGAAAACTGACTCCAACAAGCTGTCTTCTGACCAAAACACACGTGTGACACGTGCACATGGGCATACATAAGCAAACTCACACACATACACACACACACAATTAATAGTTCCTTTCTGGTAGAGCTGAAGCTGTACTGTTAGCAATCATAGTCACACACAGGCTGCTCCTGCCCATGCTGTAGCTTCCTTCCTGTTTCTTCTCTGAACGGGGTCTGAGAGGCTGCTCTGATCTCAAAGATACGGTGAGCTTGAGAGCATCGCCCTCATCTGCCCTGACCTGTGGTAAAAACATGCTTCATGCTCCCTGCATAGTCTCTAAGATGCATTCCTGTTGTGACTGCTTTTACATTTTTGTTTGTTAAGGTGTGGTGGCACATGCCTGTATCTCAGGATTACTTGGAAAATGGAAGAAGATCAGGAACTCAAGGTCATCCTTGGCTACACAGCAAGTTCAAAACCAGCTAGGGCCACCAGCGATCCTGTCACAAATACACCCAATTTGTCTCACAGGGGGCAATGGTGGCTCATGGCTTTAATTCCAGTACTTGGGAGGCAGAGGCAGGCAACTAAATCTCTGAGTTTGAGGCCAACCTGGTCTACAAAGCAAGTTTGAGGACAGCCTGGGCTATACAGAGAAATCCTGTGTTGAAAAAAAAAGTTGTTTTATAAATGTATTTCTTACTACAGACCATGTGGTCAATGAACTGGCAAAATGAACAGCTCAAGTATTAAAAATAGCAGAGAAGTGAAAATTCCCAAGGCATGTCCTTACAACACTAGTTCTAAAGTTTTCTTGCTAGGCATGATGGTGCATCCCTTTAATGCTGGCACGTGGATCTCAGTGAGTTCAGGCCAGCCTGGTCTACATAGTGAGTTCCAGGACAGCTAGAACTGCGTAACAGAGAGACCCTGTCTTGGAAAAATGCCACATCAAAGATAATGAAGGTTGGCTTAAGTCTTTGCACCGCCATTAGGGATGACGGTAGAAGAAGCCTAACACTAGAAGGGAACAGTAATTAGCATCCTTTAAAGAGGCCAGCATGCATTCCAGACAGTAACTGTTGGTCTGGGAATCAGGCCTCGGTTGTAAGGAAAACAGCAGCTCAATCTAGTTGGTCTACTTATTTCAGCACTCTGAATAATTTTCGCTTATAAAATGGGAAAACAAGAATGCATTCTCAGGCAGGAGAACATGCCAATGCTAAGAATTTAGCTACTTTGAAAACTCTGTACCAGACAGTTATTTTTTCTTTATTCCCTAAGTTTTCTGAGAAATAATTAGTAACAACAAAGTATATGTATTGGGAGCCAAGGCTGCAGCTCCATGGAACAGAAC
This sequence comes from Mastomys natalensis, assembly GCA_021653895.1. Taxonomy (NCBI): domain Eukaryota; kingdom Metazoa; phylum Chordata; class Mammalia; order Rodentia; family Muridae; genus Mastomys; species Mastomys natalensis. Next base: position 84,286 of record JAJTUV010000325.1, on the reverse strand, counting down.
TCCCTCCAAGCATTCAAGGGGTCCTTGGTTCAATAATACCAGCACACACAAATATTGTATATTACATATACAAATATACATGTTCTGATATACACGCATGCCTATAGAGGGATTTTATAACCCAGCAACATGGCTACTCTGGCTAGAATATAGACAGGCCTCAGTACACACCTTTTATATCAAACAACGTAGGTAAAGTTAGTTTGTAGAAGGAACCACCATGTTTGAATGGGATGTCTAGTTGAGTGGTGGACAAAGTGACAAATCAGAGAAAGATCTGACAGAATAGGATACGCCCAACAAGGAGAGGAAAGAGAAGCTTCTTAAAGGGAGCATACAGACAGACAGTCAGACACACAGACAGCCAGGCAGGCAGGCAATTTTACCCGGACAGTTATAGGGACACAGGTCACAGAAAGAGAACAAGCTAGGCATAGGTGAAGACAGAAAGAGCCAGAGAATGAGAAGGAGTCAGAAGATTAAAACAGATTGCTAGAATTAGTCTATTAGGTCAGAGGCTGAGAGAGAAGCCAGATTGATTCAGCTTAGAGAGGAGTTTGAGCCAGAACAGCTGAGTTGACCAACCAGTCAGAACAAGAAAGGGAAAGATTATTCAGCAGTAAGCCTCAGAGGCTGAAAACATTTTAGGCCTAGATTAGATTGTACAGAGGCTAGAAGCTTCCAGGACTAGGCCTAGGTTAACAGACAGATAAGCCTTGGAGACAATTACATCAGGGGAATAAAAGTTACTTTAGCACGTGACAAAATGCTTTATGTGTTGCAGAGTCAATAATTTTTGTCTGTTGTGGAAAAAATCTTCAAGATCTACTCTGTTGGCAAAATTTAAATCTACAACAGCATTGTTAACTACAGTCATGTTACACCTAGTCTTTACAAAACATCTGCTTCAGGCATTACATCATTCACTCTTAGAAGGTCAAGGGTGTAAGATGGAGTCTTGCCTCATATACCTGGCAGGCCTAGAACTCATAATATATGAAGCTACGCTCAAACTTGTTAGTGATGCCCCTGCCTTTGCTCTTCTGAGTTCTGGGATTTTAGAATTGTTATATCTACACACACACACACACACACACACACACACACACACCTATTAGGGACTCTGAGTAGTTTTACGGTCTCCTTCCTCAGTTCTAACACAGGGTTATAGGAACAACACAGGCACGTACTTTATTCTATAATTATTTTCCCACCAAATACCTTTAAGATTTTAAGGGCAATCACGTACATCAAACACTAAAACAAAAGAATCACTTAAGTCACTGGATCATTCAACTTGAAGATACAGACAGACAGAGTGTTTTATTCTAACTACCTGCTCGCTGATTCCTGTCCCTCCATACACACAGACCACTCTCAGTCCCAAGGTCTTCGAAAACTTCTTACATTCTTTAGTGATTTGTAAAGCCAGTTCTCGAGTCGGAGTCATGATGACAGCTGAAAAGATAAACATGTCAAAGGTCGAACCATCCAATCCTTGAGGAGGTGCTTCAAAGCACTAACCTTAACCTCTGCACAACGGTCTGTGTCTCACAGTCAAACGTGTTTTGTCTGCATGAAGTCTAAAAACTGTTTCAAAAGCTTAGTAATGGCAGAAACTGAGGTGAAGGGCAAAGAAATTCTTATATTTTTGGTTGTGAGCCTAGCCTTTAACGGCTGAGCCATCTCTCTAGCCCGGGCAAAGAAATTCTTAAGGACATGCTTCAAGAAAATTAAACCCTACTTAACACTCAAAAAAATACTTGAACGGAATGCAAACAGTTTTCAACTGCAAATCATAGAATGGAGAATTAAGTGACTCCCTGCTCTACAAAGCCACACGGTGGCTCCCAAAGACCATGTCCTTCTGAGGCACCGACAGAGAGCACTCCGTGCCTTGTACATCCATGACAAGAGCTCAATATTTTTCCCTACTCAAATATACAAATAGGAACTGCAAAAATGAGAAGAAATTCTGTCGGAAGATCTAATCCTACATGAAGCACCAGCACTGCTGTCTTCTGAGGCCAGCCATCTCCTCAGGAGTTACATTTCTGCTTCTACGATGAGAAGACCTGTGGTGCGTGGATCTGGACTAAGAGCACACCTCAACATGATGCACGAGAGCTCTACCTGCTGGCTCAGAACTTTAAAACTGAGCTGGGCCAGCCTTGCTTTTGTACTTCTGAGATGTCACTCCAAAGCTCTGAGGGTTCAAATCCACCTGCAGGTAAGGGGAAAGCAGCCCCAAAGTGCCATTCGTATTGACTGATAAAGGAAATGCACATAAAGACATCTTTGTCATAATAACTTTCTGATGTAATAACAGACACATCTGCAAAGAACAATGTAATGAGAAGACTTGTACCTATTGGTCCCTCTCCTTCTTCTAATGACCTCTGATCCATGATGTGTCTAAACATGGGCAAAAGAAAAGCAATGGTTTTCCCACTTCCTGTCTTGGCAATGCCTATCAAATCTCGTCCAGACATTATAGCAGGAATTGCTTGAGTTTGGATTGGTGTGGGCTTCTCATAGCCATGCCTTAAAGAGAAACAAAGAGAATGCAATGTAAGTGTCATGAACTTTGGGCTGGAGAGATGGTTCAGTGGTTAAGAACACTGACTGCTCTTCCAGAGGTTCTAAGTTCAATTCCCAGCAACTACATGGTGCCTAAAGACACCTATAAAGGGGTCTGATGCCCTCCTCTGGCCTGCAGGTGTTAATGCAGACAGAGCACTCCCATATCTAAAAAACAATAAAAAAAAAATTTTTTTTAAATTAAAAATAAAAAACCCACGTGCTTTAAACCCCTCAGAGGACAACAAGCATTTGTTCTTCTAAATGTGACACATTTACAATTTATTTAGTTTTAGAACGTATTTAGTGAAAAGCAGAAAAAAGCCAAGGGCTGGGCTGGCAAGATGGCAGAGTGAAGCCGGGCGGTGGTGGCGCACGCCTTTAATCCCAGCACTTGGGAGGCAGAGGCAGGCCGATCTCTGAGTTTGAGGCCAGCCTGGTCTATAGAGTGAGTTCCAAGACAGCCTGGGCTACACAGAGAAACCCTGTCTCAAAAAACCAACAACAAAAAAAAAAAAGGATGGCAGAGTGAAAAAGGCGCTTTCGTCCAGGCTAGGCGACCTGAAACCCACAAGGTGGCAAGAAAGAACAGACTCCCAGAGTTCTCCTCTAACCTCTGCCCACACATGTCATGGTGTGCCTGCTCAAGTGGGCAAGCAATAAGATACATGGAATAAACAAATGAAAAAGAAAATATTTAAAGGCCCAGTGTAGTGGCATCACAGCACTTAGGAGGAAGAGGCAAGAGCATCTGGGAGTTCAAGGCTAGCCTAGTCTACATAGTGAGTTCCAGGCCAGCCAGGGCACATAAAGAGAAATATAACTGAAATCCAGACAGATATTTGCATGAAAGGCTACTGTGAGTAGCAGGACACTGAAAAATGCAGATAACCATCACCACTTACTTTTTGAGGGAATTTAGAATCTTCATAGAAATTCCACACTGGACCCATGATTTAATTGGTTTGGGGCAACCTTTTCCTTTAACTGTAATGCCCTCCATTTCCAGTCGAAACACATTCACCTCTGGAAAACAAAGGCACAGTCAGAAGCTCCGACACTAGTTCCACTGGCATCATCTAGCTACATTCACTAGGTAGGCAGTCAAGGGTCAAAGGCCTCACCTCCCTGAAGCACTATCAAACAGAGCCCGACAGCCATACAAGAGAAGCACTAACACCAGGAGATAGTGATCACTGCTGCAATAGATAAGGATAGCACCAAGTGCCCCATTTCAACATTCTGATTTTAATATTTTCTTCAATTGCAACGGAATAATGATTGACAGCCTCACTGCCTGTTCTAGACGAGTCACCTGGCTCGCCTCTCAGCAGACTGACAACTGTCAGTCATACCAACAGGGCCAAGACAGTCAGTTTGAATCAGACATGAACAGTACTTTGAACCCAAAGAACTATGTCACTAAATTTATTCTGCTTTTCAAAACACTTCCAAACCCAACCAGGCCTGTCCACAGTTCCCTGCAGAAGCGGACTGTTTGCTCTGAGGTCATAATAGAGGAATAAAACTCACAGAGCTTCTTACCTTCTTGAGACATTTTTGCTAATTCTGGAACTTCAACATAAAAGTTTTTTCTGAATGGCTCATATTCAATTTTTCCATGATCAACTGGCTCTAGAAGTTTTCTCTGTTTTGTCTGGTAGCCTGTGAGGGCTGTCTGCAGGTCAACTTCTTCCTCCTCTGAGGAATACTTGAATTTTTGGGGACAAAAAGTAAAGTCTGTTACTTATTTTCACTTCTGGAAGACACAGTCCTGGTGGTCAAAGCCCCCCTCTCTCCTAGGATCCGTTCTGTGGATCACTGTGTGCTATCTAATCCTGACCCGCAGGGCCACCATGCCACTCCAGGAACCCGAAAATCGCATCATCTAAAATCTCAAGTGACAATATTCAGGATTTTGAACATAAGTAAATCAATTCCTTAAAAAGTTTACAAGTTAATTTTTTTCTTTATTCAAAGATCAGTAACACAGCCCTCAGACAACTCTCAGCACGGTCATTAAGTTCTGCGACTCTTCCTTAGTCAGACCTTACAGTGTCGGTCAACGGGAAGACAGGGCCTGACATGGGCCAATAAAGAGGAGGAGAGAAACCAGAATAGTCTACAGCCCTACCCAGTCACAGCACTGCTGACCCTGAGGGCAGCAGGAACCCCGCAGAGGTCTGTGTGCCTGCACAGCTCGTCACTAGCAGCACTGCTGTCAGTGCTCCTCGGCCGTCATCAACACGTCAGCACACAGGAGCCTCACCTCCATGGCGTCCTGGTCGTTCTCCATCAGCTCCCCCTTCTTCTTATCAGCGTCTGCCACTGCTTTCTTGGTTGTCACCACAGTAACAACTTTCGTGACTGTTGGCCCAGACTTCTAAAATAAAAAAGAGGTATTAAAATATTTTGCAAAAGTTAAAAAATAAACAAACAAACAAACAGGTTTAAAAATATACGAACATTAAATCCAAGGCAATGATAAATCCCACAATTTGTAAATCACACTACCACAATTACATTTTTAAAGGACCCAGAGGGCTGCCCTTTGTCTTGTGGGTACTTTCCGATGCGACTGCATTTCGGTGCATATACTCATATACCCAGACTGCAGAATGTGTGTGTGTATACAACATCTGTAAAATGTAGTTTTATATGTCTGGGTGCTTTGCACTACACGTGTACCTAATGCCTGAGGAGGACAAGACAGATTCCTCTGAGAGTCACCATATGGGTACTGAGAACTGAACCTGGATCTGTAGCCATGGCAGCAAGTTCTCTTAACCACTAAGCCCAACATGAGACACTTCACTACAAAAATAGGCTCATTTCTCATCATTACACATTTTTACAATTCTACTGTCATGTTTCACTCATTAGACAATCCAGCCTCTTCTGAGGAGCTTAAATTGATCAATAAAACACACTGAGGTCCCTGCTTCCTTGATGCCTTAAATGAAAAAAATTTTTTTTTTTTTTTTTTTTTTTTTTTGGTTTTTCGAGACAGGGTTTCTCTGTGAAGTCCTGGCTATCCTGGAACTCACTCTGTAGACCAGGCTGGCCTGGAACTCAGAAATCCGCCTGCCTCTGCCTCCCAAGTGCTGGGATTAAAGGTGTGCACCACCACCGCCCGGCTTTAAATGAAATCTTTAATGATTTTTTTTTTTTAAATACCCTTCAGCCACAAAAAGAAAAAATGTCATCCTTTAAAAAAAAAATTTTATTAAAAAAAAAAAAAGCTGGGCAGTGGTGGCGCACGCCTTTAATCCCAGCACTTGGGAGGCAGAGGCAGGCGGATTTCTGAGTTCGAGGCCAGCCTGGTCTACAGAGTGAGTTCAAGGACAGCCCGGGCTACACAGAGAAACCCTATCTCAAAAAAACAAAAAACAACAACAAAAAAAATTTATTAATTTATGTGTATACTTGCCTGTGTCTATGGACCACATGCACTTGCAGTCCCTGCTGACACCAGAAGAGGGTGTGGGAGTCCCCTGGAACTGGATCTTCAAGTGGTTGTGAGCTACCATGTGAGGTCTGGGAATGAAACCTGAACCCTCTGGAAGAGCAGTCAGTGCTCTTAACTGTCTTAGTCATTTCTCTAGACCTGGGACTGCATTCTTAACTCAAGACACTGGACTCTTTGGACCAAGCAATGGCTCAGCAGATAAGGGTACTTGCTGCCAATCAAGAAAGGAGCACACTCTCGAAAGTTATGCTCTGATACCCACCCACCACAGGCACACTGTGGTATGCACATAACAATCCCCAACACCATTTAAGAAATGAATGCAATGAAAACAATTTAGTATAGTCTTCTCTTTTTTGGCTATTTTGTTTTTTTGAGACAGAGTCTCAGTATGTAGTCCTGACTGTCCTGGAACTCACTATGTAGAACAGGCTGGACTGAAACTCTGAGACCACCTGCCTCTGCTCCCTGGTGCTGGGATTAAAGCCATGCACACTGACCCTGCAGTAACTAGAGCCGTGCACACCGACCCTGCAGTAGAGCCTAGGTTCTTTATTTGTGATCACTTAAGGTAAAAAGCCCACTAACTTTTGAGTGTGCAGGTCAGAAGAGTCACAAGTGACCAACGCCAGCTGCCCACGTACCTTCTCATTTCCTCCGCCACCTTTCACGCTCCTCATGTTGAACTTTTTTACCTCTTCTTTCACTTCCTCCATGTAGGCATCTAATGGGTCCAGTTCCTCGTCCTCCATCTCATTCCCTTCCTTCTCAGCCTCAGCAGGATCATCTTCATCATCTAGAACAGCAGAGCGACTTTCTTGGTACACAGGCCAGTGAGCTGCTGAGTAGGTAAACGTGCTTGCTGCACAGCCTGACTACCTGAGCAATCCCACGGGCCACCGTGGATGGAGACACAGGTCCTGCACACTGCCCCGACCTCTGCAGGTGTATGCACAGGCGTGTGAACACACTCACACAGAAGCACACGAATACATTTACAACTATTTTTTTTTTTTTTTTAAGATTTATTTATTTATTTTACTTATGAGTACACTCTAGCTGTCTTCAGACACACCAGAAGAGGGCATCCAATCTCATTACGGATGGTTGTGAGCCACCATGTGGTTGCTGGGATTTGAACTCATGACCTCTGGAAGAGCAGTCAGTGCTCTTAACCGCTGAGCCATCTCTCCAGCCCCACAACTATTTCTTAAAGAGGAGACAGCACATCCATCCTGTCCCTCCATCACTTCTCTCCCACATCTCTCTATAGCTCTCTGAAATCAAATCAGTGATTCTTTCCGGAGGCTACTGTACAATTGAAACATTAGCATCTACTGAAGGGAGCACTTCAAATCTCCATTCGACAAGGCACAGGACAAGGCACAGTGTATCACACCTACAATTCCAACAGCTCAGGGACTGAGGGAAAGAACACTTGAGTGCAGGAGCTTAGACAGCACAGTAAGACGCTATATGTACAACTACAAGAATCTCAGTATGAGTCTGGCACATCTAACAGCGAGCAGACGGATAAAGCATGTCACAAGACGTAACCCCGGGATGTGGAGACTCACAAACTCCAGGCCTGCTCGGTTAGGAAGAGGAACTCTGTCTTACACTGGAAAACAAAATACTTCCAGGGCACAGCGGCACCCTCTTCAATCCTAGCACATGAGAGGCAGAGTTCAAGACCAGCCTGGTCTGCATAGGGAATTCTAGGGCAGGCAGAGCTAATTCAGCGAGACCATGTCACATACATACACTGAGCTATTACTAAGCCATGTGAAACAAAGTGGAACACACTACAGTATGAGCCTTCAAGACAGGATGCTAAACTAAAAAGTCAGACACAGAGAGCCAGGCGTGGTGCCGCATGCCTTCTATCCCAGCACTTGGGAGGTCGAGGCAGGCAGAGCTCTGTGAGTTCATGGCCAGTCTAGTATTCAGAGTAAGTTCTAGGACAGCCAGGGCCACACAGAGAAGCGCTGTCTTGGAGAGGTGAAAATTGCCAGATACAGGAAGAAACCAATAGCATGACTGCAGCTCAGGGAATGTGGGCAAATTCTCAGAGACAGAAAGCAGTGTGAGGTGCAGGGGCCTGGGGATGACAGGATAACAAGATCTTTAATGCGCGGTTTCTACCTGGGATGATGAAAGAACTCCGGCAAAGGACAGCAACACTGGCTACACAGTGCTGAACACACTGTGAGTAAGTACACAGCACTCTATGCTTGAAACGCCTACAACAGGACTAGGGAGGTAAGCTGGTGCTGGGGCATTTGCTAAATACGCACAAAGCTGGCTCTAACTCTCAGTGTGACAGGAGGTATGGGCAAAGGTTAAAATGTAAATATAACATTGTACACATCTCCCACAGTGTAGAAAAGGTACCAGCCACACCCTAGACCTGCCCACACTCCACACCTACCATCGTCATCTTCCAGGCTCCACTTCTTCCCCTGTTTCATTTCCTCGATCTCCTTCTTCAGCTCCCCTATGTTCTCCATCGCCTTTTTCCGTTGCTCTTCTCGCCACTTTTCAACTCTTTCTTTCCGTTTTCTCATTTCTTCTTCCAGCTTATTCTGGTCAAAGTTCTTTAGGAAGGGAAGAAAAGGGAAAACCAAAATAAGAATCAGTGGGTACACTCCTCCACATGCGATTTTAAATAAGTTCTCCAAAATATGAAAAAAAGAAAAATGGATGTATATAAATTCTAAACACAAAGTAGATTGAGTATTCACCATCCTTATAATTATGTTCCTATCATACTAAAAGCAAGGCCAGTGGGAATCCTCAGGAAATAAAGGCACTTGCTGAGCTGCCTGAATCTGAGGTCAGCCCCAATCCCTCACATGGTGGAGGGAGAGAATTAACTCTTTGGAGGTTAACAGACCACCACACTTGTGCAATGGCATGCCATGTGTGTAACTTCCACCAAATAAGGTAACAAAAAAAATATTAAAACAAAGACCTGGTCATTAGCATCTGTAACCACAGAGAACTAGGGCTAGTTCTAGGCCAGCCTGAGCTACATAGTGATTCAGTGAGAAACTCAAAGAAGCCACATTGATTCAGTCGCCTCAGAGAGGAGTTTGAGCCAGAACAGCAGAGTTGAACCAGCCAGTCAGAGTTCAGAAAGAACTAGAAAGGGTGAGCTTATTCAGCAGTAAGACTCAGAGGCTGAACACATTCTAGGCCTAGATTACATTATACAGAGGCTAAAAGCTTCCAGGACTAGGCCTAGGATAGCAGACAGAGGCAATAAGCCTAGTAGACAATTACATCAGTAGAATAAAAGGTACTTTACAATTATCAACTACATCCTACTATATTGATGAAATAAAATGACATCCCCATATTGGCAAGGATATAAGCAAAAATATACTGCTGTATGCCTTAACCCTCTTCGGTTTTTATTTATTTACATGTCTATTTACATATCTATGTGGGCACATACGCTCTAGTGTAGCAGTCAGGGAAAATGTGAAGTATGCCCTTTCTTCCCTTCACATGGGCTCCTTGATTCAATCACAGGTCTCTGTGACAACTGCTTTCTTGTTAAAGCACTCTGCTGATCCTACATGCCTAGATTCTTGGGTCTAAACTTATATACTATTTAGGCCAATTTCATACTATAAACACGCATTGATCACAGTTTCTAAGTAAAAACAAGTAACATAGAAGTAATTCTGGGCTGGGTGTGATGGCACAAACCTTTAATCCTAGCACTCAGGAGGCTGAGACAGGTGGATTTCTGTGAGTCTGAGGCCAGCCAGGTCTACAAAGCAAGTCCACAATAGCCAGGGCTGCACAAGAGCGGAGGAGAGGAGAGGGGAGGGGAGAGGGGAGGGGAGGGGAGGGGAGGGGAGGGGAGGGGAGGGGAGGGGAGGGGAGGAAGAACTGTTATGCAAACACGTCTGAGGCTCCCGGGTCCAGCTGACCTACCCCAGCGTCCTTCTCCTTCTCGTCCTCCTTGTCATCCTTGTCCTTTTTCTTCTCCTTGGAGCTGTCCCCACCTTCTGCTTTCTCTTTGGACCGAGACCTATCAAAGAATAAAGAGAGTAAGATAACATCCACTCGGCAATCATCTGGTCATGTGTGTTGTGGACAGGGGACAGCGTGCAGAAGTCAGGTCTCTCCTACATCTGCACCAAGGACCACAGTCAGTTCTAGCCACAGCAGCAAGCATCTTTATCACTGAGTCATTTTGAAGTTCTACAATACTAATTTTAAGATTATTTAATAGACATGGGTCTCATTTTCTTATTTCTCCAATAATCAACACATTTTCATATTCAATAACAAATTCTTTGGTACATAAGAAAAGTGAATCTTTTATAGCAAATATTACTAAACATTTGGAAATTTGTCTGAGAAAATAATTACAAAATTTAGACAGGATAGAAAAACGCTAGTAATTCATACATATAATAAATCACAAGGGGCTTTACATTTGACTTACGCCTTTAATAAGAAAATGGCTTAATTTTAATGATATAAATTTAATCACCGTTAGGCTAGAGAGATGGCTCAGCTGTTAAGTGTACTGCTGCTCTTAAAGAAGACCCAAGTTCAGCTCCCAGCAACCCCATGGAGCATACGTACAACCATTGGAAACAACAGTTCCAGGAGAATACCTGTGGCCTCTGCAGGTACTGCATGCATGTAGAATGCAGACACACATGCAGGCAAAATACTTACATACATAAAAAAAAAAAAAGTAACCCATCTCTCCCCTTCACGATTGGTGTTTTTGAGTGATTTCTAGATATTCTTTCAGGTTTGAAAAAGATACTCAGCCGGGCAGTGGTGGCTCACACCTTTGATCCCAGCAGCACTTGGGAGGCAGAGGCAGGCGGATTTCTGGGTTCGAGGCCAGCCTGGTCTACAGAGTGAGTTCCAGGACAGCCAGGAGAAACCCTGTCTCAAAAAACCAAAAAAAAAAAAAAGATGCTCAGAGATGAAAAAGATATTCTTCAAAATAAATTTTCCTAGGAATCATCAGCTAATTTTTTTTCCCATTGAATTTGTTCTTTGTTCTGCCCAGGCCAGCTTTCTGTGAGCACAGCGAAGGCAGTCCTATTCTACTATAGAGCAGCAAACAGCCCTAGCACCATTTATCTTTGGTTTTCTCAAGACAAGGTTTCTCTGTGTAGCCTGGGCTGCCTTGGAACTTGCCCTGTAGACCAGGCTGGCCTCTAATTCACCATTTATCTTAAGCTTACTGCAATGTAGGCTGACATTTAGCAAATGGCTGTGTGAATGTGTCTGCCCACAGGCTCCTCATGTTCCTTCTCTCCACAGACACCTGACACTGTCCAACACTGCAACCTTGGCATGTACCTCTCTGGGCGAGCACAGGAGTCCTCCTACCTTCTTTTCAGATAATGTCCTTTGTACTTCTAATGTGTGGAATCACGAGTAGTATGTAGGTGTGAGAGGCACTCATCGAATAAAATAAACGGATATGAGTTAGGAGCTAGTCAGAGAATGAGCCAAAGACTATAGTCTCATCATTCATTCAAAATAATAAAGTCTCAGAGTTGTTGTTCTGGGAGCAGAGGCCAGGAGGAAACACACAAGCACAGAGAAACCCACTACACAGCCACGCCACATTCAGGGAGACACTGTCATAAAAAATAAGGAGGAGGAACATTTGGTAAGACACCAAAGTGCTGGTCTTTACCTGTGCACACATACGACACAGATACCACATTTTAAGGGTAAGCTGGTAGGTACTGGGAGGCAAAGGCAGGTGGAGCTCTGTGAGTTCAAGGCCAACCTGGTCCACAGAGCAAGTTCCAGGACAGCTATACAGAAAAACTGTCTCCCCAAAACAAAACAAAACAAAACAAAAAAAACAAAAAAATTGACTAAACCTTTTTTCTAGACTAAAATATGACTTTTATCCTTAACTCTTATTAATACATAGAGTACTGCACTAATTCTCCAATCTTCTAACGTTAAACTAATTTTCCTTCTAACGTTAAACTAATTTTCCTTTCTTGAAGTAAATACAATTTGCTCTTTATGCTACTTGCCTTTTTTTGGTTTCATTAAAGATTTATTTATTTTATATTTATTTATATGAGTATACTGTAGGTATATATATATATATATATGGAGAGAGAAAGAGAGAGTGTATATGTATATGTGAGAGTTGTACTTCATAAGCTAATTTTTGCTTAGGTGAAGTAGAATATTCTTTCCCTATGCTACCTTTGTGAGGTGTTCTGTTTGGCTTTGTTGGTGTTTTTGGGGTTTTTTGTTTGTTTGTTTTTTTCGAGACAGGATTTCTCTGTGTAGCTCTGGCTGTCCTGGAACTCACTCTGTAGACCAGGCTGGCCTCGAACTCAGAAATCTGCCTGTCTCTGCCTCCCAAGTGCTGGGACTACAGGCGTGCGCCACCACCGCCCAGCTTTGTTGGTGTTTTTTGTTTGTTTGAGACAGGGTTTCTCCGTATAGCCCTGGCTATATTGGAACTAGTTCTGTAGACAAGATTGCCCTGGACTGCACAGATCCCCCTGCCTCTGTACACCCCACTCAGTGCTGTGATTAACAGTGTGCACCACCAGATCCAGAATCCGTCGTGTTCTTAATTCCTACAACCACTATTTATCACAAGTACAAAATGAAAAACCCTAACCTGAAAGGCAAAACCTGAAGCTTTATGTGTACACAACATCTCAAACAGAAGATTCCACATCGCACTGCACACAGCAGGCTGCAGCCACACACACACTGAAAGCACAGTCTAAACCTACCTTCCGAGGGAGCGGATGGAGCCTGGTGGAAGGGCACCTGTTCAGCCTGTGGATGGCACTGCATCAATGGCACTGCATCGATCCCCAGCCGAGCAGAGCCTCACGTTACAGAAACCCTACTTCCAGGCTAGACGTGTATGTGATGTTCATAAGTAATAAACAAACTCTGTGGCCAGACATGGAGATCACTCCCAAGATCTCTCTCCTTATACATACGTATGTAACAAAACGCAAACGTCCCACACTAAAGACACTTTTCGCCTCAAGCCTTTTAGATAACATTCAACCAGTACCAAGTTAAAAAAATAACAACAAAGTCCCTATAAATGAAATCTTCTAAGAGAAATAGTCCAAAAGGAAGAAGAAAACAATAAAAAAGTACACAGTCCGGGAGAGAGGATGAGGGTCAGCAAGAGCACATGTTGCTCTTCTGGAGAGCCTTGGCTCAGCTCCCAGTACCCACGTCATGTTTAACTCCTAGTGCAGAGATTTGATGCCCTCTTCTGACCTCAGCACAAGGCACACATGTGTAGCCCGGGCTGTCCTGGAACTCACTCTGTAGACCAGGCTGGCCTTGAACTCAGAAATCCACCTGCCTCTGCCTCCCAAGTGCTGGGATTAAAGGCGTGCGCCACCACCGCCCGGCAACAATCCGCTCTTGAATACTTACCTTCTCTCCATAATAAAAATCCTTTCCAATTCTCAAAATTAAAAAAAAAAAAAAAAAAAAAAAAAAATCTACAAGGGCTGGTGAGATGGCTCAGCGGTTAAGAGCACTGATTGCTCTTCCAGAGGTCCTGAATTCAAATCCCAGCAACCACATGGTGGCTCACAAACATCTGTAATGAGATCTGGTGCCCTCTTATTATGAGGGTGTCTGAAGACAGCTACTGTGTACTTACATACAATAAATATAAAAAATTTTTAAAAATTAAAAAAAAAAAAAAAAAAACCTTTGGGCCGGATTGAGAGGGAAAAGGGAAGGGGGAAAAATCTACAATATAATCACATATCTAACCAACTGGCAGAAACATAAAAGTCTAGCAATTGCAGACACTGGGAAGGCATGGAGCAAGACAATTCTCTCACGTGAGATGGGGTACAAGGGCAAACTTTCTGGAAAGGGACCTGCTGCCATCACCGAGTTAAAGCAGACCTGAGTCTGTGGCCACGGTCTCCCTTCAGATGTATTGCCTAGGAATGCTCACACACAGATACACTAGGGCACCTGCACAGGAACAGTCACCAGCATCATGCGGCTGCAGGAAGAGGTCAGGAATTCAGGGCCAGCCTCGGGTGCGTACCAAGACCCTAGCTCATAAAGCCACAGGCCACGGCTATAGCTCAGGAAGAAAGCTCCTGCCTATAATACAAAGCACAAGATTTTGGGTCTGATGCCAACATTACAGAAAAAAGAAATGAGGAAAAAAAAAAAGTTCGGGGCCCTCAAAGCCTAGCCGCACACACATCCATTCAATGGAATAGTAAGCTGTGTATAGTACTCGGAACACTACTCAACAACAAGACTGAACCAGCCCAAGCGAACCTCAAACCATGCTGAACAAAGAACGCAGGACTCCATTCACGTGCAGCTAAAGCACACAGTAATCTAAGGGGCACGCAGGTGGTAAGTAGTAAGGAAAATGTCCGCAGCGGCTGCATGGGGGGGGGTGTGCATGGGGGGGGGGGTGCTGCTAACAAAGTAATGCTCAGAGTGATGCAGAGGAGACCTTTGGAGGGAGCCAGGACCGCACAGCAAGGTCCCCTCTCAACCAAAGTTAGGACAGTGAATAGAGTACGAATTTGAAATGAGTATAAAATGGATATCCACATCCCCAAACCAAGGTCAAAAGAGAAAACAGGCTAGAGACGGCTCATGGTGAAAGCACCAATCACTCTTCCAGGAATGGTGTCTCTGGTGTTGAGTCCCAGCACCAACATGGAGGCTCACAACCAACTGTGGCTCCCTTTTTAGGGGCTCCTACCTCTTCTGAAATCCAGGGCAGCCGACATGCACACGATGCAGAGCAGACATGCAGACAGGACACCCACACATACAGAGAGAGAAATCCAGCTTCTCTAACCTCTGTCTTGCTTGCTTCCTTTTCCTTTTTGGTTTTGTTGTTGTTTTGGTTTTTTTCTGCAGAGCCCTGGTTGTCCTGGAACATTCTAACTGTATAGACCTGGCTGACATCAAACTCAGAGATCCCCCTGCCTCTGCCTCCTAAGTGCTGGGATCCACTTCAGTATTCCAACAGTATTACACTGGCCTTGGTAGAAAAGAAGTACAACTTACAAAGTCAAACAAACAACACTGGGGAGACGCCAGCCCTGACTAAAACAGAAACCGGAGACAGGTGAGAGTCAACACAACACATTCTCGGTTTCGGCAAGGAGTGTTACCAGGTGACAGGAGACTAGAGAGAAGCATGCTGACCCGACAAGAGGTTTTCAGTCACGTGTTACCAGCATCACAAGAAACACACACATCTAACTCACGCAAGCGAAGGCCACACTTTCCCAAATAGCAATTCAATAGGCATCCCATGAAAGTTAAGTGGTGACTGTTGGGCTGCACAGCTGACTCAATGGTTAAATCACAGACTGCTCTGACAAAGGAGTCCAGTTCCCAGCACCCCCAGCAGGTGGCGCAGAATACCACACACAAACAAAAGATGCTTACAAAAGCTCTGACCGTTAACATACATTAACTAAGGTACAGTGTAGAGTACAAAACCAACAGAATCTGCTAGTGTCTAAGTGACGAAGATCCTTGTACCTCCAGCTCCTGCGGATCTGAGACTTCCTGCCTCCACTGGCACCTATGCCCTTGGACACACCTACACAGGTATGCGTAAGTCAATAAAAGGAAACTTTTAAAAAGTTGCCAGCAAATATCTTAACTCTCTGAGGAAAGAATCTCAAAGGAAAAAACACTGAGGCCAGGGATGTACCTGAGCACAGAGGGGTTGCCTTGCATGGTGACCAGAGTGCCTGCGACAATGGTCACTGTCCCACAAAGATGCTACCAGAAGCTCTGAGCATTAATAAATATGAAGTAGCCAGGCAGTGATGGCATACGCATTTAATCCCAGCACTTGGGAGGCACAGGCAGGGGGATTTCTGAGTTCAAGGCCAGCCTGGTCTACAGAGTGAGTTCCAGGACAGCCAGAGCTACACAGAGAAACCCTGTCTCAAAAAACCAAAAATAAATAAATAAATATGAAATAAGGGTACAGTGTGGAGTGTAAAACCAATAGAATCTGCTATTCTCAACTGAAATATAAACCCATAATCTAATAAACATTGTGCTTATACTTCACAGCAAGAGTCAAAGTCTGTAACTACTAATAAGAATGGCAGAAAATAAAGGCAGAGGGAAGGAAACTGTACAGCAGGTGCAGTCCAAGGACAGCATTACCTATTCTCAGCCTTCTTGCTTTTGCTGCCAGGACTGGAGGACCGGGATCGCCTGCCCCGGCTTCGACTCCTTGAGCGCCTTCTATCTCGGCTGCGAGATCTTCTGCGCTCTCGGCTTCTGTCCCGCTCTCTACTTCTGGAACGCCTGAAAGGAAGAGTTTTCTTTTATTTTGTGGCCAAAGAGAATTATTGCAGACTGTGACTGCCCCAACCTGAAAAGGTCATACAATCATGATCATTGTTGAGGCAGAGCCTCACTTAGCTACCAAGTCAGCTGAACAGGAAACAAGTGACACCAGTTCCCACAAGGACCGATGGGAGGATACTAGTTTCCATGGTGATGTTTGCTAACACAGCAAGTTGTAATAGATACTTTAAATTTCAGACAGCCTACAGCTAGGGTTGCAGCTCAGCCCAGGAGCACTGTCTGAGCTAATCAAACTCCTAATCTCAGGAAGGAGGAAGCCTGAGTCTACCTAAGGAGATGGACAGAACCTGGCTCAAAGATCAGAATCTTAAGACTAAGAGGTGACACTTCTTCCCTTGAGCTGCAAGTTACCATGTGACACAGGACAGACCCCCAACTCCCTGGATCCCAGGTTCCTCAACTAGAAAATATAAAGAATTCACTATAGAATCATGTTTTTATTGTTGTTTTGAGTCTCACTGACTTGAACACAAGAGATCCACCTGCCTCTGACTCCCTAGTGCTGGGATTAGAAGCATGTGCAACCACACCCAGCCTCAAAATCCTTGACCTAAAATTTGCAATTTTATTCTCACATAAAAAGTCAGAGATTGGGCTGGAGAGATGGCTCAGCGGTTAAGAGCACCAGCAACTACATGGTGGCTCACAACCATCTGTAATGAGATCTAATACCCTCTTCTGGTGTGTCTAAAGACAGCTACAGTGTACTCACATACATAAAATAAATAAAGTCAGAGATCAGCATTGGGGTATGTAGTGGGGGTGTGCACAGAGGCAGGAGGATGGATCTCTGTGAGTTCCAAGACAGCCTGGTCTACAGATCAAGTTACAAGACAGCCAGGGCACCACAGAGAAACCCAGGGTGGGGGCGGAGGTTTGGGAGGCTGTGAATTTGTTATTTGTTGAGTAAACTGATTTACTTAATCGCTTCGCAGAACTGTAGGAAGCTGTCTGAGGGACACATAACAGGAAGGTGAACTAGTCCACACTCTGTACTGTCATGGGTAACTGCTTCTCTGGACTGCCAGGTATTAAGACCACAGTATTCTTACCTTCTGACCTCTTAAGAAGATAAAGTCATAGTTTAACACACTGTCATTCTTTCTGTTTGTAAAGACATTTTCACAGGGAAAGGTTCTAACTATTGAATTAGTGCCAATAAATATGTAAGTAAATGTAAAATAAAAAGGTTGAGTGTTTTTCAGTTTAAATCTAAGAACAATCCTTAAATTAGCTTAAAACAGCAGAAAGGGCCCACAGAAGCTCTTCCCTGTTTCCACCCAGTGTCTGCTTTAGTGACTACTCTTCACACAGGGTAGAATCAGATAAAACCTGCACAGGCAGAACATATTATCTTACTTTTATCTCTCTCAGGGGACTTCAAGGTTCTCCCTGGATTATAGAACATACAAACTAAAGTTTCCAAGCTTAAAGATATGTCTTTACAGACAAGTCCTGTGTCTAATCAAGCAATGGGGGGGGGGGGGGGGAGAGCAGGAGGCCCACAAATGGGCCCCTAATTTCCAGACCAGAACACACAATTTATCCAGTAAGGCCCAATATCTGCAGAACTGGATGTCTTACCTCAGGCGCTTCCTGTCCCTTGACCGAGATCTTCTTTTGTCCCTACTCCGGGACCTCTCTCTCCTTCTGTCTCTATCTCTACTCCTAGAGCGTCTGTCATCTCCACGTTTGCTTCTTTTGTCAGAGGTGTGAGCGACTCCTAGATCGACTTCCAGAGCGACCTCGTGATGCTGACCGTTTGCGGTAGTGGCTAGGACAGCACCAAATCAAAGAGTAAGCTTAGCGAGCAGCCGGTACTCCGTTTCTATGGTTACACAAAACAACTCACAGAGAAGATGTTTCCATTAGGAAAGAATGAACTCTTGCTACAGTACATGTACAGACTAGAAGGCAAGCAGGGATGCCATGCACGCTGACTCATGCATAGGAGTTGGGAGGCTGAGGCAGGAGGATCACCATGGGTTTGAGGCCAGACTGGGCTACAGAATAAAAGCCTGTCAAAGGGCTGGAGTGATGGCTCAGCACTTAAAGACACTGGCCATTCTTCTAGAGGACAGCTTGCATTCTGGTGTAGGAAGAGGCGACAGAGAAGTGAAGACACAAAGGCATAACATGTCAAGTACTGGATTAGAGACAGCCAGCTCAGAACAAAGGAAAGTCAACGGGAGTTTTGACATCTATCAGCTGACTAGCAAAGTTCTCAATAATAAAGTGACACTTTAGAGACCCTTGAAGGAAATATAAGCAGGATCCATGCAGACACACAAGGGAGCCCTTCCAGGCAAAAGGTACAAGAGTAAACTCATGGGAAGGAATCTAGACCGCACATGAAGGAACAGCAGCAGGAAGACAGTTAGACAAGCTGGACAGACAGTTGGGCCAGGGCTGTGGCACACACCTCAACCCCAGAACTCAGGAGACAGAAGTGGACAGATCTCTAAGTTCATAGCCAGCCTTGTCTACACAGTGAGACTCTGTTTCAAAGAAAAGAGGAGAGAAGAGGAAAGAGAGGAGACAAGACAGACGGGACGGAAGGGGAGAACTCAAGAGAGGGCTATGAGACAAGATCAGAGTAACAGCAAAATAGTCAAATATGGAGAACCTCACGGAGTCTTACAATAACTGTCTTTTACTCTGAGTAAGATGGAAAGCTATAGGGCCACACATGGTGGCAGACACCTATAGTGTTATTAAGGTGTATCAGCTACAGAGGAAAGATCACTTATGTCAATCAGGTTAAGACCAGCATGTTCTCATCTCTAAAAAATATTTAATTAATTTATGTGTATATGTAAACACCCGAGTACAAATGTGTGTGTGTGTTCGCGCACACAGGCGCACAAACATCTCATGTGTGCAGGTACCTATGAAACCAGAAAAGGGCATTAGCTCCCTTGGAACTGGAGTTACAGACAGCTGTGAGCCATGTGGGTGCTAGGAATTGAACCTGGGTCCTCTGGAGCAAACCCAGTGCTCTCAACCACTGAGACACCTCTCCAGTCCCATGAGTAAATATTCTTACAATGAATAACTAAAAAGGAAAAGTTACTGGAAGATTTTTAAGCATGACAATTTTTAAAGTTATCACTCAAGAGTCAGGAATGCGATGCCAATACTCACAGTGAAGACAGGGCAACCGGCAGTTCAAAGCCTGCCTTGACTAAGGCAGCCTGTACCTTTTTTTTTTTCTTTTTAAGTTTAGAAAAAGTATTGCTTTGTTGCTGAGCAAAGAACAAATCAAATGAAGGGGAGAAAACTAAAGCAAGTGTCTAGCTTAAGAAAAGTGCAGCGTGGATCAGAATAGCAAGTGTAGATGCTGAGAAATACCAGGATCTCCAATGAGAACAAAACACAAAAGCCCAAAACACTAGCACTGACATATCTGAATTATGAATTAAATGTCAAGTATGAGGGCAAGAGAGAAGGCTGGGTGTCTGCACATAAGCAGGAAAGGGAGGCTGTGCTGAGGGAGAGGCCGTGGTCCAGCACACGGTCTGAATGTAGGAGGCCCTGAGACCCACTCACAGCAGCCTTGCTCACCACCACTGAAGGAACCATCACTCGGAGTCAACAACCCATTCGCTTCCTGAGCCTTCTCAGGATCTACCTGTACAACTCTCCATGAAAGCGCCAGATGAACCGAAACTGAAGGCTATTTATCACCTCTGGGCCCTTCACTGCTCCCTGAAGAAACCAAGAACAGAAGCCAGGCACCGCAGGAAAACAACAGTATTTAGGTAAATGGTGAAATGGAACTTCTTGTGAAAGGTCCGAGGAGTTTGAATTTCATCTTGAAAGTAACAGGATCCAACAGATACCAAGTCAAAAAATGGCCAAGATCTTATCTTATGTCTGAAGTGTCACTTCTGATTGCAGCAATACAGATATAATAATTGTAACGGAAAGATCAAGAAAGGTAATTCAGGAAGGAACCAAGTTGAAGCTGCCTGGACCATTAACGTTACGTGACATCTTTAAGTCAAAAACTTCAGGAATGGGAAAACAGTGCAGAATATAACCAGAAGCAGGAGAATGAGTTGAGCATTGCTTCCAGATCTCTGGGCTGGGCAGCCAGATGAAGAACAATACCTCTAGGAGATTTACAAAATTGTCACATCGACACACCCTTTATCCGGATGATGCTACAGGCTTTTTATATTTGCAAAATTTCAAGCCACTCCACTCACTGCTCATTTCACTGAATCTAAGTTATAACCCAGTAAAGTGCTGTTAGCATTAAGAAGCAACGCGAATTTTTCATTCTCCCTACACACTGAACCATAATATCTTTCAGACTGGCTACATACATACCAGTCATCTCATCTTTCAAGATAATAATAATAGTAGTAGTAGTCATAATAATAATATCACCACCATCATCTACCTCAAGGTCCGAGTCCGTTACTAACATCTAAAGTTTTGAAGACACCGTATGGTGCCCGCGTGAAACCTTTCACAAAGAAGCAGGCAACAAAGTAACGAAATTTATCTGCGAAGTAAATGTCCATGAAACAGGTTTGTTGTAACTCAATAAAAGCCAGTCCTGCATATATCACAGGTGCGTAAAAAACGTCTGCACACGCTCCTTTTAAATAACTTAGGAGGAGACGATCACGCGCGCACGAAAGTAAACTAGAGTGGTCGCAAACAAGGCTGTGAAGGCGAAGCGGAAAGGGAGTGAACCGGGTCAGGGTGGACTGGGGTTGGGGGGGATCAGGCTGGAGGCTCCGTGAAGGGGCGGGGTGGATGAGGGGGACTGTTCCCGCTCAGGGCTCAACCGGGTGGCTGCAAGCATACGGGAATCTGCGGCCCTGCGCGCCAGCCGTGCCTCGTAGCAGCCCAGGTGACCGGCTACTCAGCGACCACTCGTGGGGCCGCCTCGCACCCGCCACGCCGCTATCTCCACCCGCTCCCCTCCGAGCCCAAGAAGCCGCTCGCCCGCGGACTCACCGAGACTCCCTGCCCATGATGGCAGCCAGCAGAAGGCCTACGCCCTTGGGGACGATGCGCAGGCCTGTGAAGGGGACAAAGGAGGGAGGCACCAAGCCCTCACGGTACCGAGCGAGGACCGGCCCTACGAAATGGACAGAGCTCCAGCAGTGACCGCCATCAGAGCGTGGCCAACGAAAACAGGATGTGCTGGCGCCGGGCGCGGAAGGAAGGAGCAGGCGGAAGGAAGTGGCTGCTTCCCTACAGCGCCACCTATCGACTGGAGGCCGCGCGGCGATGGCTGGGCCTGCAGCGGCAGCCTGGTTTTCCAACGCGATTCGCGGCGTTCAAGGGGGCTATGGAGCGAGCGTGGCCTCAGCTAAGTCATCCTTGCAAGGGTCTCTGCTGCAGACCACCGAGGAACTCTATGCAGCCTGCGCCTTTCCCAGGGAGTGTGTTTGTTTGCCTTAATCTGCATTAAATAATGCTCCAACTGTCTCCTTATATGCTCTGTACTTAGTCATTTTTTTCCTTTTTTTTCTTTTTGGTTTTTCGAGACAGGGTTTTTTTTTTTTTTTTCCTGTGTAGCCCTGGCTGTCCTGGAAGTCACTCTGTAGACCAGGCTGGCCTCGAATAGTCACTTATTTCTTTATGTGTATGCCAGATCCTGAGAGCTTCGACTAGTGTGTCTCCTACACAAGGAGAGTCACACTGAAGAGGAAAAACTCTTCAAGATGAGAAGTGAAGACTTAGAATCTACAGAAGAGAGCTAAACGGCACTAAGGATTATAATAGTTCTTAACACTGACAAGCTTTTGAGGGAGGAGAGGGGTATACACGATCCAATATAACCGCTCGGGAGATGGGGACCAGACAGAAGCACGGGCCTCCCTCCTGCTCGGGATCTTCGTCTGGATCATTCCGTTCCTGCTTCTTATCTTCTTCGTATTTACGTATTGACCTGTCCTGTAAATGTTTTACTGTCTGAACTTGCCCCTATACTGGAACTCTACATACGCCCTCCCAAGGGGTTCCAACAAGTACAAACACCTCAATTGACCAATCAGATTAACGACGACTTGAGCTTGGTATGACAAAGCATAGTCACCCTACAATATCAAATAGATTCCCTGCCTACAGGAGTCCTCCAAAACTGCAAAAGACTAACTTCCTGACTGCTGAAAAACGGAGGCATCTGTGCCTTCCTAGGAGAAGAATGCTGTTTTCATGAAAACCAATCTGGCCTAACACAGGAAGCCACTGAGCAACTATTTAAAAAAAAAAAAAAATCAAATGCAGAAAAAGGACAATGCATTCTAGAAGAACACCTGGACTGCTAGGGGCCATGAATCATCCCCTTGGCAGGTGCAGTCATTTTTTTCCTTAATAAATAGTTTTATTTTATTTATATGAGTACACCATCACTCTCTTCAAACACACCAGAAGAGGGCATCAGATCCCAATAAAGATGGTTGTGAGCCACCATGTGGTTGCTGGGAATTGAACTCAGGACCTCTGGAAGAACAGTCAGTGCTCTTAACTGCTGAGCCATCTCCTCCAGTCATTGGTATTTACTTTGTTCTTTCCTTCTTAGCCCTTTCAGCTGTCTCAAGGCACGTTTTTCAGTTTTGTTTTTATTTGTTTGTTTGTTTGTTTTACTGCCCAGAGAGTCATTAAATTCTTCATGTAATGACCAGCCCCCATCCCACCTGCAAGGGTCCTCTGTAGTGGGAATTTTGTTTTCTTTAAAAATCCAGTGCAGTGGTTTGAATATACTTGACCCGGGGAGGTGCAACAATGTTGGAGTGGGTGTGGCCTTGTTGGAGGAAGCAAGTCTCTGTTGGGGTAGGCTTTGAGGTCCTATGCTCAACTCTGCCCAGCATGAAAGAGAGACTCTTTTCCTGGCCTGCCTTCAGATCTAGAACTCTCGGCTCCTCCAACACCATGTCTGCCTGGACACTGCCATGTTTCCTGCCATGACAATAATGGACTAAACTTCTAAAACTAAGCCAGCCCCAATTAAATGTTGTTCTTTGGGTTGGAGAGATGACTCAGCAGTTAAGTGCAGGGTCTGCTCTTCCAGAACTTCAATTCCCAGAAACTGCATGTTGCTCACAACCATCAATAGTAGGATCTGATGCCCTCTTCTAGCATGCAGGTGTACATGCAGACAGAGCATTCATACATAAATTAATAAAGTGTTGTACTTTCTAAGAGTTGCCTTGGTCATGGTGTCTCTTCATAGTAATGACTAAGACATTGGCTAAGACATGGGGCTGCTTTAGATTGTCCACAGCAGCTGTGACTTATCTCCTGCTCTGGCCAGAGCATGATTCTGCCAGCAGAAGATAGTTTATGTTTGGAATTCTAGGAACTCTCTCAAGAGTATAATATCGCCAGAGGCCCGAGAGGGGATGGCAGCTTCTGCTTCTGCTGCTTGCTAGCTGGATTTGCCCCATGAAACTCTATCTCCATCATCATCAGGAAGTGGTCTGAGGATATCTATACTCCTTCCCCACCCCAACCTTCTTTCTTACCTATCTAACCTTGTGATGTTGGAAGGGATTGGAGTGGAGAAGGTAGTAGATATAGGAACCCAATAGAGCCAAAAGTACAGCAAGAGACCCAAGTAGGCTCCTTCCATGACTGAAACCATTGCACCCTCCAAAGAGCCCTCTACAACTATGGCCCCTCACCCTTCTTTTCAGAGTTAGGGTATACTGGGTAATAGCCTCAGCTCATAGGAAACCAAGTCAGGCTGTTCGAGAAAATAGCCCCTAGTCATAAAGAATTTTAACTGAACTTTTGGCTACTTTATTGGGTTCTTTTTCTTACCATCCTTCATCAGCCTAATTCCACCCCTAGCCGCCCAACATCAGGTCAGAGAAAGGAGGAGAGAGGAGAGACGGGGTGTCGATCTCTTTAGAGTACTTCCTGCTGGTCAGGAGCATCATCAAGTTCCTCCAACCAGCAACCAGCAGCAGAAGGAGCAGTCAACACCACCTCTCTCGAGTCTCTGGTGCTTTATATACCCTCTGAGGAAGCCCTAGAATGCCAAACTTAAACTATCTTCAGCAGGCAAAAATCATATCCCTGCCAAAGCACAAGAACAAATCATAGTCGGCTGCTGTGAACAGTCTGAAGCAGCCCCGTGTCTCACACCTGGGATTAAAACAAAAACATACTCACATATTATTTTTAAAGAAACCAAAAGTCTCACTACAAAGAATGGGTTGGCCTCACCCTTCCCAGTTAGTTTCACTGGAGAAATAGTATGATCAGTATGGAAAACATCCCACTCTGCTCACAAAAAAAAAAGCTGTCACTTCCTGCTAGCCACCTGTGCACCTGTCCCCCAGCCCGTCGAAGTGTGCACGACTTCCATCACGAAGGAAGGATGGGGTCCCTCACTGTTCCAATAAAGCAGTCTTAGCCTGTTTCTCGGGGTGAATAACCCCGTTATTGGGGTGAATCAAGTGTATGCACACAAGCTGTCTGACTGAGGATTGTCTAAAAGAACTGTTTCATCGAATAATGTCTAAAAAAGCTGTAACACTAACATCCTCGGAGAAGCAGCACCCCCCACACACCTGCAGACCCACTGGCTTCCTCCTTCCAGCCTGGCATGCAGCAGCAGCTGGATACACTGAGGAAGCACACCTGCGGAACTACATGTTACCCACGTGTGAACATACGTGTTCACATACACTCTTGAAACTAACACACCTTGAATATTGCTTAGAATTACACCTGAAGCCAGGCAGATGGTGGCATACTCTTTTGATTCCAGCACTTGGGAGGCAGAGGGAGGTGGATCTCTGTGAGTTTGAGCCACTAACGCAATCACTAATGTAGGTAACGTGTTTATGTTATTGCATTGCTTGCCTACATTACTTTGATCTAAATTCAACATTTCTGTTAGAGTTTGCTTTTAAAAGAAACTCTGCAAAGCTGAAAAGATTGCTCAGAGGTTAAGAGCACTTGTTGCTCCTGCAGAAGACCTGGGTTCAATTCCCATGACAGACAAGGTGGTTCACAACCATCCCTAACTCTAGTTCCAGAGGCTCCAATGCCCTCTTCTTCCCTCCCTGGGCACCAAGTACACATATGGTCCACACACATACATGCAGGCAAAACACACAAAATACAATTAATAAATCTAATAAAAACAATCTTAAAAGACATGTAGCTCAGTGTCAGACCACTAAGCTGGTGTGCACAGGGTCTGAGTGTGGTTGCAGCACAGCAAGCCAAGGCAAAAGACAAAAACATACTTGTGAAAATTCACAAGAGAAAATTTCCAATTACGACTGACTAGAGAAAGTACAATGTTTGTACCACAGCTGGAGAGGTACCTACACAGAGAAGAGCAATTGCTGTCTGCTCTTCCAGGGACTTCTGATGCAGTTCCCAGCCCCCACAGGGCAGCTCACAACTGCTTACAACTCCAGGAGATTCACCTGATGCCCTTCTCGGGCCTCTGCAAGTACCAGACAGGCACACAGTGCACAGGCAAATATGCCAGCAGGACACTCATCACATAAAATAAAAATAAGTAAATCTAAGCAAAAACGAGGTGAATACAAGATACATAGGATATAATCTTTTCAAAAATTTTTATAAATACCTTTTCCAGTCAAATGTCAGACTCAAACACGAGACAAGCATCCTGTCACGGAGCTCCACCACTGCCCACATGTGTGAACTTTAACCATGTCTTCCTTTAAATATTTGTACATTGACTCAAGAAAGGATACATCCAGCTACCTCTTTCAAGCCTTGTGTTAAAAATTTTTTAAATAAAATGTACGGATTTACTTTTAGACAATTCAATTCCATTCGCTTTATTTTTAGGATGGTTTCATTTCTCAGGAAGGAATGACACAAATACAGAATGCGGTCCTTTAGGCAGGCTGAGACCTGTCTATCTAGTCCCCTAAAAGTACTAGCCTGAGCCTACAAGAGGGATTACAAATCTCAGACGTTAGGAGAAAGGTTTAAGACTGGATGGAGTTCTAATTAAACAAGAAAAATTGTTAATGCCATTGTTAACCATATTTGGTTACTCAGACCAGTACTGATACAAATTCAACCCTTTTAAACCAGGGAAATGATTAAATTGGTTTTCTGTAAAGCCAAAGAATTTAATGAAGGTATAAACCAGTTTGCCCCCTTTAGAGACACTGCAGTGTGGAAGAGAAGTTGTTTTCGCTTGTAAACTTCCAAGTTCCTCGGGTTTCAGGGTACTTCAGGACCCCAGTAGTCAAGCAGTTCATGACAGAAAATGAAAGTGAAGAAGTAGACGCAGAGATCCGTGAAGACCTCGCCCATCTTGCTATAGGTGTCCATGGACCGGTTTATCACCTCAGCGGGAATCCAGACAGCAACAGTGCAGCCGTAAGCACCGTTGTCTTCACCTTCTTCTCACCCTGTACCGAGAAAAGGAAAGTCAACCATTTGCTCTTAGCAGACTACGCCTGCTCTCTACAAACATGACAGATTCCATCTCTCCTCAGTTTTCAAGGCTGCTAATGAAGTGCCAGAACAATAACATGTCAATAACAATAACATTTATTGGGACTGGAGGGATGGCTCAGTGGTTAAGAGCACTGACTGCTCTTCCAGAGGTCCTTAGTTCAATTCCCAACAACCACATGGTGGCTCACAACATGGAATCTGATGCCCTCTTCTGGTGTGTCTAAAGAGAGCAACAGTGTATTCACATGCATAAAATAAATAAATCTTTATTTAAAAAAAAAAATAACATTTACTGAGCACAATAAACCAGAGTATTATTAGGCAATAGGAGACAACAGGGTGCCCAGCAAAAGTTTTATAACTATGTCATTTGGGCTAGCCATGATGGAGCATGTCCTTAATCCCAGCACTTGAGAAGTAGAAACAGGTAGATCTCTGTAAGTTCAAGGCCAGTCTGTTATCATATGAGTTCTAGGACAGCCAGGGCCCTGTAGAGAATCCCTAATTAATTAACCGTGTCATTTTGGAAACAAGACATAAGTAACAACTTTAGAGATACATAATGACACAAGATAAAAGAACGAGAAAAATAAATAAAGCTGGCTATGAGGATCTGAGTGAAATGACAGTGTGTGGCATGGGGGTCCACATGGCACAGAGACTGCTCCGGTGTCTCGTGTAAATAAAGGACAAGGAAGGGATCTGGCAGTTCTGATGCCCAGTGTACCACCATATACAGAAACATGTAAGGAAGGATTTCAGAGTAGAAATAAGCCTGCACGGGTGAACAGCATCCTGTCAGAGGCAGAGAGAACTCTACCATAAGCTGAGTCTTGTGACAACAAAAAGCCAGAAGCAGAAGAATCAAGGTGTACTGGAGAGTGGGTCATTGCAAACAAAACCACAAGGACATCCTACAGGACCCCTGACTACTATACAAAGCACAGAGCGACACTGAGCAGCTCAGAACAGTTCTAGGGGGAGAGAGAACATTGCTTTTGTAACTTTCTTTTTTTGGTTTCTCGAGACAGGGTTTCTCTGTGTAGCCCTGGCTGTCCTGGAACTCACTCTGTAGACCAGGCTGGCCTCGAACTCAGAAATCCGCCTGCCTCTGCCTCCCAAGTGCTGGGATTAAAGGCGTGTGACACCACGACCCAGCCAACTAGTCTCATTTTTGTAAAATTATCTTTAGCTTATGTGTATGGTGTTAGCCTACATGTATGTTCACTCACCACATGCATGCCTGGTGTCTGCAGACACCAGAAGAGGCCATCAAGATGCCCTGGAACTGGTGTGACAGAACTGTTATGTTTAACCACGGAGTCTCTCCAGCTCCAGGCTCAGGTTTTAAAAGGAATTCAGAGGTGATCTCTAAAATGTATTTAGTATCACTAAATACTTACTGGTAATTCAGCAGTATATAGTTAACCACTAGAAATGAAAGTTTATGTCCACATAAAGATTCATACTAGAATAGTCTGGCCAGATGCGGGTGGCATATTCCTTTAATAACAGCACTTGGGAGGCAAGGGCAGGTGAATCTCTGAGTTCTAGGATAGCCTGGTCTATACAGTAAGTTCTAGGACAATGAGGACTACACAAAGAAATTGTCTCAAAACAAACAAAACAAAACAAAAGAATATTCTTAGCAGCTTTAGTCATAATTCATCAAGTATGGAGACTACCTATCAACTAGAGATTATATTAATTAATTAATTAGTTAATCAATTCAAACAATAAAATACTGTTCAGCACAGAGTTGCAGAGATAGCTCAGTGTTTAGGAGTGCTTGCAGAGGACCGAGTTCAGTTACCAGCAGGCAGACTGGCCAGCTCACATGTACCTATAATTCTAGCTCCAGAGAACTTGATGCCTTCTCCTGGTACAATCACACTTGCTTGTGTGTCTGTGCACAAGCATCTATTGTCCCCAAACTGCAACAGATCTGCAATAGATCGTCCTTCTCTTTTTTTAAGTTTATTTATTTCCCAGGCGGCAGTGGTGGGCCATGATTTTAATCCTAGCATTTGAGAGCAAGAAGCAGATGAATCTTTGAGTTTGAGGCCAGCCTGGTCTACAGAAGGAGTTCCATGTTAGCCAGGGGCTACGCATCGAAACCCTATCTCAAAGAAACACCAAACAAAGAAACAAACAAAGATTTATTTTACTATCTACACACCAAAAGAGGGCATAGACAAAGGAGGGCATCAGATCCCATAGAGAGTTTTGAGCTGCCATGTGGATGCTGAAAATTGAACACAGGACTTCTGGGAGAGCAGCCAGTGCTCTTGACCACTGAGCCATCTCTCCAGGCCAGCTCTGTCTTCTTCATCAAACCCTCCTCCTGTGATATAGCTCCATGGGCAAAGTATTTACCTGGCATGTGTTATCCTGGGTTTGATGCAAAATTGTCCCCCTCCCCCATCCATCTAGTCATAGATGTACATATATGACTAAGCAAACAGTCATTTTTTTCAGCACAAAATCTTGTCACAAACTTTGATCACATGCTGGGTATGGCAGCACCTGCCAGTGATCCCAGGAAGCTAGGACAGGAGAACAGAGTTCTAGGCCTGCCTGAGCCACACATCAGGGCTCAGACACATTCGATCACACAAACAATACCATTTTTACTTATGTTTTAGAGGCAGGGCCTCACTGCATAACCCAGGCTGGATTCAAAGTCATGCTCCTTCTGACTTTACCTTCTGAACATTAGGATTACCTGCAAGCATCACTTGGCCTGACCTACAAGGACGTTTATCTCTGACATCAGGCAAGCCAAGCTCAGTGAGATGATGTATGTGTCAAGCAGTCTAGGAGGACATCAGTTCTCAGCATCGTTCTGCTGAGTGATTCTCAAATATCTCTCATCCCCAACATTAAAGTGAACAGCTAGCATGGGTCCAAAATGGGCCCATTAAATAATCAAATGTGTTTTAAAATTAATTTGTAATCACAGAATGAATTATTAAATTTCCTAATGATCGGAAGATCAGCCCTGGAAGGCACATCACCTTGGATGTTTGTATTACATTCACTGATTGACTGGTTGATTGATAGTACGGGTGTGAGGATCAGAGGGCATCTTGCGTAGGTCATTCTCTGCTCCCCAGTGTGAGTGCTAGCAATCAGACCCAAGCCAGGCTTGGTGGAGCCCTCCCTACACCGCGGAGCCATCTTGCCGGCCCTAATCCTAAAGCACTAGCTCAGATCAAGTAAAATTCATGTTTCCTTACTGTTTATTTGGCTTTTTTAGGTTTTTTTTTTCTTCAATTAAAATGTATTTGTTTTTATTTTGTAATTATGTGTATCTGCGTAGGCATGCACACGTGAGTGCAGGTACCCACAGTGGCCAGAGGGGTTGGATCCCACTGTAGTTGTAGCTGGGATTACAGGCAATTGTGAGCCACTTGATGTGGGGGCTAGAAATCAAACCTGGATCCTCTGGAGCAAACTTGTGTCCTTAACCACTGAGGCACCTTCCCAGCCCTTAAGGTCTTAAAATGAGTTAGTCATGAGCCATCGAGGTGGCCCAGCAGGTAAAAGTGCTTGCTTGTAAGCTTGACAACTTTCGTTTGATTCCCTAGAAGCCAAGGCATGAGAAAACCACCTCAGGAAGGTTGTCCTCTGACTTCCACAAAAGCATGTCCATACTTACATGTCCTACACATACACACAAATGCATGCACACACAAGAAAATTAAATTGTTGACAATTACAGAGTCACGAGTCAACCTAAATACATCATAATTAAGAAAAGACTTAAATTTACCTTAGGAAAATATTTGTATAGTCCCATGTACGCAAGTTGCAAAGTAAGAAACGGAGCGAATATAGACTGTGAAGACAGAAAATAAAATTAAGAATTTCCAATAGAATTACTCATATCATGATAAATCACCTTAACAAACAATAAAAGCAAAACAGTATAGGAAAATATCTAATGCAGCCGTGAAGTATTCCTATCTCTGTGAAGATCTGACTCTCAAGTCAATCGCATTTCTCAGTGTGCTCCCTCCCCAAATGTGTTCTCTCATACAACATTTTTTCTTTTTATGAGACAGGATCTTATTATGTAGAGCTGTAGTTCTCAACATGTGTGCTGCAGGCTCTTTGGAGTTCAAACAATCCTTTTACAGGAGTTGCCTGAGATCTGCAGGAAACATACATATTTACATTACAATTCATAACAGCAGCAAAATTGCAGTCATGAAGTAGCAATGGAAATAATTTTATGGTTGGGGGTCACCACAACATGAGGAACTATTAAAGGGTTGCAGCATCAAGGAGGTTGAGAACCATGGATATAGAGGCTGGCCTTGAATTCACGATCCTACCACTTTAGCCTTCAGAGTCCTAGAATTGCAGGCTACCCTACATAGCCAAAACTTACCTTCTAGAGTATTAAGTGGTGCAGTAACATCTCTCTCCCCTGGAGGAGACTGGCAAACGACTAAAAGCATGTATAAAACCCAGCACTCCAAGGGAAGCCACAAATCCCTCCGAGTTGGAGGCAGACTTGACAAATACAACTTGGCTTTCAACAGACTGGCTATTCTTAAAACAGAGTAGGGCGGGGGCTGGAGAGATGACTCAGAGGTTAAGAGCACTGGCTATTCTTTCAAAGGACCCAGGTTCAAATCCCAGCACCCACATGGCAGTTCACAAGAGTCTGTAATTCCAGTTCCAGAGGATCTGACACCCTCACACAGACATACAAGAAGAACACCAATGTAAATAAAATTAAAAAACAAACAAACAAACAAAAAAAACCCACAGTTTAGCAGCTTAACATTGTCAACAAAAGGAAAAAGATCAATATGGCATTTAGTCTACATAATTATTTCTTTTTTTTTTTTTTTTTTTTTTTTTTTTTTTTGGTTTTTCGAGACAGGGTTTCTCTGTATAGCCCTGGCTGTCCTGGAACTCACTCTGTAGACCAGGCTGGCCTCGAACTCAGAAATCCGCCTGCCTCTGCCTCCCAAGTGCTGGGATTAAAGGCGTGCGCCACCACCGCCCGGCCTACATAATTATTTCTAAGATGTAAAAGGTTATCAAGGGGCCAAAGGAACAAACATTGTTGTGTGGCAGAGGCAAGAAACGAACAACTGAATATTTGATGTGAATAAAATCAGAAACAACAAAAATCCCTACAGAGAAATGAGGCACAGGGGCTAGATAGATGGTACACTGGGAAAGAACACTTCTTGCTCTTGCAAAAGACCTGGGTTCAATTCCCAAGGCCCATATGGTGGCTGACAACCACCTGTAACTCTGGTTCCACAGAGCTGTCACCCTCTTCTGACTAGGCAGGTGCTCAGCACACACATACATACAATCATGTAGGCACAACACACACACATACAATAAACAAATCTCACAGGCATAGCTTTTCAATCATAACAGCACAGAGCCCTTAGATAAGAGCAGCTCTTGGCTCATCATCTGGTCTCTGCTCTGAATTTATCATCAGGGGAGACAATTAAATCTGTTGAACAGATTCTATTTAAGAAAATATTTGCATAAAACCAAGTTCTTTTTTGCTGTTGTTTTGTTTTGTTTTTTGAGACAACGTTTCTTTGCATAGCACTAGCTGTCCTGGAACTCACTCTATAGACCAGACTGGTCTTGAACTCAGAGCTCTGCCTGCCTCTGTCTCCCAAGAGCTGTGATTAAAGGTGTGTGCCACCATGCCTGGCTGCATAAAAGCAGGTTTTAAAACCTGTTTTGCCTAATGATGCATGAAAATTTTATGTACATACCCAATACATAGTAAGCATTCTTTTTTTTTGTTTTTCGAGACAGGGTTTCTCTGTGTAGCCTGGCTGTCCTGGAACTCACTCTGCAGACCAGGCTGGCCTCAACTCAGAAATCCGCCTGCCTCTGCCTCCCAAGTGCTGGGATTAAAGGTGTGTGCCACCACCGCCCGGCGTAAGCATTCTTAAAATGACTACTGAATGGACCTACTTCAAATCAAGCCAGTGGGAGGCTGGAGCAATGGCTAGGTGGGTCACAGTGCTTGAGTTCAGTTCCCAGCACCCGCATGGTAGCTCACAGCTGCCTGCGAATCCAGTTGCAGAGGATCTGACACCCTTTTCTGACCTCAGTAGGCACCAGGCATGCACATGGTACACATACATATATGCAGGCAAAACACAAAAATAAATTAATAATAAATCTTTTGAAAAAAAGCTCTAACCAAGACACTGAACGATAGACTGCCTTTCTGCACTCTGCTACGTCCCATAATGCACTGTTGTTATGATGCTACTACGTTATATAATGCAGAAACACTTTCTGAACTGTAGGTAACTGCCTATAGATAGGACCACAAGAAGTACATTTCAAGGTCTCAAACTACTTGGAAAATTACTAGCTAATATAGACTACATATAGGCATCTGAACTCTCTGCTCTGGGATGAAACTGCCGCCTGACAGCAGCTGTGTGACCTTGGGTAAGAGAATTAATCTGAGTCTTCGTGGGTTCAAGCAACATATAGTTCATAAAAATGGAATTTAAATGAATATAAGACAAGCATATAAAGTGGTACCTGGCATGTAGACAGATGTCAATTATTACTATAAATAGACTCTCATTCGGTAACTGAGATAAATAACAGAATGTATAATATACTTTTAAACACCCCAATAGATCTGGTAATGCTGACAAGAAAGCCCTATCATGACAACTCCACTTGCATTTTCCTAGTTAATAATTTGTAGCTCTTGTCTTACCAAATATTTGCAAACAAAAGCTCTGACGCCAAGAGCGAGCAGAGCGCACCCCACCAATCGAAATATTCGAAAAGAGTCAAACTCTTCCGTCGTACTTCCATCTTCCTGGCTGGGCTTCTCGCTGATCAGCTGTTTGCGCAACTTCATGGCTTCCTCAAATCTGGAGAGGTATTGTTCCAGGCCGTGGTGAGAACCCTCTGGGCCGAGTCTGCTGCCAGGTCACCTCTGGTCCGATGCCGGAGCTCAACTCCATCCTTACTACTGCAGTCTGGGGGTTTAATGAACGAGTCCAATTTGTCTCCCAGCTGGGTTCCCCTGACATCGGTCACACCACCGGGCTGGTCGGTTACTCCTCCATCGACTGAATCACCAAGCACTACCCTCTTTGAAACTGAAGGAATGCCGAGGGAGTTTAGTTTGTCACTGTCCTGTGGCTTTGATTTTGTTTGATTTTCTTCTTCTGAAGGGGGGAAAAAAAATAAAGCCTTGTGTATTACATACTGACAAGCATCTTAAACACTTCCACTGCTGCTAGTCATACTGATGTGGAAAACAAAACTAGCTCCTTCGTCTTTACCTTCAAAATACACCGCCAAAAAAAAAGGCACTCTGGCAGAGGGAAGTTCAAACTCCAAGGACAGAGACTACCACTGCTAAGTAAACAAGCAAAGCTAACGCGGGCTGTCCCACTGAATAAAGAACAGCTCTCTCACAGACAAAACACCCAGAGATATGCCTCTGATACTGGCTGATACTGGAAAAACACACAATCATTAAAGTCTCTTAGGGTTTCTATTTTACTGGAGTACTGGGAGCAGAGGGTGTGGCCTATACCCACTGTTGCTATGCCCAGGCAGCCATGAGCAGGCACTTTTAGATTGCTGTTCTACTTTTTAAAGAAAGAACTCTAAAAATGATAAAATTTTTCAAGCAGAATAAAATAAGAAAGGGCCTTAAGAAAGACAAACACCAATACTTTAAGAATAACTTCGGACTGACCACTACAAAAAATATTCCCTGTACTGTTTCATATGATTTGAAAGTGGTACCCATACCTCTCATTTATATTGTCTACAAGTTCTGAACTACACCTCTAACGCCTCAGGGAAATTCTTGAGTTCTACCAAGCTTGCAAACAGTGACTTAAAAAGCCAATTACTAAAGGAAACACCCAAACTGAAACTTAGAGAAGTCA
The DNA here is from genome assembly GCA_021653895.1 of Mastomys natalensis. Lineage (NCBI taxonomy): Eukaryota > Metazoa > Chordata > Mammalia > Rodentia > Muridae > Mastomys > Mastomys natalensis. Next base: position 49,477 of record JAJTUV010000325.1, on the reverse strand, counting down.
AGCATAGTAGAATTCAAATGTGTTCGTAAGAAAACAGTGTACTGGACACAAGACTGCAATGAAAGATGAGTTTTCTTAGGGCATAAGCAGTTATTGAAATGTGATGTATCTCTGCTAATGAAAGGAAATCTCAGCGGGGACATCACATCTTTCAGAAAGGCCTATAAAGAATGCTCCCACATATGGATTCGCCTCTTCTAGAAGACCTGTAAGTGATAATGATGAAGACATTGAGCACAGCCATCATGATAGGACCATAGGGTCTCTGATCCACAATGGACGGACCAGCCAACAGTTGAGTAATGACTCACTCGGAGGACGAGAGTTACAAAGCAAAAGGCAAAAGCTAGGTCAGGGGAGTAACCGGAAAGAAAAGCATTTGGATCGTATATGAAAATCTCCCTGGGGACACAACGGAATGAGAAGTCTGGGGATAAAATGCGCAGCCTTCAAGAAAGGCGAGTAATCGGAATATGGGGGCTGTCTCAGATAACCGTACACAGACAATCAGGAACGAAGGCTTTGTGGCCAGGGTGGAGACAATCTCAGGGCGAGGATCCAAGAAAATAGGAAGCAACAAGGGACGTCCTGGGGTTAGGCGACAATATGGGTCGTCACCTAGGGGGCGGGGACAGAGTTCGGTCAGAGTGCATTTTGGGGTCAAAAGGTTTGCGAGCTGGAGGGGACAGAAGGATCTTGAAGATTCAAAGGGGTGGGCGGGAGACGGGAAACCGAAGCTCTCACCCGCGCCGCTCCCGGGCCTGTGAAAGCCCATGATCCGGTTGATGCGTTGCTCGGAGTTCATGAGCAGCTTTCTCCTCCGCAGCTCCGCTCGACGCTGAGAAGCCGACAGGCCGGAGGGCGCCGAGGACTTGTCCCCGCCGTCGGTGGTCAAAGGCACCGTATCCATGTTTTCTCTACTGTCTGGATCAGGGTGACAGTAAAGGCGAGGATGACTTAAGGCAGGGCCGCAGAGTTCGGTCCCACTCCCATTGTAGTCCCGCCCTCTGGGGGCGGGGACTGGGGAGTGAGCATGCGCATTGGCCTGCACGAGGCTCTGTCGCCATGTTCAGTGAGGGCAGGCCAGGTTCAAGGTTCTCCCTTCCTAAGTTTTCTCTCAGTGCTCAGGTTTCTCACCACCACCTTACCTCATAGCTGCTCTCAAAGATGAAGAAGCCGACGCCCTCCTGATGGGTGAAATGCCTGTGAGGAACAGGTCCACTTTATTCTCTGCCAGGAAGCAAAATGGAGGTTGCAGCGCACGAGCTTCTTACCAGTCAACGCGTCTTTGCTCCTTGGATACGTAATTGCAGGTGCGACGCTTTCCGGGAGCGTGGCCCTGGGATTTGGTGGCGATGGTGATTCTAGTTCTTTACTGCACTTCTGCCCAGGTTTTCCCAGTTCTTCCGTGCCCCGGTTGTCTACATTGCCAACACTCCCTACTCCTCCTTACTCTTCTCTTGCAACCCTGTTGCATGCTTAAATCTCTTTGTAGAGGAAGACTTTGTATTATTATATATTAGAAAGGAACCTGCAGTATGCACCAGTAGTTTGTTCTGGGTTGTTCTGCATATGTATATTGTTACTAGATCGTAAGTTCTGAGTACTCTCTCCAGCTCAGGTGGTGGCGTGCTCAGGGAATGCAAAGAGTTAAAACCATTCAATACTAGCCAGATTGAGTATTCCGGGAAGTGCAAGCTTGAACGGTTTAAAATGAACTGTGTCATTCCCTGCGAAACTGCCGTTTGACATGGAGTGTTAAATCGGTTTTTCAAGGAGTATAACCTTGTTCTCAGATCTCTGGTCCTTTGAATAAACTCAGCTCACCACCAAGTGTCTTCTGTTTTCTTCTATGTGAAGAGAGACCAACACCCTGCCTGGTGAAATACCAGTAAGGAGCGGATTCATTTTATACTCGTGGTGGAAGCAAAATGGAGGTTGCAATACCTGGCACTTGTCTTTTTTGGTAGCAGATTCTACAATGTGATTCTGTCTCAATAAGATAGGATAAAAATAGAAGTTACACACACCCCAAAGGTCAAAATAGACCATATTGTTTACTTAAATTTTCTTGCTATCTAAAAAACCTTTTATTAGGTGGGATGTCTTGTCATATCAACATACAAAGAAGTTATCAGATGTCACTGTGACCAAGGGAACCTAACCGGCTCCTACTACCCGAGATGGAACAATTTAAACAGATAAATGAATAATCTCAATAGATAGGAGGCGGGATGATGTCTGGGAGTATTAGCCTAGCCAGAAGCAGGAGAGATGTGTCAAAAGCCTTTTAAACCCAACAACATGGAGACAGAGGCAGGCATATCTGTATGAGTTCCTGCCAGTGTGATCTACTTAGTGAATTCCAGGCCAGCCAGGGATGTATGTTGAGACAGGGTCTCAAAAGTCAGCAACAGTGGGGCTGGAAAAATGGCTCAGCTGTTGAACACTGAGTGCTCTTCCAGAGTACCTAGATTCTATTCCCATTACCCACATGTGAGCTAACAGCTGTCTGTAACTCTATTTCTACAGGATACAATGCCCTCTCCTGACCGATTGTATATAGTAAGTGCGTAGATGTGCAGGCAAAATACCCATATGCATAAAATAAATAATAAGTAATTTTTTAAAATAACAAAAAAACTGGTAACTGATAAATCTGAAAGTTATGGGCTGGAAAGATGGCCCAGCAGTTAAGAGCACTGGCTGTTCTTCCAAAAGACGGGGTTCAATTCCCAGCACACATATACCAGTTCACAACTGTCTGTAACTCCAGTTTTAGGGGATTCAACCCCTCACATAGACATATATTCAGGCAAAAACACATGAAATAAAAATAAATTTTAAAAATCTGAAAATTATAAAACTGTGAAGTCATATATTTATGACAGTATGTTTCCTTATGGTTTTTTTTTTTTTTTTTCCTTCAGTTTTTCGAGTCAGGGTTTCTCTGTGTAGCCTTGGCTGTCCTGGAACTCACTCTGTAGACCAGGCTGGCCTCGAACTCAGAAATCCGCCTGCCTGCCTCCCAAGTGCTGGGATTAAAGGCGTGCGCCACCACCGCCTGGCCCTTATGGTTTTTAATTGTATCATTTGCTTGGAACCAAATTGGGGCAAACATTCACGAACTACAACAGTTATGAGAATTTCTAGGAGACATCCATAAAATGCAAGCACATAGCATATGTTGGTCTTACCTGAGCAGAGTTTTCTCACCAGCCCTGATGAACATGGCCAACTGTACATGAGCACAGCAGACCTCCAACTTGGATTGTCTGGCTGCTGTTGAGCTGCTCAGTGCAGACCTGGTACCTCTTTTGTGAAGCAGCAGCTGAGGAGACACCCTAAAGCTCAGCATAGCCCATGAAAAACCCAAAGAAGGGGTCAAGGCTGAGCACCGGGATCATGCTAATTTGAAAGTGGTGGCACAGCCCAGCACTTGGGAGGCAGAGGCAGGCGGATTTCTGAGTTCGAGGCCAGCCTGGTCTACAGAGTGAGTTCCAGGACAGCCCGGGCTACACAGAGAAACCCTGTCTCGAAAAACCAAAAAAAAAAAAAAAAAAAAAAAAAAAAAAAAATGAAAGTGGTGGCACAGCATGGTTCTGCCATGCAGTTTAAGAGTAGAGACAGTAAACTAACGAAAGCCATTATGTACGACAGTGTTTGTCAGTTTGTCATCAAGGCAGATCAGATTCCCATTCGATGGGCAACCAAACAATGAAACAATGAAACACACTCACCCACCCAGTAGGAAATAGAGGCTCAACGTGCAATTGATGCATTCCATCGTAGGCAGGAGGCAGCTACTAAAATGGAACTTGCTACCTTACTCCAGAATTTTGTTCTACACCAACAGATTATCAGCTAGCCGTAATTTGCCTGGTATGATGGTGCATTGCCTTTAATCTCAGCACTGGAGAGGAAGAGGCAGGAGGATCTCTGTGGGTTTGATGCTAGGTTGGTATACACAATCAGTTCAGCCAGGACTACATATTGTGACCCTGTCTCTAAAAAAGAAAGAAAGAAAGAAAGAAAGAAAGAAAGAAAGAAAGAAAGAAAGAAAGAAAGAAAGAAAGAAAGAAAGAAGGAGAAAGAAAGAGAAAGAAAGAAGCAAAAAGCTGCTGTCTGCCCCACTCTTTCCTGACTACCTGCACAGTTTTCTCTTCTCTTATGTCATTCCTTCTCCTGTCTGAACAGAGAGTAACTGGTGCATGGGTACTTTCACGAACTTTGCAGACAACGAAATGGCCAATGTGACTGTCTTAGTCACTTTTCTATTGCTGTGAAGAGACACTATGACTAAGGCAACTCTTATAAAAGAAAGCGTTTACTTAGGGCTTGCTTGGAGTTTTGGAGGATTGTTAGTCCGTGATCATCATGTTGGAGAGTGTGGCGTAACATGCGGTGCTGAAACAGTAGCTGAGACCTTACATCCTGATCTGCAAGTCATGAGAGAGAGAGAGAGAGAGAGAGAGAGAGAGAGAGAGAGAGAGATATTCGGGGAGCTATTGAAATTTCAAACCCTATCTCTGAGTGACACACTCCCAACAAGGCTACACTCCTTATCCTTCTCAGAGAATCCCATTCCTTCAAATATGAGCCTATGAGGGCCATTCTTAGTCCAAACACTACAGTTGTTTTGGTTCATGTCAAATGGATATGGTGTGGGGAAAGTTGCTTGAAAATATCCTCCTATGAATTCCAGGCCAGCCTGGTCTACAGCAGAGTTCCAAGACAGCCAGAGCTACACAGAGAAACCCTGTCTCAAAAAAAATAAAAAAATCCTCTTCGCATGTCCAGGTTTATTTTGTTTGTTTGTTTAATAGTATTGGGTGTTTTACCTACATTTATGTAGGTATGTTCATCATATGCATGCAGTTTCTGCAGAGGCCAGGAAAGGACATCAAATCTTCTGGAACTGGAGTTATAAATTTATAAATGGGGGACTGGAAAGATGTCTCACTGGTTAAAGATCACCAGCCACTCATCCAGAGATCCTAAATTCAATTCCCAGCAATTGCATGGTGGCTCATAACCATCTATCAAGGGATCTGGTGCCCTCTTCTGGCCTGCGGGCATAGGTGCATATGTGTGAGTCAGAGCATTCACATATGTAACACACAGGAAGGAAGGAAGGAAGGAAGGAAGGAAGGAAGGAAGGAAGGAAGGAAGGAAGGAAGGAAGGAAGGAAGGAAGGAAGGAAAGAAGGTTTTGAGCTAATATGATGTGGGTGCTGAGGACTGAACTCCAGTCCCCTGAAAGAGCAACAAATGCTCTTTACCATCGAGTCCAGTCATCCCTCTTCATCCAGTCCCCTCATTCAGCGCTCTCTTCTCTCTTCTCTTCCCTTTCCTTCTCTTCTCTTCTCTTGACTGTTTCTCTCTACATAACCATGGCTGTCCCGGAACTATGTAGACCGAGCAAGCCTAGAACTCACAGAGATGCACCTGCCTTTGCCTCCCACATGTGGAGATTAAAAGTGTGTGTGCACCACGCCCAGCTAACTCTATATTCCAGCAAATTATTTTGTTCTTAACAACAGCAAGACAAACAAAACAATATAAAACAGATTGTATATATTAATTAGAGAATTTTATGTTGTCTTATTGGAGTTTGGAGGTGTCTTTTGTTGGGGAGTTAAGACAGAATCTCAGGAACTCTGGATAGTATGGAACTCACTATGTATCAGACTGGCTTCAAACTCAGAGACATCTTCCTGCCCCTGGTGCTGAGTGCCTGGTGTGTGTGGAGGCCAGAAGAAGGTGTCAGATCACCTAGAACTGGGGTTACAGACAGTTGTGAGCCACCATGTGTGTGCTAGGAACAGGACCTGGATCCTCTGTAAGAACAGCAAGTGCTCTTAAACACTAAGCCATCTCTCTCACTCCCAATTCCGTTTTTATTAAAAACTACTGAACCACCAGACAGTGGTGGGGCGTGCCTTTAATCCCAGTACTTCCTTACAGGGAAGGCAGAGGCAAGCAGATCTCTGAGTTCAAGGCTAGCCTGGTCTACAGAGCAGATTCGAGAACAGCTAGGACTACATAAGAGAAACCCTCTTTCAAAAAACAAAACAAAACCATCGAGCTGTAAAATACGGTATAAATTATACCTCCACAAAGCAGTTTTTAAATCTGGCCAGCCAGGGTGTAGAGGGGCATGGCTTTGATCCCAGCACTTGGGAGGCAGAGGTAGGTGGATCTCTAGGAGTTCAAGGCCAGCCTGGTCTACAGATCGAGTTCCATGACAGCCTCAGCATGAGGAGGGTCCTGAGAAAGGAGGGAACAGGAATGGCGCTGACTCAATAATGACTCGGAGTCAGTAGTACATGCAAGCTGCTAGTTCAGGTACTCTCTCTGTTCCCTGAGGATTCTCCGTATTCTTTATTCTTCAGTTTAGTCCTTAATTCTATGATATTTTGAATTACAAGAGAGAGCCTGCCAGGCAGTGGTAGCGCACGCCTTTAATCCCAGCACTTGGGAAGCAGAGGCAGGCGGATTTCTGAGTTCGAGGCCAGCCTAGTCTACAGAGTGAGTTCCAGGACAGCCAGGGCTACACAGAGAAACCCTGTCTCAAAAAAACCAAATTAAAAAAAAAAAAAAAAAAAAAAAGACAGAGAGAGCCTGAACACAGTCTTTTTATTTTTTCCAAGCGTTGTTGACAGACTTTATTGTAGGGGGGATTCCTACCCAGGACCCCGCCCTCTTAAATAAAAAAGTGCATAGAAAAGAAGGGATTTAGAAACCTGTGTACAATATCTACATCCTGGGTCCTCAGGGAAGGAGGAAGGAGGCAATGGCTGGGTGGGCAGGAGGGGTGAACGCAGGACTCTACCTCACTACATGCCCACATCCACCATCAACAGGGAGGTAGGAGTGAGATACTGAGACTAGGGAGCCACAGGCCAGGGTGAGAAGGCAGAGGGCACATGAGGAATCTGGGGCAGCCATGGCTTTGGTTAAGGAAGTGAACAAGGGCAGCGCTGGGCGCCACAGTTGCCGGGCAGCTTGTTGCTAGCATCCTTGATGGGAAACTTGTAGTCATAGGTGAGCTCCTCACCTTGGCACAAGGCAAAGATGACAATGGAACACAGTCTTTTATTTACTAAAGCTACATCATCAAGGAAGACTTTGGTCATTATTAATAATTGTCAAGAATTCTTAATTTTACATAAACTCTATAAGTCCCAGATCAACAGTCCTGCTCCCCTTCCTCCCGTTTCCTTAGGGCAGAACCAAGCACAGAGCAAGAGCACACTTCCTTATAGGTCTCCACAGCCCGTTCTTTTTTCTTTCTTTCTTTCTTTCTTTTTTTTTTTTTTCCGGTGATTGACAGCACAGGCTGGCATTCAAACTCGGGAGAGTCGGCCGCCTCGGACTCCAGAGAGTCCAGAGCGCAGCGACTACAGTGGTGCGCCACCGCTGGCCGGCTGACAGCCCGTTCTTTACAGGGAGCTGTCCACAGCTCTTCCAGTTTTCTGGTTCAACAGACAGCAGTGTTTAGTAACTGCTTCTATGTAAGAATAGAAAAATGTCAAACTACTAAAACTAAAATAATTCTTTACAAAGTTTTGAATTTATGTAAGTAAAACTGTAAAACAGTTATCTCTCTCTAATATCTTCCCCGGCATTGTTGTCTTCAATTCTTCAATCAGCTAGAAAAACAGAGCACTAACTGTTTATATGTTTCTATATCATCTTTTAATTCTCTAATCTTCATTTCCTTATCCTAGCAATTCCATAGCCTCTTGTGCTCTCCTTCTGATACTATTTATTCCTAAATTATATATAAATTCCTATTTTTCTATCCATACCCTTTCCTTTGGAAATCACTCTCTCTATCCTTGGTGTCTCTAACTCCATCCTGGCTAATGAATGCAGCAGTCCTGGGACCGGAGGGTACACATACTTCCTCACGATTCCACATTCAAGGCCAAGTCTGGCTACAAACCATTTCCAAGAAGGACCAGGTAGGCTTTTATGGTTCTTATGATTATATTGTCTAGATCCTTTCCCATGACCCTGCAGGCCAAGCGGAGGACCTGTTCCTCGTCCTCCACAGTCTCATGACCGTCTCCATTCCTCATTCCTGAACACTGCGTCTCTTTCATTTACTATGGCGTGATTAGCTCTGGGTAATGGGGGAAATATATTCCCAAGATTGAAAGTAGAGTAGTAAAGACAGCAGATCAACTTTGGGGCAACAGCAACCATCAGCACACGTGGGGGTCATGGGATCAACGGACTAGCAGTGCTCCAGAGGCACACCTCCCCTGAACCTGGCAACAGCCAAGACTATACAGAGAAGCCCCGGTATCCAAAAAAAAAAAAAAAAAAAAAAAAAAAAAAAAAAAAAAATCTGGCATAGCGTTAGAGGATTATCTGTGAGAGATGGAGTCAGATGTTCTTAACTGAGGCTCACTGGCTGCCAGGTTCTTTATCTCACAATGGTGAAGAATGAAGAGCCGGGACAATAAGCGGACAAGTAGAGTTTTCTCCCTGCACCCATGAGGGACTTGAAAGGGAGCTGCTGGTACCTTGGCTCCGCCCATCTGTACCCAGTCTCTGATAGGCTGGGCCTGTTGATAAAGCGGGGGGTTGAGCTGAGAGGCTTCTGACCTGAGTGAAGGGAACTCTGTGGGGAGAGAGAGCAGTGCTGAGGAAAAGCCTCCTAACCGAGAAAAACTTGCCAAGTTTCAAGGTCAGAGAGAAAAAAAAACACAATTGAGGCTGTTATCTTAACTGTCACTGTCTTCAAATTCTCATCTTCTGGGTTCAACTCGAAACTTCTGAGCTGAGTGTACTGGGGGGCAGTGTTTGAGTCCAGTTCCTACGATGATTTTCTCATAGGGCTCGCCAGTCCTGCAGACACCTCCTCTCAGGAGATAAATGCTCCCTTCCCGCCTGTCTTGAGTTCATAGAGAAGTTGTCCTTGCCAGTTTTTTTTTTTTTTTTTTTTTGGTTTTTCGAGACAGGGTTTCTCTGTGTAGCCCGGGCTGTCCTGGAACTCACTCTGTAGACCAGGCTGGCCTCGAACTCAGAAATCCGCCTGCCTCTGCCTCCCAAGTGCTGGGATTAAAGGCGTGCGCCACCACCGCCCGGCTATGGCTTTTCTTTCTGTCTCTTCCTTATCTAACTGCTGAAAAAGTAATGGCCTTACTCCTCATCACTGTCAAAAGGCTGAAAAAAATAATTTAACAGATAGCCTGGTGTGCTGGTGCACATCTTTAATCCCAGAATTCGGAGGCTGAAACAGGACACGTGAACCTCAAGTTCAAAGTCGGCTTGTGCTCCATATTGAGATGAAGTTCAAGGGAAATGAATGCTGTATGCATTTCCCTGGGGAGATGTGAGCAGACATGTACTTAGCCCAGATAAAGCACCAAGGAAATGACTGTACCCAAGTCTAGCCTAGTGAACCAGTGAATCTGTTGGGGTGTCACCCGGAGCATGGGTGACATCATCGGCCACCCTTAGCCCTCCAGCATGGTATCAATTCATAGACGCTCCGTTTTTGGATGCAGCATGGTCTACAAGATGGAGTCTCCTGTCCTCAGTAGCTCTTACTGCTTCTACAACCTTGGAAAGGGGCCTTGTGACTCTTATAACTCTCTGGAGCTTCCTGAGCCTGTGAGTTTCCGGAGCTTTTCTCATCTTCAAGGAGAGACAGTTCCCATTGGAAAGAAATAGCTACACAACATAAAGACCCCAACATCAAAACATAGCCCTTAGGCCTTTCTCCCTAGAACCCTCCCTGCCCAGGATGCGCTCTAAAACTCAACAAAGGACACACAGCGACCTAGGGATGTTAGGTTCTACACACTAGCTACTGTGCTGTGCAGGCCTTTACCTGTCAGGTTCAAAGGAGCCCCAGTCCCTCAAATGCTGGCACCCATTTCTATCTACCAAAGGTATGGGTGAGGGGAAGGTTCTCAATGTAGATATGAGTGAGAGAAAGCCAGAAGCACCTAGTGGATTCCAGAGCAGAGAGATAGTAAAGTAGTAAATTGAATATGGCCAGCAGAGTGGACCAGGCCATGAGCGGAAAAGAGTAGGATGGTCAAAAGAGGAAGACAAGGAAAGTGAGGGGTAGGAAAGAAGGCCAAGAGAGGAAGACAAAAAAGAGAGAGAGAGCACGGCAGTGATGTGGGGGGAGTACAGGGCTATGGGGGGACGGAAGCCTGTGAGCTGAAGATTTGGGCAGGTAGTGAGAAGAGCCACAGGAGGTAGTGGTGACACTGAGCGGGTCTGGAGGCCAGCACTCCGACATGCTAATAGGCATCACTGACTTTTGTCCTGAGTTTCTTCTGGGCATCAAGCAACTGCTAAAAACCACTGAGGCACACCAGTAGATCTTAAATTGTATTCAAATTCGTTCTTGTTGGGCATAATTCCATTTCATTTTATTTAAAATTATTTAAGTGTATGAGTGTTTAGCCTCTCTGAATATCCACACACCGTGTGCCTGTCTGGTGCCTTCAGAGGCTAGAGATGGGTGTTAGATCCCTGGAAATGAAGTCATCAACAGGAACTGAAGCCAAGTCTTCTAGAAAGAGCATCCAGTGCACTTAACCACAGAACCATCTCTCCAGCACCCTGGTTCATTTTCTTAACACAATTTGATTTTTCTAGGGTTCAAATCTTACTCCTAATTTCTTTTGTTAATAGAAACCACCTCCCTATAGAGTCCCATACAGGGACAGGCCTAAAATATTTGGTCAGTCACAATTCTCTAGAGGCTTCCAGTGCCATACTGTCCCCTCTGCCATGGCCAGGACCTAGAAAACACACAGTTCTTCTTCTGTTGTAGGTTTATTTCCTTTGCATGGCCTGACTAATATTAACTAGTTGGGATTTTTCGTTTGTTTGTTTTTCTTGAGACAGGGTTTCTCTGTAGACCAGGCTGGCCTCATACTCACAGAGATCTGCCTGCCTCTGCCTCCCAATTCTGGGATTAAAGGTGTGCCACTACCACCATGCTCTTTTTTTTTTTTTTTTAATGATTTATTTATTTTACTTTATGTGCATTTTTGCCTGCATGTATGTCTGGTGAGGGTGTTGGGTTCCCTGGAACTGGAGTTACAGACAGTTGTAAGCTATCATGTGGGTGCTGGGAATTGAATTTTTCCAAGAGCAGCCAGTGCTCTAAACCACTGTGCCATCTCTGGAGTAACTAGTTTTAAAGACAGTAAGTTTGGGTTGGAGAGAGGGCTCAGTGGTTAAGAGCACTGGCTGCTCTTCCAGAGGACTTGGGTTTGGTTCCCAGCACAGCACCTATGTGGTGGCTCACAACCACCCGTAACTCCAGTTCCAGGGGATCTAATGCCTCTTCTGGCTCCCTCTGGCACTAGGCATGTACATGGTGCATAGACATACATGCAGCCAGAACACCCATACACATAAAATAAATAAAATAAAGACAGTAGAACTGACGATGCAAGGAGGATTTCACATAGATGTCCATCAACACACGAGTAGATAAGAAAAAACATGGTACAGGTATACAATGGAATATTACTCAATGGTTAAAAAAAAAATGAAGTCATGAAAGTTAGAGGTAAAAAGATAGAATTTGTCTTGGTTATGGTTTTTATTGTTGTGACTCAACACCATGATCAAGGCAATATATATTTAAATATGCATAAATATGTAATAATATATACTTTAATTTGGGAGGGCATAGGTCCAGATGACTAGAGTATATGACCATCCCATCAGGAAATATGGAGAAAACAGGCTAAGATGGCAGGGATGGAGGAGTAGCTAAGAGTTTACGTCAGATCCATAAGCACAATCCATAGTGACAGAAAGAGAGAGAGAGAGAGAGAGAGAGAGAGAGAGATAGATGGCATGGACTATTGAAATCTCTAACCCAGTGACACAGTTCCTCCAAAAAGGCCACACCTCCTAATCCTTCCAAAAATTCCAGCTGGGATCCAAGCATTCAAATATATGAGTCTATGGGGGCCATTCTCATTCAAACCACCACAGAACTAGCAACAGTTATACTGAGGTAACTCAGGCCCAGAAAGAGAAATGGCACATCTTCTGTCTTGTATGGAGGACAGGTGGAAGCCAGGAACCTAAAAAGGGCCTACTGGTGGGTAGTGATTGCTAGGGAAGGGGCATTGCAGACTAGGTCAAAGGAAAGTAGAAAGGTAGAAAACTGGGCTGGCTAGTCTTATATCCCCTTGACACGAAAACTGGATTTATCTGGAAGGAGGGAGCCTCACTTGAGAAAATGCCTCCATAAGATCCAGCTGTAAGGCATTTAATTAGTGACTAATGGGGGAGGGCCCAGCCCACTGTAGTTGGGAACATCCTTGTGTTAGTGGTCCTGGTTCTGTGAGAAAGAAGACTGAACAAACCCTGGGGAGCAAGTCATAGGGGTGGGGGCAGGCCAGTGAGCAGCACCCCTCCATGGCAGCTGCATCAGCTCCTGCCTCCAGGTTCCTATCCTGCTTGAGTTCCTGTCCTGACTTCCTCTGGTGATGAACAGCAATATGGAAGTGTAAGGCAAATAAACCCTTTCCTCCCCAATTGCTTTTTGGTCATGGGTGTTTCATCACAGCAATAGAAATCTTAACTAAGCCGGGCAGTGGTGGCGCACGCCTTTAATCCCAGCACTTGGGAGGCAGAGGCAGGTGGATTTCTGAGTTTGAGGCCAGCCTGGTCTACTGAGTGAGTTCCAGGACAGCCAGGGCTACACAGAGAAACCCTGTCTCAAAAAAAAAAAAAAAAAAAAAGAAAAGAAAAGAAATCTTAACTAACACAAACTTTGTGGGTGAAAGGCTTAAGCAAAGAAGGGCACAGAAGTAGGGGAAAATCGGGTAGAAGCAGGATTAACCCAAAAGAAGGGTGTATAAAAGGCCATATGGGAGTCGAGTGTGGTAGCGCACACCTTTAATTCCAGCCGTTGAGAGGCAGACACAGGCAGATTTCTGTGAGCTTGAGGCCAGCCTGGTCTACAGAGTGAGTTCCAGGATAGCCAAGGCTACACAGAGAAACCCTATCTTAAAAAAAAAAAAAAAAGAAAGAAAGAAAAGAAACAAAAACAAATGAAAGCCAATATGGAAGCCTACCATCTCACAACTGAATATAAAATATAATTGGATGGATAGTAGAATTCATGCAATATGATAGAAATGGGGAGATAGTAGAGATTAAAGGGTTAAATGGGGATGGGAGAGGAGAGGGAGTAGGTGTCCTAACCTAAATTAAGGACGTGCGAAATGATGCTATGGGAACCCACTCTGTAGAAAGCTAACTTCAAAATGTAATTTTATAAAAGGAGCTTACACAGGCAGTCTGCATAGGCGGACAATGCCAGTGTCAGAAGGCACAGGTTATTGAACAACAATTGGAGTGCAAAGCATGAGATCCCTCCTTACTGCTTGTTGGTCAGGGAGGCTCCAGAGATCTCTGAAACAATGGCTATTGTCATTGCTCCTGGCTACCCGCCATAGCTATGTGATAAGCCCTTATTGCTGAAGGCACCGCACATTTTGGTTCAAAGTGACTGGGAGACTTCCTCCCCACTAGTGTCCACGTTGTCAGAGGTGCTATGCAGGTTGCTACATGAGTGCTGGACAGTGCATGCCACAATACTGACCGGCAGGTAAGATGCATCCGTGGGTGCAATGCCGGCATGAGTGTTGTGGAGTAACTGACCACTCTCTGACTAGACTTGAGGCCTGACTCACAGGAGGGGATTTCATGTCTGGTACTCCGACTCTAGGCAAAACTCATGCCTGGAGAAGTCATAAGCCCTAGGATAAAACCTGCTGTTGTGATTTTGTAGGATGGCTGCATTGTGAAATTGCCTTATATTTATGCTTACATGGATAGACCTAGATAGACTTGGATACTCTCAACCTGGGTCAGAGAACCACGCAGCAGTCGATGCAGAAATATGTTAACTGTTAAAGTCTCTCGGGAAGAACAGATTGAGTGCTCAGCCTTAATGGGCCATCTCTATAGCCCCTAGCCTTCCTCACCCCTGCTAAAGATCAGGGAACTTTGAGGAACGGGTAGAGGAAAGATTGTAAGAGCTGGAGTAGTGTGAAAAGCTCTCTTCTGGGCATGGCATAGGACAAGACCTACGCAAGATCGAGCCAGCTAAAATTTACCCATAGACGGGGTGGGTGATCTCCAAGGCTCACCTCACGCTGAGGAGCTTTTGGTAGTTGATAGCTGCTGGGGAAGACTCATTCTTGGAGAGTATGGACAATGGGAGGTTTCCCACGCTCCAGCGGATGCCCTCCCAACCCCAATACTCACATGTGAGCAGCACCAATTGGATTTAGTGAGGTTAGAAAAAGAAGACATGAAGTTACGAGCGAGGATATATATTTCATTGTATGCATCCATGACATTGTCAAAGAATAAAAAAACCCCATACATTATAGAAAAAACTGTTTTAAATTGAGGGGACATTCAAGACAGGGTCTCATTATGTAGCTCTGGCTGTCTTGGAACTTAGTACATAGAGCAAGCTGGCCTTGAACTCCAGACATTCACTTGCCTCAGCCTCTCTAGTGCTGGGACTAAAGTCTTGTACCATTACTTGGATGAAGAAAATTATTTGTTTGTTTGCTTGTTTTTTAACAAGGCCCCCAGGTGTAAGCACCACACTCCTGATTCTGAGCCCCCAAAACCATAAGCAAAGTTAACTTTAATTGTCCAACAGGGGAGGGAGGACACAGAGGCTGTGTGCATTCACTTGGTGCTGTCCACGGAGGAGTGCACACTGTCAAGGAAGGCCCTGTCCTGTAGTTAACCCTGTGAGGGCCAGGAGCAGCAGCGGCTACTGACTGGGGACCTAGCATATCTCTCCGTGCCACTTCAAAGTGTTGTCTCTAGCTTCATTGCTTCTAAAACCAATCCTGCAGTCCAGCCGAAGTCCTTTTTGTTGTTGTTTTATGAGACAGGGTTTCTCTGTGAAGTCTTGGCTGTCCTGAAACTCACTCTGTGGACCAGGCTGGCCTTGAACTCAGAGATCTGCCTGCCTCTGCTTCTCAAGTGCTGGGGTTAAAGGTGTGCACCACCATGCCCAGCCCTTACATTGGATTATTAAACCTCAAATGCTCTGTCTAGAACACGGATTGAAATCTGCCCAAATTCTGTGTGAAAATCCTGCACCCCTAGAATAAAAAACAAATTGCTTAGTATGGCCATCATAGATCACAGCTCACTCCAGCCTTCCCTCTGCCCAGATCCCCAATTCTGGAGGCTCTGGGGGCTGCCAAAAAGTACCCCAGGCTCCTGAGCCCAGTATGTATGTGTAGATTCTCTCCAGCCCCTTTGTATGTGTAGATTCATTCCTCTGAAAGCTCTCCTCATTCTGACAAGTTCCTGCTCCACCAGCAAGCCTTCCCCAGATTTGTGTAGCCTGTCACTGTGCAACACTCTGGGGCACCATGATGTCCCTTCAGTGTCCCTCAGTTCAAGAGGCCTCTCCAGCAATCATGTTCTTTGAGGCAGAACAGCCATGGGACCCAATACTTTGCACCTCCTGTGCCCAGCCTTCTTCCCAGAGGTGGGACAGTGGCAGCCCTCCCTGCATGCCTTCTCCCACTGAGAAGGTAGGTGTTCAAGGGAGGAGGCTGGGGCACCTGTCACTTGGGCTCCAGAGGTGGGTACCAAGGAGGGTGATCCCAAGCCACAGCACTTGTCATCTGAGTCAGACAAGCCTCTTTAAACCCTCACTTTGTCATCTATACAAAAACAGCACCTAGCTCTTAGGTAGTATGATGGCTATTCTTGGTTGCAAACTTGACTACATCTGGAATTAACTAAAATCCAAGCTACTGGGCACACCTGTAAGGGATTTTTCTCTTCTTCTTTTATTTGCTTATTTTTTTGGACTTATTTTTTTACTTATTCTGTGTAGCCCTGGCTGTCCTGGAACTCATTTTGTAGACCAGGCTGGCCTCAAACTCAGAGATCTTCCTGTCTGGGATTAAAGGTGTGGGCCATCACCAGTCAGCAGGATTTTTTCTTGATTTGATCATTTGAGCTGGGAAGACACCCTGCCCTCCCCCATAAATTTCAGCCACACCTGCTGGTGGGCAGCCTACATAAAAGAAGGAATCTTTGCTTTTTGCCTGTTCGCCCTCACTCTTGTTGGTAAGTTAATCTACTCTGCTGCTGAGGCATTCCTTCACTGATATTAGAACCTACTTCTTTGGGATTCTAACACAGACTGAAGGCCAGCTGAGCCACTCAGCCTCGTGTACTGAGCAACTATTAGATTCTTGGCGGACAGCCATTGTTGGACTAGCCAGACCACAGCCTGCAAGCCACTCTAATAAAGTCCCATATGTTTCATTCATTCTATCAGCTCTGCCTCTCTAAAGAACCCAAATATAGTAACAGAAGTGGTGACTGCCCTCTGGATGACGGTCATTACTCCCACACCCACCCTAGCTGGGTAAGCTTATGTCCTGGCACACTTTATCCGCATCCCCAGTAGCAAATTAGGGATGTTTGCTGATCACTAGTGCATAACATGGGCAAGGAAAATACAGACAGACTGTCATCTGCTTCACCCCAGCTCACCAGGGTTCAGCATCCTTCCATTCTCCAGGAATGGGAGAGAATAGGGAGCAAGGAAGGGAGGCTGCGGATGTGAGCCGCACCAGCTCCTGCCAGGGTGCCCACCAGGTCCTGCCAGGGACACCCTCAGCTCCTGCCAGGGTGCCCACCAGCTCCTGCCAGGGGCACCCTCAGCTCCTGCCAGGGTGCCCTCAGCTCCTGCCAGGGTGCCCACCAGCTCCTGCCAGGGGCACCCTCAGCTCCTGCCAGGATGCCCTCAGCTCCTGCCAGGGGCGCCCTCAGCTCCTGCCAGGGTGCTCACCAGCACAACAATAGTGTGATGGGGCAGCCACAGGGGAAAATGGGCCTGGAGAGTATTTTCCTGGCCTTCCTTCTTGGGTCTCATAGCCCCAGAACAGGTAGACAGGACCCTGACTTTTCAGGTTTTTCTGCATGCCAGGTCGATGCAGAGCTGGGGGTTTTGCTGTCACATCTGTGTCCACCAACCCCAAGAGGCATGAGTTATTGTCCGAGGAGACAAATGAGAATCCAAGATGAGAATCCTAGAGCTAACTGGCAATGGCCTCTCCATCTCCACAGCGCTTGGCAGTTCCCTGTGGAACCCCAAGCCCTGCCCCATCTCAGCCTCTCTCTCTGAACTTACCTTCAGGTTGTGCAGTCCCCAGTCCGCCCAACCGTACACAGCAGGGTTGACGGCATCCTCTGAGTCCTGAAGGAAGCTGAGAATCCTAACCTCTCAACTCTGGAGTGCAGCCCGTTCCTTCTGTGGCTCTTTGGTGTCCCAGTGGTAAACCAAGCACCTTAACTGCACAGACTGCTCCTCCGCTCCTGCTCCCAGTGTGAGGCAGGCCTTGCTTGGACCTGTCTGCACAGCCACTCATCTGCCTCCTCTTGCTGGTACTAGGTGTAAGCTAACCGATGTTTTCAGTCTAAACTTCTGTGCTTAAGAAAGCTATAAGACAAGGTGCCTCCGGGCGGTGGTGGCGCACGCCTTTAATCCCAGCACCTGGGAGGCAGAGGCAGGCGGATTTCTGAGTTCGAGGCCAGCCTGGTCTACCAAGTGAGTTCCAGGACAGCCCGGGCTATACAGAGAAACTCTGTCTCGAAAAACCAAAAAGAAAAAAAAAAAAAAAAAAAAAAAAAGAAAAGGTGCCTCTAGCCTGCAAGCCCCACTTGACCAGAACAGATACCTGGCTAATATTTATTAAAGCTTGCTCCAAATTTGGCTCAAAAATAGTGGTCGTAGTCTTATTCTTCTAGGTTTCCACAAACACTTCCATCCCGTGCTCTGCCTCAGCACTCACCCTTCCTTCCAGCTGGGAGAATGCTCTAGGGATTCTGCAGCTTTTCCTCAGTTTCTCCCACCTTAGGAACATGGCTCCCTTCTGATCCTGTCCCCTGCCCCCGCCAGGTCCTCTGGCTCTACTTCTTCAGTTACCTTCCTGCCCTCTGCCTATTTCCTAGTAAGGCCGATGGAATACCACGTCAGAGACAGAGCCCAAACAGACAAAGCCAGAATTGAATTGGGCTTCCCAGGGGCAGCAGGGGGCTGCCCACGAGCCTGGGTGGTCAGGGACGGGCAGGAACCCCGCCTTTGGCTTTTCTTCCCATCCATGCCTGCCACCTTCCCCCAACCCCAGTCCAGTTCCTTGCCAGTGTATAACTGAGAGCATAGTCTTTTATATTATCCCCCTTTGGTCAACCAAAGGTGACAAACCAGTGAACCAGAAAACATTTTGTTTGGCCTGCCATAGTTTTTCAAAGTTTTAGTTAACTGCTACCATTAAAAAAAAAAAAAAAAAAAATCAGGAAATTCTGCTTAAGAATCCAGCATTCTAGTTTCTTTTGAAAAGTGAGATCTGGTGCCCTGTTCTTCCGTGGTGGCACCAGCTACAGCAGGTCTCAGCCGCTTCCTTGCATGGGGCTTGTGTTCCTCCTTCTGTCGTGCTAAGCCTCCTAGCAGCAACTGCCACACGCTGGGCTGGGCCTCTGACTGGATCTTTGTCTGCTGAGGCTGTCCTGGCCCACCTTTCCACTGCCCCAGGCCTCAGCGCGGGCGGGCAGGCAGAGCAGGGTAAGCAGGAAGGCAGGTAGAGAATGTCAGTCAAGAGCCACACTTCTCTTCCGGCTTCTCTGAAAACTTTTTCCAGCAGCATCCCAGGTCTCCCTGTGTCCTGTCTTGGGCCTGGCTCTGGGGGCCAGGATGCTGAAGACACAGACTGGTTGGCTACTTCTTCAGGCCTCTCTGCATCCTCTTGAGCTGGGCCTAAGGCCTGAGGTTTCCTGAGCCTGAGCAGCATTGAGGTCTGGAAGCATACGCTTCCTTCCAGTTCAGCTTTCAGCCAAATACGCACCATGGAGTGGCTGTCTCATCACAGCCCAGCACGACATTGAGAACAGTGCAGGGGGCTCCTCCTATAGACAGTGCCGTGCGGGAATCCACACGGTACTTCACAGTGTTCAGACCTCCCTCCCGGTCCACCTTAAACTGCTCCTGCAAAGAAGAGAAGGAGAGAACATGAACCCACACTTCATGGTGCATCTGTTCACACGTCCCCATTAAAAGAGGCCAAAGCTGACACGTTGTTCAGGCCTGTGTCCCCTCAGTTAGGAGAGCACAGACTTCTATGTGGGATAATGGGGTAACACAGCTACAGGACAGGGGTTTTGGTGCCCAGGCTAAGCCTTCCTACCCGAACCTGCATGGACTCTGAGGTCTGGGCTGATCCACAGAACCCAGATCCACAAAGCAGCCACCAAACAGGACAAGGTGTTCTGGAGAATGCCTGTTGAGTGACCTGGGCCCAGCATGGAGGAATGGCACCACTGGGGCCAAAGGGGAACTTGGGGAAATGATCAGGCCTATTGGTTCCTACCTATCCCTCACCACTTCACTGAGGAGACTAGCCAGCACCTGTTTTTGAGCCGCAATGCGTTTCTGGTCCCTCTTCCGCCAGGCCGGGTCATGCAAGTGGCGAAATGTCTGGTACCCAGTTGTGATCCCTGAGGGACGGAAAAGCTAAGGAGAACAAAGGATGCAGGCGTCAGTGTGCCTCTCTTGTAATCTTGGCCCTCACCAGTAACTCCTCTGGGATCCTACTGGTTGCCATAGGCAGAGGCTCTTAGGAACCATCCTGTAAGAGAGGAGGCTCCAGCAGAGAGCACAGGACTGGTTAGATGAGGCCCCAGAGTTGCGGTAAAGGCAGGGATCAGAACTAGGGGGATCCAAGAATTTTGATGCAGCAATAAAGGGAACCTCACGACCACCAAGTAAGCCAGGACCAGGCAGAGCCATTCGAGGAGCCTTACCTGGAGGCCAGCTCCTTTGATGCGCCGGTAGAATTCGTCATCCTCTCGGCCCCAGCCCCAAAAGCGATTGGACATTCCGTTGCACTGACACAAAGACAGGCAGTGTCTGTCACATGCCCCCTCCTCCCAGGGGTGCACTTTGGTCTCCTACTGCTCAGGAGAACCAAGTCTGAGCCCAGCCAGCCAGGCCCCTCTCTTCTTCCTGCCCTGACTGTTCTGGGGGAATACAGGGTGCTGCAAGGCCCCTTCACTTCTGAGTGGGAATGTGGGGCCACAGGGAAGTCTCGGCACATCCTGGCCCCGCCCCACTCCTAACATCGAACATGATTTGTGTCTCAAGTGTCAGCTCTCTTCAGAGGGAAAATGGCAACTGCTACTTTTTGCTTTCCTCTTAATTCCATTTCTCCCGAGGTGGCTCTGCCCAGGTCTCTTCCTGGGTTTGAGGGACAACTGGCTCTTTAACAATTTTGATTGGCATCTGCTCGGGGGCTTCGTTTACAAAACTGGCTTCAGCCATGGAAAAAAGCCACTCTGATCCTCTCACCAACCTGTGCCCCTGGGTCCCATCAAGAGCCAGTGTGCTTTAGTTTGGGACTGCTATCTAGAGTTCTGAGGAGAGAGGGCTGCATCTCCCCACAGCCTTCTCACACGAGAGGAGTAGCTGGGCTGAGGCCTGGGAGGAGAAAGGGAAACCTGGTAACCTTGCAGGGAGGGAGAGGTTCTGCAGGCCCTCCCATCTGGGGCTCCCTCGGCCAGCTGGCCTGGGGCTCCCGCGGTCCCAGCAGAGCTCTCCCTGGCTAACGTGCTCACTCCTGGCTCCCTCACACTCTCTGGCTGCTGCCGGGTCCCCGGTCAGGTTCTGGCAATGCTCCACGTGCTGGGCCCCAGGAAGGCTGCTCTACCCTCCCAACTGCCTAGACCCATGCTGGGGAGCAGAGCACGTAGGGCTGGGCCTCACCAGCTGGTAGTGCTGTTTGGACAGCAGCAGAATGCCGCCCACATAGGTCTTGTAGTGGTAGAGAGGGTGGAGCTCTGGGGAGGCCACATGGAAGGGCCCAGCCTCCGGGAAGCCATAGTCCAGCTCCTCATTGAGAGGGAGTAGGTCCACATCGTGCATGGCGATGTAGTCTGTGCTGTTGCTGCTCTCCAGGAAGCCCACATTGATGAGCGCTGCCCGATTGAACCTATGCAAGACAAACGAGGCTAGGTAGAGGAAGCAAGCTTGTTCAGCAACCTAGCTCAGCCCTGGCTACGCCAGACAGCTTCTTCGCGGTCACCACCGGGCACTGACTTCACTGTGGAACACTGCCCTCTGCTTGCTGCTCAAGGGTTTATGCCAGAAGCTGTTCAAAACTACATGGAAGAAATAGCGAGAAACAAATCCCTGCTCTCAAGCAAGTTAAGCCGGGTACTGAGATGGAAACTGGCAGGGCAGGTGGGCAGCTATTCTCCTAGGCAGGGCTGCCAGGAGGGCCAGAATGGCAGGCAACATCTAAGGTGGAACTTGTTGGCCTGAGGGCATAGTCATGGAAGCTGGGAGACCGGGCTCCACACAGCGAGAGTAACCGCCAAGGTCGGCAAGAGCAGGTGCCCTGTGGCTCCAGTCGGCACACTGAGAACAGACCAGGGACTGGGTGGGAGCTGAGAGGTAAGAGCTGATGGCAGCCTGGCTTAAGGGGTCAACAGAGGAAATGGTGAGAAGTGGGCAGATTCTAGATGTGCTTTGCTGATGGGCTGGACGCCATGACAGACAAAGAGCAGGTGAAAGTGAGGCCTAGCCTTTTTGGCCTGCGTAACCAAAGTATGTAGTTCCCACTTCCTAAAATGGAAGAGAGGAGAAAGAAATCAGGTCTGAGGGGGCAGCAATAAGGAATTCAGCCAGGATCTTGTTAGGCTCGGGCTGCCTCTGAGACCACTAAACATCACCAAGGAGGCAGAAGATTCCGGGATGGCGCTCAGAAAGAAGGAATGGCATTTCCAGAGATAGGATGGGATGGGATTCCCCAGAGAGAGACCTGCAGGAGGGGTGCTGAGCTCTAGGGAACAGCGATCAGTTGGTCAGAGAGACAAGGACACTGAAAATGAGGTGAGCAGGGGTGGCCACTGAGATGAGGGAACCCAGAAATTAAGCGGAGGCATTAGATGGAAAAGGATCTGTTTAGCAGGAGCTGCCGATGGGACAGGATGAGCGCCTGGGATCATGGAAATCACGTGTGACCTCAGTGACAGATGCTGCAGTCATAAGAGATGTCTGTTGACGGCCTGTGAGTGTGAGGCCAGCCTGGGCTACAGAGTGGGTTCCAGGACAGCCAGGGCTACACAGAGAAACCCTGTCTTGAAAAGAAAATCAAAAATAGAAGAGGAGGAGGAGGAAGAGGAAGAAGAAGAGAGAGATAGAGAAACAAAGAGAGAGAGACAGAGAGAGGCCAGGGAGACAGAGAGAAAGGAGAGAGACAAAAAGAGAGGAGAGAGACAAAGAGAGGCCAGGGAGACAGAGAGAGAAGAGAGAGACAGAGAGAGAGGAGAGAAACAGAGAGAGAGGAGAGAGACAGAGACAGAAGAGAGAGACAGAGAGAGGGTGCTCCTTGAAAACAGGAAAGAGAAGGAAGGAAGAAGCAGGGTAACAGCAATGGATGTATCACACAGAGAAATCTTCCCTTCTTTTTCTCTTCTCGTTCTTTCCTTTCTTTTTTCTTTGTTTTTGTTTTATTTTCTTTAAACAGGGTTTCTCTGTATAGCCTTAGCTATCCTGGAACTCGCTCTGTAGACCAGGCTGAGATCCGCTTGCCTCTGCCTCCCCCAGTGCTGGGATTAAAGGTGTGCCACCATGCCTGGCTCCCTCTTTTAAGACATTAACTTAGAATATCTGTAAGTTACAGAGTGGCGGGCAGTCAAGGACAAGTTGTAAAAGTCAGCTCTCTCCTTCCAGCACCAGGGTTGGTGGCAAACACCTTTATCTACTGAGTGGCCTCGCCTCCCAACTGCTGTCTGTTTAGAAGAGTGCTATCTTGGAACGGCTATGTGCATGCTGATATGAATCACCGAGAGGAAGAGCAGACTATGCAGAAGAGGGGCCCTGTGGCCAGAGCACTGCCCCTGAGAGGGAGAGGAGTCCAAGGACACAGTGGGAGAGACAGTCCCAGAGAGCCTGGGACAGTGACTGCTGGAGGTGAGTAGAGGCAGCAGGACTGTGGCAGCGCTCCTCCAGGAATCCTGCATCATTGGTTCTCAGTGTCCTTACACAACATTCCACATCCAGTGATCTCTCTAGAGCAGACTTTAGACCAGGGCTCACCCCAAAGACTCCCACTACACCCATCATCTGGCCCTTACTCAAAGTAACCCCTCCCAGGCCCGAGCCCTGAGCGAGAGGAACAGGCACTGGGAGCCAAGGGCAAGGAGAGACAGGCACTGGGATGAGCAGTGCAGGCTCAGGAGCTGCTCCTCACCTGAAATGATCCACCTGGTTGAGCACATAGATGTGGTGCTGGATCTTCTTCCTGCTTAGGAAGCGGTGCATGTGGGGCACAAAGACCAGCAGCTCCTCAAAGCGTTCCCGAAAGGGCACCAGCACTGCCAAGCGGTGAGGTCCCCATGACTCATCTTCTTCCCAGTGCTCAGGGGGTGGCTCTGGGGGGCAAGCTCGGGTGGCCCCGAGGTCTCCTGCCCTTGTCCCCTGGTCACCTGGGCCATATCTCCAGAACAGCTGAGCTGCAGCCAGAGCAGGGAGAAGAAGACCAACAGGAGAAAGGCAATGAAGAGGTGGAAGACGGAGCATTTCCGGCGGAGGCCTCCAGGAAGCAACCTGGCCCTGAGGTAAGAGCAGGAAGGAGGTCAGGAAGATGGGCTAGCTGAAACCCTTTCAGGACCTTCTCTGGACTCCTCACATGTAGGCCCAAATGACTGGCATCCCCTGAACGCCAGGAATTAGTGCAGAAGCAGTGTTTAGTGTTTAATATTTTTGCACATGCTACTTCCACATGCGATCCGTCCATTTGCCTCTGTAGGCCCAGCCTGTGCCACCCGCTGGGACCCTCTCAGACCATTCAGAGCAGTCAGCGCTGCCCCAGTCATTCAGTGACATCTGACATTCTGATGGAGTGCTGGTCAGAGCACTCAGAGGAAGGGGCGGGCTCATTGTTTCCTATCTGTTCCTCCCTAGGGCCGTGTCTGGAGGTCCTGAGCCAGTGGGAGGGCTTCCTGCATAGAGAGATACAACCACTGATTTCCACATTCCAAACTCAGTCCCCAGAAAATCCAGCAGAAATGTTACTTTGTTGTGCTGCTAAGGTGCCCAGAAAGCTCCCCAAGAGTGGGTGTGTGCTGACACAAGTCCCAGGTAAAATAGTTAGTCTAGGAAGCTCAAAACTGCCAAATGTAAGGTCCAAAGGAATAGTGGGAGATCACAGGATAGTCCATAGGACGAGATAAAGGAAGGTGGGGAGGACAGGACTAGGTTCAGCAGCTATTTTTTTTTTTTTCCTGTGAGCAAGCACAGGCGGGATTTGAACTTGGTCGGGAGAGACAGACAGCGATGCGCCACCACTGGCCAGCTTTTTTCAGTTTTTTGAGACAGAGTTTCTCTGTGTAGCCCTGGCTATCTTGGAACTCACTCTATAGACCAGGCTGGCCTCAAACTCAGAAATCTGCCTGCCTCTGCCTCCCAGGTGCTGGAATTAAAGGCGTGCGCCACCACTGCCCGGCCAGCAGCTATATTCTAATGTTAGAATATATTCTTTCATAGGACTTTCAATCCTATGGCTGTTCTGCCTCTGGTTGCAAGATTAATGCCCAAACCCTTAGTCTAACAGTAAGAATCCTCTGTCCAGGCACTCTGTGATTTTTGTCAACTCTCCAGTTTCTCACAACCATTCACTCTCATCCAGTGTAACACAAGGCCTTTCCACTTGCCACACTCCTTCCCACTCTGGCCCATTCCTACCCGCCTTTATCTCCTTCGTGATAGCCCCTTATTTTATCTGCTTAGAAGTTTTCTACCAATCTTTCAAGGCCAAAGATCCACGTTGTACCCACCACTGCCCCCAACAAGCTCCCTGCTTTGTGTTCCCAGGGTACCTGGCACTTCCCTCTTTACAGCGCTCCCATGAGACGAGCTTTAAGGTCCTACTTTCAGAACATGTCATATTTTTATGTGTGGCCTCAGGCCCAGCCAGACAGGAAAGAGCTTGTCAACTGAGTTAGGGGAAGGGTCCAAGCTGCCCAAGCGTGCTCTAAGGCATACACTGGAGCCACACCCATGCCTACCTTTCTCTAAAGACACAACTGCAAATCTGGAAGCCAGCAGCCCTGAAGCCAGGCCCAGGTTCCACATGCAGCTGAGAGGCTGCCAGACAGGACTCCCCTCACAGGGCTTCTGACTTACCCCCCATTGTCCTGTGGTGATGGTTTGCACTGTGGAGCAGTAGAGCCCAGACCTGCAAATGGCCTGACAGGCCTGGAAGCTTTACAGATTCTTTCTTGCACTTTGGGCTCCTTCTGGGAGCAGGATTGAGACTTATATGATGAACAACGGGGAACAGACCTCCTTTGGGGAATAAACGATGACCATTATCCAGAAGCAAGGCATGGATTGGACGGTCCATGTGCTGTTTCTTCAATTCAACCTGCCCTTTCTATGAAGATGTGTGCCCAAGGACACTCTCGTTCTTTTCTCTAAAGGCCAAAACCACCAAGGGTCCCAATTCTATCAGTAAAGGTAATGCTATTGAACACTCGGTACAGATACTGCTGGTGCCACCTGGTGGTAATCTCCAGAACTGTATTCCTGGCTGCTCCCACACTCAGGTTCTCCGGGAAGATTTAGAAAAGGGATGGTCTCTTTTATCAATCACTGTCTAAGGCTAATTATGGGTGCTTCAAACCCAAGCAGGCTCGTTCTAGAGCTACTACCCAGTTACTACACTATTTTATATTTGTTGCACGGATCTTTGCCTCTGTGTCAAAAAGAACAGAATGGACATCAATATATTTTTCTGAGAACACAATAACAGAAAATGATCAGAAGATGGCAATTCTCCTCTATAAACAATCTTCACCATTCTTCAATGAGCCCTTCCAAGTAGATATTATGATATTCACTTCAGAGATGGAAAACCGAGGTCAGAAAAATTAAGTGGTCTATTTCTGGCCACCACTGACCATCCTTCTATTATATTACTGTCACATTATTAACACCAAATCTGAAAAAAAAAAAAAAAACACCCCCCCCAACTGTGCCCACTAAATTCCAGAGCCTTACAACATCTAACAAATGCATTGCTCATTAAGTGAATATACACTAACATGTGTTTGGGGAAAGAAAATGGGTATGGGAAGCATATCTCAAGCCTAAAGTGTAATAGCCTCATAAATCTAGGCAGGAAAAATCACCTCCCCGACTCTGTTTCAGTGAGAAATGTCTTAAAACTCAGGTCTAAGCCAGACTCATACCTAACACTCAAAGCAGACCCCACACAAGTACAACAGCACAGGAAATGAACTACTGGGTGTGTCTAGTATAAGACAGGCAATGGCTAACCAATCAGGAAGAGAACACAGGAAGCTCTGTCTGGTGTGATCTTTCCGGCCAGCCGCAAAGTATGAGAGGGCATGAAGGCAAGGGATAGGATCTGAAGTCACATGGATATGACCGGGCAGACAGGAAAAAAAAAATAAAGACCTTCAGCAGCACAACACAGAGAGATCCGCTGTAGGAAGTGAACAGAATTAGCTATTGCTGCAGGAAAACATAGACGGAAAAACACACATAAGGCACATGAGAGAAAGGGACTAGATCAGTAGGTCTCCAGCCCTTTTATACAATTCCTCATGTTGTGGTGGCTCCCAACCATAAATTTTGTTGTTACTCCATACCTGTAATTTTGTTATTGTTATGAATTGTAATGTAAATATCTGATACGCAGCCCAAGGGGGGCGCGACCCACAGGTTGAGAACCACTTGACTAGCTCGCGCCCCCAAACAAAAAGATCGATAGAGAGAGCAAGGCAGAGACCCAAACACAGGGACGCACAGAATAGAAGCTAATGGGAAAAGAGAGCCGTGCAGACAATACCAATGACGCCCCTCAGAGAACCACAAACACTCAGGGTGACCCCCAGAAACCCAGATGCGACGGCGTCGGGCTGCTAGATTCTGCAGGAGGCCGGGAAAAGGAATGGCACCCAGGGGGACGCGACTCCTGCCGGCTGCCGGTGCTCACCTGCCATCCTCCCAGGGCAGCTGCGCAGCTTTCCTCCGGGAGGGCAACATCGTGGCGGGACACAGCAGGACATGGGGCTCCGGCTCCCAGCCCCGCTGCCCGGCCTGCCCAGCCTACGCGGCGTCTCCACCCCCGCCCCGCCTCCTGGTGCGCCCGGTCCGTCCCTCCGGCCGGGCCGGCTGCACCTCAGAGCCACAGCCTATAAGGTTCTGCTGCCTGGAAAACAAAACGATGGTGGGACCTAGCTAGCTTCTCACTACCTACAAGGGCCCACTGGATGTCACAAGAAAGGAGCTCCCTCCCTTCACCCAGGTCAAAGGCCAGCAAATAAGCAAGAGACTAGCTGGGGCTAGACATGCACTCCAGAACAGCACGTCTGGGATAAGGTACATCTTCCTCCTCGCTGCCCCCGACTCCTGCGTGAAGGCTGGTAGTAGCATCGCAGCATTCCTACGGTCAGCCCAGCAGAGTAAGCATGTACACTTGGAGCACAAGATCCAGTTCAGGATTCAGAGCTGATCTTGGAAGACTGATTGTACTTCAAACACTGCTCTAATAATTCAACAACGCTGAGGCGAGTCAATTTTTCTGTGACTGTTTCATCACTCGGGTATATAAATTGTTCTTATTCTGTGTATCATTTGTAGGAAACGAAAACCCATCTGGTGCAGTGCTCGGCACAGTCACTATAGAAATGCTGTCGTCCAATCTGAGAACTGAAGGAATGAATAGGAGACTGAGTTCCCTATTTGCCTGTGTGAATTTATCCACTCCCTTACCCTCATGTGTTGCCACTATCCCATCTGGGAAAAGAGAGACAATTACTAGACTTGATGTCTGCTCTCATTTCAGGCAAAATTCAATATTCTAATAAGTACCTAACATTTATTAAGTCCTCCTTTGTGCTACTCATTATTATTCTAAATTCTTTACTACTGAATAAAAATTCAGTTTATCTACATCATCCTTTTCCAGCCACAATCTATGATCTCAAGTACCTTGTTTCAAGAGAGCTTCACTACTCATTGAGAAGTTAATTTTTAAAAAAGATTTATGTATTTATTATATATATATATCTATATCTATAGTATATCTATCTATATCTATACTACGTAGATGTTTACAGACACACCAGAAAAGGGTATTGCATCCCATTACAGATGGTTGTAAGCCACCATGTGATTGCTGGGAATTGAACTCAGGACCTCTGGAAGAGCAGTCAGTGGTCTTAACCACTGAGCCAGCCCCAGCCAATTGCTCTAAGCTTTCCCTTCTTAAAACCCTGACACTTACAACTCAAAATTCTTTCCCACCCTGGGGCTCTGCATCCCACAGCAGAAACTTTTTTTTTCTTTTTGGTTTTTTTGAGACAGGGTTTCTCTGTGTAGCCCTGGCTGTCCTGGAACGGGCTGTCCTGGAACTCACTCTGTAGACCAGGCTGGCCTCGAACTCAGAAACCCGCCTGCCTCTGCCTCCCAAGTGCTGGGATTAAAGGCGTACGCCACCACTGTCTGGCAGATGTGACAGATCTTAAAGGCAGGATTGAACTCCTGCAGAGACCAGTTAGGGCCATGAGGTGATGAGACAGTCACATGACCTGTCCCTCTAGTGTTAGATCTCAATCTCAAGAAACTAAATTTTACATAAAAACCCAAATTAACTCATTTTAAATCCTAGTGTTCAGTTATTCATCATGTTGATACTGAGTACTCTTGATGAGTACGGTAAGAACAGCACTTTGCTTCTGGGTATTTTTTCTTTTTTAAGATTTATTTATTTAATTATATGAGTACAGGACCCCATCCCAGATGGTCATGAGCCACCATGTGGTTGCTGGGAATTGAACTCAGGACCTCTGAAAGAGCAGCCAGTGCTCTTAACCCCTGAGCCATCTCTCTCAGCCATGGGTATTCCTTTCACAGCCTAATGAGAAAAATACCAGCAACCCTGCCATGTGTCAGATGGTTCTGACGAACCCATCACCACATGGCTGCTACAAGGAAACATGGCAAGGATGGAAAGCGTGACGTGATGTTCACAGGTGGAGACTCATCTTGGAATGTGAGAACCTGTGCCGACTGGAGGGTGTTCCTCTCGCTCTCCCTTTCTTTTTGGTTTTTCCAGACAGGGTTTCTCTGTGTAATGGCCCTGGCTGTCCTGGACTCACTTTGTAGACCAGGCTGGCCTACAAAGACTCACAGAGATCCACCTGCCTCTGCCTCCTGAGTGCTGGAATTAAAGTTGTGCACTAGCACGTCTGGCCTTGTTCCATTCCCTAAAATCCATGTACCATCGCACCCACCAAGAGTAACCATGCACAGGACAAGTCTTTCTTCCTTTTTTTTTTTTTTTAATTGGGAAACCAATGTAACAAACCCACATTCATTGAAAATAAAATCAGTAACTAAGACTCTGTAGGCTCTGCCTCCAACCAGCACCAAAGTCTCTGTGTGGTTTGATAACAGTTGCTCAAGCCCCAGAAAGGACAACTATAAGAAACTAAAATCAACTTCTGGGCCCCTTTTGTGCGTTACAACCCTTCCACATCCCTAAACTGACACACACACATACCCTAGATTATTAGTATTAGGCTGGTTCTAAGCCAAAGGCAAGAAAAGCAAGGTTTCTGGAATAGCATGGAGTCACTGATAACACCCTGACCTGCTCAAATCCCACATTTACAAAGGAAGACAGAAGGAAAATCAGCTTGCTGGCCCACCCACTTCCCTCCCGAAACCTACCCCAGACAGCAGCCTCGCATCCCTGATCAGTAACACTGAGATTCTGAGACACCAGGGGCATGGCCGGCCCCTGAGTGATTACTGCAAAAGGTCCAGAGGTGGAGGTGGGAAGGGCTTGTCCCACTACTGGCTTGGCATTAGCCAGCCAGGTTGCTGTCCTCCACGTGAGCCTGAGGAATGGGGACATGCTTGCAGTCCCTCTCTCCTCCAGAAGATCTACGGCTGAAAACCAGTCCTCCTCCCAGAGAGAAATTGGTTCCAGGTCCTTTTCCCACAGCCTGGAACAAAGATCGCCTGTGAGGCTTGGGACAGCTACACCAACTTCTTGGCTTCAAAAAAGCTCTTGAGGTGCCGCATCTGCCAGACACCAATGGCCACCAGGATGAGAGTCTGCAGGATGGACCACCATAGCACTCGCTGGTTGGTGCTTTCGCTGGTTTGTCTGAAACGCTCCTCTCGCCACTGTTGGGGAATAAACAGCAAGGCTTTGTAGTTCAAAACTGCTGGAACCGCTGTGTTCCCAGCTTGCAAGGATGCCCCAGGGCCACCCACTCTGCCCAAAGTGTGGCCAAATGCCTGTGGGGACTACCTACATCAGCAGCAGTCAGATGACTGCTGGCAGACTAAAGCCTTTCTCCTAAGTCTGTCTGTCCATTTGTCAGATACAGTCCTCACTTGACCCTTCCTGATACCTAGAGGAGAGGGAAGGTGGTGGTGACAGCTCCGAGCAACAGTGGTGTCCTGGAGCACTTAGTGTGGACTTCTGTCTAGGTCTTTCCATCTGCTCCTTAAAGATCACATGTGTAATATATTCAGAATGCAAACTGGTGGGCTCAACATGGTTTGTTTGGTTCACAGTTTTTGTTTTCCTTCTTTACGATGTGGCCCCATGTCAGGCAGTGGTGGCGGATGCCTTTACTCTCAGCACTCGGGAGGCAGAGACAGGTGAATCTCTGTGAATTCAAGGCCAGCCTGGCCTACAATGCAAGTTCCTGGACACAGAGAAACCCTGTCTCAAAAAAAAAAAAAAAGGGTGGGGGAGGGTGCAGTAAGGGAGTAGGAGCTAAAATCTCAGGACTGCAAGGAGGCCCTAGCAGGCACTGTACAATCTTTCCTGTTTAGATGGGTCATTGCCCGTCAACTACAACTCACTCATGATACCTGTCTGGTTCCTGGTCACGAAAGAGAGGCTTCTGATTCTGGGGACATCCAGAACCTTTAAAATGCCTAGGAGGTGCTGGTATTAATTACCATGCTGCTCTCCGGTTTGTCACTGTGACTCACTCTGATGCCAGGCCCTTCCAAGGCTGTGGCTCACTTACAAATGGACTCTGTAACACACATTCACCTTTTCGTCCTGCACTCTGGCATAGGTAAATCCCCTGGGCTTCCATACCCAATCTTTCCTGCCACCCGCTGGCCGACACCCTCCACCCCCACCCCACCGCGCTGGCCGGGCACCCACCCGCTGGTAGTTCTGCTCCTTCTGGATCTGCTCCACTTGCTCCACCAGCTGCCGGACTCTCAGCTGCAGCTCGCTCAGCTTGTCTTTGGCAGCAATTTCTGCATAGTCGTTCGCATGTTCACCCACTTGGATGTCAAGGTGAACTCTCTGGGGAGGAAAAAGTGAGAGAAGAGAGTGAGGCAGGCTCCCTGCCTCTGAATACCCAACTGGCAGCTGGTCTCCCTACTTTCCTTTGTTTTTGTGGGTTTTTTTCTTTTCCCCTTCCCTTGCTCAGGCCCGGCTCGCTCTGGCCCAAAGGTTTTTATTTATTTATTATAAGTAAGTATGCTGTAGCTGTCTTCAGACAGCCCATAAGAGGGCATCAGATCTCATTACAAATGGTTGTGAGTCACCATGTGGTTGCTGGGATCTGAACTCAGGACCTGTGGAAGAGCAATCAATGCTTTTAACCGCTGAGCCATCTCACCAGCTCCTTGTCTTTCTTTTGTTTTTTTCTTTTTTTAAATTTAGCTCACATACTGAGACCCACTCAATGCTATGGGGCTCCAGGCACAAACAAAAAATTAATAAGCTTCGGCGCATGCTCTGACCGATGCTTACACAGTGTGTTCTTTATAACGGTGGCTTCCGAAGATCAGAAAAACTTCAAAGAGCAAAAACACAGATTTCAAAAACATATACATTTGTACAGAGTATGAAGACTTCTAGTCGTTCTCTAGATCGATTCCTACGCCATCTATATCACTAACATCGCATTGGGGTTATATATGGTAATCTAGAGATGATGACGTGTATGTAGGATATGAAAGCACATTAGTAAGGTTGTAAGGAATGGCTACACAGACTGATCAGCCACTAAGCCTTGTGTGTCCACTGAAGATCCAGTACCTGCCACACTCACGGTTCAAGTCCCCAGTCCTAAGCAGGGTACACTGCCTGAAAGCCTTTGGTTGTCCATGGATCTACTTACCAGCATCCCTCCGGCAAAGAGGGAGAACTTGGTGGAATTTGAGTGAAGACAGATCTGGTGCTCACCAGGGGTGTGAGAGGTGAATGTGAACCTGCCCTCAGAGCCGTACTGCCGGGCCAGGATGACCTACAGATAACGGGGAGGGGCTTCAGTCAGTGATCCTGCTGGGAGGCTAGAAAAGAATGTCAGTAAGGCTCCAAGTGCCACAAAGTCTCCAGGAAGAGCCTTGGGCTCACAGCACTAAAGGACCCAAAGGTACTCGGCCGCAATTATGAAATGATGGAGAACTATCTGGGGCAGGGTTGAACGGTCTGATGTCACGTGACTGTTCCCCAGAAGGACTGCTCGGTATCCACTGTTAGCTCTCTCAGGGTTAGTACCCCAGGTTGGCGTTAGCTCTTTCAGCTCCCCTAAGGCAGAGCTGGCCTGCCTCTACCTTCCAGGGGCTGCGATTAACAGCACTTTCTATCATGATCACCTTGTTGCTGGTTTGGTTTTTTTTTTTTTAAATGTCTGTTAGTTTCTTAAAGTATTTTTTCCCTTTATGTGTATGAATGCTTTGCCTGCTTGTATATTATATGTGTTTCACGTGTAGCCTATGAGCTGCTGGAGTCATTATGTGTGTGCCGGGAACTGAACTCTGGTTCTGAACAAAAACTACAAATGCTTTTTCCTGCTTGTCTGTTTTTTGTGTTTGTTTTACGAGACAAGAGTTTCTCTGTGTAGCACTGGCTGTCCTGAAACTCACTCTGTAAACCAGCCTGGTCTAGAACTCACAGAGATCCGACTGCCTCTGCCTCCCGAGTGCTGAGATTAAAGGCAGGGGCTTTACCTGGCTGCAAATGCTCTTAATGATGCCCAACCATCTCTCCAGGCGCCTCGGTGAAAGGTGACGGGAGGTAACTTCCACAACTATTTTGATGGTCAGTGACAACAAAAATACTTTCCTTTTTGTCTTTAAAACATTATTTGTCAAAACTGAAAGGTTCTCGTTTTTGAAAAGTGCTGTTTTATGAAATTAAGGATCTAAATAACTTTAGCATTAGCAACTTTCTGATATCCATCACTGCAATTAATACACTTATCGCTAAAGTAAGTGAGCTTCCTTTTCACAGGCTAGGTAAATGGTTCAAGGCCAGTAATTGAATCGGGAGTCACTCAGCGGTCATTGAGAAGTTGAGAACAGAACCTGTACAGCAACCGCGGCCCAAGTTCGTAGAGAAGATCCGGCATCTTCCCACAACACCAACTGTCTTTCTCGATCGAACAGATATGAACACTAACAAAGAAGTATCGGAGCTTGCTTGACGCAGGGCCCGGAGCGGGTAAGGCCAGCTCACCTTGTCCTCGGGGTCTTTTACCTCCACGAACATGCCAAGCCCAGGGGTGGCTGGCTGGTACTCCTCCCGCTGTTTGTCATACAGCTGCGTCCGGTAATTTCCTGGAAACAGACGGAAAAGGGAAGATGAGAGAAGAGCTCGAAGAGGTGCCGGGTTCACGGCCGAAGAAACAGTCCCAGGCTAGCTACCCGGAATGAGTCGCATCCCCCCGCCCCAGTACCACTGACTTGTCCCAAACGCTTCCCTTCGCCCCCGCACCGATGACCATGGTCTCGTCCGGAATCTCCTCAATGAAGCACTTCTTCTCTGTCTCTCCAATGTGGAAGTAGAGCGCGTCTCCGCGGGCTGCAAGCCAGAGCAGTAGCAGGAAGGTCCGCATCCCTCTCCCCAGCAAGAGTCCGGGTGAGGTTCCGACAACTCGCACGCCTCGCACCGCAGCCATCTTGTCCCACCTGCCTGCGCAGGCGCAGACTGCCGAGCCACGTAGCCCAGTGGAGGCCACCGCGGCGTCTGCCGGGACTGCGAGTTCCACCGCATGGACTACAAGTCCCTAGATACACCACGCCTCTGCGCGGCAGTACCTGATTGGGGCTGGTTTTTACAAGACGCGGATGGGGTCTCCAAAATGGGAGTTTTTTTTTTTTTTTTTTTTTTTTTTTTTGATTTAGCCAAATAGTGAGGTGACTGATAATGGTTGTCAGTCTGCGCAACGAATATAAGGGGAGGCAAGATTCGAACCTGTTTCACCCAATAGTAATACAACTCTCCCTCTTCCCCATCCTTTCCCCATCCCTCTTTACTTTTGTTTGTTTTGAGACACGGTCTTGCTGTGCAGCTTTGCCTAACCTGGAACTTACGATGCGAACTCCGTCGGCCTGAAATTTATAGGGACCGTCCTGTCTCTGACTCTCAAGTGCTGGGATACAAGCCTGCAACACTGTTCAGCCATCCAACTCTCTTGGTTACTAGTTGCATGGTCTATCCTTTCCCACTCATATCTTTTAAATGCATTTCTTTCTTTATTTTTTATTTTTTATTTTTGAGACAGTGTAACTATGTAGCCCAGGCTGACTCAGACCTTGATATGTAGATCAGGGTGTCCTTCTTGAACTTATAGCTCTGTCCACCTCTGCCTTCCCAGTGCTGGGATTAAATTAATCTCTTCCTGTTGGTAAGGTTGATGAAGGATACCCTCTCTAGGCTTTCGATTGATGGAGATAAGGAAAGCCCACACCAGCAAGAAGACGGAGTCCCCATTGTAGCTCAGTCTACAGTGAGTGGGAAATTTACTGAACAGGCTGATAGCACAGAGAGATTCCATAGAGCAGGAGATCCAGAGGGCACCTCAGAAATGCTGATGAGGAGAAATAGCAGAAAAGCTAGATTTCCCCCCACTTTGGGCCTCTGGGGTACAGAAGGGCAAGAGACCTAGATGGACAATGCCATTAGAAATCTCCCTGATGAAGCACTTGTACAGATTGTGAGCTCAAACCATTTCCGCTATACTCCTTGAGAACCAGCAGCTACAATGGCAGAAGTGGCAGGGCCAGTCTGCTCTGCCAACCTCATCCCCTATGCTTCCTGTCCTGTGGCCCCATCCGTATCGGCTGCTTCTTTAGGGGCAGCAGTGTTAGTACAGCTTCTCATTCTACTTTAGGGATGCTTTCTCAGCCCCACCTTAGATAACAAAAACAAAAACCAAACAAACAAAACACAGTAAAGCAAAGATGTTCAGGTTTCTTGCTGATGTGGTAAAGACTTCAGCAGGGAAGAAGTTGTCCTGGGTGGCAATTGTCCCAGACAGGAATTAAAATGATAGGGGTGGGAGCAAGTTTGTGATCTGAACATGGAGGTCCTAGCTTTGGAATCGGGGAAAGGGCTTGTGCTAAAGAACTGCAAAAATAGGGCTGGAGAAATGGCTCAGTGGTTAAGAGCACTGGCTGCTCTTCCAGAGGTCCTGAGTTCAGTTCCTAGAAACCACATGGCAGATACCATGGTATCTGCTGCCCTCTTCTGGCATGCAGGCGTACATGCAGATAGAGCACTCGTTTAAAAAACACAAAACCAAAAAACATCCTGCAGAAATACCAAAGTGTAAAGGAAGAAATTCCTTCATCTAGAGATCCAAAAGCAGCAGTTATGGATAATCTTGGAGGTGTAAGAAGGTGACAGGATTCTTAAATTATCAATAAAAATATTATGTTAAAAAAAAAAAAAGGGTTGGAGAGATGGCTCAGTGGTTAAGAACATTGACTGCTCTTCCAGAGGTCCTGAGTTCAATTCCCAGCAACCGCATGGTGGCTCACAACCATCTGTAATGGAATCTGATGCCCTCTTCTGGTGTGCCTGAAGAGAGTGACGACAGTGTTCTTGCATACATAAAATAAATAAATACCCTTTAAAAAAAAGAAGAAGAAGAAGGTGACAGGAATGTTGTTGGAATAGACAATGGGGTTTGTATTCTGTAAGACTTGGGCACGGTGACTTGTGTCTTTAAACCTGGTCCTAGGGACACAGAGGCAGGTGGATCTCTGTGAGTTTGAGGCCACCCTGGTCTACACATTAAATTTCAGGCCATCCAAGCTACACAGCGAGACCTTGTGTCGAAAATAATTAATAAATAAAAAGAGCCCAGTAGTGGGGGTGCAAACCTTTAATCCCAGCACTCAGCAGGCAGAGACAAGCGGGTCTTTGAGTTTGAAGCTAGCCTGCTCTACAGAGTGAGTTCCAGGACAGCCAGGGCGGCACAGAGAAACCCTGTCTTCACCATAACTAACTAAACAAACAAACAAAATAATAAGTATACCGTCACCGTAGCAGCTTTAAAATAGCCCCAAAGCTAAGCAATCTAAGTGCTCTCTATAGATGGCCTTGGAAATGTCACTCATAAGCTTATTTGTTTGAACAACTGGCCTCCACTCTGTAAAAGTTGTGGCACTTTGGGCACAGTGGCCTAACAGAAGTGGCTCTCAAGGGCTGGCCTTGACAGTGATACTTGTAGTCCTTGCTCTTGGTCACAGCCCAGATTCCATGCTCCCTGATCCACTCACTCCTGCATCTTTGCTTGGAGCTGCTCCAGTTGCTGTGCCTTCCTTCTCCTGATGGACCACGTTCTATGGGCTGTGACCCCAACACAAACCTCGCTTCCCTTAGGTCGCTAGGTATTTCTTAGGCATTTGGTCACAGAGATGTAAACGTAACTAAGACGGTGTCCATCAAATGAATGGCTAAAGGGGCTGGAGAGATGGCTCAGTTGTTAAGAGCATTTGTTGCTCTTGCAGAGGACCCAGGTTCCATTCCAAGCACCTACATGGTGATTCACAACCACCAGAGGAGGGCATCAGGTTCCATTACAGATGGTTGTGAGCCACCATGTGGTTGTTGGGAATTGAATTCAGGACCTCTGGAAGAGCAGTCAGTGCTCTTCACTGCTGAGCCATCTCTCCAGCCCCTCAAAGAACAATCTTTTAAAGAAAGTGAATATTTAAACATAAGATGTGTTCTATGTACAATAAAACAGTATTCAGCTTTTAAAGGGAGGGAAGTTTTTTGGCACATGCTGTAGTGTGGATGAACCTTGAGGAAAATGTTGAGTAAAAGAAAGCAATCCCAAAAGACATATACTACATGCTTAGGCATACTACATGTACATGCATAGACATAGATATACCATATGCACATGCATACCATATACACATGCATAGACATAGACATACCATATGCACAGACACATACTTTGTGCATATATATATATATATATAGACATATACTGTATTCATATGCATAGACATATGCTATGCATAGACATACTATATGCATAGACATAGACATATACAATATGCAAAGTATCTGGAGCAGTCAAGTTCATGGAGACAGACAGGGACATAGTGACTGACAGGGCTTAGCCAAATGGAGAGATGTTTAAGTGTGAAATGACAAGACTCCTGAAAATATGTTGCACAGATGTGGATGTATTTAATACCACTGACTGTAGGGTTAACATAGCAAGTGGTTTGTCTATTTTAACAGCCATTTTTTAAAAAGCCTTAAGGGAAAGAAGGGAAAAAGGACACGCAGGCAGGCTGGCTGTCATAACAGGATGGGCAATTGGAAGAAGACAACCTCAAAATCTTGACGCTCACAGTGTCCTGGGAGAGCAATAGACTCAGTCTCAGAGAATAGACTTGAATTCACAATATAGACTCAAAAGCCAACAGAAAGCCGCAGCCAGACAGCTGGGGATGAAGACGTCCACACCCCACAGCTTCGGTGATAGCAAAGCTCCTGAGCTACATTTGGTGTGATGCTCTACTCCCCTGGGACTGTTCTTAGCACTTACAGTTTTTTTTTTTTTTTTTTAAATTCTTGTTTATTTGGGGGTAAGGGTACATGTGCTGTACTGTTCACAACTTTCTGGAGTCATTCCCTTTTCCTACTGTGTGGGCCCTGGGGATTGAACTAAGGCTACCAAGCCTTAGTTTGAGCAAGCCCTCTTACCTGTTGAAACATCCTGCCACTTTTAGACTCGCTAACTGACTTAATCTTAGGTATACTGCTAAGAAGTACGTCAGTAGGATTCTGACTTTACAACTAGGGAAGCAGGGTCAAACATTGTACAAAGAGTATAGTAAGCACCTGTAGTCCCAGCTACTCAAGAGGCTGAGGCAGGAGGATGATTTGAGTTAGGAGTTAAAGGCCAGTCGGGCAGCATAGTAAGATCCTGTTTCCAAAGGTCATTCCCTGAGCAAAGAGTCATTTGATTTCTTTTTCTTTCTTTCTTTCTTTTTTCTTTCCTTCTTTCTCTTGTTCTTTCTTTCTTTCTTTTTAAAAGATTTTACTTATTTTTTATATATGATGAGAACACTGTAGCTGTCTTCAGACACACCAGAAGAGGGCATCAGATCCCATTACAGATGGTTGTGGGCCACCATGTCGTTGCTGGGAATTGAACTTAGAATCTTTGGAAGAGCAGTCAGTGCTCTTAACTGCTGAGCCATCTCTCCAGCCCCATTTAATTTCTTACTCTGGATCAAGTCTCTCCTTTTTTTAAAAAAGGTTTATTCATCTTCAGGTGTTTTGCCTGCATATATGTCTGGACACCACATGAGTACCTGGTGCCCACAAAGACCAGAAGAGGGCACTGGATCTTCTGAAACTGGAGTTACCGATAGTTGTGAGCCTTCATGTGGGTGTTAAGAACTGACAATGTGGCTCCTGCAAGAACAGCAAGTGATCTTAGCCACTGCTCATCTCTACAGCACCTGAATCAGGGCTTTTAATACATGCTGGGCACAGGAAATTATAAAGTATCTCTCTTACTTGCTAAAGATAGCAAGCAATGCAGTCTCCTAATATTGACAATGCAAAGCCAGGTATTATTGTGAATGCTTTTAATCTCAACACTCAGGAAACAGAGGCGGGCAGATTTCTGTAAGTTGGAGGCCAGCCTGGTCTAGAAATAGTTCCAGGACAGCCAGGGCTACACAGAGAATCCCTGTCTGAAAAGAACAACAACAACAAAACAAAATAAGCAAACAAAGAAAACCACTCAGCTACCAAATCCCTACATTCCAGTAGCACAGCATTGGTAATTGTTGGGGACAGTATGAGATTCCTATACTGGCAATGTTTTTTTTTTTTTTAAGAAGAAAAATCATAAATCCAGATTTTAAACAAAAGTAAAAGAACTTAAGAATAAGGCTAGGCCTAGTGCGTTCCTGTAACTCCTGCATTCCATCACCGAGGCAGGAAGCTTTGAGTTTGAGGTCAGTAGCTTTAAACTAGTTTAGACAAAAGCTGAAGACCATCCAGTTTTAGGGACTCGGGGTT
Source organism: Mastomys natalensis (assembly GCA_021653895.1). Classification (NCBI taxonomy): domain Eukaryota; kingdom Metazoa; phylum Chordata; class Mammalia; order Rodentia; family Muridae; genus Mastomys; species Mastomys natalensis. Next base: position 10,047 of record JAJTUV010000325.1, on the reverse strand, counting down.
TCTGAAGTACAAGCTCCTAGGGAAGTTCTCCCCTGGATCTGGTCACAGAGACAAAGATGACCACACACACACACACACACACACACACACACACACACACACACACGCTTGAGAAAAAGGGGTGCTGTCCACAGTCCTGAATAGTGATCCTTGTGCTACAAACTGTAGTAAGGGACCCTAATTGGGAGATTATAATCATAATCATAAGGGAGATTGGAGCAAATGTTTTGATTTTTTTAAAGATTTATTTGTTTGTTTGTTTTATGTATATGAGTACACCATTGCTCTCTTCAGACACACCAGAAGAGGGCATCAGACCCCATTGCAGATGATTGTGAGCCACCATGTGGTTGCTGGGAATTGAACTCAGGACCTCTGGAAGAGCAGTCAGTGCTCTTAACCACTGAGCCGTCTCTCCAGTCCTCTAATGCTTCGATTTAATTGAGAATCTGCATATCCAAACGCTGAAGTTCCTTGTCCCCAATTGGTTTTTGATCTATCACTAAAAATGCCAGCGGCCAAAAGGGAGATAGGCAAGAACCCATTTAAAACAAATTTAGAAATTCTTGGATGAAATACACACACACACACACACACACACACACACACACACACCACACGATATAAGTCTGGGAGAAGGAAGAACTGGTTTCTCATCGAGTGGAGCTGAGTCGCGAGGTTCTCGCACCAGCTGGGAAACCAGAACAAAGGAACACAGACACTCCAGAGAGAACCTCAGCTCAGAGACACTGGGAGCCCCTGCTGTGCAGAGCGGCTGGCTAGCTCCCTGAAGGGGTGAGAGAAGGAAGATAGTGAGAAGCAGACAATAGAAGCTGCCTGCCTCCAGATAAATAAAGGATAGCGATTTGTAAATTTGATTTAATTGTTTTTAGGGATAGAAGGGAATATTCAGATTTTGTCCGAGTCATGTGGGGATTTCTTTCCACGGTTCAAAAATTGATATAGAAATATAGAATTAAGGTTCTCATTGGTAGAAATTTGTATACTGATACAAAATTTAAAATTAATATTGTTACTCTTAGTTAGGCATTGTGCCTATGCAACTCATTTAAGAACACAAGGCTTAGACCCAGCCCTTTTATAGCTGCTATTGCAAACTGTTTAGGATGATTAAGTAATGCAAGTTAAGAGCCAGATAGCAAACTCATGTTATATTAGATTCTGATTTAATTATAATAAAGTGTTTTCAATATTATTCAATTAGAAATAACTAAAAACAGTCGAGTCGATATATATATATATCTCCTCCAAAAACATCAGAAGTCCACAGAATCTGACATTGAATCATTTCATTATTATTGAAATTTTGACTAGAGACATGTCTGCTCCTAACAGTGCCTCCTTCACAGTTCAAAGAAGATATTGAGCATCTTTACCTCCAGGTGAGGTTGCTTATCCAGACAAGGTAGCCACAGGGAAGAAATTGCCTTTATCATCTGCAAACAAAATACTGGCATTCCTCCTGGTCCCTCCTGCTGACTTGTGCCAAGGCTGAGACCTGGCTGTCTCTGCTAGGTTGTATCACCACTGTTGCTAACCCAACTCTACCAAACTGGACTGCTGGTATCTGTGAAGTGTTTGCGCATGGATCGATCTGCCGCTGCTAACCTCTGGACTGAACTGCCAATTTCCAGACAACACAGACAGGAGTTGCTTCAAAGAACCTTTCTAAAAAGGTCCACTTTCCCCATATCCTTTCTTTCCCACTACCTCTGGTGGGTGGTGGGCTAAAAGGGAGGTTAAATCATTTAAGAACCATCATTAAATATAGGTTTTGATAAAAACTAAAAGCCAGACAGTGGTGGTGCACTGCTGCAGTCGCTGTGCTTGGGAGTCCGAGGCGGCCGTCTCTCACGGAGAGTCCAGCCTCTGCTGTGAGTTCGTTTCACAGCCCGGCGGGGGCGGGGAACTAAAATTACGCAGGCTTGAATACAGGACTTTGTATTGTTATTTTTATGGAACGTCACTTTGACTCAGTGTTTTGTAAACATCTCCATCACCTTCTGATTGGTTTAATAAAGAGCTAAATGACCTGCAACAAAGCAGGAGAGGATAGGTGGGAATTCCAGGAAGAGATAGGGACTCTGGAAAGAGTCTGAGGCAGGAGATTCACCAGCCAAATGTGGAAGAAGCAGCAGATGCAGGTACTCAGGAGGTAAGGAGCCACATGGCAGGATGAAGATTAGCATATATATATATATATATGGGCCAATTCAAGTACACTTAGCTGAGAACAAGCTAAGCTAAGGCTAAGCTTTCATAACTAATAAAAGTATCTGTGTTGTGACTTGAGCAGCTGATGGGCAAGAGACTTATGACTATAGCCATCCAGGGAGTGTCTTCTCCTTTCAGTCAATCCTTCTTGGGTGTGTCTTTTAGTTTGTTCCAGACACCCAAGTTGATGGTCAAGATTAACTACCACGACCCCTTTATCTATTCCTAGTCTCCATGTAGGCACACTGATAAAAATCTTCCCTGCTTTTCAATATTAATTACCTCTGCAATCACTGTATTGGAGATGAAGGGCCAAGTCCAACTTGTTAGGGCTGCCAGAACTTAGACTTTTGCCTTAGACCCTCCTATAACAGGATAATAGACAGAAGCTACTGTGCCCACGTTTGGGGGTTGAGGGAGCTGTGGAGTAGTGGGACTGGAAGAAGCTGGTTTGGAGCAAGAGTGGGCTTATGGCATCTCCAACTCTGGAAATCTCATTCCGAGATCAGCAGGAATAGAACCATGCCCCCTTGCCATGGTTGCACATAGCCCTGTGCCCCCACCTTTGCCTCATCCAAGGATGTCACATAGCCATTAGCCAGGTTAAATTTCCTTTCCCCTGATGAGGTCACATCTGGCAGCACCTGGAATTCCTCATGCAAATGAGTCATCTGCAGCACCCTGGCCCTGGACAATGATAAACACTCACCCCATGTCCCTACTCACCCCACAAAGGTTTAAATGACCTTTGTTCCCCCCAATTAAATGAGCTTCTCAATGAAGTCTGCCTCCCAAGAGTCTGTTCTCTTCAGCTCACCCAACACCTGAGGTCTCAGCACCTCCAGTCATTCTGTCTCACTTTTCTACTCAGGCTATCTGTTGTGATTACAGATGGTCACACCATTGTGGAGATGGAGGATGGTCACATCATTAGGGAGACTGAGAATGTTCACACCATTAGGGAGATTAAGGATGGTCACACCATTAGGGAGATTGAGGATTGTCACAACATTAGGGAGATTGAGGGTGCTCACACCACAGGGAGATTGAGGATGCTCACACCATTAGGGAGATTGAGGATGCCCAACCATAGGGGAGATTGAGGGTGCTCACACCATTAGGGAGATTGAGAGTGCTCACACCATTAGGGATGATTGAGAATGATTCACACCATTAGGGAGTATTTGAGGATGCTACACAGTTACACCATTAGCGACTGGGGCAGTGAGGAGAAATGACACTGTGATGGTTTGTATATGCTTGGCCCAGGGAATGGTACTATTAGGAGGCGTGGCCCTGTTGGAGTAGGTGTGGCACGTGATTGAAAATGGTATTTCGTCATTCCTCTGTGTAGGTCATTACAACAACTCATACAACTTTCCCTGATTCTTCCTTCCCACCTTGTAGTTGACTGAAGAGGACTCCAAGAACCCAGAAGAGGCCGAGCCACAAGGCAAAAGACTTAAATGACCTCATGAACAAACTCTCATTCAACCAATGACCCAAAAAACCAAAGGGCTAAACCTTTTGACATTTGAGTCCTGTTTGGTACAGCAGTTATCAAACACTGTTACACAGACAACTATCATTACTCCTCTAAGAAGTTAGCTGGCTGATCTTCTCAAAATAAAGTCCACACAGGTTCAGGCTGAGCTCCAGAGACTCTTTCTTTTTTCTTTTTTCTTTTTTGGTTTTTCGAGACAGGGTTTCTCTGTGTAGCCCTGGCTGTCCTGGAACTCACTCTGTAGACCAGGCTGGCCTCAAACTCAGAAATCCGCCTGTCTCTGCCTCCCAAGTGCTGGGATTAAAGGCGTGCGCCACCACTGCCCGGCTCCAGAGACTCATATCATGCTTAGCAGAAGTAGATCAGTCAGTTTGAGAGGCAGCCCACGTTGCTGGGCCAGTTGTGTCAGTGAAATGGTTGGGGGGAGCAGACAGTTCAATGGCTACAAAAGGAGTCATATTGCTAATCAGTCTTTTAAGAGTTTCTTTTGAGTTGTGGTGGCACACACCTGTAATGTCAGAGTACCAGAGGCAGAGGCAGGCAGATCTCTGTGTGTTTGAGGCCAGCTTGGTCTCATAGTGAGGTCCAACCAGGACTACATAGTGAGAACCTGTAGTGACAAGATTGGAGTTTTGGTTTCTTTTAAAAACACAGAAACTCTATTAGAATGGCTTTTTAATTTTTTAAAGATTTTCTTATTTATTATATATACAGCGTTCTGCCTGCGTGTATGCCTTGGAGGCCAGCAGAGGGCACCAGATCGCATAACAGATGTTTGTGAGCCACCAGGTGGGTGCTGGGAATTGAACTCAGGACCTCTGGCAGAGCAGCCAGTGCTCTTTTGTTGTTGTTGTTGTTGTTTCATGGGAATAACTAGTGGGTTTATTATTAATGTACCATCGATAGACATAAGACCCGAGGGACTCCTGCCTCAACAAAGAAATTGAAAAGACATTAACAAAAAGAGCATATGCTAGATATGCCATGGAGTCAGAAATCCTGTGACATGCTGTCTCTGCTTTGGTACCCAGAAGAGACTGTGAGACTTTTCAAGGTTTCCAAAGCTTCAGGGAGTCCAGGGTCATTTTGGGAGGAGTCCTCAGCGTACTGCTTTGTAGAACTCAATGGGTATGGTCTACTTTTTCCAACTCTCTTCCTGTCTGTATATTAAACTAATTCCTAGGTCAAAGTCTGACCCAGAACTTCTGACCAACTGAGACCAAAAACTATGTTCCCTTGAGTCTGGCTCAGATGTGTGGGCCTCAGACAACATCTTGAGCTCCATCTCAGCCCTTTGATATAGGAACCTATATATGATATAGGAACCAAATCCTAATGTCTTCTTTGGCCATTGTAAGTGACTCAGCCAAGGCCTCCAGAGTCTCCTTGTTAGGGTTGGGTCTGTCTCAGAGTGCTGTATTAGCTCCAGGAACTGCTCAAGGGTGAACGCAGATTTGCTATCCGTGGAAGACAGACTCGGAGTTGTCTCCATCTCAGTTTCTTCTATCATCGCCGCAGCCCACTTGAGTTCCCTTCTTCAGTTTTCCAGCCAGTGCTCTTAACCTCTGAGTTAAAAAAACCAAAGGTTTTTGTTTTAATCCCAGGTGTTACCCGTTAAGGGCAGATTGTCCACGGCAGCTGACTATGGCTCGCCTCATGCTCTCTCTCCATCCTCTTTCTCCTCCTAGCTAGTGTTAGGGGTTGAAAGGTGAAGGGTAGAAGAAAGAAGAACCCACAAGGTAGAAAAGACCAGCTACAAGTGGCGTTCAGATGCAGGGCTAGGCGACATGGGAAATTTAATTTGAAATGCCATAGAGAATATGGCAGGGAACGAAGGAATGGATAGTTCTGTTCAAGCCACCAGCCAAAAAAATAGTTATGGCTGCTACTGCTGGATATCCTTCAGAGGGATTTCCTCATTTTTTTTCCCCCTTCTTTCTCCTATATTCTGTTTTGACTTGTTTGTTTGTATGTTCGTTTTTGTTATTATTTTTATTTTTTGTTTTGTTTTGGGGGGAGAATAGCTTCACAACAGGAAAAATTGCAGATGTAAATGAAGAAGCCCAAGAAACAAAACTCGACTGAAATGGGAAAACCAAAGGTGAGAAAGAAAGCTCTGCTCTCATTTCTGAACGGGTTGCAGAATTGGCTGTGCAACCGGAAAAATTGTGGGTACATTTGGAAGCACGGGGGGGTGGGGCAGGCAAGAAGCACCAGAAAAGGGAGAACAAAATAGCTCAATCCCAGTGGCTCAGCAAGAGTAGGGAAGTTTCTCAGATGCAGGAAGAGGGAAATGAACTGTACCAGAGGGCAGTGAGGCCAGAGAAAGGCTGGAAAGCTGGGAGGACAATCTGGTGAAACAACCTGATTCGAGGGTTAATCTCCAACCAACCATCACCAGAGTGGAAGGAGGGGCAGCCCAGGGTTACAAGATCACTATCAGCTTTGCCAGTAGTCATACTGCACATGTCAGTTCATGGGCTGCATATGGACTGCATATGGACTGCATACGGACTGCATATAGACTGCATACGGACTGCATATGGACTGCATACGGACTGCATATAGACTGCATACGGACTGCATATGGACTGCATACGGACTGCATATAGACTGCATACGGACTGCATATGGACTGCATATGGACTGCGTATGGACTGCATATGGACTGCATATGGACTGCATATGGACTGCGTATGGACTGCATATGGACTGCGTATAGACTGCATATGGACTGCGTATGGACTGCGTATAGACTGCATATGGACTGCATATGGACTGCATATGGACTGCATATGGACTGCGTATGGACTGCGTATGGACTGCGTATGGACTGGTATGGACTGCAGCGTATGGACTGCATATGAACTGCATACGGACTGCGTATGGACTGCATACGGACTGCATATGGACTGCGTATAGACTGCATATGGACTGCGTATGGACTGCATATGGACTGCATAGGGACTGCATAGGGACTGCATAGGGACTGCATAGGGACTGCTGCATATGGACTGCGTATGAACTGCATACGGATTGCGTATGGACTGCGTATGGACTGTGTATGGACTGCATACGACGCTACGGACTGCATATGGACTGCGTATGGACTGCGTACGGACTGCATACAGACTGCGTATGGACTGCATACGGACTGCATACGGACTGCGTATGGACTGCGTATGGACTGCGTATGGACTGCGTATGGACTGCATATGTCTTTGTAGTGTATAACAAGGTCTGGACAAGATAGAATAGTGTCCTGTAGAAATGAGAGATCTGAGATGTGGATTCAGAAGGGATGCACTTGCCTTCTGTGAAACAAATTCTAAATAATTGGTCTACTCAAAATAGAATGATTCCCCAAGACTGGAAGGGATTGGTAACAGCTGTACTAGAGGCCTATTTTGCAATGGTTAACATGGTGGAGGGAAAAGGCTGTGAATATTCAACAGCGAAATAGAACCAGGGGAGAGAATATAGTAAACGATCAGCCGCTGGGTGGAGGGTAGTATTCTGATAGACAAGAACAGACGACACTACTACAGAACAGTGTTGATTAGTGGCTTTAAGAGCTTGAGACCGGAGAGATGGCTCAGTGGTTAGGAGTACTGACTGCTCTTCCAAAGGTCTTGAGTTCAATTCCCAGCAACCACATGGTGGCTCACAACCATCTGTAATGGGATCTGATGCCCTCTTCTGGTGTGTCTGAAGACAGCTACAGTGTACTCACATAAAATAAAGGAATAAAAAAAGTAATAATAATAATAATAATAATAATAATAAAGAACTTGGGACCAAGTTGAAGAACCCTGGGGAGAAAAATCCAACTCATTTACAAAGATTATATAAGAGTCTTAAGGTGGCATGTAGTAAAATACAAACAGTAATCCACAACATCTGAAGAAGCCTTAATTGTTTTTTTGCTTTTTTACAAAGATTAGTCTCAGCTGTGAACAAAGTTGTATCAGGCCCTGACACAAGACCTTGATAGAGACTTTGGTATATGAAAATGCAAATACCAGATATAAAATAGTCATTAGACTGTTCAAGGCACAGACAGCACTTATGGACAAGTAGATACGATCGCTATTTTTTTCTAGCATGTATCATGCTAATACCATAGGTCAGGGTATAGCTAGAAGTCACAGATATCAAAATGCCAAGTGCTTCAATCATGGGAAATGCGGCCATTTGCAAAGGGACTGTGACCAAGCAGTTTAAGATCTCAGATCTCAAAATGCTTGGTGCTTTAATTGTGGGAAATTTGGTCATTTGTAGCAAACTTGTGAGCAAGGCATCTCTAAGGGGAAAGGTTTTTCTAAATATACACCAGAAAGAAGGCCTAGGCTTCCAGGGATGTGCAGGTGATGTGGCAAGAGTTGCCACAGAAGAGAGACTGGAGTGGAGCAAGGAGGTAAACAGCTAGCCGTGTGGTGGGGCTAGGCCAGGAAGTCAGGTTAATTTAGATGAGCCAGTAAGAGACTGCCCAGCAAAAGGCCTTACAGCTTTAAACTATATGGAAGTCTGTGCATCATTTCAGCCCTTGAAAGCTCCACAATATTTTCTGTAACAACCACTAGAAATAATAAATTACAAATTTCAATTTTCTCAATCTGTTATTTAATGCTACACGGATGATATTTTGTTGACTGATTCTGACACACTTTAGAGAAAATGTTTAAGGAAACACAAAGAATTGTGTCATGGTGGGGGTTACAAGTTGCTCCTGAAAAAAAAAAAAAACTTTCAGGGAGGGGATTCTATTAACTCTTGTGTTATATGATAAATGAATAAAAAAAATACAACCACAAAAGGTTCAGATCAGAAGAGATCAATTGCAAACTCTTAATGATTCTCAAAGATTAAGGGGAGATGATAATTGGCTATGGCTTACCACTGAATTAACTACTCAAAGAATTAATTGTTTCAAACAATACAATAAGACTCAGACTGAAACAGTCCAAGATGATTGACAACTGAAGCAGAGGAGAATTAACTGGGGAACCGAGACTACAAGATGCATGTGTGGGTTGCATGTGGTCTTGTGTGCCATGTGCTCGGATGTTCTGGGCCTCCAAGATCAGGTTGCAGTCTGAACATGGGCATTGTACTGACCAATGTGCTTTAAAGAATGCTCCCCAATAATCTCTGATTGGGTAATAAAAGGCTGGAGCTTGTGACTGGACAGGAGAGAGGAAGGCAGGACTTGAGGCTGAGTAGGGGTTTTCAGCTAGGGACCATGAGGAGAAGGAGAAAGTAGAGAAAGAAAGAAGGATTATGCCATGAAACATTTGTGAACCCCAAAAGACCACCTAGGAGCCAATTCTGATGCAATCACTTGATTTCTTTTTATTCAAGATGGAGCTTGGGCCACATCACTGAATGGGAGGGATCCCCAAGCCCAGTTTCAGGTATTTATAGAAGCAAGAAGGGGGTATCTAACCTGGTATACATCTGATTGGGGGTCATTATGGCCTTTAACATGAATGGCTGGTGCTGGGAACCAAATCATAAACTTAACTTCTGCTTTTATCTAGATTGGTCTTTGGGAAGTGAAGTGTCAGGGGCAGGCTTGTAACCTGGGGGTGCAGATTTGTTGGGGAAAACCTGGAAGCTGGTGCTAGATGTAGGTCTCGTTTGCGGGGGGGGGGGTAACCTGGAAACTGGTGCTAGGTACTGGCCTGTTAGTTAACTTGAGTTTAACCTTAGGTCAGGTTCTCTAAAATGGAGTGTGAACTTGGTCTCTCAGAAGGAGGTCACCATGAGGCAGGACGGACCATGAGCACATGGCAAAGAGAAAATTGTCCTGAGGACATAAATGGAGCAGAGGAAATGGAGCAAGATCCAATCATCAAATAACTTGGGACCTACAGCTGGGAAACAGGTTAGAATAGCTCATAACCTGCCGAGCATAGTGCCATCAGGGTTTGTATCCCTGTAGAAAACATCATGACCGAGAAGCAAGTTGGGGAGGAAAAGGTTTATTCAGCTTACACTTCCACATTGCTGTTCATCACCAAAGGAAGTCAGGACTGGAACTCAAGCAGGTCAGGAAGCAGGAGCTGATGCAGAGGCCATGGAGGGATGCTGCTTACTGGCTTGCTTCCCCTGGCTTGCTCAGCTTGCTTTCTTATAAAACCCAGGACTACCAGCCCAGGGATGGCACCACCCACAATGGGTCCTCCCACCTTTGATCACTAATTGAGAAAATGCTTACAGCTGGGTCTCGTGGAGGCATTTCCTCAAGGGAGGCTTCTTTCTCTGTGATAACTACAGCTTGTGTCAGGTTGACACACAAAACCAGC